>CM046995.1:29218893-31718893 GCA_025698465.1 Gossypium longicalyx | reverse complement strand
TACCGTGCCAAGATGCAACTGCGTATTCATAGTTTCCTGTAGCTCTTTCCATAATTGGGATTTAGCCCTCAGATCTCAATCTGAAATAATGGAGACTAATACTTTTCATAATCGAGTAATCCCAGAAAATCTTACTCGGTTGGTTTGTTAAACAAGAAATCTGTACACGAACGATCAATCACAATCCGATAACATCTGTGACTGTATCTGCTTTCCCGGAGATTTATCATTAACTATTCGCCATCTTTCAATAGCTCAAGTCTTTAACATATCTTAACTTCATATCTTTCTATGACATTCGATACTTTAATTCTTGAAAGCAGGGAACATATGACATTAACCGTATGAAAACATGAACCATCACTTTACATTCTAGTAATAAAACACGTTCCAATCCATTCAATAGTACATTACTGAAAAATCATGAATTCATTACTCAATTCAAACTGAACTCAGGACAGAGCTTCGGTTAATAGTATCTTCAACTCTTTTCGTAAATGTGATAACCATATCATTCAGAATAGCTTTAACTCATAATAACATCATTAGATTAGAACAAATCTAATAGGTGTATCTCAGTATCATACTTTCTAGAATATCAATTCTTTATTCAGACTGTCCATCGATATACTCATGAATGCACAAAATTTATTACCATAACTGAGGATGCTTTAACTACATGTAACTCAAATCACATTTCAACTGACCAATTCACTTTGATAAAAACAACCAAGTCGATTTCGATTATCAAATAATAACATAAAAAATGCTCATTTCTTCATGTTGTTAGGACAGTTCAAACATGCAATCTTTCATAGTTCTTTCAACATGCCAGTCACAGATATTTACTAACTGTATTAACTCAGATGAAACATAACATCCTGCTTGAACTCACTAATAATAATCAAAATTACCTGAGGAAAGAAAATCAGTATATAATTTGATCTTGACTGTCATAATCCACACTTTTGCCGATATCGACTTCAAAGATAAGCCATACTTGATAAATTAAACAATAAGAATGATAAGAAAACCAAGATAATGAAATTTGAGATACAAGACCATACTGAATGTTCGAGAATACTACTCATATGAAATAATAGAGATCTTAACGATTCCTCAAAGAAAACCAGAAGGAAAAGAAACATTGTTCATACATTCGTCAACTCTTTATCTTTGACGTAACAGAATAGGATACCAAAGGAAGATAGAAGAATACCAATCATAAATTAATTAGACCAACAATGCTTTCATCACAAAAGAAGCAACCACAAATACCTGTAAGAATGTAAGAATACATAGAGTACCCAAAAGAGATAGTCACAAATTACTCAACTGTAGATGTCATACTCAAATATCTTTACAATTCAAATATCATTCCTTAGACTAATTCTATCATCACTAATCCCATAATATTTCAGTCATTAACAAAAATTAGTTCAGAAGAATTCCCAGTAAGTACAGTCTTTAGACATCATACCTGAATGAGTCGATTAGCTGAGATTAACTTCTTCTCTAATCGTGGCATTATGCATTCTAAATAATCTTTAGTATAATCTGATATCTCTCTCATAACCATTTTTACTCACTAAGTCATTCCCATCTCTGATCACATTATTAATTATTCCACCACTGAACTCTTTAGTTCCCCACTTGTGAGCTTATTCAATGTAAATCTCGTGATCTTCATTATATGACACTATACCGGTAAGGGGGTGAAGATTGTAAAGCCTTTAAAGTTTTGACTCTCATACATACACATATACAATATAGCATTTAACACCAATATAATATCATATACTCTGATTCATACATCTCTAGGTTTCTACAAATCATGAACACATTTTCAAATATCTTAGTAACACACTCAGCATTATCACATATAAATATCAACCAATCGTAATAAGCTCATCTCAAAATAAAATTTTCATGTTATTTACTGCAAAAAAGTCACTATGATTTATCGAAATGCAATATTCAATCGGAACGATAACATTTTATTCATATTCATCAACTTTTGGTTAATCCATTATATTGTATCCATTAACACATACATATTATCACAAATCATAAAGATCAATTCAAGAAGATCAATATATTCACTAAGTTAGATGAACTTACATATCCCGTTTCAGCATTATCGATGGTAGCTTGGTTGGAAAGCATCCCAGCTTTAACCAAAACAAATCTCATCGGAGTCGGGAGATATCACACTATCACAGTTCACTTATGGCATGTATAGCTAGACTCGCATACACTACGTTAGTCTGAGAAACGACTAACTATAGCTCTAATACCACTAAATGTAATACCCCATACCCGAATTCGACACCAAAATAGGGTACAAGGCATTATCGGAACACATACGCTTGTAAACATATTAAATCAAGTCATAAAATTTCATTCAATTTAAAATCATTCATACACATGCATATCGTCCCTTATACGGGCCTACGAGGCCCAATACATACTTTGGAAGTGGTTCGGGACTAAACCGTGAACTTTGGTAAACATTAGAAAATTTCTTGAAAATAGGCCGTGTTCTTCACACAACCATTCACATGCTTTACTTTCCATAATTAATCATCACACCCTCATTCAACCAAGTCATGCAAGCTTGCACATCCACAAAATACAACATCATAAATATATAACTTAACTAATATTAGCCATTCTCAATGGCCTTACACAAAATGAACTATCAAATATTATAGGCCAACCCATAATAACATATAAACACAGAATCAAGTCCCTATACATGCCACAGACTTAAAAATACTTGAAGATCGTTGATACTATACCAATCAATAACTTGTCAGTGTGATAGAATCTCTGACGACCTCCAACTCGAGCTAGCATCTATGACACTATAGGAAAAAGAAAAGGAATGGGGTAAGCATTATCACTTAGTAAGTAGGTACGTAAATAATAAGTGATTTATTAACAGGCTTTTATAAATCTTCACAATATGGTCTCAAGATAATACAATCATAATTGCACATAGTTCCACTATTTATCCATGTTCATCTCAAGCTATCTACTCAAGTTATAGTCACTAAACTATTTATATCTTGAGCTACGGAACTCCAAAATAAGATCTACTAATTTTTCCTAAAACTAGATTCAAATATCTTCTTACCATAAAATTTTCAGAATTTTTGGTTTAGCTAATAAATACAATTTATTCTTTAAAGTCACCCCTATTTCACTATCTGACAGTTTCAACCATTCTTCACTAAAAATTAATTATCTCCTCGTACAGGATTCGGATGATGTTCTCATTTGTTTCTCTTAAAAATAGACACATTAAAGATTTGAATAATATAAATTATAGCCTATAATTATATTTTTACAATTTTTAATGATATTTTCAAAGTCAGAATAGGGGATTCCAAAATCATTCTGAATCTGTCTCACAAAAATTCAAATATCTCATAATATGAAATTCTTTTGCTTACACTGTTTCCTCTATATGAAACTAGACTCAATAAGATTTAATTTCATATTTTATTTAACCTCCAACTCAATTTCCACAATTTGTGGTGGATTTTCAAAGTCACATAACTGCTGTTGTCCAAAACTGTTTTATTACAAATTTCACTCTTACATAATCTCACTTACTCCATTTCCGATTACCGAAGGTTCGATTAACTATCAAGCACATTGCTCATAAATTTTTACACATATATACCTACACTTATTTATCACAAAGTCATATTCAATTATACTAGTTATTACATGATCACATGTATTTTCTCTTAGTCAATTTCTCGTTGAACTCATCAGAATAATAACAAATACACAGTGGCCTGCACATATTACCACCCTTGTAACCGAAGCTATCTGGTGCACATAGTAGCCTGCACTTAGTACTACATCTGTGACCAAAACCATCTCTTACACATAGTTTCCTGCACTTAGTACCACACATGTGATCGAAGCTATCGGGTACGCATAATAGCCTGCACTTAGTACTACACATGTGACCTAACCATCTGGTACACGTAGTAGCCTGCACTTAGTAGTACACACGTGACCTAAAACCATCTTAAACACATAGTAGCTTGCACATAGTACTACACATGTGTTCTCACAATGGATCATTCGTATCTTTTCTATTCCAAAGGTCTAACTGGGAAATTCCTCACTTTTCAACATTTTACCAATTCATCCATAATCAATTTCAATTCATAATTTACATCGAATGATCATTCAATATGCAACCACATATCATATAATAACAAAATATTATATCATAAGTAAAAACGATATATTATTTACATACAAACTTACCTCGGTAGCACAATCGGTGAAAAGAACTTATTCGTCATATTCTTTGTTTTCCTTCCGTTCTAAGTCTAGATCTCGTTTTTCTTGATCTATAACAACACATTAACTCATTTATTCATACTGATACTCAAATTAACCTAAATTCACATTTTGGCAAAATTTACATTTTTATCCTTAAACTTTGTCATATTTACACTTTTCCCCCTAGGCTTGTAAAATGATTTTTATTCAATTTTATTTTATTTTAAGCCTAGCCGAACCATTTTCATAACTATAGTAGGCCACCATTTCCATTTATTCACACACTTACACATATTTTACAACTTTTTACAAACTAGTCTTTTTTGACAATTTCACCGAAAATCACTTAGTAAAAGTCATTTATTACACACCGAGCATTCATATTCTACCATTAAACATCAAATCACATGCATGTGATCCATGGGTAAATTTTTAAACACAAACCCTAGCTCAAAATAATGGTGGACATAGCTAAACCGAGCTACGAGGATCTCAAAAATGTAAAAAATATTAAAAACGGGACTAGAACGGACTTACAATCGAGCTTGGAAGCTAAAAAAAACCTAGCCATGGTTTCCCCTTGTGAAATTCAACCATAGCTTGAAGATGGACACAATTTTGCTTTGATTTTGGCTTTTTAATTCTTTTAATTCTGCCCCTAACTTAAAAATATTCTATTTCACCTATTTCATGTCCATTTTTGTCCAAAAAATTATCCAATGGTCTAATTACCATTTAAGGACCTCCAATTTAAAATTTCATAACTATTGGACACCTCTAGCATGTAGAACTCAACTTTTTCACTTTTTACAATTTAGTCCTTTTGACTAAATTGAGTGGCCAAACGTTAAAATTTTCGAACGAAATTTTCACGGAATCAACTTGTGAAATCATAGACCATTAAAATATAATAAAAATAAATTTTCTTACGTCGAATTTGTGGTTCCGAAACCATAGTTCCAACTAGGCCCAAAACCGAGTTGTTACAATAACTATGTGAATGTGTACCCATATTCAGGTATGTTTGAAAGGTATATTGTAATAGAGAATGAAAGGTAAGCATATTTTTATATGTGGATATTTGAAGTATGTATGAGTTATATGAAACTGAAATGTGTTATGTATAAGAGGTTTATGAATAAATTAGCTATATGAGGTTTATGGATATGTGGTTATATCTTGCCTTGAGTTATATGAATGAAATGTTTTTTCTGAATCAACTCTGGATTTTTTGGTATGCAAACTCTATCTCAGAACATTAAACAATCATCGGATCCAATTTGGAATTCTGAATTAGTAGTCGACTCGCATTGCACTCTTTTAGCTTGCAATTCACTATCACATTTCTGAGCTTCACAAATTTGTTGAAGAAAAACTGGTTTAGCCTTTAATTCAGCTAATATCAAACCATCATCAGATAATGTCAACTGTGTATTCATTAATCTTAAGGCAAACAACAATTTTCTACTCAAAGCGTCTGCGACTACATTCGTTTTTCCCGGGTGATAATCAATCACTAACTCGTAATCTTTTATTAGCTCGAGCCATCTCCGTTGTTGCAAATTTAAATCTTTCTGAGTCATAATATACTTTAAGCTTTTATGGTCAATAAAGATGTGGCATTTTTCACTGTACAAATGATGTCGCCAAATTTTTATTGCAACTATAGCGGCCAATTCTAATATTGTGCGTCGGATAGTTCTTTTCATGCGGTTTCAACTGTCTAGAGGCATAAGCTACAACTGTTCCCTCTTGCATCAATACGCAACCCAAACCATTCAATGACGCGTCGCTATAAATCACAAATTCTTTACCTGATTCAGGTTGAACCAACACTGGTGCCTCATTAACAATGTTTTCAATTGATCGAAACTTTGTTGACATTTCTCGGGCCACTCAAACTTTACATCCTTCACAGTGCTTGATGCGGTCATCGTGCAGTGCAGCAATCATTAGGAACACTTTAATGAATTGTCGATAGTAACCAGCCAATCCCAGAAAGCTTCTGACCTCAGATACATTTCTAGGTGGTTTCCAGTTAATAACTGCAGAAACCTTGCTCAGATCAACTCGAATGCCATCCGCCGAAACAATATGTCCCAAAAATCTGACTTTCCAGAGCCAAAACTCACACTTACTGAATTTAGCATATAGTTGCTTATATCTCAAGGTTTGCAACACAATCCTCAAGTGCTCAGCATGCTCAGACTCATCTTGTGAATAGATCAGGACGTCGTTAATGAACACAACAACAAATCTGTCTAAATATAGTCTAAAGATTCGGTTCATCAAATCAATAAAGACTGCAGGAGCATTAGTTAGTCCAAAAGGCATAACAAGAAATTCATAATGTCCGTACCTCATTCTGAATGCAGTTTTTGGCACATCTGAGTCTTTAACTTGCAACTGATAATAGCCAGATCTCAAATCAATCTTTGAAAACACTGTTGCACCTTTCAACTAATCAAACAAATCGTCTATTCTTGGCCACATATACTTGTTCTTTATTGTAACTTTGTTGAGCTGACGATAGTTAATACACATTCTCATTGACATGTCTTTCTTCTTTACAAACAACACAGGCACACCCCAGGGTGAAAAACTCAATTATACAAAACCCTTATCTGTTAACTATAGAAACTGAGCTTTCAACTCTTTCAATCTGATCGGAGCCATTCTGTACGGAGCTATAAATATCGGCGATGTTCCTGGTACAAAATCAATAGCAAAATCAACCTTTCTGATCGGTGGCAACCCAGGCAATTCCTTTAGAAATACATCCGAGTATTCAGAAACTATGTAAGCGAGATAAGCTTCACAACCTTTTCTCACATATCTCTGAGCTGACATAGTCGATATCACAACTGGTAATCTACCCAATTCATCAAATTCAATCCGAAGAATTTTATTATTCTGACATTTCAATTCTATAATCTTTTGTCTATAGTTCATAATAGAATCATGTAGAGTCAACCAATCCATACCCAGAATCACATCGAACGCATCAAATGGAAAAAACTTCAAGTCAGCTGAAAAACAGTAACCCCGAGTCATTAAAGGACAGTTCTTGCATACTTTTTTAACTAGAACATACTTGCCTAAGGGGTTCGATACTTTAATCATAAACTCAGTAATTTCAACAGGCAATTTCTTACTAGACACAAAATTTTCACAAACATACGAATGTGTCGATCCAAGATCAATTAAAGCAATCACATTAATGTCGTAAAGAGAAAATATACCAATGATAACATCTAGCGACAACGCTTCTTTATGAGCATGAATAGCGTAAGCTCTAGCTGGTGCTCTAGCTTCAGATCTCATAGCAGAATCCCTAATCATACCTCTACCACTGGACACATTCCCCGTATTTCTCGATGGTCTCCCTCTCCCAGTCGTATTACTCAGTCTTGCATTCTAAAATTTATCTTTCTCAGATAACTCTGGGCAATCTCGAATAAACTGATCTGGTGAGCCACATTTGAAACAAAATTTAACACTCTTATTCCAACACTCTCCAAAATGACGTCTCCCACACTATTGACACTCAGGTTTGCTATTTCTTACACTGCCAACACTCGAGACGGAAGTTGCTTGAGCTTTAAAACTCACATGTTGATTTCCACGATCTCCATTCTGATATCCCACTGATGCATTTGATCGACTATACGAATCTCGAGATTTCTTTGACAAAGAATGATAAGGTTTATTCATCGATCTTTTTCTCGTATATTTGGCCTCTGAATTAGCTTTCCTCTTTTCTAAGCTAAAATCTTCGGCTTTGCAAGCCCAGTCAACTAACACAACAAATTCATTCAGATCTAAAATCCTGACTAGGAGTTTAGTATCTTCATTCAACCCGTCAACAAACCACTTGCACATAATCTCTTCGGTAGAAACATACTCCCGAGAATATTTACTCAACCGTTCAAATTCTCTCTCGTACTCGGTTACGGTCATACGACCATGTTTCAGTTCTAAAAGCTCTTTATGCTTTTGATCTAGAAACTGTTGGCTTATATATTTCTTCCTAAACTCTGTTTGAAAGAACTCCCAGGTGACTCTCTCTCCAGGCACCACTAATACTAGCATATTCCACCACTGATACGCGGTGTCCCTCAATAGTGATATAGCAAATTTTAAACATTCAGTCGTATGTGCAAGAAAGCTCATCAAGTACTCTAATAGTGTTTTCAAGCAAAAACTTGGCTCTCTTAAGATCATCTTCAACATTAGCTCTAAACTCTTCAGCCCCGTGTTTACGGATCTTATCAACTAGAGGCTTATTCAATCTTAAAAGCTTAACTCCTTGAGGTACTACAGGAACTGGTTGGGGATTAGAAGGGGGTGGAGGCTGTTGAGCAGTCGAATTTGTCCGAATGTACTATGTGAACCATTTGTTCATAATTTGGAAGAAGGCTTCTTTAGCCTCTCCTCTCTAGCTACCCGACACGGGTCTTGAATCAGACGGCGCTATCCCTTGAGTGGGAGCTGGCACATTACTTTCAACCTCATCAGCTATAGCTCGATTAGGATCCATTTAATATATGGAAACACATTTTAAAATGTCAGGAGTCATCACACTATCATAATTTATATATGACATATATAGCTAGACTCTCACATATGCTACATTAGTCCTAGAATTGACTAAACTGTAGATTTGATACTAATAAATGTAACACCCCTCATCCATATTCAACGTTGGAATAGGGTTACGGAGCATTATCGGACTTACAATGCATTTAAATATACTTTTCCCATACATTTAATCAATACATACAATCATCATTCAATCTCAATCAATTTGTCCCTAATACGAGCCTACGAGGCCCTAAACATGTATTAGGGGTGGTTCGGGACTAAACCGATAACTTAAGGAACTATCACAAACTTTGATATATTTTTCTCAAAATAGGGGACACACGCTTGTGTGGTCAGGCCGTGTGTCTCTTACAGCCACCAGACACACCCATGTCATAGGCCGTGTAGACATTCGAAATGGGAGCACATGACCATGTCCCAGCCTGTGTCCAACCCTGTGTAACTCTCTGACTTGGGTCACACGGCCAACACACACGCCTGTGTGCCCTAAAAATGGCCACACACGCTTGTGTGCCAGGCCGTGCCAAAGCTGTGGAGTATACTGACTTATGCCATACAACCAAGTCACATGATCGTATGTGAGGCCGTGTGGAACATACTGACTTAATTTCAAAATCAACGCCAGGGGACACAGTCGTGTACTTGATCGTGTGTCACACACGAATGAGACACATGCTCGCGTCTTCGCCCGTGTAGACAAAAATAGGCTATTTACCAAGCCATATTACCACCCAAATATCCATGTACCTACACATGTAATAGCCCGTTTTTAGGGTTAATTAGAACAGTGGTTTCAGGACCACAATCCAAAGTCAAAATATTTATTTTATTATTTTATTAAGGTTTACAGTGTGATAGAATGTTTGTGTGAAAATTTTGTAAAGAAATTTTACTATTTGAATGGTTAATTCGGTAAAAAGGACTAAATCGCATAAGGTGCAAAACTTGAGTTCTATAAGCTCAATGCACCAAATGGCTATAGAAAGAAATTTTGAGCACTTGCATGGCAAATAGCCCATAAATGTTGATAATGTAATATCATGGTTTGGCATTATTGAAATTATGATTTAGTTTTAAGATTAATTTGGTAAATTGGTTCTTAAAGGTTCAAATAAATAAAACAAAATTTTTCCCATCATCCATTATCATCTCCACCGACTGTTAGGGCTTAGAAAGACATTTTTAAAGCTTCAAAGTTTTGACAATCTCATCTAGCAATTAGTAAGTGATTTTGAATCAGTTTTTAATGATTTCTACGTTTTTGAACACGTTGCAGCTTAATCTAGCTAGCACGTGTCTCTGTTTTCGAAACTGTTATAGATTTTGAATGATTCCATTATTTAATGCCTAGTTGTTTAGATTTTTTATGATAGATTATTAAAGTTTGAAGTTAGATTAACAAGTTTTATTAAGTGATTTTGAGTAAAAATGCAAAATAGGGATTAAATTGTGAAATATTGAAATTATGTGGTTAAAAGTGTGATTATATAGAAAATGTGGGCTGCTAAGACAATAATAAGAATTTGAATAAGCATGGGTAGGATGAAATTGCATGAATTTGTGATTTTATGTGATAAGGACTAAATTGCAAAAATGTGAAATAATAGGGGCAAAAGTATAAATTTTCAAAATTGTGTATTTTTGGCCAAATTGTCTAGAATGTATGATAAATGGATTGAATTTGATTATTTAGATCAAGTTAAGCCTCGTACGGGTCTAGATCGAAGGAAAAGTAAAGATTCGGACTAGTCAATCCATTTCGTCGTTTTGACGATCGAGGTAAGTTCGTATGTAATAAGCATTGATACAATGATGTTTTAAATGCTTTAATATTGTCTAAAATGTGAATACGAGATTATGGACATGTTTGACGATAATTCGGTTATATATTGGCACTAAGTGTACGAGACTGAGATAGCTTCGACTAAATATATTGGCACTAAGTGTGCGAGACAAGATATCTTTAGTTATATGCATATATTGGCACTTAGTGTGCATGATTGAGATAGCTCCAGCTATATATACATATTGGCACTAAGTGTACGAGATTGATATAGCTTCGGCTATTTATTTGGCACTAAGTGTGTGAGTTTTCGGGTATCCAAAAATATTATAAATGGATAACAAATATGACAAAGATGTGATAAAGTAAGAGTTATATACGGGAAGGTACAGGTATGTACATGGGTTATATGAGCATTGATTCAAAGAAACTTGTGAAATTCATATTTAAGTTTGTGAATGAAATGTGAAAGGTTTATGAACTCATTATATTTATTAATATTGAATTGAGATGATGTGTTTTCATCGATGTGTAGACGAGTCAATGAGTAACGATGATGTACAAAGAAATATAAGCGATGATGTGAATCAGTTCTGGTACTCATACAGAAATCGACAAGTAAATGACATGTGTAAAATTCATATGATGAGTAGGTGGAAATTTATGAGGTTTCCTATGGTTTATTTGGCTAAATAAAAGTGATAGCTATTGAATTGAATGTAATATATGTCTAGTTGCTTATGCATATGAAATGGTAAATGAATTGAGAACATGTACACATATCATATGAGCATGGAATTTAATAGATTAGTGAAATTCATGGTTGATGATGCAAATGAGTATGTGATAGAATGATGAAATTATATAAGCTAAATTATACTTTGAGTAACTGTTTAAATTGTGGTTATTTGATATTATGAGTTTATTAGCCATACGAGCTTACTAAGCTTTATAGCTTACTTTGTTTTTCTTTTTCTATGTTTATAGTGTTTCAGTGACTTACTCAGGTTGGAAGTCATCGGAGATCGTATCACACTATCCAACTATTGTTTCGGTACTTAAAAGCTTTGTGAAATTATTTATATGGCATGTATAGGCTAGTTGGTTTATGAAATGTATAAGTAATGTTGACAATTGATGCCTAAGTGTTTGATGTAATTAGCCATGAGAGTTGGCTTAATAATGATGTAAGGTTTGATTTGTTTAAGCTATGTTCATGTTAGTTTGGTGTGTATATTTCTTTGTAAAATGACATATCTTGGTGTAACTGTAACACCCCTCGCCCGTATCCGAAGCTGGGACAGGGCTCGAGGTGCTACCGAACTTAAACTCAGCCAATTATACAAAATCAGGCCGTAAAATTTTGATCAATTTTAAAACTCTTCTTTTCATAAGCAATCTGTCCCTTAAATGGGCTTACGGGGCCCAAAACATGCATTCAAGATGGCTCGAAACCAAACCGAGAACTTAAGATAAATTTTGAAAACTTTATGCTTTAGGCTCCACACGGTCGTGTGGTTTTAGCACGCCCATGCCCTAACCCGTGTGCAACACTAACCTCAACACACGACTATGGAACACGCCGGTGTGACATGCCCGTGTGCAATACTGACTTTAAGACACGGCCATGGCACATGCCCGTGTAGCCTATCCGTGTACCATGCTGAGTAAAAAGTTTAAGAGCAGGAGATGCACGGCCAAAACACACACCCATGGGAGTGAGCCGTGTCTCACACACGCCTGTGTGTCATGCCCGTGTGGAAAAAGGAGGCCATTTTCCAAGACATTTTGTCACCCTCACAACACAAACACGCAAACTTAATCAATAGCATATTTCATGGCATAGATGAGCACTTAAACATCCATACACATGTTATGATCATGTTACAACCTCATGCAATAGACGCCATAGATTTCATTCACCTCTTTACCACATTTATACTACAACTATCATTATAACTCAAATATTAATTCCCCTATACATGCCATAGACTCAAAGCACTATAGATCACTCACGCTAATAGCAATAGCTTGACAGTGTGATGATATCTCTGACAGACTCCAACCCGAGCTAACCTAAAACACTAGAGAACATGGGAAAGGAAGGGGGTAAGCTTTACGCTTAGTAAGTTCATAAGTAAATAATAAACAACATGAATACACTTATACCATAAAGGAATTTAATCATCACTATCATCAAGACTTTCATATCTCACAAGCAAACACATATTCATTCTCATTCTTATAAGTCAATCATCATATATTGAGCTCATCACTTATGAGTTTTACAGACATACCTGTATCGATCTGTAACATAATCCTTTCCATTCATATCTTTATCATACCCGTTGAACGCTTGGAATACTAAACGGATACTCGAAATAAGTTTTGCACATAATTGCCATATATGTAGCCAAAGTTACCCCATATCTCATGACATTTAAATGTTCGCTCTTGAGCTAATCATGTATACTCTTAATTACTAGTGACATGTCACTCGTATCCTATTCTATTCCTAAGGTTCAAACGAGATCTTCCTCGCTTATTAAGACTTTTTCTTATCACATATTTATTAATCACATACACAATAATATTTGCACAATACTTGTAATAATAAAACATTTAATTACGTGTATGAACTTACCTCGATACCACAAAGGTGGAAAAGACCTAATTGTCCCTTAATCAATTTCTTTCCGTTCTAGGTCCAAATCTCAATTTTTATCATCTATAACATCACATTCAACTCATTAAAACAATGTACTAATCAAATTAGTCCATTGACACACTTGGGCAATTTTTATAATTTTGCCCCTATATTTTGCCAAAATTACCAAATTACCCCTAGGCTTGAAAAATGATTTTTATTCAATTTATTTACTCTTTAAGACTAAATGTACCATTTTCATAACTATAGCACTCACAATATAAAATATTTCATACACTTACACTTATTATACTACTTTCCAAAATATCCCTTTTTTAGGAGTTTTCATGAAATCTTCCTTCACAAAAAGTGTTTATAACACTACCAAGACTCATTTTCTTCCATAAAAACTCAGAAAAAAAAAACACATATGCTTTAATGGAAAAACTCTAGACTCTTAATCATTTTTCAAAATAGTCCCCTCTTATGAAAGCTCATGCTTTAGGAGTTCCAAAAATATAAAAATCTTCAAGAAAAATATTAAAATCACTTACTTACAAGGGATTTTCTTTGCTGAAAGTTAAAAGCTTCAAAACCATTTTCTTTGTTGGTATTTTCAGTTAAAGAAGAAGGAAGAAAGTGAAAAATTTGAAGCTAAGTCCTTAGGGTACCATTTTATCACCTAATATGACATCACCCTACCAAATACATTGACTAATTGAATTTTCTTGTCCCATGGCTGGCCAAGCCATATTTAGGGGTCTAATTTCACTTTAAAGCCCCCAATTTTAATACTCTAGCTATTAGACACATTTGGGTATTAAAATACAACTTTTACCTTTTTCGCGATTTAGTCCTTTTTAGAAATTGGACTAGAAATCGCTAAAATTAATATACAAAAATTTTCATGCACCTTTAAAAACATGTTATAACACATAAAATACTATCAAAATAATTTTATCCAGCCTTGGAACAGTGGTTCTGAAACCATTGTTCCGACTAGGCCCAAAATCGGGCTGTTACAGTAACAATCCAGTTTAGACCCTAGTCAGAATAGTGGTTTCGGGACCACAAATTCGAGTTAGAAAATTTAAATATTATTTTACGTGCTTATGATATATGAATTAATATGTATGAAAATTTCGTATGAAAATTTCATCATTTGTGTGCTTAATTTGATAAAAGGACCTAATCGCGTAAAATGTAAATGTGGCCTTCTAATTGTTAAAGTGCCTATTTGATTTGGATTTATAATTGTGAGGTCCTTATGTGGTTATTTAACCATTTAAGGAATTAAATGACATAAATGGCATTATGTTTAATGAATAAATGATTTTATAACAAAGGGTAAAATGTGAATTTAGTTAATATGTTAATCAAATAAAACAAAAGTTGAAATTTCTTTCATTATCATCTATAATTGCAAAATTAGAGAAGAAAAGAAGTGATAAAAGCTTTCTTAGGGTTCCGGCACTTTGATTATTGATTAAGGTATGAATTTTGTTCGATTTTTGATAATTTCTACATTTTTGTGATCGTTGCTTAGTGTTCTATCAAGCCCATGCTTAAATTTATGATTTTGATGATAATTTTGATGTGCCATGGATAAATTCATGAGATTTTTTTTGATAAGTGATGAAATATGAAAGCTCAATGTTGGGTTAACATCTTTTGTCTTTGGATTTTTGATGAATTTGAGTAAAATGGGCTAAATTGTGAAATTTGTAAATTGAAGGACTAAAATGTGAAATAAATGAAATGTGTGGACTAGTATGATTACTAGGAGAATTTGAATAGGCATGAGTTTATGCAAATTATGTGTATTTTGTGATTTTGTGAATTAGGGACTAAAGTGTCGAAATGTGAAAATGTGAAGGCTAATTTGTAAAATGCCTAAATTTGTATTTATTGATTTTTTTGAATGAATGTATGATTAAATGAGTCAAATTTGAATTTATATAGATAAAAAGTTAAAGAAAATAGATTTAGATCGGGGAAAGTCGAAAGTCGTCGAGTAGCCTATTCCGACCATTTGAATCCGTACAAGGTAAGTTTATATACAAATAAATGTATTTGAATTGAATTATTATTCTTATGATATTGAATTGTGATGAATGAATATTCAAACTATACATGTGCTATTCGAGAAAGTATCAACAAAGTTCTGACGTTTAAAAAGCCCCAAGTGAACCGTAGGAATAGTTAGGATACATATGTCATGACATAGGATTTTCGATATGTGTTATCGTGTAAGACCACATCTGGGACGTTGGCATCGACTTCTGTTTTACATGTAAGACCATGTTAGGGACATTGGCATCGTATATAATTTCATGTAAGACCCTATCTGGGATAGTGGCATCGATGTTTGATTGCATGTAAGACCACGTCTAGGACGTTGCCATTGTATATACTTTCTGAGCTATCTGCGTATCCTTACGTTTCCGAATGGTTCAAACAGGCATTCCGAGAAAATAAAAGACTTTGTGAAATTGTATCCAATTCAGGTTCGTTTGATTTATATATGATGTTTGAGCATAAAAGGTAAGTATACAAGTATATGATGATATATGATCTAAGTATCTGAATATATGATATATGTGTAAATGATTTGAGAAAATGTGATATGTATATGAACAAAAGGTATGTTTTGGTTATTGGCTACTAATTATATGAAAGTTGATAATGATTACATGTTTTAAATGATAAGTTTATTTGTATATGGCTTACTAAGCTTTTGAAAGCTTACCCTGTGTGTTTTTAAACTATTTTATAGATATCAAAGCTTCTGGGAGCTCAGGGATCATCGAGGATCATCACTACACTATCGAATCTTATTTTGGTACCTTTTAAAAAATGTATATAGCAAAGTATGGCATGTATAGGCTAGTAGTGCATGGTTATGTTTTGTAATATAGATATCATGCCATGTGATATGGCTAGCTTGTGTTTGAACTTATGGTTGGAAATGTTATATGATATGTGATGCATTATGAACCATATTATATGTTTTGAATGACCATAAGAAATGATCAAAGTTAAAAGGTTTTGGTAAGTTTCGATCATGAAATTGAACGAAGTATTGAAACACATGTTTTGATATGATTTTAGTTTAGATTTGGTATGATTTGGTTGATGATTTGAGATTGAGATATGTCAATAATGTAATGGCATGAATAATGTATGTTTTGGTAATAAAATTGGTTGAAATTGTGTTGGAAATATGCTTGGTTTGGTGATTGTAGGTTTGACCCAATTGAGGTCACAAATTGGCTATTCAAATGGCTTATTTTTGCCCACACGGGCAGAGACACGGGCATGTGTCTCAGCCGTGTGCGGCACACGGTCATGTTGCATGGTCGTGTGTCCCTTGGGGTACCCTACGATTGTAAGCCATTCTTGGGCACAACCAAGGTACACGGGCGTGTGGCTAGCCGTTTGGCCCAAGTCAGGCTCGACCACGGCCAAGGCACACGAGTCTGTCTTTCGGCAGTGTGAGCAAGTCAGTATGTATGCCCTGTTTTGACATGGCCTAGACACACGGGCGTGACTAATGCCATGTAAGGCACACGACCTGTTCAAACGGGAGTGTGACCTGTATTTCTTTGAAAATGTTTAAGTTTTGGAAAAAAATTTGTATGTGTTTTGTTTAGTCCCGACTCCTTTCTAATGCATGTTTAAGGTCTCAATGGCCTATATGAGGGACTCTATATTGATATTTTATCTCTGATGCTTTGATGCTTATGAAATGTATGTTAATTGTTTCATTTTGTCCGGTAATGCCTTTAACCCTAGTCCGACAATGGATACGGGTTAGGGGTGTTACACTTGGTATGATTTATTATGCTTCAAATGACACAATAGACAATTGGTAAGTGATATGTATAGGCTTGGTTAGTTTTGATATTTGAATGCCAATTTGGTGTCCACATGCCTTGATTATGATAGGTGCAATATAATGTGTTTTGAAATGGTTGTTTTGGCTTCCCAATTGGATGTAAGTAAGGTGTTATATGTATAATTTAAGGTGATTGAATTTGGGCGAGGAAAAGTGGCTTAAAACAAGCCTAATTTCGCCCCACACGGTTGAGTACATGGGCGTGTGATTCGACCATGTGTTTGTTGTAGCTTAATTAACTAAGTCAGTGAGTTACACGACCTAGACACACAGGCATATCTGGTGCCCGTGTGAGGCACACGGCCTGGGCACATAGGCGTGTGACCCCTATTCGAAAAATTTTCCAAATTTTCCTTAAATCCTCGTATGTTATCAATTTAGTCTTGTATGCATGTTTAAAGTTTAATATGCTCGATTTAAGCATGTTACAAGTTTACATGAATGACTTTGATTGAAATGAGATGATGATTGATAATTGAATGTTCTGAATTGAGTTATATGTACGGTAATGCCTCTTAACCTATTCTGGCTATAGTTACGGGTTAGGGATGTTACATTTATTGGTATCAGAGCTACAATTTAGTCAATTCTAGGACTAACGTAGCATATGTGAGTCTAGTAATACATGCCTTATTTAACCGTGACAGTGTGATATTTCCCGATTTTGACAAGAATTGTTTTAATTAGATAGATGTGCTTTCCAACTGAGCTAACTCTGATAGTGTAGAATGTTATACTCAAATGTTTGAGTGGAAATGTGTTGGTGATGAGTTGAAACTCATAAAGGTATAAATTAGAGTGCATGATATTCTTCTATTGATAAATGTTATAATTATATGAGTATATGAGTTGTGATGTTTGGTCTATGATTGTTATATGAATATTTTGATTTGGAATTAATGATTTGATTTAGCGTATGAGCTATGAGTTAAGTACAAAAGTGATCATACGTAAATGATTGTTAGGTGTTTTGAGAATGTGGAATTAGTAATGAACTGGTCATTCATAATAGTATGTGTGATGTGCATGTTTATGTAAGAGTTAAATTGAGGCTTTACTATCCTCATCCCCTTATCAGTATAATGTTACAATGAAATCCGTAAGATTTAGATTGAATAAGCTCACAAGTGTGGAATTACAGAGTTTCGTGTTTGAAAGATTAATATTATGGTCACATAAGATATTGAGTTAGCAGTAAAGCCAGTACTAGGAAAGATATCGAATTATTTTGAAGGCCATTTGGATTATGCAAAGTCAATGTTAAAGAAGAAGTTGAATTCGATGAAACAAAATATTCAGGTATGATAGCTAAAGAATGTATTAACTGAAAGTTCTACTGAATTAATTTCTATTAGTGATGGGATAATGAGAAATCAATAATGACAGAATTAAATAGTGGAATGATGTTTGAATTGTAAAGATATCTAAGTACAACAGTATAGTCGAGTAATTTATGACGATCTCTTCTAGGTATTCTATGTGTTCATATATTCTTAGAAGTATATGTAGCTGCATATTTTCAGATGAAATATTTATCGTTTGAGAATTCCAGCTAAACATATTAATAGACGAAAGCATTGTTGGTTTTTTTGGGTTATGAGCAGCATTGCTCTATCTTTCTCTGGTATTCTATTCTATATTGTTGATAGAAAAGTTGATGGTAAAATTTGTATGATGCTTGCATTCTATTTCTACTGGTTATTGTTCTGTTGAATATACATGAAGATTATATTACTTCTATTATCATTGATTTCAATGCTTATGAGTGATGTTTTCCCTTCTGGAAAATTTTCTGAGACATCATCAAGATCTTTATCCTTATATATGGGTTGCGATTTTCAGAAATTTTGTATGGCTCCACATTTTGAGATTTTGCTATCTTGGCTTCCTTAATAAGTTATTGTTCAATTTATCAGGCATGAGATATCTATAATAGATGATCTTTTGACGGAGATGATTATACTTATTATGATTATAATTTCTAGATTGATCATGGGAGTACAGTGGTACAGTTATCAAGTTAATAGAAGTTGTGTTTCTGTACTGGTTGCTATTGAAACCATATTCGATTTTCTCTTTTGTTTTGAAATGCATTACCGAAATTGGGATGTTATGTTACATTTGAATTATGCAGTTTTAAAGATCTTTGATTAGTATCCTGAAAATATTGCAATAAATTGTATGTCCGAGTTATATTGATAATAAGAAGAAAGATTTTCCTTGAAAAGTTATTATGTGACGACTCAAATCGATCCAGTAGTTTAGTTGATTGGGTTATTTGCTTGAAGGGTTAATTGAGTTATATGTGTTTGAGTTTATTTTTGGGTTCGGAAAATAAATCTTGTATGCTTACGAGTGAACAGATGGTAATCTGAATGAAACATTCATATTCTAGAAGACATGGTGTAGAATTATAACTATCGGATCAGATCTAATTCAGAAATGATATTGTAAATTAAAGTTATTCTGATGGAGAAAGTTATTACATTTGTGAATTTTGAATGACTTGATACTTTTTAATAAAGTTATTTATTGTAGAAGGATTTTGGATTAGTGATTGATTATCATCTAGGGAAAGTGATTGTAGTCACAGATATTGGGAGCAAAAAATCTTTGTTTGCTTTATGGGTATTGAGTGCAGTTACTTTATCGGAAGGTGATTCGATATTAGCTAAGTTAACAAGCTAAATTGTTGTTTATTCAGCAAGTCTGTGGGACTTGGAAATAAGGCAGTGAATTGTAAAGCTCAAAGAGTACAATGAGAGGCGTCTTCTGATTCAAAGTTTCAAATTAAAATCGATGATTACTTATTGTTCCGAGACAAAGTTAGAGTACTGAGAAATCTAGAGATTTTACAGTGATTGATACACGAAGCTCACAGTAGTAGTTTGCCCATTTCCTTCAGGAAAAACAAGATGATTAATAATCTGAAATTCTTGTATCGATAGACAGGTATGAAACGAGACATTTCTGACTCTACGCTTAGAAGTTTAAAGTATCAGCAAGTTAAACTAATTGTTATGTACCTTCGGGACTGTTACAGTCTGAAATGATATTTGAGTGAAAAATGGGATAATATTATAATGGATCGTGTATTGGGATTTTTCCTATTACCGAAAAAGAAAGATATTATCTGGGTTACTGTCGAATATTTAAAAAGTCGGCATATTTATTTCTATACGTACAGATTTCTCTTTTGATAGACTTGTTGAGTTGTACATTTCAGAGATTTTCAAATTATATGGTGTGTCAGTCTCCATTATTTTGGGATCCGAGGTTTATATTATGATTTAGTAGAAAACTACAGTAAATTTTGGGTATGAGGTTGAGTTCCAATACTGCATTTCATCCTCAAACTGAAAGATTAATTTGAGAAAATGATTCAGATTCTCAGATATGTTTTGTTACTGTGTTTTACAATTTGAAAGCAGTTGAGAAAGACATTTACTGTTGGATGAGTTTCCGTATAATAATGGTTATTAGATTAGTATATAGATGGCATTGTATGAAGTAATGTATAGTTGCAATTACCGAACTCCATTGTACTGGATAGAGCTTAGTGAGAGAAAGATACACTGGGTTGTTCTGATAAGAAAGATTGAAGAGATAGTGAAAGTAATTCATAACCGTTAAAAAGCAATTTCAAATTGATAGAAAAATGATGCGAACTTGAAATGTAAAAACATTGAATTGCAGATAAAGGACTAAGTATTTGAGAAAGTATCGCTACGGATATAGAATTACTCAATTTAGCCGTAAAGAGAAGTTGGGTCTGCGATTCATAGGTCAGTATGAGATTAATGACAAAATTAAGCCAGTTTTTCATATATCTATGTTGTGACAGTACAGATCAGATCTTCTGCATATAAATTCTCCTACCAATATTGAGATACACTCATATATAAATAGTATAGTGAAGAGCGAATCAAGATCTTAGCTCGAGAGATCAAAGAGCTGAAAAACAAAAGAATAGCGTTACTAAAAGTTTTCTTTTTGTATAGACACGAGATTGAAGAGACTATGTGAAAATTTGAAAAGTCTATGAAAATGTAATACTCTGATCTGTTTCTTGGTAAAATTTTCAGGGACGAAAATCCCTAAGGGGGTAGAGTTGCAACAACCCGTTTTTAGGGTTAATTGAAACAATAGTTTTTGGACCACAATCCAAAGTCAAAATATTTATTTTATTATTTATTAAGGTTTAAAATATTTATTTTATTATTTATTAAGGTTTACAGTATGATAGAATGTTCATGTGAAAATTTTGTAAAGAAATTTTATCGTTTGAGTGGTTAATTCGGTAAAAAGGACTAAATCGCATTAGGTGCAAAACTTGAGTTCTATAAGTTCAATTCACCAAATGGCTATAGAAAGAAATTGTGAGCACTTGCATGGTAAATAGCCCATAAATGTTGATAGTGGAATATCATGGTTTGGCATTATTGAAATTATGATTTAGTTTTAAGGTTAATTTGGTAAATTGGATATTAAAGGTTAAACTAAATAAAACAAAATTTTTGTCATCATCCATTATCATCTCCACTGAATGTTAGGGCTTAGAAAGCCATTTTTAAAGCTTCAAAGTTTCAGCAATCTCATCTAGCAATTAGTAAGTGATTTTGAATCAGTTTTTAATGATTTCTACGTTTTTGAACTCGTTGCAGCTTAATCTAGCTAGCCTGTATCTCTGTTTTCGAAACTGTTATAGATTTCGAATGATTCCATTATTGAACGCCTAGTTGTTTAGATGTTTTATGATAGATTATTAAAGTTTGAAGTTAGATTAACAAGTTTTATAAAGTGATTTTGAGTAAAAATGCAAAATAGGGATTAAATTGTGAAATATTGAAATTATGTGGTTAAAAGTGTGATTATATAGAAAATGTGGGCTGCTAAGACAATAAGAAGAATTTGAATAAGAATGGATAGGATGAAATTGCATGAATTTGTGATTGTATGTGATAAGGGCTAAATTGCAAAACTGTGAATTAATAGGGGCAAAAGTATAAATTTTCAAAATTGTGTATTTTGGGCCGAATTGTCTGGAATGTATGATAAATGGATTGAATTTGATTATTTAGATCAAGTTAAGATAAATAGATTGAATTTGATTATTTAGATCAAGTTAAGCCTCGTACGGGTCTAGATCGAAGGAAAAGCAAAGATTTAGACTAGTCGATCCATTTCGTCGTTCTGACGATCGAGGTAAGTTCGTATGTAATAAAAATTGATATAATGATGTTTTAAATGCTTTAATATTGTATAAAATGTGAATACGAGATTATAGACATGTTTGACAACGATTCGATTATATATTAGCACTAAGTGTGCGAGACTGAGATAGCTTCGGCTAAATATATTGGCACTAAGTGTGCGAGACCAGATAACTTCAGTTATATACATATATTGGCACTTAGTGTGCGTGATTGAGATAGCTCCGGCAATATATACATATTGGCACTTAGTGTACGAGATTGGTATAGCTTCGGCTATTTATTTGGCACTAAGTGTGCAAGCTTTCGGGTATCCAAAAATATTACAAATGGACAACGGATATGCCAAAGATGTGATAAAGTAAGAGTTATATACGGGAAGGTACATGTATGTACATGGGTTATATGAGCATTGAATCAAAGAAACCTATGAAATTCATATTTAAGTTTGTGAATGAAATGTGAAAGGTTTATGAACTCATTATATTTATTAATATTGAATTGAGATGATGTGTTTTCATCGATGTGTAGACGAGCCAATTAGTAACGATAATGTACAAAGAAATCTAAGCGATGATGTGAATTAGTTTTGGTACTCGTATAGAAATTGACAAGTAAATGACATGTGTGAAATTCATATGATGAGTAGGTGGAAATTTATGAGGTTTCCTATGGATTATTTGGCTATATAAAGGTGATAGCTATTGAATTGAATGTAATATCTTATGCATATGAAATGGTAAATGAATTGAGAACATGTACACAGATCATATGAGCATGGAACTTAATAGATTAGTGAAATTCATGGTTGATGATGCAAATGAGTATGTGATAGAATGATTAAATTATATAAGCTAAATTATACTTTGAGTAACTGTTTAAATTGTGGTTATTTGATATTATGAGTTTATTAGCCATACGATCTTACTAAGCTTTATAGCTTACTTTGCTTTTCTTTTTCTATGTTTATAGTGTTTCAGTGGTTCGCTCAAGTTGGAAGTCATCGGAGATCGTATCACACTATCCAGCTATCGTTTCGGCACTTCAAAGCTATGTGAAATTATTTATATGGCATGTATAGGCTAGTTAGTTTATGAAATGTATAAGTACTGTTGACAATTCATGCCTATGTGTTTGATGTAATTAGCCATGAGAGTTGGCTTAATAATGCTGTAAGGTTTGATTTGTTTAAGCTATATTCATGTTAGTTTGGTGTGTATATTGCTTTGTAAAATGACATATCTTGGTATGATTGATTATGGTTCAAATGCACAATAGACAACTGGTAAGTGATATGTATAGGCTTGGTTAGTTTTGATATTTGAATTCCAATTTGGTGTCCACATGTCTTGATTATGATAGGTGCAATATAATGTGTTTTGAAACGGTTGTTTTGGCTGCCAAATTAAATGTAAGTAAGGTGTTATATGTATGCTTTAAGGTGATTGAATTTGGATGAGGAAAAGTGGCTTAAAACAAGCCTAATTTTTCCCCACACGGTTGAGCACACGGGCATGTGATTCGACCGTGTGTCTACTGTAGGTTAATTAACTAAGTCAGTGAGTTACACGGCCTAGACACACGGGCGTGTCTGGTGCCCGTGTGAGGCACACGGCATGGGATCATGGGCGTGTGACCCCTATTCGAAAAATTTTCCAAATTTTCTTTAAATCCTCGTATGTTATCAATTTAGTCTTGTATGCATGTTTAAAGTTTATTATGCTCGATTTAAGCATGTTACAAGTTTACAGGAATAACTTTGATTGAAATGGGATGATGATTGATAATTAAATGTTCTGAATTGAGTTATGTGTACGGTAATGCCTCTTAACCTATTCCGGGGATGGTTACGAGTTAGGGGTGTTACAACACAACCCAAATGGCACCAATTCAAAGCATAAATCAACATCTAATTTAGCCACAATCAAGGCTAATTCATATCATTTCCAATACTAACAACCAACATGCTTATAACTTATGTTTTACTCAATCAAAACATACCAAAACACATATACAAATCAACTAACTAAGCCTTTACCAAACATTCATCATTTTGCACCAATTCACAAGTGCAACTCAAATCTAATATCAACCATTTAACATTTACTATATCAATATCCACAAGCCTCATAATATAAGTCATTCACATATCCATCCATGAACTCAAAATATCAACCATATATGCACATATATGCACATAACCAAATTCACCAAATTAAGCCGAATCTCATGGCTAAATTTACAAACCAAAACATATATATTTACAACACATTACAAATATCCAAGATCATTATCAACTCATAATCAAAATGACTCAAAATGCCTATACATGCCATATACTTAAATACCAAAGTTCATAGGTACCAAAATGATAGGTGGATAGTGTGAAACGATCTCCGACGATTCCCGAATTCGAGCTAGCTTTGAATTCACTATAATACATAAAAAAAAAAGATGTAAGCTATAAAGCTTAGTAAGCTAGTATGAAATAAACTTAATACAATCACATAAACATAATTCAACAATTTTAATACACCAATATGTAACTTACATTAGCTAACAAACCTTTCAAATACTCTTTCACAAATTATATACTTTCATCATCATTTCTTCAATTCAACATTAAAATAGTTTATGCACGTACTTGTACTATCTTGTATCAATCTCAAACACATTCTCGTCATTATTTACCCATTAAACCATTTGGAATAGAAGTCGAATACTCAAGGGTCTCACACGATAAGTACCTATACCATGGCCCGTAGCCAAATCGAGGTAACTTATCTCCAAAATAATGATATCATGGCCCGAAGCCAAATCAGCCGATTTGCATGGCCTGAAGCCAAATCGGTATAACTCACTCCCGAAGTGCTATATCATGGCCCAAAGCCAACTCAACGTATCCCCTAATGACATGTCACTAGCATCCTAAACTATTCCTAAGGTTCAATTAAGATTTCGAATGTCGAATCGTTGTCAAATCACTATCGTTCATACCCACAGTCTTGTATTCACCATTTATGCAATATCAAAGCATATGAAATATATTTGTATTGAAATTTATCACATACGAGCTTACTCAATTGTGGAAATGACGAAATAAGTCGTTTAGTCGATAGCTTTTGTTTTTCCCCGATCCAGATCTGAATTCCTTCTTTTCTTGATCTAAATATATTCAAAATTAACTTATTTAATCATCTATCTATTCAATTTAATCCAAAACACACATTAGGAATATTTTACACATTTTCCCCTAAACTTTCACATCTTTATAATTTAGTCCTTATTACGCAAAATCACAAATTCATGCAAATTTCAAGACACCCATGCTTAGTCAAATTACTAATATGCCCCTAGTAGCCCATATTTTTCATTTATTTCACATTTCAACCAAAAAGTTTCAACATTACTCAATTTAATCCCTATTTTGCATTTTCAATAAAAATCACTTAACAGAACTTGTATATCTATCAACAAGCTTTCATAATCTATCAAGAAACTTCAAAATACAATATATTCATCAATGGCATCATTCAAAATCTTTAACAGTTTTGCAAAATAGACCTTGGGCTAGCTAGTGCTAGTTGCAACGATCACAAAAACTTAGAAATCACTAAAAACAAAACAAAAATGGACTTACAATTGAGCTAAGCAATGACCGAACCCTAAATAGCTTCCATGACTTCTTCTTCCTTTGATTTTCAGTTGTAGATAGAAAGATGGACACCATTCTATTATTTTGTTTTTATTTATCTTATGATTATTAAAATTTTACATAATTAACCTTAGTTAATAAGCATTAAAATCACATATTACATGTCCAATATTGTCCACTTACCAACTAAATGGTGTAATTTCAACATAAGGACCTTAACTTTAAGGTTCTATAACTATTAGATACTTTTAGCTAATAGAACTCCACTTTTACACTTTACACGATTTAGTCTTTTTTACCGAATTAAGCATTCAAATGATAAAATTAATTCACGAAACTTTCACACATACATGCTATCATGATGTAAACACTTAAAATAATATTAAATTAATTCTTCAATCTCGGATTTGTGGTTCCAAAACTATTCCTAAGGTTCAATGTAACACCTCTTACCCGAGTTTGATGCCTGAACAGGATACGAGGTGTTAGCAGACTTAAACACATACATACAAACATTTTCGGGTCATAAAATTTCGCTTGACTTTAAAACTTTCGAACTCCCTCTTAACAAACCTAATATAGACCTGCGAGGCCCAAAACACATTTTGGAAATGGTTCGGGAATAAATTAAACACTTTAGAAAACTTTGTAAAATTTCAAAGCAAATAGGGGCACACGCCCGTATGTCTTCTTAACATGGCCATGTTGAAGGCCCATGTGGCTCACATGGCCTGAACATATCGGGACACGCTAGTGTCCCTAGCCCATGTGAATTTATTTCTCGATTTGAACTTATAGGAGTTTTCACACGGCTTGGTACACACCAATGTGCACGGCCCGTGTCCCCCACACGGCCGTGACACTCCCGTGTCTCAGCCCGTGTACAAAAACCTTGACATTCTGTTTCTGACATTAGCAACCCTTTAAGGGCACACGATCATGGTTCATGCCCGTGTACTAGGTTGTGTACTCCACACGGTTGAGACACACAGCCGTGTCTCTGTCTGTGTGGTTACTACTAGGCATTCTGTTTTGCCAAACTTAGGTGTAGGGGACACACAGCCTGACTACATGCCCATGGGGCAGATCGTGTGTCATATACGGCCTAGAAACACGCACGTGTGTCTGCCCGTGTGGACAAAAACAAGGCTATCTACCAAGCCTTTTTAGCACCCTTACTTGCACCAACCTACACAACATCAAACATCTCCAATCTAAGCAAAAACACACCTAACTAAAATAGCCACAAGCATGAGAATTTTCATCAAAAGCATTTATAATGATCAATATTAGCCAACATCAATGGCCTATACAAAATTAATATCATATCCATATGAGCCAACACTTGTGGCTAAACTAACATGGCACTAAACAAAAAGACCAAGTCCCTATACATGCCACACTCAAAACATTTAAACTAGCTATACCAAAAGCTTCAAGTGATAGCGTGATCGATGCCTCCGACGTCCCTTGATCCTCGATGCTAGCTTGGCAGCACTATAAGAAAAATGGAAAAGAGAGGAAGTAAGGATAAAGCTTAGTAAGTTACAAGTAAATAATTAACATTGCGTTTCCAAGCAACATCATACTCATAACATATCATACACTTGCACAAGATTCTTTAATGACTTTAGACATAACTTACTCATTTCATCCTTACTATTCATATACATAACCCAAGCTCATTCTTATAAGTTTCGTGTAGGTACCTGTACCACTCGTAACGTAATCATAACTTTTCTCAATCATAATATAATCTTTAAATCACTCATTGAACTAGTTGGAAAAATAAAAGGATATCCGTTAAGCCTTATACAAAAGGGTAAGATGCCAATGCCATGTTCCAAACATGGTCTTACACTAGCTCTCATATCGATGACGATGCCATAAAACATAAAAAAAAATGAAAGATGTAAGCTATAAAGCTTAGTAAGCTCGTATGAAATAAACTTAATATAATCACATAAACATAATTCAACAATTTTAATACATCAATATGTAACTTACATTAGTTAACAAACCTTTCAAATAATCTTTCACAAAATTATATACTTTCATCATCATTTCTTCAATTCAATGCTAAAATAGTTTACGCACATACCTATACTATCTCGTATCAATCTCATACACATTCTCTTCTTTCATTTACTCGTTGAACCATTTGGAATAGAAGTCAGATACTCAACGGTCTCACACGATAAGTACCTATACCATGGCCCGTTGCCAAATCGAGGTAACTTATCTCCAAAATATTGATATCATGGCCCAAAGCCAAATCAACCGATATGCATGGCCTGAAGCCAAATCGGTATAACTCGCACCCGAAGTGCTATATCATGGCCCGAAGCCAACTCAACGTATCCCCTAATGACATGTCACTAGCATTCTAAACTATTCCTAAGGTTCAATCAGGATTTTGAATGTCGAATCGTTGTCAAGTCACTACTGTTCATATCCACAGTCTAGTATTCGCAATTTATGCAATATCAAAGCATATGAAATACATTTCTATTGAAATTTATCACATACGAACTTACCTTGATTGTAGAGATGATGAAATCAGATGTTTAGTCGATAACTTTTGTTTTTCCAGATCCATATTCGAATTTCCCTTTTCTTGATCTAAATTTATTGAAAATTAACTTATTTGATCATCTCTCTATTCAATTTAATCCAAAACACACATTAGGGCTATTTTACACATTTGCCCCTAAACTTTCACATCTTTACTATAACACCCCCTTTCCCATATTCAACGCCAGAATAGGGTACAAGGCATTACCAAACTTATAATCAAGCAATCATACCTTCTAAGTCATAAATTTGCATACAAATTAAAACCATTCGTATTTAATCATAAAGACCCTAATGTGAGCCTACGTGGCCCAAAACATACTTTAGAAGTGGTTCGGGACTAAACCGAGAACTTTAAAAACTCTTGCAAAATTTAGAAAATTTTTACTATAAATAGGGGTCACATGCCCGTGTGGTTTGGGACACACCCGTGTCCCTAACCCGTGTAGCTCTGTAACTTCCAATGCATGTACAAAATGATGTTACACGGCCAAGTCACACGCCCATGTCTGAGGCCGTGTTCCTCACACGATTGAGACACACGCCCATGTCTTTTCCCATGTGCTTAATTTTGAGCATATTGTTTCTAAAAATTTAGGTGTAGCGGACACACAGTCGGAACACATGCCCATGGGACACACAGCCTAGACAAACGTCCGTGTGCCTACCCGTGTGGACAAGATAAAGGCTATTTACCAAGCCATCTTCCACCCTCATTTACATCTAGAATTACACAAATTCAATGGCACAATTCGTGGCATACCTAGCAACCAAAACATTCACAATTATAGCTAAAACATGTTAATACGATACCATCATCTACAACATACATGACATTTCATTATGCCAAATCAAACATACCAATTTCACATTCAAAGGCATCCACACACACTTTCATCATGTATAATTCTACTTAGATTTTGCTAACATACCAATGAGCCATACTTAACCATTCATCAACAACCCATTAAGCCACACTCAACCATTTGCCAAGCATTAATAAACTACGTCAGCAACAAGGCATTGGCACATGCATGCATATATATAATATATAAGCTTACAACCAATTCAACCAAAATTAGCCAAGTTACATGGCTAAAGGCCACATCAAACCTTTGATAATTACAAGCCAATACATTTGGCCAAATTCATAATGACACATATAACAAAATGACCAACTCCCTATACATGCCATATACTCAAAATGCTAAATTTCATCAATACCCAAAATGATAGTTTTGATAGTCTGTGAGGCGAATCTCCGACGATCCCCAATCCGAGCTAGCTTGGCGACACTATAAAACATGGAAAAATAAACGGAGTAAGCTATATAGCTTAGTAAGTCTGTATGTAAGAAATAAGCAAACCTTACCATATATTGATCATGCAAGTAACATAATATAAGATAACATAATCTACTATAAGTTTCACAATCATAATTCATTTCTTCACCAACTTACCTTGAATTCATCATTTTTCGAGATTCAATAAACCTAAGCTTTATGTACATACTTGTACCATCTCGAAATGAACTTACACGTATTCTCATCTTTGACATACGCGTGAACCACTCGAAATAAAAATGTCGGATACTCGGGAATTTTGCACACTAAGTGCCACATATGTAGCCAATGCTACCTAAGTTTCATATCTCATAATTGCTTGCTCTCAAGCTACCGACAGGCCTACTCAGACAAGCTGTTAGTCCAGATGTAGCTATACGGTGCTGCTCACACAAGCTATCAAGTAACCGCAACATAGCCATATACTCAGCCACCGGTAGGACGTACAGGACCAAAACTTAGATCACATAATCACATAACACATGGTAACCCTAGTGACATGTCACTTGTATCCTACTCTATTCCTAAGGTTCAAACTGGATTTCTTACTTGTCGAATTGTCGTCGAAGTCATTCGTAGAATTAAACTCTTCCACATAGTCAATCATACAGTTCATGCAATATTAAAGCATTTAAATAAAATTATATTAAAGTTTATTTAACAAACAAACTTACCTTGGTTACAAAAATGGCTAATGGTTCGATTTAGTCCACAACCTTGCTCTTTCCCCGGTCTAAACTCAAACTTCATTTTTCTTAATCTATAATATCAAATTTAATTTATTTAATCATCACATTATTCAATTTATCCCAAAAACACACTATGGCAAAAATTACACTTTTTCCCTTAAACTTTTGACATTTTATATTTTAGTCCCTAGGCTCGTAAAATGGTTTTCATCCAATTTCTTCATTACCCAAGCCTAGCCGAACCTTTTTCAAGCTCATGACAGCCCACATTTTCCATTTATTCACGTTTTACCACACATTTTACAGCCTTTTACAATTAGGTCCCTTTTTGACATTTTTATAAAAAATCTCTTTGTAAATATTGTTTGACTAACAACAAACATGCAACATTAAACATCAAAATACAAGCTTATTCAACATGGGTAAAATTCTAAACTTTGATTTTCTTTCAAATTAGTCCTTAGAATAGCTAGATTATGTTGAGATAACTTAAAAAACATAAAAATCATGAAAAACAAGGCAAGAATGACTTACAATCGAGCTTGGAAGTGGCCAAAACCCTAGCTATGGACTCTCTTGAAATTTTGTCATAGGAGGATGAAGATGAATAAAAATTTTGACGTAGTTTTAGCTTATTAAATTATTTAATTACTAGTTTACCAAAATGCTCTTAATGCAAAACTTTGGAATTTAAGGACCTCTAATTTAGAATTTCATAACAATTAGACATCTTTAACTTATAGAATTCAAGTTTTGCACCTATTGCAATTTAGTCTTTCTAGACAAATTGAGCACCAAATCGATAAAATTTCTAAATGAAATTTTCACACAATTATTCTATCATGCTGTAGACCTTAAAGAAATAATAAAATAAATATTTCTACTTCAAATTTGTATTCTCGAAACCACTTTTCTGATTTGACCCAAAAACAGGCTGTTACATTTACAATTTAGTCCTAATTACATAAAATCATAAATTCATGCAAATTTCAAGACACCCATGTTAGCCAAATTACTAATATGCCTCTAACATCCCATATTCTTCATTTATTTTACATTTCAACCACAAAGTTTCAACATTACTCAATTTAATTCCTATTTTGCATTTTCACTAAAAATCACTTAACAAAACTTGTATATCTATCAACAAACTTTCATAATCTATCAAGAAACTTCAAAATACACATGTATTCATCAATGGCATCATTAAAAAGCTTTAATAGTTATTCAAAATAGTCCCTAGGCTAGCTAGTGCTATTTACAATGATCACAAAAGTATAGAAATCACTAAAAACCAAGCAAAAATGGACTTACAATTGAGCTAAGCAATGACTGAACCCTAAATAGCTTCCATGGCTTTTTCTTCCTTCAATTTTCAATTGTAGAAAGAAAAATGGACACCATTTTATTATTTTGTTTTTATTTATCTTCTGTTTGTTAACATTTTACATAATTAACCTTAGTTAATAAACATTAAAATCACATATTACAAGTCCAGTATTGTCCATTTACCAAAAATATGGTCTAATTTCAACATAAGGACCTTAACTTCAAGGTTCTATAGCTATTAGATACTTTCAGCTAATAGAACTCTACTTTTACACTTTACGTGATTTAGTCATTTTTACCGAATTAAGTATTCAAACGATAAAATTAATTCATGAAACTTTCACACATACATGCTATCATGATGTAAACACTTAAAATAATATTAAAATAATTCTTCAATCTCGAATTTGTTGTTCCAAAACCACAGTTTTGATTTGACGAAAAACGGGTTGTTACACGTGTGTCTTGGCCATGTGAAACCTGCACCTTAATGTTTTGCAAGTCAGTGAGTTACACGGGCTGGGGACACAACTGGGTGACCTATTTCATACACCACATGCCCTAAGGCATGAGTGTGTCACTTAACCGTGTGAGCCACATGGCCTATCCACACGGGGGTGTGACCCCTGTATATTAGAGTAATTGTGAAATTTTGTGAAAAATTTTTGAAGTTCCTAATTCAGTCCCGACTTGATTCCAACGTTTATAATGGGCCTCAAGGGTCCATTGGAGGGAAAATATGACTAGTTTTTGAAATGAACAATATTTAACATGAATTATTAGTAATTATTTTGTAAACTTCAGTAATCTCTGTAACCCTGTTTCGACGATGGATATGGGTTAGGGGTGTTACATTTATTTGTATCAGAGCTATGGTTAGTTCGGTTCTCAAGCTGAACGTAGCATATGTGGAGTCTAAAAATACATGCCATTATATAACCTATGATAGTGTGATATCTCCCGACTCTGATGAAAATTATTTTTCTAAAAGACAAAGATGCTTTCCAACCGAGCTAATTTCGATAATGTTGAAAGTGATACTCGCATGTCTGAGTAAAAATGTTGCTTATGATGAAATGGGACTTATAAATGTATGAAATAAATGTTTTATAGTGGACATGTTGATGATAAATGTTAAGTGATATGTGTGTATTTATGAAAGTTAAGTTTTGAGGCTTTACGATCTCCACCCCCTCACCAGTATAGTTTTATAAAATGAAATTTACAAGATTTTTGTTGATTAAGTTCATAAGTGTGAAACTGAAGAGTTTAATGGCTGAATAATTAAGAATACAGTCAGAGTTGAGAATGGGTTAGTAAGTAAAGACAGTATTAAAAGAGATATTAGATTTTTCTTAAGATTATTCTGAATATGTAATGTTACCATTAAGGAAGAAATTATTTTTGAGTAATCGACTTATTCAAGTGTGATATCTACAGAATGGATTAGCCGAAACTTTTTTATGAATTGGCTCTTTTAGTGAACTGAATAATGTAATATTATTGATGACTTTAATAGTCAAAGGAATAGTAATGAAATTACAAAGATATTTGAATGCAGCTGTTATAATCGGGTATATTATAATAATCTCTTCTTGGTATTCTATATGTTCAGTTATTCTCAGAGACATATGAGATTGTTCATGTTCAGATACAATATTTATCATATTGGAAGGCTAGCTAATTATAATAGATGGAATTATTGTAAGTCTTGTTGACTCATGAGCAGTATTGCTCTATCTTTCTTGGGTTTTCAAATTCATCATGATTGATAGAAGACTTGATGACAAGATTCATATTATACTATTTTCTACTTCTACTAATTGAAGACCCGAATTGTGAATATGAAAATCATACTGTCTTTATTATAGTTGTTTGTACTGCGTATGTGCGATATTACTTTTCTGGATTTTTTTGAGATATCATCAATGTCTTTATTATACAAACATGGTTTATTTGTGAAAGATATTCATTGGTCAGAGGTAATTACATTTAGTACTATTATAAATATTGACTTGATCATGAAGTTTGGTGATAGGGATCATAAATTATAGAAACTGTATTACTACACTGGTATTAAGGCCACTTTCAGTTTTCATCTTCTAATTTGAGGTGCACTATTGATGTTGAAGTATTGTTTTATCTATACGGCTAAAATGTCGGTCATATTAAAGCACTATGGTATTTAAATCTATCTGATGGTTGTGATTTTGGAAAAATTCAAAGCTTCAATGTTAATTGAAATAGCTACATTGGTGACACGGCTATTACAAAAAATATGTAAGATTTGAATGGACCGATAAATATCAGTAAAGTTTTGACCAGTTGGATGCTTTGTTGACTGGAGTATTAATTCTAGTTCAGCCTGAATTGGGTAAGGAAATTGTTATTACAGTGATGTATTATTGAATGGGATTAGACTATGTTTTGATGTAGTAAGGCAAAGTAATAGCCTATACTTTTCGACAGTTAAAAACCACATGGAAAAAAATTACCCAATACATGATCTAGAATTGACAGGTATTGTTTTTGTATGAAAATCTGACAACATTACTTGTTTGGTGAAAAATGTCATATATTCACCGATCATAAAAGTTTGAAGTATCTAATGTTACAAAAATATTTGAATCTGAGATAGTTTATATGGCTTGAATTGTTAAAAGACTATGATTTGATAATTGATTTTCATTTGGGAAAAGCTAGTGTAATTGCTGACGCTTTGAGAAGAAAAACCCTGTTTGTCTTACAAGTAATGAATACTCAATTGTTATTGTCTGATAATGGCTCAATTTTAGATGAGTATAAAGCTAAACTGATGTTTCTACAATATAATTGTGAAGCTCATAAAAAAGATAATGGGTTGCAAGTTAAATGAGTACAACGTGAATTAACTCTTGATGAAGAATTTTAGGTTGGATCTGATGATTGTCTGTTATTCAGAGACAGAGTTTGTGTACTAAAGAATTTGGAGTTTATATAGAAAATTCTACATGAATAATCAATGTGGTACTATGTCTATTTATCTAGGGAATGATAAAATGCAAAACGATTTGAAAGAGATGTATTAGTAGCCCGGAGCGAAATGTGGTATTTCTAAATTTGTATTTAAATGTTGGATGTATCAGCAAGATAAATATGATACTTTCAAGAGTGCTATAGCCAGTGACGATACCGAAATGGAAATGGGACAAAGTTACTATGAATTTTATATCGGGATTATCCTTGTCTATTAAAAGAAAGATACTATTTAAGTAATTGTCGATTATTTGATGAAGCTTGCACATTTTATACTAGTATAAATGGATTTCTCACTTAATAGATTGCTTGAATTATCTATTTTTGATATTGTCAAATTATATGATGTGCTAGTTTCTGTTATTTCTGATAGTAGTCTACAGTTCATATTTCAATTCTGAAACAAGTTACAAGAAGCTCTGGGTATACGGTTACATTGTAGTACTACATATCATTCTTAGATGGATGATCAATCTGAACATATGATTCAGATTTTTGAAGATATGTTTCAGTGCTTTATTTTAGAATTCGAAGGCAATTGAAAAAGAAATATTTACAGTTAGTTGAATTCGTATATAATAATAGTTAATAGTCAAGTGTAAATTTATACCATATGAGGCTTTATATGGTCACAAATTTAAAACTCTAATGTTTTGGACTGAACTTAGTGAGATAAAATATATGTAGTTGGTTTGATTCTCTGAAATCGATGAAATAAAATATATGTAGTTGGTTTGATTCTCTAAAACCGATGAAAGGTGAAAGTGATCGGAAACAGTTTAAAAGCAGTATTTGGTCATCAGAAATCTGATATGAATCAAAAATGAAAAGAAATAGATTTTCAAATTGGGGACAAAATATTTTTGAAAGTGTCGCCATGGAAGAAGTTCTCCGATTTGGCCATAAAGGTAAATCAAGCCTGTGGTTTATCGACTTATAAAAGATTATTGAAAAGAATTGGATCTGTTATGTATTGATTAGTATTATTACCAGAGCTCTACAGAGTTCACAATGTTTTTTTTGTTCACTTCGAGATTCTGGAAAAAGCTACAAGAAGCCTTGGGGATGAAGTTGAGTTTTAGTACAGCTTTTCACCCCCAGACCGATGGTCAATTTGAGTGGACGATTCAGATTTTTGAAGATATGTTGCGATGTTGCATCCTCGAATTTCAGGGTAGCTGGGAAAAATACCTGTCATTGGTAGAATTTGCCTACAACAATAGTTTCCAAACAAGTTTGAAAATGGCACCTTATGAGGCCTTGTATGGTAGGAAGTGCCAAACTCCATTACACTGGACAAAACTTAAGGAAAATTAGATTCATAGAGTGGATCTGATTAGGGAAACTGAAGAAAAGGTTAAAGTAATACGAGACTATTTAAAAGCGACATCGGATAGGTAAAAGTCTTATACTGATCTGAAAAGAAAAGAGATTGAATTCCAAGTTGGAGATAGAGTATTCTTGAAGGTGTGGTGTCTCCATGGAAAAAGGTGTTGAGATTTGGTCAGAAAGGTAAATTGAGTCTGCGATTTATCGGGCCTTACGAGATCACTGAAAGGATTGGAGCATTAGCCTATCGCTTGGCATTGCCACTCGAATTGGAAAAGAATCACGACGTGTTCCATGTATCCATGTTAAGACGATATCGATCAGAGCCACTTATGTGGTTTCACTAGAGGAGATTGAGACTAGACCAGACATGACTTACGGAGAGGAACCAGTCAAGATTTTGGCCCCAGAGGTTAAACAGTTAAGAAATAAAAGTGTGACTTTAGTAAAGGTTTTATGGCACCGACATGGTGTGGAAGAAGCTACATGGGAACCAGAAGAATCCATGAGAAACCAATATTCGAACCTGTTTACTGGTAAGACTTTCGAGGACGAAAGTCCCTAAGGGGGGAGAAATGTAACATCCCGAAATAGGGCCTAGTCAGAATAGTGGTTTCGGGACCACAAATCCAACATCAAAATATTTATTTTATGATTATTATGAGATCTAGAATATGAAAATATGCATGTGTTAAAGTTTCATGAAAAAAATTCCTTGAGTAAGGTGTCTAATTGAAAATTAAGGACTAAATTGAATAAATGTTAAAACTTGGATTCTAGAAGCAATTTGTATGAAATTGCATTAGATTATAAATTAGAAGGCCTTAAAGAGCAATTTGCCCAATTTCTATGTTTTTGGACAAAAATGGGCTTGCATTGATGAAATTTCAAAAGAAGGACTTAAGGGCATTTTGGTCATTTGACATTTTAATGAAATAAAATAGGAAAAATAAGCCAAAATCAGCCATTCTTCTTCCTTGTACCAGCCAAAATTCTCAAGTCCTCCATAGCTAGGGTTTTCAGCATTTTGAAGCTCAATAGTAAGTGCTTCCAGGCCCCGTTTTTAATTTTTTCATATTTTTGAAATCCCGGTAGCTTGATCTTTCCATTTCTACCCATATTTCATGCTGGAGTTCATGTTTAAAAAATTACTCATGCATGAGTTGCTTGTATTTTGGTGGATTATGGAGGGGTATGAAAGTTGAAGGTGTGATAAACATCTTTTCCTAAGTGATTTTCATGAAAAACCCCTAAAGGGACCTTTTTGCAAAAGTTGTGAAATATCTGGTAGAAATGTGAAAAATAATGGAAAACGTGGGTTGCCATATGAGGGAAAAGTGTTCGGATAGGCTTGGGTAAGATAGAAATTGCATGTGTTTCATTATACGAGCCTAGAGACTAAATCGGGAAAATGTCAAAGGTTAGGGGCAAAACGGTCATTTGGACCGAAGGTAGAAATTAAACTTGAAAAGTGTAATGTAGTGAATTAATGATATAATTTTGTTGTTATAGACCCCGAGGAACAAATTTCGGAGGTCGATCTAGGTAAATGCAAGGTTTCAGAATAACCGAAACACAACTCCGAAATGAATACCACGTAAGTTCGGATAACTCGAAGTAAACCTATAACATCCATAATTGTATGTTTTGTGAATGCATGATAATTGCATTCTTGATGGCATGAAAATGCATGAATTGCATCTTTAATAATGAATTGTTGGACAATGTCTCGGTTGAGGTTGGAAAGGGAATTCGATGGATAAACCAAGATTTACATGAGACTTGAGATCCTGCATGTGTTGCAGAAAAGGATTTAGCCTGGACTGGTAATCCGAAGATCACAAGTATAAAAAGGATCTAGCCTGGACTGGTGTTCCTTGAGTGATTGAGCCTCCCGAAGAATATGTGTGCATTGTGGATTTAGCTCGGACAGGTAATCCGATTAGGGTCTAAATTTAGCCTGGACTGGTAATTCAGATCCGAGCTTATTAAGGGTGTTTGTCGCGAAAGGGATTTAGCCTGGACTGGTAATCCTGACAAAACCTTATGAGTTTATATTACGGGGGAGATAGCCTGGACTGGTAGTCCCGCCGTAAGATGTGAGCTTCACGGGAGTGCATACTGAAATGATCATTCGTATGAATTGACAGTGACTGGATATTGCATCGAGATTTCCTAGAAACTCAATGGGACTATCACAAGGTATATGTACAAATGACATGTAAAATGATGAGCTCGTCTATGATAAAAATGTTCATGGTATTTGTTAAGTGACTAACTTATTGATTGAGTGCATGTGATAGGGAAAGCATTTTCATGTTCATTAGTTTCGTTATCTATTATGGATGCGTACTAAACAATCGGTAAGTTTATTTTCCAGTTATTCATGCTTACTAAGCATGTAAATGCTTACCCCCCTCTTTTCCCTGCTTTTCAGAGCCCAAGGACTCATAAAGATTGGAAGACAATTGGAGAGTCAACACACTATCAACTAGACAAGGTTTGGTATAAAGACATTTCTATTTTGTCCAATGGCATGTATAGTATTTTTGAGTATTTTGTTATATATGTCATTTGATTTGCCTAGTGAAGGCATGTAAAAACTATGTTTATCTTTTTTTTTTTTGTATATGGCCATAGGAATTGGCTCATTTTGAAGTAGGCTATGCCCTACAAATCTATGCATGTTTATATTTATATACGATGGCTTAGTTATAATTGGCAATGAGTTATAATAACGAGCCAATCTTAATATGTCAAGCAGATATATAAATCATTAAATGCAAGATAAGAATTAACTTAGCATGTATGAAACCAATGACATGAGATTCACATGCAATGAGGTTACTTAAAATTTCATATTTACAAATGGATAATTTGGTCCAAATATGCACTATAGTAATTTGTAAGTGTAACTAGCTAGTAGAGGGTGACTTAAGGCTTGGAAAATAGCCTAACAAGGTCCACATGGGTAGACACATAGGTGTGTGTCTAGGCCGTGTGTGACACACGGGCTACTCCCATGGGTGTGTGCTATGACCGTGTGTCCCCTACAGTTGAAATTTTAAGTCAGCATAGAGCACGGGCTAAGCACACGGGCATGTGCCTTGGCCATGTTTATTTAACAGAATGGTAAGGTTAAAGTCAGTGTAGCACACGGGCGTGTGCCTTGGCCGTGTTGCATATTGCAAAAAGGACACGAGCATGTTCTAAGCCCCACGGGCGTGTTACACTTCAACTAAGGGGAAATTTCCTAAAGTACCCCAAGTCTATCGAACAATTTTGATTTTGTTCCGTACTACCCCTAGGAGTGTTTTTAGGTATCGGAGGCCTGTATAAGAAACAAAGTGCACACGTTTGAAAAGTGTTAAATCACGAGTGAAATTCAGTAACCTGATTGACTAAGTTTGTAAAGGTGATTTAACGGTAATGCCTCAAACTCTATCCTGGCGTCAGATACGGACGAGGGGTGTTACATTTAGTGGTATCAAAGCTACGATTTGGACAGTTCTAGGACTACCATAGAGGATGTTAAAGTTCGCTATACATGCCATATTTCAAATCTTAATAGTGTGACATCCCCTAAATTGTTTAAATTGTTTTGAATATAGTAAATGTCTTCCAATCGAGCACAAGATGAGTCTGAGGGAGCCGAGAGCCATGCTCCAGCTTCTGTAAAATGAGTTGTATCTAGTAGTAGTAGGAGACTTATGTCTGAAGGCTGGGAAGAGGCCTGAGCTGCCTTCTTTGATATGATGGATGAATGGTTTGGGGATTATCTAAGGAATCGCCGTAACATACCACGACCGCCTCTACCGCCTAACCAACCTGATGAGGATGTGCCACGAGGTATGGCACTGGTAAAAATCGGTAAGGCCCCTGTAGATAAGCTTAGAAAGTATGGGGCCGAGGAATTTAGAGCGAAAGTCGATGATGGCGCTGAAAGAGCCAAGTTCTGGCTCAAAAATACTACACGTGTGTTAGATGAATTGTCATGCACACCCGAGGAGTGCTTGAAGTGTGCCGTGTCCCTCTTGAAGGATACTGCATATGACTGGTGGAATACCGTATCCTCGGTAGTGTTGAAGGAAAATATTACTTGGAATTTCTTCCAAACAGAGTTTAGGAAGAAATTTATTAGCCAACGGTTTTTAGACTCGAAGCGAAAGGAGTTCCTGGAACTCAAATAAGGGAACAAGACTGTAGCGAAATATGAGAGAGAGTTTGTACCGCTAAGTCAATACGCAACTAAATGGGTCCAAACTAAATCAGAAATGTGTAAACGCTTTGAGGAGGGTCTGAATGGGGACATCAAATTGTTGATCGGAATTCTTGAAATACGAGAGTTCACCGCATTGGCTGATCGGGCCAAGAAAGCCGAGGAGCTTAATAACAAAAGAAAGAAAACAAAGAGAGAGGCTTGAGTTGCGAGCAAAAGGACCAATGGTAAAACACTCTCATTCTCCACGAAGAAAGCTAGGAGCCAGCATGAACGCTCCACTTCATCAGTAGAATATTTGGGTAGAGTGAAGGGTCCTAGACTACAAAGTCAAAAGTCTTCCTCCCCGATGATGACTAGTGTGGGGAATGTAGATGATCAAAAGCTGAAGTGTAAGAGCTACAACAAATTTCACTTCAGAGAGTGCCGAGTAAAAAATGGTGCGTGTTTCAGATGTGGCTCTCTTGACCACTTTTTCAGAGACTGCCCAAATTGAACGAAAAAAGAAGTGGAAGTAACCCTGAAGTCGAGTGCTCCTATGGCACGAGATAGACCTCCAAGATACCCTGGAAGTGCTAGTGGCAGTCAAGTCGCAGCTAAAGATACTATAAGACTAAAGGCTAGAGCCCCGGTAAGAACGTTTGCAATACGAGCTCGAGAGGAAGCCTCTGCTCCTAACATTATCGCGGGTACTTTTTTCGTTTTTAATATGAGCATTATTACTTTAATTGACTTGGGGTTGACGCACTATTATGTTTGTATGAGATTGGTGTCTAGTATGAATATACCCGTTGAGCCTACGAAATTTGTTATTAAAGTGTCGAACCCATTAGGCAAATCGTTTCTAGTTGATAAAGTCTGTAAGAATTGCCCTTTGATGATTCAAGGTCATTGTTTTCCAGGTAACCTTATGTTGCTACCATTTGATGAATTTGATGTAATACTTGGTATAGATTGGTTAGCCCTTCATGATAAAATTGTGAATTGTGGTAGTAAGTATATTAAGTTAAAATGTCTGAATGGTGAGACTCTACGGGTCAAATCAAGGGAATTGGGTTCACCGCCGAATGTAATCACGATAATGGTTGCCCAAAGGTACATGAGGAAAGAGTATGAAGCTTATCTTGCATTTGTACTGAACACTAAGGAAACAGAGTTAAAGATCGAGTCTGTGCCAATAGTATGTGAGTATTCAGAAGTATTCCCAGAGGAATTACAAGGATTACCTCTTGAGAGAGAAATTGAATTTGATATTGAATTGATGCCAGGGACAACTCCTATTTCTATCACTCCGTATAAAATGACACCAACTGAGCTAAAAGAGTTAAAAGCACAGTTGCAAGTGTTGACGGATAAAGGATTCACAAGGCCAAGTTTTTCACCTTGGGGTGCCCCCGTGTTGCTTGTAAAGAAGAAAGATGGTTCAATGAGATTATGTATTGATTATCGGTAACTGAATAAGGTAACCATAAAAAATATGTATCCTTTACCAAGGATTGATGATTTATTTGATCAGTTGAGAGGAGTCACTATGTTTTCTAAGATGGACTTGAGGTCTGGCTACTATCAGTTGCGTGTCAAGGAATCGGATGTGCCAAAGACAGCTATCAGGACGAGGTATGGTCATTACGAATTCCTTGTTATGCCATTTGGGCTGACGAATGCACCGACCATATTTATAGATCTAATGAATAGGATCTTTCAACCGTATTTGGATAAGTTTGTTGTTGTGTTCATTGACGACATCTTGATTTATTCAAAAAATGAGACAGAATATGCGAAGCATCTGAGAATTGTATTGCAGACTTTGCGAGAAAAACAACTGGATGCTAAGTTTAGCAAGAGTGAATTTTGGCTCCAAGAAGTTGGATTTTTGGGTCATATTGTTCTGGGTGAAGGCATCCCAGTTGATCCAAGTAAAATCTCTACCATTGTTGATTGGAAATCGCCTAAAAATGTAACCGAGGTTAGAAGCTTTTTGGGCTTAGTGGTTACTATCGAAGGTTTGTAAAGGATTTTCTATGATAGCGACTCGATAACGAGGTTGCTATAGAAGGATGTTATGTTTGAATGGATTTGAAAAAGTGTCGACAAAAGTTTTGAGAAATTAAAGACATTGCCGATCAAGCTCTGCTTTAGTGCTACTACAACCGGGAAAGGAATTTGTGGTCTCTGATGATGCATCCTTAAATGGATTGGGTTGTGTGCTTATGCAAGATGGCAAGGTGATAGCCTATGCTTCACGGCAATTGAAGCCTCACGAGAAGAATTATCCGACCCATGATCTAGAGCTTACTACGATTGTTTTTGCCTTGAAGATTTGGAGGCATTATTTATATGGTGAAATGTGTCATATCTTTACGGACCACAAGAGTCTGAAGTACTTGATGACTCAAAAAGAATTAAATTTGAGACAAAAGAGATGGTTAGAATTAATTAAGGATTATGATCTGATCATTGACTACCATCCGGGAAAGGCGAATGTGGTCGTCGACGCTCTAAGTAGAAAATCCTTATTTGCTTCAAAAGCCAAGGATACTTGTTTGACATTGCTTGATGATGGTTCGGTCTTGGCAGAGCTAGAGGCTAGGCCAACATTTCTACAGGAAATTCATGATGCTCAGTTTAATAATGGTGACTTGCAAGCAAAAAGGGCTCAATGTGAGTAAGGGACTAAATCAGATTTATGGATTAGTCCTGATGGGTGTTTGATGTTCAGAGAGAGAGTATACGTACTTAAAGACGATGAACTTATCTAGAAAATATTACAAGAAGCACATAGTAGCCGTTTGTCTATTCATCCGGAAAGTCCCAAAATGTACAACGATTTGAAGAAAATGTATTGGTGGAACGGTATGAAAAGATATATTTTTGAGTTTGTGTCAAGATACCTAGTATGTCAGCAAGTTAAAGCTGAACATCAAGTGCCTTCAGGTTTGTTACAACCTGTGATGGTTCCCGAATGGAAGCGGGACAGAGTTACCATGGACTTCGTGACAGGATTGCCTTTGACTCCGAAAAAGAAAAATGGCATATGGGTCGTAGTGGATAGGTTGACCAAGTCAGCTCATTTTATTCCGGTAAGGGAAGATTATTCCCTTGATAGACTGGCCGACTTATACGTTTCTGAGATAGTAAGATTGCACGGAGTACCATTATCGATTATTTTAGACAGAGACCCAAGGTTCACTTCGAGATTCTGGAAAAAGCTACAGGAAGCCTTGGGGACGAAGTTGAGTTTAAATACAACTTTTCACCCCTAGACCGATGGTTAATTTGAGCAGACGATTCAGATTCTTGAAGATATGTTGCGATGTTGCATCCTCGAATTTCAGGGTAGCTGGGAAAAATACCTGCCATTGGTAGAATTTGGCTACAACAATAGTTTCCAAACAAAATTGAAAATTCCACCTTGTGAGGCTTTGTATGGCAGGAAGTGCCGAACTCCATTATACTGGACAAAACTTAATGAAAATTAGATTCATGGAGTGGATCTGATTAGGGAAACTGAAGAAAAGGTTAAAGTAATATGAGACTATTTAAAAGCGGTATCGGATAGGCAAAAATCTTATGCTGATCTGAAAAGAATAGAGATTGAATTCCAAGTTGGAGACAGAGTATTCTTGAAGGTGTCTCCATGGAAAAAGGTGTTGAGATTTGGTCGGAACGGTAAACTGAGTCTGCGATTTATCGGACCTTACGAGATGACTGAAAGGATTGAACCATTAGCCTATCGCTTGGCATTGCCACCCGAATTGGAAAAGATTCACAACGTGTTCCATGTATCCATGTTAAGACGATATCGGTCAGACCCCTCTCATGTGATTTCACCAGAGGAGATTGAGATTAGACCAAACAAGACATATGGAGAGGAACCAATCAAGATTTTGGCTCGAGAGGTTAAACAATTGAGAAATAAAAGTGTGACTTTAGTAAAGGTTCTATGGCACCGACATGGTGTGGAAGAAGGTACATGGGAACTAGAAGAATCCATGAGAAACAAATATTCGAACCTGTTTACTGGTAAGACTTTCGAGGACGAAAGTCCCTAAGAGGGGAGAAATGTAACATCCTGAAATAGGGCCTAATTGGAATAGTGGTTTCAGGACCACAAATCTGACATCAAAATATTTAATTTACGATTATTATGAGACCTATAATATGAGAATATGCACGTGTTAAAGTTTCATGAAGAAATTCCTTGAGTAAGGTGTCTAATTGGAAATTAGGGACTAATTGAATAAACTATAAAACTTGGATTCTAGAAGCAATTTGTATGAAATTGCTTTAGATTATAAATTAAAAGGTCTTAAAGAGTAATTTACCCAATTTCTAAGTTTTTGGACAAAAATGGGCTTGCATGGATGAAATTTCAAAGAAAGGACTTAAGGGCATTTTGGTCATTTAACATTTTAATGAAATAAAATGGGAAAAATAAGCCAAAATCAGCCATTCTTCTTTCTTGTACCAGCCGAAATTCTCAAGTCCTCTATACCTAGGGTTTTCAACATTTTCAAGCTCAATAATAAGTGCTCCCAAGCCCCGTTTTTAAGGTTTTTTGTATTTTTGAAATCCCAGTAGCTTGATCTTTCCATTTCTACCCATACTTCATGCTGGAGTTCATGTTTAAAAAATTACTCATGCATGAGTTGCTTGTATTTTGGTGGATTATGGAGGGGTATGAAAGTTGAAGGTGTGATAAACATCTTTTCCTAAGTGATTTTCATGAAAAACTCCTAAAGGGACCTTTTTGCAAAAGTTGTGAAATATCTGGTAGAAATGTGAAAAATAATGGAAAATGTGGGCTGCCATATGAGCGAAAAGTGTTCGGATAGGCTTGGGTAAGATATAAATTGCATGTGTTTCATTATATGAGCCTAAAGACTAAATCGTAAAAATGTCAAAGGTTAGGGGCAAAACGGTCATTTGGACCGAGGGTAGAAATTAAACTTGAAAAGTGTAATGTAGTGAATTAATGATATAATTTTGTTGCTATATACCCCGAGGAACAAATTTCAGAGGTCGATCGAGGTAAAGGCAAGGTTTCGAAATAACCGAAACACAGCTCCGAAACAAATACCAGGTAAGTTTGGATAACTCGAAGTAAACCTATAACGTGCATAATTGTATGTTTTGTGAATGGATGATAATTGCATTGTTGATGGCATGAAAATGCATGAATTGCATCTTTAATAATGAATTGTTGGATAATGTCTCGGTTGAGGTTGGAAAGGGAATTCGATGGATAAACCATGATTTACATGAGACTTGAGATCCTGCATGTGTTGTAGGAAAGGATTTAGGCTGGACTGGTGATCCAAAGATCTCAAGTATAAAAAGGATCTAGCCTGGACTGGTGTTCCTTGAGTGATCGAGCCTCTCGAAGAATATGTGTGCATTGTGGATTTAGCCCGGACGGGTAATCCGATTAGGGTCTGAATTTAGCCTGGACTGGTAATTCAGATCTGAGCTAAGTTTAGCAAGAGTGAATTTTGGCTCCAAGAAGTTGGATTTTTGGGTCATATTGTTTTGGGTGAAGGCATCCGAGTTGATCCAAGTAAAATCTCTACCATTGTTGATTGGAAATCGCCTAAAAATGTAACCGAGGTTAGAAGCTTTTTGGGCTTAGCTGGTTACTATCGAAGGTTTGTAAAAGGATTTTCTATGATAGCGACTCCGATAACGAGGTTGCTATAGAAGGATGTTATGTTTGAATGGAGAAAAAGAGTCAGTAAAGTTTTGAGAAATTAAAGACATTGCTGACTGAAGCTCCTGTTTTAGTGCTACCTGAACCGGGAAAGGAATTTGTGGTCTACAGTGATGCATCCTTAAACGGATTGGGTTGTATGCTTATGCAAGATGGCAAGGTGATAGCCTATGCTTCACGGCAATTGAAGCCTCACGAGAAGAATTATCTGACCCATGATCTAGAGCTTACTACGATTGTTTTTGCCTTGAAGATTTGGAGGCATTATTTATATGGTGAAATGTGTCATATCTTTACAGACCACAAGAGTCTGAAGTACTTGATGACTCAAAAAGAATTAAATTTGAGACAAAAGAGATGGTTAGAATTAATTTAGGATTATGATCTGATCATTGACTACCATCCTTGAAAGGCGAATGTGGTCGCCGACGCTATGAGTAGAAAATCCTTATTTGCTTCGAAAGCCAATGATACTTGTTTGACATTGCTTGATGATGGTTCGGTCTTGGCAGAGCTAGAGGCTAGGCCAACATTTCTACAGGAAATTCATGATGCTCAGTTTAATAATGGTGACTTGCAAGCAAAAAGGGGTCAATGTGAGTAAGGGACTAAATTAGATTTCTGGATTAGTCCTGATGGGTGTTTGATGTTTAGAGAGAGAGTATACGTACTTAAAGACGATGAACTTATCTAGAAAATATTACAAGAAGCACATAGTAGCCGTTTGTCTATTCATCCAGAAAGTCCCAAAATGTACAACGATTTGAAGAAAATGTATTGGTGGAACGGTATGAAAAGATATATTTCTGAGTTTGTGTCAAGATGCCTAGTATGTCAGCAAGTTAAAGCTAAACATCGAGTGCCTTCTGGTTTGTTACAACCTGTGATGGTTCCCGAATGGAAGTGGGACAGAGTTACCATGGACTTCGTGACAGGATTGCCTTTGACTCCGAAAAAGAAAAATGGCATATGGGTCGTAGTGGATAGGTTGATCAAGTCAGCTCATTTTATTCCGGTAAGAAATGATTATTCCCTTGATAGACTGGCCGACTTATACGTTTCTGAGATAGTAAGATTGCACGGATTACCATTATCGATTATTTTAGACAGAGACCCAAGGTTCACTTCGAGATTCTGGAAAACGTTACAAGAAGCCTTGGGGACGATGTTGAGTTTTAGTACAACTTTTCACCCCTAGACCGATGGTCAATTTGAGCGGACGATTCAGATTCTTGAAGATATGTTGCGATGTTGCATCCTCGAATTTCAGGGTAGCTGGGAAAAATACCTGCCATTGGTAGAATTTGGCTACAACAATAGTTTCCAAACAAAATTGAAAATGGCACCTTGTGAGGCTTTGTATGGCAGGAAGTGCCGAATTCCATTATACTGGACAGAACGTAATGAAAATTAGATTCATGGAGTGGATCTGATTAGGGAAACTGAAGAAAAGGTTAAAGTAATATGAGACTATTTAAAAGCGGCATCGGATAGGCAAAAATCTTATGCTGATCTGAAAAGAATAGAGATTGAATTCCAAGTTAGAGACAGAGTATTCTTGAAGGTGTCTCCATGGAAAAAGGTGTTGAGATTTGGTCGGAAAGGTAAACTGAGTCTGCGATTTATCGGACCTTACGAGATGACTGAAAGGATTGAACCATTAGCCTATCGCTTGGCATTGCCACCCGAATTGGAAAAGATTCACAACGTGTTCCATGTATCCATGTTAAGACGATATCGGTCAGACCCCTCTCATGTGATTTCACCAGAGGATATTGAGATTAGACCAGACAAGACATATGGAGAGGAACCAATCAAGATTTTGGCCCGAGAGGTTAAACAGTTGAGAAATAAAAGTGTGACTTTAGTAAAGGTTCTATGGCACCGACATGGTGTGGAAGAAGGTATGGGAACTAGAAGAATCCATGAGAAACCAATATTCGAACCTGTTTACTGGTAAGACTTTCGAGGACGAAAGTCCCTAAGGGGGGAGAAATGTAACATCCTGAAATAGGGCCTAGTTGGAATAGTGGTTTCAGGACCACAAATCTGACATCAAAATATTTAATTTACGGTTATTATGAGACCTATAATATGAGAATATGCACGTGTTAAAGTTTCATGAAGAAATTCCTTGAGTAAGGTGTCTAATTGGAAATTAGGGACTAATTGAATAAATTATAAAACTTGGATTCTAGAAGCAATTTGTATGAAATTGCTTTAGATTATAAATTAAAAGGTCTTAAAGAGTAATTTACCCAATTTCTAAGTTTTTGGACAAAAATGGGCTTGCATGGATGAAATTTCAAAGAAAGGACTTAAGGGCATTTTGGTCATTTAACATTTTAATGAAATAAAATCGGAAAAATAAGCCAAAATCAGCCATTCTTCTTTCTTGTACCAGCCGAAATTCTCAAGCCCTCCATACCTAGGGTTTTCAACATTTTCAAGCTTAATAGTAAGTGCTCCCAAGCCCCATTTTTAATGTTTTTTGTATTTTTGAAATCCCAGTAGCTTGATCTTTCCATTTCTACCCATACTTCATGCTGGAGTTCATGTTTAAAAAGTTACTCATGCATGAGTTGCTTGTATTTCGGTGGATTATGGAGGGGTATGAAAGTTGAAGGTGTGATAAACATCTTTTCCTAAGTGATTTTCATGAAAAACCCCTAAAGGGACCTTTTTGCAAAAGTTGTGAAATATCTGGTAGAAATGTGAAAAATAATGGAAAATGTGGGCTGCCATATGAGCGAAAAGTGTTCGGATAGGCTTGGGTAAGAAATAAATTGCATGTGTTTCATTATATGAGCCTAAAGACTAAATCGTAAAAATGTCAAAGGTTAGGGGCAAAATGGTCATTTGGACCGAGGGTAGAAATTAAACTTGAAAAGTGTAATGTAGTGAATTAATGATATAATTTTGTTGCTATATACCCCGAGGAACAAATTTCGGAGGTCGATCGAGGTAAAGGCAAGGTTTCGAAATAACCGAAACACAGCTCCGAAACAAATACCAGGTAAGTTTGGATAACTCGAAGTAAACCTATAACGTGCATAATTGTATGTTTTGTGAATGGATGATAATTGCATTGTTGATGGCATGAAAATGCATGAATTGCATCTTTAATAATGAATTGTTGGATAATGTCTCGGTTGAGGTTGGAAAGGGAATTCGATGGATAAACCATGATTTACATGAGACTTGAGATCCTGCATGTGTTGTAGAAAAGGATTTAGGCTGGACTGGTAATCCAAAGATCTCAAGTATAAAAAGGATCTAGCCTGGACTGGTGTTCCTTGAGTGATCGAGCCTCTCGAAAAATATGTGTGCATTATGGATTTAGCCCGGACGGGTAATCCGATTAGGGTCTGAATTTAGCCTGGACTGGTAATTCAGATCTGAGCTCATTATGGGTGTTTGTCGCATAAGGGATTTAGCCTGGATTGGTAATCCCGGCATCACCTTATGAGTTGATATTGTGGGGGATTTAGCCTGGACTGGTAATCCCGCCATAAGATGTGAGCTTCGCGGGAGTGCATACTGAAATGATCAATCGTATGAATTGACGGTGATTGGATAATCCATCGAGATTTCCTAGAAACTCAATGGGACTATCACAAGGTTTATGTACAAATGACATGTAAAATGATGAGCTCGTCTAAGATAAAAATTTTCATGGTATTTGTTAAGTGACTAACTTATTGATTGAGTCCATAGGATAGGGAAACCATTATTGGTTTCGTTATCTATTATGGATGTATGCTAAACAATCAATAAGTTTTTTTTCCAGTTATTCAGGCTTATTAAGCATGTAAATGCTTACCCCTCTCTTTTCCCTGCTTTTCAGAGCTCAAGGACTCATAAGGATTGGAAGACAATTGGATAGTCAACATACTATCAACTAGACAAGCTTTGGTATAAAGACATTTCTATTTTGTCCAATGACATGTATAGTATTTTTGAGTATTTTGTTATATATGTCATGTGATTTTCCAAGTGAAGGCATGTAAAAAATATGTTTATCTTTTTTTTTGTATATGGCCATGGGAATTGGCTCATTTTGAAGTAACCCTACAAATCTATGCATGTTTTTATTTATATGCGATGGCTTAGTTATAATTGGCAATGAGTTATAATAATGAGCCAATCTTAATATGTCAAGCAGACATATAAATCATTAAATGCAAGATAAGAATTAACTTAGCATGTATGAAACCAATGACATGAGGTTGACATGTAATGAGGTTAATCAAAATTTCATATTTACAAATGGATAATTTGGTCCAAATATGCACTATAGTAATTTATAAGTGTAATTGGCTAGTAGAGGGTGACTTAAGGCTTGGAAAATAGCCTAACAAGGTCCACATGGGTAGACACACGGGCGTGTGTCTAGGCTGTGTGTGACACATGGGCTACTCCTATGGGTGTGTGCTATGACCGTGTGTCCCCTGCACCTGAAATTTTAAGTCATCATAGAGCACGGGCTAAGCACACGGGCATGTGCCTTTGCCATGTTTATTTAACAGAATGGCGAGGTTGAAGTCAGTGCAGCACACGGACTAAGCCCACGGGCGTGTTACACTTCAACTAAGGGGAAATTTCCTAAAGTGCCCCAAGTTTAACGAACAATTTCAATTTTGTTCCGTACTACCCCTAGGAGTGTTTTTAGGCCCCGGAGACCTGTATAAGAAACAAAGTCCACACATTTGAAAAGTGTTAAATCATGAGCGAAATTTAGTAACCCGATTGAGTAAGTTTGTAAAGGTGAATTATCGGTAACGCCTTGAACCCTATCCTGGCGTCGAATACAGGCGAGGGGTATTACATTAATTTAGATCAAGAAAAGAGAAAATCAAATTTAGATCAGGGGAAAACTAAAGTAATCGACTAGCCGATTCATTCTTGTTTTTCATCGTCCGAGGTAAGTTTATAAGCAAATAGACATATTTAATTTTATGTAAATGTTAAATATATATGCTGAAAGAAATTTATGAATTTATATATGCTGTTGCCGAATGTGTATAAGCTTGGTAACCATGTTTAAGCATTCATTTCGATCGAGATACGATGTCCCAAAAGTCCCATATGAACCTTAGGAATAGTTAGGATACATATGTCATGACATAGGATTCCAATATGTAATGTGCGAGTAAGACCATGGCTTCGATATGTGACTTCGATATATGTGTACGAGTAAGACCACGTTTATACATTGGCATTGATATGTGACTTCGATATATGTGTTGGAGTAAGACCCTGTCTGAGATAGTGGCATCGATATGTGATTACATGTAAGACCACGTCTAGGACGTTGGCATTGTACAATATGTGTGATTATCCGAGTGTCCTATACAATTCCGAATAGCTCATCGGCCAACGATAATTGTGATCGAACGTGTAAAACGAGCTAATTTGCTAGGTATGAGCTAGCTTGTTACTTATTTGATTTAATGTAAGTAAATAACTTGATTATTTCTTATAAACTGCATTTGATACAAATGAAAGACATATGTGATTATAGTATGTATATTCGGCCAAAAAAGTAATATATGTACAAGATTTTATATATTGATCCTTGAGTTGTGAATTTGAGCATATGTATATTTGGTCATTCAAAGACATTTTGACTATGAAAATTAAATAACATTTGGTTAATTTAATTACTTGAGCATTCGGTCAAGGTGAAAAATTGAGTATGAAACATATTATATATGAAATTTGTAGTTTGAATTTAAGGAATGATAATGTTATTATAATTTTGTAGTTTAAAATGAATTGGTTATATATATTTGGATTGTTTATTTGCTTATAACTTACTAAGCTATGATAGCTTATTGTGTGTGTATATGTTTTCCTTTGTTTTATAGATTTTGAAGTCAAGTTACGAGCTCAGGGATCATCGTCAAAGTCTATTACACTATCGACTAACTTCGGTATTTTATAAACTAAATTTTTGGAACTATGGCATGTATAGGCTGGGTTATATTTTGAAATAATTGATTTTGGGATGTGTATATATTTAAAAGCCATGCGAAAATGGCTTGTTCATTTGCTAAATATGGGTTTATGCTTTGATTAAATGATGTGGTCGAAATTTTTGGATGTGTTTGGCATATTCGATTATGATATATGTATGTGTATAGTTAGATGTGATTATTGCTTGTTGTGGTTGGTGAATGGTGAATGGATTTTGAATTTGATCATGAAATGTGGTATAAATATTTTTTGTTTTGAGTGAAGTTTATATATATATTTGATACTTGAAATGTGAATTGGACTTATAAGTGTATTTGATTTGATATGTTTAGAAAGGTGTATCACTTATTGTGATTAACACTTGTATATAGATTGGTGATTCCGTTTGTTTATTGAAATGGTATAGATTTTGATAAATATTTGATTAACTTGTATATGTGATTTATATATTTAAAAGTTGATTTGCTCAAGTTATGTGCAATGTTTTTAGTATATATTATAGATGTTGGTATTCGGCAATTGGTATAAAAATTTGATTATTATTTCTTATGTGATATTTGCTAATTGAATAATAGAAATTGGTTTAGTAAAGAAATGGTCATTGAATGAAACCCATGAACCAAGCATGATCATATTTGGTTTAAGCCTTATAAAATGATCATAAGAATAGTAGATTATTTATGTTTGAAATGGAAAATTTGACATTTCTTGTAATTAAAATTTACATGCCGAATAAAGTAGGGTAAACATGGTATGAATCTCGAGTATGTATGCTTTATAATTTTCATGTATGAAATCCTTGATTGAATAAATTGCATTCTATTTGTTTTTGGTTTAATTATTAAATGCTTTGTACAGGAAAGCATATGGTATTCGGCTAATGCTTATCAAAGTGAACAAATGAATAGTGATTTTAGGATTATAAGGTTTTAATGTTTGCATGCAAATTTGGTTTTTGTGCACTTTGATATTTCATGCTTATAATAATTGACTTAGTCATTATTTTATAAAGACTTTGATATGCGCATATTATTTGTGTTAAAATGATATAGTTGACATTATTTGTTTACGATTTAATGAGATACAAGTTGATTAATATGTTATAAATTGTTTCGTAAAAAGCTTAAATTGATTGTTTAAATTTATATTTGATTTGAATTGGAATTACAATGTGAGCATGTTTGTGATTGCCTAAAAGCTACGTCTCTTCTAGTAATACCTCATAACCCATTTTGGCGACAGATGCGGGTTTGTGTGTTACATTTTTATTGGTATCAGAGCTACGGTTTAGTCGATTTTAGGACTAACGTAGCATGTGTGAGTCTAGCTATACATGCCATATTATATACTGCGATAGTGTGATGACTTATTGACATTTAAAAATATGTTTTCATATAGTAAATGGTCCCCATAGAGCTGTAGCTAATGATGTCGAGAGTATAGCACCTGTTCCTGCGCAAGGGACAGCGCCAGTTTATTCTCGACCGACTTCAAGTAACCAAGAGGGAAAGGCTAAGCAAGCCTTCTTCCAAATGATGAACAACTGGTTTACTCAATATATCTAGACTAACCTGGCTGCACAACAACCTCCACCCCTGATTAATCTATCTTCGATACCTGCTATACCTCAAGTGAGTGATCCGTTGAGATTGCTTAAGCCACCTGTTGATAAAATCAGAAAACACGGGGCTAAAGAGTTCAAAGCTACTAATGATGATGATGCTGAGCGAGCTGAATTTTGGCTTGATAATACTATCCGTGTGTTTGATGAGCTATCTTGTACTCCGGATGAATGTTTAAAATGTGCCATATCTTTGTTACGAGACACTGCATATCACTGGTGGAATACACTAGTATCGGTGGTTCCGAAAGAGCGAGTGACCTGGGAGTTCTTTCTGACTGAGTTCTGTAAGAAATACATTAGCCAGAGATTTATCGACCAAAAACATAAAGAATTTTTGGAATTGAAACAGGGTCGTGTGATTGTAACAGAGTATGAGCGAAAATTTGTGAGACTCAATCGATATGCTCGTGAATGTGTTTTAACCGAAGCTATCATGTGTAAAGGATTTGAAGATGGTTTGAATGAAGACATTAAACTGCTAGTTGGCATACTTGAGATAAAAGAGTTTGTAGTACTGGTTGAGCGAGCCTGCAAAGCTGAAGAGCTTGGGAAAGAGAAAAGAAAAGTTAATTTTGAAGCTAGAGATGCACATAAGAGATCATCAAGTAAGTCATTTTAGTTGGCACCAAAGAAGTTCTGAGAGTATTTAAGCCGTTCTAAGGCTAGTTCAGGTTATTCACGACGGGATCGAGACAGACCACCTGTGAGCTCGAGAGCTACCTCAGTAGCTACTGTTGGAAATATCAGATTAAATCAACCCAAGTGTAAACATTACGGTAAATGACATCCGGGCAGTTGCAGATTGCATGATCGGGCCTATTTTAAATATGGATTGATGTATCATTATATTTGTGATTGCCCAGTTTTAGCTGAAGAAAATCCAGTATAGAACACAAGATCGGGTAACACTGCAGCTCGAGGTAGACCACCCTGAAATACGGGTAATGTGAGTGGCAGTCAGAGAGGGACTAAAGATACAACAGTTAGATCTGAGGCTCGTGCACCTACTAGAGCCTATGCTATTCGCGCACAAGAAGAGGCTTCAACCCCAGATGCCATTACTGGTACATTCACTCTTCATGATACTAATGTAATTGCATTGATTGATCCTGGTTTGACTCATTCTTATGTGTGTTAAACTTTAGTAATCAGTAGGACTTTGCCTGTTGAGTCTACTGAGTTTGTGATTAGAGTGTCAAACCCCTTGGGCCAGTGTGTTATGGTTGATAAAGTGTGTAAGAATTGTCCTTTGATGTTTCAAGATTCGTGCTTTTTGGCTGATTTGATGTTGTTGCCATTCGATGAGTTCGACATAATTCTGGGTATGGATTGGTTGACTTTGCATGGTGCTGTTGTAAATTGCAAAAGGAAGATTATTGATTTACGGTGCCAGAATGATGAGATTATTCGGATTGAATCTAGTGATCTGAATGGGTTACCAGTAGTGATTTCTTCGATGTTTGCTCATAAATATGTGAGAAAAGGCTGTGAAGCTTACTTTGCATATGTTTTTGACAGTAAAGTGGCTGATAGAAAGATAGAATCAGTACCTATTATGTGCGAGTATCCGTATGTGCTTCCTGAAGAATTACTGGGTTTATTTGATAGTCTAGGTTTATTTGGGTGAGGTCGAGACCGAGAGGTAAAATTAAGCCAATTTAGGGGTTTAAGTGATTAAGTTCCTTAATTCAAATATTAACTAGCCACATGAAAGTTAACAAACTATTGTTTATCTTTGATTTGTTAATTTCATAAGCTTGCCTACCTTATAGCATGCCAATTATACCCCATATTGCCCAAATAGTTAATAAGGTAACAAGTTTCTCATATTCATTTAAAACCAATTATCAATTTCAATATCGTAATCTACATCAACCAATTCAAGAATTCCATATATATATCATAACTCATCGCCACATTAGAGTAATTCCATATTTCAAGTAATATATAATATTTTTAAATCTTCTCAATTTAGTTCATTTCATATAGAACTAATTTAAATCTAATCAATTTAGCTTATTTTATCAAATCAACACTTTATCACATAACATGCCAAAGCTATCACTCTTTGATCTCGGACTCAAAGTGGTGATAAAGAAGCTAGTGAGACCTATAAGTGGTGAGGAAGGAGAGAAGGACATTAGCACCCGCACTGCTAGTGTTGGAGCTAGGTTTGATAAGAGTGTCGAGAAGAAAAGTGAGCCAAAGCCATCTGAGCCTAAGATGAGGTGATCCGCACAACCTAGCCAAGCACCTATACCATTCCCAACTTGTTTAGAGGAGAGCAAGAAAAAAGAGAGTGAGGAGTTCCTAAGTTTCCTCAAAATCTTCAAGGCATTGAAGGTTAACCTTCCCTTGCTTGAACATTTAGAAAAGATGCCTAAATATGTTAAATTCCTTCGGAAAGTAATGTAGTGTTGTATTGTCTAAGAAAATCCTGACGAAACTCAAAGACCCTAGAAGTTTCACCATATCGATAGAAATAGGAGAGGTAAACTTTAGGAAAGCCTTTTGTGACCTTGGGACTAGTATTAACCTTATGCCTTTGTCAATATATCGTAGGTTAGGGTTAGGGGACCTCTAAGAGACCTCGATTACTCTACAGCTAGCAGACCGATCATCAATCCTTCCCAACGGAGTTCTTGAGGATGTATTAGTTAGAATTTGACAGTTTATTCTTCTAGTAGACTTCATAGAGCTAGATTTTGAGGAGGACTTAGAGATTCCAGTCCTATTAGGGAGGTTATTCTCAATAACTTTTAAGGATACCATCAATGTTGCTAAAAGAGAGTTGACAACAGATATTGATGGGGAAGTTGAAGTCTTTAGATGTATCGATCCCAACCATATCTTTAAGGAGATGTTACCCTCTCAGGGTACGAGTGTCAAGCCATTAGTCAATCTTTCGATCGTGCTACTAACCTTGCAAATTGTGTGAAATTATAGGGCTGAAATCAACACCAATGAGGATCTGAAATCCAAAGAAAGTAACAATATCTTGGCGATCCTCAAGTGACCTCAACCGAGCAACGAACAAGAGCCACATTCGAGTGTCAAAGATTCCAAGTAAACACCACTTCGGGGGCATAAGATCGCCCCAAAGATAATTTGTAACTTTTTTGTTGGGAAATTAAAATTGAATTTGTAAATAATTGAATGATCTAAGCATAAACTCCATTTAGTTTTCCTATTTAGTTTAAGTTTTAAATTTTTTGAATTCTAAATTTTAGGATTTTGTAGGTTAATATTTTTGTGTAGTTGGGACTTAGGATGAAAAGTTAGGAAATTTTTGGGTACCATACAATGGCATCGCGATACCCAAGAGTCAGTATTGTGATACGTCAAGCAGTTTCAAGGGAAGGCCAAAACACTCTTTGATATCGCAATACCGACCCTGTAGTATCCTAATATCCTGAGCAATTTCAAAATAAAATTTTGGCCTGACCATACAGTGGTATCATGATATCGGTCCCTTGGTATCATAATATCCTAGACAGTTTCAATCTTGGGGGATCAAAAATTTTAGGGGTATCGTGATACCTTTGTCGGGTTTTGCAAAATACCTATTTTGGGTATTGTTACTCGCATGTTTTCAAGCTTAAAACCCCCTAAAACTCCCAAAATTTCCTCATTTTCAAACCCTAACTCTGTCTAAACATCTTTTCTATTTTTTTCTCAATTTTATCTCTAATCTCTTCATATCTAGCATTGGTTTTGTTCATTTTTACTTCTTATTTTCAGGTTTCTTCCTTTGGTTTAGGAACGACGACGCCACAATGAAGCAAACTGAGTAGTCTCCAATGTCAACAATTTACTACAGTTTAAAGTTCCTACTCTCTTGTTCTTTCAATTTTTTTGTTATTTTTGCAAAAAAATAACTTATTGCATGTTAGAGTAGTTGAGGGAATTTTTCGTTTCACTTGTTAGGATTGTTATGCTACGGCTAGTTGGTTAGAATTTTTGTTGAATTCTTAATTGAAAGTAGAGGAAAATATTGTTTACCATTCCTCCTAGTCAACCTAAAAGAACTAGATCCCAACCAGAACCTCCTCTTCCATTGGAGGTCATTTTGAACAAATTTAACTCAAAAGAGGCTGAATTTTTTTTCTTAACGCTTTAAGGATAAACGTTCATCCTCAAACGCAGCTTTAAACTAGATTCTTCCAATTGTAAGAAATTTAGGATCCATTTTGATACCATAGGTGGAAAATTTTTTGCCTTGTGTCAGAATTAGCCACGGTTATACCCGTTGATTTTAGAATTTTATGCAAATTTGAAATTTACTAAGGGTAACCAGGTGACTGTTAGGTGACAAGCAGTTGATATCTCCCCTGAAGCTATTTGTGACTGTAACAGCCTGTTAGGTAACCAACGTGGCCCAATACAGCCTAAACCCATGAGATCGCTCATGGTGGCCTTTACCGTCAAACACACATGTTTATGCATTCGATTCGCCACATGAGTGAACGCATGCTCGTGAAGCATCTATGAACATGCTTTCCAGCTTTTGTCGATTAACAATCTTTGCAGTGTGATTACACACCTGTTATGGATCTGTAGTTGAAACACTTCCGAGATCCAAAACACCTATAATGAAAATAATCCCATCATTAGTTCACGTTCGTGATTAATCTAGAACCATAGTAGTGGAGATACTTAACCCTACTCATTAGTAGTTACGAAATGAACAGTCGCAGAACCCCCTCCTGAAACAGAACCAACGCAATCTCTCCAAAGCTCTATCCTTCACACAAACAGTTAACCGATTCATAAAAATCTAAACCCAATATAGACATATCTAGAACTTTAAGCGCTTACCACAAATGAAAGGATCACTTACCAGGAAAGAATAGTCGGCCTTATCCCTTGACTAAAGAGATTGATCCCCTTAGCAACATTTGACAAAAAAACATAGTTTTAAAGAGAACCATAGGTACGGTGAAATGAATAAGGAATGAACCAAGAAAAGTCAAATGACTAGCACTTACTACCAAGACCACAGATAAGAAGCAGAAATAGAAAGAAGTGTCGGCACATAGAGGAAAAAGGAGGAGCAGTATTCGGCCAGCCAGGAATAAATTGCATCTGAGAGAAGAAACATGAACCTTGATCACTCCAGGCTAAAACAAAAATGGTCAGAGAGATAGGTAAGAGATAGTTATTTGGCTTAGAGGGAAACTGTTTGAGAAGAGTTGTGAGGGAGAAGAAAAACCGTGGAAAATGGTTTGGAGAAAGTAGTAAAATCGTAGGCCACAAAGATCAAAAAGGTACTTCCCAAAAGCACGGCTCAGTTTCAGAAACAAAAGAAAAGACCCCAGTTGCAAAAACCCGAGAGAAAGAAGAGAAAAAAACCCTGAAAGAGCAGCCAAAATCGAAAATCCTAATGTAGAATTTCTTAGCTTAAAGTCCCTATGCACAACACCCAAATTCGGCATATCTCCACTCAACCCCAAACTCCACTTTTTCCTCCCCTTATCCCTCTCCTAAAATCTCTCCACCTTATTCTACTCAACCACCTATTCAAACTCCTACCAACTCCTCAATTTTGGTCAACCTAGGATACCTCCCTCACACTTGCGGCAAAAACAAAAACTCCTTCCACCCTGCCAATGCTCGAACCTCAGACCTCCAAGAACCACCCACACGCCATTCACCACTAGACTAACAACCCCCTTGCGGCACATTTTACCCACAACAACTTAAAAGACTAATAACTCCAGACAAGGATTATACTTAAAAAAAACAAAGTTTTAGCAATTGCCCAGGCTTGAACTCAGGACCTCTCCATCACTCCTCAAGACACTCGACCACTAAAACAAGCATACATTTATGCAACAAAACATAAAAATAAGCACTTCAATTTTTGGGGTGTTACAATCTCTTTTAAGGAAATCTCCCCAGTGGAATTCAAATGAAAATATCTACCTTAGGGCTAGAAATTAGCATGCCATTAAAAAAGACCATTTATGGAGGTCGTAGGTCTTGTTTAGGAACCTTCTCCAACTAAATCTTTTAGAAAACATGCAAGGTTTTTTTATTTTTTATTTGAATCATGAATGATAAAATGTCATGATAAGTACATGCGAAATTCTTTTCCTAGACTATATGGCATGATTATCATACATATGCATGTACATGCTTTTCCAATCAATTTAAATATCATCACATTATCATATAAAAGCATAAAATTAAATGACTTTGACTAGCCAAAGTTTCTATGATTCCACCCTAAAAAATAAATAAAAATAAAAAAGTTATATTTATTATCCTAAAGCATTTTTTGGGTCTTTTGGGTGAAAGCCAAATATCCTGATTTTGAGAAACCCAAAAGACTAAAAAAATCATGGAAGGGATCTACCGCCAAACCACCGTCACCATCACTATCATCATTGGTTGACCATTGGTTGACCATCACTATCACCGTCAAACCACAATCATTGGTCTCTCGACCATCATCAGCCACCGCCAACTGGATCGATACCGACCACCACTGGTTGACCTACTGTCGTCTTTTACTAGTTGACTAGGCCGAGTTTGCATCGTCTCAATCAGTTTTGGATATGCCTTGGTTCTCTAGATTTCTCTGAAAAATTAGGTTACAAAAACCATAAGTCTGTTTCTAGCTCACATGAATAATTCCAAAATTAAAATAAAACCTACGTGGAGATGATAGTCCACGATCTAATTAAATATCCATAAATTTATTACAACCTAAAATTAAATCCAATCTATTTCTAGGAATCACATTTTTCAAAATTACTTTATCATTATATATGGCAAAAGAATTAAATACATTCATTCACATATATAACCCAAAACATGTATATTATTAAAAGAATGACACATCTTATCAAAATTAACCAAACATGAAGAAGAGAGAAAATTCCATATCGATTTATATTATAAACATAGCACAACTTGACTTTAAAACCAATTATTGGCATAATCCTGTTAAGAAAACGATTTATAATTACACTTTCAAAACCAAGTTGATTTGTGATATTTATGGCAATTAACTTTTACCAAAAAGTGTTTGTGCTTTGTGCGAGAAGGATTCAAGTTGGTCCTAGCTTTCAACCGGACGATCTTCTCTGGTATCCTTGTACCCAGAATTGCGTCAAGTGTGAGCTCAAGCAAGATGAACCAAACACAAAACAAGAAATAATAATATTTCTTTTAGTAGGAAAGTAATTCTCTCAAGAGAAACGAGTAAATATTATTTATTTAATTAAATTAATTTTTCAATTAAATAAAGTTTTCAACCTAGTTCTAGTTCCGTTAAAGTCATAACAACTTTACCATAAAAGAATCTAGGAAAAAAATATTTAATTTCCTTATTCGACAAATTCATATTAACTAATTAATTTCATTTTATTTTTGAACCTCAATTATTTAATTATAATTAATTAAATAAAAATTTGAAAATCTTTAAATTAATTCTCAAGTCATTTCTGTACTTAGCGAGAAAGCACATTTATTTTTGGATGCGATTGGTTTCTCTTACGTCATCATTTCCATCCATTTATGTTCATATCTATCAATTTGATTCAACATGTAATTCATTTCTGGTCTCGATGAGTTAGCGAAGGGACTGATTGAACATATATAATTAGGGCTCAATAATTTATAATTAAGTTCCAACTCGCCTATTAATTATAAACTTATTTAGTCACGAATTCATTTCACTATAGTATTGTGACAAAATTCTCCCTAATTACATACCATAACAAATCTATTTAATAAGTGTTCATCCAATGACCTTGTCATAAGTGTGTTACCCACATAGGATATCCTTAATCTCATTAGGATAAATCTCTTCTCCCAATATGATTCTATTTTATCTCACGGTAACCATTACATTTTCCTTCATGAAATGTAACACCCCATGTCCGACCCTCCCACCAGATACAGGTATGGAGCATCACAATTGAACCTATACTTAATAAGTTTTAACTAAATTGATATAAAACAGTCTAAAATAAAACTATTTAATAAATAATAATTCTTACATCTAAGGTAGCAATCCATCGAATGTTTAGTCTGTTAGATTGTTCCTATTGCTATTTAGACTATTGATTACAAAATGACTCTTACTGATTCTGAGGCAAGTCCTCAAATGGTACCCCCTTCCTATGAGCATGACCCCATCTAGGTGTGATCCATGGTCTGAAACTATCTATCTTGATCCCCCTTGATGTCCTCGATCAACCTTACAATCCTACGATCACAATTTAACTCTATAAGTTTAAGAGAACTTTCCTTTATCACATCATATTTAAACCCTATCGCATGAGGGTAAACAATATAAAATAAACTAAATTTAAATAGTCTCTGATTCTCTCAAGGCAAGCTGCGCTGTCAAGGTGTCAGACTCCACCCGATTCTTTGAGCTATTTAGCTCGCCATGAGGGCTTCACCTAGTTGGACTCTCAACTACTCCTTGATTGATACAGATCACCACTTCCGCAAGTGTTACCTTAACTTTTCATATTTCCATTATTACACTTTCCCCCTTATGTAAGGTGTACATTTACCTTAACTGTCCTGGCGGTTCACTGGCTTCCCATCATAAACCCTTGTGGTAGCTTCTAACTATCCACCCAAGGATTCTTAGAGCATACCTTCCTTGGCAAACTTGATCGTACCAATCCTTAGCAAACTCTTTCAACTCATTCCTTAGTCTTGGAGGACTCATTGACATTTCCATATTGTGATCATGTTCAACATATCTCGCCACTCCATCGAACCCATCTTCATTCGATTTTATTGTTCATAGAAGGGGATTACTTCTAGTAATTCACCCCTCACCTCTGGTTATACTTGAGACCTCACCTATCTCATATGTGAAGGTTGCTCTATCTTACTAGACCAACAGTTTGTCACCCATACGACTATGCAAGCCTATCATCTCACTTGCTCGTATCCTCCTTAAAAAGATATCTTTTCTTTGGTGTACCCACACTAGACTTTCCTCAAAGAGTAATAGTCCTAATAGACACTGTAACGGCCCAATTTTAGCTAAATTCAAATAGTGGTTTTGGGACTACAAATATAAGGTTGTAAAATTATTTTAATATTCTTTTTGGTGTTTACAACATGTGAATGTATACGTGTAAAAATTTCGTGAGCTAATTTTATCGTTTAATAGCTCAATTCAAGAAAAAAGACTAAATCGCGTAAAATCTAAAAGTTGCATTCTATAATTTAAAAGTGTTTATTTGCTATGAGGCATTAAATGAGAGGTCTTTATGTTGATATTAGACCATTAATAGCCTGAGTGGACCATTATGGACATGTATTAGTTGATATTCATGTTTTATAATAAGGGCTCAAATTGAAAATTGATAATTAAAGCTTAAATAATTAAAACAAAAGCATTATCATCTTTATTTTCTTCATTCCACTGAAAATACAAAGAAAATAATAGCCATGGATGTGTTTTAGGGTTCGGCCTTGTTGAAGCTCAATTGAAGGTTTGTTTTTGTTCCATTTTTGATGATTTCTATGTTTTTGTGATTGTTGCTTTGAGTACTAGCTAGCCCGTACCCTAATTTTTAAATTTTTTTATGATTTTGTAAAATTCCATTGATGAATCCATGAGTTTTATGATGTTTGATGATGAATTATGCAAGCGTGGTGTTTGCTATGCATGTTTTATAAAGCGATTTTTGACAAAAATGTCAATTAGGAATTAAATTGAGAAAAGTGTAAATTGAGGGGTTAAATTGTGAAATAAATGAAAAATATGGGTTGCTAAGGACCTATAAAGAATTCAGCCAAGCATGGGTTTTGCCAAATTTTGTGAATTTTATGTAATTATGAAATAAGGACTAAATTGAATAAATGTGTAACTTTAGGGGCTAAAGTGGAAAAATTCCCAAATATGTGTTTGTGAATGAAATTGAATGTGTTGATGAATAAAAGGGTTAATTTTGAATGTATATAGATCAAGAACAAAAGAAATCAGATTTAGATCAGCGAAAAACGAAAGTTATCGAATAGTCGACCCCGTCCGTTACTTCCGACTATGAGGTAAGTTCATATGCATATAAATGTATTTGAATTTAATTATATATGTTTTCTTATCATTGAATTGCTATGAATGTCGAATGAGTGAATACGAGCATGAATCGACAAAGTTACGATATCCGAAAGTCTCGTACGAACTTAGGAATAGTATAGGATAAAATGTCATGACATTAGGTTATCAAGATGTGATTACATGTAAGACCATGTCTGTGACATCGGCATTGTATTGTGATTACGTGTAAGACTATGTCTGGAACATTGGCGTTCTTAATAGATTTCGTGTAAGACCCTATCTAGGACAGTGGCATCGATATGTGATAACATGTATGACCATATCTGGGATATGGCACTGTATGAGCTTATGTGATTTCCAAGTATCCTTAATGATTCTGAATGGTTCAACTGGAAAATTCAAGTTTAGAAAGAATATGTGAATGATCTAAGTGTCTCAAGTACGTGCAAAATTCATATGAATATTGAACAAGGGAAATATTTGATGAATTTGATTAATGCATTGAATATATGTTCAATGGAAAGGTTTGTGAATTTGAATGGTATTAGTTATTTTAAACATATTTGAATTGAAATGCAAATGTGAATTTGATAGCTTTGCTTGTATATGGCTTACTAAGCTTTTAAAGCTTACTTTGTATGTTCTTTTCATGTTTTATAGATTATCGAAGCTAGCTCAGACTTGGGGATAGTCTGGAAACGTCATCGCACTATCGATTATCTTGTTGGTACTTTTGAAGCTTTGTATATATGGTTACGGCATGTATAGGTTATTGTCATCTTATTATGTTTTGAGTTATGATTTTAGCCATGTGATTTGGCTTGTAAATGTTGATGTGTACGGCCTTTTAAGTTGGCTTGATTTGTGTTTGGTAAGATATTTATATGTGATGTTTATGATGCCTTATATGTTGGCTTGTTTTGGTACGATTATGAGATGGCTATTTTGGATAGTTGTAAGTTGGTATATTAATGCTTGAGAATACATGAATTATATAATATAAAGGTGTTGAAAATACATTTCAAAGATAGGGGAGATTGATGATTTTGGCACATTGATTTGGAATTTTTTTTAATATGAAATTAAGTATTTGAAATGGTTTAGTTTAGATGACATGATAGGTATTTGAATTAACATGTTTTTGGTTGTCTATATATGTGTTAAAATGGTATCACTTTGATGGCTAGGGAGCATGAGAAAAGGGTGGCAAATTGGCCTTGCAAATGGCCTAATTTTGTCCACATGGGCTGAGACACAACGGGCGTGTGTCTCAGCCGTATGTGACACACGGCCATGTGTCCCCTGGGGTACCCTACGAATTTAGTTTTGACACGGCCTAGACACACGAGCGTGTCTATTGGCTGTGTGTGGCACACGGGCTGGCACACGAGCGTGTGGTTGGCCGTCTGACCCATGTTAGTAACTCCCGTTAGATTTCACACAGCCTGGCACACGGACGTGTCCTCGGTCATGCGGTTCAAGTCAATATGTATGCCCTGTTTTCACGCGGCCTGCGCCACAGGTGTGTCTGGTGGTCATGTGAGGCACTATGCCTGTTCACACGGGCGTGTGATCTATGATTTCATGAAATTTTTGTAAGTGTTTGGAAGTTTTTATATGTGATCGGTTTAGTCTCGAATCACTCTTAAGCATGTTTTTAGGTCTCGTAGACCTATTTAAGAGACTTTGTATATGTGAGTGATTGATATGCAATATTGAATATTTGATAAATGTTATATTGTCTGGTAATGCCTCGTAACCCTATTCTGGCAACAGATAGAAGTTAGGAATGTTACATTTAATTGGTATCAGAGCTATGGTTTAATCCATTCTAGGACTAACGTAGCGTATGAGAGTCTAACTATACATGTCATATATATAAATTGCGATAGTGTGATGATTCCTGATATTTAAAATGTATTTTTTGTATAGCAAATGGATCCTAATCGAGCAATAGAGGACGATGTTGAAAGTTATGCGCCCGGTCTCACTCAAGGGGCAGCGTCGGTCGATTCTAGGCTTATGTCAAGTAGCCAAAGAGGAGAGGCTAAGCAAGCCTTCTTCCAAATGATGAGTGAGTGGTTCTCAGAGTTCATTCGAATGAATCCGGCTGCTCAAAACCTCCACCCCCACCTGTTCCTCAACAAGTACCAGTTTGTACCACAAGTGATAGATCTGATTCGAGTGAGTAAGTCGCCAGTGGATAAGATCTGTAAACACAGGGCTGAAGAGTTTCAGGCTACTGTTGATGATGATGCTGATAGATCTGAGTTTTGGCTCGAGAATACGATCAGAGTATTCGATGAATTATCTTGTAATCCTGATGAGTGTATCAAATGTGTGGTATCTTTACTTAAAAGATAATGTCTATCATTGGTGGAAGACGTTGACATCTGTGGTTCCTAGAGAACGAGTCACCTGGGAATTCTTTCAATCTGAATTTCAAAAGAAATAAAGTCAGAGATTTCTCGATCAGAAACATAAAGAGTTTCTGGAATTGAAACAGGGCCGAATGACCATCACAGAATATGAAAAAGAATTTGTGCGTTTGAGCAAATATGCTTGGGAATATGTTTCTACCGAAGAGATCATGTGTAAATAATTCATCAATGGACTGAACGAAGATATAAAACTTCTGGTTGGGATTTTGGAAATCAAAGAATTTGTTGTGTTAGTTGAAAGGGCTTGTAAAGCTGAAGTCCTTCGCAAAGAAAAGAGAAAAGCTAATTTTGAAGTAAGAGATTTGAGAAAGAGATTAGCTAGTAAATATTATCAGTCTGTATCGAAGAAATTTTGAGACTCATTTAATCGTTCCAATACATCAGTGGGACATTCAAATAGAGATCGATTGAGACAACAGTGGAGCTTTAAAGCTCCAGCTACTTCAATTGCTAGTGTTGGCAGTGTGAGACCTAACCGACCTGAATGTAAAAATTATGGTAAAAGGTATCTCGATGATTGTAGATTGAATGATAGGGCTTTTTTTAAATGTGGATCATTGGATCATTTTATCTGTGATTTTTCGGAGTTGGTTGAACAAGATACATTATAGAATACGAGGACAAGTAACACTGAAGCTAGAGGTAGACCACCTAGAAACACGGGAAATGTGAGTGGTAGCCAGAAAGCAACTAAAGACTCTGCTGTGAGGTCAAAGGCGAGAACACCTGTATGAGCCTATGCTATTCACGCTCGCGAAGAAGCGTCATCTCCAGATGTTATTACCGATACGTTTACTCTCTATGATACTAAAGTTATTGCATTGATAGATCCAGAATCAACTCATTCATATATACGTATGGATTTAGTATCCAGTAAGACTTTGCCTATAGAGTCTACTGAATTTGTAATTAGAGTATCGAACTCCTTAGGAAAGTGCATATTGGTTGATAAAGTATGCAAAACTTGTCCATCAATGATTCGGGATATTTATTTTCCAGTTGACCTGATGTTGTTACCATTTGATGAATTTGACATAATTCTGGGTAGGATTGGCTAACGTTGCATGATGCTATTGTGAATTGCAAAATAAAGATGATAGACTTAAGATGTCAGAATTATGAGATTACCCAGATTGAGTTAGATGATTTGAATGGTTTGCCAGTGGTGATGTCATCAATGTTAGCTTAGAAATATGTGAGAAAAGGTTGTGAAGCTTATTTAGTGTATGTGCTTGATACGAAAGTGACTGAATAGAAGATAGAATCAGTGTCGGTTGTGTATGAGTATACAGATGTGTTTCCTGAAGAGTTACCGGGTTTACCACCGATCCGAGAGGTTGAATTTGGTATTGAATTAATGCCGGGTACAATGCTAGTATTGATAGCTCCTTATGGAATGGCTCCGACAAAATTAAAAGAATTGAAAGTTCAGTTGCAAGAATTAACTGACAGAGGGTTTAGAAGATCGAGTTTCTCACCCTGGGGTACTCTTGTATTATTTGTGAAAAAGAAAGATGGCACAATGAGAATGTGTATAGACTACAGACAGTTGAACTAAGTGACGGTCAAGAACAAATACCCTCTACCACGGATTGATGATTTGTTTGACCAATTAAAAGGGGCTACAGTGTTTTCAAAGATAGATTTGAGATCAGGCTATTATCAGTTGTGAGTTAAGGACTCTGATGTACCAAATACAACTTTCCAAACGAGGTACGGACACTATGAATTCTTATTTATGCCTTTTGGACTAACGAATGCTCTTGAAGTCTTTATGGACTTAATGAATCGAATTTTCAGACCGTACCTAGATCGATTTATTGTTGTGTTAATACATGATATTTTGATCTATTCGAGAGATGAAACTGAGCATGCCGAGCATTTGAGAATTGTATTACAGACTGTATGAGATAAGCAGTTATATAAAGTTTAGTAAATGTGAGTTATGGTTGCGTGAGGTTGGTTTTCTAGGGTATATTGTGTCAGCATCAGGTATCCGGGTCGATTCGAGTAAGATTTCTGCAATAATGGATTGGAAGCCTTCGAGAAATGTTTCTAACATCCGTAGTTTTCTGGGACTAGCTAGCTATTACCAATGGTTTGTAAAAGGCTTTTCGATGATCACAACTCCATTGACGAGATTGCTTCAGAAAGAAGTAAAGTTTGAGTGGTCAGATAAATGTCAGAAAAGTTTTGATCAGTTGAAAGCTCTTTTGACTAAAGTTCCAGTGTTAGTATAGCTAGAACCGGGTAAGCAATTTATGATTTATAGTGATGCATCGTTGATTGGTCTGGGCTACGTTTTGATGCAGGAAGGCAAAATCATAGCTTATGCCTTGAGACAGTTGAAGCTGCATGAAAAGAATTACCCGATACACTATTTAGAGTTAGCAGCCATTGTATTTGCGTTAAAGATTTGGCGTCATTATCTATTTGGTAAGAAATGTCATGTTACTCAGATCATAAGAGTTTGAAATATTTGATGACTCAGAAAAATTTGAACTTGCGATAGCAGAGATGGCTAGAATTACTAAAAGACTACGAGTTAGTGATTGATTATCATTTGGGAAAGGCTAATGTTGTTACCGATGCATTAAGCCAGAAATCCTTATTTTCTCTACGAGCAATGAATACTCAGTTGGCTCTATCTGATGATGGCTCAATTGTAGTTAAGTTGAAAGCAAAACCGTTGTTCATTCAGCAGATTTACGAAGCTTAGAAGACTTAATGAAATGTTAGATAAAAGAGTTCAATGTGATTCTAACCCTAATTCAGAGTTTCAAGTGGATTCTGATGATTGTTTAAGATTCAGAGGTCGAATATGTGTTCTGAGAGATTTCGAGTTGATTTAGATGATTTTGAACGAAGCTCATAGTAGTCGTTTATCTTTTCATCCGAAAAGCACGAAAATGTATAATGATTTGAAACAGTTTTGTTAGTGGCATGGTATGAAATGTTACATTTCAGAGTTCGTGTCTAAATGTTTGATTTGTCAGCAAATTAAAGCTAAGCATCTGGTACTGTCTAGTTTATTACAACCGATTATGATTCCTGAGTGGAAATGGGATAGAGTAACTATGGATTTTGTTTTGGGTTTGCTCCTATCTCCGAGTAAGAAAGATGCGATCTGGATTGTTGTTGACTGGTTGACAAAATCAGCTCAATTCATTCCTGTGCGTACAGATTATTTTCTTGACAAACTTGCTAAGTTATATATCTTCGAGGTTGTAAGATTACACAGAGTACCTATTTCTATTGTTACAAATAGAGATCCGAGGTTTACATCGAGGTTTTAGAAAAAACTATAAGATGTGCTAAGTACAAAACTACATTTTAGTACTGCATTTCACCCTCAGACGGATGGTCAATCCGAGCGAGTTATACAGATACTCGAGGATATGTTGAGATATTGCATTCTTGAATTCGAAGGTACGTGGGAAAACTATTTACCATTGATTGGATTTGCATATAATAATAGCTTTCAATCGAGCATTAAAATTGCTCTATACGAAGCTTTATACGGTCGAACGTGTCAAACATTATTGCATTGGACTAAGCTTAGCGAGAATAAGATCCACGAGGTTGATCTAATCAAATAGACTGAAGAAAAAGTGAAAGTAATCTGTGATAGTCTAAAAGTAGCGTTAGATCGATAAAAATCATATGCTGACTTGAAATGGAAAGATATTGAGTTTCAGATCGGGGATAAAGTGTTTTTGAAAATTTCACCGTGGAAGAAAATACTTCGATTCGGTCGTAAAGGCAAATTGAGTCCGAGATTCATCAGACCGTACGAGATTATCGAGTGAGTTGGACCAGTTGCTTATCAGTTAGCATTACCATATGATTTAGAAAAGATTCATAAACTATTTTATGTATCGATTCTTTGAAGATACAAATTCGATCCCTCGCATGTTATTTACCCGACAGAGGTTGAGATTCAGTCAGATTTATCGTACAGTGAAGAACCTATCCGAATTCTAGCTCATGAGATCAAAGAGCTGAGAAATAAAAGAATTACGTTAGTAAAAGTGTTATGGCATCGACATGGGGTAGAAGAATCTACGTGGGAACCCGAGGATGCTATGAGAAAGCAATATCCAAACTTATTCACTGGTAAGATTTTCGGGGACGAAAATCCCTCAGGGGGAGAGCTGTAACAACCCGGTTTTAGTTAAATCAAAACAGTGGTTTTAGGACCACAAATCTGAGGTCATAAAATTATTTTAATATTATTTTTGGTGTTTACAGACTGTGAATGTATATGTGTGAAAATTTCGTGAGCTAATTTTATCATTTAATAGCTCAATTCAAGAAAAAGGACTAAATCGCGTAAAATGTAAAAGTTACATTCTATAACTTAAAAGTGTCTATTTGCTATGAGGCATTAAACGGGAGGTCCTTATGTTGATATTATACCATTAATAGCCTGAGTGGACCATTATGGACATGTATTAGTTAATATTCAAGTTTTATAATAAGGGTTAAAATTGGAAATTGATAATTAAAGCTTAAATAATTAAAACAAAAGCATTATCATCTTTATTTTCTTCATTCCACTGAAAATACAAAGAAAAGAATAGCCATGAATGTGTTTTAGGGTTCGGCCTTGTTGAAGTTCAATTGAAGGTTCATTTTTGTTCCGTTTTTATGATTTCTATGTTTTTGGGATCGTTGCTTTGAGTACTAGCTAGCCCGTACCCTAATTTCTGAAATTTATGATGATGTTGTAAAATGCCATTGATGAATCCATTAGTTTTATGATGTTTGATGATGAATTATGCAAGCTTGGTGTTTGATATACATGTTTTATAAAGTGATTTTTGACAAAAATGTCAATTAGGGATTAAATTGAGAAAAGTGTAATTGAGGGGTTAAATTGTGAAATAAATGGAAATATGGGTTGCTAGGGACCTATAAAGAATTCGGTCAAGCATGGGTTTTGCAAAATTTTGTGAATTTTGTGTAATTATGAAATAGGGACTAAATTGAATAAATGTGTAACGTTAGGGGCTAAAGTGCAAAAATTCCCAAATATGTGTTTGTGGATGAAATTGAATATGTTGATGAATAAAAGGGTTAATTTTAATGTATATAGATCAAGAATGAAAGAAATTGGATTTAGATCGGAGGAAAACGAAAGTTATCGAATAGTCGACCCCGTCTGTTAATTCCGACTACGAGGTAAGTTCATATGCATATAAATGTCTTTGAATTTAATTATATATGTTTTATTATCATTGAATTGCTATGAATGTCGAATGAGTGAATACGAGCATGATTCGGCAAAGTTACAATATCTGAAAGTCCCGTACGAACCTTAGGAATAGTATAGGATACGAATGTTATGACATTAGGTTATCGAGATGTGATTACATGTAAGAACATGTCTGGGACATCGGCATTGTATTTTGATTACGTGTAAGACCATGTCTGGACATTGGCATCGTTAATCGATTTTGTGTAAGACCCTGTCTAGGACAGTGGCATCTATATGTGATAACATGTAAGACCATATCTGGGATATGGCATTGTACGAGCTTATGTGATTTCCAAGTATCTTTAATGATTTTGAATGGTTCAACGGGGAATGTCAAGTTGGGAAAGAATATGTGAATGATCTAAGTGGCTCATGTACGTACGAAATTCATACAAATATTGAAAAACGGAAATATTTGATGAATTTGATTAAGGCATCGATTAGATGTTCAATGGAAAGGTTTGTGAATTTGAATGGTATTACCTATTTTAAACATATTTGAATTGAAATACAAATGCTCATGTGATAGCTTTGCTTGTATATGGCTTACTAAGCTTTTAAAGTTTACTTTGTGTGTTCTTTTCATATTTTATAGATTATCGAAGCTAGCTCAGACCTGGGGATTGTCTGGAAAAGCCATTGCACTATCGATCATCTCGTTGGTACTTTTAATGCTTTGTATATATGGTATATGGCATGTATAGGCTAGTGTCATCTTGTTATGTTTTGAGTTATGATTTTAGCCATGTGATTTGGCCTATAAATGTTGATGTGTATGGCCTTTTATGTTGGCTTGAATTGTGTTTGGTAAGATATTTATATGTGATGTTTATAATGCCTTAAATGTTGGCTTGTTTTGGTATGATTATGAGATGGCTATTTTGGATAGTTGTAAGTTGGTATATTAATGCTTGAAAATGGCATATTGTGGTATGTTTTGTAGATGATGAATTAATATGTTTGGGAGACATTAATTAGATGATATAAATGTGTTGAAAATACATTTCAAAGATAGGGCAGATTGATGATTTTGGCACATTGGTTTGGAATGTTTTTGAATATGAAATTTAAGTATTTAAACTAGTTGAGTTTAGATGGCATGATAGGTATTTGAATTCACATGTTTTTGGTTTGCTATATATGTGTTACAATGGTATCACTTTGATGGCTAGGGAGCATGAGGAAATTGTGGCAAATTGGCCTTGCAAATGGCGTAATTTTGTCCATACGGGCAGAGACACGGGCGTGTGTCTTAGCCGTGTATGACACACAGTCATGTTCCACGGCCATGTGTCCCCTAGGGTACCCTGCAAATTTAGTTTTGACACGAACTAGACACACGAGCGTGTCTACTGGTCGTGTGTGGCACACGGGCTGGCACACAGGCATGTGGTCGGCCGTGTGACCTAAGTCAGTAACTCCTATTAAATTTTACACAGCCTGGCACACAAGCATGTGGTTGGCCATGTGACTCAAGTCTGTAACTCCCGTTAGATTTCACACAGCTTGGCACACGGGCATGTCCTTGGCCGTGCTGTTCAAGTCAATATGTATGCCCTGTTTTCACACGGCCAACGCCACGGGTGTGTCTGGTGGTCGTGTGAGGTACACAGCCTGTTCACATGGGCGTGTGATCTATGATTTCATGAAATTTTTATAAGTTTTTGGAAGTTGTTATATGTGATCGGTTTAGTCCCGAACCACTCTTAAGCATGTTTTTTGGTCTCGTAAACTTATTTAAGGGACTTTGTATATGTGAGTGATTGATATGCAATGTTGAATATTTGATAAATGTTATATTGTCCGGTAATGCCTTGTAACCCTATTCCGGCAACGGATACGGGTTAGGAGTGTTACAGACACATTTCTCATTTCATCACCAAAGGATTGTGGAATCGAGGCACTATTACTTACTTCAAGATTTGAAGCTTGAACATTACTTTCAGCTTCATTAACTATAGCATAGTTCAATTCAGCTGACATCTTGAATCAATAAGAAAATACAATATTAGAGCGGATCAAAACCATCACACTATCACAGTGTATATCTGACATGCATATACTAAACTCTAATCCGCTGTGTTAGTCCTAGAATTGACTAAACCATAGTTCTGATACTACCAAATGTAACTCACCTAACCTGTCCCTTTTGTCAGCTTAGGGTTTTAGAGTATTACCAAGTAATTCCAAACAATTTATATCAAAATATGTCATTCAATATTAATTAATGAAAACTCATTAAGAACCTATCAAAAATATGCAATTTGGACCTTAACTTGGGCTTTCGAGGCCCTAAAAATAGTTTAGAAACAATTATGGACTAATTTGAACCAAATTAGAGGTTTTAAGAAAAGGTCGCAAAAATGTTAAAACAAGGGTCACATATTATTTGATTCAGGGTTACCAAAGTACAAACAGGGGCACGTAAGTGCATTCAAAGGTATCAAAGTACAAACAAGGGCACGTATGTGCATTCAGGGTTACTGAAGTACAAACAAGGGCACGCATGTCTATTCTAGGGTACATAAGTACAAATAGGGACACGTATGTGCATTCAAGGGTACCGAAGTACAAACAGCGGAATGTATGTGCATTTAGAGGTATCAAAGTATAAATAGGGACACATATGTGCATTTAGGGCTACTGAGTACAAATAAGGGCACGTATGTTCGTTCATACATTAATTATTTATAAACATATGAACTAAAGAACAATAATATAAGAATACAAATAGAATTTCATTTTCATATTGAAATAGTACATACTTACCTACAACTTAAGTCTGGTCAACACGCAGGGACTATTATGCTATTTTCCCTTTTTCTTGATTATTTTCTTTTTGATTCAAGTCTTGATCTATATAATAATTAAATACAACATATTAATCTCATACGCAGATCAAATTCCATTCAATGCATATGACCTTTAACTTTTCATTAATTACACATTTTCCCTAAACTTTTACAACTTTTACAATTTAGTCCTCTAACACAAAAATAATCAAATGAACCATTTTCTAACAATCACTACCAAATAATAATCTAGGCCCTTAAACAATCCCAATTATACTTTTAAATCACCATCAAACCTTGAATTTTTGGAATTTTAACAATTTAATCATTATATCAAAATCTAACAAAAATCGCTACCCAAAGCAACTAAATATCACAATCAAAACTTCAAACACATAGTTATCCCTGAAAACATTCAAATTTCATCAATGACAACTTCTAAAATTTTTAACAAATTCAAAAACGAAGGTACGGGCTAGTTGGACCTAGCTGCAACAATCTCAAAAACATAAAAATTACAAGAAATGGCTGAAAAACTCACTTACATGCAAGCATTAACCTTGCCGAAACTTCAAACCCTTCAATGGAGGTTTCCCAACTTGGTTTTTAGGTGATAATTTCCACTAAAGAATATGATAATCTTTTTACCATTATTTTACTCAAGTTTAATTTATTAAATTACAAATTTACCCTTAATATAAACATACATTTTAACCCAATTCTATCCCTAAACCATCCAACACTTAATAACAAGGGTTTAATTCCTACATAGGTCCTGTAACAGCTCTTTTTTAGTCAAATCAAAACAGTGGTTTCGAGAATTAGTATGTTTAGCTAATGTTCTCATATGATAAGAATTCCTTTTGAAATTAAACAGTCACATATACTTCTGAAAATAAATATACACATAGAATACCCAAAAGGAATCATAATAACTGCCCGACTATAACCACTACACTCAGCCCTCAATACAATTCAAACACTATTTTAACTGTCTAATTCTGCCATTAGAAAATTTCACATTATCCCTTCACTAACAGAAATCAATTTAGAAAAGCTTTTAGCTAATATTTTCCTTAGTTAACATACCTGAATAGGTCATTTGATCGGAGATAACTTCTTTTTTAACAGTAACGTCACATAATCTAAATAATCTACAGAATTATCCAATGTCTCTTTTAATACTATCTTCATTTGCTAATTCAATCTCTTTTCTGGCCACATTATTAATCTTCCGCACATGGACTTCTGATACTCCACACTGTTGAGCTTATTCAACCCAAATCTTACAGATTTCACTAATAAGGGGGATAAGGGTAATAAAGCCTCAAATTTAACTTACATATAAATACACATAACACATACTTTCACAAATAGTCAATTCATTAATAATTTCACATTCTCCAAACATTTAATAAAAAAATTTATTTTAATCACCTTTGTTCTTAGAACTTAATTCATATACCAACTCCAATCATTAATTCACAATCAAAACATTTCAGATAGCAATCATAACTCACATATCATAATCTATATGCTCATATAATTATAACATTTGTCAACATCAATATATCATACTCTTCGATCCATACCTTTATGATTTTCAACTCATCATCAACACATTTACATTCAAACATTCGAGCAGACATTCTGTACCATCAAAATTAACTCGGTTGAAAACTTATCTGTCTCATCAAAATAATTTTCGTCAGAGTCAAGAGATATCACACTATCGCAGGTTAAATATGGCATGTATAGCTAGACTCACATACACTATGGTAGTCCGAGAACTGACTAAACTGTAGCTCTAATACCAATAAAATTTAACACCCCTAACTCGTATTCATTATCAGATTGGGGTTATGAGGTATTACCAGTCATGAGACAAATTCAAACAATCATATGCATACAATTGCACAAACTTTTAAACCAATCAATTATTAATATAAATAGTCAATTTAATTTTTAACACTACATAGTCGAGTATAACTTGGATACAACTTATAGATTGTGCAAAACGTAAAAACTACATTATACTTCGATTGCAAACTAAAAATTCATATATAGATGGAACTCACAAAAACAAGTACACTTAATCATTTCAATTTGACCATATCATATTCTGCACTTTTATATTAGTACATGTTCAGTCAACTTATAACCATAATTAAAGGATTAACTTACATACTACTCGACATTCATTTACTATCAAGTAGGATATTTATACATACATATAAACTCATACAATTTTCATAATTTGCTATTGTACAAGTCACTATTCATTTGGTCATTTTTCAATGCATATAGCCGAATACAAATTTGTTTAACAAATATGCTTTAGCAATTGTTCACTTCCAACTTTGTTCAATCACTTTATAAGTCAATACCTATTTTTACTAAGCACGATAAGCTTACACCGAATATGTCTCATATAAATAACATGCATTTTAATTTACTAATGCATAACAAGTTATAACATGATACACATCCCCTATTAACTCATAATTGAAAAACATGATCGATACCATCATAAATATATATACCTTAAGATGAGATACATATCAAGTCAATTCATCATATACATAAATATTTATATAAGAAAATGCCGAATCACAAGTTAGTCATAACCATCTCATATACATTTATCTTATATCCGAATTTACAATACATTATTGTATAATTTTCAAACCAACTCATACTACAATTTATATTTCACTAGAGTAAGTCATTAACTACAAATAGATATGTATTCAAAACATGAATCTCCCATATCATATAATGAACATATCAAGACAAACTTATATCATGCTCAGACATAGCCAAGCAACCTTTAATGCCAAATCACATATAACACATTAACCATATGCACACATCCAAGATCATCAACCAATTTCAATGCACAAAATAGATATCCCATATATCATTTCTCCATGACACATAGCATAATAACCAAAATGAACTTAAGCTATAAACAAACAAACCGAAGTCAAACAATGAAATTAGGCCATTTTCGCATGGCTTAAATTATGCAAAAACCAAAATCCAACTTCTTAAACTATAATCTAGCCTATACATGCCATAGGTTCGTGAATTTAGTTTATAAAATACCGAAGACAATAGATAGTGTGATAAGCTTCTCTGACGATTCCTGAGCTCATAACTTGAATCCAAAATTTATAAAACAAAAAAAAACATACACACACAGAGTAAGCTTTTATAGCTTACTAAGTCATAAGCAAATAAACTATTCAAGGACATAATCTATACAGTTAAACTATACCAAATTATACTATCATAATCAATTTAAATTTCAATCCTATGATTTAACATTTATCTTATACTTTCACACATAACTTATTTATGACCATATACATATATATTATCAAAGCATCTTTCAGTTTTAAAGCTCAATCAGTAAGTGACCACATACATGTATACACATATACATATACTCATGAATTAAAATACAACTTCTTATGCATAAGCATAGCAATGACCGAATGAACACTTTTATATATAAAGATACATTAACAAACTATCATTCAATGGCCAAGCCAAAACATCTTTATCATACCAAATACATATACACTTATATGCATATACTCGTACGTCAAAGTATAACAATCATATATATATTTATATCAATGGCCGAATATACCACCAATTGCATATATTCAAAATCATTTCAAATAAATAAATCAACTTATGCATTTGTAATCACATATAATTTCAATTTTTTTAATTACATACATATATAACATATACTTTTATAGAATAATTTCTCCTTGTCCGAATGTTCATATAATCAAAATAATTAATTATCATCCAACCTTCAAAATCAACATGTCAATATATAACCAAATGTATATACACTCATATGCACAAGCTCAAAGAATCATAATATAACATCATGTACATGAACTATCTATATGGCTTAATAAACATGGTCTTGTATACACATATTCAAAGGCTAAATCTATAATGTCCATATCATTCGATCATAAGACCTAATACTCATACCATAATCACATATATACTTCATTTGCATCACAAATGATTTGTAGCAAATAATCAAGTTACTTACTTACCTTATTTTAAGTAGGTAACAAGTTAATTCATACCTAGCCATTTAGCTCGTTTAATGTATACAAATACCACATCAGCATGAAGTATTTTAGGCATAAACTTATAAATAATCATCGGTATAAAGCCTGCTAGGTCTAAGCCTATATCACACACTGGCACAAAGCCTGCTAAACTCATAGTTTGATTTTATACACCGGCAATAAGCCTGCTAGGCATAAAGCTCGATATAATTCACCAGCACAAGGCTTGCTAGGCTCAAAGCCCGAATATCACTATTATAAAGTTATCTCATAAACAATTCATATGTCAAAACTTCTAGATATTCCATATAGTTTATACGAACTTTCAAATGTTTTAACTCAATCAAATTAAACTCAAATACATTATTTCCATGCTTAATCATATTTGACTAACTCTAGTAAAAATCTATGAATTCCAAATCAGCATATTAACTCATACATAATTAGAATTAATGATATTTATTTGCTTATAAACTTACCGACGATGTAAAAAAGAACAGGACAGTTAGTCGACAACTTTCATTTTTCCCTGATTCAAATCTGATTTCTTTGGTTCTATATCTAAACATATTCAAATTAAAATCATCCAAACATATTTTCATTCAATTTAGTCCAATTGGAAAATTACCATTTTACCCTTGACATTTTACATTTTTTACAATTTAGTCCCTATTGCACAAAACACAAAATATGAAAAACCTCAACATACCCATGTTAGGCTGAATGTTCCTAGTGTTCATACAAGTCCATATATTTTATTTATTTTACATTTTAGCCCCTCAAATTATTATTTTTGCAATTAAGTCCTAATTACTCAAAATTATCAAAAACTCCAATACAAAACATGTTAACCCAAAACATATCTTTCATATTTCATCATCAAAAAACAAAAATCACAAGCTTTCAACAATGGCATAACTCAAAATATTCACCAAAATAAAAAATTTAAGCATGGGTCTTGAAGATAACTTAGCAACGATCTCAAAAACGTAAAAATTATCAAAAATCGGACTAGTTACATACCTTAATCAAGATCAACCACGGCCGAGCCATCCAAGATTTTCCTTTTTCTTTCTTTTTTTGATATTTGATGACGAATAATGAAAGAAAAAATGCATGACAACTTATTATATGTTTTATTATATATTAACATGTTTATTATTTTACTTGTTTAACCTTTTAGTTAAAATTTTAAACCATTATAAGCAATGGTTATTATCGTCCATCATATTAAAAATGGTTATATTGCATAATAAATGCTCCAAATTATAAAGACAAGGTCAATTAAATACTTTCACATTTAACCACCAAATTTTCATTTTACGCAATTAAGCCCTTTTATTTAATCGGCCACCCAAACGACAAAATTAAAGCACAAAAATTTCACAAATATAAATTCACCCAAAATAAAGACAGTAAAAAAATTTTAAATATTTTTCTGACTCGAATTTGTGGTCCCAAAACCACCGTTCCGACTAGGGTCTAATTCGGGCTATTACGTTGTGAAATTTGTAAATTGAGGGACTAAAATGTAAAATAAATGAAATATATGGACTTTTATAAACACTATAAGAATTCGGCTAGGCATGTGTACAAAGAAATTTTGTGTATTTTGTGAATTTGTGAATTAAGGACTAAATTGTCAAAATATGAAAATATGAGGGCTAATTTGTAAAATGCCATAAATGTGTGTTTTTGGATTGATTTGAATGATTTGGTGAATAAAAAGGTTAAATTTGAATTTATGTAGATCAAGAACAAAAGAAAACGAAATTAGATCGAGGAAAGTCGAAAGTTGTCGAGTAGCCGATTCCGTCTAACCGAATCCGTACGAGGTAAGTCAATATATAAATAAATGTGTGTTGAATTGAATTAATATCGATTATATGCTATTGAACTATGATGAATGAATATATGAGTTGAGAAAAATGAGACATTCGAGAAAGTATCGACAAAGTTCCGATGTTCGAAAAGCTCGTACGAACCTTAGGAATAGTTAGGATACATATGTCATGACATAGGATCCGATATGTGTTATCGTGTAAGACCACGTCTGGGACATTGGCATCGACTTATGTTTTACGTGTAAGACCACGTCTAGGACGTTGGCATCGTATTTGATTTCATGTAAGACCCTATTTGGGACAATGCATCGATATTTGATTACATGCAAGACCACGCCTGGGACGTTTGCATTGTATGAGCTTTCTGATGCTATCCGTGTATCCTTATGATTCCGAACGGTTCAACGGGCATTTCAAGAAATGAATGATAATATGAAATGTGTATCTAATTCAGGTACGTTTGAAGTTGTATATCATATTTGATGTTGAAAGGTAAGTATATGTATCTTTATGATCAAGTGAGTATATATGACAAAAGTATAAGAAAATAAGCATTATGTACAAATGAATGAAGAATATGTGAAATGTATTTGAGCTATATGTTTTGTGATAGCATGTGGTTAAAGATTATATGTATATTATGATGCTTATATGTTTATATTGTTAAGTTTATTTTTATATGGCTTACTAAGCTTTTGAAAGCTTACTTTGTGTGTGTTTGCATTGTTTTATAGATATCGTAGCTATCGGGATCTCGGGGATCGTCAAGGACCATCACCATACTATCAAACTTTATTTTGGTACATTTTGAAAAGTGTAAATATTGGAGTACGGCATGTATAGGCTAGAGGTAGTTGAATACATTTTGTGATGTGTATATTTAGCCATGTGATATGGCTTAATTATGGTTGAACTTATGGTTTAATTTTGGTATACCTTATGTGATGCAAATTATGCTTATGTGATGTGTTTATGAATGACCAAATGAAATGGTCAATTTTGGTCAGTTTTGATATGTGCAAATTTGTGAAATTGGTAAATTTATAGCATGTGATTGAATGACAATAAAATGAGGTTATGAAACAAATGTTTAGATATGATTTTGTCTTATGTTTTAGCATAATTTGGTATGACTATTAAGCATGAAATTGGTTGATAATGTTATGTCATGATTGGTGTAAGCTTTGGTATTGAAATTGGCTGAAATTATAGTGCAAATATGCTTGGTTTAATGCTTGTAGGATTGACCCAAATTGTAACATCTCGAATTTGGGCCTAGTCAGAATAGTGGTTTTGGGACCACAAATCTGACGTTAAAATAATTATTTTATGATCATTATGAGGTCTAGGATATGAAAATAAGCATGTGTTAAAGTTTCATAAAGAAATTCTATGTGTAAGGTGTCCAATTGGAAATTAGGGACCAAATTGAAAAAATTACAAAACTTGGATTCTATAAGAAATTTGTATGAAATTGCTTTGGAATGTTAATTAAATGTCCTTAAAGAATAATTTTTCCAATTTATAAGTTTTTGGACAAAAATGGACATGCATGGAAAATTTTGGAAGTTTAGTAAGGAATGGCATTTTGGTCATTTCATAATAAACTAAATAAAAAGGGAAAAATCAAGCTAGAATCAGCTCATTTTCTTCTCCATGCTACCGAAATTCTAATGGTCTCCATAGCTAGTGTTTTCAACATTTTCAAGCTCAACAGAAAGTGCTCCCTAGCCCCGTTTTTAATGTTCTTCGTATTTTTAAGATCCTCGTAACATGCTCTCTCTATTTCTACCCATATTTCAAGCTAGGGTTCATGTTCAAAAATTTACCCATGCATGAGGTGTTTGTGTTTTGATGATTTATGGAGGAATATGAGAGTTTAAAGATGGTGAACAACTTTTACTAAGTAGTTTTTCATGGAAATGGCTTAAAAGACTAAATTGTAAAAGTTATGGAAATGGGTAAGAAAATATGGAATGAAAGAAAAATATAGACTGCTATAAGTATGAATAACATTCGACTAAGCTTGGATAGCCAAAGAATTACATGCATTTCATTATACGAGACTTAGGATAAAATTGTAAATATTGTGAAAGGTTAGGGGAAAAATGGTCATTTTCCTTGGGGTGAGTTTTAGGCCTAAAACAAATAATGTGATGTATTAATAACCTAATTTTATTGATATAGACCCTGAGGAATCAATTCTAGAGGTCGACCGTGGTAAATGAAAGGTTTCTGAATAACCCGATTACGAAATCGGAGCCATTACTAGGTAAGTTCGTATAACCCGAAGTAAATTTTTAATATACTTAAATATGCATGTCCTTGAATGTATGAAAATCTAGATATTCATTACATGATAATCCATGAAATATACTAGTGTAAATGAAGGATGATAAATGTCCCAGTTGAAATAGAAAGGGAAATTCGATGGATAAATTATGACTTACATGACATGAGATCCTGCATTTGTTGCAGAAAAGGATTTAGCCCGGATGGGTAATCCAATGATCTCAAAATAGAAAGGATTTAGCTCGGATGGGTGTTCCTTGAGTGATCAAACCTCTCGAAAAATATGGTTGCATTAAGGATTTAGCCCGGACGGGTAATCCAGTTGAGGACTGAATTTAGCCTAGACTGGCAATTCAAATCCTAGCTCATGAGACTAATTGTCATTGAAAGGAATTTAGCCTGGACTGGTAATCCCGACATTACTCTATGAGTTAATACTATGGGAGATTTAGCCTGGATTGTTAATCCTGCCGTAAGATGTAAGGTTAACGGGAGCATGTACTTGAGATGATCACTTGGATGACTTGACAGTAATTGGACTATCCATCGAGATTTCTGAGAAATTCAATGGGATTAACATGATGAAATGAAGAATGAAAATATTGAATTGATGAGCTCATCTACGACTAATGATATGATGTATTGTTATGAGACTAACTTGATGATTGAGTGAATGTGATAAGGAAACTATTTCATGCTTGTTGGATTTATTGACTAAATATGGTTGTATGCTAATTAACATGTAAGTTTACTTTCCAGTTATTCAGACTTACTAAGCATATAAATGCTTACCCTCTTCCCTTTTCCTTGTCTTATAGAGCTCATGGACTCGTGAAGATCAAAAGACGGCTGGAGAATCAACACACTATCGACTTGTCCCGTTTTGGTATATAGATACTTTTATTTTGTTTAATGGAATGTATAGGATTTTTGGTTATTTTGTTATATGTGTCATTTGACTAGCCATTGTAAGGGATTAAATGGTATACTTATTCTTTTGTATATGGCCATGTGATATGGCTCATATTGATGTAGGTTATAAACCTACTAATGATCCATGTTAATGTTTAAATGTTTCATGAGATATGATGATGAGGTTTATCATGGATGGATATTTGAATGAGACTTAATAATTTGAGAGTGGACATAGCATATAATGGTATATGGTTATAACATGGCCTAAGTGTAAAATGTAAAATATGCTATGTTAATCCCTACTATGACAAGGATAATTTAGCGTGTACTAAACCGATGATATGTGGTTAACATGCAATGAGTTATGTCAAGGTTGTTTAAGAATATAATTAGGCCATGTTAAATACCATTGAAGTCTATAAGTGTTTATGGATGTTAGAGGGTGACCAAAGGCTTGGAAAATAACCCTAAAAAGGGGCATATGTCTAGACCATGTCATAGGCGTGTTGCCTAGCCGTGTGTCCCCTGCACCTAAAATTTTAGGTCAATTTGCATGGTAGTAAACAAACGGGCTGAGACACGACCATGTGTCTCGACCGTGCAGAGGACACGGCCTATACCATGGTCGTGTGCCTCAAAATGAATGATGACATCATAAATAGAATGTTCGGGTTTTTGGACATGAGCATGTCTACGCCATGTGGGGGACACGAGCCTGGGACACGGGAGTGTTCTTGGCCGTGTGAAAACCCCTGTAGGTTCGAAATTGAAAATAAATCCAAATAATTCAACACGGGTGCGACACATGGGTGTGTCCCCAAGCACACGGGCGTGTGCTTTGCTTCCACATGGGTGTGTGAGGTATAACCCTAGGAATTTTACTAAAATTTTCTATAGTTCTCGGTTTAGTCCCTGATTGCTTTTAATGTATGGTTTGGACCTTGTAGGTCCATAGTCGGGACACTATGATGTTGTTTGATTAGTTTTAAATTAAAATGAAATTTTATAACCCGTACTTTCTGAAAGTGTCCGAGTATATGTCTGGTAAAGCCTCGTACCTTGTCTCGATCTCGGGTACGGGTAAGGGGTGATACAATTAGTGGTATCAGAGCTACGGTTTAGTCGATTCTCGGACTAACATAGCATGTATTGAGTATAGCTATACATGCCATTATACAAGTTATGATAGTGTGGCATCTCCTAACCATTTTTAATTGTATTTGAATATAGTAAAATGTCTTCCAATCAAGCTCAAAATGAGTCCGAAGGAGTCGATAGCCATGCTCCAGCTTCCGTTCAGTGAGCTAATACTAGTAGTAGTAGACGACCTATATCTGAAGGCCAGGAAGAGGCGAGAGCTGCCTTCTTTGAGATGATGGATGAATGGTTTGGGGAATACTTTAGAAACTGCCCCAATATACCATAACCTCCTCCACCCTCTGCTCGACCTGAGAGAGAAGTGCCACAAGGCATGGCGCCTGCGAGAATTGGTAAAGCCCCAGTGGATAAACTGAGGAAATACGGGGCTAAAGAGTTTAGAGCTAAGATTAATGATCATGCTGAACGAGCCGAGTTCTGGCTCGAGAACACTATGCGAGTTTTGGATAAATTGTCATTTACACCTGACGAATGCTTAAAGTATGTTGTATCTCTTCTAGAAGATACAACATACCATTGGTGGAAGACGGTATCCTCAGTGGTACCGAAGGAAGATATTACATGGGAGTTCTTCCAAGCTGAGTTTAAAAAGAAATACATCAGTCAAAGGTTTTTAGACTCGAAGAGAAAGGAGTTCCTAGAACTTAGACAAGGAAATAAGACTATGTCAGAGTATGAAAGGGAGTTCATGAGGTTAAGTCATTATGCAACGGAGTGGGTACAATCAGAGATAGAAATGTGTAAGCACTTCGAGGAAGGTTTGAATAAGGAAATTAAATTACTGATCGGGATCCTTGAGATACGAAAATTTGCCGCATTAGTTCACTGAGCCAAGAAGGGTGAAGAGCTAAATAATGAAAGAAAAAAATCTAAGAGAGAAGCTCGAGTTTCGAGTAAGAGGTCTAACGGTAGAGCACACTCCTTCTTGACAAAGAAATTGAGGAGTCATCAAGAACGCTCCACTTCATCAGTAGGATATTCGGGTAGAACAAGAAGCTTCAAGCAACATAACCCAAAGTATTCTTCCCTTATGGTAACTAGTGTGGGAAACGTAGATGATCAAAAGCCAAAATGTAAAAGCTGCAACAAATTTCACTTTGAAGAGTGCTGAATGAAGAGTGGTGCATGTTTCAGATGTGGGTCTCTTGACCATTTTCTCAGAGACTGTCCGGAGCAAGCTAATATAGAGGGTGAAATAGCTTCACAGCCGAATGCTCCTATTTCTCAAGGTAGACCTCCAAGACATCCTGGAAGTGCAAGTGGCAGTCGATCTATTGCCAAAGATGCTACTACAAAATCAGAGGCTCGAGCCCAGACAAGAACTTATGCAATACGTGCTCGAGAGGAAGCCTCTGCTCCCGATGTCATCACAGGTACATTTTCTATTTATAATACTCGTGTCATTGCCTAAATTGATCTAGGATCAACCCATTCGTACATTTGCATGAAATTGGTGTCTAGCATGGATATGTCTGTAGAGCCAATGAAATTTGTGATTAAAGTATCAAACCCTCTAGGCAAGTCAGTCTTAGTTGATAAAGTCTGTAAGAATTGTCCCTTGACAATTCAAAGTCATTGTTTTTCAGCTAACCTTATGTTATTGCCATTTGATAAGTTTGATGTAATACTTGGCATGGATTGGTTAGCTGTGCATAATATGATTGTAAATTGTGGTAGCAAGTATATTGAATTGAAATGCTTAGATGGTGAGATGCTCTGGATTGATTCAAGCGAGTTGGATACTCCGCCGGTTGTGATTACCTCAATGATGGCTCAAAGGTATATGAGAAAAGGATATGAAGCCTACTTTGCTATTTTGTTGAATACTAAAGAATCTGAGTTGAAATTGGAGTCGGTATCGATAGTATGCGAGTATCAGGATGTGTTTCTAGAAGAGCTACCCAGATTACCTCCCGTTAGAGAGCTAGAGTTTGGTATTGAACTGGTGCTTGGAACAGCTCCTATTTCTATTGCTCCATATAGGATGAAACTAACCGAGCTGAGGGAGTTAAAAGCACAGTTGCAAAAACTGATGGATAAAGGTTTTGGAAGACCAAGCTTTTCACCTTGGGGTGCTCTAGTATTATTTGTAAAGAAAAAAGATGGCTCAATGAGCTATGTATAGACTACCGACAATTTAACAAGGAAACCATCAAGAACAAGTATTCATTTCCTAGGATTGATGACTTGTTTGATTAATTGAGGGGAGCCACTGTGTTTTCTAAGATAGACCTGAGATCCGACTACTACCAGTTGCGAGTTAAAGAGTTGGACGTACCTAAGACTGCTTTCAGGATGAGGTATGGTCATTACGAGTTCCTTGTCATGCCTTTTGGTCTAACGAATACACCAACTGCGTTTATGGACTTAATGTATCGCATTTTCCGACCATACTTGGACAAATTTGTTGTAGTATTCATTGACAATATTTTGACCTATTCCCGTAATGAGACTGAGCATGCGGAACATTTGAGAATGGTTTTATAAACTTTGCGAGACAAGAAATTGTATGCTAAGTTTAACAAAAGCAAATTTTGGCTTCGAGAGGTCAGATTCCTCGGTCACATTGTGTCGAGGGATGGCATCCAAGTTGATTCAAATAAGATTTCTACTATTGTAGAGTGGAAGCCGCCAAAGAACGTAACCGAGGTTAGAAGCTTCTTGGGCTTAGCCGGTTACTACCGACACTTTGTGAAATGATTTTTGATGATCGCAACTCGTTTGACAAGGTTTTTGCAAAAAGACGTTAAGTTCGAGTGGTCAGTGAAGTGTCAGTAGAGTTTCAAGAGATTGAAGACATTACTGACCAAGGCTCCAGTACTAGTACAACCTGAGCCGGGAAAGAAATTTGTGGTTTATAGTGATGGGTCTTTAAATGGACTGGGTTGTGTACTGATGCAGGAAGGTAAAGTGATAGCCTATGCTTCGAGGCAATTGAAACCACATGAGAAAAACTGTCCAACACATGACTTGGAGCTAGCAGCCATTGTATTTGCCCTGGAGCTAGCAGCCATTTATTCACTGATCACAAGAGTTTGAAATATTTGATGACTCAAAAAGAATTTAATCTGAGACAATGGAAATGGTTAGAGTTGATTAAAGATTATGAATTGATCATTGACTACCACCAAGGAAAGGCGAATGTCATCGCAGATGCACTGAGCAGAAAATCCTTGTTCGTTTTGAGGGCCATGAACACGCAGTTGGCCTTGTTAGATGATGGTTTGGTTTTTGCAGAGTTAAGAGCCAGACCAACATTTCTACAAGAAATATGTACAGTTCAGATCAATGATAGTGATTTATAGGCCAAGAGAACTCAATACAAGTCAGGCACCGAATCAGATTTTTGGGTTGGTCCCGACAGTTGCTTGATGTTCAGAGATAGGATCTATGTACCAAGAGACAACGAGCTTATTCGAAAAATTTTGTAAGAGGCACATGATATCTGTTTGTCTATTCATCCGGGAAGTACCAAGATGTACAATGATTTGAAGAAAATATACTAGTGGAATGGCATAAAAAGAGACATCTCTAAATTTGTATCGAAATGCTTGATATGTCAGCAAGTCAAGGCTCAACATCAAGTATCTTCAGGTCTGTTAGAGCCTGTGATGGTCCCCAAGTGGAAGTGGGATAGGATTACTATGGATTTCGTGACGGCATTACCGTTAACCCCGAAAAAGAAAGATGCTATTTGGGTTGTGGTTGATAGGCTAACGAAGTTGGCTCACTTTATTCTAGTATGAACTGACTACTTGCTTGACAAATTGGTCAGCTTGTATGTATCTGAGATTGTGAGATTACACGGGGTACCGTTATCAATTATTTTAGATAGGGACCCGAGATTCACTTTGAGATTTTGGAAGAAGCTGCAAGAAGCCTTGGGTACAAAGTTGAATTTTAGTACGACTTTTCACCCATAGACTAATGGACAGTCTGAGCGGACGATTCAGATTCTTGAAGACATTTTACGGTGTTGCGTATTAGTTGGGCAAAATACTTACCCTTGGTGGAATTCGCCTACAATAATAGTTTTCAGGTAAGTTAGAAAATGGCACCTTATGAGGCCTTGTATGGTAGAAAGTGTCAAACTCCTCTGTATTGGACAAGGCTCAAGGAAAGTCAGATTCATGGGATTTATTTAGTCAAGGAAACTGAAGAAAAGGTTAAAATGATAGGAGATAGCTTGAAAGCGGCATCGGATAGACAAAAGTCATATACTAATTTAAAAAGAAAAGAAATTGAGTTTCAAGTTGGAGATAAAGTGCTCTTGAAAGTGTCTCCATGGAAAAAGGTATTTAGATTTGGCCGAAAAGGCAAATTGAGTCCGCGGCTTATCGGGCCATATGAAGTTACTGAAAGAGTTGGACCATTAGCCTATCATTTAGCACTGCCACCCAAATTGGAGAGGATTCATGATGTATTCCATGTGTCCATGTTGCGTAGATATATATCAGACCCCTCTCATGTGATTTCACCGACGGAAATTGAGATTAGACCGAATATGACCTTTGGTGAAGAACCGGTAAAGATTTTGGCTCGAGAAGTGAAACAGTTAAGGAAGAGGAATATAGCCTTGGTGAAAGTTTTATGGCATAGACATGGAGTGGAAGAAGCTACATGGGAGCCCGAAGTAACCATGAGAAGTCAATATCCTAATTTGTTTACTGGTAACACTTTCGAGGACGAAAGTCCCTAAAAGGGGAAATGTAACATCCAGAATTTGGGCCTAGTGGAATAGTCATTTCGAGAGCACAAATTCGACGTTAAAATAATTATTTTATGATCATTATGAGATCTAGGATTTGAAAATAAGCATGTGTTAAAGTTTCATGAAGAAATTCTATGTGTAAGGTGTCCAATTGGAAATTAGGGACCAAATTGAATAAATTGAAAAACTTGGATTCTAGAAGCAATTTGCATGAAATTGCTTTGTAATGTTAATTAGAGGTCCTTAAAGAGTAATTTTTCCAATTTTTAAGTTTTTGGACAAAAATGGACATGCATGGAAAATTTTGGAAGTCTAGTAAGGAAGGGTATTTTGGTCATTTCGTAATGAACTAAATAAAAAGGAGAAATCAAGCTAGAATCAGCTCATTTTGTAACGCCCCCACGCTCAAAACCATCATCGGAGTTAAGCTTGAGGTGTTACTAATCTTATTTTACCTTTTTAAATAATTCTAACTACTTATATTAATTTTCAGAATAAACTGTTTTTCTGCGTCATGGTTGCTTCAAAATACATATCTTGAGTTACAAAACTCGAAATCCAATTCTGTAAATTTTCCCTGAAAATATACTCATATATATATTTACAAATTTTTTTATAGAATTTTTTGTTGAGAAAATTAGTACAGTTTATTAGTTAAATTTACTCCTATTTTAGAATTCGACTGCACTGACCTCTACTTACTACAAACCACTTCTCTCCCTATAAAAAATTCATATGACAATACCATTTATTTCTATTAAAACTAGATTCAATAAGGATTCTAACCATATAAATTAAACTACCTAATTATTTTTATAAAATTTATGGTGAATTTATAAATTTGGAACAGGGGATCCAGAAATCGCTCTTGCCCTATTTCACTAAAACTCAGATATCTTATAAAAATACAAAACCTTTACCTGCTTTGCTTATTCCATATGAAAATATACACAATTAGCTTTAATTTAATATATTATTCACTATCAAACCATGTCTCTACAAATTTTTGTGATTTTTCAAAATCACGTTATTTCTGATACTTGAATCCGTTTTTAAGTTACTTTCACATTTTTCATAATTTTCATGTGATAGTTACTACTTAATCATACATACTATTAAACATCTATATCATCAGCCATTCTATTAGCTAATCACTAGAAAATATTTACACATCATTTATTGATCATATCATATCAAAAGAAACCAAGTTCCTATACATGCCATACACAAAACGAAACGTCTAACTATACCAATGTAATTTCTTTGATAGTGTGATCGGGTCTCCTACGTTTCCTTTGATCCGTGAGTGGCTTGATAAAAACTATAAGGAAAATAAAATAAGAGAGTAAGCACTAGGCTTAGTAAGCTTACAAGCAAATAAATTACAACATTCAACATAATGAATAAATATACTCAAGTCACCTAGCCTCGTAAACTTTCTTTACTTCTCATTTTCTACCTTCTTCTTTACTCACTTACCTTCTTTCTTACCTGACCTTTCACTATTCATAAATATAATCTACCTTCCCTTTTTTCTGATAATTCACTATGATTTAACATATACAATGACCCGTTGAACCACTCGGAATACTAAGGATACTAGGGTCGTTCCCGTCTATCAATATCCTGCCAATGTCATGTCTTCGACATGGACTTACATGAATTATTCCTATCTCCAATGCCATATTTATATATATATAATATGGGGTTACATGGCTCATTCCTGTCTCCAAAGCCATATATCTGATATGGACTTACATGGCTCATTTCTATCCTGTCCTGTCAACCCCAATATCCTAATATTCCTAAGGTTCAAACGAGGCTTCCTAATGTTTTTTCTCTGCTACTTCGCCTTTAATTCAAATTTAAATATTCTAAAAAAATAAGTATATAAATGCTGGAAATTAACAATAATAATGTAAAATATAAGAATATTGCATTTATTTATCAGAAACTTACCTCGATACAAAATGTGACTAACTTTACAATTTAGTCCTTTACTTTTTCTTTTCCCCAGATCTACTCCTGAATTTCGTTCTTCTTGATCTATAATAGCAAATTTAACTTATTTAATATTCACATTTATCAAAACAGTCCTTTACTCAAACTTTGAAAAAATTACATTTTTACCCCCAAACTTTTGCATATTTACACTTTTACCCCAAATCTCGTAAATTAAAATTCAACCTATTTTATTATGTTTTATGACATGCTGATCATTTTTCCCTTCTATGGCAGCATCAAATTCATACTCCAACATGCACTTATGACTATTAGGTATTTTACCGATTAAGCCATTTTACTCGTTTTTACCTAAAACCGAGTGGCACAAGTTGTCTAACATAATCTAAGACCTCATATTCTATCATAAAACATCAAAATAAACACTTTTCACCTATGGGTATTTTTCCAAATATGAACCCTAACTTAAATTATTGCTAGCATAAGCTTTATCGAGCTACCAGAGACTCAAAAAGCGTAAAGAACATTAAAAACGGGGCTTGGACTCACTTACTGTGGAGCTTGAAAATTGAAGAAACCCTAGCTATGGAGAGAGCAAAATTTGGCAGCAACCGTATGAGAAAGATGACCATTTTGTGTTATTTTTCCCATTTTATTTCATTTAATATACAAATGACCAAAATGCCCTTCCTTACTAAACTTTCAAAAATTCCTTCCATGTCCTAATTTTTGTCCATGAACTTAAAATTGGTTAAATTTCTATTTAAGACCTCCTCATTAATATTCCAAAACAATTTTATACTAAAAACTTCTAGAATGCAAGTTTTCAAATTATTCGATTTAATCCCTAACCTCAACTTAAGCACTTTATGCATAGAATTTCATCACGAAATTTTCGCACAATCATGTAATCATATTATGAACCTCAAAATAATAATAAAATAAATTTTTCTACCTCGGATTTGTGGTTTCATAACCACTATTTCGTTTAGGCCCTATTTCGGGATGTTACATTTCTCCCCCCTTTAGGGATTTTCATCCCCGAAAATCTTACCTGTGAAGAGATTTGGGTATTGTTTTCGCATAGCCTCTTCGGGTTCCCATGTAGCCTCATCTACCCCATGTCTATTCCATAGTGCTTTCACAAGTGCAATACTTTTGTTCTTTAATTGCTTTACCTCTCGAGCTAGAATCTTTACTGGTTCTTCAACGTAAGTCATGTCTGGCTGAATCTCAACCTCTGTCTGAGAAATCACATGTGACGGATCTGAACAATAACGAATTAGCATAGACACATGAAATACATTATGAATCTTCTCTAACTCAATCGGCAAAGCTAACTGATATGCTAATGGTCCGACTCTCTCAATCACTTCAAACGGTCCAATAAAACGTGGACTTAGTTTGCCTTTCTTGCCAAATCTAAGAACTTTCTTCCACGGGGATACTTTCAAAAAAACTTTGTCACCAACTTGATATTCAATCTCTTTTCTCTTCAAATCTGCATACGACTTTTGTCTGTCTGAAGCTGCTTTTAAGCAATCTCTGATGATTTTTACTTTCTCTTCTATTTCCTTAACTAGATCAACCCCGTAAATCTGATCTTCCTTAAGCTCTGTCCAATACAAAGGTGTGTGACATTTACGTCCATACAAAGCTTCATAAGGTGCCATCTTCAAACTCGACTGATAACTATTATTATAGGCAAACTCTACTAATGGTAAATATTTTTCCCAACTGCCTTGAAATTCCAGTACACAGCATCTAAGCATATCTTCAAGTACTGAATAACTCTCTCTCGATCGACCGTCGGTTTGAGGATGGAAAGTCAGTACTAAAACTCAACTTTGTGCCCAAAGCCTTCTGTAATTTCTTCCAAAATCGTGAAGTAAATCTTGGATCTCTGTCTGAAATGATCGATAATGGTACCCCGTGTAGTCTGACTATCTTTGAAATATACAACTCAGCCAACTTGTCAAGTGAATAATCCATACGAACTGGGATAAAATGAGCCGACTTCGTTAATTTATCAATCACAACCCATACTTGATCTTTCTTTCTCGATGTAACGGCAATCCACATCCACAAAATTCATAGTAATTCGATCCCATTTCCACTCAGGGACTAGCACGGGCTGCAATAAACCTGAAGGTACCTGATGTTCGGCCTTTACCCGCTGACAGATCAAGCATCTAGAAACAAACTCTGAAATGTCCCTTTTCATTCCTACCTACCAATACATTTTCTTCAAATCATTATACATCTTTGTACTACCTGGATGAATAGATAAAGAACTACTATGTGCTTCCTATAAGATCTTTCAAATAAGCTCATCATTCTTTGGTACGCATACCCTATCTCTGAACATCAAACAACCGTCAGAATTGATCTGAAAATCTGACTCTATATCCGACTCACACTGATCTCTTTTGGCTAACAACTCACTGTCATTTTTCTGAGCTTCACAAATTTCTTCAAGAAACATCGGTTTGGCTCTCAACTCAGCTAAGATAAAACCATCATCTGATAAGGCTAGACTAGTGTTCAAAGCTCTTAATGCAAACAAAGATTTCCTACTCAAAGCATCAGCAACAACGTTTGCCTTACCTGGGTGATAATCGATCACTAGCTCATAATCTTTAATCAACTCTAACAATCTTCTTTGCCTCAAATTGAAATCTTTTTGAGTCATCAAATATTTCAAACTTTTGTGATCAATAAATATGTGGCACTTCTCACCGTACAAATGATGTCTCCAAATTTTTAGTGCAAAAATAATGGCAGCTAGCTCTAAATCATGTGTCGGATAGTTCTTCTCATGTGGCTTTAGCTGTCTAGAGGCATAAGTGATTACCTTCCCTTCCTGCATAAGTAAGTACACAACCAAGTCCATCCATGGACGCATCACTCAGAAATCACAAACTCCTTACCGGGTTCTCGTTGTACTAAAACAGAGCTTTAGTCAACAATGCTTTTAACTTATCAAAACTCTGTTGACACTTCTCAGTCCATTCAAACTTGACATCCTTTCGCAGCAATCTTGTCAGCGGGGTAGCTATCATAGAAAATCCATCTACAAACCATCTATAATATCCGGCAAGACCAAGAAAACTTCTAACTTCTGATACATTTCTAGGAGGCTTCCAATCAACAATGGTTGAAATCTTGCTCGAATCAACCTTAATACCTTCACCTGAGACAATATGTCCAAGAAAACCAACTTCTCGTAACTAGAACTCACTTTTGCTGAACTTGGCATACAACTGATTATCTCTCAGAATCTGTAAAACTGTTCTCAAATGCTCTGCATGCTCAGTCTCATCATGAGAATAAATCAAAATATCATTAATGAACACAGCTACAAACTTATCCAGGTACGGTCTGAAAATTTGGTTCATTAAGTCCATGAAAATGGTAGGAGCATTAGTCAAGACAAATGGCATCACAAGGAACTCATAATGACCATACCTAGTCCGGTGCGATCTTGAGGACATCGACTCTTTAACTCGCAGAATCGATAGTATCCGGATCTCAAATCTATCTTGGAAAACATAGTAGCTCCTTCAATTGATCAAACAGATCATCAATTCTAGGCAATGGATACTTGTTCTTTCTTCATTACCTTGTTAAGTTGCCGACAATCTATGCACAATCTCATCGATCCGTCTTTCTTTTTCACAAATAGCACCGTGCACCCCATGGTGAACTACTGGGTCTTACAAAGCCTTTATCTCATTAATTCCTGCAAATCGAGCTTTCAATTCTTTCAATTCCAACGGAGCCATTCTATAAGGAGCAATAGAAATGGGCGTGGTACACGGAATCAACTCAATACCAAACTCAACTTCTCTAACAGGAGGCAAACCTGGTAGTTTATCCGAGAACACATCGGGAAACTCACATACCACAGGCACTGATTCAATTTTCAATTCTGGATCTTTAGTGTTCAACACGAAAGCAAGATAAGCTTCATACCCTTTTCTTAAACATTTCTGAGCAGACATAATAGAAATTATGGAAAATGAACTATCTGACTCTTCTGAATTAACCCGAATAATTTCACCATTTTTACACTTCAACTCAATGAATTTCTTCCCACAATTCATTATCACATCATGTGTAGTCAACCAATCCATACCAAGAATCACATCAAACTCATCAAATGGCAATAGCATGAGATCGGCCGGAAAACAGTAACCTCTAATCATCAAAGAACAATTTCTACATACTTTATCTACTAATACATGCTTGCCTAATGGATTCAATACTTTAATTGCAAATTCTGTAGATTCTATAGGCATACTTATACTAGGCATCAATTTCTTGCAAACATATGAATGAGTTGAACCTGGATCAATCAAAGCAATGACATTAATATTATGTAGAGAAAATGTACCCATAATCACATCGGGGAAGGATGCCTCTTCGCGTGTACGAATAGCATAAGTCCTTGCAGGGGCTCTAGCATCTGGTCTCACAGCTAAATCTCTTGAGGTACCTCTGTTACTTGCTCCTACTCCCAGTTGCCTCGGTAATCTGCCTCTAATAGGAGCATTTCCGGATCTAGCACTCTGTGTTATCTCTCGATTAGCTACCTCTGGACATTCTCGTACAAAATGATCTGGAGCATCGCATTTATAACAAACATTTTCGCCTGCCCGACAAGGACCATAATGAAGTCTACCACACCGTGGACACCCTGATCTACCCTGTCCAACATTACCTACACTCGCAGTCGAGGTGGTCTGAGCCTTCGAATCCTTAAATCTGCTGCCTCTATTCTGACTAGAATACCTGGCTGAGAAACTAGATCTGGTAGAAAACTCCTTTGGCCTTTTGGATGTAGCTTGGAATGACTCGCTCAAATGTCTCTTCTTTGTATTTGTGTCTCTGTCTCAACTTTGCCTTTTCTTTTTAACACTCCTCTACCTTACAGGGCTCTCTCAACTAAAATAACGAACTCTTTTATTTCTAGGACACCCACTGACAGTCGGATATCATCATTTAACCCATCCTCAAACCTTTTACACATGATAGCCTCTATGGACACACATTCTCTAGCATATTTACTAAGCCTGACAAATTCGCGCTCATAATCGGTCACCGTCATATTACCTTGTTTCAATTCCAGGAATTCCTTTCTCTTCTGATCAATAAACCTCTGACTGATGTACTTTTTACGAAATTCCTCCTAAAAGAAATCCCAAGTGACCCTCTCTTTTGGTACAATTGATACAAGTGTTTGCCACCAGTGGTAGGCTGAGTCTCTAAGAAGTGATACTACACATTTCATACATTCCTCGGGTGTACAAGATAATTCGTCAAAGACTCGACAAGATATTTTCTAACCAAAATTCTGCTCTTTCTCGCATCATCATCATCCTTTGTTGCTCGGAACTCTTCTGCCCCTTGTTTCCTGATTCTATCAACTGGTGGCTTTTCTCTTATCACTGTACCTATGACTGGGGAAGTTTGAGCTGCATGGGTAGCCTGAAAATCATGAGGGGGTGGAGGTCTAACTGCCGGATTCATACGACCGAACTCGGCAAACAAATCATTCAAAGCTTGGAAGAGAGCTTCTCGAGTCACCCCTCCCTGATTAACTGTTACTGGCCTATTCTCAGATGGCGCTGCCCCTTCCGTAGGAGCAGGCGCATTACTTTCTACATCATCATCACCAGCTCACTCGGGATCCATTACTATAAAACAAAATATTTAAAAATCGTCAGGAGTCATCACACTATCAAAATACAGGTATAGCATGTATAGCTAGACTTTTACTCGCACTAATTGTTCCGAGAACCGACTAAACCTGCTCTGATACCAATAAATATAACGCCCCCATGACCAAAACCGTCATCGGAGTTAAGCTTGAGGTGTTACTAATCTTATTTTACCTTTTTTTACTAATCTTATGTTACTAATCAGAATAAACTGTTTTTCTGCGTCATGGTTGCTTAAAAATTCATATCTCGAGTTACAAAACTCAAAATTCAATTCCGTAAATTTTACCTAAAAATAGACTCATATATCTATTTACTAATTTTTTTCTATAATTTTTAGTTGAGCCAATTATTACATTTTATTAGTTAAAGTTACTCCTGTTTCAGAATTTGACTGCACTGACCTCTACTTACTACGAACCACTTTTCTCCCTGTAAAAAATTCATATGACAATACCGTTTATTTATATTAAAACTAGATTCAATAAGGATTCTAACAATATAAATTAGACCACCTAATTATTTTTATAAAATTTATGGTGAATTTCTAAAGTTGAAATAGGGGATCCAGAAATCGCTCTTGCTCTATTTCACTAAAACTCAGATATCTTATAAAAATACAAAACCTTTACCTGCTTTGCTTATTCCATATGAAAAAGACACAATGAGCTTTAATTTCATATATTATTCACTATCAAATTATGTCTCTACAAATTTTTGTGATTTCTCAAAATCACGTTATTTCTGATACTTGAATCCGTTTTTAAGTTACTTTCACATTTTTCATAATTTTCATGTGATAGTTACTACTTAATCATACATACTATTAAAAATCTATATCATCAGCCATTCAATTAGCTAATCACTAGCAAATATTTACACATCATTTATTGATCATATCATATCAAAAGAAACCAAGTTCCTATACATGCCATACACAAAACGAAACGTCTAACTATACCAATGTAATTTCTTCGATAGTGTGATCGGGTCTCCTACGTTTCCTTCGATCCCCGAGTGGCTTGCTAAAAACTATAAGAAAAAGAAAATAAGAGAGTAAGCACTAGGCTTAGTAAGCTTACAAGCAAATAAATTACAACATTCAACATAATGAATAAATATACATCAAGTCACCTAGCCTCGTAAACTTTCTTTACTTCTCATTTTCTACCTTCTTCTTTACTCACTTACCTTCTTTCTTACCTGACCTTTCACTATTCATAAATATAATCTACCTTCCCTTTTTGCTGATAATTCACTATGATTTAACATATACAATGACCCGTTGAACCACTCGGAATACTAAGGATACTAGGGTCGTTCCTGCCTATCAATATCTCACAATGCCATGTGTCTTCGACATGGACTTACATGAATTATTCCTATCTCCAATGCCATATTTATATATATATATAATATGGGCTTACATGGCCCATTCCTGTCTCCAAATCCATATATCTGATATGGACTTACATGGCTCATTTCTATCCTGTCCTGTCAACCCCAATATCCTAATATTCCTAAGGTTCAAATGAGGCTTCCTAATGCTTTTTCTCTGCTACTTCGCCTTTAATTCAAATTTAAATATTCTAAAAAAATAAGTATATAAATGCTGGAAATTAACAATAATAATGTAAAATATAAGAATATTGCATTTATTTACTGTAAACTTACCTCGATACAAAATGTGACTAACTTTACAATTTAGTCCTTTACTTTTTCTTTTCCCCGATCTATTCCTGAATTTCGTTCTTCTTGATCTATAATAGCAAATTTAACTTATTTAATATTCACATTTATCAAAACAGTCCTTTAATCAAACATTGGAAAAATTACATTTTTACCCCTAAACTTTTGCATATTTACACTTTTACCCCAAATCTCGTAAATTAAACTTCAACCTATTTTCTTATGTTTTATGACATGCTGATCATTTTTCCCTTCTATGGCAGCATCAATTTCATACTCTAACATGCATTTTTGTCTATTAGGTATTTTACCGATTAAGCCCTTTTACTCGTTTTTACCTAAAACCGAGTAGCACAAGTTGTCTAACATAATCTAAGACCTCATATTCTATCATAAAACATCAAAATAAACACTTTTCACCTATGGTTATTTTTCCAAATATGAACCCTAACTTAAATTATTGCTAGCATAAGCTTTATCGAGCTACCAGGACTCCAAAAACGTAAAGAACATTAAAAACGGGGCTTGGACTCACTTACTGTGGAGCTTGAAAATTGAAGAAACCCTAACTATGGAGAGAGCAAAATTCGGCAGCAACCATATGAGAAAGATGACCATTTTGTGTTATTTTTCCCATTTTATTTCATTTAATATACAAATGACCAAAATGCCCCTCCTTACTAAACTTTCCAAAATTCCTTCCATGTCCTAATTTTTGTCCATGAACTTAAAATTGGTTAAATTGCTATTTAAGACCTCCTCATTAATATTCCAGAACAATTTCATACTAAAAACTTCTAGAATGCAAGTTTGCAAATTATTCGATTTAATCCCTAACCTCAACTTAAGCACTTTATGCATAGAATTTCATCACGAAATTTTCGGACAATCATGTAATCATATTATGAACCTCAAAATAATAATAAAATAAATTTTTCTACCTCGAATTTGTGGTTTCGTAACCACTATTCCGTTTAGGCCCTATTTCGAGATGATACACATTTTCTTCTCCATGCTGCTGAAATTCTAAGGGTCTCCATAGCTAAGGTTTTCAACATTTTCAAGCTCAACAATAATTGCTCTCTAGCCCCATTTTTAATGTTCTTCATATTTTTGAGATCCTCGTAACATGCTCTCTCTATTTCTACCCATATTTCAAGCTAGGGTTCATGTTAAAAAATTTACCCATGCATGAGGTGTTTGTGTTTTGATGATTTATGGAGGAATATGAGAGTTTAAAGGATGGTGAACAACTTTTACTAAGTAGTTTTTCATGGAAATAGCTTAAAAGACTAAATTGTAAAAGTTATGGAAATGGGTAGGAAAATATGGAATGAAGGAAAAACACAGACTGCTATAAGTGTGAATAACATTCGGCTAAGCTTGGATAGCCAAGGAATTATATGCATTTCATTATACGAGACTTAGGACAAAATTGTAAATATTGTGAAAGGTTAAGGGCAAAATGGTTATTTTCCCTTAGGGTGAGTTTTAGGCCTAAAACGAATAATGTGATGTATTAGTAAACTAATTCAATTGAAATAGACCTCGAGGAATCAATTCTGGAGGTCGACAGTGGTAAACGAAAGGTTTTGAAATAACCGAAATAGGAAACCTTAGCCATTACCAGGTAAGTTTGTATAACCTGAAGTAAATTTTTAATATACTTAAATATGCATGTCCTTAAATGTATGAAAATCTAGATATTCATTGCAGGATAATCCATGAAATATACTAGTGTAAATGAAGGATGATAAATGTCCCGGTTGAAATAGAAAGGGAAATCTGATGGGTAAATTATGACTTACATGACATGAAATCCTACAAGTGTTGCGAAAAGGATTTAGCCCAGACGGGTAATCTGATGATCTCAAAATAGAAAGGATCTAGCCTAGACGGGTGTTCCTTGAGTGATTGAGCCTCCCGAAGAATATGGTTGCATTAAGGATTTAGCTCGGATGGGTAATCCGAGGGAGGACTGAATTTAGCCTAGACTAGCAATTCAAATCCGGGCTTATGAGAGCAATTGTCATTGAAAGGGATTTAGCCTAGACTGGTAATCACGACATTGCTATATGAGTTAATACTATAGGGGATTTGGCCTGGATTGGTAATCCCGCCATAAGATATAAGGTTCATGGGAGCACGTACTTAAGATGATCACTTGTATGACTTGATAGTAATTGGACTATCCATCGAGATTTCTGAGAAATTCAACGGGATTAACATAATGAAATGAAAAATGGAAATATTGAATTTATGAGCTCATCTAAGACTAATAATATGATGTATTGTTATGAGACTAACTTGATGATTGAGTGAATGTGATAGGAAAACTATTTCATGCTTGTTGGATTTATTGCCTAAATATGGTTGTATGCTAATTAACATGTAAATTTACTTTCTAGTTATCCGAACTTACTAAGCATATAAATGCTTACCCCTATAACGCCCAATTTTCGTGTTTTCTGTGTTTCTGTGTTTTTTAAAATTTGGGTGTGTTCTTGTTGGTTAAAATATATATTTTAGTAGGTTAGTGGGCCCTTGAAGGCCCAAACTTAAGTTAAATCCATGGTAGTCTTCAGAATTTTGATTTTAAGAACAAGTGATGCAATTGGCGTTTAGGCTTTTAAGAGTAAAGGGGTAAAAGATGACACAAAAAGGAGTGTGGTGTAGTGGCAAGGTAGCGCCACTTAGGGGACAAGGAAGTGACGCCATAGAGGAAGCAAGGGGTCCAAGGTTCAAGTCTTGGCTCTTGCAATTTATTTTGGTTTTTATTTTTAATAAATCTGGAAGCAAGTAGGTGCGCTTTAAAGTTTAATGTGTTGGACTTATGACACAAATGAGTTGATAGCCTAGTGGTGGCGGCGTGATTTGGCATGTGAGAGGACTTTGGTTCGAATCCCTTGGCACGTAAAGGTTGATTATTTTGCTATGTTGGGACGGCAAGAGTTGGTGTTGGTTTTAAACTCTGATGTTGGAGGGATACCACATCGGGAAGCTAACATAAGAGTAGATGGAGAGCTGGCTTTAAATAGAGCAAACCATGAGGAGAGTTGGCATACCCTTCTGGGCTGATCCCTTTCGCTTGGTGGCGTGCTCGTTTGGGTTAGGCATCAGCTAAGAGTGTGGGAGCGCGGATTAACTGCAGTCTCTTAACAGGTGTGTATTTCTCATTACTCTAGCAGTAGGACGGCTATTTCGAGCCGCGATGGGCTGAAATGGGCCATGTAGTCCCAATGGGTCTGTAGGCCCAAGTGGATAAGTTGTAGAATTACTAAAATACCCCTGTACGGTAGGACTACCGATTTATCCCTAGAGGGTAAAATGACTATTTTGCCTCTCGTACGTAAATGACTAACTTGTGTGATGATTGGGTTAGTTGACGTGGATTTATGGTAGTTATCGTTAATTCGTAAGTCTAATGTGTTAGTGATCGATCCTAAGATTATCGCGTGGGAGATATCGTCATCAATCGTCATCAACCAGGTGTGTAAACGACACCCTCTCTCAGACTAAATCGGTAAAGCTGAAATATCGAAACATTGGTATTTTGTGAACTCGCGAGCGTGCGAGCGCTCGTGACACAGTTGTTAATGAATATGGTGCATTTGGATGATTAGAGTGCAGAGTGTGCATTTTCGTGCACAACGGTATATTCGGGCTCAATGGGCCGAAAACGGACCAATGGGCCAATAGGCCCACTTTGGTAAAAAGACGAGGTAAGTACTTCTGATTACTTGGTAAACGTTAGAATGAGCATGAAACCCTAGTAATAGGTAATAATTACTGAAATACCCTTATACATGAAAAATTATGATTTTACCCCTAGGGATATTTTATTTTATCTGAAAAGCATGATGTTCTATTTCTGTGTACATATGCCATGACATATTATTCTGCTGCATGGGACATGGGTTTATATTGATGGAGGAAGCGTTCTGGCAGCCTCGCTGCAATCTGGTGGCCTCGCCACATATATATCTGTTCTGGTGACTTCGTCATAATATCTAGCAGCCTCGTTGCAATCTGGTGGCTTCGCCACATATATAAACATATATATCTGTTCTGGTGGCCTCGCCACAATATCTATATTTGGTGACTTCGTCACAATATCCGCGACCTCGTTGTAATTTACGTGGTGTGTGTGTAGCGGTTGGGTGGGTCGAGTAGTTTCCCCATATGGTGTAAGGCTGGTACGGGGGTGTTATGGATGGCTCTGGGTTGGGATTTATGCATTCATGATATATTTGTTATGTATCTGCTATGGGCCTATAAGTTTCATTCTGATTTCTATACTGGGCCAAGGCCCAGATAAGTCTGACTTTGAGGTTTGATCTGTTTTGGGCTATGGTTGGGTTATGTTACACACTGAGTTTACCAAACTCACCCTTTATGTTCATCTCTGCAGGAAATCCCCAACCATAGTGGGCTTGGAGCTGTGAGGGATTCGGAGTGGCCACATCATCTGCAAAGTTGGTTTTTCTAAGTTAGTTTATTTTTTATTATTTTTATATTCTAATTTAATTTTGGGTTTTAGGTTGTAATAAGGCCGCTATATAAATTTCTCTTTCCGCTATGATTTTTTCTATTTATATTTATACTATGTCGAAACTACTAGTGTTAAGCTGCGTAAATTTTCAAAATTAATGAACGTTTTTATGACTCAACAAGCACGACAAATGGATAGCCTAAAGATTGATAAACCGACTTTTCATTCAATTGTAGTTTTTACAAAGACCACCCTAATCACTTAAACCAATGAATGCATACTAAGTCGTAAGTCCATGTGACACGTCAGATCTGGCCATAACGTCTGGGCCAGGTCTGGGGTGTTACATTTAGTGGTATCAGAGCCAAGTTACAACAACTCGTCTGTGGAACGGGTTTAAAAACGGGAGTTTTAAAGAAACATTGACTAAATGTTTTTGAAAATCATTTTTTAGGAACTTGATTATAAATTGTTTTCGAGAATGTTTCTAATATTTTCTCTTTACAAATAGATGATTTTAAAGATTAAAATCAGTTTTTTAAAATTAGTTTTTTTAGAAGGTGGCACACCGAATCTCCGGCCCAAGTCTGTAAGATTTCTGAGCCTTTCTGATTGTTTCTGAAATATCTGTTATATGCTTGTACAAAACCTTATCATGGTACTTTAGTTAGGGTAACACTAGAACTATAGAAACTCTGATAAGTAGACTGAGACTATAGCTAGGCTACCATGAAAAAAAAAAACTCAAACTCAATTCATTTGTTAGTCATAAGACATCTGTAATAAACATCAAATATTAAACCGATTCATAAAATTCTTAATTAGATAATACAAAATGAGTACACGAGTAGCTCGTGGAAGAGGCCGTGGACGTGGCCGAGGTAATGCTCAAGTTGAATCTTCATCTTTAGGACATGTGCCGCAAGCAGATGCAGATGCACCGTACCACCACAACGGAGGTAGAGTCTCATGATCGAGGTGTCGGGGGCGATGCTCATCCCCAAGCGATGCTCTCGAGTTTTGGAAAGGGTTGTTGGGGCAAAATGCGGAAACAGAATTCGTGGTCTATTTCGAGCGGCTCCGGCCAATGGAGCGAGAGATATTTAGGGCGTATCTGGTGTAGCTCAAATGTGGCTGAGTATTGGTTAGAAGCCACAGAGCGGATTATGGATGATCCGGACCGCTGTGTGGAGCGTGAAGGTGAAGAGAGCCATATCGTTACTCGTGGATGAGGCTTATCGATCCGTGGCTCACTCACGGTGAGAGATGGAACTTTTCTTGTGATGGTGACTTTGGGAGCTGTTTAAGACAACCTTCAAAGGAAAGTATGTTGGGGCTTGTTACGTGGATGCTTTCGCCGGGAAAGAATTTCTGAACCTCTTTGAAAGAGAGTAGTAAGTCGGTGGTGAGTATGAGTCCGAGTTTACGAGATCGAGCCAGTATGCTTCCGAGATTGTCGCTATAGAGTATGAGTGTAGTGTACGCCGAGGATGGTCCAGGAGATGAACTTAGGGTGTTGATTGCTCATGCAGAGGAGCGTACCCATCCGCTTTAATGGAGAAAGCTAAGATAGCCGAGGAAGTGAAGCATACTGAAAAAACAGAATCGTGAGAAAGATTGGAACTGTTTTAGGAGAGATTCAGGACTTTCAGGTGGTATGAACAGGAATGTTAAGAGAGCAAGGGTAATGGAGCCAGTTTGAGCAGTACCGATGAATGCTGTTAGACCGCAGGGTTGTAGGAGTTGTGGGAAGATACATATGGGCGAGTGTTAGAAATGTTCTGGTGCTTGTTTCCAATGCGGATCTATGGAGCATAAGTTTAAGGACTGTCCCCAGGAACTAGATCAAGTTCAAGTTTTAGAGCAGAGGGTCGCTCAACCAGTGAGGGGTGGGCCACAGTTTCCGAGAGGACGTGGGCAAGGCAGAAGTGGTAATGAAAATGGTCAAGGAAGAGGAGTGCCTGGCAGGGGTACTGGATTTCCTGAGGCTCGTCAGCCGGCATTGGTATATGCAGCTTATCGCCGAGAGGAGGGTGATACACCTGACGTCATAACTGGTACGTTTCTGATTTCTAGTATGCCATACACTGTGTTGATAGATGTTGGATCTACCCATTCGTATGTTGCATGTGGTATATCTGGGTCGCTGGGTGTGCGCTCTGAGGTGACCGTGAGTGGGGTATCTGTACTAAGTCCCTTGGGTCACTCGGTTAGGGTAGATAAACTGTATAGAGATGTGCCTATAGAAACTCAAGGAAAAGTTTTCTCTGAAGATCTGATGGAGTTACCTTTCAGAGAATTCGATCTCATTTTGGGAATGGATTGGCTTGTTAAGCATAGGGCTACTTTGGATTGTGCTACTAAGCGAATGATGTTAAAGACCACAAAGGATGAGGAGGTTTTTGTGATAGGTGAGCGTAGGGATTATCTGTCTAATGTGGTGTCGGCATTGAGAGCCGAGAAGTGGATTCGAAACGGATGTGAGGCTTATTTGGCATTTGTAAGCCAATCAGAAACTGAGGGTCTGACAGTGGATAAAGTAAGAACCGTCAAGATTTTCAAGATGTTTTTCCAGAGGAGCTTCTGGGTTTGCCCCCGAACCGAGAGGTTGAGTTTAGAATCTACTTGTTGCCTGGAACGGAACCAGTGTCCATTGCACCTTATAGGATGGCACCGAAGGAGTTGGTGGAGCTGAAAGCCCAAATTCAAGAGTTATTGGATAGAGGCTTCATTAGACCAAGTGTGTCTCCGTGGGGAGCACCAGTGTTGTTCGTTAAGAAGAAGGATAGGTCAATGCGGATGTGCATCGATTATCGGCAGTTGAACAAACTGACGATTAAAAACAAGTACCCACTGCCGAGAACCGATGATTTATTCGATCAACTTAGAGGAGCTTCAGTATTTTCCAAGATTGACCTTCGATCTGGTTTCATCAGTTGAGGGTTAAGGAGGTAGATATTCACAAGACGACATTCAGAACTCGGTATGGTCACTATGAGTTCTTGGTTATGCCATTTGGGTTGACGAACGCACCTGCGGCATTTATGGATCTGATGAATCGAGTGTTCTAGCCATACTTGGATCGATTCGTAGTTGTCTTTATCGACGATATTCTGGTTTATTCTAAAACTGAGGAGAAGCATGATGAGCATCTTCGTATTGTGCTGCAAGTGCTGAGGGAGAAGGAGCTTTATGCGAAATTCAGTAAGTGTGAGTTCCGGTTGAAAGAGGTAACTTTCTTGGGGCATGTTGTCTCTGCTGAAGGGATCAAGGTGGACCCTCGAAAGATTGAAGCGATTCTGGAATGGAAGCCACCGAGGTTAGTGTCGAAAATTCGAAGTTTTCTGGGATTAGCTGGGTACTATAGAAGGTTTGTGGAAGGATTTTTTGTGATGGTAGCGCCTTTGACAAAGCTTATAAGGAAGGGGGTACCGTTTGTTTAGACTGAGAAACAACAGGAATCTTTTGAGAAGCTAAAGAAAGTTCTGACCGAGGCACTTGTAATGATTCAGCTGGAGTCTAGAAAAGATTTTACCGTATGCAGTGATGCATCACATGTAGGGTTGGGCTGTGTGCTGATGTAAGAGGGTAAAGTGGTTGCTTATGCATCGCGACAGCTTAAACCACATGAAGTTAACTATCCTACTCATGATCTGGAGTTGGCAGCGATAATCTTTGCGCTTATGATTTGGAGACATTACCTGTACGGATAAAGGTGTATTATATACACAGATCATAAGAGTCTTAAGTATTTGCTGACTCAGAAGGAGCTGAACCTTAGGCAGCAGAGATGGATAGAGTTGCTTAAGGATTATGACTGCGTGATTAAGTATCACCCAGGCAAAGCTAATGTTGTGGCTGATGCCCTAAATCGTAGAACTGTATTTGATCTGAGAGTCATGTTTGCTCGTTTGAGTCTGTATGACGACGGTAGTTTGTTAGTAGAACTACAAGTTAGGCCGACCTGGGTGGATGAGATTAAGGAAAAACAGTCAAGGGATGAGTCCCTGGTTTCTCGATTCCAGCAGGTTAAGAATAGGGATACTTTTGAGTTTGGACTGAGCAGTGAGGGAGTTTTGTGTTACCGAGGTAGAGTTTGTATTCCGAAGGACTCTGACTTGAGGCAAGCAATTCTGAAAGAAGCTCATGGAGGTGTGTGTACTATGCATCCTGGAAGGAATAAAATGTATCGCGACTTAAAGGAGTTGTATTGGTGGCCTGGATTGAAGCGAGAGGTAACGAAATTTGTGGGAAAATGTCTGACTTGTCAGGAAGTGAAAGCTGAACAGCAATTACCTTCCGGACTTTTGCAGCCAGTGAAAGTACCACTTTGGAAGTGGGAGAGGGTAACCATGGATTTTGTGAGTGGGTTACCCTTGACTCCGTCGAAGAAGGACTCGATTTGGGTAATTCTGGATAGGTTGACCAAATCTGCTCATTTTATACCTGTCCGCACTGATTATTCACATCAAAATTTAGCCAAATTGTATGTGGTGGAAATAGTGCGACTTCACGGAGTGCCAGTGTCGATTATCTCTGATCGAGATCTTAGATTCACATCTCAATTTTGGTAAAAATTGCATGAGGCGTTGGGTACGCGGTTGAACTTTAGTACAGCCTTTCATCCTTAGACTGATGGTCAGTCGGAAAGGGTTATTCAGATTCTAGAAGACATGTTGAGGGGATGCATTATCGACTTTCGAGGTAGTTGGGAGGATTACTTACCGCTGGCAGAGTTTGCATACAACAACAGTTATCAGGCAAGTATTCAAATGGCTCCTTATGAGGCACTGTATGGGCGAAGATGTCGTACACCTAGTTGTTGGATCGAGTTGGGTGAACAACAGGTTCTTGGACCTGAATTGGTGGCAGATACTGAGGATAAGGTCAAGTTGATTAGACACCGATTAAAGGAAGCTTCTGATAGACAGAAGTCATATGCAGATTTGAAGCACAAGGGAATTGAGTACTCTGTTGGTGATATGGTCTTCTTGAAGGTTTCACCTTGGAAGAAAATATTAAGGTTTGGGAGGAAAGGCAAGTTAAGTCTGCGGTTCATTGGGCCTTATCGGATTCTTAAGCGAGTGGGTCCAGTGGCTTATCAGTTGGAGCTACCTCCAGAGTTGGATAGGATTTATGATGTCTTTCACGTCTCCATGTTAAGGCGGTATCATTCTGACCGTACTCATGTTGTGCCGATCGCAGAGATCGAAGTCCAAACAGACTTGACTTTTGAGGAGGAGCCTGTGCAGATTTTGGATTGAGATGTTAAGATTTTGAGGAGGAAATCAGTTCCGCTAGTAAAGGTGTTGTGGCATAATCATGGCAGAGAGGAAGCTACGTGGGAGCCAGAAGTGGCGATGCGTCAACAATATCCTCATCTGTTTGATTCAGGTAAAATTTCAAGGACGAAATTTCTTTAAGGAGGGTAGAGTTGTAACGCCCAATTTTTGGGTTTTCTGTGTTTCTGTGTTTTCTAAAATTTGGGTGTGTTCTGGTTGATTAAAATATATATTTTAGTAGGTTAGTGGGCCCTTGGAAGGCCCAAACTTAAGTTAAATCTGTGGTAGTCTTCGGAATTTTGATTTTAAGAACAAGTGATGCAATTGGCGCTTGGGCTTTTAAGAGTAAAGGGGTAAAAGATGACACAAAAAGGAGTGTGGTGTAGTGGCAAGGTAGCACCACTTAGGGGGCAAGGAAGTGACGCCATAGAGGAAGCAAGGGGTCCAAGGTTCAAGTCTTGGCTCTTGCAATTTATTTTGGTTTTTATTTTCAATAAATCTGGAAGCAAGTAGGTGCGCCTTAAAGTTTAATGTGTTGGACTTATGACACAAATGAGTTAATGGCCTAGTGGTGGTGGCGTGATTTGGCATGTGAGAGGACTTTGGTTCGAATCCCTTGGCATGTAAAGGTTGATTATTTTGCTATGTTGGGACGGCAAGAGTTGGTGTTGGTTTTAAACTCTGATGTTGGAGGGATCCCACATCGGGAAGCTAACATAAGAGTAGATGGAGACCTAGCTTTAAATAGAGCAAACCATGAGGAGAGTTGGCATACCCTTCTCGGTTGATCTCCTTCGCTTGGTGGCGTGCTCGTTTGGGTTGGGCGTCACCTAAGAGTGTGGGAGTGCAGATTAACTGCAGTCTCCTAACAAGTGTGTATTTCTCATTACTCTAGCAGTAGGATGGCTATTTCGGGCTGCGATGGGCTGAAATGGGCCATGTAGTCCCAATGGGTCTGTAGGCCCAAGTGGATAAGTTGTAGAATTACTAAAATACCCCTGTAGGGTAGGACTACCAATTTACCCTTAGAGGGTAAAATGACTATTTTGCCCCTCGCGCGTAAATGACTAACTTGTGTGATGATTGGGTTAGTTGACGTGGATTTATGGTAGTTATCGTTAATTCGTAAGTCTAATGTGTTAGTGATTGATCGTAGGATTATCGCGTGGGAGATATCGTCATCAATCATCATCAACCAGGTGTGTAAATGACACCCTCCTTAGATCGAATCGGTAAAAGTCAAATACCAAACGTTGGTATTTTGTGAACTCGCGAGTCATGGCGAGCGCTGTGAGACAGCTTGATTGTTAATGAATATGGTGCATTTGGATGATTAGAGTGCAGAGTGTGCATTTTCGTGCACAACGGTATATTTGGGCTTAATGGGCCAAAAACGGGCCAATGGGCCAACAGGCCCACTTTGGTAAAAAGACGAGGTAAGTGCTTCTGATTACTTGGTAAACGTTAGAATGAGCATGAAACCCTAGCAATAGGTAATAATTACTGAAATTACGATTTTACCCCTAGGGATATTTTATTTTATCTGAAAAGCATGATGTTCTATTTCTGTGTACGTAAGCCATGACATATTATTCTGCTGCATGGGACATGGGTTTATATTGATGGAGGAAGCGCGTTACGCGACCTCATTTGCAATCTGGTGGCCTCGCCACATATATATCTGCTAGTGACTTCGTCACAATATCCGCAGCCTCATTGAATCGGTGGCTTCGCCACATATATAAACATATATATCTGTTCTGGTGGCCTCGCCACAATATCTGTATCTGGTGACTTCGTCACAATATCTGGTAGCCTCGCTGCAATTTCTGTGGTGTGTAGCGGTTGGGTGGGTTGAGTAGTCTCCCCACATGGTGTAAGGCTAGTACGGGGGTGTTATGGATGGTTCTGGGTTGGGATTTATGCATTCATGATATATTTGTTCTATATCTGCTATGGGCCTATGAGTCTCATTCTGACTTCTGTACTGGGCCAAGGCCCAAATAAGTCTGACTCTGAGGTTTGATCTGTTTTAGGCTATGGTTGGTTATGTTACACACTGAGTTTACCAAACTCACCCTTTATTTTCATCTTTGCAGGAAATCCCCAACCATAGTGGGCTTGGAGCTGTGAGGGATTCGGAGTGGCCACATCATCTGCAAAGTTGGTTTTTCTAAGTTAGTTTATTTTTTATTATTTTTATATTCTAATTTAATTTTGGGTTTTAAGTTGTAATAAGGCCGCTATATAAATTTCTCTTTCCGCTATGGTTTTTTCTGATTATATTTATACTATGTCGAAATCAAGCTAGTGTTAGGGCACACGCGATTTTCAAAATTAATGAACGTTTTCAAGACTCAACAAGCACGACAAATGGATAGCCTAAAGATTGATAAACCGGCTTTTCATTCAATTGTTGTTTTTACAAAGACCACCCTAATCACTTAAACCAACGAATGCATACTAAGTCATAAGTCTATGTGACACGTCAGATCTGGCCATAACGTCTGGGATGGGTTTGAGGTGTTACAACCCCCTTCCCTTTTCCTTGTCTTACAGAGCTCGTGGACTCGTGAAGATTAGAAGACGGTTACAGAATCAACACACTATCACCTTGTCCCATTTTGGTATATAGATACTTTTATTTTGTTTAATGGCATGTATAGGATTTTTCGTTATTTTGTTATTTGTGTCATTTGACTAGCCATTGTAAGGGCTTAAATGGTATACTTATTCTTTTGTATATGGCCATGACATATGGCTCATATTTATGTAGGTTATAAACCTACTAATGATGCATGTTAACATTTAAATGTTTCATGAGATATGATGATGAGGTTTGTCATGGATGGATGCTTGAATGGGACATAATAATTTGAGAGTGGACATAGCATATAATGGTATATGGTTATAATATGGCCTAAGTGTAAATGTAAAATATGCTATGTTAATCCCTAATATGAAAAGGATAATTTAGCGTGTACTAAACCGATGAGATGTGGTTAACATGCAATGAGTTATGTCAAGGTTGTTTAAGAATATAATTAGGTCATGTTAAATATCATTGAAGTCTATAAGTGTTTATAGATGTTAAAGGGTGACCAAAGGCTTGGAAATAGCCCTAAAAAGGGTCCACACGGGTAGACACACGGGTATGTGTCTATACCGTGTGTGACATACGGTCAGTCCCATGGGTGTGTTGCTTAGCCGTGTGTCCCCTGCACATAAAATTTTAGGTCAGTTTGCATGGTTGTAAACAAACAAGCAGAGACACGACCTTGTGTCTCGACTGTGCAGAGGACACGGCCTAGACCATGGGCGTGTCCCTTGGCCATGTGCCTCAAAATGAATAATGATGTCATAAGCAAAATGTCAGGGTTTTTGGACACGGGCGTGTCTAGGCCGTGTGAGGGACACGGGCTAGAGACACGTGTAACATCCCAAACTCAGCCTGGACGTTACAGCCGAATCTGGCATGTCACATTAAAGTGTTTTAGCGAAAACCGTGTTTTCATTGAAAAACCTTCTTAAAATAAAAGAAACCGTAATTAACTTTAAAAAAAAACACACCTTTCAGTTGCGAAAACCTTGTTTGAGACAATTAGTTTAAGAAAACTTATCATTTAAAAATTTCATTGTGGAAACATAGTAAACATACTATAATTTAGGAAACTCATATTCAACTTCTTGTAAATTACAATGAAAATAATAATAATTCAAGTAATAATAACATAATGAAAACCTTATTACAATCTGATCTGAAACATACTTAATTAAATAAAAACTTATATACTTAAAAGAAAATAGGTCCAAATTATCTTGATAGCTGGCCACCTAGAGTCCCTCCAAACATCGAACCTTCTACTGAGCATCACCTGAAAATAAAATAAAAGAAGGAGTGAGTTTTCACAAACTCAATGTGTACAACCCTTGACGAAAACCAGCATTCAAAAAAAAACATCATTCATCAAACATGCAATGCAATCCCACCACACCATGTGGGGATATAAATATCGACCCACCCAACCAACACACCGATGGTATCCCGGTTGTGGAACTACCTTCATTTACATATTGGGATTTAGAAGCCGCCGTTGGATCCACGATTGTCAAGCAACCATGCGATCCTCATATACTTCCTTTCATTCCATAATTCCCAACCCATATGCAACTTAAGTAGAATATCATATGTATGCATGTCACATCCATAAAACTTACATTCAACACCTAGGGGTATTTTGGTCATTTTTGCCATTAGGGGCATTTCTGTAATTTTTCCTTTATTATGGTTTTCACTTACCTTGGCCTGTTAAAAAATCTCGTGAGCTAAGATGAACGAATACTATGCACCAGGTAGGATTCTAGAGAAGAGAAGGTGGGTTATTAAGACTGCTAAAGTACCAAGCTCTCCCTAGATCCAATCCTAGATATACAAATACCCGTTGCCACACCTTAACCCTATGACTTGTCCATGGTCACAAATGATTATTAAGTTTTATATAGTTATCATATTCTAGGCCCAAAACCCCTTACAAAACCGAATCAAATTCACATACATGTATCTGGCCTATTAAGCCCAATCGTGTTCATATGGCCCATTAGGCCCAAATTACCTGTGTATGGCCCATTAGGCCCAAATCACATTTATATGGCCCTTTAGGCCTAGTCACATTCATATTCATGCTCACATACAAATTCCTATCACAAAGCATCAATATTCAGTTTTTGCCTATTATGGGCCCAACAGCCTATCGACCCATTTAGCCTATTCTGGCCCATATAGCCAAATAACAACCCAAGTTCATGGAATCGCCCGTGGGCCTCAGGGAACCTATCGGTCTCCTCTTTACGAGTGTTCGCGCACATGCAAGACTACCGTAGCCAAACTTTCGGCTTTTAGGCATTTCGGCTTTTGCAGATTCATAGTGTGTGTGTACAGTGTATGTACACACCCTTTAGTCACCAACCTACAAACGATATCACTCCTCCATTAACAGCATGCTATATACATAACTTTACTAAAACTGAAACCTCACCTTAACCTTACCTTGCGCGATAAATATAACAGCCTCTTCTTAAATCACTAACCACGATCAACTCCTAGATCTGCACCAATCTTAACTATTAAAACCAGAATAATAGATGACTTGTATCCAACACAAGTCCCCTTACCTTAACTATGAACATTCGGCCACCTTAGCCAATGGGAGAGGAATACATACGAACACCACAAGCACCTAAAGGCAATTTTGGCAGAGAGCTAAGATCCGAGATCCGATACTAATTCCACTAGATTTGTTCAAAGAGTATTCTGCCCTTGGGAGATTCGGCTTTCAAGCTTATTATGGTGAATAAGGTTTATTTGGCACATATTAAAGAAGAAGAGTAGAAGAATAAATCAACTAAGTGAAACAAAGAAAATTGTGTAGAGAAGAATAAAAATCGGCACAAAGAAAAGAAAGAAAAGCAAAAGAGTTTTCGACTTTTTGGATCTTGAAGAGAAAAGGGTTTCTAGCAACAAGGTGAAGAATAATTTTGGCAGTAGCCTGGCAACCTTGTATTTGGCCCCTATTTATAGCCCTTATAGCCGAATTTCCATGCCCAATTCCCAATTCGGCTCCATCACTTCTCCCTTCTCATCTCCTCATTTTTCTCCCTGATAACCCCTTGATCTTTTCTTAATTTTCTCTTCTGAACACTCCTCTTGGAGTCCATCTTCACGCCACTTCCAACTTCTAGAAGGCCAAAATTAAACTTCCGAAAATACTAAGCTAGGATTCGGACCTTGGACCTCCTTTCTAGCTACTAATGCGACCTCCCTACTCCCTAAGTGGCGTCACTTAGTCACTCCTCCATAAGGCTTTTTGATGTCATTTTTCCCCTATTTTATTTAAAAGCCCAACTGCTTGCCAACCCTAATTCTTTTAATAATTAAACTATAATTTCTTCTACCCCTTGATTCAAACTCAAACCTTGACCAAGACCTACCATCACGTAATTAACACTTAACCGGAATTGCTATGCACAAAAGAAAAATTCGAGATTCCAGGATTTTTGGGTTTCGAGATTTTTGGGGCGTTACAACTCTACCCCCTAAAAGAAATTTTGTCCTTGAAATTTACCTAATCCAAACAGTTAAGGATAGTGACGTCGCATCGCTTAATTTACACCACCATGCTTCTGCTGCGCACTCTATTTCTAATTTCAAAATAGATAGATCGCACACTATGGATAAAGTATGTACCAGTATTCGCTTTTGGAGCATCTTCGTCTTCACGGTGACGAGCAGCATAAACCAAAGCTGGCTGCCTCGCCTTAGCGTGGCCTGCATTTCCGCCTAGTACTCCACGTCCATGTCCATTGTTGTCACCACCCTTGGCCTACTTATGACCCCTTGGCGGAAGCTGACCACCCCTTGGTGGCTGAGCACTAACTTGGCCCACTACTAGCTCTCGACCTAGCATTTAGGGGCAATCTTTGATCCTATGCTCCATAGACCCACAAGTTAAACAAGCTCCCATCCTCTTCTAACACTCGCCTCTACGGCTTCTCCCACAATCAGCATAAGGTGGCACCCCTGGATTAACAGCAGGGGGACCTACTCTAACTGGCCCATCAACTCTGGCCCTAGCCCTAGGCCTCTGATCGACACCAGGAGTCTCAGCCTCTCTCTTATTCTTACCCCTTTCTTTCTCCAGATTTAGGCGCTCAGTGCACTTTACCTCCTTCACTATCTTTGTTTTCTCCACCAATTCTGATAAAACTCATTCCCTTTATGGAGCTATCAGTACCCTAAGGCTATCTCTAAGTCCATCCTCAAACCTAACGCAACAGTTATACTCCGTTGCCACCACTACTCTTGCATACCTACTAAGGCGTAGAAACTTCGCTTCATACATCGCTACCGATTTGTTTCCTTAGGTCAATTTTAGGAACTCCTTCCTTCTAGCATCCACATAGCTTGCACCCACATACTTCCCTTGCAATGCAGCTTTGAAAAACTCTCAAGTGACCCGCTCCGGTTGGGTGCCCTCTTTCACAGTCAGCCACCACTGATAGGCTTCTTCCCTAAGCAATGATACGACTCCTTTTAATTTTTTTCCGGTGAACAGTCCAGGTCCTCCATTATCCTTTCAGTGGCCTCCAACCAATATTCCGCCACATTAGGAGCCACACCCTTAAAGATCTTAGCTCAGTTCGATCGAAGTCGCTCCAAAATGGACCCCTAATTTCTAGTGCCACTATTGGGCCCAGCTACCCTTTCAAAAATTCTCAGCATTGCTTGTGACAATGTATCTTCTCCCGCAGCTCGACCATACGGTCCATTCCCAGCCACAGGTAAGGTCGGAGCCTCTTCTATTCCAACATCGGGCATATGGCCCGATGCCGACGATTCAGCCCTAACACTTTCGCGGCCTCAGCCACGGCCTCTTGCACCTCTTCTAGCACTCATCGTCGATTCGCATATTATCTGGATTAAAATTTTATGAAGTTTTAGCTAGTTTAGTAATTACACCGATGTTTTATGAAAATATTTAAAGAGAAGATTGTTTTCGAAAATCCTCTACAGTTTCCAGATCCTACGGGCTTTAGTTCTATTCTAACAATCATCTAAAGCAGCCCTCTAACTATGTACTGTATAACAATTTAAACAAACTTAAAAATAAAAGTACTTACTTGGTTCGACGTCGGAGACTTAGTGTGCTGCTCAGCAAGCTTTTCCCTTTTTCCAAAATGGTGTGATACAAAATATTTTTTAAAATCCAAATAGTAAGTAGAAAAACGGAACCAAATAATAATAATGCCCACTTCATAGCCTGAGTTTTGTAACCTGGGCTCTGATACCACGAAATGTAATACCCCAAACTCAGCCTGGACGTTGCGGTCGGATTTGGAGTGTCACATTGAAGTGTTTTAGCGAAAACTGTATTTTCATTGAAAACCCTTCTTAAAATAAAAGAAACCTTAATTAACTTTAAAAAAACACACATTTTAGTTGCGAAAACCTTGTTTGAAACAATTAGTTTAAGAAAACTTATCATTTAAAAATTTAATTGCAGAAACGTAGTAAGCATACAATAATTTAGGAAACCCATGTTCAACTTCTTGTAAATTACAATGAAAATAATAATAATTTAAGTAATAATAACATAATGAAAACCATATTACAATCTGATCTGAAACATACTTAATTAAATAAAAGCTTATATGCTTAAAAGAAAACAGGTCCAAATTATCTTCCTAGCTGGCCACCCAGAGTCCCTCCAAACATCGAACCTTCTACTGAGCATCACCTGAAAATAAAATAAAAGAGAAGGTGAGTTTTTGCAAACTCAGTGTGTACAACCCTCGACGAAAACAAGCATTCAAAAAAAACATCATTCATCAAACATGCAATGGAATCCCATCCAAGTTATCCATCTGCTACACACTAGCTCCATCCCTCGCCACACCATGTGGGGATATAAATATCAACCCACCCAACCAACACACCAATTGTAGCCCGATTGCGAAACTACCTTCATTTACATATTGGGCTTTAAAAGCCGCTGTTGGATCCACGATTGTTAAGCAACCACGCGATCCTCATGTACTTCCTCCGTTCCATAATTCCCAACCCATATGCAACCTAACCAGAATATCATATGTAAGCATGTCACATCCATAAAGCTTACATTCAACACATAGGGGTATTTTGGTCATTTTTGCCCTTAGTGGCATTTCGATAATTTTCCCTTTTATTACGGTATTCACTTACCTTGTCCCATTAACAAATTTTGTGAGCTAAGATGAACGAATACTATGTACCAGGTAGGATTCCAGAGAAGAGGAGGTGGGTCATTAAGACCGCTTAATTAGAAGCTCTCCCTAGATCCAATCCTAGACATGCATATACCTATTGCTACAACTTAACCCTATAACTTGTCCATGGTCACAAATAATTATTAAGTTTTATGTAGTTATCATATTCTAGGCCCAAAATCCCTTACAAAGCCCAACCAAATTCACATACCTGTATTTGGCCTATTAAGCCCAATTATATTCATATGGCCCATTAGGCCCAAATCACCTATGTATGGCCCATTAGGCCCAAATCACATTTATATGGCCCGTTAGGCCCAGTCACATTCATATTCCTGCTCACATACAAATTCCTATCACAAAGCATCAATATTCAGTTTTTGCCTATTATGGGCCCAACAGCCCATCGGCCATTTAGCCCATTCCGGCCCATATGGCCAAATAACAACCCAAGTCCACGAAACCGCCCGTGGGCCTCAGGGAACCTATCGGTCTCCCCCTTATGAGTGTTTGCGCACATGCCAGCCTACCGTAGCCAAACTTTCGGCTTTTAGGCATTTTGGCTTTTCGGCTTTTTGGCATTTTGGCTTTTCCGATTCATAGTGTCTGTGCAGTGTATGTACACACCTGGTAAGCAAGCATGCTGCGATTCCTTTAGTCACCAACCTACAAACGATATCACCCTTCCATTACTCGCATGCTTAATACATATCTTTACTAAAAGCGAAACCTCACCTTAACCTTACCTTGCGCGATAAATATAACAGCCCCTTCTTAAATCACTAACCACGACCAACTCCTAGATCTGCACCAATCTTAACTACTAAAACCAGAATAATAGATGACTTGTATCCAACACAAGTCCCCTTACCTTAACAATGAACATTCAGCCACCTTAGCCAATGGGAGAGGAATACTTACCAACACCGCAAACACCTAAACGCAATTTCAGCCGAGAGCTAAGATTCGATTTTCGATACTAAGTCCATAAGATTTTTTCAAAGTGTATTCGGCCCTTGAGAGATTCAGTTTTCAAACTTAGTATGGTGAATAAGGTTTATTTGGCACAGATTAAAGAAGAAGAGTAGAAGAAGAAATCAGCTAAGTGAAACAAAGAAAATTGTGTAGAGAAGAATAGAAATCGGCACAAAGAAAAGAAAGAAAAATAAAAGAGTTTTCGACTTTTTGGATCTTGAAGAGAAAAGGGTTTCTGGCAACAAGGTGAAGAAGAATTTCGGCAGTAGCTTGGCAACCTTGTATTCGGCCCCAACTCATAGCCCTTATAGCTAAAATTTCCATGCCCAATTCCCAATTCGGCTCCATCACTTCTCCCTTCTCATCTCCTCGTTTTTCTCCCTGATAACCCCTTGATCTTTTCCTTAATTTTCTCTTTTGAATACTCCCATTAGAGTCCATCTTTATGCCACTTCCAACCTTCTAGAAGGCCAAAATTAAACTTCCAAAAATACTAAGCTAGGATTCGAACCTTGGACTTCCTTGCTACTTACTAATGCCACCCACTAAATGTAACACCCCAAACCTGGCCGGGACGTTATGGTCGAATCTGGAGTGTCACATTGAAGTGTTTTAGTGAAAACCGTGTTTTCATTGAAAACCCTTCTTAAAATAAAAGAAACCTTTATTAACTTAAAAAAAAACTCCTTTCAATCACTTGTTTAAAACATGTCATATGAAAATTTGGTTGCGGCCACGTAGAAAAACATATTATAATTTAAAAAACCCATGTTCAACTTCTCGTAATTACAATGCATAAAATAATAATCCAAAAAATAATAAAATGAAAAGCCTTATTACAATCCATTCTGAAATCACTTAATAATCAGAAACTTATATGCTTTAAAATAATAATAAAAACAAGTCTAAATTGTCTTGCTAGCTAGCCACCTAGAGTTCCTCCAAACAACTAACCTCCTACTGAGCATCACCTGAAAATAAAATAAAAGAGGGGGTGAGTTTTTGCAAACTCAGTGTGTACAACCCTCGACAAAAAAAAAAAGCATTCAAAAATTATTATACATCAATCATGCAATTCAATCCCATCCCAATTATCCATTCGCTACACACTAGCTTCGTCCCCCGTCACACCATGAGGGGATATAAATATCGACCCACCCAACCAACACACCAATTGTAGCCTGATTGTGAAACTACCTTCATTTACATATTGGGCTTTAAAAGCCGCTGTTGGATCCACGATTGTCAAGCAACCATGTGATCCTCATGTACTTCCTCCGTTCCATAATTCCCAACCCATATACAACATAAGCAGAATATCATATGTATGCATGTCACATCCGTAAAGCTTACATTCAACACATATGGGTATTTTGGTCATTTTTGCCCTTAGGGGAATTTCGGTAATCTTTCCTTTATTACGGTTTTCACTTACCTTGGCCCGTTAGCAAATTTCGTGAGCTAAGATGAACGAGTACTATGTACCAGGTAGGATTCTAGAGAAGAGGAGGTGGGTCATTAAGACCGCTTAATTAGCAAGCTCTCCCTAGATCCAATCCTAGACATGCATATACCCATTGCCACAACTTAACCCTATAACTTGTCCACGGTCGCAAATAATTATTAAGTTTTACGTAGTTATCATATTCTAGGCCCAAAACCCCTTACAAAGCTCAATCAAATTCACATACCTGTATCTGGCCTATTAAGCCCAATCATATTCATATGGCCCATTAGGCCCAAATCACCTGTGTATGGCCCATTAGGCCCAAATCACATTTATATAGCCCGTTAGGCCTAGTCACATTCATGTTCATGCTCACATACAAATTCCTATCACAAAGCTCAATATTCAGTTTTTGCCTATTATGGGCCCAATAGCCCATCGGCCCATTTAGCCCACTCCGACCTATATGGCCAAATCACAACCTAAGTCCACGAAATCGCCCGTGGGCCTCAGGCAACCGATCGGTCTCCCCCTTACGTGTGTTCACGCACTCGCAAGACTATCGTAGCCAAACTTTTAGCTTTTCGGCATTTCATCTTTTCGAATTTTCGGCATTTTAGCTTTTGCCGATTCATGGTGTGTGTGCAGTGTTTGTACACACCTGGTAAGCAAGCATGCTGCGATTCCTTTAGTCACCAACCTACAAACGATATCACCCTTCCATTAATCGCATGCTTAATACATATCTTTACTAAAACTGAAACTTTACCTTAACCTTACCTTGCGCGATAAATATAACAGCCCCTTCTTAAATCACTAACCACGATCAACTCCTAGATCTGCACCAATCTTAACTATTAAAACAAGAATAATAGATGACTTCTATCCAACACAAGTCCTCTTACCTTAACTATGAACATTCGAACACCTTAGCCAATGGGAGAGGAATACTTACCAACACCGCAAGCACCTAAAGGCAATTTCGGCAGAGAGCTAAGATCCGAGATCCGATACTAATTCCGCTAGATTTGTTCAAAGAGTATTCGGCCCTTGGGAGATTCGGCTTTCAAACTCAGTATGGTGAATAAGGTTTATTTGGCACAGATTAAAGAAAAAGAGTAAAGGTAGAAATCGGCTAAGTGAAACAAAGAAAATTGTGTAGAGAAGAATAATAATCGGCACAAAAAAAGAAAGAAAAACAAAAAGGTTTTCGGCTTTTTGGATATTGAAGAGAAAAGGGTTTCTGGCAACAAGGTGAAGAAGAATTTCGGTAGTAGCCTGGAAACCTTGTATTCGGCCCCTATTTATAGCCTTTATAGCCGAGTTTTCCATGCCCAATTCTCAATTCAGCTCCATCACTTCTCCCTTCTTATCTCCTCGTTTTTCTCCCTGATAACCCCTTGATCTTTTCCTTAATTTTCTCTTCTGAACACTCCCCTTGGAGTCCATCTTCACGCCACTTCCAACCTTCTAGAAGGCCAAAATTACTAAGCTGGAATTCGAACCTTGGACCTCTTTTCTAGCTACTAATGCCACTCACTGAATGTAACACCCCAAACCTGGCCCGGATGTTACGGTCGAATCTGGAGTGTCACGCTGAAGTGTTTTAGCGAGAATTGTGTTTTCATTGAAAACCTTTCTTAAAATAAATGAAACCTTAATTAACTTAAAAAAAACTCCATCTAATCACTTGTTTAAAACATATAATTTTACGAAAACATGTCATTTTAAAATTTGGTTGCGGAAGCGTAGAAAAACATACTATAATTTAGAAAACCCATGTTCAACTTCTCGTAATTACAATGCATAAAATAATAATCCAAATAATAATAAAATGAAAAGCCTTATTACAATCCAGTCTGAAATCACTTATTAATCAGAAACTTATATGCTTTAAAAAAAAGTCTAAATTGTCTTGCTAGCTGGCCACCTAGAGTCCCTCCAAACATCGAACCTCCTACTGAGCATCACCTGAAAATAAAATAAAAGAGGGGGTGAGTTTTCGTAAACTCAGTGTGCACAACCCTCGACAAAAAAAAGCATTCAAAAATCATCATACATCAATCATGCAATGCAATCCCATCCCAATTATCCATCCGCTACACACCAGCTCCGTCCCCCGTCACACCATGTGGGGATATAAATATCGACCCACCCAACCAACACACCAATGGTAGCCCGGTTGCGGAGCTACCTTCATTTACATATTGGGCTTTAAAAGTCGCCGTTGGATCCACGATTGTCAAGAAACCATGCGATCCTCATACACTTCCTCCGTTCCATAATTCCCAACCATATGCAACTTAAGCAGAATATCATATGTATGCATGTTACATCCAAAAAACTTACATTCAACACCTAGGGGTATTTTGGTCATTTTTGCCCTTAGGGGCATTTCAGTAATTTTCCTTTTATTACAATTTTCACTTACCTTGGCCCGTTAATAATTCCCGTGAGCTAAGATGAACGAATACTATGCACCAGGTAGGATTCTTGAGAAGTGGAGGTGGGTCATTAAGACCGCTTTAAGTACCAAGCTCTCCCTATATCCAATCCTAGACATGCATATACCTGTTGCCACACCTTAACCCTATGACTTGTCCACGGTCGTAAATAATTATTAAATTTTATGTAGTTATCATATTCTAGGCCCAAAACCCCTTACAGAGCTCAACCAAATTCACATACCTGTATCTCGCCTATTAAGCCCAATCATATTCATATGGCCCATTAGGCCCAAATCACCTGTGTATGGCCCATTAGGCCCAAATAACATTTATATGGCCTGTTAGGCCAAGTCACATTCATATTCATGCTCACATACAAATTCCTATCACAAAGCATCAATATTCAGCCCATCTGCCCATTTGGCCCATTCCGGCCCATATGGCCAAATCACAACCCAAGTCCACGGAATCGCCCATGGGCCTCAGGCAACCTATCGGTCTCCCCCTTACGAGTGTTCATGCACTCGATAGACTACTGTAGCAAAACTTTTAACTTTTCAGCATTTCGACTTTCACCGATTCATGGTGTGTGTGCAGTGTATGTACACACCTGGTACGCAAGCGTGCTGCGATTCCTTTAGTCACCAACCTACAAATGGTATCACCCTTCCATTAATCGCATGCTTAATACATATCTTTACCAAAATCAAAACCTTACCTTAACCTTACCTTGCGCGATAAATATAACAACCCCTTCTTAAATCACTAACCACGATCAACTCCTAGATCTGCACCAATCTTAACTATTAAAACAAGAATAATAGATGACTTCCATCCAACACAAGTCCTCTTACCTTAACTATGAACATTCGAACACCTTAGCCAATGGGAGAGGAATACTTACCAACACCGCAAGCACCTAAAGGCAATTCCGGCAGAGAGCTAAGATCCGAGATCCGATACTAATTTCGCTAGATTTGTTCAAAGAGTATTCGGCCCTTGGGAGATTCGGCTTTCAAACTTAGTATGGTGAATAAGGTTTATTTGGCACAGATTAAAGAAGAAGAGTAAAAGTAGAAATCGGCTAAGTTAAACATAGAAAATTGTGTAGAGAAGAAATATAATCGGCACAAAAAAAAGAAAGAAAAACAAAAGGGTTTTCAGCTTTTTGGATATTGAAGAGAAAAGGGTTTCTGGCAAAAAGGTGAAGAAGAATTTCGGTAGTAGCCTGGAAACCTTGTATTCGGCCCCTATTTATAGCCCTTATAGCCGAGTTTTCCATGCCCAATTCCCAATTCAGCTCCATCACTTCTCCCTTCTTATCTCCTCGTTTTTCTCCCTGATAACCCCTTGATCTTTTCCTTAATTTTCTCTTCTGAACACGCCCCTTGGAGTCCATCTTCACGCCACTTCCAACCTTCTAGAAGGCCAAAATTAAACTTCCAAAAATACTAAGCTAGGATTCGAACCTTGGACCTCTTTTCTAGCTACTAATGCCACCCACTAAATGTAACACCCCAAACCTGGACCGAATGTTACGGTCGAATCTGGAGTGTCACGCTGAAGTGTTTTAGCGAGAATCGTGTTTTCATTGAAAACCCTCTTAAAATAAAAGAAACCTTAATTAACTTAAAAAAAACTCCATCTAATCACTTGTTTAAAACATATGATTTTACGAAAACATGTCATTTTAAAATTTGGTTGCGGAAGCGTAGAAAAACATACTATAATTTAGAAAACCCATGTTGAACTTCTCGTAATTACAATGCATAAAATAATAATCCAAATAATAATAAAATGAAAAGCCTTATTACAATCCAGTCTGAAATCACTTATTAATCAGAAACTTATATGCATTAAAAAAAAGTCTAAATTCTCTTGCTAGCTGGCCACCTAGAGTCCCTCCAAACATCGAACCTCCTACTGAGCATCACCTGAAAATAAAATAAAAGAGGGGGTGAGTTTTCGCAAACTCAGTGTGCACAACCCTCGACAAAAAAAAAAGCATTCAAAAATCATCATACATCAATCATGCAATGCAATCCCATCCCAATTATCCATCCGCTACACACCAGCTCCGTCCCCCGTCACACCATGTGGGGATATAAATATCGACCCACCCAACCAACACACCAATGGTAGCCCGGTTGCGGAGCTACCTTCATTTACATATTGGGCTTTAAAAGTCGCCGTTGGATCCACGATTGTCAAGCAACCATGCGATCCTCATACACTTCCTCTGTTCCATAATTCCCAACCATATGCAACCTAAGCAGAATATCATATGTATGCATGTCATATCCAAAAAACTTACATTCAACACCTAGGGTATTTTGGTCATTTTCGCCCTTAGGGGCATTTCAGTAATTTTCCCTTTATTACAATTTTCACTTACCTTGGCCCGTTAATAATTCTCGTGAGCTAAGATGAACAAATACTATGCACCAGGTAGGATTCTTGAGAAGTGGAGGTGGGTCATTAAGACCGCTTAAGTACCAAGCTCTCCCTATATACAATCCTAGACATGCATATACCTATTGCCACATCTTAACCCTATGACTTGTCCACGATCGTAAATAATTATTAAGTTTTATGTAGTTATCATATTCTAGGCCCAAAACCCCTTACAGAGCTCAATCAAATTCACATACCTGTATCTGGCCTATTAAGCCCAATCATATTCATATGGCCCATTAGGCCCAAATCACTTGTGTGTGGCCCATTAGGCCCAAATAACATTTGTATGGCCTGTTAGGCCAAGTCACATTCATATTCATGCTCACATACAAATTCCTATCACAAAGCATCAATATTCAGCCCATCGACCCAATTGGCCCATTCCGGCCCATATGGCCAAATCACAACCCAAGTCTACGGAATCGCCCATGGGCCTCAGGCAACCTATTGGTCTCCCCCTTACGAGTGTTCATGCACTCGATAGACTACCGTAGCCAAACATTCAACTTTTCAGCATTTCGACTTTCGTCGATTCATGGTGTGTGTGCAGTGTATGTACACACCTGGTACGCAAGCGTGCTGCGATTCCTTTAGTCACCAACCTACAAATGATATCACCCTTCCATTAATCGCATGCTTAATACATATCTTTTCTAAAATCGAAACCTTACCTTAACCTTACCTTGCGCGATAAATATAACAGCCCCTTCTTAAATCACTAACCACGATCAACTCCTAGATCTGCACCAATCTTAACTATTAAAACAAGAATAATAGATGACTTGTATCCAACATAAGTCCCCTTACCTTAACTATGAACAGTCGGCCACCTTAGCCAATGGGAGAGGAATACTTACTAACACCGCAAGCACCTAAAAGCAATTTTGGCAGAGAGCTAAGATCCGAGATCCGATACTGATTCCACTAGATTTGTTCAAAGAGTATTCAGCCCTTGAGAGATTCGGCTTTTAAACTTAGTATGATGAATAAGGTTTATTTGGCACAGATCAAAGAAGAAGAGTAGAAGAAGAAATTGGCTAAGTGAAACAAAGAAAACTGTGTAGAGAATAATAAAAATCGGCACAAAGAAAAGAAAGAAAAACAAAAGGGTTTTCGGCTTTCTGGATCTTGAAGAGAAAAGGGTTTCTGGCAACAAGGTGAAGAAGAATTTCAGCGATAGCCTGGAAACCTTGTATTTGGCCCCTATTTATAGCCCTTATAGTCGAATTTTCCATGCCCAATTCCTAATTCAGCTCCATCACTTCTCCCTTCTCATCTCCTCGTTTTTCTCCCTAATAACCCCCTTGAAATTTTTCTTAATTTTCTCTTCTGAACACTCCCCTTGGAGTCCATCTTCACGCCACTTCCAACCTTCTAGAAGGCCAAAATTAAACTTCCAAAAATACTAAGCTAGGATTCGAACCTTGGACCTCATTGCTAGCTACTAATGCCACCCACTAAATACAACACCCCAAACCTGGCCCGGACGTTACGGCCGAATCTGGAGTGTTACATTGAAGTGTTTTAGCGAAAACTGTGTTTCCATTTGAAACCCTTTTTAAAATAAAAGAAACCTTAATTAACTTAAAAAAAAACTCATTTCAGTCACTTGTTTAAAACATATGATTTTACGAAAACATGTCACTTTAAAATTTAGTTGCGAAAGCATAGAAAAGCATACTATAACTTGGGAAACCCATGTTCAACTTCTCATAATTACAATGCATAAAATAATAATCCAAATAATAATAAAATGAAAAGCCTTATTACAATCCATTCTGAAATCACTTAATAATCAGAAACTTATATGCTTTAAAAAAGAAAAGACAAGTCTAAATTGTCTTGCTAGCTGGCCACCCAAAGTCCCTCCAAACATCGAACCTCCTACTAAGCATCACCTGAAAATAAAATAAAAGAGGGGGTAAGTTTTCGAAAACTCAGTGAGTACAACCCTCGACAAAAAAAAAACAAGCATTCAAAAATCATCATACATCGATCATGCAATGCAATCCCATCTCAATTATCCATTTGCTACACACCAGCTCCGTCCCTCGTCACACCATGTGGGGATATAAATATCGACCCACCCAACCAACACACCAATGGTAGCCCGGTTGTAGAACTACCTTCATTTACATATTGGGCTTTAAAAATCGTCGTTGGATCCACGATTGTCAAGCAACCATGCAATCCTCATATACTTCCTCCGTTCCATAATTCCCAACCCATATGCAACCTAAGCAGAATATCATATGTATGCATGTCACATCCAAAAAACTTACATTCAACACCTAGGGGTATTTTGGTCATTTTTGCCCTTAGGGGCATTTCAGTAATTTTCCCTTTATTACGGTTTTTACTTACCTTGGCCCGTTAACGAATCCTGTGAGCTACGATGAACAAATACTATGCACCAGGTAGGATTCCAGAGAAGAGGAGGCGGGTCATTAATAACGCTTAAGTATCAAGCTCTCCCTAGATCCAATCCTAGACATGCATATACCCGTTGCCACACCTTAACCCTATGACTTGTCCACGGTCGCAAATAATTATTAAGTTTTATGTAGTTATCTTATTCTAGGCCCAAAACCCCTTACAAAGCTCAATCAAATTCACATACTTGTATCTGGCCTATTAAGCCCAATCTTATTCATATGGCCCATTAGGCCCAAATCACCTGTGTACAGCACATTAGGCCCAAATCACATTTATATGGCCCGTTAGGCCCAGTCACATTCATATTCATGCTCACATACAAATTCCTATAACAAAGCATCAATATTCAATTCTTTCCTATTATGGGTCCAACAGCCCATCGGCCCATTTTGCCCATTCCAACCCATGTGGCCAAATCACAACCCAAGTCCACGGAATCGCCCATAGGCCTCAGGCAACCTATCGTTCTCCCCTTTACGAGTGTTTGCACACTCGCATGACTACCGTAGCCAAACTTTCAACTTTTTAGCATTTCGGCATTTCAGCATTTCGGCATTTCGGCTTTTGCCGATTCATGGTGTGTGTGCAGTAAATGTACACACCTGGTAAGCAAGCGTGCTGCAATTCCTTTAGTCACCAACCTACAAACGATATCACCCTTCCATTAATTTCATGCTTAACCCATATCTTTACTAAAATCGAAACCTCACCTTAACCTTACCTTACGCAATAAATATAACAGCCCTTTCGTAAATCACTAACCATGATCAACTCCTAGATCTGCACCAATCTTAACTATTAAAACCAGAATAATAGATGAATTGTATCCAACACAAGTCCTCTTACCTTAACTATGAACATTCGACCACCTTAGCCAATGGGAAAGGAATACTTACCAAAACTACAAGCACCTAAAGGCAATTTCGGCAGAGAGCTAAGATCTGAGATCTGATACTAATTCCACTAGATTTGTTCAAAGAGTATTCGGCCCTTGGGAGATTCGGCTTTCAAACTTAGTATGGTGAATAAGGTTTATTCGGTAGAGATCAAAGAAGAAGAGTAGAAGAAGAAATTGGCGAAGTGAAACAAAAAAAATTATGTAGAGAAGAATAGAAATCAGTACAAAGAAAAGAAAGAAAAACAAAAGGGTGTTCGGCTTTTTGGATCTTGAAGAGAAAAGGGTTTCTGGCAACAAGGTGAAGAAAAATTTTGGCAGTAGCCTGGCAACCTTGTATTCGGCCCCTATTTATAGCCCTTATAGCCGAATTTTCCATGCCCAATTCCTAATTCGACTCCATCACTTCTCCCTTCTCATCTCCTCATTTTTCTCCCTAATAACCCCTTGATCTTTTCCTTAATTTTCTCTTCTGAACACTACCCTTGGAGTCCATCTTCACGCCACTTCCAACTTTTCAGAAGGCCAACTAAGCTAGGATTCAAACCTTAGACCTCCTTGCTAGCTACTAACGTCACCTCGCTACTCTCTAAATGGCGTCACTTAGCCACTCCTCCACAAGGCTTTTTGATGCCATTTTTGCCCTATTTTATTTAAATGCCCAACTACTTGATGACCCTGATTCTTTTAATAATTAAACTATAATTTCTTCTACCCCTTGATTCGAACTCAAGCCTTGACCAAGACCTACCATCACGTAATTAACACTTAACCAGAATTGCTTTGTACAAAAGAAAAATTTGAGATTTCAGGATTTTTGGGTTTCGAGATTTTTGGGCGTTACAACACGGGCATGTGCTTGGTCGTGTGAAAACCCTTGTAGGTTCAAAATGGAAAATAAATCCAAATAATTCAACACGGGTGGGACACACGGGCGTGTGCGTTGCTTCCACACGGGCGTGTGAGGTATAACCCTAGGAATTTTACTAAAATTTTCTATAGTTCTTGGTTTAGTCCTAGATTGCTTTTAATGTATGTTTTGGACCTTGTAGGTCCATAGTTGGGACACTATGATGTTGTTTGGTTGACTTTAAATTAGAATGAAATTTTATAAACCTTACTTTCTGAAAGTGTCTGAGTATATGTCTGGTACTGCCTCGTACCTTGTCTCAGTCTTGGGTACGGGTAAGGGGTGTTACACAAATTGGGTGGCAAATTGGCTTTTCAAATGGCCTATTTTTGTGCACACGGGCATGTGTCTCAGCCGCGTGCGACACACGTCACGTTGCATAGTCGTGTGTCCCTTGGGGTACCCTATGATTTTAAGTCAGCATTGACCACAGCCAAGGCACACGGACGTGTGGCTAGCCGTGTGACCGAAGTCAGTCTCGACTACGGCCAAGGCACACGGGCATGTCTTGTAGCCGTGTGATTAAGTCAGTATGTATGCCCTATTTTTACACGGCCTAGACACACGGGCGTGTCTAATGCCGTGTGAGGCACACGACCTGTTCACACGGGCGTGTGACCTGTGTAACTTTGAAAAATTGTTTAAGTTTCGAAAAATTTTATAAGAGATCAGTTTAGTCCCGAACCCTTTCTAATGCATGTTTAAGGTCTCGATGACCTATATAAGGGACTCTATTGTGATATATGACTATGATTATGGATGATGTTTTTGAATTGTTCGTAAAATATTTTGATTTGTCCGATAACGCCTTTAACCTTAGTCCGGCGACGAATACGGGTTAGTGGTGTTACACATATACAAATAAACTTATCATTCACAAGATGAAAGTATCATCAAATTACATATACTCCATAGCCAAATACTATCTCAAACCACATAGTTCATATACATTTCACATATTCCAATTCATTTTCACATATAACATATTTTCTCATACTTATAACACATATCATCACTTGTACATATACTTACCTTTTATTCTCAAACATGGTATACATTTCGAACGTACTTGAATCGGATACACATCTGATATAATCATTCGTTTCTCAGAATGCCCATTGAACCATTCGGAATCATAAAGATACGCGGATAGCTCTAAAAGCTCGTACAATGCCAACATCCCAGATGTGGTCTTACATGTAATCAAATATCATTGCCATTGTCCCACAAAGGGTCTTACACAAAATCAAATACAATGCCAACATCCCAGACGTGGTCTTACATATAATCAAATATCGATGCCACAGTCCTAGACAGGGTCTTACACGAAATCAAATACGATGCCAACGTCCTAGACGTGGTCTTACACGTAAATCATAAGTTAATGTCAATGTCCCAGACATGGTCTTACACGAGAACACATATTGGATCCTATGTCATGACATATGTATCCTAACCATTCTTAAGGTTCGTACGAGACTTTTTGGATGTCGGAACTTTGTCGATACTTTCTCGGATGTCTCATATTTCTCAACTCATATTATCATTCATCATAGTTCAATAGCATATAATTGATAGTAATTTAATTCAAAACACATTTATTTGTATATAGACTTACCTCGTACGGATTCGGATAGACAGAATCGGCTACTCGACGACTTTCGACTTTCCATGATCTAATTTTGTTTTCTTTAATTCTTGATCTATATAAATTCAAATTTAACTCTTTTATTCACCAAATCATTCAAATCAATCCACAAACACACATTTAGAGCATTTTAGAAATTAGCCCTCATATTTTCATATTTTGACAATTTAGTCCCTAATCATAAAAATAACAAAATACATAAAATTTGCATATACTTATGCTTAGCTGAATATTCATAGCACTCATAAGAGTCCACATATTTCATTTATTTCACATTTTAGCTCCTCAATTTACAAATTTCACAATTTATTCCAAATTACTCAAATTCATCAAAAATTCAAATACAAAATATGTTAGCCCAAAACATATCTTTCATTTACCAACAACTAACTTCACAAAGCTTATAATTTCATCAATGGCTCAACTCCAAATCATAAACAAAATCAGAAATTGAGACATGGGCTTGGTATTATACAAAGCAACGATTACAAAAACGTAAAAATTATCAAAAACGGATCAAAAACACATACCTATTTAGTCAAAACAAGTGCGAAACCTTACGATGAGAGAGCTTTTCTTTCTTTTAATTTTTGGCAATGGTGAATGATAATGGCTTGATTTTCATGCTTTTGATTAATTAAATTATCATTAATATACATTTTACCAATTTAACCTTTATTAATATATTATAAACCACATAATGGATGGTTATTAATGTCCATTCATAAGTTCAATGGTCAAATAAAAACATAAAGACCTCTCATTTAATAAGACATAACAAATAGACACACTTAACATATAGCATGCAACTTTTACATTTTACGCGATTAGGTCCTTATCACAAATTAGGCACACAAATGATCGAATTTTCATACGAAACTTTCACACATGCTAATTCACATATTATAAACACAAAAAATAATATTTAAATATTTTTTTGACTAGGATTTGTGGTCCTGAAACCACTATTCTGACTAGGGTCTAAACCGGACTATTACAACTCTCCCCACAAGGATTTTCGTCCCCAAAAATCTTACCATTAAACAAATTTGGATATTATTGTCTCATAGCATCTTCGTGCTCCCATGTAGCCTCTTCAACACCGTGTCGATGCCACATTACTTTTACTAACAAAATTTTCTTATTTCGCAGTTCTTTAATCTCTCGAGCTAAGATACGGATCGATTCTTCTTCATAGGTCATATCAGACTAAATCTCAATCTCATATGGAGAAATCACATGTGATGAATCAGATCTATATCGTCGAAGCATCGATACATGAAATACGTTATGAATCTTTTCTAACTCATGTGGTAACAACAAACGAGAAGCAACTAGCCCAATACGCTTAATAATCTCATACGGCCCGATGAACCTTAGACTTAATTTGCCTTTTCTGCCAAATCGGATTAGTTTCTTCCACTGTGAGACTTTTAAAAACACTTTATCACCGATTTCAAATTCAATGTCTTTTCTTTTCAAATCTGCATATGATTTCTAATGATCGAAAGCTGCTTTCAAACTATTTTGAATCATTTTTACTTTCTGTTCAGTCTCTTTTATCAAGTCAACCCCGTGAATCTTATTCTCACTGAGTTCAGTCCAATACAAAGGTGTACGGCATTTGTGACCATATAAGGATTCGTACGGTGCCATTTTGATGCTCGATTGAAAATTGTTATTATAAGCGAATTCAATAAAGGTATATATGTTCCCACGTACCTTCAAATTCAAGATTGCAACATCTCCACATATCTTCAAGAATATGAATAATCCTTTCGGATTGACCATCCATTTACGGGTGAAAAGCAATACTAAAATGAAATTTCGTACCTAAAGCATCCTGCAAACTCTTCCAAAATCGCAATGTGAATCTCGGATCTCTATTTGACACAGTAGATAATGGTACACCGTGCAATCTCACAATATCAGAAATGTATAACTCAACTAACTTATCAAGTGAGTAATCGCACCATACTGGAATAAAATAGGTTGATTTCGTCAATCGATCAACTACAACCCAGATTGCATCTTTCTTTCTCAAAGATAGGGGCAAACCAGAAATGAAATCCATTGTCTGTAACACCCCAAACTCGGCCTAGACATTATGGCCTAATTTGTGATGTGACATTGGAGTGTTATTCCATAACACTAATAGACAAAAAATCCATTTTTCATAAAAACTTCTTTAGATTCTAAAAAAAAAAAAGGTTAGGATGACTAGTTCCTTGTGAAAACTCAAGTTATTTAAGCAAAATATAAATTATACTAGTTTCTCAAATTTAAAACAGTGTTTGTTGCGGAAGCTTTTAAAACGTATGGCATAAGCGTGATGATTTTAGAAAAACTTTGGTTTGCGCTTTCTTGAAAATACGAGTCCTATTATTAATAGGTAAAATTAAAGTAATTAAATTCCCAAATTAAATAAAATTTAAAAATGCCTTATTACATAATGAAAACCGAATATCAAATAAAATCTAAAATATAGAATTTTAAGTAAATTAACTATGTCGAGAGGACACCTTCGAGTCCTCCGTCACCTCGATCCGTCTAAGCCTTGGGATTTCCTGCACTGTTAACAGATGGGTGAGTTTACGAAAACTCAGTGTGTGAAATCCAAAAAAAAAAATAACCAGAGTAGACACAATCTGGGCCTAGGCCCGTTAGTTCCAGTTAGGGCCTTAGCCCCTTTTCGTTAACAGTATCAGTCAGGGCCTGAGCCCATTTCAGTAACAGAGGCAGTCTGGGCCTTAGCCCATTTCAGTACAGTATACAAACAAAGGATCCTACCCAATCCATCCGCTACACACCATCTCTGTACCAGCCCTACACACTATGTGGGGATAAAGTCGACCCACCCAACCCTACACACCAAGTCGTAACGATTTTGGTACTAACACAGTATTGGTAGTAGAGCTACCAGTAATAGGCTTATAGCCATTCAGTACACTTCCTCCAAAATCATCCCACCCCATGCAATGCAACATAATATAAATGAATGGACAGTAAATATGGCATGCTCACACAGTCATATATCACGTAGGGGTAAATCAGTCATTTAAAAAAATAAGGATTCGGGTACACTTACTGGCCCAATAGTAGGTATACAGTCGTCTTGGGTGACCCGTACAACCTTAAATAGTCAATCAGTGATAATGGGCCCTCGGCTCCTATTATGGCCCATGTCGGCCCACACACTCGTATGGCCCATATAACCCAAAAATGGCATTAGCCGTGTGGTTCACACAGCCTAGCCCAACAGTTACCACACTTCTGTATGAATATTTTCGTGTGGCCCGCAGGCCCATTGGGCCCACTTGGCCCAGATAGGCCAAAATGGCCCAATGTCAATTCAGCCCATGAAAACGCTGTTGGCCCTCTCGTTGACTACACGACCATGTTTGGTTACATGGCCTGTCACATAGGCGGCTACACGCCCATGTGGTGTCGACAACCCACATTTCGACTTTTCATCATTTCGGCTTTTTAGCTTTCCAGCCTTTGTCGTTTTACATCTAAAAATAGTGTTACACACACCTGCTTAAGAGCACGCGTCGAAGTTCACGACCACCAACCTATATTCAAACAAGACCCTCGATTAGTCCTATAATCAACAAGATTAATCACCTTCTTAAACACTCATCACAAAGACACACCAATACTCGCCTTGATTGAATGAGTGTGGGTTTAGCCCACCTAAAATGCTGATAAAGATTACTAACAACCTCCTTGATGGTTATCTGCACATTAAACGTATTCCTTACTCATGTTGCTTAAACTTGTAGTTTGAATCCACATATATTAGCCTATAGAAAATGCAAATCCCAAAGTGAGAAAAAGGCATTCAGCCAATACCAACCCAAGCCAACATAATCTAGTTCGGATCAATCCCGACGAATGGTATTACCTTTAATCAAGAATAAGCAAAAAGGTTCCAATCGTATCTGCAGCATTAGAGCACTCCTTTACTCCTCGAGGATTACTTAAACTCAAAAGAATACCATAATCAAGAAAAAAGAAGATAAGAATCAGCATTAGAGAAAAAGAGGAGCAAAGCCGAACAAAATAGAGACGTAGAGACTTACCAACCGATATTTAGCCAACGAAAACTGATTGAATGAAAGGGAAATGAGGATAGAATCGAGAGAAAGATGAGGGTCGGCAAATGAATGAGGGAAAGAGATCGATGGAATCAAAGTAAAGTTCAGCTACAGAGGCAAGGGGGTATTCGGCCTAGACAAAAGAATAGGAGAAAGAATTGAGAAAAAGAAGAAAGTCGACCAACCAAGCACACTATGGCAAAGAAAAACCAAATAGGTCAACCCGAAAATACTATTTGGCCACCAAACAAAAATATTCAAAAGGAAAAAAAAAACAAAAAGGGTAAAAGTTATCGAAATAGAGAGCAACTAGAGCAAAATTTTGGCACTATGGGAAAAGAAGTCCTAAGATTGAATTTGCACAATAGGGAGTTCCACATTCAGCCAACTACTACCACTCCCCTCGACCTCCCATAATCCACTCCTACAATCTCTCAACCTACCGATTTGAATCTCTTACAAACTCCTCAAAGTTTTGGCCAACCTAAAACACCTCCACCACACTTGCAGCAAAAAAATAAAAACACTCTACCACCCCACAAGGATTCGAACCTCTGCCCTCTAGCCTCATCAACACGCCACTTATCCCCTAGGCCAGCAGGCTCTTTTCTGACATAACTTACCAAATTTTATCTAAGAGCTCTACTGACTAGAGACAGGTTTATTTCAAACAAAGAACAAAATTTAGTACAAGCCAAGACTTGAACTCAGGATGTCTCCAATACTTCTCAGGGCACTCGACCACTGAAGCAGACGTACAATTGTGAATTACAACACACAAAATTAAATACTTAGATTTTTAGGGGGTTACATTGTCACTCTATCTCATTTCCATTTCGGAATCATAATCAGTTGTAACAAACTAGATGGCACTTGTTGTTTAGCTTTAACTTGCTAACAGATTAAGCATTTCGCAACAAATTCAGAGATATCACGCTTCATACCAGACCACCACTAAAGCTGTTTCAGATCATTATACATTTTCGTACTACCTGGACGAACAGATAAACGACTGTTGTGAACTTCATTTAAAATCATCTGAATCAATTCTGGATTTCTTGGAACACAAATTCGATCTCAGAATCTCAGACAATTATTTTTATCAACTTTGAATTCTGAATTAGAATCTAAATTGCACTAAGCTCGTTTTGCTAAAATCTCATTATCAATCTTCTAAGCTCCGATAGTCTATTGAATGAATAATGGTCTCACTTTCAATTCGGCTAAAACTGAACCATCATCAGACAAAGCTAAATGAGTATTCATGGCACGTAATGCAAACAATGACTTTTGACTTAGAGCATCAGCAACAACATTTGCTTTTCCCGGATGATAATCAATCACAGGCTCATAGTCTTTCAGCAATTCTAACTACCTTCTTTGTTGCAAATTCAGATATTTCTGAGTCATCAGATATTTCAAACTCTTATGATCAGAATATACGTGACATTTTTCACCAAATAGATAGTGGCACCAAATTTTCAAAGCAAACACATAATCACAGCTAATTCCAGATCGTACGTTGGATAGTTCTTTTCGTGCGGCTTTAACTATCTCGAAGCATAAGCAATGACTTGGCCTTCTTGCATTAAAACACATCCCAAACCATTCAACGAAGCATCACTGTAGATCAAAAATTCTTTACCCGATTCGGGTTGTACTAACACTAGAGCTTCAGCCAATAGAGCTTTCAATTTAACAAAGCTTTTCTGACACTTTTTGGACCATTCAAACTTCACATCTCTCTGAACCAATTTAGTTAACGGAGTTGCAATCATAGAAAAGCCTTTTACGAACCGTCTATAATAACCAGCAAGTCCCAGAAAATTACAGATTTTAGAGACATTTTTCTGAGGCTTCCAATCCAAAATAGCTTAAATTTTGCTCGGATCAATACCAACCCAGGCCAACATAATCTAGTTTGGATCAATCACGACGAATGGTATTACCTTCGATCAAGAATGAGCAAGAAGGTTCTAATCGTATCTGCAGCACTAGAGAACTCCTTTACTCCTCGAGGATTACTTAAACCTGAAAGAACACCATAATCAAGAAAAGAAGAAGATAAGAATTGGCATTAAAGAAAAATAGGAGCAATGCTGAACAAAACAGACAGAGAATTACCAACCGATATTTAGCCAACGAAAACCGATTGAATGAAAGGGAAATGAGGATAGAATAGAGAGGGAGATGAAGGTCGGAAAATGAAGAAGGGAAGGAGATCGATGGAATCAAAGCAAAGTTTGGCTGCAGAGGCAATGAGGTATTCGGCGTAGACAAAAGAAGAGGAGAAAGAATTGAGAAGGAGAAGAAAGTTGACCAACCAAGCACACTATCGAAAAGCAAAACCAAAATAGGTCAACCCCGAAAAGTACTATTCAGCCACCAAACAAAATTATTCGAAAGGAAGAAAAGAAGAAAAAGGGTAAAAGTCATCGAAATGGAGAGCAACTAGGGCACAATTTCGGCACTATGGGAAAAGAGGTCCTAAGACCGAACTTGCACAATGGGGAGTCCCACATTCGACCAACTACTGCCACTCCCCTCAACCTCCCATAATCCACTCCTACAATCTCTCAACCTACCGATTTGAATCTCTTTCAAACTCCTCAGAGTTTCGGCCAACCTAAAACACTTCCACCACACTTGCAGCAAAAAAATAAAAACACTCTACCCCCCATATGGATTCGAACCTCTGCCCTCTAGCCTCATCAACAAACCACTTATCCCCTGGGCTAGCAGGCTCTTTTCTGACATACCTTACCAAATTTTATTTAAGAGCTCTACTGACTAGAGACTGGTTTATTTCAAACAAAGAACAAAATTTAGTACAAGACAAGACTTGAACACAGGACTTCTCTAATACTCTCAGGGCACTCAACCACTGAAGCAGACATATAATTGTGCATCACAACACACAAAAATAAATACTTAGATTTTTGGGGTGTTACAACTCTACCCCTCTAAAAGAAAATTTTGTCCTCGAAATTTACCTAATCAAAACAGATGAGGATATTGTTGTCGCATCGCCTCCTAGGGTTCCTATGTGGTTTCCTCAGAACTGTGATTATGCTATAGCACCTTAACCAGTGGTACAGTCTTTCTCCTCAAAACTTTCACATCACGGTCTATAATCTGAACTGGTTTCTCCTTGAAAGTCAGATCTAGCCTAACCTCAATCTCCTCAGTCGAGACAATATGTGTAGGATCAGAGCGATATCACCTCAGTATAGAGACGTGAAACACATCATGGATCCGGTCCAACTCTGAAGGTAGCCTAAGTTGTTAAGCAACTGGTCTCACGCGTTTCAGTATGCGGTCCCAATGAATCTAGGGCTTAGCTTGCCCTTCTAACCAAACCTCAGTACCTTCTTCCATGGCGAGACTTTGAGAAATACCATGTCCCCCACAGAACACTCAATCTCCTTACATTTTAAATTCGCATACGACTTCTTTCTGTCGGATGTCGCCTCCAGTCGATCCCGAATCAAACACACTTTATCCTTGGTATCAAAAATCAATTCAGGACCCAAAACTCATCGCTCACCCAACTCAGTCCAACATGTCGGAGTGCGACACCTAAGACCATAAAGTGCTTCGTAGGGTGCCATTTGTATGCTAGATTGGTAGCTATTATTGTAGGCAAATTCTGCTAGCGGCAAGTAATCCTCCCAACTACCTTGGAAGTCGATCACATAACTCCTTAACATGTCCTCCAGTATCTGTATCACCCTCTCTGATTGACCATCTGTCTGAGGATGGAGCGCAGTACTGAAGTCTAACCGTGTACCCAGAGCTTTATGTAACTTCTTCCAAAACCGAGACGTAAAGCGAGGATCTTTGTCAGATATTATGAAAATTGGTACCCCATGTAGTCTCACTATCTCAGATACATATAGCTTAGCCAGTTTCTGTAACGAATAATCTGTGCGAACCGGTATGAAATGGGTAGTTTTGGTCAACCGATCTACGATGACCCACACTAAATCTTTCTTAGAAGGTGTTAGGGGTAGCCCACTCACAAAGTCCATAGTTACTCTTTCCCACTTCCACATCGGAATCTTAATAGGCTGAAGCAACCCAAAAGGCAATTGATGTTCTGCTTTAACTTGTTGGCAAGTCAAACATTTCCCCACAAAGTCTGTAATCTCAAGTTTAAGACCCAGCCACAAATATATCATACGAAGATCTCTGTACATCTTATTTCCACCTGGGTGCATAGCATAAGGGCTACTATGCACCTCTTGTAGTAAAGTCTGCCTCAAATTAGTATCCTTAGGTACACAAATTCTGCCTTGGAAATAAAGTACCCCTTCTCTATTCAGTGCAAAATCTGAAGTTTCTCCTCTCTCAATCTATCAGAAACGAGGACCTAGTGACTCATCTTCTAAGTGCTTACTCTTAATCTACTGAGTCCATGTCGGTCTAACCTGAAGTTCTGCCAATAGACTACCATCATCGAATAAGCTGAGACGAGCAAAAATGGCCCTCAGATCCGTCATAGCCCTACGGCTTAGCGCGTTGGCCACCACATTGGCCTTACCAGGGTGATATTCAATCAAATAGTCATAATCCTTAAGTAGCTCAATCCATCTACGTTGCGTAAGGTTTAAATCCTCCTGAGTGAGGTACTTGAGGCTCTTGTGATTCGTGTAAATGATACACTTCTCACCGTACAAGAAATGCTTCCAAATTTGTAATGTGAATACCACAGCTGCCAACTCCAAGTGGTGTATTGGGTAATTCATCTCGTGAGTTTTAAGCTGGCATGACACATACGCTACCACCTTACCCTCTTGTATCAACACGCAACCCAAACCAATGTGATGCATCACTATAAACAGTAAATTCTTTCCCAGACTTTAGCTGAATCAAGATAAAGGCCTTTGTCAAAATATTCTTGAACTTCTCAAAGCTCTCTTGTTACTCATCAGTCCAGTTAAAAGGTATGCCCTTACGTAGCAGCTTAGTTAAGAGCGCAGCAACCAGAGAGAACCCCTCTACAAATCTTCGATAGTACCCAGCCAGTCCTAGAAAACTATGAATTTTTGACACAGTCTTAGATTACTTCCAATCCAAAACAGCCTCAATTTTATGAGGATCAACCCTAATCCCCTCAACAGATACCACATGACCCAGAAACGTTACCTCACGTAACCAAAATTCACACTTGTCAAATTTGGCATATAGTTGTTTCTCTCTCAAGATTTGCAGAACCATCCGCAGATGTTCATCATGTTCATCTTCAGACCTCGAATACACCAGTATGTCGTTGATAAATACTACAACAAACCGGTCCAGATAGGGTTGAAACACTCTGTTCATCAGATCCATAAAATTTGTTGGTGCATTTGTCAGTCCAAAAGGCATAACTAGGAGCTCATAATGACCAACAAGTCCTAAACATCGTCTTGTGCACATTGGCCTCTTTAACTCTTAATTGGTGATACCCCGACTGGAGATCTATTTTAGAGAAAACCGATGCTCCTCTCAGTTGATCGAACAGATCATCAATCATTGGTAGAGGGTACTTATTCTTAATCGTTAATTTGTTTAGTTGCCGGTAATCGATGCACATACGCATGGTTCCATCCTTCTTTTTAACAAATAAGATAGGTGCTCCCCATGGAGACACACTAGGGCGGATGAACCTTTAATCCAGTAACTCTTGAATCTGAGTTTTAAGCTCCACTAGCTCCTTCAGTGCCATTGTATAAGGGGCAATGAACACCGGAGCTGTACCAGGCAGGAGCTCTATCCCAAACTCAACTTCACGATTAGGAGGTAACCCAGGCAGTTCATCAGGGAAAACATCAGGAAAATCCTTAACCATTCTGATATCTTTAATAGAAGAACCCTCAGACTTTAAAACAGTGATGTAGGCTAAATACGCGTCACAACCCTTGCGAACCAACTTCTCAGCCCTTAGTGCAGAAATTACATTACTCATATAGTTCTGTCGTTCCCCAATTACCACCACCTCCTCATCTAACTCAATTCTCAATACAACCCATTTGGTGGCACAATCCAAGTTTACCCGATGTTTAACTAGCCAATCCATGCCAAATATTAAGTTAAATTCCCCAAAAGGCAGCTCTATGAGATCGGCCAGAAAAATAACTCCTCGTATCTTCAAAGGAACATCTCTAAACAACTAATTTACCTGAACAGACTATCCCAATGGGCTTAGAATAGTAATTCCACTCAGAGTATTCTCAAATGGAATCCCCAATTTCTCTGTAACAGTGCAAGCAACATAAGATTGGGTAGATCCTATATCTATAAATGCAGTATAAGGTACTTTATGGATAAAGAACGTACCCATTATAACATCTAGAGCATCCCCGTCCTCTCGGTGACGTGCAGCATAAACCAGTGTCGACTGCCTCGCCTCAATATAACCAACACCTTTGCCTAGTGCTCCGTGACCACGACCCAAACCATTACCACCCCTGGCCTGACCACGGCCTCTTGGTGGTTGCTGAACACCTCTCTACGGTTGACCCGTACCCATACCAGTAGCTTGCATCTGATCGGGCCTCCTTGGAAAATCCTTAACCTGGTGCTCCAATGATCCACACCTCAAACATGCACCCAACTTCCTCCAACACTTGCCCTGATGGCGTTTCCCACAATCAGCACAGAATTGCGGTCTAGTAGTAGCAACAGCAGGGGCCCTAACTCTGATTGGTCCATTAGCTCTAGGCTTTTTCTTAAACCTATAAAAAGAATTTGAGGGCTCAGCATCCCTCTTACCTCTGCCTTTCTCCCTGTTCTAGCGCTCAGTGCATGTCACATCCTCAATAATTTTTGCCTTATCAACCAGTGCTGCAAAATCCCGCTCCCTATAAGGTGCTATCAAAACTCTTAGACCATCCCTGAGGCCATCCTTAAATCGAACACACCACTCGTATTATGTTGCCACTATCCCACGTGCATAGCGGCTCAATTGTAAAAATTCGGCCTCACACTTAGCCACTATCCTATCTCCCTAAGTTAAGTTCAGAAATTCCCTTCTACGGCCATCTCATAGCTCGCACCCAAATATTTAGCCTAGAAAGTAGTCTTGAAAAACTCCCAGGTCAAACGATCTGCTTGAGTGACCTCTTTGACAATAAGCCACCACTGGTAAGCTTCGTCTCTCAGTAGAGATAATGCACCTTTTAACTTCTGATCAAGGGTGCAGTCAAGGTCATCCATGATTCTTTCTGTGGCCTCAATCCAATACTCTGCCACATTAGGGGAAACTCCAACAATACCCCTGACTATCTCAGCCATATTAGACTTGAGTCATTCCGTAATCGATCCACAGCCCACGTTGCCAATACTAGGCCCAGCGACCCTTTCTAGAATCCTCAACATTGCTTGGGACATTGTGTCGTCCCCAGCTGCTCAATTTTAAGACCTTGTCTCAACCATAGGTGAAGCTGATGCCTCTCTAACTTCCTTATTAGGCTGGTGTCCAGAAAACGAAGACCCAGCCCGAGCACCACCACGGCCTCTACGGCGACCTCTACCACGAGTACCTCTAGTGCTCATTATCCACATGCGCTTTTATCTATATTAAAAGTTTTATGCCAGTCAGTTATTATTCCAGTGATTATTACAGATGTTTTATGAACAGTATTATTTCAGAGTTCGTTTTCGTAATTCACAGTCTTACTACGATTGTAGTTCACTCTAACTAAAGTGTTTCAATACAATTTTACTACCTAAGTAGTTTCAGTAATAACATTTTTATATTCTTATTTTAGTATAAACAATCAGAAGACTTACCAGATCGGTGCAGAGACTATGTGTACCACTCCTTTAGTAAAACATTTCCAAACAATCAATTTAAACCATTTGAACCAATTTTGTCAAAATTTCCATACTTTTGAAAAACCCAAATCCACAGTTGAGTTTTGCAACCTGGCTCTGATACAACTAAATGTAACACCCCAAACCCAGCCTAGATGTTATGGCTGAATCTATGATGTGATATTGGAGTGTTATTCCATAACACTAATTGTCAAAAAATCCATTTTTCATAAAAACCTCTTTAGATTCTAAAAAAAAGGTTAGGATGACTAATTCCTTGTGAAAACTCAAGTTATTTAAGAAAAATATAAATTATACTAGTTTCTCAAATTTAAAACAATATTTGTTGCGGAAGCTTTTAAAACGTATGGCGTAAGCGTGATAATTTTAGAAAAACTTTGGTTCGCGCTTTCTTGAAAATACGAGTCCTATTACTGATAGGTAAAATTAAAGTAATTATATTCCCAAATTAAAATAAACTTTAAAAAGGCCTTATTACATAATAAAAACCCAATATCAAATAAAATCTAAAATATAGAATTTTAAGTAAATTAGCTACGTCGAGTGGCCACCATCAAGTCTTCCGTCGCCTCGATCCATCTAAGCCTGTGTATTTCTTGCATAGATAACAGATGGGTGAGTTTACGAAAACTCAATGTATAAAATCCCAAAATAACAAATAACTAGAGTAGACACAACCTGGGCCTAGGCCCATTAGTTCCAGTTAGAATTTTAGCCCATTTTCATTAACAGTATCAGTCTGGGCCTGAGCCCATTTCAGTAATAGAGGCAGTCTGGGCCTTAGCCCATTTTAGTACAGTATGCAAACAAAGGATCCTACCCAATCCATCCGCTACACACCATCTCCGTACCAGCCCTACACACCATGTAGGGATAAAGTCGACCCACCCAACCCTAAACACCAAGTCGTACCTATTTCAGTACTAAAACAGTATTTGCAGCAGAGCTACCAGTAATAGGCTTATAGCCATTTAGTACACTTTCTCCAAAATCGTATATCCCCCCATGCAATGCAACATAATATAAATGAATGTACAGTAAATATGGCATGCTCACACAGTCATATATCACGTAGGGGTAAATCAATCATTTAAGAAAAATAAGGGTTCGGGTACACTTACCGGCCCAACAGTAGGTCCATAGTCATCTTGGGTGACCCGTGCAACCTTTAACAGTCAATCAGTGATAATGGGCTCATGGCCCTATTATGGCCCATGTGGGCCCACCAAACCAAAAAATGGCCTTAGCCGTGTGGTTCACATAGCCTAGCCCAACAGTTACCACACTTCTGTGTAAATATTTCTGGGTGGCCCGCAAGCCCACTTGGCCCAAATAGGCCCAAAATGGCCCAGTGTTAATTCGGCCCATGAAAATGCTCATGCCCCTCTCGTTGACCACATGACCGTGTTTGGTTAAACGGCCTACCACACGAGTGGCCACACACCCATGTGGTGTCGACAACCCATATTTTGGCTTTTCACCTTTTTGGCTTTTTGGCTTTTCAGCCTCTATCGTTTTACATCTAAAAATAATGTTACACACACCTGTTTACGAGCACGTGTCAAAGTCCACGACCACCAATCTATATTCAAACAAGACCCTCGATTAGTCCTAAAATCAACAAGATTAAACACCTTCTTAAACACTCATCACAAAGACATTCCGATACTCACCTTGATTGAATGAGTGTGGTTTCAACCCACCCAAAACACTGATAAAGATTGCTAACAACCTCCTTGATGGTTATCAGAACATTGAACGGATTCATTACTCACATTGCTTAAACTTGTAGTTTGAATCCACATATATTAGCCTATAGAAAACAGAAATCCCAAAGTGAGAAAAAGGCATTCGGCCAATACCAACCCAAGCCAACATAATCTAGTTTGGATCAATCACAACGAATGGTATTACCTTCGATCAAGAACGAGCAAAAAGGTTCTAATCATATCTGCAGCACTAGAGAACTCCTTTACTCCTCGAGGATTATTTAAACCCGAAAGAACACCATAATCAAGAACAGAAGAAGATAAGAATCGGCATTAGAGAAAAAGAAGAGCAAAGCTGAACAAAATAGACAGAGACTTACCAATTGATATTTAGCCAACGGAAACCGATTGAATGAACGGAAAATGAGGATAGAATAGAGAAAGAGAGAGATGAAGGTCGGCAAATGACAAAGGGAAAGAGATCGATGGAATCAAAGCAAAGTTCGGCTGCAAAGGCAAGGGGGTATTCGGCCTAGACAAAAGAAAAATGAGAAAGAATTAAGAAGGAGAAGAAAGTTGACCAACCAAGCACACTATTGGAAAGCAAAACCAAAATAGGTCAACCCCAAAAAAGTACTATTCGGCCACCAAACAAAAATATTCAAAAGGAAAAAAAGAACAAAAAGGGTAAAAGTTATCGAAATGGAGAGCAACTAGAGCACAATTTTGGCACTATGGAAAAAGAGGTCCGGAGACCAAATTCGCACAATGGGGAATCCCACATTCGGCCAACTACTACCACTCCCCTCAACCTCTCATAATCTACTCCTACAATCTCTCAACCTACCGATTTGAATCTCTTTCAAACTCAGAGTTTCGGCCAACCTAAAACACCTCTACCACACTTGCAGCAAAAAAATGAAAACATTCTACCACCCCACAAGGATTCGAACCTCTGCCCTCTAGCCTCATCAACACACCACTTATCCCCTAGGCCAGTAGGCTCTTTTCTGACATAACTTACCAAATTTTATTTAAGAGCTCTACTGACTAGAGACTGGTTTTGGTACAAGCCAAGACTTGAACTCAGGACTTCTCCAATACTTCTTAGGGCACTCGACCACTAAAACAGACATACAATTGTGAATCACAACACACAAAAATAAATACTTATATTTTTGGGGCATTACATTGTCACTCTATCTCATTTCCATTCCGGAATCATAATCAGCTGTAACAAACTAGATGGCACTTGATGTTCAGCTTTAACTTGCTAACAGATTAAGCATTTCACAACAAATTTAGAGATATCACGCTTCATACTAGTCCACTAATAAAGCTTTTTCAGATCATTATACATTTTCGTACTACCCGAATGAATAGATAAACGACTATTGTGAGCTTCATTCAAAATTATCTGAATCAATTCTAGATTTTTTGGAACAAAAATTTGATCTCGAAATCTTAGACAATTATTTTTATCAACTTTGAATTCTGAATCAGAATCTAAATTGCACTGAGCTCGTTTTGCTAAAATCTCATTATCAATCTTCTGAGCTTCGATAATCTGTTGAATGAATAATGGTCTTGCTTTTAATTCGGCTAAAACTAAACCATCATCAAACAAAGCTAAATGAGTATTCATGGCACGTAATGCAAACAATGACTTTTGACTTAGAGCATCAGCAACAACATTTGCTTTTCTCGGATGATAATCAATCACAAGCTCATAGTCTTTTAGCAATTCTAACCACTTTCTTCGTCGCAGATTCAGATCTTTCTGAGTCATCAGATATTTCAAACTCTTATGATCAGAATATACGTGACATTTCTCACCAAATAGATAGTGACGCCAAATTTTCAAAGCAAACACAATCGCAGCTAATTCTAGATCGTACGTTGGATAGTTCTTTTCGTGCGGCTTTAACTTTCTTGAAGCATAAGCAATGACTTTGCCTTCTTGCATCAAAACACATCCCAGACTGTTCAACGAAGCATCACTGTAGATCACAAATTCATTACCCGATTCGGGTTGTACTAACACTAGAGCTTCAGTGAATAGAGCTTTCAATTTATCAAAGCTTTTCTGACACTTTTCGAACCATTCAAACTTCACATCTTTCTGAAGCAGTTTCATTAACAGAGTTGCAATCTTAGAAAAGCCTTTTATGAATCGTCTATAATAACCAGCAAGTCCCAGAAAACTACAAATTTTAGAGACATTTTTCTGAGGCTTCCAATCCAAAACAGCTGAAATTTTGCTCAGATCAACTCGGATAGCTAATGCTGATACAATATGGCCTAGAAAACTGACTTCTCGCAACCAGAACTCACATTTGCTAAATTTCACATACAATTGCTTATCACGCAAAGTCTGTAGAGCACTATTCTAAGATGCTCAACATGCTCAGATTCATCATGCGAATAAATCAATATGCCATCAATAAATACAACAACAAATTGATCTAAATACGGTCTAAAAATTCTGTTCATCATATCCATAAAGATAGTAGGTGCATTAGTTAAACCGAAAGGCATAACTAAGAACTCATAGTGGCCGTCGTTCTGAATGTGGTTTTTGGAATGTCTGAGTCTTTTACCGGCACCTGATAATAGCCTGATCTCAAATCTATCTTCGAAAACATGGTAGCTCCTTTCAATTGATCAAACAAATCATCAATTTGGGGCAAAGGGTATTTATTCTTGATAGTCATTTTATTCAACTGACGATAATCAATGCACATTCTCATCATACCATCTTTCTTTTTCACAAACAGAATTAGAGCACCCCAAGGTGAGAAACTCGATTATGTAAATCCTCTATTGGTTAACTCTTGCAACTAAGACTTTATTTCTTTTAGTTCGGTTGAAGCCATTCTATACGGAGCTATCAAAATCAGAGTAGTTCACGGTACTAACTCAATGCCAAATTCAACTTCTCGTATTAGAGGTAATCCCAGAAGTTCTTCAGGAAACACATCAGGGAATTCACAGACGACAAGCACTGATTCAACTTTCTTTTATGTTACTTTCGAATCAATCACATTAGCAAAGTAAGCTTCACCCTCTTTTTTCACAATACACAGAGCTTTCATCGAAGATATCACAGCAGGTAATCCATTCAAATCATTAGATTCAATTCGAACTATTTCATCATTATTGCATCTCAAATCAACAGTTTTCCATTTGCAATTCACAATAGCTGTAATATCCCGAATTAAGGACTAATCGGAATAATGGTTTCGTGACCACAAATCTGAGATAGAAATAATTATTTTATAATTATTTTGAGTTTTATGATATGATTGCATGATTGTGTGAAAATTTCGTGACGAAATTCTATGCATAAAGTGCTTAAGTTGAAATTAGGGACTAAATTGAATAAGTTACAAAACTTGCATTCTAAAAGTTTTTAGTATGAAATTACTTTGGAATATTAATTATGAGGTCTTAAATAGGAATTTGACCAATTTTTAAATTTTTGGACAAAAATGGGCTTGTACATGAAAATTTTCAAAGAAAGGTATTAAAGGTATTTTGGTCATTTGGTAATTAAAAGATTAAAAAGAGGAAAAAGATGGCAAAATATGTCCATCTTCTTCATTAGGATGAAAATTAAAGGGTTCTTCATAGCTAGGGTTTTTTTCAAGCTTCCAAGCTCCATAGTAAGTGATTCCAAGCCCCGTTTTTAATGTTCTTTACGTTTTTAGAGTCCCGATAACTTGATTTAGCTTATGCTAGCAATAATTTAACCTAGGGTTCATATTTGGAAAAATACCCATAGGTGAAATTTGTGTATTTTGGTGTTTTATGATAGAATATGAGGTTTTAAATTATGCTAGACAACTTCTGCTACTCGGTTTTAAGTGAAAACGAGAAAAAGGGATTAATAGGTAAAAATACCTAATAGTTATAAGTACATGTTAGAATGAGAATTTTATGTTGCCATAGAAGGAAAAAATTATTAGCATGTCATAAAACATAAGAAAATGGGATAAAGTTTAATTCCCGAGCCTAGGGGCAAAAGTGTAATTTTGCAAAAGTTTAGGGGCAAAATGGTAATTTTGCCAAAGTTCGTATTTGGGGCTGTTTTGATGAATGTATGTATTAAATAAGATTAATTTGGCATTATAGATCAAGAGAAACGAGATTCAAGTCGTGATCGAGGGAAAAACAAAGTTTATGAGGAATAGGCTTGATTGCTAATATTTTGTATCGAGGTAAGTTCATGTGTAAATGTAGTAACATAATTGTCATTCTAAGTAATTTAATGTTATTTATGTGATATGATGATTAATATCATGAAATATTATGCTTTATGGTTATTATTGCATAATATGTAAATTATGAATTGCTACCGAGTATCGGTTTTGATGTTCCGTGGAAGACGGCAAAGATGTGTAATTGAGGAAAAAGCCCGTTTGAACCTTGGGAATAGGTTACAATACAAGTGACATGTCACTAGAATGGTTGGGCATCCAAACTCGTTGAGTTGAGTCCGAGTTCACTTATGGATGCAAATGTCTGAATTCCTTGAGTTGAGTCTGAGTTCGTGAGATGTAACTAGGCATCCGAGCTCGTTGAGTTGAGTCTGAGTTCACTTATGGATGCGAACGCCTGAGCTCGTTGAGTTGAGTCTGAGTTCGCTTATGGGCGGGTTACATGGTAGCTTGGCTACATATGTGGCACTTATGTACAAACTTTTCGTGTATTCGAATTATATTCTGATGTGTTCAACGGGTGAATCTTAAGAGAATAAGGCGAATGCCTAAAACGAAGGTGACATGTTGGTAAGTGTGGTAAATGAGAAAATTTGACAAGTATGTGCTTAAATCTTCGAGTTGAGAACTTGGTATGATGAAATCGTAGCATGATATTAAATGCAAATGTAACATGAATGTCTTGGTGTTGTTTATGCAAATGATGTTTTTATGTGGAATTCCATGATTATGTTACTTACTATTTTCATGTGAACTTACTAAGCATTTATGCTTACTCCTTCCTTTTCCTTCATTGTAGTTTTGACAAACCGGCTTGATATTCGGGATAGGTCGAAGACTCGTTCACACTATCCGAAGGCCTAAATTGGTAAAATAGCTTGTGTATCTTGAATGTGGCATGTATGGCAAAATACTCACTTTGTGTAAATGATCTTATGATGTGATTATGCTTTGGCAAGAAAAGGGTTTGTGAATGATTAGCCATTAGAATGGCCAATCTAATCATATTTGATACCATGTATGTTTAAAATGTTATTTAGACCATGAAAATTTATAGTAAAGTAAAATTTGCTATAAAACAGAATATTGCTGCAGCAATGATGTGAATTTGAAAAATCACTAAAAATAGTAGAAATAGAATTAGATGATGAATAAAATATTTAATTTAAACCTAATTAATCTATTTTCATGTGGAAGAAACAAAATAGGTAAAAGAGTTGTATTTTATAAGATATTTAAATTTTCGTGAAACAGGGCCAGAGCAATTTCTGAATCCCCTATTCTGACTTTGGAAATTCACCCTAAATTGCATAAAAATAATTAGAAGTCGTTCTTTATATGTACAGATTTCTTATAGAGTCTAGTTTTAATAGAAACAAACAGAATAGTCATTGAAACTCTGTACAGAGAGATATCTATCCGGAATACACAGAGGTCAGAGTAGTCGTACCTTGAAACAGGAGAGACTTTAACTAATAAACTGTACTAATTGGCCTGACCAAAAATTCTATAAAACAATTATTAAATATATATATGAGTCTAGTTTTAGGGAATATTTACAGAATTGGATTTTGAGTTTCTGACTCGAGATATGAATTTTTAAGCGACTGTGATGCAGTTAGCCAACTTGTCTAGAAATTTTAAAATAATAAATTGTTTAAGCTGTTTAATTGATGAAATTAAGTTTAGTAACACCTCGTGCTCGACTCCGGCGACGTTCTCGGGTATGGGGCATTACATTTGGTGGTATCAGAGTAGGTTTAGTTAGTTCTCGGACTAACATGTTGTATGTACAGATTTTGCTATACATGCCATATATATATATTATGATAGTGTGACGACTTCTAACCTTTTAAATGATTTTTTTATAGTAAATGGATCCCGATCCAGCTGTGGCTGATGATGTAGAAAGTAATACACCGGCTCTGGCTAAAGGGGCGGTGCCAACTGAAAATCCACCTTCTACTGTTGGTCAAGGAGGAGGAGAAGGGGCTCGAAAAGCCTTTCTCCAGATGATGAGTGCACAGTATATCGAGTTCGTTAAATGCGAACCCGAATGTACAACCTCCCCCACCTCCCCCGATTCCTCAACTTGTACCCCCGATGCCTCAAGGTATGGATCTGATGAAATTTCACAGAACTCCAGTTGATAGAATCCGCAAGTAAGGGGCCGAAGAATTCAGGGCAAATGTTGATGATGATGCTGAGAAAGCAGAGTTTTGGCTTGAGAATTCTAATCGGGTATTGATGAATTGTCTTGTACACCTGAGGAATGCTTGAAATGTGCTATATCATTGTTGAGGGATTCGACTTATCATTTGTGGAAAACATTAATTTCAGTGGTACCGAAAGAGAAGGTGACTTGAGAATTCTTTCAAGAAGAATTTCGAAAGAAATACATCAGTGAAAGATTTGTTAACCAAAAGCGTAAACAGTTTCTTGAGTTGAAGTAGGGGAACATGAAAGTTACTGAATACGAAAGGGAGTTCGTCAGGTTGAGTAAGTATGCTAGAGAATACATTCCTACAGAGGCTAAAATGTGCAGACGATTTGAAGACAGACTCAATGAAGATATCAAAGTATTTGTTGGGATTCTTGAATTAAAAGAAATGGTAGTACTTGTTGATCGAGCTTGCAAGGCTGAAGAACTACTTGAAGAGAAGAAAAAAGTAGAGGCTGAGACTAGAAGTTGGAAGAAAAGATTGACGAGCAGTTCATTCTCACAGTAATCTAGAAAATCTAAAAATATGAATCCTGATTCTCAGGTTTCGGCCGGACAATCATATGGAAATTCTAAGAAGCAAAATGTGGGTCTTAAATCTCAGACTACTTCTGTGGCTAGTGTGGGAAATACGAGATTTGTTAAGCCCGAGTTCCAGCGGTATGGTAAGAATCATTTTGGCCCATGTAGAGCGAATGAATGTTTTCGGTGTGGTTCTCCGGATCATTTTATTAGAGACTGCCCAGAGAGAGTTGAGAAAGAAAAATTCAGAGTGTAAAAGCTAGTGGTGCACTTCGAGGAAGATATTCGAGAAAAGTGAAAATGAAGCAAGCAGCAAGAATGTAGTTAGAGATTTAGCAGTTAAACCTAAAGCAAGAGCTCTAGCTAGAACTTATGCCATAAAGGCACGTGAAGATGCTTCATCACCCGATATAATTGCTGGTATATTTTCTTTTTATGATGTTAATGTTAATGCTTTGATTGATCCCGGTTCTACTCATTTATATGTATGCATGAAATCGTGTCTAGTATGAATATACCATGAGAGAACACGCAATTTATGATTAGAGTGTCGAATCCATTAGGCAAATGTGTGATAGTTAATAAAGTATGCAAGAAATGCCCTTTAATGATTTGGGGTCATTACTTTCCGGCCGACTTGATGTTGTTTCCGTTTGATGAATTGGATGTTATTTTGGGTATAGATTGGTTGACATTGCATGATGCTATGGTAAATTCCAAAGAAAAGGTTATAGAATTAAAGTGTGAAAGTGGTGAAATTCTACGGGTTGAACTAGGCAAATTAGAGGCACTATCTAGTGTGATTTCTTCGATGTCGGCTCAGAGATATTTGAGGAAGGGTTATGAAGCTTATTTGGCATATGTAATTAATACAAAAGAAATTGAAAAGAAAGTTGAATCAGTGCCGATTGTGTGTGAGTTCGCGGATGTATTTCCAGAAGAATTGTCGGGTTTGCCTCCAGTCAGGGAAGTAGAATTTGGTATTGATTAGATACCGGGAACAACTCCAATCTCGATTGCTCCGTATAGAATGGCACCAGCAGAGTTGAAGGAATTAAAGTCGCAATTGCAAGAATTGACTGACAAAGACTTTGTGAGACCGAGTTTTTCACCTTGGGGTGCTCCCGTGTTATTTGTGAAAAAGAAAGATGGTTCTATGAGATTGTGTATTGACTATCGACAATTAAACAAGGTGACAATCAAGAACAAGTATCCGTTACTGAGAATTGATGATTTTTTTGATCAGCTAAAAGGAGCAACATGGTTTTCAAAGATTGACTTGAGATCTGGGTATTACCAGCTGCGAGTAAAAGAGTCGGATGTGCCTAAAACTGCTTTTAGAACAAGGTACGGTCATTATGAATTTTTGGTCATGCCATTCGGATTAACAAATGCTCCTGCTGTATTTATGGATTTGATGAATCATATATCTCGGCCATACTTGGACAAATTTGTTGTGGTGTTTATTGATGTTATCTTAATTTATTCAAAAGATGAGACAGAGCATGCTGAGCATTTGAGGATAGTTTTGCAAACTTTGAGAGATAAGTAGTTATATGCCAAGTTTAGTAAAAGTGAATTTTGGCTTCGGGAAGTTGGATTTTTGGGTCATATTGCTTCAGGTGATGGTATACGGGTTGATCCTAGTAAAATTTCGGCCATTGTTGATTGGAAACCACCGAAAAATGTAACTGAGGTTAGAAGTTTCTTGGGGCTAGTTGGGTATTATCGGCGGTTTGTAAATGGATTTTCTATAATTGCTGCTCCTATGACTAGATTACTCTGAAAGGATGTTAAGTTTGAGTGGACGGAAGAATGTCAACAGAGTTTTGAAGAATTGAAAAAGTTATTAACTGAAGCACCAGTGTTAGTATAACTCGAATCAGGTAAAGAATTTGTGGTGTATAGTGATGATGCTTCTCGAAATGGCTTAAGATGTGTACTTATGCAAGAAGGAAAAGTGGTGGCTTATGCTTCGAGGCGGTTAAAATCTCAAGAAACAAATTATCCGACTCATGATTTGGAATTGGCTGCTATAGTATTTACTTTGAAGATTTGGCGACATTATCTGTATGGTGAAAAATGCCGAGTATATACCGACCATAAAAGTCTTAAGTACTTGATGTCACAAAAAGACTTGAATTTGAGACAGCGAAGATGGTAGGAGTTATTGAAAGATTACGAGCTTGTTATTGATTACTATCCGGGAAAAGCGAATGTGGTTGTCGATGCTTTGAGCAGAAAGTTGCTATTTGCTTTGAGAGCTATGAATACTCAGTTAAAGGTATCAGATGATGGTTCGATTTTAGCAGAGTTAAGAGCAAGACCGATGTTTTTACAAGAGTTTTGTGAAGCTCAGAAAAGCGATGAAGATTTGCAAGCCAAGAGAAAACAGTGTGAAGCTGATACGGGGTCAGATTTTAGAATCGATTCTGATGGTTGCTTGATGTTTAAAACCCGGATTTGTGTACTGAGAAATGATGATTTGATTCAAAAGATTTTGCATGAAGCATATAATGGTTGTTTGGCGGTTCACCCGGGCAGTACGAAAATGTATAATGATTTGAAGAAAATGTATTGGTGGAACAAAATGAAAAGAGATATCTCCGAGTTTGTATCAAAGTGCTTAGTTTGTCAACAAGTGAAAGCTGAACACCAAGTACCTTCGAGACTACTCCAGCCTATCATGGTTCTTGAATGGAAATGGGATCAGATTACTATGGATTTTGTATCAGGGTTGCCGTTAACTCCGGGGAAGAAAGATTCCATCTGGGTAATAGTTGACAGACTGACTAAATCGGCTCATTTTATTCCGGTACGTACAGATTATTCTCTTAATAAGCTGGCTGAATTGTATATCACTGAGATTTTTAGACTTCATGGGATACCTTTGTCAATTATTTCGGATAGAGATCCAAGATTTACTTCGCGGTTTTGGCAAAATTTGCAAGAGGCATTAGGTACAAGGTTAAATTTCAAAGCATCAAGCCATCCACAAACCGATGGACAGTCAGATAGAGTGATTCAGATTCTTGAAGACATGTTCAGATGTTCTGTATTGGAATTTCAAGGTAGTTGGGAAAGATACTTACCGTTGGTAGAATTTGCTTATAATAATAGTTATCAGACGAGTTTGAAGATGGCACCTTATGAAGCATTGTATAGTCGTTAATGTCGGACACCATTGTATTGGACTGAACTCAAGGAACATCAGATTTATGGAGTTGATCTAATAAAAGAAACCGAAGAAAAACTGAAAATGATTTGAGATTGTTTGAAAGCTGCTTCGGATAGACAGAAATCTTATGCGGATTTGAAACGAAAGGAAATCGAGTTTCAAGTTGCTGATAAGGTATTTTTAAAAGTGTCTCCATGGAAGAAAGTTCTTATATTTGGACGGAAGGGCAAGTTGAGTTCGCGTTTTATTTGACCGTATGAAATAATTGAAAAAGTTGGACCAGTAGCTTATCGGTTAGCATTGCCATCTGAATTACAGAAGATGCATGATGTATTCCACGTATCTATGCTACGTCGGTATCGTTCGGATCCCTCACATATAATTTCACCGACAGAAATTGAGCTACGACCGGATATGGCTTATGAAGAAGAACCGATTAAGATTTTAGCTCGAGAGGTCAAGCAACTAAGAAATAAGAGTGTCGCTCTCGTGAAAGTATTGTGCCAAAAGCACGGGGTAGAAGAGACTACATGGGAACCTGAGGAAACTATGAGAAATCAATACCCACACCTGTTTACCGGTAAGATTTTCGAGGACGAAAATCCTTAAAGGGGGTGAGAGTTGTAATATCTCGTATTAGGGCCTAATCAGAATAGTGGTTACGTGACCACAAATTCGAGATAGAAATAATTATTTTATAATTATTTTGAGGTTTATGATATGATTGCATGATTGTGTGAAAATTTCGTGACGAAATTCTACGCATAAAGTGCTTAAGTTGAAATTAGGGACTAAATCGAATAAGTTGCAAAACTTGCATTCTAGAAGTTTTTAGTATGAAATTACTTTGGAATATTAATGAGGAGGTCTTAAATAGCAATTTGACCAATTTTAAAATTTTTGGACAAAAATGGGCTTGTACATGAAAATTTTCAAAGAAAGGTATTAAGGGTATTTTGGTCATTTGGTAATTAAAAGATTAAAAAAAGGAAAAAGATGGAAAAATATGTCCATCTTCTTCATTAGGACGAAAATTAAAGAGTTCTCCATATCTAGGGTTTGTTTCAAGCTTCCAAGCTCCATAGTAAGTGATTCCAAGCCCTGTTTTTAATGTTCTTTACGTTTTTGGAGTCCCGGTAACTTGATTTAGCTTATGCTAGCAATAATTCAACCTAGGGTTCATATTTGGAAAAATACCCATAGGTGAAATTTGTGTATTTTTGTGTTTTATGATAGAATATGAGGTTTTAAATTATGCTAGACAACTTGTGCTACTCGGTTTTAAGTGAAAACGAGAAAAAGGCCTAAATCGGTAAAAATACCTAATAGTTATAAGTACATGTTAGAATGAGAATTTGATGTTGCCATAGAAGGGAAAAATGATCAGCATGTCATAAAACATAAGAAAATGGGATGAAGTTTAATTCCCGAGCCTAGGGGCAAAAGTGTAATTTTGCAAAAGTTTAGGGGCAAAATGGTAATTTTGCCAAAGTTCGTATTTGGGGCTTTTTTGATGAATGTATGCATTAAATAAGATTAATTTGGTGTTATAGATCAAGAGAAACGAGATTCAAGTCGTGATCGAGGGAAAAACAAAGTTTACGAGGAATAGGCTTGATTGCTAATATTTTGTATAGAGGTAAGTTCATGTGTAAATGTAGTAACATAATTGTCATTCTAAGTAATTTAATGTTATTTATGTGATATGATGATTAATATCATGAAATATTATGCTTTATGGTTATTATTGAATAATATGTAAATTATGAATTGCTACCGAGTATCGGTTTCGATGTTCCGTGGAAGACGGCAAAGATGTGTAATCGAGGAAAAAGCCCGTTTGAACCTTGGGAATAGATTAGAATACAAGTGACATGTCACTAGGATGGTTGGGCATCCAAACTCGTGGAGTTGAGTCCGAGTTCACTTATGGATGCAAATGTCCGAACTTGTTGAGTTGAGTCCGAGTTCGTGAGATGTAACTAGGCATCTGAGCTCATTGAGTTGAGTCCGAGTTCACTTATGGGTGCGAACGCCCGAGCTCGTTGAGTTGAGTCCGAGTTCGCTTATGGGCGGGTTACATGGTAGCTTGGCTACATATGTGGCACTTATGTACAAACTTTCCATGTATTCGAATTATACTCCGATGTGTTCAACGGGTGAATCTTAAGAGAATAAAGAGAATGCCTAAAACGAAGGTGACATGTTGGTAAGTGTGGTAAATGAGAAAATTTGACATGTATGTGCTTAAATCATTGGGTTGAGAACTCTGTATGATGAAATCGTAGCATGATATTAAATGCAAATGTAACATGAATGTCTTGGTGTTGTTTATGCAAATGATGTTTTTATGTGAAATTGCATGATTATGTTACTTACTATTTGCATGTGAACTTACTAAGCATTTATGCTTACTCCTTCCTTTTTCTTCATTGTAGTTTTGACAAACCAGCTTGAGAATCGGGATAGGTCGAAGACTCGTTCACACTATCCGAAGGCCTAAATTGGTAAAATGGCTTGTGTATCTTGAATGTGGCATGTATGGCAAAATATTCACTTTGTGTAAATGATTTTATGATGTGATTATGCTTTGGCAAGAAAAGAGTTTGTGAATGATTAGCCATTGGAATGGCCAGTCTAATCATATTTGATACCATGTATGTTTAAAATGTTATTTAGACCATGAAAATTTATAGTAAAGTAAAATTTGCTATAAAACAGAATATTGCTGCAGCAATGACGTGAATTTGAAAAATCACTAAAAATAGTAGAAATAGAATTAGATGATGAATAAGATATGAAATTGAATCCTAATTAATATATTTTCATGTGGAAGAAACCAAATAGGTAAAAGAGTTGTATTTTATAAGATATTTAAATTTTTGTGAAACAGGGCTAGAGCAATTTCTGAATCCCCTATTCTGACTTTGGAAATTCACCCTAAATTGCATAAAAATAATTAGAAGTCATTCTTTATATGTACAAATTTTTTATAGAGTCTAATTTTAAGATAAACAAACGGAATAGTGATTGAAACTCTGTATAGAGAGATATCTGATTCGTAATACACAGAGGTCAGAGCAGTCATACCCTGAAACAGGGGAGAATTTAACTAATAAACTGTACTAATTGGCCTGACCAAAAATTCTAGAAAATAATTAGTAAATATATATATGAGTCTAGTTTCAGGTAAAATTTACAGAATTGGATTTCGAGTTTCAGAACTTGAGATATGAATTTTTAAGGGACTGTGACGCAGTTAGCTAGCTTGTCTGGAAATTTTAAAAAAATAAATTGTTTAAGCTATTTAATTGATGAAATTAAGTTTAGTAACACCTCGTGCTCGACTGACGGGCTCGGGTACGGGGCGTTACAATAGCATCATGGAAAATTAGCCAATCCAAACCCATAATTATATCAAACTCATCAAAAGGTAATAACATCAAACCAGCCGGAAAACAAATGTCTCGAAACATTAACGGACAATTCTTGCAAACTTTATCAACCAAAACATATCTGCCTAAGTGGTTCAATACTCGAATCACGAATTCAGTAGACTCTACAAGAAAATTCTTACTGGATACTAAATTCATGCATATATACGAATGTGTTGATCCAGGATCTATCAAAGTAATAACAGAAGTATCATAAAGTGTAAAAGTACTAGTTATAACATCTGGAGACGAAGCTTCCTCGCGAGCTCGGATGGCGTAGGCTCTAGCAGGTGCTCTAGCCTCAGATCAAACAACAGTGTCTTTAGTCTCTCTTTGACTACCACTCACATTTCCCATATTTTTGGGAAGTCTACCTCGAGCTGAAGTGTTACTAGGTCTCGAATTTTGTACAATTTCTTGCTCGATAGAATCGAGGCAATCACGGATGAAATGGTCTAATGATCCACATTTGAAACAAGCCCGATCATACTATTTATAATTTCCAGGATGTCTTTTACCACAGTGTTTGCACTCAGGGCAATCAGATCTGACATTTCCAACACTTGAAATAGAAGTAGCTGGAGCTCTAAAGCTCGAATGTGATCTTGCGCGATCTCTACTCGAATGTCCCACATTAGCCTTTGAATGGCTATAATCATCTCGAAACTTCTTTGATACAGATTGAAATGGCTTGCTCGATGATCTCTTTCGCACTTCTCTGCTTCTGAATCAGCTTTTCTTTTCTCTTTCCTAAGTTCTTCAGCTTTACAAGCTCGTTCAACAAGCACTACAAATTCTTTGATCTCAAGAATCCCGACTAACAAACAAATATCTTCATTCAGACCATCTTCAAATCTTTTGCACATTATTGTCTCAGTAGATATACATTCTCAAAAATACTAATTCAATCTTACAAATTCTTGCTCGTATTCTGTAAAAGACATACGGCCTTGTTTTCACCTCAAGAAACTTTTTACGTTTCTGGTTGATAAATCTCTGACTGATGTATTTCTTTCAGAATTCAGCTTGAAAGAAATCCCAGGTGGCTTGCTCTCTCGGAACCACTGATATCAAAGTCATTGACTAGTGATACGCTGTATCTCTCAGAAGTGAAACATTTATGCATTCATCCGGAATCAAAGACAATTCATCTAATACTCTTATCGTATTCTCTAACCAGAACTCAGCTCTCTCAGCATCATCACTAGTGGTAGCTCAGAATTCTTCAGCCCCATATTTTCTAATTTTATTGACTAGAGGCTTATTCAACTGATTCGGATTAACTTGCGTCATAACTGGAACTTGCGGAAGATTGACTGGGATTGGGGGTTGCTGAACAGTCGGATTAGTTCTAATGTATTGGGTGAACCAATCATTCATATTTGATAGAAGGCTTATCTCGCCTCTCCATCATGGCTACTCGTAGCCGGTCTAGAGTCGGATGGCGCTGTCCCTTGCGTGGGAGCAGGCGCATTACTTTTGACATCATTAGCTACGGCTTATTTGGGATCCATTTGCTATGTAAAAACACATTTTCATTGTCAGGATTCATCACACTATCGCATTTCATAAATATGGCATGTATAGCTAGACTCACATACGTTATGTTAGTCCTAGAATCAACTAAACTGTAGCTCTGATACCAACCAAATGTAACACCCCTAACTCGTATCCATCGCCGGATTAGGGTTAAAGGTGTTACCGGACAAATCGAAACATTTCACAAACATCAATCACACATAATCATACATCATTATAGAGTCCCTTACATAGGTCAATGAGACCTTAAACATGCTTTAGAAAGGGGTCGAGACTAAACCGAGCTGATACAAAATTTTTCAAAACTTAAACATTTTTCTAAGTTGTACAGGTCACACGCCCGTGTGCATAGGATGTGTGCCTCACACGGCTTTAGACAAGCGTGTGTCTAGGCCATGTTAAAACAGGGCATACATACTAACTTGTCCACACGGCCACAAGACACGCCCGTGTGCCAGGCTGTGTGAAAATTAGGAAGGCTACTAACTTGGCCACACGCCCGTGTGTCTAGCCCGTGGTCGAAAATAACTTGGCCACACGGCCTAGCACATGTCCATGTGTACGACCGTGTGGTCTGCACCGGCTCATTTCGAAATGGCCCTCAAGCAATACGACTGAGACACACGCCCGTGTCCTTACCCCTGTGGGCAAAATAGGCCATTTGCAAGGCCAAATTGCCACCCATTAAGGGTCCTTCCTACAAGCATAAAACCAAAGACATTTTATACCAAATTCTCAACCATTTCACAACCAAAACATACATCTTTCATGCCATAACATTATTCATCAATTACATACTCAATATACAAACCAAAACATACCAATTCCTAATCCAAAATCATACCAAAACATAGGTTTCATAATCTCTAATCACACAATTAAATCTCATGCCAAACCCTTACCAAATTCTATAATAAGCACAAATCAAAACTTACCAAATCGACCAATTCTTTTGGCCATTCATGAACATATCATATTGATCATATTACATCACGTTTCATATACCAAAATCAAACCATAATCACAACCAAAGCCTAGCCATATCACATGGCTAAATATACACATATCACAAAACATAATCTAAGTATTTCTAGCCTATACATGCCATACTTCAATAAATACATTTTCAAATGGTACTAAAGTATAATTTGATAGTGTGGTGATGATCCTCAAAAATCCCCGAGCTTTCGGTAACTTCGATATCTATAAAATAGTTAAAAAATACACAGAGTAAGTTTTCAAAAGCTTAGTAAGCCATATACAAATAAACTTATCATTCCCAACATGAAAGCATCATCAAATTACATATACTCCATGGCCAAATACTATCTCAAACCACATAGTTCATATACATTTCACATATTCCAATTCATTTACACATATAGCATATTTTCTCATCCTTATAACACATATCATCACTTCTACAGATACTTACCTTTTATTCTCAAACATAGTATACATTTCGAATGTACCTGAATTAGATACACATCTCATATAATCATTCGTTTCTCGGAATGCCCGTTGAACCATTCAGAATCATAAGGATACATGGATAGCTCGGAAAGCTCATATAATGCCAACGTCCCAAACATGGTCTTACATGTAATCAAATATCGATGTCACTATCCCAGATAGGGTCTTACACGAAATCAAGTACAATGCCAACGTCCCAAACATGGTCTTACATGTAATCAAATATATTTGCCACTGTCCCAGACAGGGTCTTACACGAAATCAAATACGATGCCAATGTCCCAAACGTGGTCTTACACGTAAATAATAATTCGATACCAATGTCCCTGATGTGGTCTTACACGACAACATATATCGGATCCTATGGCATGACATATGTATCCTAACTATTCCTAAGGTTCGTACGGGGCTTTTTAGATGTTGGAACTTTTTTGATACTTTCTCGGATGTTTCATATTTATCAAATCATATAATCATTCATCATAGTTCAATAGCATATAATCGATAGTAATTCAATTCAAAACACATTTATTTGTATATAGACTTACCTCGTACGGATTCGGATAGACGGAATCGGCTACTCGATGACTTTCGACTTTTCCCAATCTAATTCCGTTTCCTTTAATTTTTGATCTATATAAATTAAAATTTAACTCTTTTATTCACAAGACCATTCAAATCAATCCACAAACACACATTTAACGCATTTTACAAATTAGCCCTCATATTTTCATATTTTGACAATTTAGTCTCTAATCACAAAAATAACAAAATACATAAAATTTGCATATACTTATGCTTAGCCGAATATTCATATCACTCATACAAGTCCACGTATTTCATTTATTTCACATTTTAGTCCCTTAATTTAAAATTTTCACAATTTAGTCCAAATTACTCAAATTCATCAAAAATTCAAATAGAAAATATGTTAACCCAAAACATATCTTTCATTTACCAACAACTAACTTCACAAAACTTATAATTTCATCAATGGCTTAACTCCAAATCATCAACAAAATCAGAAATTGAGACATGGGCTTGATAGTATACAAAGCAACGATTAAAAAAACGTAGAAATTATCAAAAACAGATAAAAAACACATACCTATTTAGTCAAAACAAGTGTCGGAACCCTAGTTGGATGAGAGAGGTTTTCTTTCTTTAAATTTTCAGCAATGATGAATGATAATGCCTTGATTTTCATGCTTTTGATTAATTAAATTATCATTAATATATATTTTACCAATTTAAACTTTATTAATCCATTATAAACCACTTAATGGATGGTTATTAATGTCCATTCATAAGTTCAATGGTCAAATAATAACATAAGGACCTCTCATTTAATAAGACATAATAAATATACACACTTAACATATAGCATGCAGCTTTTACATTTTATGTGATTAGGTCCTTTTCACAAATTAAGCACACAAATGATTGAATTTTCATACGAAACTTTCACACATGCTAATTCACATATTATAAACACAGAAAATAATATTTAAATATTTGCCTGACTTGAATTTGTGGTCCCAAAACCACTATTCTAACTTGGGTCTAAACTAGACTGTTACATAACTTGCCCTTCCTGCCAAATCTTAGAACCTTTTTCCATGCGGATACTTTCAAAAATACCTTATCATCCACTTGAAACTCAATTTCTTTTCTTTTTAAATTCGCGTAAGACTTTTGTCTATCCGGTGTCACTCTCAAACAATCTGTAATCACTTTTACTTTGTCTTTGGTTTCCTTAACCAAGTCAACTCCATGCAACTTATTTTCCTTGAGTTCTGTCCAATACAAGAGTGTTTGACACTTCCGGCCATACAATGCTACATAAGGTGCCATTTTTAGGCTCATCTAAAAACTGTTATTATCGGCAAACTCAACCAAAGGTAAGTACTTTTCCCAACTACCTTGGAATTCTAGGACACAACATCTCAACATGTCTTCCAAGGTTTGAATCACTCTCTCGGATTGGTCGTCAGTTTATAGGTGGAAAGCAGTACTAAACTTTAATTTTGTGCCCAAGGCTTCTTACAACTTTTTCCAAAACCGCGAGGTAAACCTCGGATCTCTATCCGATATGATCGATAAGGGCATTCCGTGAAGTCTCACAATTTCTAAAATATATAACTCAACCAATTTATCAAGCGAGTAGTCGATACGTACATGGATAAAATGAGCCGACTTCATCAATTGATCAACTACAACCCATACCGCATCGTTCTTACTCAGTGTCAAAGGTAAGCCCGATACAAAATCCATGGTAATTCGGTCCCATTTCCACTCAAAAACCATGATAGGCTGTAGTAATCCTGAAGGTACTTGGTGCTCAGCTTTTACTTGTTGACAAATTAAGCATCTCGCAACAAACTCGGAAATATCTCCCTTCATACCGTTCCACCAATATATTTTCTTTAAGTTGTTGTACATTTTCATACTACCGGGGTGTACTGACAGACAACAATTGTGTGCCTCATTCAAAATCTTATGAATCAAATCGGTATCTTTAGGAACACAAATCCTATCTCGAAACATCAAGCAACCATCAGAATCAACCCAAAAATCAAATTCATAACCCGACTCACACTGAGTTCTCTTAGCTTGCAATTGATTTATCGTTACTCTGAGCTTCACAAATTTCTTAAAGAAACATCGGCGTAGCTCTTAACTCTGCTACAACCGCACCATCACTTGATAAAGCAATCCGAACATCCATGGCTCTAAAAAAAACAAGGATTTTCTACTTAGAGCATCGGCGACCACATTCGCCTTTCCCCGGATAGTAGTCGATTATTAACTCATAATCTTTTATCAACTCTAGCCATCTCCACTGCTTGAGATTTAAATTCTTTTGAGTCATCTGATATTTCAAACTCTTGTGATCAGTGAATATTCGGTAAGTCTCCCCATACAAATGGTGTCTCCAAATCTTTAATGCAAACACAATAGCAGCTAGTTCTAAATCATGTGTCGGGTAATTTTTCTCATGCGTTTTCAGTTGTCTAGATGCATAGGCTATCACTTTGCCTTCTTGTATAAGCACACACCCCAACCCATTCAAGGATGCATCACTAAATATCACGAACTCCTTTCCCTGCTTAGGTTGAACTAACATTGGAGCTTCAGTGAACAACGCTTTCAGTTTCTCAAAACTCTATTGACACTTCTCTGTCCATTCAAGCTTAACATCCTTTTGTAGCAACTTCGTCATTGGAGTGGCAATCATCAAAAATCCTTTAACAAACTTTCTTTAATAACCTACCAAACCTAAAAAGCTTCTGACCTCTATCACATTCTTTGGCGGTTTCTAGTCAACAATGGTCGAAATCTTACTCAGGTCTACTCTAATACTGTCTTCCAAAACAATGTGTCCTAAAAACCCAATTTCCCAAAGCCAAAATTCACTTTTACTGAACTTGGCGTACAATTGTTTGTCCTTCAAAGTCTGCAAAATAGTTCTCAAGTGCTCGGCATGCTCTGCCTTAGCTCTTGAATAAATCAAAATATCATCGATGAACACCATGACAAATTTATCCAAATAAGGCCGAAATAATCTATTTATTAAATCCATAAACACGGTAGGAGCATTTGTTAATCCAAATGGCATAATGAAAAATTCGTAGTGACCATACCTCGTTCTGAAGGCAGTCTTAGGCACATTTGATTCTTTAACCCGCAACTGATAATAATCGAACCTCAAGTCTATCTTTGAAAATATTGTAGCTCCCTTCAATTGATCAAATAGATCATCAATCCTTGGAAAAGGATACTTGTTCATTATTGTCACCTTGTTGAGCTGTCGGTAATCTATACATAGTCTCATCGAACTATCTTTCTTTTTCACAAATAATACAGGAGCACCCCAAGGTGAAAAGCTCAGTCTCGCGAAACCCTTATCAGTCAACTCCTGTAACTAAAACTTTAACTCTTTTAATTCTATTAGGGCCATCCTATACGGAGCAATCGAAATAGGTGCAGTACCAGGAGTCAAAACAATGCCAAACTCTACTTCCCTAATAGGAGGTAACCTCGACAATTCTTCCGGAAACACATTCGGATATTCACATACTACCAGTACTGACTCAATCTTTAACTCAGACTCTTTAGTGTTTAGCACAAAGGCAAGGTAAGCTTCGTACCCCTTTCTTATACATTTCTGTGCAGACATGGAAGAAATCACTGCAGGCATGCCATTTAATTTATCTGGTTCAACCCGAAGAACATTACCATTCTCACATTTCAGTTCAATAAACTTTCTTACACAATTCACAGCCACATTATGAGTGGTCAACCAATCCATACCAAGAATTACATTAAATTCATCGAACGGTAATAGCATGAGATTAGCTGGAAAACAATGACCTCTAATCATTAAAGGGCAATTTTTACACACTTTATCAACTAACACATAGTTGCCTAACGGGTTTGACACCTTTACTACGAGCTCAGTAGATTCAACAAATAATGTAACACCCCTTACCAATACCCAAGACTGGGACCGGATACGAGGTATTACTGGACAGACATACAAGCATCCAATTAAAAATACATGTATGAAGTTTCTATTCTTATCATTTTGTCCCTTATATGAGTTTACGAGGCCCAAATATACCTTTGAAGTGGTCTGGGACTAAACCGAGCACATATGAAAGACTTAAGAAAATTTTTGCATTTTGGCCTCACACGCCCGTGTGAAGGCATATCACACGCCCGTGGGCTTTGGGGACATGGTCGTGTCCCTAGTCCGTGTAGAATTTTGAATTTGATTATTTTTCCGATCAAGTTGTAGTGGTTTTCACACGGGCTAGACACGCTCGTGTCGTCACCCGTGTCTAAAAACCTGAACATTTTGTTTATGACATCATCAGTCATTTAGGGGCACACAGCCAAGGCACACGCTCGTGTGATTAGGCCGTGTACTCCACACGGTTGAGACACACGGTCATGTCTCCAACCCGTGTAGACACTACAAAGCATGCAACGTGAAAATTTTAGGAAGCAGGGGACACACGGCTGAACAACATGCCCATGTGGGCTGCCCGTGTGTCACACACAGACTAGACACCTACTAGTGTGTCCATCCATGTATACCATTTGGAGGCCATTTTCCAAGCCATAGGTCACCCAAGGTCTCTCATGCACTCCAACATGTACATCATTCTACCATTTAACCCATATCACAAGCATATATACAATTTGACATGAATATAATAGAAACACCATAGAAGACATCTCAAAAGGTTATATGGACTAACTCACTTGGCCGTATACAAAAATGATCATTCCAAATAGAGCACCAATACTTTGGACTAGACACATGACACATATAAAAAATAATAATCACCTATACATGCCATGACTCAAAATAATCAAATGTATTATACCTAAAGTTTAGTTGATAGTGTGACCCGAGCTCCGACGTTCTCGATTCTTTGAGTTAGCTTGACGAATCTAAAAAGGATTGAAAAAGGGAGGGGTAAGCTATAACCTTAGTAAGTACACATACAAATAAAATAAATCTTATTTAGTCTTTAGAATATCATTTATATATTTGTCACTATTTCAAAGCTTTCATCAAAACGTATGATCTATATTTTGAACATGTTACATAAAGACATGCATTGCCATTAACCATTGCAGTCATAAGGGTACACAAGTTTAAGCACATACCTTTTTACTTCCATGCATACATATATACTTTACCTAGCTCACATACGAACTACATGCACATTACCCATTGAACTTTTGGAATAATGAATAGGATACTCGGATACATATGCACCGAAGTGCTATAACATAACATAGCACGCCTCTAAACAAGGCTACCTAAAAGCACCTAGACCTAGCATGCATCACATAATCATGCCTCTCAATGGGGCTACATAAGCTCCCGGACCTAGTGTGTACCACATAATTACATGCCTCTCAACGGGGCTAGACAAGCTCCCAGACCTAGCATGTATCATGCCATCAAATGAGCTCATACATACATAGCTATCCTAGTGACATGTCACTTGTATCCTTAACTATTCCTAAGTTCAAATGGGATTCTCAGACTTTCGTCTCTTTGTCAAACATTCTAGGAATGTTGGCCTCATAACATATGACATTTTCAAATACAAATGCTAACATGGCAACACTTGTACAATAAGAATAAAACATCAAAACACATTATAGTAACAAGATAACCAAATAACATATTATTTATCTAAATATTATTTGAACATTTAAAACGTCAATTAAAGTATTTATTTGCACGTGTACTTACCTCGGTACAAAATATTCGGTATAGTGCCTAAGCCTTGAACGCTTTATTCTTGCCTTTATCAAGATTTGGTTCTCGTCTTTCTTCATCTATAATAATAAATTTAGCTCATTAACTTCCTACATTACTCAAATCTCCCTTAAATTTATGCTTTGATAGAATTATCATTTTACCCTTAAACTTTCACTTATTCACAATTTAGTCCCTAAGCTCGTATGTTGGAATGCAAGTGATTTCTTGGTTACCCAAGTCTAGCCGAATGCTTCTTGTACTTATGGCAGCCCATATTTTCCTTCGTTTCACACTTTTCTACCCATTTTCTCAACTTTTACAAATAAGTCCTTTTTAGGGTTTCCATGCAAAATCACTTAACAAAAGTTGTTCTCCATACTTTAAACTATCATATTCTTCCATAATCCATCAAAATAAATCTAACTCATGCATGGGTAATTTTCTAAAAATAAACCCTAGCATCAAATATGGGTAGAAATGAAGAGAGTAAGTTGCAAGGATGTCAAAAATACAAAGAGAATAAAAATGGGGCTAGGATTGACTTACTATCAAGCTTGAAAGTTGAAGAAACCCTAACTATGGTACCCTTGAAGTTTCGGCAGCAACATTAGAAAGATGAGCTGATTTTTACCTCTTTTTCCCTTTTTAATTCATTTAATATCAAAATGACCAAAATGCCCTTATTCACTAAACTTACAAAAAATTCCTTAGATGTCCATATTTGTCCAAATTTTTAGAAATTGGGAAAATTACTCTTTAACACCTTCTAATTCATAATTCAAAACAATTTCATACAAATTATCCTTAAAACCCAAATTTTGCATCTTATTCAATTTAGTCCTTATTTTCTAATTGGACACTTTATTCTTAAAATTTCCTCATGAAACTTTACCACATGTATATTCTTATATTCTAAGTCTCATAATGGTCATAATCTAAATATTTTAGCGTCAAATTTATGGTCTCGAAACCATTATTCCGACTAGGCCATATGTAACGCCCCCACGCCCGAAACCGTCATCGGAGTCAAGCTTGAGGTGTTACTAATCTTATTTTACCTTTTTAAACAATTCTAACTACTTATATTAATTCTCGGAATAAACTATTTTTCTGCGTCATAGTTGCTTAAAAATTCATATCTTGAGTTACGAAACTCGAAATCCAATTCCGTAAATTTTTCCTGAAAATAGAATCATATATCTATTTACTAATTTTTTTTCTAGAATTTTTTACTGGGCCAATTAGTACAGTTTATTAGTTAAAGTCTCCTGTTTGAGGTTCGATCGCTCGACCTCTGTGTATTACTTAATCGATATTTCTCTGTACAGAATTCAATGACTATGAAGTTTATTTCTCTTAAAACTATACTCAATAAGGATTCTAACCATATAAAGTACACCACCTATAAAATTTATGGTGAATTTCTAAATTTGAAATAGGGGATCTAGAAATTGCTCTGGCACTATTTCACTAAAACTCAGATATCTTATAAAATACATAACCTTTACCTGCGTCGCTTATTCCATATGAAAATAGACACGACGAGCTTTAATTTCATATATTATTCACTATCAAACCATGTCTCTACAAATTTTTGTAATTTTTCAAAATCACGTTATTTCTGATACTTGAATCCATTTTTAAGTTAATTTCACATTTTTTTTCATGATTTTCATGAGATAGTTACTACTTAATCATACATACTATTAAACATGTATATCATCAGCCATTCTATTAGATAATCACTAGCAAATATTTACACATCATTCATTGATCATATCATATTAAAAGAAACCAAGTTCCTATACATGCCATACACAAAATGAAACGTCTAACTATACCAATGTAATTTCTTCGATAGTGTGATCGGGTCTCCGACGTTTCTTTCGATCCCCGAGTGGCTTGATAAAAGCTATAAGAAAAAGAAAATAAGAGAGTAAGCACTAGGCTTAGTAAGCTGACAAGCAAATAAATTACAACATTCAACATAATGAATAAATATACATCAAGTCACCTAGCCTCATAAACTTTCTTTACTTCTCATTTTCTACCTTCTTCTTTACTCACTTACCTTCTTTCTTACCTGACCTTTCACTATTCATAAATATAATCTACCTTCTCTTTTTGCTGATAATTCACTATGATTTAACATATACAATGACCCGTTGAACCACTCGAAATACTAAGGATACTGGGGTCATTCCTGTCTATCAATATCCTGCCAATGCCATGTCTTCGACATGGACTTACATGAATTATTCCTATCTTCAATGCCATATTTATATATATAATATAGGCTTACATGGCTCATTCATGTCTCCAAAGCCATATATCTGATATGGGCTTACATGGCTCATTTCTATCCTGTCCTGTCAACCCCAATATCCTAATATTCCTAAGGTTCAAACGGGGCTTCCTAATGCTTTTTCTCTTCTACTTCGCCTTTAATTCGACTTTAAATATTATCAAAAAAATAAGTATAGAAATGCTGGAAATTAACAATAATAATGTAAAATATAAGAATATTGCATTTATTTACTGTAAACTTACCTCGATACAAAATGTGACTAAACCTTACAATTTAGTCCTTTACTTTTTCATTTCCCCGATCTACTCCTGAATTCCGTTCTTCTTGATCTATAATAGAAAATTTAACTTATTTAATACACACATTCATTAAAACAACATTTAATACGAACTTTGGAAAATTACATGTTTGCCCCTAAACTTTTGCATAATTACACTTTTACCCCAAATCTCGTAAATTAAACTTCAACCTATTTTCTTATCTTTTATGACATGCTGATCATTTTTCCCTTCTATGGCAGCATCAAATTCATACTCTAACATGCACTTATGACTATTATGTATTTTACCGATTAAGCCCTTTTACTCGTTTTACCTAAAACCGAGTAGCACAAGTTGTCTAACATAATCTAAAACCTCATATTCTATCATAAAACATCAAAATAAACACTTTTCACCTATGGGTATTTTTCCAAATATGAATCCAAACTTAAATTATTGCTAGCATAAGCTTTATTGAGCTACCGGGATCTCAAAAACGTAAAAATCATTAAAAACGGGGCTTGGAATCACTTACTATGGAGCTTGGAAGCTTGAAACAAACCATAGCTATGGAGAACCCTTTAATTTTCGGACAATCATGTAATCATATCGTGAACCTCAAAATAATAATAAAATAAAATTTTCTACCTCAAATTTGTGGTTTCGTAACCACTGTTCCGTTTAGGCTCTATTTCGGGATGTTACATTTCTCCCCCTTTAGGGATTTTCGTCCCCAAAAATCTTACCTGTGAAGAGATTTGGGTACTATTTTCGCATAGCCTCTTCGGGTTCCCATGTAGCCTCGTCTACCCCATGTTTATTCCATAGTACTTTCACAAGTGCAATACTTTTGTTCCTTAATTGCTTTAACTCTCGAGCTAGAATCTTTACTGGTTCTTCAACGTAAGTCATGTCTGGCTAAATCTCGACCTCTGTCTGAGTAATCACATATGACGGATCTGAACGATAATGACGTAGCATAGACACATGAAATACATTATGAATCTTCTCTAACTCAATCGGCAAAGCTAACCGATATGCTAATGGTCCGGCTCTCTCAATCACTTCAAACGGTCCAATAAAACGTGGACTTAGTTTTCCTTTCTTGCCAAATCTAAGAACTTTCTTCAATAGGGATACTTTCAAAAAAACTTTGTCACCAACTTGATATTCAATCTCTTTTCTCTTCAAATCTGCATACGACTTTTGTCTATCTGAAAAGTTCGCTTCAAGCAATCTCGATGATTTTACTTTCTCTTACGCTTCCTTAACTAGATCAACCCCGTAAATCTAATCTTTCTTAAGCTCTGTCCAATACAAAGGTGTGCGAAATTTACGTCCATACAAAGCTTCATAAGGTGCCATCTTCAAACTCGACTGATAACTATTATTATAGGCAAACTCTACTAATGGTAAATATTTTTCCCAACTGCCTTGAAATTCCAGTACACAGCATCTAAGCATATCTTCAACTACCTGAATAACTTTCTCTGACTGACCATCGGTTTGAGGATGGAAAGCTATACTAAAACTCAACTTTGTGCCCAAAGCCTTCTGTAATTTCTTCCAAAATCGTGAAGTAAATCTTGGATCTCTGTCTGAAATGATCGATAATGGTACCCCGTGTAGTCTGACTATATCTGAAATATACAACTCAGCCAACTTGTCAAGTGAATAATCCATACGAACTGGGATAAAATGAGCCGACTTTGTTAACTTATCATTCACAACCCATACTGTATCTTTCTTTCTTGGTGTCAACGGTAATCCTATCACAAAATCCATAGTAACTCGATCCCATTTCCACTCAGGGACTAGTACAGACTGCAATAAACCTGAAGGTACCTGATGTTCGGCCTTTGCCTGCTGACAGATCAAGCATCTAGAAACAAATGCTGACAGATCAAGCATCTAGAAACAAACTCTGAAATGTCCCTTTTCATTCCTACCCACCAATACATTTTCTTCAAATCATTATACATCTTTGTACTACCTGGATGAATAGACAAAGAACTACTATGTGCTTCCTGTAAGATCTTTCGAATAAGCTCATCATTCTTCGGTACGCATACCCTTTCTCTGAACATCAAACAACCGTCAGAACTGATCTAAAAATCTGACTCTATATCCGACTCACACTGATCTCTTTTGGCTAACAACTCACTGTCATTTTTCTAAGCTTCACAAATTTCTTCAAGAAACATTGGTTTGGCTCTCAACTCAGCTAAGATAAAACCATCATCTGATAAGGCTAGACTAGTGTTCAAAGCTCTTAATGCAAACAAAGATTTCCTACTCAAAGCATCAAAGAACAACGTTTGCCTTACAGGTGATAATCGATCACTAGCTCATGATCTTTAATCAACTCTAACCATCTTCTTTGTCTCAAATTCAAATCTTTTGTGTCATCAAATATTTCAAACTTTTGTGATCGATAAATATATGGCACTTCTCACCGTACAAAATGATGTCTCCAAATTTTCAGCGCAAAAAAACAATGGCGGCTAGCTCTAAATCATGTGTCGAGATAGTTCTTCTCATGTGGCTTTAGTGTCTAGAGGCATAAGCGATTACCTTCCCTTCCTACATAAGTACACAACCAAGTCCATCCATGGACGCATCATCAGTAAATCACAAACTCCTTACACGGTTTCGATTGTACTAAAGCAGGAGCTTTAGTCAACAATGCTTTTAACTTATCAAAACTCATTGACACTTCTCACCCATTCAAACTTGACATCCTTTTAAAGCAATCTTGTCGGTGGGGTAGCTATCATAGAAAATCCTCTACAAATCGTCTATAATATCCGCAAAGACCAAGAAAACTTCTAACTTCGATACATTTCTAGGAGGCTTCCAATTAACAATGGCTGAAATCTTGCTCGAATCAACCTTAATACCTTCACTGAGATAATATGTCCAAGAAAACCAACTTCTCGTAACTAACTCACTTTTGCTTTGAACTTGGCATACAACCGATTATCTCTCGAAATCAGAAATCGTTCTCAAATGCTCTGCATGCTCGGTCTCATCATGAGAATAAATCAAAATATCATCAATGAACACAACTACAAACTTATCCAGTGCGGTCTGAAAATTCAGTTCATTAAGTCCATGAAAATGGCAGGAGCATTAGTCAAGCCAAATGGCATCACAAGGAACTCATAATGACCATACCTAGTCCGGAAAGCGATCTTGGGACATCGACTCTTTAACTCGCAATCGATAGTATCCGGATCTCAAATCTATCTTGGAAAACACAAGTAGCTCCTTCAATTTATCAAACATATCATCAATTCTAGGCAATGGATACTTGTTCTTTCTCATTACCTTGTTATGTTGCCGATAATCTATGCACAATCTCATCGATCCGTCTTTCTTTTTCACAAATAGCACTGTGCACCCCATGGTGAACTCACTGGGTCTTACAAAGCCTTTATCTCATTAATTCTCTGCAATCGAAGCTTTCAATTCTTTCAATTCCAACGAGCCATTCTATAAGGAGCAATAGAAATGGGCGTGGTACACGAATCAACTCAATACCAAACTCAACTTCTCTAACAGAGGCAAACCTGGTAGTTCTTAGGAAACATATCGGAAACTCACATACCACGAGCACGATTCAATTTTCAATTCGGAGCTTTAGTGTTCAACACAAAAGCAAGATAAGCTTCATACCCTTTTCTCAAACATTTACGAGCGGATATAATGAAATTATGGAAAATGAACTATCGACTCTTACCGAATTAACCCGAATAATTTCACCATTTTCACACTTCAACTCAATGAATTTCTTCCCACAATTCACTATCACATCATGTGTAGTCAACCAATCCATACCAAGAATCACATCAAACTCATCAAATGGCAATAGCATGAGATCGGCCGGAAAACAGTAGCCTCTAATCATCAAAGGACAATTTCTACATACTTTATCTACTAATACATGCTTGCCTAATGGATTCGATACTTTAATCACAAATTCTGTAGATTCTATAGGCATACTTATACTAGGCATCAATTTCTTGCAAACATATGAATGAGTTGAACTCGGATCAATCAAAGCAATGACATTAATATTATGTAGAGAAAATGTACCCGTAATCACATCGGGGAAAGATGCCTCTTCGCGTGTACGAATAGCATAAGTCCTTGCAGGAGCTCTAGCATCTGGTCTCATAGCTGAATCTCTTGAGGTACCTCATTACTTGCTCCTACTCCCGCTGCCTCGTGTCCGCCTCTAGTAGAAGCATTTACGGATCTAGCACTCTGTGTTATCTCTCGCTTAGCTACCTCTGGACATTCTCGTACAAAATGATCCGAGCACCGCATTTATAATAAACATTTTTCGCTGCCCAAAAAGGACCATAATGAAGTATACCACACCGTGGACACCGGATCTACCTCCCAACATTACCTACACTCGCAATCGAGGTGGTGCGAGCCTTGAATCCTTAAATCTGCGCCTCTATTCGACTAGAATACAGGTGAGAAACTAGATCTGTAGAAAACTCCTTTGGCCTTTTGGATGTAGCTTGGAATGACTCGCTCATCTGTCTCTTCTTTGTATCTTGTGTCTCTGTCTCAACTTTGCCTTTTCTTTTTAATAGCTCATCTGCCTTACAGGCTCTCTCAACTAAAATAACGAACTCTTTTATTTCTAGGACACCCACTGACAGTCGGATATCATCATTTAGCCCATCCTCAAACCTTTTACACATGATAGCCTCTGTGGACACACATTCTCTAGCATATTTACTAAGCCTGACAAATTCGCGCTCATAATCGGTCACCGTTACATTACCTTGTTTCAATTCCAGGAATTCCTTTCTCTTCTGATCAATAAACCTCTGACTGATGTACTTTTTACGAAATTCCTCCTGAAAGAAATCCCAAGTGACCCTCTCCTTTGGTACAATTAATACAAGTGTTTGCCACCAGTGGTAGGCTGAGTCTCTAAGAAGTGATACTACACATTTCATACATTCCTCGGGTGTACAAGATAATTCGTCAAAAACTCTGATAGTATTTTCTAACCAAAATTCTGCTCTTTCTGCATCATTATCCTTTGTTACTCGGAACTCTTCTGCCCCTTGTTTCCTAATTCTATCAACTGGTGGATTTTCTCTTATCACTGTACCTGTGATTGGGAAAGCTTGAGCTGCATGGGTAGCCTGAGAATCATGAGGGGGTGGAGGTCTAACTGCCGAATTCGTACGAACGAACTTGGCAAACAAATCATTCAAAGCTTGGAAGAGAGCTTCTCGAGTCACTCCTCCCTGATTAACTATTACTGGCCTATTCTTAGATGGCGCTGCCCCTTCCGCGGGAGCACGTGCATTACTTTCTACATCATCATCACCAGCTCGCTCGGGATCCATTACTATAAAACAAAATATTTAAAAATCGTCAGGAGTCGTCACACTATCAAAATACAGGTATGGCATGTATAGCTAGACTTTTACTCACACTAACTATTTCTAGAATCGACTAAACCTGCTCTGATACCAATAAATGTAACACCCCTACACCCGAAACCGTCATCAGAGTCAAGCTTGAGGTGTTACTAATCTTATTTTACCTTTTTAAACAATTCTAACTACTTATATTAATTTTCGGAATAAACTATTTTTCTGCGTCATGGTTGCTTAAAAATTCATATCTCGAGTTACGAAACTCGAAATCCAATTCCGTAAATTTTCCATGAAAATAGACTCATATATCTATTTACTAATTTTTTTTCTAGAATCTTTGGTGAATTTCTAAAGTTGAAATAGGGGATCCAGAAATCGCTCTGGCCCTATTTCACTAAAACTCAAATATCTTATAAAATAGATAACCTTTACCTGCTTCGCTTATTCCATATGAAAATAGACACAATGAGCTTTAATTTCATATATTATTCACTATCAAACCATGTCTCTACAATTTTTTGTGATTTTTCAAAATCACGTTATTTCTGATACTTGAATCCGTTTTTAAGTTACTTTCACATTTTTTTTTCATAATTTTCATGAGATAGTTACTACTTAATCATACATACTATTAAACATGAATATCATCAGCCATTCTATTAGCTAATCACTAGCAAATATTTACACATCATTCATTGATCATATCATATCAAAAGAAACCATGTTCCTATACATGCCATACACAAAACAAAACGTCTAACTATACCAATGTAATTTCTTCAATAGTGTGATCGGGTCTCCGACGTTTCTTTCGATCCCCGAGTGGCTTGATAAAAACTATAAGAAAAAGAAGATAAGAGAGTAAGCACTAGGCTTAGTAAGCTGACAAGTAAATAAATTACAACATTCAACATAATGAATAAATATACATCAAGTCACCTAGCCTCATAAACTTTCTTTACTTCTCATTTTCTACCTTCTTCTTTACTCACTTACCTTCTTTCTTACCTGACCTTTCACTATTCATAAATATAATCTACCTTCTCTTTTTGCTGATAATTCACTATGATATAACATATACAATGACCCATTGAACCACTCGGAATACTAAGGATACTAGGGCCGTTCCTGTCTATCAATATCCTGCCAATGCCATGTCTTCGACATGGACTTACATGAATTATTCCTATCTCTAATGCCATATTTATATATATAATATGGGCTTACATGGCTCATTCCTGTCTCCAAAGCCATATATCTGATATGGACTTACATGGCTCATTTCTATCCCATCTGTCAACCCCAATATCCTAATATTCCTAAGGTTCAAACGGGGCTTCCTAATGCTTTTCTCTCTCGCTACTTACTTTAATTCGACTTTAAATATTATCAAAAAAATAAGTATATAAATGCTGGAAATTAACAATAATAATGTAAAATATAAGAATATTGCATTTATTTACTGTAAACTTACCTCGATACAAAATGTGACTAAACTTTACAATTTAGTCCTTTACTTTTTCTTTTCCCCGATCTGCTCCTGAATTCCGTTCTTCTTGATCTATAATAGCAAATTTAACTTATTTAATACATACATTCATTAAAACCGCATTTAATACGAACTTTGGCAAAATTACATTTTTGCCCCTAAACTTTTGCATAATTACACTTTTACCCCAAATCTCGTAAATTAAACTTTAACCTATTTTCTTATCTTTTATGACTTGCTGATCATTTTTCTCTTCTATGGCAGCATCAAATTCATACTCTAACATGCATTTATAACTATTAGGTATTTTACAGATTAAGCCCTTTTACTCGTTTTTACCTAAAACCGAGTAGCACAAGTTGTCTAACATAATCTAAAACCTCATATTCTATCATAAAACATCAAAATAAACACTTTAAACCTATGGGAATTTTTCCAAATATGAATCCTAACTTAAATTATTGCTAGCATAAGCTTTATTGAGCTACCAGGATCTCAAAAACGTAAAAATCATTAAAAACGGGGCTTGGAATCACTTACTATGGAGCTTGGAAGCTTGAAACAAACCCTAGCTATGGAGAACCCTTTAATTTTTGCACAATCATGTAATCATATCATGAACCTCAAAATAATAATAAAATAAATTTTTCTACCTTAGATTTGTGGTTTCGTAACCACTATTCCGTTTAGGCCCTATTTCGGGATGTTACACCATATTTCGGGGTGTTACAAATAAGTTCATACCAGACACCAACTTTACGCAAATATATAAATGGGTATGTGATATCCCGAATTAGTGCCTAATCAGAATAGTGGTTTCGGGACCACAAATTCGAGATAGAAATAATTATTTTATAATTATTTTTAGATCTATGATATGATTGTATGATTCTGTGAAAATTTCATGAAGAAATTCTACGGATAAAGGGCTTAATTTGAAATTAGGGACTAAATTGAATAAGTTGCAAAACTTGCATTCTAGAAGTTTTTTAGTATGAAATTTCTTTGGAATATTAATTAAGAGGTCTTAAATAGAAATTTAACCAATTTCTAAAATTTTGGACAAAAATGGGCTTGTACATGAAAAATTACAAAGAAAGGCATTAAGGGCATTTTTGTCATTTGGTAAATATAGTCATTAAAAAGGGAAAAATAACATAAAAATAGACTCATCTTCTCCATAGGCTGCAAAATTTTACTTGTCACCATAGCTAGGGTTTCCAAAATTTTTAAACCTTGATTGTAAGTGATTCCAAGTCCCATTCTTAATGTTATTTACGTTTTTGGAGTCCCGGTAACTTGATTAAGCTTATTCTAGCAATAATTTAACCTAGGGTTTATCTTTGGAAAAATACCAATGGTGAAATGTGTTTATTTTTATCTTTTATGGTAGAATATGAAGCTTTAAATTGTGTTAAATGACTTTTGCTAAGCGATTTTATGTGAAAACGAGTAAAACGACACAATCGGTAAAAATACCTAATGTTCATAAGTATATGTTAGAGTGAGAATTTGATGTTGCCATAGAAGGGAAAAATGATCAGCATGTCATAAAACATAAGAAAATAGGATGAAGTTTAATTTCCGAGCCTTGGGCCAAATGTGTAATTATGTAAAAGTTTAGGGGAAAAAATGTAATTTTGCCAAAGTTTGAGTCAATGACTGTTTTAATAAATGTGAGTATTAAATAAGCTAAATTTTTTATTATAGATCAAGAGAAACGAGAATCAAGTCGTGATCGAGGGAAAAATAAAGTTTCCGAGGAATAGGCTCGATTTCTAACATTTTGTACCAATATAAGTTCATGTGTAAACGAGTATACAAGCCACTGTACCAAAATAGTCCTTGGATAGTGTGAATGAGTCTCCAACCGATCCCGATTTCCGAACTGGCTTGTCAAAACTACAAAGAATGGAAAGGAGGGAGTAAGCATAAATGCTTAGTAAGTTCACATGCAAATAGTAAATAACATAATCATGCAATCCAACATAAAACATCATTTGCATAAACAACACCAAGACAATCATGTTACATTTACATTTAATATCTTACCACGATTTCATCATACCAAATTTTCAACCCGAGGGTTTAAGCACATACCTGTCAAATTTTCTCATTCACCACACTTACCAACATGTCACCTTCGTTTTAGGCATTCTCCTTATTCACTTAAGATTCACCTATTGAACACATCGGAAAATAATTCGAATATGCGGATTGCATGCACATAAGTGCCATACCCGTAGCTAGACAAACTCAATAGCCTGCGGAAATTATGTAGCCAAGTTACCATGTAACCTGCCCATAAGTGAACTCGGACTCAACTCAACGAGCTCGGGTGTTCGCAAGCATAAGTGAACTTGGACTCAACTCAACGAGTTCAAAACTCAAATATCCTAGTGACATGTCACTTGTATTCTAATCTATTCCCAAGGTTCAAACGGGCTTTTCCCCGATTACACATCTTTGTCGTCTTCCACAGATGTCGAAACCGATACTCGGTAGCAATTCATATTTATCAAGCATACATAATTTGAATATTATTCAATAATAACCACAAAGCATAATATTTCATAATAATAATCATCATATCATATTAATATCATTAAATTACTTAAATTAACAATTATGTTACCACATTTACACATGAACTTACATTGGTACAAAATGTTAGAAATCGAGCCTATTCCTCAAAAACTTTATTTTTCCCTCGATCACGACTTGAATCTCGTTTCTCTTGATCTATAATAAAAAATTTAGCTTATTTAATACTCACATTTATTAAAACAGTCCTTGACTCAAACTTTGGAAAAATTACATTTTTGCTCGTAAACTTTTACATATTTAAACTTTTTTCCCAAGGCTCGAAAATTACACTTCATCCTGTTTTCTTATGTTTTATGACATGTTGATCATTTTTCCCTTCTATGGCAACATCAAATTCTAACTCTAACATATACTTATGAACATTAGGTATTTTTACCGATTTTGTTGTTTTACTCGTTTTCACGTAAAATTGCTTAGCAAAAGTCATTTAACACAATTTCAAGCTTCATATTCTACCATAAAACATAAAAATAAACACATTTTACCTATGGGTATTTTTCCAAATATAAACCCTAGGTTAAATTATTGCTAGAATAAGCTTTATCAAGTTACCGGGACTCCAAAAACGTAAAGAACATTAAAAACGAGACTTGGAATCACTTACAATCAAGGTTTAAAAATGTTGGAAACCCTAGCTATGGTGACAAAAAAATTTCAGCAGCCCCTTATGGAGAAGATGAGTCTATTTTGTGTTATTTTTCCCTTTTTAATGATTATATTTACCAAATGACAAAAATGCCCTTAATGCCTTTCTTTGTAATTTTTCATGTACAAGCCCATTATTGTCCAAAATTTTAGAAATTGGTTAAATTTCTATTTAAGACCTCCTAATTAATATTCCAAAGCAATTTCATACTAAAAACTTCTAGAATGCAAGTTTTGCAACTTATTCAATTTAGTCCCTAATTTCAAATTAAGCACTTTATGCATAGAATTTCTTCACGAAATTTTCACACAATCATGCAATCATATCATAGACCTAAAAATAATTATAAAATAATTATTTCTATCTCAGATTTGTGGTCCTGAAACCACTATTTCGATTAGGCCCTAATTATGCATATCACAACTCTCCCCCCTTTAGGGATTTTCGTCCCCGAAAATCTTACCGGTAAACAGGTGTGGGTATTGATTCCTCATAGTTTCCCCGGGCTCCTATGTAGCCTCTTCTACTCCGTGCTTTTACCATAATACTTTCACGAGGGCGATACTTTTATTTCTTAGTTGCTTTACCTCCCGAGCTAAAATATTAATCGGTTCTTCATTGTAAGTCATATTCGATTGTAGCTCAATTTCCATCGGTGAAATTACATGTGAAGGATCCAAATGATACCGACGTAACATAGATACGTGAAACACATCATGAATCTTCTCTAATCCAGGTGGTAATGCCAACCGATATGCTACTGGTCCAACTTTTTCAATTATTTCATACGGTCTGATAAAACGTGGGCTTAACTTTCCTTTCCGACCAAATCTAAGAACTTTCTTCCATGGAGACACTTTTAAAAATACCTTATCACCAACTTGAAACTCAATTTCTTTTCGTTTCAAATCCGCGTAGGATTTCTGTCTATCTGAAGTAGCTTTCAAACAATCTCGAATCACTTTCACTTTTTATTCAGTTTCTTTAATTAGATCAACTCCGTAAATCTGATTTTCTTTGAGTTCAGTCCAATACAATGGCGTTCGACACTTACGACAGTACAATGCTTCATAAGGTGCCATCTTCAAACTCATCTGATAACTATTATTGTAGGCAAATTCTACCAACGGTAAGTATCTTTCCCAACTACCTTGGAATTCCAATACACAACATCTGAGCATGTCTTCAAGAATATGAATTACTCTCTCTGATTGTCCATCAGTCTGTGGATAGAAGACAGTGTTGAAATTTAACTTCGTACCTAATGCCTCATGCAACTTTTACCAAAACCGCGATGTAAATCTCGGATCTCTATCCGAAATGATCAACAACGGTACTCTGTAAAGTCTAACAATCTCACTGATATACAATTTAGCCAACTTATTAAGAGAATAATTAGTACATACAGGAATAAAATGAGCCGATTTAGTCAATCTGTCGACTATTACCCAGATGGCATCTTTTTTCCTCGGAGTTAACGGCAACCATGATACAAATCCATAGTAATTCGATCCCACATCCACTCAAGAACCATGATAGGCTAAAGTAGTCCCGAAGGCACTTGGTGTTCAACTTTCACTTGTTGACAAATTAAGCATTTCGATACAAACTCGGAGATATCTCTTTTCATTCCATTTCACCAATACATTTTCTTAAAGTCATTATACATTTTTGTACTACCCGGGGGAATTGACAAGTAACCACTATGTGCTTCGTGCAAGATCTTTTGAATCAACTTATCATTTTTCAGTACATAAATCCGATCTTCAAACATCAAGCAACCATCAAAACCGATTCTGAAATCTGATCCTGTATCAGCCTTACATTTCTTCCTCTTAGTTTGTAAACCTTTGTCACTTTTCTGAGCTTCACAAATATCTTGTAAAAACATCGGTCTTACTCTGCTAGAATCGAACCATCGTCAGACACTGTCAACTAAGTATTCATAGCTCTCAAAGCAAACAACGACTTTCTACTCAAAGCATTGGCAACCATATTCGCTTTCCCCGGATAGTAATCAATCACAAGCTCATAATCTTTCAATAATTCTAACCATCTCCGCTGTCTCAAATTCAAGTCTTTTTGTGACATCAAGTACTTGAGACTTTTGTGGTCGGTATATACTCGACACTTTTCACCATACAGATAATGTCGCCAAATCTTCAAAGCAAACACTATAGTAGCCAATTCCAAATCATGAGACGGATAATTCTTTTCATGAGGTTTCAACTGCCTCGAAGCATAAGCCACAACTCTTCCTTCTTGCATAAGTACACATCCCAAGCCATTTAGAGAAGCATCACTATACACCACAAATTCTTTACCTGACCCGAGTTGTACCAACACTGGTGCTTCAGTTAGTAACTTTTTCAATTTCTCAAAGCTCTATTGACATTCTTCCGTCTACTCAAACTTATCATCCTTTTGGAGTAATCTGGTCATAGGAGTAGCAATTATAGAAAATCCATTTACAAACCATTGATAATAACCAGCTAAACCCAAGAAACTTCTAACCTTAGTTAAGTTCTTCAGTGGTTTCCAATCAACAATAGCCGAAATTTTACTGGGGTCAACCTGTATACCATCACTTAAAACAATATAACCCAAAAATCCTACTTCTCGAAGCCAAAACTCACTCTTACTAAATTTGGCATACAACTGCTTATCTCTCAAATTTTGCATAATTATTCTCAAGTGCTCAGCATGCTCTGTCTCATCTTTTGAATAGATTAAGATCTCATCAATAAATACCACAACAAACTTGTCCAAGTATGGCCGAAATATGTGGTTTATTAAATCCATAAACACAGCAGGAGCATTTGCCAAACCGAATGGCATAACTAAGAATTCATAATGGCCGTACCTTGTTCTAAAAGTAGTTTTAGGCACATCTGACTCTTTTACCAACAGCTGGTAGTATCCAGACCTCAAATCAATATTTGAAAACCATGTCGCTCCTTTCAGCTGATCAAACAAATCGTCAATTCTCGGCAACGCATACTTGTTCTTGATTGTCACCTTATTTAACTGCCAATAGTCTACACATAATCTCATAGAACCATCTTTCTTTTTCACAAATAATACAGGAGCACCCCAAGGTGAAAAACTCTGTCTCACAAAACCTTTGTCAGTCAACTCTTGCAACTGCGACTTTAATTCTTTCAACTCTGTTGGTGCCATTCTATATGGAGCAATCGGGATCGGAGTTGTTCCCAGTATCAACTCAATACCAAATTCTACTTCTCTAACAGGAGGTAAACCCGACAACTCTTCTGGAAATACATCCGCGAATTCACATACAATCAGCACTGATTCAATTTTCTTCTCAAATTCCTTTGTATTCAACACATACACCAAATAAGCTTCATAACCCTTTCTCAAACATCTCTGAGTCGACATCGAAGAAATCACATTAGGCAATGCCTCTGATTCGTCTGATTCAACCCGTAGAGTTTTACCATTTTCACATTTTAATTCAGTAACCTTTTGTTTACAATTTAATATAGCATCATGCAATGTCAACCAATCCATACCCAAAATAACATCAAATTCGTCAAATGGCAACAACATCAAGTCGGCCGGAAAATAATGACCTTTAATCATCGAAGGACATTTCTTGCATACTTTATCAACTAAAACACATTTGCCTAACGAATTTGACACTTTAATCATAAATTCCATAGACTCAACAGGTATACTGATATTAGACACCAATTTCATGCACACATATGAATGAGTAGAACCGGGGTCAATCAAAACAATAACATTAACACCATAGAGAAAAAATATCGGTGATCACATCGGGAGATGAAGCATCTTCACGTGCCCTTATGGCATAAGTTCTAGCCGAAGCTCTAGCTTTAGATTTAAACGCTGAATCTCTGACTACATTCTTGCTACTTACCTCATTCCCAGCATTTCTTGAAGATCTTCCTCTCGAAACTGTACCACTAGGTTTTGCACTCTAAAATTTTTCTTTCTCAATTCTCTCGGGACAGTCTCTAATAAAATGATCTGGAGAACCATACTGATTACATTTGTTAGTTTTACATAGACCACGGTGTAGGCACTCGGGTCTAACAAATCTCGAATTTCCCACACTAGCCACAGAAGTAGTCTGAGATTTAAAACCCACATTTTGCTTCTTACGATTTCCATACGAATGTTCAGCCAAAACATGAGAACGAGAATACATATCTCTGGATTTTCTAGATTGCGGTGGAAATGCACTGCTCGTCGGCCTTTTCTTCAAATTTCTAGTCTCAGCCTTTGCCTTTCTCTTTTCCTTAATTAGTTCTTCAGCCTTGCAAGCCCGATCAACAAGTACTACAAACTCTTTCAACTCAAGAATTCCCACAAATACTTTAATATCTTCATTGAGTCCGTCTTCAAATCGTCTACACATTTTAGCCTCTGAAGGAATATATTCTCTAGCATACTAACTCAACCGAACGAACTCCCTTTCATACTCAGTAACTGTCATGTTGCCTTGTTTCAACTCGAGAAATTCTTTACGCTTCTGATCAACAAATCTTTCACTGATGTATTTCTTCCGAAATTCTTCTTGAAAGAACTCCCAAGTCACTTTCTCTTTCAGTACCATTGAAATCAATGTCTTCCACCAATAATAGGTTGAATCTCTCAACAAGGATATAGCACATTTCAAGCACTCTTCAAGTGTACAAGACAATTCATCAAATACCCGAATAGAATTTTCAAGCCAAAATTCTACTTTCTCGACATCATCATCAACATTTGCCCTGAATTCTTCAGCCCCTTGCTTGCGAATTCTGTCAACTGGAGTTCTGTGAAATTTCATTAGATCCATACCTTAAGACATCAGTGGTACAGGTTGAGGAATCGAGAGAGGTAGGGGAGGTTGAGCATTTGGGTTCGTACAAACGAACTCGGTGTACCATGCATTCATCATTTGGAGAAAGGCTTCCCGAGCCCCTTCTCCTCCTCCTTGACCAACAGTAGGAGGTCGAATTTCAGTCGGCAGTGCCCCTTTAGCAGGCGCTGGCGCATTGCTCTCTACATCATCAGCCACAGCTGGATCGGGATCCATTTACTATAAAAAAATCATTTTAAAGGTCAGGAGTCGTCACACTATCACAATATATATATGGCATGTATAGCAAAACACGTACATACCCCACGTTAGTCTAAGAACTGACTAAACCGTAGGTCTGATACCACCAAATGTAACACCCCCTTACCTGAGGCCGTCACCGGAGTTGAGCACAAGGCGTTAACAGACTTAAATTATCACTTAAACAATTTCAAACAATTTATTTCACATTTCGTAATAAACTACCCATCTACTTCATAGTCACTAAAAAATTCATATCTCGAGTTACAAAACTCGAAATTAAAATTTGTAAATTTTCCATAAAACTAAACTCATATATCTATTTACTAAATGTTTTCTATAATTTTTGGTCAAGCCAATTAGTATAGTTTATTAGTTAAAGTTTCCCCTGTTTCAGTGTTCGACTGCTCTGACCTCTATTCACTACGAATCACTTTTCTCTCTGTAAAGAATTCAAATGAATATGCCATTTGTTTCTCATAAAATTAGAATCAATAAGGAATCTGTACATATAAAATATGACTCCTAATTATTTGTTTACAATTTATAATGAATTTCTAAAGTCAGAACAGGGGATTCAGAAATCAATCCGACCCTATTCCACCAAAACTCAAATATCTCATGAAATACAACTCATTTACCTTTTTTGTTTCTTTCATATGAAAATAGACATAATAATCTTAAACTTCATATTTTACTCACCATCTAACTCTATCTACACTATTTTTAGTGATTTTTCAAACTCACGTCATTATTGCTGTATGATACTGTTTTATAGTCAATTTCACCTTTTCATGAAATTCCATGGATTAGATAGCACATTAAGCATACATAACACCAAATGTGATCTTTGATTAGCCATTCCAATGGCTAATCTTTACCAAGCATTTCCTTACCACTCAATAGCCATATCATAAGATTATATACACAAAATGATTATAATGTTATACATGCAATACTCTAAGTATACAAGCCACTATACCAAAATAGTCCTCGAATAGTGTGAACGAGTCTCCAACCGATCCCGATTTCTGAACTGGCTTGTCAAAACTAGAAAGAATGGAAAGGAGGGGGTAAGCATAAATGCTTAGTAAGTTCACATGCAAATAGCAAGTAACATAATCATACAATCCAACATAAAACATCATTTGCATAAACAACACCAAGACATTCATGTTACATTTATATTTAAAATCTTACCACGATTTCATCATACCAAATTTTCAACCCAAGGGTTTAAGCACATACCTGTCAAATTTTCTCATTCACCACACTTACCAACATGTCACCTTCGTTTTAGGCATTCTCCTTATTCACTAAAGATTCACCCGTTGAACACATCGGAATATAATTCGAATACGCGGATTGCATGCACATAAGTGCCATACCCGTAGCTAGACAAACTCAATAGCCTGCGAAAATTATGTAGCCAAGCTACCATGTAACCTGCCCATAAGTGAACTCGGGCTCAACTCAACAAGCTCGGGCGTTCGCATCCATAAGTGAACTCGGACTCAACTCAATGAGTTCGGAACTCAAATATCCTAGTGGTATGTCACTTGTATTCTAATCTATTCCCAAGGTTCAAACGGGCTTTTCCTCGATTACGCATCTTTGTCGTCTTCCACGGAATGTCGAAACCGATACTCGGTAGCAATTCATATTTATCAAGTGACATACATAATTTGAATATTACTCAATAATAACCACAAAGCATAATATTTCATAATAATAATCATCATAACATATCAATATCATTAAATTACTTAAACTAACAATTATGTTACCACATTTACACATGAACTTACCTTGGTACAAAATGTTAGAAATCGAGCCTATTCCTCGGAAACTTTAGTTTTCCCTCTATCACGACTTGAATCTCGTTTCTCTTGATATATAATAACAAAATTAGCTTATTTAATACTCACATTAATTAAAACAGTCCTTGACTCAAACTTTGGCAAAATTACATTTTTGCCCCTAAACTTTTACATATTTACACTTTTGCCCCAAGGCTCAGAAATTACACTTCATCCTATTTTCTTATGTTTTATGACATGCTGGTCATTTTTCCCTTCTATGGCAACATCAAATTCTAACTCTAACATATACTTATGAACATTAGGTATTTTTACCGATTTTATCGTTTTACTCGTTTTCATGTGAAATCAATTAGCAAAAGTCGTTTAACACAATTACAAGCTTCATACTCTACCACAAAACATAAAAATAAACACATTTCACCTATGGGTATTTTTCCAAATATAAACCCTAGGTTAAATTATTGCTAGAATAAGCTTTATCAAGTTACCCGGACTCCAAAAACATAAAGAACATTAAAAACGGGACTTGGAATCACTTACAATCAAGGTTTAAAAATTTTGGAAACCCTAGCTATGGTGACAAGTAAAATTCGGCAGCCTATGGAGAAGATGAGTCTATTTTTGTGTTATTTTTCCCTTTTTAATGACTATATTTACCAAATGAAAAAAATGCCCTTAATGCCTTTCTTTGTAATTTTTCATGTACAAGCCCATTTTTGTCCAAAATTTTATAAATTGGTTAAATTTCTATTTAATACCTCCTAATTAATATTTCAAAGCAATTTCATATTAAAAACTTCTAGAATGCAAGTTTTGCAACTTATTCAATTTAGTCCCTAATTTCAAATTAAGCACTTTATGCATAGAATTTCTTCACGAAATTTTCACACAATCATGCAATAATATCATAGACCTAAAAATAATTATAAAATAATTATTTCTATCTCAAATTTGTGGTCCCAAAACCACTATTCTGAATAGACCCTAATTCGGGATATCACAGTAAGCATATAGCTTAGTAAGTCGAGTGCAAATAATAAACAACATAAGTCATGAAATTCATGGATTAAACATGCTATCAATTTCCAACACATCATCATATTACACATATTGAACACAATGAGAATTTATAATAAATGCCTTTGGACATCATGCTTGTCTTACTCTTTCACAACCATACCAAATTTCCCAACATGAATCGAGTCCAATACTCATGAAGTTTACGTACATACCTGTACCATACATTCTTACTAATTCTACCCCACTTCTTAACCATAATCTCGACCGGCCCGTTGAATCACTCGGAATACTAAAAGACGTTCGGAATCATCATGCACCACATAGAATTCCAAAGCCATGTCCCAAACATGGTCTTACATGGGTCTACATATCGATGCCATGTCCTAGATATGGTCTTATAAGAAATCTCATGTCAATGCCAATGCCATGTCCCAAACATGGTCTTACACGAAACCTCACATCGATGCCATGTCCCAAACATGGTCTTACACAAAATCTCATATCAATACCATATCCTAGATATGATCTTACATGAAAGCACAAACTGAGGTCGATGCCATATCCCATATATGGTCTTACACTGGCACGCATATCAATGCCGATGCCATGTCCCAGACATGGTCTTACACTGGCTATCATATCAATACCGATGCCATGTCCCAGACATGGTCTTACACTGGCTCTCATTAATCATGGTGTCATGATATTCGAATCCTAAGCACTTCTCAAGGTCACCCGGGACTTCCGAGATATAAGGTTATCACCAAACTTTCAATAAATCGTCACAAGCCAATTTCATTAGATCATTTATACATGTATCATAGAACATCAATTATTAAACGCATGATAATGGAATTGTTAAATTACTTACACCTAACTTACCTCGGTGCAAAATATGACAATTTACGATTTAGTCCACAACCTTGCCTTTTCCTCAATCAAGGTCTATCCCTGATCCCTCTTGATCTATAATAGCACATTTAGCTCATTTAATATAGGCACTATTCAATTCAGTCCAAAAATACAATATGGCAAAATTATAATTTTACCCCTAAAATTTTACAAAATTACGAAATTACCCCTAGGCTCGTAAAATGAAAAGTACCTTTTTTCCCATTATTTAATCCTAGCCCAACATTTTCTCTCCTATATCAACTCACATTTTTCATTTATTCATACATTTACATATAACTTCTACAACTTTTACAATTAGGTTCTTTTTATCAATTTCACCAAAAACCACCTTGTAAAAGTTGTTCTATAACACCCCAAACCTGGCCTAGACGTTATGGCCGAATTTGGCATGTCACATTGATGTGTTTTTCGAAAACCATGGTTTCATTGAAAACCCTTCTTACTATTTGAAACCTCTGGCCATTTTATTCATTGTGAAAACCTCAGTTTACGTTGGTTTATTTTGCAAAACGTGGTTCACTGGGAAGTTATTCTTATTTGAAACAGAGTTTGTTGTGGAAGCTTAATTTAAAATAGTCGATTTATGAAAACATGATGTTTAAAAGTTAAGTTGTGAAAACGTAGAGTTTTGAAAATAGTTATTGTTTTGGAAAACCGCGATCTGCTTCTAACAAATATAAAACATAGTAAATAAAATACCAAAGTTTAAAATAAAAACCAGAAATTAAGAGAGGCCTTATTACAACCCAAATAAAAAATACTCAATAGTAAATAAACAAATCTAAAAATGTAAGCAGTGTGTGGCCATCTCTGAGTCCCTCGCAAGAGTGTGGCCATCTCCGAGTCCCTCGTAAGTGTGTGGCCATCTCCGAGTCCCTCGCAGCACCGATCCAGCTATCGCTAGGGATTACTTGCATAGTTAATAAACGGAGTGAATTTACAAAAACTCAGTGTGTAATCCCCTTACAAGAGTAATAGTCGATATCTGAAAAGCAAAATGATCTGCGCCAAAGCCCTTTAACAAGATATAAATGCAGTCTAATTCAGAGCATAAGTGGGCCAAAGCACATTACATTAACATTTGGGTCTCAACCCATCATAGTATCAATTGGTTCTAGCACAATTCAATTTTAAACCCATATGAATAATGCATGATAACCCATCCAACCCTGCACTTGCCTCCGTCCAACCCTGCACTACCTGTGGGGAATAAATCACCCACACTGTAACGCTCGAAAAAACCCAAAATCCTGAACTTTCTTTTTTTCGGTTTCGATAAAAATTGTGCTTAACATTCCTATTCAAGTGTTAATTATGTGATAGTAGGTCTTGGTTAAGGGTTGAGTTCAAACTTAGGGGTGAAGGAAATTATGGGTTAATAAATAAAAGAACCTTGATGGCAAGAAGGCCATTTTTTTGAATAAATGAAGGAAGAATTGGACACAAGAAAGCCTTGTGGTGGAGTGGCAAGTGGCGTCACATGCAAGGCAAAGAGGTATGGGGTTCGAATCCCTCCTTGCTTAAAAGAAGGATTTATATTTACTTAAGGGGTGGACAGTGGTGGTGTTGGATATGAACTCTGTAGGGAGTGATAAGAGGAGAAATTTGAGGAGGAGATTAAGGGGTTATCAGGGAGAAAAATTAGGAGATGAGGAATGTAAAGAGGTGGAGCCGAATTGGGGATTAGGGGATAGGAAATTCAGCTAGAGGCTATATATAGGTGCCGAATGTGAGGTTGCCAGGCTAATTTCAAATTTTCCCTCACCTTGTTGCCAGAAAACACCTTTTTTCTCCAAAGATCTAAAAGCCGAAAATCCCTTGTTCTTCTTTCTTTTTCTTTGTGCCGGTTTTCCATTCTTCCCTTACTTAAGTTCTCTTTTTGATTCACCTCTGGTTTTAAATGATTTCTACTTCCCTTTGTGCCGAATAACCTTTTTACCATACAAGTCTCAAAAGCCGAATATCCTCTGTGCCGCCACTACTCTTTCCACCCAGCCAAATCTAGTGTAAGTGTTTTGTTCTCTCAATCGGTTTTGCTAGTATCGATTATGCTGTCCATTACTTCTTCTAATCGATTTTGGTAGGATTAGTATCGAATCCCAGTCTTTTGGATCCCTGCCGATTTGCTCCTTAGGTGTGAGGTTCTGGTAAGTGTTCTTCGCTTCGGTGAGGGTTGCCCGAATAGGCTTTGGTAGAAAAGGGTGGCATATGTTGGATACAAGTCGCCCATTATGTTTTTAACGATAAAGGTTAATGCAGATCTGGGAAGTACTTGTGATTAGTGATCAAGGAAAAAGCTATTAAGGCTTGGCGTTTCAGGTAAGGTTAAGGTAAGACTTCAGCTTTACCAAAAGTATTTGATAAGTATATGTGAGTAATCATTGAGTGATATCGATTGTAGGTTCGTGGTAAGAAGGATCGTAGCATGTTTTATTACCAGGTGTGTACATACACTGCACACACACAGTAGATCGGCAAAAGCCAAAATGCCAAAATGTCGAAATGCCGAAAGGCTGAAAGTTTGGGTACGGTAGTCTTGTGAGTGCGCGAACACTCGTAAGGGGAAAACTGATAGGTTATCTAAGGCCCCATGGGAGATTCCATGGACTTGGGCTATGAATTGGCCAACCGGGCCAGCATGGGCTAAATGGGCCCGATGGCCTGTAGGGCCTATAATAGGCAAAATTGGTAATTGATGCTATGTGATGGAAAATCATATGAGAGCATGACCGTGAAAGTGACTGGGCCTCGTGGGCCATATAAATGTGATTTGGGCCTAATGGGCCAAATGAATGTGATTTGGGCCTAATGGGCCAAATGAATGTGATTTGGGCCTAATGGGTTGTATGAATCAGATTGGGCCTAGTGGGCCATATACATGTATGTAGACTTGTTAGGACTTTGTAAAGGGCTTCGGGCCTAGTATCCGATAACTGTTTAAACATACATAAAACATAATTAATTTATTGAGACCGTGGACAAGTCATAGGGTTAAGGTGTGGCAACGGGTATATACATGTCTAGGATTGGATCTAGGGAGAGCTTGGTACTTAAACAGTCTTAATGACTCACCTCCTCTTCTCTGGAATCCTACTTGGTGCATAGTATTCGATCGTCTTAGCTCACAGGATTTGTTAACGGGCCAAGGTAAGTAAAAACCCATAATAAAAAAATTATCGAAATGCCCTTAAGGGCGAAAATAACCAAAATGCCCCTATGTGTTGAAGGTAAGATTTATGGATGTTACCTGTATATCTGCTGCATACATACGATATTCTGTTTAGGTTGCATTGGGTTGGGAATTATGGAACGGAGGAAGTATGAGGATCGCATGGCTGCTTGACAACCGTGGATCCACCGACGGCTATTAAGCCCAATATGTGATTGGCAGCTTGCTGCAATGAAGGTAGTTCTGCAACCGGGCTACCATTAATGTGTATCAGTTGGGTGGGTCGATATTTATATCCCCACATGATGTGTACAGGGGGATGGATTTGGTGTATAGCGGATGGACTATTGGGGTGGGTTGCACTACATTGCATTGCATGTATGATTTTATGGTGACTGATGAATGCTAGTTACTCGTCGAGGGTTGTACACATTGAGTTTTCAAAAACTCACCCCTCTTTTATTTTTCTCAGGAGATGCTCAGCAGAATTTTCGATGTTCGGGGGGACCTGAGGTGGCCAGCTAGCAAGACGACTTGGACTTGTTTCTTTTAAAAAAAAAACATATAGTTTCTAGTTTATTAAGCAATTTCAGACTGGAATGTGATAATGCCTTCCCTTTTGTTATTATGTAGATTATTATTTTTAGGCGTTGTAATCATGAGAAGTTGAACATGGGTTCCCTAAATCATAATTTGTTTTTCTACGTTTCCACAACTAAATTTTATTAAAATGACAGGTTTTCATAAATCATATGTTTTAAACAAGCTTTCGCAATTGAAAGGAGTTATTATAAGTTAATGAAGGTTTCTCATTTTAAGGAAGGGTTTTCAATGAAAACAAGGTTTTCGATAAAACACTTCAATGTGATGCGCCAGATTCAGCCATAACGTCCGGGTCGGGTTTGGGGTGTTACACACGCCATCCCTACACTTACAGTGTTAGCACCGGTTGCGGCACTAAATAGAGTCACAGTAAAGCTACTAATATCAGAATATGTGGCACAACCACCAATCCTCCATAACAATATCCCAATCCCAAGCAGTATGTCATGTTTGCAGAATGTCATGCACAAAACAGTCATACAAATCACAGACAAATCAATCATTTTACCCTTTAGGGGTATTTTGGTAATTTTACAGTACAAGCGTATTTTGGTAATTTTATAGTCTGGGGTCTTAACGACCCAACAGAAGGTCCACCGTCGCCTCGAGTGACTTAAGTAACCTAAACAGACCTGATAGTGTAAATGGGCCAAAGGTCCATACTCGGCCAAAGTGGGTCCACACACTTGTGTCGCCTATTTAGCCCAGAAACAACCATAGCTATGCAAACGTCACAGTCCAAAAAACACTTAACAAATCTCATACATTCTATCCGTGTGGGCCAACAAGCCCACTGGGCCCATACAACCCATTTCGTCCCAACGAGGCCTAGAACAGCCCAAGACCACGAGAGCACTCATTGCGGCCTCTACAGTCTAACGCCCGTGTTCGTGGGCTCGGTTCACCACATGTGCAATCGCACGATCGTGTGGCATCATACGTCATATTTTTAGTTTTTTGGAATTTTTCCGATCTATAGTCTATTCAGTGTGTGAATACACACCTGTTTACGAAAATGAGCGAAGGCTCCGCGAGTACTCCAACCTACATTCATCCCAAACATTCAATCAATCATTCATTTATTAGAGTTCATAGGCTCTTAATCCCAAAATCAATAATACTATCTACCTCAATTGAGCAAACCACGGCCTGCTTTACTAAATCGTAGTAGACTAAAACCGATCCCATTTTACTTGCCGATAATCTACGATATCATAAGATCTTAATAGGTGAGATGCCCTAGGATCATGACATAAATCTCACAGAGATATAGGGGCATTTGGCTTATGCCCAAATAATAAGAAAGGTAATGCTCTTACCTTAATAGAATAATGGAAGAAAAGGTTTGACGAGTTGAGTACTTCTGCACTTCACCACTCCTCGGGAATACCTAAAACCCCACGATCACAACTTATCGAGAACTCTTGTAGAACCAGAATAGAGAGAGAGAGATGAGACAAGGAATGTTCAACCAAATTAGAACAAGATAAACATGGTTGACAAGCAAGAGACAGAGAGTATTTGATCGGAAAGAAATCGAAATATCGAGAGAAAAGGAGAATAGAAAATGGAGAAAAAGATGGGAAGAAAAGAGACTAAAATCGATCAAGAAAATGAAAGGTAAGAAAAGTGAAAGAAGGAGAGCAGTCGACAGAAGTTAAGAGAGGTATTCGGCAATACACATAACTTTACCCAAATGGTTAATTCGACAATGCTAGCAACCAAAACAGAAACCAAAATAAGAGACTACTTTCGGCACTTCAGTTCAAAACAAAATCGACAGAAAAAGAAGGATTCCCCAAAACAAAAGTGATCAAAACTGAACAAAAGAGAGTGGAAAAACTAGCTTATCCGAATTTCCACACCCCTAATGCCCATTTCAGCACATTTCCCTTAACTCATCAAACTCTTAACTTTTCTCCACAAAACCTTCCCTCAATCTTCTCCTTGAATCTCTCCCCTAATCACTCCAACAACTCCTCTATGACAATTTCAACTTAGAGTCCCAAACCAACTCCAATACTAGTCGTCCATGTAGCAAAATAAATATCCATCATAATACTATGGTGACACTCGAACCCCTGACCACATGCACACTCCTAGCGCCTCCTTGCCACTTGACCACATGCTTCTTTGAGTCACCTCTTAACCTTAATTATTTAAATGGCTTACTACCAAACATTTAGGGTTTTATTCACTTAAAACCAAAAATTTCGCTAAAGCCCAGGTTTGAACCTAGGACTTCTCCAACACTTCTTAAGACCCTTAACAACTGAAGCAACCTTCACTTATGTCACTTCTTGCACAATAGTTATTCACGTGCTGACTTCCAAATGCTCCCCAAGCCCAAGGCCCATTTCTTCTAGGCCCAAAATTTGGGGCGTTACAACTCACCCCTCCTTAAAGAAATTTCATCCCAAAAATTTTCAACTGTTAAAACATTTGCACAACACGGATTACAACACTATGCTCCCGCTGTGCACTCTAATTCTAAACTAAATAAATAGTACACTATGGGTAAAGTACGTACCAGTATTCATATTCAGAGTGTTTCCGTCCTCTAGACGACGTGCTGTGTAGACCAAAGCTGGCAGCCTCGCCTCTGCATGACCCATACCCTTGCCTGGTGCTCTATGACCACGACCCATTCCATTACCACAGCCTCTCGGTGGTTGCTACTCACCCCTCGACGGTTGTACATTACCCATACCAGTAGCTCGCGCAAAATTCGGCCTCCAAGGACACTCTTGGAAATGGTGCTCCATCGATCCGCATCTTAAACAGGCTCCAGCCTTTTTCCAGCACTCGCCAAGATGACTTCTCCCACCATCTGCATAACGCTGTGATCCAGTAACAGCAATAGGGACCCCAACTCGGACTGGCCCATCAACTCTAGTCTTTTTCTTAGACCTACCAAATAAACCTGAGGGCTCTGAATCCCTCTTACTTTCGCTTCTTTCCTTCTCACGGTTCTGGCACTCCACGCACTTCACCTCCTCGGCGATCTTCACCTTTTCCACTAACGTAGCAAAATCTCGCTCCCTTTGTGGAGCTATCAAAACCCGAAGACTATCTCTGAGGCCATCCTCAAAATGAACACAGCGCTCATATTCTGTTGTCACCATTCCACGAGCATAGCGGCTAAATCGTAAGAACTCTGCCTCGTATTCTACCACAGATTTATCCCCTTGAGTCAAGTTCAAAAGCTCCCTTCTTCGGGCATCCACGTAACTAGCACTTACATACTTTCCTTAATATACAGACTTTAAGAAATCTCAAGTTAACCGGTCAGGTTGAGTACCCTCTTTCATTGTAAGCCACCAGCGATGACGGTAAAGAAAGACATCGCACCTTTTAGCTTCGCTCGGGTACAAATGAGAGGTCATCCATTATCCTTTTCGTGGCCTCAATCCAATATTCAGCCACATTAGCGGCTACTCCAGCAATACCTCTAAAAGTTTCAGCTCTGTTCGACTGAAGTTGTTCTGTAATCGACCCACAGCCCACAGTACCATTATTAGGCCCAGCTACCCTTTCCAGAATCCACAACATAGCTTGAGACAGTGCATCGTCCCCAGCTGCTCAATCTTGAAATCCAGTTTCAATTATAGGTGAAGTCAGTTCTTCCATACATTCAGTATTAGCATGTGGCTCGATGACGATGACCCAGCCCCAGCAATTTCGCGACCTCTACCGCGGCCTTTTGTACCCCTTCCACGAGTACCTCTGGTGCTCATAATCAATTTGTGTATTACCTGAATTAAAAATTTTATGCAGCTTAACTCATAGTTCTTGTAATTAAATAGATGTTTTATGGGAAGCAGGCTCACTACAGTATTAGTTTCCTATGGTTTCACGGTTTTCTCTAACTAGAATAGTATGGTCAAATTTCTAAAGTAATCACAGTATTTCCTATTGCATAATAGTTTAAAAGCAAAAAATAGTATTCAGAAAACTTACGGATTCAGTGCCAGAGACTTGGTGAACCACACTTTTAGAAAACATCCGGTAAAATGGTTCAAATACTTCAAATCTTTTGAAATAGTCCTTTCAAAAATTCCATTTTAAAACCCAATCCATAGCCGAGTTTTACAACTTGGATCTGATACCACTAAATGTAATACCCCAAACTTGACCTAGACGTTATGGCTGAATCTGGCGTGTCACATTGAAGTGTTTTTCGAAAACCATGTTTTCATTGAAAACCCTTCTTACTATTTAAAACCTATGGCCATCTTATTCTTTGTGAAAACCTCAGTTTACATTGGTTTATTTTGCAAAACATGGTTCACTGAGAAGTAATTCCTATTTGAAATGGAGTTTGTTGTGGAAGCTTAATTTAAAATAGTCGATTTACGAAACATTATGTTTAAAAGTTAAGTTGCGAAAACGTAGTGTTTTGAAAATAGTTATTGTTTTGGAAAATCGTGATCTACTTCTAACAAATATAAAACATAGTAAATAAAATCCCAAAGTTTAAAATAAAAACCAGAAATTAAGAAAGGCCTTATTACAACCCAAATAAAAAATACTCAACAGTAAATAAACAAATCTGAAAATGTAAGCAGTGTATGGCTATCTCCGAGTCCCTCGCAGCACCGATCCACCTATCGCTGGGGATTACCTGCATAGTTAATAAACGGGGTGAGTTTACAAAAACTCAGTGTGTAATCCCCTTACCAGAGTAACAGTTAGTATACAAAAATAGAAATAGTCTGAGCCAGAGCTCTTTAACAGTAACAGTACAGTCTAGTTCAGAGCATAAGTGGGCCAAAGCCCATTACATTAACATTTGGGTCTCAACCCATCACAATATCAATTGGGCCTAGCCCAATTCAATTTCAAACCCATATGAATAATGCATGATAACCTATCCAACCCTGCACTTGCCTCCGTCCAACCCTACACTACCTGTAGGGAATAAATCACCCATGCTATCCCTACTTTTATAGTGTTAGCACCAGTTGTGGCACTAACTAGAGTCGCAGCAAAGCTGCTAAAATCAGAATATGTGGCACAGCCACTAATACGGCTTTTTCCTCCATAACAATATCCCAATCCCAAGAAGTATGTCATGTATGTAGAATGTCATGCACAAAGCAGTCATACAAATCACAAACAAATCAATCATTTACCCTCGAGGGGCAAAACAGTCATTTTACCCTTTAGGGGTATTTCGGTAATTTTACACTACAAGGGTATTTCGGTAATTTGACAGTCCGGAGTCTTAATGGCCCAACAAAAGGTCCACCGTCGCCTCGAGTGACTTAAGTAACCTAAACAGACCTAACAGTGTAAATGGGCCTAAGGCCCATACTCGGCCCAAGTGAGCCCACACACTCGTGTGGCCCATTTAGCCCAGAAACAGCCATAACTATGCAAATGTAATGGTCCAAGCAACACTTACCACATCTCATACAATTTATCCGTGTGGGCCCACACGGCCCATCTCAGCCCAACGAGGCCCAGAATAGCCCAAGACCACGAGAGCGCTCGTAGCGACCTCTGTAGTCTAATGCTTGTGTCTGTGGGCTCGGTTCACAACACGTGCGATCACACACTCGTGTGGCATCATATGCCATATTTTTGGCTTTTTAACATTTTGCCGATCTACAGTCTATTCAGTTTGTGAATACACACTTGTTTACGAAAACGAGCGAAGGCTCCGCGAGTACTCCAACCTACATTCATCCCAAATATTCAATCAATCATTCACTTATTAGAGTTCATAGGCTCTTAATTCCAAAATCAATAATACTATCTACTTGAATTGAACAAACCACAGCCTGCTCTACTAAATCGTAATAGACTAAAATCAATCCCATTTTACTTGCCGATAATCTGCGATATCAAAAGATCTTAATAGGTGAGATGCCCTAGGATCATGACATAAATCTCATAGAGATATAGGGGCATTCGGCCTATGCCCAAATAATAAGAAAGGTAATGCTCTTACCTTAATAGAATAATAGAAGAAAGGGTTTGACGACTTGAGTACTTCTGCACTTCACCGCTCCTCGAGAATACCTAAAACCCATGATCACGACTTGTCGAGAACTCTTGTAGAACTAGAATAGAGAGGGAGAGATGAGACAAGGAATGTTCGGCCAAATCAGAACAAGATAAACAAGGTTGACAAGAAAGAGACAGAGAGTACTCGATCGGAAAAAAATTAGAATATCGAGAGGAAAGGAGAACAGAAAATGGAGAAAAAGATGGGAAGAAAAGAGACTAAAATCAATCAAGAAAATGAAAGGTAAGAAAAGTGAAAGAAGGAGATCAGTCGACAGAGGTTAAGAGAGGTATTCGGCAATACACATAACTTTACCCAAATGGTTAATTGGACAATGCCAGCAACCAAAATAGAAACCAAAATAAGAGACTACTTTCGGCACTTCAGTTCATAACAAAATCGGTAGAAAAGGAAGGATTCCCCAAAAAAAAGTGACCAAAACTGAACAAAAGAGAGTGGGAAAAATAGCTTAGCTGAATTTCCACACCCCTAATGCCCATTTCAGCATATTTCCCTCAACTCATCAAACTCTTAACTTTTCTCCACAAAACCTTCTCCCAATCTTCTCCTTGAATCTCTCCCGTAATCACTCCACAAATCCCTCCAACAACTCCTCCATGACCATTTCAACTTAGAGTCCCTAACTAACTCCAATACTAGCCGTCCATGTAGCAAAATAAATATCCATCATAATACTATGGCGACACTCGAACCTCTAACCACATGCACAACCCTAACGCCTCCTTGCCACTTGACCACATGCTTCTTTGTGTCACCTCTTAACCTTAATTATTTAAAAGGCTTACTACCCAACATTCAGGGTTTTATTCACTTAAAACCAAAAATTTTGCTAAAGCCCAAGTTTGAACCCAAGACTTCTCCAACACTTCTCAAGACCCTTAACCACTAAAGCAGCCTTCATTTATGTCACTTCTTGCACAGTAATTATTCACGTGTCGACTTCCAAATGCTCCTCAAGCCCAATGCCCATTTCTTCTAGGCCTAAAATTCAGGGCGTTACATGTTCATCACACCTCAAGCTTTCATATTTTTCTATTAGACATCAAAGCACAAGCTTATCGTTCATGGGTATATTTTTGAACATGAACCCTAACTCAAATTAAGGGTAGAAATAACTAAATCGAGCTACGAGGACTTCAAAAATATAAAGAATATTAAAAATGGGGCAAGGATGCACTTACTTTGAGCTTGAAAGATAAAAGAAACCCTAGCTATGGCTTCTTGTGAAATTCGGCCAAGGAGGATGAAGATGGACATAATTTTTGGACTACTTTTCCCTTTTAATTCTTTTAATAACCAATGGACCAAAATGCCCTTCCATTAAAACTTTGATATTTTATCCTTCCTATGTCCATTTTTTCCCATAATGACATATGATGGTCTAATTGCCAAATAAGGACTTCGAATTTCAAATCTCATCACAATTAAGCCCTTAAATCAACTAGAACACATGTTTTTCACTTATTGCAATTTAGTCCTAATAACTCAATTAGACACCTTATCGGTAAAATTTCTCATCAATATTTTCACACAGGCATGCATATATATCATGGACCTCATAACATTCATAAAATAATTATTTCTATCTCAAATTTATGGTTTTGAAACCACTGTTTCGACTAGGCCGTAATTCAGGATGTTACATTTTGAATAGTTTGGTTAATAAAATTATTCATGAATTACATTAATACCATTTGTATATTGTTCTCACATGGAAAGTCTAATATGTCATCTATTAAGTCCAATTAGGGAGATACTTTGTCTTGGGCATCAGAGTGGATAACTCCTAGAAGATAGAGGCATAGATGTGACTGACTGGACTGGCAGTTCATCGGACAGGACCCAAGTAGAATAGATCCTAAATTTGTTTTTGTATTTATTCACTTGTGACGTTCATAGTGTGCCATACCTTAATCCCAAGTGGATGGTAGACTATGTATGCGTGACTTGTATACTTTGATGTAAGTAAAATTCAAGGTTCATAAGGAGCTAAAAGCTGGTGTGTTGGGTATACGACTTTCTACAATATATAGCACTATTCACAATAGTGTAATTCATAGCCCAAGATGAAAAGTAAATGTGGTCATAGGTCATTCATCTTTTTGATGAATGACTTGATTACTATTTAATAGTAATTGGCTTTTCATTAAGGAAGATGTAATGGTTACCATGAGATGAAATAAGATCATATTGGGAGAGCAGATTTATCCCAAAGAGCTTAAAGATATCCTATGAGGGTAATGAACTTATGAAAAGTTCATTGGATGAGCACTGATCGAGTTGCTCTTGTAATGGTATGTCATTAAGGAGAGCTCAATCATGATAATATAGTGGAATGACTTTGTGGCTAAATGAGTTTATAATTAATAGGAAAAAAAGTTGGAACTTAATTATAAATAATTTTAGCACTAATTACATATATTCAATTGTTCTCTCTGCTAGCTCGTTGAAACTAGAAATGAATTACATGTTGAATCAAATGAAAAAAAATAGATAAAAATGGTAAAACTGGAGAAATGGGAAACATTCGAAAATGGATGTGGTTTTCTCACTAAATGGAAATAACCTAGAAAATTAATTTATGGTTTTTGAATTATTAATTAACTAATTAATAGAATTAAATTAAATTAATTGGTCATTGTGATTCTGTTGAATGTAGAAATATTAAATATATTTTCTCATAGATTCTTTTACAGTAATGTTGTCACGATTTTAATGAAATAAGAATCAGATTAAGAAAATTATTTAATTAGGAAATTTATTTATTTATTTAAATTAATTTATTATGCTTATTTTGGAAAATAGAAAAACATGTATTGAATTGGATTGAATTATAAAGCATTGGGTTAAAAGTCTAGGAAGCACTTTTAATTGAACCTAATATAAGAAAGGCTCAAAACCCCCTCATATTGAATACAAAGGATGGCAAACCCTAGTATGTTTAACTAGGGTTTTCGCCCTTCTCTCTCCTGATTCAGCTAGGAGAGTGTTTTTAGATTAAATAGGCATTAAATGTTTCTACTATTTCAACAAGAGTTTCACTTCTTTTTCCTATAAATATATGGCATCGGTAAGGCTATTTTTAAAAAAAATTGAGATATTGTTATTCTGTCCGAATTTTATTTTCTAAGTATAAATTTTATTTTTTGGAATAACAAATTTATTGGTTTATATTGAAGAGAGATTTGTTTTCCCAATGAAAGTAAAGTAAATAATTGTTAGTTTTATGTTTGATTCGAATTTGTTTGATCCACACTCGAAGTAGTTTGTGGTACGAGAATAGCGGAGAAGGACATTCAGTTGAAAGCCAGGAGCGACAATGATCCATCTAGCCAAAAAGACAGGTGCAATTTTGGGTTGAGTTTATTGCTATAAATATCACAAACTGGCTTAGTTTTCAAAATTTTAATTTCTTGATGTGCAAGAAAACCATTTTCAAACTAGATTTTTCCATCAAAGAGTTTCATACGTTTGCCTTTATTGGCTAGGTAATCCTTCCACTCTTTGCAGTTTTTGAAGTGTCCTTTGTTGTTTCTTAGAGAACTTAGTCTTGTTTCTTATAGAGTGTTTTCCCTTCCCTTTAGAGGAAGAAGCAATCGTTAAGTTTGTTTCTACTTTTCGGATCGATTGACCTCCACTCAACATCAACTCATAGGATTGTAACTCCTTCATGAGTTATGTAAGCGTCAAATTCTTGTTTCCAAGGTTATATGCAATTTTAAAGCCTGCAAAATCCTTAAGCAAGCTTTTGAACATCTCTATTTGTGTGCTCTGGTCCAAACTGGTTTCATTATCTGCAGCCTCAACAACGTACCCTATAAGAGTAAAAGTATGATCTTTTACTGAAGTGTCAAACTTTTTTTGGGCATTAATCAAACTAGTTATAGCTGACTGTCGAGCCAAGGCAGCTTGGCCTTTGACCTTTAGTATGTCTAGAATTGCTTTGGGAGCCTTATAGCTCTCCAGTTGCTTATAAAGGATGTTGATCACACTTTTCACCATATACCATCAGACTCCTTCTAGTGCTTTCTAGCCTCAGTTTGAGTGGCCAAAAGACATTTAGCATCAAGGACTGATTTTAGTTTCTCACAGCTCAGGACAATCATAAGGTTTCTTTTCCGTTCCTTATAGTTATTTTATTCAGTTTGTTCTCAATAAGTATGTTTAGTAAGGGAGTAGGTGCAATTTTCAAACTAAAAATAAAACATTCATTTATTAATATCTTTGTATTCAGCAAATATTTGAAAAATTTTGCAACATTCAATATGCATTAAGATGATGCATGCGTCTTACATTAAACCTTGAAATATTTGCAAGTCATTGCAACGATAATTCCTACGCTCATTGAATTAAGTTACTGTGAGGCAATCTTAATCTAGTAATAATATAGATTTCCATCCAATTAACACATGAACCTAATTCCTTAGGCGTTCACACATACTAATAATCGTTTAACATTTGGCGATTATTCTAGCTTAAACATAGCTTCTTAGGAAGTTACTTAACTAGAAGATCTCGAGTATATAACCATCAATTCAACACCTATCACATTATGTACCACAAATGATTCATCATGGTACAATCTTACCGAGTGACATGTTGTGACTAATTATCGTCTTTAAAGAAAAACTTATTGTTATATTGCATGATAATACCTACAACGTGGTCAGTCAACTAGCATACGATTACAAGATAATTATTCTTTATTTTAAGAAATCTCATCGATGAGATCCACATGACAATCCTACTGTGGGGTAGTTAAATTGTCATGCCATCATAAGAGACGATTGATGGAGGCTGTAGGTCTTGTTTAGGAACCTTCTCCTACTCAATCTTTTAAAAACATGCAAGGTTTTTATGTTTGGTTTCAATCATGAATGATTAATAAATGCATACAAGTACATGTGGCATTCTTTTCCTAAACTATATGGAATGCTTATCATACATATGCATGAACATACTTTGCAATCAATTTAAATATCATCATGCTATCTGGGAAAAACATAAAATTAAATGACTCTGACCAACCAAAGTTTCCATGATTTCACCCAAAGCATAGTTTAGGCTTTCTGGTTGAAAGCCAAATATCCTGATTTTTAGGTTTTTCCCTAAAACCATAACTGACTTGAAAAACACCAAAGGGATCTACTATCGAACTACTATTGCCACCATAAAATTTTGCTGTCATCACCGTCATTGGGCTACCGCCACAACTGTTGGGTCATCACCAGGTTGCCATTGACCACCATCGGCAGCCATCATTGACAACCTCCGTCGTGGGACCACCATCTATCTTTTTTCAGTTACATAATACTTATATATGTTTCCTATTAGTCTTGGGTGTGTCTCGGTTCTCCTAGATTCGTCGAAAAAATTAGTTACATAATACTTATATATCTTTCCAGCTCACACAAATTATTATATAAATAAATAAAATAATTCCTACGTGAAGATGATAATCCAAGATCTAATTGCATATCTCAAAAATAATAATAATAATTACAACCAAATTTCTAGGAAACACAACTTTGGCAAAATTACTTTATCATGTAAATAACAAAATAATAAAAATACATTCATTCACATACATAACCTAAAACATGCTAATAAAAACAATAATGTCACACCTTATCAAAAATTAACTGAGCATGAAGAAGAGAAAATATTTTAGTTTATATATAAACATAGCACAACCTGGCTCTAATAGCAATTGTTGGAAAAAAATCTAGTTCAAAAATAGTTTTCTTGCACTGATAAAAAATATTTTTTTTTGAAGATCGAGTCAACTTGTGACATTTATAGCAATATTTTTTTTCTCAAAATAGTACATGTGCTTTGAGAGAGACGGATCTTAAACGCTCCCGTCTTTTAACCAAATGGCCTTCTTCGCTATCCTCAAGCATGAACTGCCTCGAGCATAGGCTCAAACAATTTAAAATCAAACACATAATCAAATCACTAGATTTGTTATTCCTGAAAAATAGAATTTATACTTAGAAATAAATTCTAACTTATTTTTCGGTAGAATAACAATATCTCAAAGTTGTGTAAAACTTGTTGTATGTTTTAGCCTTACCGATGTGATCTCTTTATAGGGAAATGAAGTGAAATTCTAGTTGTATTAGTAGAATATAAATAATAATTATTTAATAGAAAAATCTATCTTCTAGTTGAACAATGAGTGAGAGATGGCTAACCCTAGTTAATAATACTAGGGTTGCTGTGCCTCATACTTAATATAAGGGGTTTTGGGTCTTTCCAGTATCGGATTCAAATATAAGTGTTTCTTAGACTTTTCACTCAACACTTTATAATTTAATCTAACTCATTGCATGTTTTTATATTTTCCAAATTAAATATTATTTATTAATTTAAATAAAAATAATTTTCCAATAAAATAATTTTTCTTAACCCAATTCTAATTTTATCAAAGTCATGGCAACTTTACAACAAAAGAATCTATGAAAAAATATATATTTGATTTCTACATTCAAGGACTTCACAATGACCAATTAATTTCATTCCATTTTTGAACTTCAATTATTTAATTAAATAATAATTCGTAAAAGTTAAACTAATTCTCAGGTCATTTCCATAATTAGTGAGAAACCATATTCATTTCTGAATGTAACTCATTTCTCTAACTTCGTCATTTCTATCCATTTTTATTCATTTAATTCAACATATAATTCATTTCTATTTTCAACGAGCTAGCAGATGGACTGATTGGACATATGTATTTAGGGCTTAAATGATTTATAATTAATTTCTAGTTTTCCGCTAATTAATTATAAACTCGTTTAGCCATGAAGAAATTCCATTATAGTACGTGACTAAACTCTCCCCAATTACATTCCATTATGAAAACTACTCGACCAGTGTTCGTCCAATGATTTTTTCATAAGTATGTCACCCTCATAGGATATCCTTAATCTTTTTGGGATAAATTTGTCCTCCTAATATGATCCTATTTTATCTTATGACAACAATTACATCTTCTTTCATGAAAAGTCAATTACTATCAAATAGTAATTCAGTCATTCATCACAAAGACAACAAACTCGTGGCCACATTTACTTTTCATTTATTATGTAATGCCAATGAGAGTATATCATTTTCATATTTCTTAGGTTATGAATTCCACTATTCTGAATGATGTTACATACTACAACTCGTATACCCAACGCTCCAGGTTTTGGTTCCTTATACATTTCAACTCAGGCTTTTAGTTACATCAAAGTATACGAGCCACACATACATAATCCATCATCCACTCAGGATTAAGGCATGTCACACTATGAATGTCACAAGTGAATAAATCCACAAATGGATTCAGGATCTATTCTACTTGGGTCCTATCTTATGTACTGTCAGACCAGTCAGTTACATCTATGTCTCTTATCTTTTAGGATTTATCCGCTCTGACACCCAGACAAAGTATCTCCCCAATTAGACTTGATAGACAACATATTAGTCTTTTAATCGATTTTTTCGTTTTTGATTAGACTAATGACATGTTTAAGTTCAACTATTAATACAAGTTGTCTTTCCATATTACGATCCGGCAACGTAATACCACTTAATGTTAGTTAAACATTAAATAATCAGTGAGCTAATATTTTCTTCCATTTTACTTGGTATGCAAAAACCATTAAGGACAATATACAAAGGGTAATTTTTGGATAATTTTATTAAACCAATTTTTTCAAAAATATACAAGGATACATAGATGAATATACTACACTTAGGGCACTAGATCCAACAAGAAAAAGATTACATGTATTACTATCCGTAGTGAATGTGTTTTCTCACTATGAGCAAGAGATGACTTAATGATTAAATTAATTTTTTCGAATTATTATTTAATTGATTGTAATTAAATAATTGAGGTTCAAAGTGGAAATTAAATTAATTAGTCATCATAGTATTGTTGATTAAGATAATTAAATTTATTACTCATAGATTTTAGTATGATAAAGTCATCATGACTTTAATGGAATTAGAGTTAAGTTGAGAAAATAATTTAATTAAGAAAATTAATTTATTTATTTTAATTAAATAAATAAATGTATTTTAGGAAATAAAAAAATTATGTATTAGGATGGTTAAATTATATGTGTTAGTTTAAAAGACCAAAGAGAAACATATAATTGTACTTAGTACACATGAATGGCCTAATATACATGGGATGGGTGACACACAGGGTTCCTAGAGTGTGCCATAGTCCACCCCTATCAATCCTAGTAGGACTTGTGTTTTTATTAAAATATTATGATATTGTTTCTTCTTATTCAAGTAATACTTTTATGTTTCTCTTTATAAATAGAGATCATGGGCTAGGTCAAAATACAAAATACTAAGTGATAATATATTGTTAAAATTCAGTGAGATTTATTCTTCCAAATAAATTCTAATTTTGAGAGAGTTTTTTTTTCTTTTCGGTTTCTAGCTTTTGAGGGTTATTGATATTCTCATTGAGTACTAATAGAAAATTTTCATTATGTTCATTGGTTCGTGACTTAGAGCTCATAGTTTAAGAAAACCAAGGTTCGATAATAGCAAAGAATATCTTAGTGGTTGAAAGTTGGGAAACATCTTATACTGTCTATTCCAAAACCCGAGTACAAATTTGATAAACAATGTATTGCTATAAATAACAAAATCGCTTGAGTTTTAGAAAAAGAATAGTTTTTCTTGTGCAACAAAACTATTTATAAATTGAATTTCTCCAACATTTTGTTCTCAAACTAATAACTAAATAAATAATATCACAAATGACAAGTTGCAATTTGATAATTCACATATGATTATCTTGTAGATACATCTACCAAAAATATATCAAAATATCCACTTGCTAGATAAATGATATCATATTTCTTTCAATAGTTCAAGAGATTCAACCTCAAATTTTGCTTCTGAGGTTCTAATAAATAATCTTCCTTGAGAACAAGTAACACCTAAGAATCTTTACAATGAAGAATTTTCATTTTTTTAATAAATATCCTTGTACATTCTCATTTTACACATCTTTATAGTTCGGGATGGTCTAACCAATCATACCAATTAATTAATACATTTGGACTAGTGAACTTATGATTTACTATAACAAGTGATTTAACAATACTAATATAGAAAGTGTGAACTAGAGAAAAGGTAGGTAACTTTTCATAAGAAAATTCATTCAATTAATTTCAATAACATATTTTATGTGCTTCATAACAATTAGATATAAGTCTAGAGGTAGTTATAAATGTTAATTAGAAATACTCTAGAATGTCATCTTTGAAGCAACCAAATATAGAATGTTAGCCTTCATACAATAAAATCAAAGCTGAAACCACATACATTTGTTGCAAATAAAATTTATCACTTTACAGAATGCGTCTAAAAAAATATTTTATTTGCATACATAAATGTGTAAATTTTAGCAAAGTGTATGAGCATACCATAAATGTGTAATTTTTAGCGAAGTGTATGAGCATACCATAAATGTACAACAAATAAAAGTTGAAATGTAGTATGGAACTATTAATCTAAATTGCAATATTGAGTTTGACATATAAATCCTCCATCATCTAATTATTACTAGTAAGATATTCAAGAATTAAACTATTAGAGTCACAAAACATAAAAAGGATGCAACAATAGTAAGTTATAGAGGATATTACCATAAGATTGCATACAAATATCAAAATCAAATCATGGACTTAAAGTTTAGTAATGAAATAAGTTATAGCAACAAATTTCTTAATATGAATTATAAAAATCCTAAAAATTAACATAGTAACATTAAAATGATTTGCAAGATTACATTGGTATCCATTAACTATTTAGAGTTAACATTAAAATGATTAGCAATCTAATTTGTGTGTTTAATGTACCTACTTTTGGTTAGTTTTTTAACAAATGGTACTAAGCTTGTGATTTCTTGCTTTAAATTTTGTTAAGGACGCAATTTGAATGTTGAATTTCAAAAACAAGAAAAATCAAGCTAAATTGAAACAAAAAGCAAGACAATAGGCTAAACTGAAAATTGCAAGACCATTTTTGGCTAATAAAAAAATATAAGATTTTTTACGTTGGCAAAATCCTATATTTAGAATAAAAAAATTGGATTTTGTGGTAGGTTGTTGAGCATGATTTTAAAAGTAAACCATGTGGAATTACCTCTTTGAGAGGTGTATATATAGGCTTGTTATTGTGACTTGAAGACACACTTGAATTTGGAAGGCAATTAGCATATTCTTGTTTAGTAATATTTGAGCATTATGCCATTTCTTTCTTCTTTTGTTATGTTTTGGTAAAATTGTCTTTCCACTCTTGTACCCCAGTCGAGTATGATTAATTTCATGCTCAACTAATTTCCATTTAGCTTTAGGCCAGTTATCATTTCGTGTAACACCCCTAATCCATATCCACCACTAGAACAGGGTTACAGAGTATTACTAGAGTTTACAGATTTAAAAATAGTTTACACATATCATTTAATATTCATAACTGAAATCAAACATATTCAATCATAATGTCCCTTGAATGGGCCTCGAGACCCAATTTATGTTTTAGAAATAAGTTGGGACTAAATCGGGAACTCAGAAATTTTCACAAAATCTCAAATTTTTTTACAAGTACAGAGGACACACGCCCATGTGGTCAGGCCTGCGAGCCACATGGCCAAGTGACACGCCTATTTCCCAGGCTATGTGGGCATTAGATGTGAGGCACACGAACATGTCTCAGCCCATGTAACTCTCTGACTTGGGTCACACGGCCAACCACATGCCCGTGTGCCAAGCCGTGTGGACAATTTTATTTTTGAAAATTAGGTGTAGACATGGCCAAGTCAAACGCCCATGTGCTAGGCCCTGTGACACACATGATTGAGACACACGCCTGTGTCTCTGCCCATGTGAGCAATTCGAAGCACTCTGTTTCTCAAATTTTAAGATGCAAGGGACACACGACCAAACCACACACCCGTACGCATGACCGTGTGTCACACACGACTGAGACACACGCCCGTGCTCTGCCTGTGTGGATAAAATAAATCTATTTCCAAGCCTTATTTCTCACCCAAATTTTCCTTGCACCTGCATTAACATTTTAACACATTCCCAAACCAATTCAAAACATTTAAATCAAGCCAAACCAATTTTTATGCATGGCATATCATCACATATTTTTGAGTGAAATTGGTGAAATATTCATTTAAGCATATTTATACCTAATATGTATATCAACTCAAGAACACAACACATATCAACACAATATGGTCTCATACACATATACATCAAAACATACCATCACTAGCCATTCCAATTGCTAATTACAACCAAATATTAATATGTCATCATTTGGTCAATTTAACCTGTGCATGCCATTATACCAAGGGAAATTTTACTAATTATACCAAAATGAGTTGAAGGATAGTGTGATCTTGCTTCGACCCACTTCCAACCTTTACGAGCTTCCGAATACTATAAAACAGAAGAAATAAAACAGAGTAAGCATATTATGCTTAGTAAGTTCATATAACAGAAAATCAACTTACCAATCATTTATATTTAAGATAATCATACAAAATCTATCCAAAGAAATTTGGCAATTTACCTAAACACATATAATCTCAAGAAACTTGTTAGTAAGATATTATATATAAACATCAAGAATGAAGAATGAGCTCATCATGTAATAACTTTCATAAACATATCCTTTTCATATCATATTTCCGTTTAACATGTGCATTTCTATGACAATTCTTCTTAAGCTCAGTTTAACCATGTCAGATCTTTACCCGTTGAATTTATTTAAAATATCGACGAATACACATGTAGTACACACGAAGTGTACAAAACTGTAATCCGTCAACTCATATTCAGGGGTACCCATTAAGGCACATAATCAGGAAGCACTCTCTCGAGCCATATAAAAGGAAGCTCATACGAGCCATGTAACAGGAAACTTATTCGGGCTATAATAGGAAACTCATAAGAGTTTAAAATAAGAAGCTCATTGAGCTTAATAGGTAACTCCGAAGAGTATTTTTAGTGAGCTTCGGATAACCATATAACAAGAAGTTCAAGCGAGCCATATCAAGAAGCTCACAAAGAGCCTATATAAGGATGCTCATAAAGAGTTGCAGTATGTCCACATTATATGCAGGATCCATACTGATCGTATAACAGGACGCTCACAAAGAGCTGTGGTATGATCGCAACACATGCAGGGTAAAATCGATCGGGATGCTCCCAGGAACCATGTAACGGGAAGCTTGAGAGGGCTTATAACAGGATGCTCGTAAGAGCTATGGTGTGTTTGCAACATATGCAGGACAACAACCAATACGAGAAATCTGTATCCATCGAATTTCATTTATTCAGACAGGACTTATTACTAATCAAACATTATTGAACATGTGATCAATTTCATATTTTCATAGCATTTACAATTCATATATACACAAAATTTAATTCAAACATATAAATATACACAAATTAGTTACACAAACTTACCTCGTCATTTGCTCGTATACAAAGATCTACTAATTCGATACTTTTTTTCTTTTCCTCGATCTAACTCTTTATTTGATCTTTTTGAATCTATATAAGTGAATTTAACATCAATTTAACACATTTCATATTCAATTCAATCCAATTTACATCTTAGACAAAAGTACCATTTTGCCCCTATACTTTTAATTAATTCTAATTTTGTCCCTAGGCTCGAAAAATAAAATTCATGCAATTTAATCCTTATTCCAAGCCTAGCCAAATTTTTCATGTAACATTTACAGCCCATGTAAAATTCAAAAATTTTCCATGAATCTTACACCTTTAAAATTTAGTCCCTAAATCATAATTTCATGAAAATTTCCTTTACAAAAGTTGTTTATCTATCAACAACCTTTCATTTTCTACCATGAATTTCAACTTTTCACCATACTCATCCATGGAAAAAAAAATTATACTTTGATACTTTGGAAATTGATCCCCAAAATAGATAGATTAGGTTATTACGATCTCAGAAATATAAAAATTACTAAAAACGGGACATGACTACTTACCCAATTAAGCTTGCTTGAAATTCTCTCTCTTAGCTAGGTTTTCCATAGAAAAATTTGGGGAAGATGATATAAAATGATGATATTTTCTATTTAATTAAAATATCATCTTTTATTATTTCTAATTTAGTCCTTTTCTTTATTTAATTTTCCATTGATGACTAAGCATGTTTATCTACTAACTACATTTAATGTTCTAATTGTCATATAAGGACCTCAAATTTTGAATTTCATAGCTATTTGATTCTTCTAGCTACTAGAATTCAACTTTTGCATTTCATGCAATTTGGTCCTTTCTATAATTTAACATGAAATCGGTAAAATTTTCTTATCAAAATTTTCATACGTCATTTTTATCATAATGCAGACCATGCAATAATATTAAAATAAGTTTTCTTTCTAACTCGAATTTGTGGTCCTAAAACCACTATTCCTATTTCACTGAAAACGGGCTATTACAACTCTCCCCCTTAAATAATTTTTGTCCACGAAAATCTTACCAACAAAGAGGTTAAGATATTGCTTTCTCATTGTTTCCTCCGGTTCCCAGGTAGTGTAATAGGCTAATTTTGGGGCTAGTCAGAACAGTGGTTTCGGGACCACAAATTCGACATAGGAAAATTTAATTTTATTAGATTTTTAGGATTTACAGTTTCACGAAATTATTTTGTGATAATTTCATTCAAAAATTTTGACATTTGGGCACTCAATAGTCAAAAGGACTAAATCGTAAAAAGTGCCAAAGTTGAGTTCTACATGTTAAAGGTGTCCACTAGTTATGAGATTTTAAATTAGAGGTCTTTATATGATAGTTAGACCATTTTTTAAGTTAGTGGACAAAAATGGATATGGTGAGATAAAATTTTAAAGTTTGGTAAAAAGGGCATTTTGGTCATTTGGTAAATAAAAGAATAAAAAGGGAAAATTAAGTCAAAATTGTGTCCATATTCTCCTACCTTGGCTGAAAATCTCAAGCTCACAATAGCTAGGGTTTTTTCAACTTTCAAGCTTGATAGTAAGTGCACTCTAGCCCCAATTTTAATGTTCTTTACATTTTTGAAGTCCTCGTAACTCGATTTACCTATTTCTACCATTATTTTGAAGTAGGGTTCATGTTTAAAATTTTAACCATGTGTTACATGCATGTGTTTTGATTTTTAATGGTAGAAAATGAAAGTTTGATGTGTAATAAACAACTTTTACTAAGTGATTTTTTCATGAAAATACCTAAAAGGACCTATATGTAAAAAGATGTAAAATGGGTAGTAAAAATCTGATTTGATGAAAAATATGGGTTGATATGAGCATTTATATGGTTTTATTAGGCTTGGGTAACAAAAAAATTGAATACATTTCATTTTACGAGCCTAAGGACTAATTTGTAAAAGTGTGAAACTTTAGGGGAAAAAAGGTAATTTTGCCATAATGTGATGTTTGGAATAATTTGAGTAACGTGAATATTAAGTAAGCTAAATTTACTATTATAGATCAAGAAAAATGAAGTTCGGACCTTGATCGAGGAAAGAATAAGGTGTTTGATGATTAAATCCATTTCTCCTATTTTTGGTACCAAGGTAAGTTCGTATGTAAATAATGCATTGTTTATTTATGTTTTAAAAACTTTAATATTATATGGATTTATGATTGACTCTTGGGATAAATTTGACAATGGATGACGAGTGAGAAATATCTCGATTGAACCTTAGGAACAGTTAGGATACAAATGCCATGACATTAGGGTTAGTTGAGATTACGTGTAAGACCATATCTGGGATACGGCATCGATATGAGATTTCATGTAAGTCCATAGCTGGGCTATTAGCATCAATATGAGATCCCATGTAAGACCATATAAACTTAACGGCAATGTTTAAGTTTTCAAAGACTATGGTATGTTGCAAACAATTATGGTGAGTTGCAAGTTTGTACAGGTATGTAAACAAAACTCATGCTTAATGAGTTCGATATGTGATGAAACCTCAGATTGGTTGATCAAGTAAGTTAAATACATCTATGCTAAGCTTGATTATGAATTCACAATGAATTTTATGTTAATTTACTTTATGTTAAATCTATGTTAAAGTGTGTTTATGATGCCTATTTTTGAATAGGAACTTACTAAGCTTTAAAGCTTACTCCCCTTTCTTTTTCCCTTGTCTTATAGTGTCGCCAAGCCAGCTCGAGGATTGAAGACAGTCGGAGATCCATTCACACTATCAAAATTTCATTCTGGGTAGTTATGATTACATTATTTTGAGTTATGGCATGTATAGCGACTTGGTCATTTTGTTATGTGTCATATTCAATTTGGCGAAATGTGTTGGCTTATAATGGTGGATAATTCATTTTGTAAATGGCCATTGAAATTGGCTAATATTGGTAAAGTATATATGTATATGATAATGTTTTCATGGATGTAAGAATTTGCATAGACTGAGTTGATGAGTAGGTGATGTTTGTATGTGGTAGATGGTTGCATGTAAATGATATATTGATATCTTGTTTATGGCTGAATTGGTTGTATGAATATCCTTGGATTGGTTTTACTTGTTATTGTGTAGGTTGGTGCAAGTAAATGTGACAAAATGGCTTGGTAAATAGCCTTATATTGGTCCACACGGGCAAAGACACAGTTGTATGTCTCAACCGTGTGAAGGACACAGCCCAAGGAGATAGGCATGTGCCCAAGGTGTGTGAAGCTGCACCTATTTTATGAAAATTATGAAAATTAAATCGCCTACACGGCCTAAGCACACAGGCGTGTGACTTGGCCATGTAACTTCAATTTGTTGATGACGTCATAAATAGAGAGTTACACGGGTTAGGCACACGGGCGTGTGTGACCACACGGCCTACCCACACGGGCGTGCCCCAAAGCCACACGGGCATGTGACCCTTGTTTTGATGAAAAATTTTCTAAGTGTTCTAAAAATTTTTAAAGTTCTCGATTTAGTCTCAAACTACCCCTAATGCATGTTTTGGGCCTCGTAGGCTCGTTTAAAGGACGATATGAATGTTTTTGAAAAGTTTTAAATTTGGGTGGAAATTCATGTCTCAATTTGAATGTTTATTTGTGTTTAAGTTCGGTAATGCCTCGTACCCTATCCCGTCATCGAATACGGGTAAGGGGTGTTACAGGTAGCTTCTTCTATCCCGTGTCATTGTAACGCCCCAAATTTGGGCCTTGAAGTATTAAGTCTTGAGTATGGGAACCGTTAGAAGGCTGCACATAAATGTCTAGTTGTGCAAGAAAGTGACACAAATATATGTCTGGCTTAGTGGTTGCGTACTCTAGAAGTGTCTGGGAAGTCATGGGTTTAAGCCTTGGCTTCCACAAAAATTTTGCTTTTTTAGGATAAAACCCCTATCTTTGGCTAGTAGGGTTATAAGTTTATTTTGGTAAAAACATGACAGAAAGAGTCTGCTGGCTCAGGGGATAAGTGGCATGTAGCTAGTGTCTGAGGTCTGAGGTCCGAATCCCTGCTTGTGCAAATGGAGATTATTTTTGCTGGTGGCCATGGAAGGAAGTTATATTTGACCGAAACACCGAGGAGCTTGAATTAACTTCAAACTAAGTGGTTGAGTTGTTGAGGAGATATTGATGAAGGGATTTTATGAGGAAATCAAGAGGGTTTGAAGTGGAAGAAGTGTTGGTGCCGAATTAGGATTGTAGGTACCCAATGAATTCAGCTATGGGCATATGCCTCTCTTTGTCGAATGTGGTATGGGTGCTATACGGGTTTCTTGTTGTTTTGCTTATTCAAAATTGGCATTATTTCTCTTCGCATGTCATTGAGTTCCCTCTTTTTGTTCGAACTCTCACTCCCTTGCTCTCTTTTCACTTTCAATTTTTGTTCTTTTTGTGACCTTTCTAGACCGATTCTTTCTCTTCCTTCCCCCAAGCAATTCTTCTTCTGACCGATTATCCCACATTCCCCTCTCTTTACCTTATTGTGTTTTGGATGAATGTTGACTATCTCCTCTTTTCTCTGCATCTCTCTCAAACCGATTATTGCTTTGGGTCAAATACCTGTCTCCTTTTTTCTTCTATCAACTTTTCCCTATCCTTCCATCTTGGGTACTGTTGCTGAATATCTCCTCACGACCAATTACTTCCCTTTATTCTTTTGTTTGTGTTTGGCTTCCAGTTTTGTTAGAGTTCTTTGACAACTTGGTACAATCGTTTTGTTTTGCCTCTGTTATCCTGTGTACTTTCGGCTCTTGTATGGGTATAGGCCAATTTCTTCTATCAACTGTTCTTATTCTTTTGATTCTAGTTATTTTTGTTCATGGTGATAGATAAAGAGATTAGGAAACAATGAAAGTTTTGCCAAGGTTTTGGAAGGTAACTTTGATCGGTGGTTTGAGTGGGATAAACCGTTCTTGCTCATTCGAGGTAAGTAACAATTACCATTTTGGGGATTAAGTGCTACAATAAGGGTGTTAACTTTAATGATTAAAATACTAACATTGGGTCACAATTGAATCTAGGGTTGGTGTCCGTGGAGATTGGTGCACTTTTCACAAACAGGTGTGTAATCACGCTGCAATACCTGTTAATCAGCAAAAGCCGAAAATTTGTCTATTGACACTACACGAGCGTGCGCTCACTCGTGTGGTGATTCAAACGCATTAAACGTGGGCGTTTGATAATAGAGGCTACCATGAGCGATTTTATGGGCTAGGGCCGTTTTGAACGACGTTGGGCCGAGTTGGGTCGTGTGGGCTCCACGGGCTCGTGGGCCCCACATGGGTAAACCACACGGATGTGTGGAGATATTGGGCCAGGTTGTGTAGTTCACACGGCCATGGTCCTTTTTGGGCTTTGTGGGCCACATCATGGGCCTCGGGCCCAATTTTATTATTTGACTGTTGAAGGTTGCACGGTCGCTTTGACGCATCGTGACCTTCTCGCTTTGGCCTGCAGCGTGCTGGACCCTTAATCGATAAAATGACTATTTTGCCCTTATGTGGTAAATGACTGCTTTGCCCTTATGTGGTAAATGATTGTTTTGCCCTAATGCGGTAAATGGCCATTTTGCCCTTATGTGGTAAAATGACTATTTTGCCCTTATATGGTAAATGACTGTTTTGCCCTTATGTGGTAAAATGACTGTAATACCCCTGTAGGATAAAATGATTGTAATACCCCAGTAAGATAAAATGACTGATTTTCCCTACGAGGTGTATGACTGTATTTGAGCATGCCACGTTATATGTATGTTGCATCCATGTAAGATATTATGATACGATGCATGACATGTTGCATGGGGTTGGGGTTGTTATTTTGGAGGAACTGTACTGTACTGATATGGTCGCATGGGTTGCCCAAGGCGACTGTGGACCTACTGATGGCTTTAAGCCTATTATTGGTAGCTCTGCTGCAAATACTGTTTTAGTGCTGCAACCGGTGCAATTTTGGAGTGTACGGCTGGGTGGGTTAATTTTATCCCCACATAGTGTGTAGGGCTGGTATGGAGATGGTGTGTAGAGGCTGGATTAGGTAGGACTTGCATATTGTTTACTGATACTACACTATTTTTTGTTACTATAATAGGCCAAAGCCCGAATATATAATCGCTTCAGATCGAGATGGGCTTAGGCTCGCATCGCCATCAATTACTTAAATGGGCTCATGTAACGCCTGCATGCGAGACCGTCGCGAGTCGAGCACGAGGTGTTACTAAACTTAATTTCATCAATTAAACAAATTTAAACAATTTATTTTTAAAATTTCCAGATAAGTCAAGCTAATCATCCACAATGAGCTTAAAAATTCATATCTCGAGTTTCGAAACTCGAAATCCAATTCTGTAAATTTTCCCTCAAACTAGACTCATATATATTTACTATTTTTTTTCTAAAATTTTTGGTTGGGCCAATTAGTACAGTTTATTAGTTAAAGTCTCCCTGTTTGAGAATGCAGATCGCTCAACTCAGGTGTTACAAATCAGATATATCCCTGTACAGAGTTTCAATGACTATACCGTTTGTTTCTCTTAAAACTAGACTCTATAAGAAACCTGTACATATAAAGCATGACATCTAATTATTTTTATACAATTTATGGTGAATTTCCAAAATCAGAACAGGGGATCCAAAAATCGCTCTGGCCCTGTTTCACAAAAATTTAAATATCTCATATAATATCATTCATATATCTGTTTTGTTCCATCCATATGAAGATAGACTCATTAGGCTTAGATTCTATAACTTATTCATCATTTAAGTCCATTTCTACTATTTTTAGTGATTTTTCAAATTCACATCATTGCTTGCAAAGAATATTCTGCTTTTATAGCAAATTTTACTTTACTATAAATTTTCATGGACTAAATAGCATTTTAAACATACATGGTATCAAATATGATTTAGATTGCCCATTCCAATGGCTAATCATTCACAAACTCTTTTCTTGCCAAAGTATAATCATATCATAAAATCATTTACACAAAGTGAGTATTTTGCCATACATGCCACATTCAAGATACACAAGCCATTTTACCAATTTAGGCCTTCGGATAGTGTGAACGAGTCTTCGACCTATCCCGATTCTCAAGCCGGTTTGTCAAAACTACAATGAAGGAAAAGGAAGGAGTAAGCATAAATGCTTAGTAAGTTCACATGCAAATAGTAACATAATCATACAATTCCACATAAAAACATCATTGGCATAAACAACACCAAGACATTCATGTTACATTTGCATTTAATATCATGCTACGATTTCATCATACCAAGTTTTCAACCCGAAGATTTAAGCACATACCTGTCAAATTTTCTCATTTACCACACTTACCAACATGTCACCTTCGTTTTAGGCATTCTCCTTATTCTCTTAAGATTCACCCATTGAACACATCGGAATATAATTCGAATACACGGAAAGTTTGTACATAAGTGCCACATATGTAGCCAAGCTACCATGTAACCCGCCCATAAGTGAACTCGGACTCAACTCAACGAGCTCGGGCATTCACATCCATAAGTGAACTCGGACTCAACTCAACGAGCTCGGATGCCTAGTTACATCTCACGAACTCGGACTCAACTCAACGAGTTCGGACATTTGTATCCATAAGTGAACTCGGACTCAACTCAACGAGTTCGGATGCCCAACCATCCTAGTGACATTTCACTTGTATTCTAATCTATTCTCAAGATTCAAACGGGCTTTTTCCTCGATTACACATCTTTGCCGTCTTCCACGGAACATCAAAATCGATACTCGGTAGCAATTCATAATTTACATATTATTCAATAATAACCATAAAGCATAATATTTCATGATATTAATCATCATATCACATAAAAATATTAAATTACTTAGAATGACAATTATGTTACTACATTTACACATGAACTTACCTCGATATAAAATATTAGCAATCAAGCCTATTCCTCGTAAACTTTGTTTTTCCCTCGATCACGACTTGAATCTCGTTTCTCTTGATCTACAATGCCAAATTAATCTTATTTAATACATATATTCATCAAAATAGCCCCAAATACGAACTTTGGCAAAATTACCATTTTACCCCTAAACTTTTGCAAAATTACACTTTTTCCCCTAGGCTCTGGAATTAAACTTCATCCCATTTTCTTATGTTTTATGACATGCTGATCATTTTTCCCTTCTATGGCAACATCAAATTCTCATTCTAACATGTACTTATAACTATTAGGTATTTTTACCGATTAAACCCTTTTTTTCTCGTTTTCACTTAAAACCGAGTAGCACAAGTTGTCGAGCATAATTTAAAACCTCATATTCTATCATAAAACACCAAAATACACAAATTTCACCTATGGGTATTTTTCCAAATATGAACCCTAGGTTGAATTATTGCTAGCATAAGCTAAATCGAGCTCTCGGGATTTCAAAAATGTAAAGAACATTAAAAAACGGGCATAGAAATCACTTACAAATCAAGGCTTAAAAGTTGAAGAAACCCTAGCTATGGAGGGAGCAAAATTCGGCAGCAACTATATGGAGAAGATGACTATTTTGTGTTATTTTTCTCATTTTATTTCATTTAATATACAAATGACCAAAATACCCTTAATACCTTTCTTTGAAAATTTTCATGTACAAGCCCATTTTTGTCCAAAATTTTAGAAATTGGTCAAATTGCTATTTAAGACCTCCACATTAATATTCCAAAGTAATTTCATACTAAAAACTTCTAGAATGCAAGTTTTGCAACTTATTCGATTTAGTCCCTAATTTCAACTTAAACACTTTATGCATAGAATTTCATCACGAAATTTTCACACAATCATGCAATCATATCATAAACCTCAAAATAAATATAAAATAATTATTTCTATATCGTATTTGTGGTCACGAAATCACTATTCTGATTAGGCCCCAATTCGGGATATTACAGCTCAGGCCCAAACTATTACTGTTACTGATATGGGATTAGGCTCAGAATGTATTTCGCTCTCTGTATGTTTGGTTGTTTGACGTTAAGGGATTACACACTGAGTTTTCTTAAACTCACCCATCTGTTTAACCATACAGGTAATCCCCAAACTTAGGCGGATTGATGCTGCGAGGGACTCGAAGGTGACCACATAACTGCATGGACTTCCTTATTAGATTTTAAATCATAATTAGTTAATTTGGGCATTTTGTTGTAATAAGGCCTCTCTAAATTTTATTCCTTAATTTGGGTTTTTATTATTTTGATTTATATCTGCTAGCGGTAGGACGTGGGTTTTCAAAGGATAAATGCTTTTAAAAAATATCACGAATCATAAACGGTTTTAAGAGCTACCGCAAGAAAACAACGTTTTACAAGTAAAACGCATGTACGCAACTATTTTAAAAAGCTTCTGCTATAAATGAGATTTTGAAATTAATAATGTTTTAAAGAATATACTTTTTGATGATGATGCAAGGTCTAAAATCATCTTTTAGATCACACAAAGAGGCTAAATAAAGATTGGGCTTTTCAAACGAGATCACACTTTACGAAAAACGCTTCAATGTGACATCGCAGATTCGGCCATAACGTCTAGTCTGGGTTTGGGGTGTTATAGTCGTTGCCAAAGAACTTTCACTAAAGCTACCTTTTTATTTCTTAACTCTTTCGTCTCACGTGCCACAATTCTGATTGGTTCCTCACTGTAAGTCATGTCAGGTTGAATCTCAACTTCTGTCGGGGATATAACATGTGAAGGATCTGATCGATACCGTCACAACATATACACGTGAAAAACATTATGAATTATGTCAAGCTCTGGTGGTAATGCTAATCGAAATGCAACAGGTCCAATTCTTTCAGTAATCTCATATGGCCCGATGAACTGAGGGCTCATCTTTCCTTTATGGCCAAATCAGAGAGCTTTATTAGAGAACTTTCTTCCAAGGTGATACTTTCAAGAATCCCTTGTCACAAACTTGGAATTCTATCTCTTTTCGTTTAAGATCAGCATAAGATTTTTTTACAGTTAGAAGCTACTTTCAATCTGTCTCTAATCACTTTCACTTTTTCTTCAGTCTTAGAAATTAAATCAACTCCATGTATCTTTTTCTCACTAAGCTCAATCCAATACAATGGAGTTCTACATTTACGACCATACAGAGCCTCGTACAGTGCCATTTTAATGCTAGACTGATAGGTATTATTGTATGCAAATTCAACTAAAGGTATATACTTTTCCCAGTTAACTTCAAATTTTAGTACACAACACCGAAGCATATCTTCTAAAATCCGAATCACATGCTCAGACTGACCATCAGTTTGAGGATGGAATGCGGTACTGAAATGTAACTGTGTACCCAGAGCTTCTTGAAACTTATTCCGGAATCGGGATGTAAACCGAGGACCCCTATCTGAAACAATAGAGACCAACACTCCATGTAATCGGACAGTCTCAGAAACATATAACTTTGCTAATCTGTCCAGGGAGAAATCCATACGTACTGGAATAAAGTGTGCAGACTTCATTGAACAATCAACTATTACCCAAATAGCATCTTTCTTTTGCGGGGATAGGGGTAATCCCAATACAAAGTCCATGGTAACTCCTTCCCATTTCCGCTCTGATATCGTAACTGGCTGCAATAATCCCGAAGGCACCTAATGTTCAGCTTTAACTTGCTGACATATCAAACATTTAGATACAAATTAAGAAAAATCTTGTTTCATTCTCTGCCACTAGTACATCTTTTTCAAATCATTATACATTTTGTTACTCCCTGGATGAATAAACATAGTACCACTATGAGCTTCGTGTAGAATCTTCTATACTAGCTCTGAATTTCTCGGTACACATACTTGGCCCCTGAACATAAGGCAATCACTAGATCCAATCTGAAATTCTGAATCAGAAATTGACTTACATTGTACACGTTTAGCTTGTAATTTATCATCATTTTTCTGAGCCTCCTAGATCTGTTGCAGAAATGTCGATTTAGCTTTTAATTCAACTATGATTGAACTATCATCAGACAAAGATAACCAGGTATTCATTGCTCACAAATTAAAGCATCTGCAACCATATTGGCTTTTCCTGGATGATAGTCAATAACCAGATCATAATCTTTCAATAATTCAAGCCACCTACGTTGTCTCAAGTTCAAGTCTTTTTGCGATATTAGGTACTTTAAACTCTTGTGATCAGTGAATATATGACACCTTTCACCAAACAGATAATGCCACCAAATTTTCAATGCTAACACAATTATTACCAATTCTATATCAGTATTGCTTAATTCTTTTCATGTGATTTTAGCTATCTAGAAGCATAGGCTATTACTTTACCTTCTTGCATCAAGACACAGCCTAAACCATTTAATGACGCATTACTATAAATCACAAATTTCTTACCCTATTCAAGCTAAACTAGCACCGGTGCTTCAGTCAACAAGGTTTTCAATCTGTTAAAACTCTGCTGACATTTATCAGTCCATTCAAAGTTCACATCTTTCTATAACAATCATGCCATCATTGAGGCTATCATTGAAAATCCATTTACAAATCTCCAATAGTAACCAGCTAATCCCAAAAAACTTCTGACTTCAGACACATTTTTTGGTGGTTTCCAATTAACAATTGCTGAAATTTTATTCAGATCCACTCTAATGTCTTCAGCAGATACTATATGCCCAAGAAAACCAACTTACTAATGCCAAAATTCACATTTACTAAATTTGGCATACAATTGTTTCCCACGCAGTGTTTGCAAAACAATTCTCAAATGATTAGCATGTTCATTTTCATCTTAGAAGTATACCAAAATATCATCAATAAACACCACAACGAATCTATCCAGATATGGTTTAAAAATTGTATTCATCAGATCCATAAATTCCACAGGTGCATTTGTCAAACCAAACGGCATCACTAGAAATTCATAGTGTCCATACCTGGTTCTGAACGCTATTTTCGGTGCATCTGAGTCTTTCACTCGTAACTGATAATAACCAGAATGAAAATCAATCTTCGAAAATACTGTAGCACCTTTCAACGATCAAACAAGCCATCAATACAAGGAAATGGATACTTATTCTTTATTGTGACTTTATTGAGATATCGGTAATCAATGCATAATCTCAACGACCTATCTTTCTTTTTAACAAATAAAACTGGTGCACCCCAAGGTGAAGAACTAGGTCGAGCAAAACCTCTGTCAGTTAATTCTTGCAACTGTGTTTTCAACTCCTTTAATTCAGTATGAGCCATTCTGTAAGGTGCTATAAATATAGGTGTTGTTCCAGGAACAAGATCTATAGAAAATTCTACCTCTCTGGCCAGTGGTAATCTGGGTAATTCCTCCAAAAAAATGTCAGAAAATTCACAAACAACCGACATAGACTTAATCTTCGAATCGGATACTTTAGTGTCCAACACATATACAAGATAAGCATCATACCCTTTCCTGATATATTTTTATGCTGACATAGCTGAGATCACATTAGACAACCCATCCAATTTATCATATTCAACATAGAGCATTTCACCATTTTGACATTTTAATACAATATATTTCTATTTACAATTTACCAATGTATCATTCTGAGTTAACTAGTCCATACCCAAAATTACATCAAATTTATCAAATGGTAGTAACATCAAATCAGCCAAAAAATAGAAACCTCATATCATTAGCAAACATTTCTTGCAAATTTTATCGACCATCACATACTAGCATAGGGGGTTTGATACTTTGACCATGAATTCAGTGGATTCAATAGATAAATTTTTAATAAATGCTAAATTCATGCAAATATATGAATATGTTGAACCAGGGTCAATCAAAGCAGCAATATCAGTATCAAAAAGAGAAAAAGTACCAGTAATGACGTATGGTGTAGAGGCATCCTCTCTTTCACGAATATTATATGTTATTGCTGGTGCTCGTGCTTCAAATTTGGTAGTTTAATCTTTTGTTGTACCTTGGTTATCACTCATATTACTAAGGTTACTAGGTGGTCTACCTCTCGAGGTAAGGTTGCTTAGCCTTGAATTTCAAACAGTATCTTTTTCAATCCTTTCTAACCAGCCTTTAAGTTTGTGGTCAAGAGAACCACATCTAAAACAGGCTCCACTTCTCATGCGGCACTCACCAAAATGAAATTTATTACAATGCTTGCATTTAGGTTTGGGATTTTTGACACTTTCAACACTTGCTACTGATGGGGTCGGAGATCTCGGGTTAGAGCGTTGAGCACTTCGGTCTCTTCCAGAGTACCCCACAAATGTGGTAGAACGATCATGATATTTCTTTGATTTCTTTAAAGTTGAAAGTTGTGACTTTCCCATAAATCTTTTACTTGAAGTCCAGGCTTCCATCTCTTCCTGTCTCTTTTTTATTACTTAATTCTTCAACTTTATGTGCTTGATCAACTAGTACCACAAATTCTTTTAATTTCAGAATCCCAACTAACAACTTAATGTCTTCATTCAATCGCTCTTCAAACCTTTTACACATGGAAACTTCAATCGGGATACACTCTCTAACATATTTACTTAATCTGACAAATTCCCGCTCGTATTCAAATATAGTCATATTCCACTGTTTGAGCTCTAAAAATTCTTTTCATTTTTTATCTATATATCTCTGGCTAATATACTTCTTTTTGAATTCTGTTTGGAAAAATTCCCATGTAACATTCTCCCTCGGTACAACAAAACCCAAACTATTCCACCATTGGTAAGCCGAATCTTTTAGCAAAGATACATTACATTTCAAACATTCGTCAAGTGTGCAAGATAATTCATCCAAAACCCTAATGGTGTTTTCTAACCAAAATTCAGCCCTTTTCGGATAATTATCAGCAATGGCCCTAAATTCTTTTGCCCTATATTTTCAAATTTTATCTACTAGAGGCTTACCAGTTCTAACAAGTTCTATATCTTATGGCATATTAGGAACCGGTTGAGGAGCAGGAGGGGGAGGTTGTTGTACAACAAGATTTGTTCTCAAGTATTCAGTGAACCATTCGTTCATCATTTGAAAGAAGGCTTATTTAGCCTCCTCACCTAGGCCCTCAAATATGGGCCTTCTACTACTTGATGCAGCTCCTTGAACTGAAGCTTGAGCATTGCTCTAAACTTCCTCGAATTCAGCTCCGTTGCACGACATTACTATATGAAAAACATGTTTGGTCAGAAGATATCACACTATCATAAATTATATAATGACATGTATAGTTAAACTCGTACTTGCTACAGTAGTCCGAGAATCAGCTAAATCGTAGCTCTGATACCAATAAATGTAACACTCTCAACCCATATTCGTAACCGAATAGGGTTACGAAGCATTATCAGAGTTTATAGCTTTAAAAACAGTTTACACATACATTTACTATTCATAACTGAAATCAAACATATTTAATCATAATGTCCCTTGAATGGGCCCTCGAGACCCAATTTATGTTTTAGAAATAAGTCATGATTGTAACACCCCTAACCCGTAACCGTCGTCGAAATAGGTTAAGTGGCATTTTCGGATTTGAAACTCAATTTAGAACAATCATTTATCCAAAAACATCTTATTTCAATCAATAACATTCATTCACATTCAATATGTACTTCTATCGAGCATACAAAGCTTAAATCACGCATTCAGGACTAAATCGGTAACATATTAAACTTTTGAAAACTTAGAAAAATTTCAACATTTCAAGTGACACACGCCCGTGTGAACAGGCTGTGTGCCTCATACGGCTAATAGACACACCTGTGTCTTAGACCGTGTAAAAATAGGACATACATACTGACTTGTGTCACACGGCTGAGGACACACCTGTGTGCCATGGCCATAGGAAAACTAGAGAGGTTACTGACTTGGGTAACACGGTCGACCACGCGCCAATGTGCCAACCCGTGTGTCACACACGGCCAGTAGGCACGCAGTGTGTCTAAGCCATGTCAAACCTGTAGGGTATACATACTTAATTCGAAAGGGTACCCTAGGGGACACACGGCCGTGCAGCATGACTGTGTGTCACACATGGCTGAGACACACGCCCGTGTCTCTGCCCGTATGGACAAAAATAGGCCATTTGTAAAGCCATTTTGCAACCATATACACACAAGCATTCACAAGCATAATTGACCACATTTTATAGCTCAATAGGCAGCCAAAATAACCGTTTCAATACACATTATTTGCCATATCAAAATCTAACAATTACATAATCAAATACCTATTTAACATCATGTATAATCCTTTCATTTAACAACTACATATCAAAACTTCACTTACATAATTTCATTCCATCATTACCTTGCCAAAACATACCATAATTGAATACTTAATTCAACCAAAACATAGTACCAAAATAAGCCAAACCATATGGCTTAACTTATACACAAAAACATACCAAAGTCATGATATCAATTAACATAACTATCATCCACTAAACTAGCCTATACATGTCATATTTACATATATCCACAAGATCAAAAGTACCAATTGGAAATTTGATAGTGTGATGTGCAACTCCGACTTGTCCGAAACGAGCGAGCTAACGAGCCTCTATAAAATATAGAAAAAGAAACAAAGTAAAATTTATAGCTTAGTAAGTCCGTATAATTCAGAACTAAACTTACCATTTATACATAATCAAAGCAATACTTAAAGTGCAACCAATTCAATTAACAAACACCTAATCACAAGTATTCATCACATGTTAGTCATTGTAAAAATATATGAAACCCTCCATTTATACAATACTTTGCATCATTCCACATTCATATATCATATATAACATTAGTAACATTTATAAATCGTAACTCATCCGTATAAACAGTATTTATGCTCATTGAACCTATTAAAAATTCAAATGATACTCGAGTGAACAACATCAGTAATCTGTCAATTCATTATCATATATGCTCTTTTGAGCCATGATCGGTAAGCTCCTCCTGAGCTGATGAATAGTAAGCTCTAATGAGCTGAAATGGTGAGCTCTATCGAGCTGAACAGTAAGCTCTATTGAGCTAAACAGTAAGCTCTATTTAGCTTAAACTAGTAAGCTCTTACAAGCTGACATATCGATAAGCTGATACAAGCTATGGTGAGTCCGCAACAAATGCAGGAGCTCAACCAAAATGGTAATCCCAGTAACATGTCACTCGTATCCAATGAATCTATATAGTTCAAATGGGGCTCAATAACAAATACATTATATCAATAAGGCATTTATACTTTAAATATTTCCATTATACACATTCATTTCAATAATTACAAGTATATAAAATTTCAATTCTAATTATACGAACCTACCTCGTATCCTCGGATAAAACTATTGGCTATCGTCCACATTTCGTTTTCTCCGATCTAGTTCTGATATTTGCTTATCTTAATCTATAATATATCAAATTAACTCATTTAAACTTTCATTCAATTCAATTTAGCCTAAAACATTCATTTTTATTAAATTACAAATTTACCCCTAGACTTTTGACTACTTCGCAATTTAGTCATTTATACATAAAATGCAAAATTACACAATTAAAACATAATCCCATGGTATCCAAATTTCATAGGGACTTCTAGCAGCCCAGTTCTTTCATTATATCACACTTTTAACCACCAAATTTTACAATTTCACAGTTTAATCCCTATTTTGCTTTTTTGTCAAAAATTACTTTATAAAACTTGTATATCTATCATTAAACCTTATTAATCTATCATTAAACATTTAAATAGTCAATCATTCATCAATGGCATCATTCAAAATCTATAACATTTTCAAAAATGAAGGTACAGACTAGCTACATTAAGCTGCAACGAGCTCAAAAACATAGAAATTATTAAAACCGAGTCAAACTCACTTACCAATTTTGATGTTCAAGTGATCGAACCCTAGGAATCAAAATTTTATTCTTTTTCTTCTTTTAGAATTGGCTAAGTGAAGATGATAAACAAAAATTATGTTTTTATTTTAATTATTATAACATTTATTAACCATTTACCATTTTAACCTTAAAAATAATTCAAAATTACACCATTTTTCATGCTATCATCATCAACTAACCACAAATGGAATATTTATAACTTAAAAACCTTTACTTTAATGTTCTATGGCTATTTGACACTTTTAGCTAATAGAACACAAGTTTTACACTTTACGCGATTTAGTCCTTTTTACCGAATTAAGCATTTAAACAGTAAAATTTCATAACGAAACTTTCACATAATTAATCTATCATGCTGTAGACCTTATTAAAATAATAAAATAAATATTTTAACTTTAGATTTGTGGTCTCAAAACTACTATTCTGATTTGACCTAAAAACAGGCTGTTACAAGGATTAAATCGGGAACTTAGAGAATTTTTCGCAAAATCTCAAAATTTTTCTTAAGTGCAGGGGACAAACGCCCTTGTGGTTAGCCTATGTGGGCATTCGATGTGAGGCACACGGCCATGTTCTAGCCAATGTCCATGCCCGTGCAACTCTCTGACTTGGGTTACATGTCCAGCCACACGCCCTTGTGTCAGGCCATGTGGACAATTTTATTTTTGAAAACTAGGTGCAAGGGTCACACTGCCAAGTCACCTACCCATGTGCTAGGCCATGTGACACACACAGCTGAGACACACACCCGTGTCTCTGCCTTTGTGAGCAATTTGAAGCATTATGTTTCTAAAATTTTAAGATACAGGGGACACACGGCCAAACCACACGCCCGTGCGCATGACCGTGTGTCACACATGGCTGAGACACACACTCATGTCTCTGCTTGTGTGGACAAAATAAGGCCATTTCCAAGCCTTATTTCTCACCCAAATTTGCCTTGCACTATAACATCCTAGTTTTAGCTAAATTAGAATAGTGGTTTTGGGACCACAAATACGAGGTTATAAAATTATTTTAATATTATTTTTTTTATATCATGTGATTATATATGTGTGAAAATTTTGTGAAATAATTTTAGCGTTTGAGTGTTTAATTTGAGAAAAGGACTAAATCGCGTAAAATGCAAAAGTTGCATTCTATATGTTAAAATTGTTTGATTGCTATGAAATTAAAAGGTGGGAGTCCTTATTATGAAATTAGGCCATTTATAGTGGATATGGACATAAATTTTCTTGAATTATGTGATTATTAATGTTTTAACTAAAGGGTAAAATGGTAAACTATGTATTAATGTGAAATAAATAAAATAAAAACAATTTAAAGCTTATACTCTCATCTCCTTCACTGAAATTGAAAGGAAAAGAACACCAAGGAAGCATTTTAGGGTTAGGCTAGCATATAACTTGATTAAGGAATGTTTTTTGCTCGGTTTTAAATAATTTTTATGTGTTTGTAATCGTCGCTTCGTGTTCTAGCCAACCCGTACCCTAATTTTTGAATTGGTTGAGGAATTTGTGAGTTGTAATTGATGATATCTTGATGTTTTTGAATGTTGATGATGGAAAACGAATAATGGTTGATAGATTTTAATGTTTTGTAAAGTGATTTTTGACAAAAAATGTCAAATAAGGATTAAATTATGAAATTTGTAAATTGTGGGGTTAAAAGTATGAATAAATGAAAGACATGGACTACTAAGGGCATAAGGGTAATTCGGCCAAGCATGGGTCTTGTTGAATTTTGTGAATTTTTTGTATTTATGAAATAGGGACTAAATTGAATAAATGTGAAATTTTAGAGGCTAAAGTGTAAAAATGCTGAAATATGTGTTTGTAGATTAAATTGAATAAATAAATGAATAAATGAGCTAATTTTGAATGTATATAGATCAAGAATGAAAGAAATCAAATTTAGATCGGGGGAAATCAAAAGTTACCGAGTAATCGATCCGATCCGTTCAAGGTATATACGAGGTAAGTTAATATGCAAATAAATGTCTTTATATTGATTTATATATGCTGAACAAGCAAATACGAGCAAGAATCAATAAAGGTACGACATCCGAAAGTCCCGTACGAACCTTAGGAATAGTATAGGATATAAATGTTATGACATTAGGTTATCGAGATGTGATTATATGTAAGACCATGTCTGGGACATTGGCATTGTATTGTGATTACGTATAAGACCATGTCTAGGACAGTGGCATCGATATATGTTAACATGTAAGACCATATCTGGGATATGGCATTGTACGATCTTTATGTGATTTCTGAGTATCCTTAACGATTCCGAATGGTTCAACAAGCAAAGTCAAGTCGAGAAAAAATGTATGAATGAGTTAAATGGTTCAAGTATGTGTGAATGAGTTAAATGGTTCAGGTACGTACGATATTCATACAAGTAATGAAAGGGAAGGATTTGATGAATTCAGTTATGATATTGAATATGTGTACAATTAGAAAGGTTTGTGATCTTATAAATGTTTATTCATGGTTGCCTATTGATGGAAATGATATTGATTCATGTGATAATTTATTTGTATATGGCTTACTAAGCTTTTTAAGCTTACTTTGTGTGTTCTTTCCTTGTTTTATAGATAATCGAGGCTAGCTCGGATTCGGGGATCATCAGGAACATCGTCACACTATCGATCAACTTGTTGGTACTTTTGAAGCTTTGTATTTATGGTATATGGCAGGTATAGGCTAGTGTCATTTTGGTATGTTTTGAAATTTGAATTTAGCCATGTGAGTTGGCTTGTAAATGGTGTTGTTGATGAAGTTGAATTTGACTTATGTGATGAGTTAATTTGTCATATATGAAGTATTTATGATGCCTTATGTTTTAATAGACATGATATGGTTATTTTGATGGATTGATGAATAAGTATTTAGTAAATTGTTAATGATGTGTTATGGTTTGAGAAATGGTAAGCTTTGTTATAATTTAAGATGATGTTTGGATGCCATTTTGGTTAAGTAAATGCTTGATGATTTGGGTTATGTTTAAATATGGATATTAGTTAAAGTATCAATTTAATTTGGCATGTTTTTCGTTGTGGAATTGAGTAGTGAAAAGGATGATGTATAAATGGCATGAAATGTATATGAAATAGCATGTTTTGATTGCCTATTAATGTATTAAAATGGTACCCCATTTTGGTTGCTAGGTGTGCGTGAGGAAAGGATGGCAAATTGGCTTTGCAAATAGCCTATTTTTGTCCACACGGGCAAAGACTCGGGCGTGTGTCTCAATCGTGTGTGACATATGGTCATGCTACACGGTCGTGTGTCCCCTGGGGTACCCTTTGAATTTAAGTCAGTATACCCTAGAAGTTTGACATGGTCTAGACACATGGGCATGTCTACTGGCTATGTGTGGCACACGGGCTGGCACATGGGTGTGTGGCTGGCCGTGTGACCCAAGTCAGTAACCCCTCCAGTTTTCCCATGGCCATGGCACATGTGCGTGTCCTCGACCGTGTGGTGCAAGTCAGTATGTATGCCATGTTTTCACACGGCCTGTGACACAGGTGTGTCTGGTGGTCATTTGAAGCACACAGCCTGTTCACACGGGCGTGTGAATCTTACATGCATGAAAATTTTATAAGTTTCCCAAAGTTTACAAATGTTATCGGTTTAGCCCTGAACCTTATTTAAGCATGTTTTAAGGTCTCGTAGAACCTTATAAGGGACAATATGATTATGTTAGATTAATATTTATGTAAAATTGAATCATGCATGAGAAATGTATATTATATGTTGTGCTTTGATTGGTAATGCTTCGTAACCCTATTTTGGTGACGTATAAGGGTTAGGGGTGTTACATTTTATTGGTATCAGAGCTATGGTTTAGTCGATTCTAGGACTAACATAGCCTGTGAGAGTCTAGCTCTACATGCCATATATAAAAACTTTGATAGTGTGATGATTCCTCACAGCTTATAGTGTCTTTTCATATAGTAAATGGATCCCAAACGAGTAATAGCTGATGATGTGGAAAGTAATGCGCCCGCTCTGGCTCAAGGGGCAACGCCGGCTGATTCTAGGCTGATTTCAAGTAGTCAAGGGGGAGATGCAAAGCAAACCTTCTTCCAAATGATGAGTGAGTGGTTCACAGAGTTCGTTAGAACGAATCAGGCTGCTCAACAACCTCCACCGCCACCTATTCCTTGACAAACCCCTGTAGTTCCTCAAGTATTGATCTTCTGTGATTAAATAAACCACCAATTGATAGATTGGTAAACATAGGGCTGAAGAGTTCCGGGATACCATTGATGATGATGCTGAGAGGGCTGAGTTCTGGCTCGAGAACACGATCTAAGTATTTGAAGAATTATCTTGTACTCCAGATGAATCTATCAAATGTGTTGTATCTTTGCTGAGAGATAATGCGTACCATTGGTGAAAAACGTTGATATCTGTGGTTCCAAGGGAATCGGTCACTTGGGAGTTCTTCCAATCCGAATTTTGAAAGAAGTATATAAGTCAGCGATTTCTTGACCAGAAATGTAACACCCCTCACCCGTATCCAGTGTCGGGACAGGGTTTGAGGTGTTATCGGGTTTAAACTTTCACGACATACAAAACTGGCTTACCAAATTTCATCCAAATTTTAAAACTTTTCAAACACATACGTACTGTCCCTTATACAGGCCTTCGAGGCCTAAAACATACATCGGGACAGTTCGGGACAAAACCAAAAACATTTGATAGATTTTGGGCAACTTAATAAATTTCTTGCCTTGGAGAGTCACTCGCCCATGTGGGTGGGGCCGTGTGGTTACACACGCCCATGTGGCTTGGAACATGGTCGTGCCCTCAGCCCATGTAACTCTCTGTTTATGACGTCAGCATGCCTTTAGGGGCACACAGCCAAGACACACGCCCGTGTGTCTAGCCCGTGCACTATACTGACCTAAAAATTTAAGTGCAGGGGACGCACGGCCATACCACACACCTTTGGGGGCGTGCTGTGTGTCACACACGGCCTAGACACATGCCAGTGTGCCTACCCATATGGACCTTGTAGACTATTTTCCAAGTCTTTTATCACCCTCTAACAATTAATCATACTTATAGGTTACTTTGATACATGATAGGACCAAATTATACACTTATATAGAACCATGATAAACCTCATTGCATGAAAACCTCATATCATCGGTTTTATACATGCTAGGTTAATTCCCATCTTGTATTTAAGGGTTTCTATATCTCCTTAACACATTCAAGATTGGCTCATTCTTATAACTCATTGCCAATTAAAACGAAGCCATCACATATGACATAAACATGCATACATTTGTAGGTCATAGCCTACTTCAAAATGAGCCAATTCCCATGGCCATATACAAAAAGATATGTATATCTTTACATGCCTTCATCTTGGCAAATCAAATGACACATATAACAAAATACTCAGAAGTCCTATACATGCCATTGATCAAAATAAAAGTGTTTATATACCAAAGCTAGACTAGCTGATAGTGTGTTGACTCTCCAACTGTCTTCCAATCTTTGCGAGTCCTCAAGCTCTGTAAGACAGGGAAAAAGAGAGGGGTAAGCATTTTCATGCTTAGTAAGCCCGAATAACTGGAAAGTAAGCTTACCGAGTAATTAGCATACAACCATATTAGGCAACGAAACCAACAAGCATGGAATGGTTTCCCTAACACATACACTCAATCATCAGGTTAGTCACATAACAATGCACCATGTAATTTATCTTCGATGAGCTCATCATTCATCATTTCATTGATATACATCATATTAATCCCGTTGAGTTTCTAGGAAATTCTGATGGATTATCCATTTACTGTAATATCCCGAATTAGGGCCTAATCGGAATTGTGGTTTCGTGACCACAAATCTGAGATAGAAATAATTATTTTCTAATTATTTTGAGGTTTATGATATGATTGCATGATTGTGTGAAAATTTCGTGACGAAATTCTATGCATAAAGTGCTTAATTTGAAATTAGGGACTAAATCGAATAAGTTGCAAAACTTGCATTCTAGAAGCTTTTAGTATGAAATTACTTTGGAATATTAATGAGGAGGTCTTAAATAGAAATTTTACCAATTTCTAAAATTTTGGACAAAAATGGGCTTGTACATGAAAATTTTCAAAGAAAGGTATTAAGGGTATTTTGGTCATTTGGTAATTAAAAGATTAAAAAAAAAGGAAAAAGATGGCAAAATATGTCCATCTTCTTCATTAGGACGAAAATTAAAGGGTTCTCCATAGCTAGGGTTTGTTTCAAGCTTCCAAGCTCCATAGTAAGTGATTCCAAGCCCCGTTTTTAATGTTCTTTACGTTTTTGGAGTCCCGGTAACTTGATTTAGCTTATGCTAGCAATAATTCAACCTAGGGTTCATATTTGGAAAAATACCCATAGGTGAAATTTGTGTATTTTGGTGTTTTATGATAGAATATGAGGTTTTAAATTATGCTAGACAACTGGTGCTACTCGGTTTTAAGTGAAAACGAGAAAAAGGGCTTAATCGGTAAAAATACCTAATAGTTATAAGTACATGTTAGAATGAGAATTTGATGTTGCCATAGAAGGGAAATATGATCAGCATGTCATAAAACATAATAAAATCGGATGAAGTTTAATTCCCGAGCCTAGGGGCAAAAGTGTAATTTTGCAAAAGTTTAGGGGCAAAATGGTAATTTTGCCAAAGTTCGTATTTGGGGCTGTTTTGATGAATGTATGTATTAAATAAGATTAATTTGGTATTATAGATCAAGAGAAACGAGATTCAAGTCGTGATCGAGGGAAAAACAAAGTTTACGAGGAATAGGCTTGATTGCTAATATTTTGTATCGAGGTAAGTTCATGTGTAAATGTGGTAACATAATTGTCATTTTAAGTAATTTAATGTTATTTATGTGATATGATGATTAATATCATGAAATATTATGCTTTATGGTTATTATTGAATAATATGTAAATTATGAATTGCTACCGAGTATCGGTTTCGATGTTCCGTGGAAGATGGCAAAGATGTATAATCGAGGAAAAAGCCCGTTTTAACCTTGGGAATAGATTAGAATACAAATGACATGTCACTAGGATGGTTGGGCATCCGAACTCGTTGAGTTGAGTCCGAGTTCACTTATGGATGCAAATGTCCGAACTCGTTGAGTTGAGTCTGAGTTCGTGAGATGTAACTAGGCATCCGAGCTCGTTGAGTTGAGTCTGAGTTCACTTATGGATACGAACGCCCGAGCTCGTTGAGTTGAGTCCGAGTTCGCTTATGGGCGGGTTATATGGTAGCTTGGCTATATATGTGGCACTTATGTACAAACTTTCCGTGTATTCGAATTATATTCGGATGTGTTCAACGGGTGAATCTTAAGAGAATAAGGAGAATGCCTAAAACGAAGGTGACATGTTGGTAAGTGTAGTAAATGAGAAAATTTGACAGGTATGATGAAATCGTAGCATAATATTAAATGCAAATGTAACATGAAAGTCTTGGTGTTGTTTATGCAAATGATGTTTTTATGTGGAATTGCATGATTATGTTACTTACTATTTGCATGTGAACTTACTAAGCATTTATGCTTACTCCTTCCTTTTTATTCATTGTAGTTTTGACAAGCCGACTTGAGAATCGGGATAGATCGAAGGCTCCCTCACACTATCTGAAGACCTAAATTGGTAAAATGGCTTGTATATTTTGAGTGTAGCATGTATAGCACTATACTCACTTTGTGTAAATAATCTTATGATATGATTATGCTTTGGCAAGAAAAGAGTTTGTGAATGATTAGCCATTGGAATGGCCAATCTAAATCATATTTGATACCATGTATGTTTAAAATGCTACTTAGTCCATGAAAATTTATAGTAAAGTAAAATTTGCTATAAAACAGAATATTGCTGCAGCAATGATGTGAATTTGAAAAATCACTAAAAATAGTTTAAATAGAATTATATGATGAATAAAATATTTAATTAAAGCCTAATGAATCTGTTTTCATCTGTAAGAAACAAAATAGGTAAAAGAGTTGTATTTTATGAGATATTTATGATTTGGTGAAACAGGGTCAGAGTGATTTCTGAATCCCCTGTTCTGACTTTGGAAATTCACCAAAAATTGTACAAAAATAATTAGAAGTTATTATTTATATGTACATATTTCTTATTGAGTTTAGTTTTAAGAGATACAAATGGCATAGTCTTTTGAGTTCCGTACAAAGAGAAAAGTGGTTCGTAGTGAACAAAGGTCAAAGCAGTCGAATGCTGAAATACGGTAAACTTTAACTAATAAACTGTACTAATTGGCCAGACCAAAAATTCTAGAAAAAATTAGTATATAGATATATGAGTATAGTTTTAGGGAAAATTTACAGAATTGGATTTTGAGTTTTGTCTCGAGATATGAATTTTTAAGTGACTGTGATGCAATTAGCCAGCTTGTCTGAAAATTTTAAAAATAAATTGTTTAAGCTGTTTAATTGATGAAATTAAGTTTAGTAACACCTCGTGCTCGACTCCGGCGACGGTCTTGGGTACGGGGCGTTATATTTGGTGGTATCAGAGCAGGTTTAGTCGGTTCTCAGACTAACGTGTTGTATGTACGGGTTTTGCTATACATGCCATGCCATATATATATTGTGATAGTGTGACGACTTCTGACCTTTTAAATGATTTTTTTATAGTAAATGGATCCCGATCCAGCTATGGTTGATGATGTAGAAAGTAATGCACCGGCTCCAGCTGAAGGGGCGGTGCCAACCGAAAATCCACCTCCTACTGTTGGTCAAGGAGGAGAAGAAGGGGCCTGAGAAGCCTTTCTCCAGATGATGAGTGCCTAGTATACTGAGTTCGTTCGTACGAACCCGAATGTACAACCTCCCCCACCTCCCCCAATTCCTCAACCTGTACCCCCGATGCCTCAAGGTGTGGATCTGATGAAATTTCACAGAACTCCAGTTGACAGAATCCGTAAGCAAGGGGCCTGAAGAATTCAGGCCAAATGTTGATGATGCTGAGAAAGCAGAGTTTTGGCTTGAGAATTCTATTCGGGTATTTGATGAATTGTCTTGTACACCTGAGGAATGCTTGAAATGTGCTATATCATTGTTGAGGGATTCAGCCTATCATTGGTGGAAGATATTGATTTCAGTGGTACTGAAAGAGAAGGTGACTTGGGAATTCTTTCAAGAAGAATTTCGGAAGAAATACATCAGTTAAAGATTTGTTGATCAAAAGCGTAAAGAGTTTCTTGAGTTGAAGCAAGGGCTTCAGCTAGAACTTATTCCATAAAGGCACGTGAAGATGCTTCATCACCCGACGTGATTACTGGTATATTTTTTTCTTTATGATGTTAATGTTACTGCTTTGAATGATCCCGGTTCTACTCATTCATATGTGTGCATGAAATTGGTGTCTAGTATGAATATGCCTGTTGAGTACACAGAATTTATGATTAGAGTGTCGAATCCATTTGGCAAATGTGTGATAGTTGATAAAGTATGCAAGAAATGCCCTTTAATGATTCAGGGTCATTACTTTCCGGCCGACTTGATGTTGTTGCCGTTTGATGAATTTGATGTTATTTTGGGTATGGATTGGTTGACATTGCATGATGCTATAGTAAATTGCAAAGAAAAGGTTATAGAATTAAAGTGTGAAAGTGGTGAAATTCTACGGGTTGAACCAAGCAAATCAGAGGCACTATCTAGTGTGATTTCTTCGATGTCGACTCAGAGATATTTGAGGAAGGATTATGAAGCTTATTTGGCGTATGTAATTAATACAAAAGAAATTGAAAAGAAAGTTGAATTAGTGTCAATTGTGTGTGAGTTTGCGGATATATATCCAGAAGAATTGTTAAGTTTGCCTCCAGTCAGGGAAGTAGAATTTGGTATTGATTTGATACTGGGAACAGCTCCGATCTCGATTGCTCCGTATAGAATGGCACCAGTAGAGTTGAAGGAATTAAAGTCGCAGTTGTAAGAGTTGACTGATAAACGCTTTGTGAGATCGAGTTTTTTACCTTGGGGTGCTCCCGTGTTATTTGTGAAAAATAAGGATGGTTCTATGAGATTGTGTGTTGACTATCGGCAGTTAAACAAGGTGACAATTAAGAATAAGTATCCGTTGCTGAGAATTGATGATTTGTTTGATCAGTTGAAAGGAGCGACATGGTTTTCAAAGATTTATTTGAGATCTGGGTACTACCAGCTGCGAGTAAAAGAGCCAAATGTGCCTAAAACTGCTTTTAGAACAAGGTACGGTCATTATGAATTTTTAGTTATGCCATTCGGGTTAACAAATGCTCCTGCTGTGTTTATGGATTTGATGAATCGCATATTTCGGCCATACTTGGACAAATTTGTTGTGGTATTTATAGATGACATCTTAATTTATTCGAAAGATGAGACAGCGCATACTGAGCATTTGAGGATAGTTTTGCAAACTTTGAGAGATAAGCAGTTATATGTCAAGTTTAGTAAAAGTGAATTTTGGCTTCGAGAAGTTGGATTTTTGGGTCATATTGTTTCAGATGATGGTTCAATTTTAGCAGAGTTAAGAGCAAGATCGATGTTTTTACAAGAGCTTTGTGAAGCTCAGAAAAGTGATGAAGATTTGCAAGCCAAGAGAAAACAGTGTGAAGCTGATACGGGGTCAGATTTTAAAATCGATTCTGATGGTTACTTGATGTTTAAAAACTGGATTTGTGTACCGAAAAATGATGAGTTGATTCAAAAGATTTTGAATGAAGCACATAATGCTTGTTTGGCGGTTCACTCGGGCAGTACGAAAATGTATAATGACTTGAAGAAAATGTATTGGTGGAATGAAATGAAAAGAGATATATCCGAGTTTGTATCAAAGTGCTTAATTTGTCAACAAGTGAAAGCTGAACACCAAGTACCTTCGGGACTACTCCAAATTTCTATCATGGTTCTGAAATGGAAATGGGATCAGATTACTATGGATTTTGTATCAGGATTTCCATTAACTCCGGGGAAGAAAGATGCCATCTGGGTAATAGTTGACAAACTGACTAAATCAGCTCATTTTATTCCGGTACGTATGGATTATTCTATTAATAAGTTGTCTAAATTGTATGTCAGTGAGATTGTTAGACTTTACGGAATACCTTTGTCAATCATTTCGGAGAGAGATCCGAGATTTACTTCGCGATTGCAAGAGGCATTAGGTACGAAGTTAAATTTCAGTACTACCTTTCATCCACAAACTGATGGACAATCAGAAAGAGTGATTCAGATTCTTGAAGAAATGCTCAGATGTTGTGTATTGGAATTTCAAGGTAGTTGGGAAAGTTACTTACCGTTGGTAGAATTTGCTTATTATAATAGTTATCAGACGAGTTTGAAGATGGCACCTTATGAAGCATTGTATGGTCGTAAATGTCGGACACCATTGTATTGGACTGAACTCAAGGAAAATCAGATTTATGGAGTTGATCTAATAAAAGAAACCGAAGAAAAAGTGAAAGTGATTCGAGATTGTTTGAAAGCTGCTTCGGATAGACAGAAATCTTATACGAATTTGAAACGAAAGGAAATCAAGTTTCAAGTTGGTGATAAGGTATTTTTAAAAGTGTCTCCATAGAAGAAAGTTCTTAGATTTGGACAAAAATAATTGAAAGAGTTGGACCAGTAGCTTATCGGTTAGCATTGCCATCTGAATTACAGAAGATGCATGATGTGTTCCATGTATCTATGCTACGTCGGTATCATTCGGATCCCTCACATATAATTTCACCGACAAAAATTGAGCTACAACCGGATATGACTTATGAAGAAGAACCGATTAAGATTTTAGCTCGAGAGGTCAAGCAACTAAGAAATAAAAGTGTCGCTCTCGTGAAAGTATTGTGACAAAAGCACGGGGTAGAAGAGACTACATGGGAACCTGAGGAAACTATGAGAAATCAATACCCACACCTGCTTACCGGTAAGATTTTCGAGGACGAAAATCCTTAAAGGGGGGAGAGTTGTAATATCCCGAATTAGGGCCTAATCGAAATAGTGGTTTCATGACCACAAATCTGAGATAGAAATAATTATTTTATAATTATTTTGAGGTTTATGATATGATTGCATGATTGTGTGAAAATTTCGTGACAAAATTCTATGCATAAAGTGCTTAATTTGAAATTAGGGACTAAATCAAATAAGTTGCAAAACTTGCATTCTAGAAGTTTTTAGTATGAAATTACTTTGGAATATTAATGAGGAGGTATTAAATAGAAATTTGACCAATTTCTAAAATTTTGGACAAAAATGGGCTTGTACATGAAAATTTTCAAAGAAAGGTATTAAGGGTATTTTGGTTATTTGATAATTAAAAGATTAAAAAAAGGAAAAAGATGGCAAAATATGTCCATCTTCTTCATTAGGACGAAAATTAAAGGGTTCTCCATAGCTAGGGTTTGTTTCAAGCTTCCAAGCTCCATAGTAAGTGATTCCAAGCCCCGTTTTTAATGTTCTTTACGTTTTTGGAGTCCCGATAACTTGATTTAGCTTATGCTAGCAATAATTCAACCTAGGGTTCATATTTGGAAAAATACCCATAGGTGAAATTTGTGTATTTTAGTGTTTTATGATAGAATATGAGGTTTTAAAATATGCTAGACAACTTGTGCTACTCGGTTTTAAGTGAAAATGAGAAAAAAGGCTTAATCGGTAAAAACACCTAATAGTTATAAGTACATGTTAGAATGAGAATTTGATGTTGCCATAGAAGGGAAAAATGATCAGCATGTCATAAAACATAAGAAAATGGGATGAAGTTTAATTCCCGAGCCTAGGGGAAAAAGTGTAATTTTGCAAAAGTTTAGGGGCAAAATGGTAATTTTGCCAAAGTTCGTATTTGGGGATATTTTGATGAATGTATGTATTAAATAAGATTAATTTGGTATTATAGATCAAGAGAAACGAGATTCAAGTTGTGATCGAGGGAAAAACAAAGTTTACGAGGAATAGGCTTGATTGCTAATATTTTGTATCGAGGTAAGTTCATGTGTAAATGTGGTAACATAATTGTCATTTTAAGTAATTTAATGTTATTTATGTGATATGATGGTTAATATCATGAAATATTATGCTTTATGGTTATTATTGAATAATATGTAAATTATGAATTGCTACCGAGTATCGGTTTCGATGTTCCGTGGAAGACGACAAAGATGTGTAATCGAGGAAAAAGCCCGTTTTAACCTTGGGAATAGATTAGAATACAAGTGACATGTCACTAGGATGGTTGGGCATCCGAACTCGTTGAGTTGAGTCCGAGTTCACTTATGGATGCAAATGTCCAAACTCGTTGAGTTGAGTCCGAGTTCGTGAGATGTAACTAGGCATCCGAGCTCGTTGAGTTGAGTCCGAGTTCACTTATGGATGCGAACTCCCGAGCTCGTTGAGTTGAGTCCGAGTTCGCTTATGGGCGGGTTATATGGTAGCTTGGCTACATATGTGGCACTTATGTACAAACTTTCCGTGTATTCGAATTATATTCGGATGTGTTCAACGGGCGAATCTCAAGGGAATAAGGAGAATGCATAAAACGAAGGTGACATGTTGGTAAGTGTGGTAAATGAGAAAATTTGACAGGTATGATGAAATCGTAGCATAATATTAAATGCAAATGTAACATGAATGTCTTGGTGTTGTTTATGCAAATGATGTTTTTATGTGGAACTGGAAGATTATGTTACTTACTATTTGCATGTGAACTTACTAAGAATTTATGCTTACTCCTTCCTTTTTATTCATTGTAGTTTTGACAAGCCGACTTGAGAATCGGGATAGGTCGAAGGCTCCCTCACACTATCCGGAGACCTAAATTGGTAAAATGGCTTGTATATTTTGAGTGTGGCATGTATAGCACTATACTCACTTTGTGTAAATAATCTTATGATATGATTATGCTTTGGCAAGAAAAGAGTTTGTGAATGATTAGCCATTGGAATGGCCAATCTAAATCATATTTGATACCATGTATGTTTAAAATGCTATTTAGTCCATGAAAATTTATAGTAAAGTAAAATTTGCTATAAAACAGAATATTGCTGCAGCAATGACGTGAATTTGAAAAATCACTAAAAATAGTTTAAATAGAATTATATGACGAATAAAATATGTAATTGAATCCTAATGAATCTGTTTTCATCTGTAAGAAACAAAATAGGTAAAAGAGTTGTATTTTATGAGATATTTACGATTTGGTGAAACAGGGTCAGAGTGATTTCTGAATCCCCTATTCTGACTTTGGAAATTCACCAAAAATTGTACAAAAATAGTTAGAAGTTATTATTTATATGTACATATTCTTTATTGAGCTTACTTTTAAGAGATACAAACAGCATAGTCTTTTGAGTTCCGTACAAAGAGAAAAGTGGTTCGTAGTTAACAATGGTCAAAGTAGTCAAATGCTGAAATATGGTAAACTTTAACTAATAAAATGTACTAATTTGCCAGACCAAAAATTCTAGAAAAAAATTAGTACATAGATATATGAGTCTAGTTTTATGGAAAATTTATGGAATTGGATTTTGAGTTTTGGAACTCGAGATATGAATTTTTAAGTGACTGTGACGCAGTTAGCCAGCTTGTCTGAAAATTTTAAAAATAAATTGTTTAAGTTGTTTAATTGATGAAATTAAGTTTAGTAACACCTCGTGCTCGACTCCAGCGACGGTCTCGGGTACGGGGCGTTACATTTACCGTCAATTCATAAGAATGATCGTTTCATGTTTGCACTCCCGCGAACCTCATATCTTACGGCGGGATTACCAGTCCAAGCTAAATCCCCCGTATCGTAAACTAATAAGGTGATGTCGGGATTACCAATCTAGCTAAATCCCTTATAGCGACAAACACCCTTAGTGAGCTCGAACCTAAATTGCCAGTCCAGGCTAAATTCAGACCCTAATCGGATTACCCGACTGGGCTAAATCCTCAATGCACATATATTCTTTGAGAGGCTCGATCATTCAAGGAACACCCGTCCGGGATAGATCATTTCTATATTTGAGATCAACGGATTACCCGTTCGGGCTAAATCCTTTCTGCAGCACATGCAGGATCTCAAGTCACGTATAAATCATGGTTTATCCTTCGAACTTCCTCTTTAACCTCAACCGTGGCATTTTTCAACATGTCATTTTTAAAAATGCATTTCATGAAATTTCATGTCATAATCAAATGCAATAATCATGCATTCTTAAATCATGCAATTAGGCATATTAAGAGTTTACTTTAAGTTATCCAACCTTACCTAGTATTCGTCTCGGTATCGTGTTCCGGTTATTTCGAAATCTTTCGTTTTCCTCGATCGACCTCCAGAATTTGTTCCTCGGGGTCTATAACAATAAAGGTAAATTATTAATAGCTCACATTATACTTTTTGAGACTAAATTTCAAACCCGGTCCAAATGACCGTTTTGCCCCTAACTTTTCACATTTTTTTTACGATTTAGTCCCAAGGCTCCTATAATGAAATGCATGCAAATTCTACCTTACCCAAGCCTAGCTGAATGTTTTTACCTCTTATGGTAGCCCACATTTTCCATTATTTTCACTTTTCTACCACACATTTTACACCTTTTGCAAAAAGGCCCTTTTAGGGGTTTATCATGAAAATCACCTTCGAAAAGATGTTTAACACCCATCCAACTTTCATATTCTTCCATAAATCATCAAAATACAAGTAACTCATGCATGGGTAAATTTATAAACATAAACCCTGTAACGCCCCCATGCCCGAGACCATCGCCGGATTCGAGCTTCAGGTGTTACCGAACATAATTTATCAAATTAAGAACTTCGGATCATTTATTTCTACATTCACAGCTTTCTAGCTACCTGCTTCACAGTTACAATAAAAATCATATCTCGAGTTACGAAACTCAAAATCAAGATCCGTAAATTTTCCCTAAATCTAGACTCATATATCTATTCACTAATTTTTTTCTAGAATTTTTGGTTGGGCCAATTAGTACAGTTTATTAGTTAAAGTTACCCCTTTTTCAGGACTTGACTCGACTGCCTCTGTTTACTACGAACCATATTTCTCTCTGTGAAAAATTTATATGACTATTCCATTTGTTTATCCTGAAACTAGACTCAATAAGAATTCCAAGAATATAAAATACACTACCTAATTATTTTTGTAAAATTTATGGTGAATTTCTAAAGTTGGAACAGGGGATCCAAAAATCGCTCTGGTCCTGTTTCACTAAAATTCAAATATTTTCTAGCATATAATTTCTTTACCTGTTTCGTTTGTTTTATGTGAAACTAGACATATTAGGCTTCAATTTCATATTTAATCCATCACAAATTCGATTTCTATGATTTTTAGTAAATTTTAAAACTCACGTCAGTGTTGCTGCAATGTTCTGTTTAAGGCAATTTTCATCTTTTCATGAGTTCTTATGGACTAGATAACCTATTAACCTTCCATGACATCAAACATGATCTAAATTAGCCATTTCCATGACTTATCATTATCAAGCATTTTCTCAACCAAATCACCGCCATATCACAAAATTATCTACACAAAGTAGGTATATTGCTATACATGCCATACTTAAGTATTACAAGCCATTTACCAAAATAAAAGTCCTTCGAATAGTGTGATCGAACCTTTGACCTGTCCCGATTCCCGAGCCGGCTTGTTCAAAACTACAGTGAATAAAAAGGAGGGAGTAAGCATAAATTCTTAGTAAGTTCATATGCAAATAACAAGTAACATAACAATACAATTATACCAAACAACCTTAGCATGGTATCACCAAAACATATATCACATTTCTAAACATCATTCATCATCTTACCACCTTATCATTGTAGTATCTATTTTCAACCCGAGGGTTAAGTACATACCTGTCCAAAGTGTCCATTTCACAACACTTACCAAAACGTCACTTGCATTTTAAGTGTTCTTCCATTTCACTAGAAATTTTACCCGTTGAACACATCGGAATATAACTCGGATACATGGATAATTTGCACATAAGTGCCACATATGTAATCAAGCAATCATGTAACCCACCCCTAAGTGAACTCGGACTCAACTCAATGAGCTCGGGCGTTCGCATCCATAAGTGAACTCGGACTCAACTCAACGAGTTCGGATGCCTAGTTACATCTCAAGAACTCGGACTCAACTCAACGAGTTCGGACATTCGCATCCATAAGTGAACTCGAACTCAACTCAACGAGTTCGGATGCTCAACCATCCTAGTGACATGTCACTTGTATCCTAATCTATTCCTAAGGTTCAAACAGGAATTTCCTTGGACACATATCCTTGCCATCTTCCGTAAAATACTAAAACCAATACTCGGTAGCACTTTATATTTAACAAATAATACACATAATTTGCATTTTATTCGAAAATAACTACAAAGCATATATTTCATGATAAAAATCAGCATATCATAAAATTAACATCAATAACTTAAAAATAACAATTATGCTACATTATTTACACATGAACTTACCTTGGTACCAAAATATAAAGATTTTGCAATTTAGTCCATAATCTTTTCTTTTCCTCGATTGGGGTCGATTCCATGTCTTTCTTGATCTACAATAACACATTTAGCTTATTTAATACTCACATTATCAAATTAGTCTTTAATTCAAATTTTAGCAAAATTACAATTTTACCCCTAAACTTTTGCATATTTACACTTTTGCCCCTAATCTCGGGATTAAACTTAATTCCTTATTCTTATGTTTTATAACATGCTGATCACTTTTCCCTTCTATGAAAACATCAAATTCTCACTCTAACATGTACTTATGACTATTAGGTATTTTTGCCGATTAAGCCCTTTTACTCGTTTTCACTCAAAACCAAGTAGCACAAGTTGTCTAACTTAATTTAAAATCTCATATTCTATCATAAAACATCAAAATTCACAAATTTCACCTACGGGTATTTTTTCAAATATGAACTCTAACTCAAAATATTACTATCATAAGCTATACCGAGTTACCGGGATTTCAAAAACGTAAAAATCATTAAAAACGAGGCTTGGAATCACTTACTATGAAGCTTGAAAGTTGAAGAAACCCTAGATATGGGGACAAGGAGCATTCGGCAGCAACTAAGGAAGATGATAACCAATTTTGTGTTATTTTCCCTTTTTATTTCATTTAATATCCAAATGACCAAAATACCCCTCCTTACTAAACTTTCAAAAATTCCTTCCATGTCCTAATTTTTTCCATGAAATTAAAATTGGTCAAAGTACCATTTAAGACCTCCTAATTAAGCAATTTCATACTAAAAACTTCTAGAATGCAAGTTTTGCAACTTATTCGATTTAATCCCTAACTTTAAATTAAACTCGTTATGCCAAAAATTTCTTCACGAAATCTTCACACAATTATGCAACCATATCATAAACCTCAAAATAATTATAAAATAATTATTTCTATCTCGGATTTGTGGTCACGAAACCACTATTCCGATTAGGCCTTAATTCGGGATATTATAACTCTCCCCCTTTAAAGATTTTCGTCCTTGAAAATCTTACCGGTAAACAGATGTGGGTATTGATTCTTCATAGTTTCTTCGGGTTCCCATGTAGCTTCTTCTACTCCATGCTTTTGCCACGACACTTTCACAAGTGCAATACTTTTGTTCCTTAGTTGTTTGACCTCTCGAGCTAAAATCTTAATCGGTTCTTCTTCATAGGTCATGTCTGGTTGTAGTTCAATTTTTGTCGATGAAACCAAATGTAAAGGATCCGAACGATACCGATGTAACATAGACACATGGAATACATTATGAATCTTCTTCAATTGAGATGGCAATGCTAACCGATAGGCTACCGGTCCAACTCTTTCAATTATTTCATACGGCCTGATAAAACGCGGACTTAATTTGCCCTTCCGTCCAAATCTGAGAACTTTCTTCCACGGAGATACTTTTAAAAATACTTTATCACCAACTTGAAATTCAATGTCTTTTCGCTTTTAATCGCATAAGATTTCGTCTATCTCAAGCAAATTTTTCAAACAATCTTGAATTACCTTCACTTTCTCTTCGGTTTCTTTTATTAGATCAATTCCATAGATCAAATTTTCCTTGAGTTCAGTCCAATACAAAGGCGTTCGACACTTACGACCATACAGTGCTTCCTAAGGTTCCATTTTCAGGCTCATCTGATAACTATTATTGTAAGCAAATTCTACCAACAGTAAATATCTTTCCCAACTTCCTTGAAATTCCAATACACAACATCTAAGCATATCTTCAAGAATCTGAATTACTCTCTCGATTGCCCATCAGTTTGTGGATGAAAAGCAGTACTGAAATTTAACTTCGTACCTAACGCGTCTTGCAACTTTTGCCAATACTGCGAGGTAAACCTCGGATCTCTATCCGAAATAATCGACAATAGTATTCCGTGTAGTCTAACAATTTCTCTAACATACAGTTCAGCCAACTTGTTAAGAGAATAATCCATACGTACCAGGATAAAATGAGCCAACTTAGTTAATCTGTCAACTATTACCCAGATGGCATATTTCTTTCCTGGAGTCAATGGCAACCCTAAAACAAAATCCATAGTAATCCGATCCCATTTCCATTCAGGAACCATAATAGGCTGAAGTAATCCCGAAGGCACTCGGTGTTCAGCTTTCACCTGTTGACAAATTAAACACTTTGATACAAACTTGGAAATATCTCTTTTCATTCCACTCCACCAGTACATTTTCTTCAAGTCATTATACATTTTCGTACTGCCCGGATGAACCGCCAAACAGCCATTATGTGCTTCATGCAAAATCTTTTGAATCAACTCCTCATTTTTCGGTACACCAAATCTAATTTTTAAACATCAAGCAACCATCAGAACCAATTCTGAAATCTGATCCCGTATCAGCTTCACACTGTTTTCTCTTGGCTAGCAAATCTTGATCATTTTTCTGAACTTCAGAAATCTCTTGTAAAAACATCGGTCTTGCTCTTAACTCTGCTAGAATCAAACCATCATCTGACATTTTCAACTGAGTGTTCATAACTCTCAAAGAAAACAACAACTTTCTGCTTAAAGCATCGGCAACCACATTCGCTTTTCCCAGATGATAATCAATAACAAGCTCGTAATCTTTCAATAACTCCAACCATCTTCGCTGTCTCAAATTCAAGTCTTTTTGTGACATCAAGTACTTAAGACTTTTGTGATCGGTATATACCCGGCACTTTTCACCATACAAATAATGTCGCCAAATCTTCAAAGCAAACACCACCGCAGCCAATTCCAAATCGTGAGTAGGATAATTCCTCTCATGAGGTTTTAACTGCCTCGAAGCATAAGCCACCACTTTTCCTTCTTGCATGAGTACACACCCCAAACCATTTAGAGAAGCATCACTATACACCACAAATTCTTTACCTGATTCGGGCTATACTAACACTGGTGCCTCTGTTAATAACTTTTTCAATTCTTCAAAACTCTGTTGACATTCTTCCATCCATTCAAATTTAACATTCTTTTGGAGTAGTCTAGTCATAGGAGCAGCAATTATAGAAAATCCATTTACAAACCGCCGATAATACCCAGCTAGCCCCAAGAAACTTCTAACTTCGGTTACATTTTTCGGTGGTTTCCAATCAACAATGGCTGAAATTTTACTGGGATCAACCCGTATACCATCACTTGAAACAATATGACCCAAAAATCCAACTTCCTGGAGCCAAAATTCACTTTTACTAAACTTAGCATACAGCTGCTTATTTTTAAAAGTTTGCAAAACTATCCTCAAATGCTCAGCATGCTCTGTCTCATCTTTTGAATAAATTAAATATTCTTCTATAAACACCACAACAAATTTGTCCAAGTATGGCGAAATATGCGATTCATTAAATCCATAAACACAAAGAGAGCATTTGTCAACCCGAATGGCATAACTAAAAATTTATAATGACCGTACCTTGTTCTAAAAGCGCTTTTAGGCACATCCGACTCTTTTACTCGCAGCTGGTAATACCCAGATCTCAAGTCAATCTTTGAAAACCATGTCGCTCCTTTTATATGATAAAAAAAATCATTAATTCTTGGCAACGAATACTTGTTTTTTATTGTCACCTTGTTTAACTGTCGATAATCAACACACAACCTCATAGAACCATCCTTCTTTTTCACAAATAACACAGGAGCACCCCAAGGTGAAAAACTCGGTCTCACAAAGCCTTTATCACTCAACTCTTGCAACTGCGACTTTAACTCTTTTAACTCTGTTGGTGCCATTCTATATGGAGCAATCGAGATCGGAGTTGTTCCCGGTATCAAATCAATACCAAATTCTACTTCCCTAACTGGAGGCAAACCCGGCAATTTTTCTGGAAATACGTCCACAAATTCACACACAACCGGCACTGATTCAACTTTCTTTTCAACTTCTTTTGTATTAATTACATACGCCAAATAAGCTTCATAACCCTTTCTCAAATATCTTTGAGCCGACATTCAAGAAATCACACTAGACAATGCCTCTGATTTATCTGATTCAACCCGCAGAGTTTCACCATTTACACACTTTAATTCTATAACCTTTTCTTTTCAATTTATTATAACATCATGCAATGTCAACTAATCCATACCCAAAATAACATCAAACTCATCAAACGGCAACAACATCAAGTCGGCCGGAAAGTAATGACCCCGAATCATTAAAGGACATTTCTTGCATACTTTATCAACTATCACACATTTGCCTAACGGATTCGACACTCTAATCATAAATTCGTGTTTCTCAACAGTATATTCATACTAGACACCGGTTTCATGCACACATATGAATGAGTAGAACCGGATCAATCAAAGTAATAACATTAACATCATAAAGAGAAAATATACCGTAATCACATCGGGTGAGGAAGCATCTTCACGTGCTTTAATAGCATAAGTTCTAGCCGAGCCCTTCCTTCAGTCTAACTGGTGCATCTCTGGCTACATTCTTACTGCTTGCTTCACTCCCGCTTTTTCTTGGATACCTTCCCTCGAATCTGCACCACTTGCTTTTGTATATTGAAATTTTTCTTTCTCACTCTCTCTGGCGCTCTCTAATAAAATGATCCGAGAACCACATCGAAAATATTCATTTGCTCTGCACGGACCAAAATGATTTCTACCACACCGCTTTTCTCGGTTTAACAAATCTCGAGTTCCCTACACCGTCGCCAAGTAGTCCGGGACTTAGGACCCACATTTTGCTTCTTAGAATTCCCATATGATTGCCCAGCTGATACTTGGGAACGAGGATTCATATTTCTTGACTTTCCGGGTTGATGTGAAGGTGCATTACTCATTGGTCTTTTCTTCCAAATTCGTGTCTCAGATTCTACCTTTTTTCTTTTCCTTAAGTAGTTCTTCAGCCTTGCAAGCTCGATTGACAAGTACCACCATTTCTTTTAGTTCAAGGATCCCAACAAATACCTTAATGTCTTTATTGAGCCCGTCTTCAAATCGTCGGCACATCTTGGCCTCTGTAGGAACATATTCTCTGGCATACTTACTCAATCGAACAAATTCTCTTTCATATTCTGTGACTGTCATATTACCTTGCTTCAGCTCAAGAAACTCTTTACGTTTCTGATCAATAAATCTTTCACTAATATATTTCTTCCGAAACTCTTCTTGAAAGAATTCCCAGTTACCCTCTCTTTCGGTACCACCGAAATCAAAGTCTTCCACCAATTATAGGCTGAATCCCTTAACAAAGATATAGCACATTTCAAACATTCTTCAGGTGTATAAGATAATTCATCAAATACCCAGATAGAATTTTCAAGCCAGAACTCTGCTTTCTCGGCATCATCATCAATATTTGCCCTAAATTCTTCGGCCCCTTGTTTACGAATTCTGTGAACTGGAGTTCTGTGAAATTTTATCATATCCACACCCTGAGGCATCGGGGGTATAGGTTGAGAAATTGGGGGAGGTGGGGGAGGTCGTACATTTGGGTTCGTACGAACGAACTCAGTGTACCATGCACTCATCATTTGGAGAAAGGCTTCCCGATCCCTTTCTCCTCCTCCCTGACCAACAGTAGGAGGTGGATTTTCAGTCGGCGCTGCCCCTTCAGCCGGAGCTGGTGCATTACTCTCTACTTCATTTGCCACAGTTGGATTGGGATCCATTTACTATATAAAAAAAATCATTTAAAAAGGTCAGAAGTCGTCACACTATCACAATTTATACATATGGCATGTATAGCAAAATCTGTACATACAACACGTAGTCTGAGAACCGACTAAACCTGCTCTGATACCACTAAATGTAATGCCCCCACACCCGAGACCGTCACTGGATTCGAGCTTCAGGTGTTACCGAACATAATTTATCAAATTAAGAACTTCGGATCATTTGTTTCTACATTCACAGCTTTCTAGCTACCTGCTTCACAGTTACAAGAAAAATCATATCTCGAGTTACGAAACTAGAAATCAAGATCTATAAATTTTCCCTAAATCTAGACTCATATATCTATTCACTAATTTTTTTCTATAATTTTTGGTTGGGCCAATTAGTACAGTTTATTAGTTAAAGTTACCCCTTTTTCAGGACTTAACTGGACTGACCTCTGTTTACTACGAACCATATTTCTCTCTGTAAAAATTTTATATAACTATGCCGTTTGCTTATCCTGAAACTAGACTCAATAAGGATTCCAATAATATAAAATAAACCACCTAATTATTTTTTTACAATTTATGGTGAATTTTTAAAGTTGGAATAGGGGATCCAAAAATCGCTCTGGCCCTATTTAACTAAAATTCAAATATCTTCTAACATATAATTTCTTTACCTGTTTTGTTTCTTTTATGTGAAACTAGACATATTAGGCTTAAATTTCATATTTAATTCATTACCAAATTCAATTTCTATGATTTTTAGTAAATTTTCAAACTCACATCAGTGTTGCTACAATGTTCTGTTTAAGGCAATTTTCAACTTTTCATGAGTTCTTATGGACTAGATAACCTATTAACCTTCCATGACATCAAACATGATCTAAATTAGCAATTTCCATGACTTATCATTATCAAGCATTTTCTCAACCAAACCACCTCCATATCACAAAATTATTTACACAAAGTAGGTAGATTGCTATACATGCCATACTTAAGTTTTACAAGCCATTTACCAAAATAAAAGTCCTTCGGATAGTGTGATCGAACCTTCGACCTGTCCCGATTCCCGAGCCGGCTTGTTCAAAACTACAGTGAATAAAAAGGAGGGAGTAAGCATAAATGCTTAGTAAGTTCATATGCAAATAACAAGTAACATAACAATACAATTATACCAAACAACCTTAGCATGGTATCACCAAAACATATATCACATTTCTAAACATCATTCATCATCTTACCACCTTATTGTTGTAGTATCTATTTTCAACCCGAGGGTTAAGTACATACCTGTCCAAAGTGTCCATTTCACAACACTTACCAAAACGTCACTTGCATTTTAAGTGTTCTTCCATTTCACTAGAAATTTTACCCGTTGAACACATCGGAATATAACTCAGATACATGGATAATTTGCACATAAGTGCCACATATGTAATCAAGCAATCATGTAACCCGCCCCTAAGTGAACTCGGACTCAACTCAACGAGCTCAGGCGTTCGCATCCATAAGTGAACTCGGACTCAACTCAACGAGTTCGGATGCCTAGTTACATCTCACGAACTCGGACTCAACTTAACGAGTTCGGACATTCGCATCCATAAGTGAACTCGGACTCAACTCAACGAGTTCGGATACTCAACCATCCTAGTGACATGTCACTTGTATCCTAATCTATTCCTAAGGTTCAAACGGGACTTTCCTTGGACACATATCCTTGCCATCTTCCGTAAAATACTGAAACCAATACTCGGTAGCACTTTATATTTAACAAATAATACACATAATTTGCATTTTATTCGAAAATAACTACAAAGCATATATTTCATGATAAAAATCAGCATATCATAAAATTAACATCAATAACTTAAAAATAACAATTATGCTACATTATTTACACATGAACTTACCTTGGTACCAAAATATAAAGATTTTGCAATTTAGTCCACAATCTTTTCTTTTCCTCGATTGGGGTCGATTCCATGTCTTTCTTGATCTAAAATAACACATTTAGCTTATTTAATACTCACATTATCAAATTAGTCTTTAATTCAAATTTTAGCAAAATTACAATTTTACCCCTAAACTTTTGCATATTTACACTTTTGCCCCTAATCTCGGGATTAAACTTAATTCCTTATTCTTATGTTTCATAACATGCTGATCACTTTTCCCTTCTATGGCAACATCAAATTCTCACTCTAACATGTACTTATGACTATTAGGTATTTTTACCGATTAAGCCCTTTTACTCATTTTCACTCAAAACCAAGTAGCACAAGTTGTCTAACTTAATTTAAAACCTCATATTCTATCATAGAACATCAAAATTCACAAATTTCACCTATGGGTATTTTTCCAAATATGAACTTTAACTCAAAATATTACTATCATAAGCTATACCGAGTTACCGGGATTTCAAAAACGTAAAAATCATTAAAAACGGGGCTTGGAATCACTTACTATGAAGCTTGAAAGTTGAAGAAACCCTAGCTATGGAGAGAGCGAGCATTCGGCAGCAACTAAGGAAGATGATAACCAATTTTGTGTTATTTTTCCCTTTTTATTTCATTTAATATCCAAATGACCAAAATGCCCCTCCTTACTAAACTTTCAAAAATTCCTTCCATGTCCTAATTTTGTCCATGAACTTAAAATTGGTCAAAGTACCATTTAAGACCTCCTAATTAATATTTCAAAGCAATTTCATACTAAAAACTTCTAGAATGCAAGTTTTGCAACTTATTCAATTTAATCCCTAACTTTAAATTAAACTCGTTATGCCAAAAATTTCTTCACGAAATCTTCACACAATTATGCAATCATATCATAAACCTCAAAATAATTATAAAATAATTATTTCTATCTCGAATATGTGGTCACGAAACCACTATTCTGATTAGGCCTTAATTCGGGATATTACAAACCCTAGCATGAAATTTGGGTAGAAATAGAGTGAGTAAGTTACCGGGATTTCAAAAATACAAAGAATATTAAAAACGGGGCTTGGGAGCAATTACTATTGATCTTAAAAAGCTTAGAAACCCTAGCTATGGAGAACCCTAAAGTTTCGGCAGCAACAAGAAGGAAATGAGCTGATTTTTGGCTTATTTTTCCCATTTTATTTCATTAAAATGCCAAATGACCAAAATGCCCTTAAGCCCTTTCTTTAAAATTTCATCCATACAAGCCCATTTTTGTCCAAAAACTTAAAAATTGGGAAAATAGCTCTCCAAGACCTTATAATTTATAATCTAAAGCAATTTCATACAAATTGCTTCTAGAATCCAAGCTTTGAAATTTTATTCTATTTGGTCCTTATTTTCCAATTGGACATCTTACTCAAAGAACTCCTTCATGAAACTTTAACACATGCATATTATCATATTCAAGACCTCATAATAATCATAAAATAAATATTTTGATGTCAGATTTGTGGTCCTGAAACCACTATTCTAACTAGGCCCTATTCGGGATGTTACATTTCTCCCCCCTCAAGGACTTTCGTCCTCGAAAGTCTTACCAGAAAATAGGTTCGGATATTGGCTTTTCATGGTTTCTTCTGGCTCCCACGTAGCCTCTTCCACACCATGTCGATGCCATAAAACCTTTACTAAAGCCACATTTTTATTTCTCAACTGTTTAACCTCACGAGCCAAAATCTTGATCGGTTCTTCTATATAAGTCATGTCCAGTCTAATTTCAATCTCAGTTTGTGAAATCACATGAGAGGGGTCTGATCGATATCGCCTTAACATAGATACTTGGAACATGTCATGAATCTTTTCCAGTTCAGGTGGCAATGCCAAACGATAGGCTAATAGTCCAACTCTTTCAGTGATCTCCTACGGTCCGATAAATCGCGGACTCAATTTGCCTTTCTGACCAAATCTCAACACCTTTTTCCATGTAGATACTTTTAAGAATAATCTGTCTCCAACTTGGAACTCAATCTCTTTTCTTTTCAGATTAGCATATGACTTTTGCCTATCCGATGCCGCTTTTAAACAGTCTCGTATCACTTGAACCTTTTCTTTAGTTTCCTTGATCAGATCAACCCTGTGAATCTGACTTTCCTTAAGTTTTGTCCAGTACAATGGAGTTCGGTACTTTCTGCCATACAACGCCTCATAAGGTGCCATTCTCAAACTCGTTTGAAAACTGTTGTTGTAGGCAAATTCTACCAATGGTAAATATTTTTCCCAGCTACCCTGAAATTCAAGGATGCAACATCATAACATGTCCTCAAGAATCTGAATCATCCGCTCAGACTGACCATCGGTCTGTGGGTGAAAAGCCGTACAAAAACTCAATTTTGTACCCAAGGCTTCTTGTAACTTCTTCCAAAATCTCGAAGTGAACCTCGGGTCTCTGTCTGAAATAATCGACAGCAGTACCCCATGTAATCTCACAATTTCAGATATATACAAGTTGGCCAATCTATCAAGAGAGCAATTTGTTCCTACCGGAATGAAATGAGCTGGCTGTCAACTTGTCCACCACAACCCATTTAGCATCTTTCTTTTTTTGAGTCAATGGTAATCCTATCACGAAATCCATAGTAACCTTGTCCCACTTCCATTCGGGGACCATCACAGGATGTAAAAAACCTAAAGGTACTTGATGTTCAGCTTTAACTTGTGACATACCAAGCATTTTGATATGAATTCGGAAATGTCTCTTTTCATGTCGTTCCACCAGTACATTTTTTTCAAATCATAGTATATCTTGGTACTTCCCGGGTGAATAGAAAAATGGCTATCATGTGCTTCTTGCAAGATTTTCCGAATAAGCTCATCATCTTTGGGCACACAAACTCCATCTCTAAACATCAAACATCCATCAAGAACGATCTGAAAATCTGATTCAATGCCCAACTCACATTGAGTTCTTTTAGCCTACAGGTCACTATCATTAGTTCGAGCATTGTAGATTTCCTGAAGAAATGTCAACCTAGCCTCTAGCTCTGCTAAGACTGAACCATCATCAAGCAATACTAATCGAGCGTCCATGGCTCTCAGTGCAAATAAAGATTTTTTGCTTAACGCGCCGGCAACCACATTCGCCTTTCCCAGATGATAGACAATGATCAGCTCATAATCTTTAATTAATTCTAACCACCTCCGCTATCTTAGATTCAATTCTTTTTGAGTCATCAAATACTTCAAACTCTTATAATCAATAAATATACAACAGGTCTCACCATATAAATAATGCCTCTAGAGCGGCAAGCATTAAGTCATGTGTCAGATAGTTCTTCTCGTGTGGCTTCAACTGCCGTGAAGCGTAAGCTATCACCTTGCCATCTTGCTTAAGTACACAACCCAGTCCATTCAAGAACGCATCACTGTAGACCATAGCCTCTTTTCTTGGCTCGAGTAATACTAAAATAGGAGCTTCAGTCAGCAATGTCTTTAACTTTTCAAAACTTTGCTAACACTTTTTTGCCCATTCAAATTTGACATCTTTTTGTAGCAACCTCGTCATTGGAGTTGTTATCATTGAGAATCCTTTCACAAATCTTCGATAGTAACTGGCTAAGCCAAAAAAGCTTCTAACCTCGGTTACATTCTTAAGTGGTTTTCATTCAACGATAGTAGAGATTTTACTTGGATCAACTCGGATACCTACACCCGAAACAATATGATCCAGAAACCCAACTTCTTGGAGCCAAAATTCACTCTTGCTAAACTTAGCATACAATTGTTTTTCTCGTAAGGTCTGCAACACAGTTCTCAGATGCTTCACATGCTTTGTCTCATCTTTGGAATAAATCAAGATATCATCAATGAACACAACGACAAACTTATCCAAGTATGGCCGGAAGATCCTATTCATTAGGTCCATAAAATGGCCGGTGTGTTTGTTAACCCTAACGGCATGACAAGAAATTCATAGTGGCCATACCTCGTTTTGAAAGCTGTTTTAGGCACGTCTGATTCCTTAACTCTCAACTGATAGTAGCCAAACCTCAGGCCTATCTTAGAAAATACGGTGGCTCCTCTCAACTGGTCGAACAAATCATCGATCCTTGGCAAAGGATACTTATTCTTGATAGTTACCTTGTTCAGTTGGCGGTAATCTATACATAGCCTCATCAAACCATCTTTCTTCTTTACAAACAATACGGGGGCACCCAAGGTGAAAAACTTGGCTTTACAAAACCTTTATCCATCAGCTTTTGCAACTGTGCTTTTAATTCTTTTAGCTTGGTTGGCGCCATCCTATTCAGAACAATAGAGATGGGAGTTGTTCCTGGCACCAATTCTTCTGGGAATATATCTGGATATTCACATACTATTGGTATAGACTCAATCTTCAACTTTGTTTCCTTAGTGTTCAATACAAAAGCAAGGTAGGCTTTGTACCCTTTTCTCATATATCTCTGAGCAACCATCGCCGTGACTACAACCAGCGGCGTACCCAATTCTCTTGAATCAACCTGCAGAATCTTACCATATGGGCATTTCAATTTAATATACTTGCTAACACAATTTACAATTACTTCATGCAGGTCTAACCAATCCATACCAAGTATTACATCAAACTCATCAAAAGGTAACAATATAAGGTTAGCCGGAAAGAATTGACCATGAATTGTCAAAGGACAATTCTTACAGACTTTATCAACTAGGGCTGATTTGCCTAATGGGTTCGACACTCTAATAATAAATTTCGTAGGTTTAAAGGGTATGTTCATAATAGACACCAATCTCATGCAAATGCATGAATGCATCGACCCCGGATCAATTAAAGCAACAACACATGTATTGAAAAGAGAAAAAGTACCCATGATGACGTCAGGACCAGAGGCTTCCTCTCGAGAACGTATTGTATGCGTTCTTGTTGTGGCTTGAGCCTCTAATTTTTTAACGTCTTTAGCTACAACTCGACTACCACTAGCACTTCCAGGGTATCTCGGAGGTCTACCTCGCGAAATGGGAGCACTCGACTTTGGGGCTACTTCCACTTCTTTTTCAATTCGCTCTGGGCAGTCCTTGAGAAAGTGGTCAAGAGAATCACATCTGAAGCATGCACTGCTCTTCATTCAGCACTATCCGAAGTGAAATTTGTTGCAGCTCTTACACTTCGACCCTTGGTCATCTACACTCCCCACACTAGTCACCATAGGGGAGGAAGACTTCTGATTTCGTCGTTTGGAGCCTCTTGCTTTACCCGAATATCCTACCGATGAAGTGGAGCATTCATGTTGGCTCCTTGACTTCTTCGTTGGAAATGGGAGTGTCTTACCGCTAGATCTCTTGCTCGAAACTCGAGCCTCTCTCTTCACTTGCTTTCTTTCATTATTGATCTCCTCGGCCTTCTTGGCCCTATCAGCTAATGCGGCGAACTCCCGTATTTCAAGAATCCCAATTAACAACTTGATTTCCTCATCCAGACCTTCCTCGAAGTGTTTACACATTTCTGACTCGGTTTGAACCCATTCAGTTGCATACTAACTTAACCTTACAAACTACCTTTCGTATTCTGCTACTGTCTTATTTCCCTATTTGAGTTCCAGGAACTCCTTTCGCTTTGAGTCCAAAAACCTTTGACTGATGTATTTCTTCCTAAACTCTACTTGGAAAAATTCCCAAGTGATATTTTCCTTTGGCACCACCGAAGATATGGTTTTCCACCAGTGGTATGTAGTATCCTTCAGGAGGGACACAGCACACTTTAAGCACTCTTCAGGTGTGCATGACAATTCATCTAATACCCGTGTAGTATTCTCAAGCCAGAACTCGGCTCTTTCAGCATCATCATCGATTTTAGCTCTGAATTCCTCAGCCCCATACTTTCTAAGCTTATCTACAGGGGCCTTACCAATTCTTACTAGTGCCATACCTCGTGGCACATCCTTATCAGGTTGGTTAAGGGGCGGGTGAGGTCGTGGTATACTAGGGTGACTCCTCAGATAATCCTCAAAACATTCATCCATCATGTTAAAGAAGGCGGCTCGAGCCACTTTCCGGCCTTCAAACATAAGTCTTCTACTACTACTAGATACAGCTCATTGTACAGAAGCTGGAGCATGGCTCTTGGCTCCCTCGGACTCATCTTGTGCTTCATTGGAAGACATTTACTATATTCCAAAAATAATTTTAACAGTTAGAAGATATCACACTATCAACTTCCACATAATAGCATGTATAGCAAACCTCAATACTATCTACGGTAGTCCTAGAACCGACTAAACAGTAGCTCTGATAGGACTAAATGTAACACCCCTCACCCATATCCAATGCTGGACAGGGTTCGAGGCATTACCTGGTTTAAACTTTCACGACATACAAAACCGGCTCACCAAATTTCGCCCAAAATTTAAAACTTTTCAAACACATACGTATTGTCCCTTATATAGGCCTTCGAGGCCTAAAACGTACATCAGGACGGTTCGGGACAAAATCGAAAACATTTGATAGATTTTGGGTAACTTAATAAATTTTCTTGCCTTAGAGAGTCACACGCCCGTGTGGGTGGGGCCGTGTGTGGCTTGGGACACGGTCGTGCCCTCAGCCTATCTAACTCTCTGTTTATGATGTCAGCATTTCTTTAGGGGCACACGACAAAGACACAAGCCCATATGTCTAGCCCATGCACTATACTAACTTAAAAATTTATGTGCAGGGGACGTACGGCCATATCACACACCCTTGGAGGTGAGCCGTGTGTCACATATTGCCTAGACACACGCCCGTGTTTCAACCCGTATGGACCTTGTAGACTATTTTCCAAGTCTTTGATCACCCTTTAACAACTAATCATACTTATAGGTTACTTTGATGCATGATAGGACTAAATTATGCACTTATATAGAACCATGATAAACCTAATTGCATGAAAACCTCATATCATCAGTTTTATACATGCTAGGTTAATTCCCATCTTGTATTTAAGGGTTTCCATATCTCCTTGACACATTCAAGATTGGCTCATTCATATAACTCATTGCCAATTAAAACGAAGCCATCACATATGAACATAAACATGCATAGATTTGTAGGTCATAACCTGCTTCAAAATGAGCCAATTCCCATGGCCATATACAAAAAGATATGTATATCTTTACATGCTTTCATCTTGGCAAATCAAATGACACATATAAAAAAATACTCAAAAGTCCTATTCATGCCATTGATCAAGATAAAAGTGTCCATATACCAAAGCTGGACTAGTTGATAGTGTGTTGACTCTCCAACCGTCTTCCAATCTTTGCGAGTCCTCGAGCTCTGTAAGACAGGGAAAAAGAGAGGGGTAAGCATTTTTCATGCTTAGTAAGCCCGAATAACTGGAAAGTAAGCTTACCGAGTAATTAGCATACAACCATATTAGGCAATGAAACCAACAAGCAGGGAATGGTATCCCTAACAAACGCACTCAATCATCAGGTTAGTCACATAAAAATGCACCATGTAATTTATCTTAGGTGAGCTCATCATTCATCAATTCATTGATATACATCATATTAATCCCGTTGAGTTTCTCAGAAATTCTGATGGATTATCCTTTTACCATCAATTCATAAGAATGATCATTTCATGTTTGCACTCCCGCGAACCTCACATCTTACGGCGGGATTACCAGTCCAGGCTAAATCCCTTATAGCGACAAACACCCTTAGTGAGCTCAGATTTAAATTACCAGTACAGGCTAAATTTAGACCCTAATCAGATTACTCGTCTGGGCTAATTCCTCAATGCACATATATTCTTCGGGATGCTCGATCATTCAAGGAACACCCGTCCGGGCTAGATCCTTTCTATATTTGAGATCAACGGATTACCCATCCGGGCTAAACCTTTTTTGCAACACATGTAGGATCTCAAGTCACATACAAATCATGGTTTATCCATCGAACTTCCTCTTTAACCTCAACCGGGGCATTTTTCAACATGTCATTTCTAAAGAAGCATTTCGTGAAATTTCATGCCATAATCAAATGCAATTATCATACATTCTTAAATCATGCAATTAGGCATTTTAAGAGTTTACTTTAAGTTATCCGAACTTACCTGGTATTCATATCGGTATCATGTTTCGATTATTCTGAAATCTTTCCTTTTCCTCGATCGACCTCTGGAATATGTTCTTCGGGGTCTAAATTTCATGTAACACCCTTTGCCCGTATCTGAAGCCAGCATAGGGTTCGAAGAGTTACCGATAATTTGCCTTTACAAACTTACTAAATCGGGTCACCAAACTTCGCCCAAATTTAAAACCTTTCAAACATGTACACTTTGTCCCTTACACAGGCCTTCGACGCCTAAAACACACCAAGGGGCAGTACGGGGCAAAATCGAAAACATTCGAAAAACTTTGCGTACCTTAGAAAATTTCCCTTACTTTGAAGAGTGACACGCCCGTGTGATGGGGCCGTGTGGTCACACACGCTCGTGTGGCTTCGGACATGCCCGTGCCCTCCACCCATGTGCAGCACTGACTCCAACCTCATCATTCTGTTAAGGACCCATGGCCAAGACACATGCCTGTGTGCTTAGCCCGTATTCTATACTGACTGAAAAATTCAAGTGTAGGGGACACACGAATATACCACACACCCATGGCGGTGAGCCTTGTGTCACACACGGCCTAGTCATACGCCCGTGTGTCTACCCGTGTGGAACTTATTAGGCCATTTTCCAAGCCTTTGATCACCCTCCATTCTTATAGGTTACTTTTACACATGATAAGGCTGAATTATACACTTATATATATAAGACTTTAATTAACCTCATTGCATGTAAACCTCATGTCATTGGTTTCATACATGCTAAGTTAATTCTCATCTTGCATTTAAGGATTTCCATGTCTACTCGACATATTTAAGATTGGCTCGTTTTTATAACTCATTGCCAATTATAACCAAGCCATCATATGTGAACATAAACATGCATAGAATTCTAGGTCATTGTCTACTTCAAAATAAGCCAAATTTCTATGGCCATATACAAAAAGATAAGTATAACTTTACATGGCTTCATTTTTCCAAATCAAATGACACATATAACAAAATACACAAAAGCTCTATACATGCCATTGAACAAAACATAAGAGTCTATATACCAAAGCTGGACTAGTTGATAGTGTGTAGACTCTCCAACCGTCTTCCAATCTTTACAAGTCCTCGAGCTCTGAAAACGGGGAAAAAGATAGGGGTAAGCATTTATATGCTTACTAAGCTCAAATAACTGGAAAGTAAATTTACCGATTATTTAGCATACATCCTTATTAGATAATGAAACCAACAAATATGAAAATGGTTTCCCTATCACATGCACTCAATCAATAAGTTAGTCACATAAAAAAACACCATGTAACTTATCTTAGATGAGCTCATCATTTAACATGTCATTTATACATATACTTCATTTTAGTCCCGTTGAGTTTCTAGGAAATCTCGATGGATTATCCAATCACCGTCAATTCATACTAATGATCATTTCAGTATGCGCTCCCGCGAACCTCACATCTTACGACGAGATTACCAGTCCAGGCTAAATCCATTATAAATACAAACACCCTTAATGAACTCGGATCTGAATTACCAGTCCAGGCTAAACTCAGACCCTAATCGGATTATCTGTCTGGGCTAAATCCATAATGCACACATATTCTTCGAGAGGCTCGATCATTCAAGGAACATCTGTCCGGGCTAGATCCCTTTTTATACTTGAGATCATCGGATTACCCGTCTGGGTGAAATCCTTTCTGCAACACATGCAGGATCCCAATTCACATATCAATCATGGTGTAATGCCCAATTTTCGGGTTTTCTACGTTTCTGTGTTTTTTTTAAATTTGGGTGTGTTCTGGTTGGTTAATATATATTTTTTAGTAGGTTAGTGGGCCTTTGGAAGGCTCAAACTTAAGTTAAATCCGTGGTAGTCTTCGAAATTTTGATTTTAAGAACAAGTGATGCAATTGGCGTTTGGGCTTTTAAGAGTAAAGGGGTAAAAGATGACACAAAAAAGAGTGTGGTGTAGTGGCAAGGTAGCGCCACTTAGGGGACAAGGAAGTGACGCCATAGAGGAAGCAAGGGGTCCAAGGTTCAAGTCTTGGCTCTTGCAATTTATTTTGGTTTTTCCTTTCAATAAATCTGGAAGCAAGTAGGTGCGCCTTAAAGTTTAATGTGTTGGACTTATGACACAAATGAGTTGATGGCCTAGTGGTGGTGGCGTGATTTGGCATGTGAGAGGACTTTGGTTCGAATCCCTTGGCATGCAAAGGTTGATTATTTTGCTATGTTGGGACGGAAAGAGTTGGTGTTGGTTTTAAACTCTGATGTTGGAGGGATCCCACATCGGGAAGCTAACATAAGAGTAGATGGAGAGCTGGCTTTAAATAGAGCAAACCATGAGGAGAGTTGGCATACCCTTCTGGGCTGATCCCTTTCGATTGGTGGCGTGCTCATTTGGGTTGGGCGTCAGCTAAGAGTGTGGGAGCGCGGATTAACTGCAGTCTCCTAACAAGTGTGTATTTCCCACTACTCTAGCCGTAGGATGGCTACTTCGGGCCGAAAGGGCCCATGTTGGCCCAATGGGCCTACGAGCCCAATTGGATAAGTTGTTTGATTGTGTAGTAAATATTGGACAAGGCTAGGTGAATCTCATATCTGTGGCTAGATTTGGGCTAAAAGGGCCACACGAGCGTGTGGGCCCATTTGGGCCGAGAATAGGCTTTAGGCCCATTCGTATTGTTATCCCTATTTAGAATACTTTAGTTTATCGAAATACCCTTGTAGGATAGAAATACTGAAATAACCCTGTAGGGTAGAATTACTTAAATACCCATGTAGGGTAGAATTACCGAAATACCCCTATAGAGTAGAATTACCAAAATACCCTTGTAGGGTAGAATTACCGAAATACCCTTGTAGGGTAGAAATATCGAAATACCCCTGTAGGGTGGAATTACTAAAATACCCCTGTAGGGTAGAATTACTGAAATACCCTTGTAGGGTAGAAATACCGAAATACCCCTGTAGGGTAGAATTACTGAAATACCCTTCTAGGGTAGAATTACTGAAATACCCCTGTAGGGTAGAATTACTAAAATACCCTTGTAGGGTAGGACTACAGATTTACCCCTGGAGGGTAAAATGACTATTTTACCCCTCGTGCGTAAATGACTAACTTGTGTGATGATTGGGTTAGTTGACGTGGATTTCTGGTAGTTATCGTTAATTCGTAAGTCTAATGTGTTAGTGATCGATCGTAGGATTATCGCACGGGAGATATTGTCATCAATCGTCATCAACCAGGTGTGTAAACGACACCCTTCTTTAGACTGAATCGGTAAAAGCTTAAATACCAAAACGTTGGTATTTTGTGAACTCGCGAGCGTGGGAGCGCTCGTGAGACAGTTGTTAATGAATATGGTGCATTTGGATGATTAGAGTGCAAAGTGTGCATTTTTGTGCATAACGGTATATTTGGGCTTAATGGGCCGAAAACGGGCCAATGGGCCAACAGGCCCACTTTGGTAAAAAGACGAGGTAAGTACTTCTGATTACTTGGTAAACATTAGAATGAGCATGAAACCCTAGCAATAGGTAATAACTACTGAAATACCCTTATACATGAAAATTACGATTTTACCCGTAGGGATATTTTATTTTATCTGAAAAGCATGATGTTCTGTTTCTGTGTATGTATTCCATGACATATTATTCTGTTGCATGGGACATGGGTTTATATTGATGGAGGAAGCGTTCTGGTAGCCTCGCTGCAATCTGGTGGCCTCGCCACATATATATCTGTTCTAGTGACTTCGTCACAATATCTGGCTGCCTTGCTGCAATCTGGTGGCCTCGCCACATATATATCTGTTCTGGTGGCCTCGCCACAATATCTGTATCTGGTGACTTCGTCACAATATCTGGCACCCTCTCTGCAATTTCTGTGGTGTGTAACGGTTGGGTGGGTCGAGTAGTCTCCCCACATGGTGTAAGGCTGGTACGGGGTGTTATGGATGGCTCTGGGTTGGGATTTCTGCATTCATGATATATTTGTTCTCAGATACTGCTATGGGCCTATGAGTTTCATTCTCGATTTACATGCTTGGCCAAGGCCCGATAAGTCGACTCGAGGTTTGATCTGCTTTGGGCTATGGTTGGGTTATGTTACACACCGAGTTTACCAAACTCACCCTTTATTTTCATCTCTGCAGAAATCCCCAACCATAGTGGGCTTGGAGCCGTGAGGGATTGAGAGTGGCTACATCATCTGCAAAGTTGGTTTTTCTAAGTTAGTTTATTTTTATTATTTTTATATTCTGATTTAATTTTGGGTTTTAAATTGTAATAAGGCTGCTATATAAATTTCTCTTTCTGCTATGATTTTTATTTTCTGATTATATTTATACTATGTCGAAACTGCTAGTGTTAGGTTGCGCGGGTTTTCAAAATTAATGAACGTTTTTAAGACTCAATAAGCACGAGAATTGGATAGCCTAAAGATTGATAAACCGACTTTCTCATTCAATTGTTGTTTTTACAAAGACCACCCTAATCACTTAAACCAACGAATGCATACTAAGTCGTAAGTCCATGTGACATGCCAGATTTGGCCATAACATTTGGGTCGGGTCTAGGGTGTTATATTTAGTGGTATTAGAGCCAAGTTGCAACAAGTCGGCTGTGGAACAGGTCTAAAAACGGGAGTTTTAAAGAAACATTGAATAAAGGTTTTTGAAAATCGTTTTTTAAGAATTTGATTATAAATTGTTTTCAAGTATGTTTCCAATATTTTCTCTTTACAAATAGATGATTTTAAAGATCAAAATTAGTTTTTTAAAATTAGTTTTTTTAGAAGGTGGCACACCGAATCTCCGACCCAAGTCTGTAAGTTTTTTGAGCCTTTCTGATTGTTTCTGAAATATCTGTTGTATGCTTGTACAAAACCTTATCATGGTACTTTAGTTAGGGTAACACTGGAACTATAAAAACTCTGATAAGTAGATTGAGACTGTAGCTAGGCTACCACAAAAGAAAACTAACTCAAACTCTAAATTACTGTTATTCATAAGACATCTGTAATAAACACTGAAATATTAAACTGATTCATAAAATTTTTAATCAGATAATACAAAATGAGTAACAAGCAGCTCGTGGAAGAGGCCGTGGACATGGCCGAGGTAATGCTCAAGCTGAATCTTCATCTTCAGGACATGTGCCGGCAGTAGATGCACCGGTACTACTGGCAACGGAGGTAGAGTCTCATGATCGAGGTGTCGGGGACGATGCTCTGTCCCAGGTGATTTTCTGAGTTTTGGAAAGGGTTGCTGGGGCAAGTACGGGAAACGAAATTCGAGGGTCTATTTTTGAGCGGCTTCGGGCCAATAGAGCAGAGATATTTAGGGGCGTATCTGGTGTAGCTCCGAATGTGGCTGAGTATTGGTTAGAAGCCACAAAGTGGATTATGGATGATCTGGACTGCTCTGTGGAGCAGAAGTTGAAGGGAGCCATATCGTTACTCAGGGATGAGGCTTATCAGTGGTGGCTCACGGTGAGAGATGGAACTCCTGCTGACAGTGTGACTTGGGAGCTGTTTAAGACAGCCTTCAAAGGAAAGTATGTTGGGGCTAGTTACGTGGACGCTCGCCGGAAAGAATTTCTAGACCTGGTGCAAGGGAGTAAGTCAGTGACTGAGTATGAGTCTGAGTTTCTGTGACTGAGCCGGTATGCTTCTGGGATCCGGAAAGAATTTCTAGACCTGGTGCAAGGGAGTAAGTCAGTGGCTGAGTATGAGTCTGAGTTTCTGAGACTGAGCCGGTATGCTTCTGGGATTGTCACTACAGAGTATGAGCGTAGCGTACGCTTCGAAGATGGTTGAGAGAGGTAACTTTCTTGGGGCATTTTGTCTCTGCTGAAGGGATCAAGGTGGACCCTCAAAAGATTGAAGCGATTCTGGAATAGAAGCCACTGAGGTCAGTGTCGAAAATTCGAAGTTTTTTGGGATTAGTTGGGTACTATAGAAGGTTTGTGGAAGGATTTTCTATGATGGCAGCGCCTTTGACAAAGCTTATAAGGAAGGGGGTACCGTTTGTTTAGACTGAGAAACAACAGGAATCTTTTAAGAAGCTGAAGAAAGTTCTGACCGAGGCACCTGTACTAATTCAGCCGGAGTCTGGAAAAGATTTTACCGTATGCAGTGATGCATCACATGTAGGGTTGGACTGTGTGTTGATGCAAGAGGGTAAAGTGGTTGCTTATGCATCACGACAGCTTAAACCACATGAAGTTAACTATCCTACTCATGATCTGGAGTTGGCAGTGGTAATCTTTGCGCTTAAAATTTGGAGACATTACATGCATTTTTGAGAAAGGTGTATTATATACACAGATCATAAGAGTCTTAAGTACTTGCGACTCGGAAGGCAACCTCGAGCGCAATGGAGATGGATAGAGTTGCTTAAGGATTATGACTGTGCGATTGAGTACCACCCAGGCAAAGCTAATGTGGTGGCTGATGCCCTAAGTCGTAGAACTGTATCTGATCTGAGAGCCATGTTTGCTCGTTTGAGTTTGTATGACGACGGTAGTCTGTTAGCAGAACTGTAAGTTAGGCCGACCTGGGTGGATGAGATTAAGGAAAAGCAGTCAAGGGATGAGTCTCTGGTTTCTCGATTCCAGCAGGTTAAGAATGGGGATACTTCTGAGTTCGGACTGAACATTGAGGGAGTTCTGTGTTACCGAGGTAGAGTTTGTATTCCGAAGGACTCTGACTTGAAGCAAGCAATTCTGAAAGAAGCTCATGGAGGTCTGTGTGCTATGCATCCTGGAGGGAATAAAATGTATCGCGACTTAAAGGAGTTGTATTGGTGGCCTGGATTGAAGCGAGAGGTAACAGAATTTGTGGGAAAATGTTTGACTTGTCAGCAAGTGAAAGCTGAACATCAATTACCTTCCGGGCTTTTGCAGCTAGTGAAAGTACCACTTTGGAAGTGGGAGAGGGTAACCATGGATTTTGTGAGTGGGTTACCCTTGACCCCGTCGAAGAAGGACTTAATTTGGGTAATTGTGGATAAGTTGACCAAATCGGCTCATTTTATACCTGTCTGCACTAATTATTCACTTCAGAAGTTAGCCAAATTGTATGTGGCAGAAATAGTACGACTTCACGGAGTGCCAGTGTTGATATCTCTAATCGAGATCCTAGATTCACATCTCGGTTTTGGCAAAAATTGCATGAGGCGTTGGGTATGCAGTTGAACTTTAGTACAGCTTTTCATCCTTAGACTGATGGTCAGTCGGAAAGGGTTATTCCGATTCTGGAAGACATGTTGAGGGGATGCGTTATTGACTTTCGAGGCAGTTGGGAGGATTACTTACCGTTTGCAGAGTTTGCATATAGTAACAGTTATCAGGCAAGTATTCGAATGGCTCCTTATGAGGCACTGTATGGGCGAAGATTTCGGACACCTAGTTGTTGGACCGAGTTGGGTGAACGACAAGTTCTTGGACCTGAATTGGTGGCAGATACTGAGGATAAGGTCAAGTTGATTAGAGACCGATTGAAGGAAACATCTGATAGACAGAAGTCATATGCAGATTTGAAGCGCAAGGGAATTGAGTACTCTGTGGGTGATATGGTCTTCTTGAAGGTTTCACCTTGGAAGAAAATATTAAGGTTTGGGAGGAAAGGCAAGTTAAGTCTGCGGTTCATTGGGCCTTACCGGATTCTTAAGCGAGTGGGTCTAGTGGCTTATCAGTTGAAGCTACCTCCAGAGTTGGATAGGATTCATGATGTCTTTCACGTCTCCATGTTAAGGCGGTATCATTCTGACCCTACTCATGTTGTGCTGGTTGCAGAGATCGAGATCCAAACAGACTTGACTTTGAGGAGGAGTCTGTGCAGATTTTGGATCGAGATGTTAAGATTTTGAGGAGGAAATCAGTTCCACTAGTAAAGGTGCTATGGCGTAATCATGGCAGAGAGAAAGCTACTTGGGAGCCAAAAGTGGCGATGCGTCAACAATATCCTCATCTGTTTGATTTAGATAAAATTTTGAGGACAAAATTTCTTTAAGGATGGTAGAGTTGTAACGCTCAATTTTTGGGTTTTCTGTGTTTCTGTGTTTTTTTTAAATTTGGGTGTGTTCTGGTTGGTTAATATATATATTTTAGTAGGTTAGTGGGCCTTTGGAAGGTCCAAACTTAAGTTAAATCCGTGGTAGTCTTCGAAATTTTGATTTTAAGAACAAATGATATAATTGGCGTTTGGGCTTTTAAGAGTAAAGGGGTAAAAGATGACACAAAAAGGAGTGTGGTGTAGTGGCAAGGTAGTGCCACTTAGGGGACAAGGAAGTGACGCCATAGAGGAAGCAAGGGGTCCAAGGTTCAAGTCTTGGCTCTTCTAATTTATTTTGGTTTTTCTTTTCAATAAATCTGGAAGCAAGTAGGTGCACTTTAAAGTTTAATGTGTTGGACTTATGACACAAATGAGTTGATGGCCTAGTGGTGGTGGCGTGATTTGGCATGTGAGAGGACTTGGTTCGAATCCCTTAGCACGCAAAGGTTGATTATTTTGCTATGTTGGGACGGCAAGAGTTGGTGTTGGTTTTAAACTCTGATGTTGGAGGGATCCCACATCGGGAAGCTAACATAAGAGTAGATGGAGAGTTGGCTTTAAATAGAGCAAACCATGAGGAGAGTTGGCATACCCTTCTAGGCTGATCCCTTTCGCTTGGTGGCATGCTCGTTTGGGTTTGGCGTCAGCTAAGAGTGTGGGAGCGCGGATTAACTGCAGTCTCCTAACAGGTGTGTATTTCTCACTACTCTAGCCATAGGATGGCTACTTCGGGCCGAAAGGGCCCATGTTGGCCTGATGGGCCTACGGGCCCAATTGGATAAGTTGTTTGATTGTGTAGTAAATATTGGACTAGGCTAGGTGAATCTCATATCTGTGGCTAGATTTGGACTAAAAGGGTCACATGAGCGTGTGGGCCCATTTGGGCCGAGAATAGGCTTTAGGCCCATTCGTATTGTTATCCCTATTTAGAATACTTTAGTTTACCGAAATACCCTTGTAGGATAGAAATACTGGAATAACCCTGTAGGGTAGAATTACTTAAATACCCCTGTAGGGTAGAATTACCGAAATACCCTTGTAGGGTAGAATTACCAAAATACCCTTGTAGGGTAGAATACCGAAATACCCCTGTAGGGTAGAATTACTAAAATACCCCTGTAGGGTAGAATTACTGAAATACCCTTGTAGGATAGAAATACCGAAATACCCCTGTAGGGTAGAATTACTGAAATACCCTTGTAGGGTAGATTTACTGAAATACCCCTGTAGGGTAGAATTACTAAAATACCCCTGTAGGGTAGGACTACCGATTTACCCCTGGAGGGTAAAATCACTATTTTGCCCCTCGTGCGTAAATGACTAACTTGTGTGATGATTGGGTTAGTTGACGTGGATTTATGGTAGTTATCGTTAATTCGTAAGTCTAATGTGTTAGTGATCGATCGTAGGATTATCGCGTGAGAGATATCGTCATCAATCGTCATCAACTAGGTGTGTAAACGACACCCTTCCTTAGACTGAATCGGTAAAAACTGAAATACCGAAACGTTGGTATTTTGTGAACTCGCCAGCGTGCGAGCGCTCGTGAGACAATTGTTAATGAATATGGTGCATTTGGATGATTAGAGTGCAGAGTGTGCATTTTTGTGCGCAACGGTATATTTAGGCTTAATGGGCCGAAGACAGGCCAATGGGCCAACAGGCCCACTTTGGTAAAAAGACGAGGTAAGTACTTCTGATTACTTGGTAAACGTCAGAATGAGCATGAAACCCTAGCAATAGGTAATAATTACTGAAATACCCTTATACATGAAAATTACGATTTTACCCTTAAGGATATTTTATTTTATCTAAAAAGCATGATGTTCTATTTTTGTGTACGTATGCCATGACATATTATTCTGTTGCATGGGACATGGGTTTATATTGATGGAGGAAGCGTTCTGGCAGCCTCGCTGCAATCTGGTGGCCTCGCCACATATATATCTGTTCTAGTGACTTCGTCACAATATCTGGCTGCCTCACTGCAATCTGGTGGCCTCGCCACATATATATATATGTTCTGGTGGCCTCGCCACAATATCTGTATCTGGTGGCTTCGTCACAATATCTGGCAGCCTCGTTGCAATTTCTGTGGTGTGTAGCGGTTGGGTGGGTCGCGTACTCTCCCCACATGGTGTAAGGCTGGTACGGGGGTGTTATGGATGGCTCTGGGTTGGGATTTATGCATTCATGATATATTTGTTCTCAGATCTCGCTATGGGCCTATGAGTTTCATTCGATTTACATCGGGCCAAGGCCCGAGATAAGTCCTGACTCGAGGTTTGATCTGCTTTGGGCTATGGTTGGGTTATGTTACACACTGAGTTTACCAAACTCACCCTTTATTTTCATCTCTGTAAGAAATCCCCAACCATAGTGGGCTTGGAGCTGTGAGGGATTCGGAGTGGCCACATCATCTGCAAAGTTGGTTTTTCTAAGTTAGTTTATTTTTTATTATTTTTATATTCTGATTTAATTTTGGGTTTTAAGTTGTAATAAGACCACTATATAAATTTCTCTTTCCGCTATGGTTTTTATTTTCTGATTATATTTATACTATGTCAAAACTGCTAGTGTTAGGCTGCGCGGGTTTCTGAAATTAATGAACGTTTTCAAGACACAACAAGCACGACAAATGGATAGCCTAAAGATTGATAAACCGGCTTTTTCATTCAATTGTTGTTTTTACAAAGACCACCCTAATCACTTAAACCAATGAATGCATACTAAGTCGTAAGTCCATGTGACACGCCAGATCTGGTCATAACGTCTGGGCCAGGTCTGGGGTGTTACACATGGTTTATCCATCGAATTCCCTTTTTAACCTCAACCGAGACATTATCCATCAAATCATTATCAAAGATGCATTCCATGCATTTTCATGCCATCAACAATGCAATTATCATGCATTCATACATCATACAATTATGCATATTATGAGTTTACTTTAAGTTATCCGAACTTACCTGGTACTCGTTTCGGCGCTATGTTTTGGTTATTCTGAAACCTCTCTTTTCTCGGTCGACCTCCGGAATTTGTTCCTCAGGGTCTATAACAATAAAATTAAATCATTAACACCTCACATTGTACTTTTTGAGCTTAAATTTCACCCCCGGTCCAAATGACCATTTTGCCCCTAACCTTTCACATTTTTACGATTTAGTCCCTAGGCTCGTATAATGAAACACATGCAATTTCTATCTTACCCAAGCCTAGCCGAATGCTTTTCCCTCTTATGGAAGCTCACATTTTCCATTATTTTCACATTTCTACCACATATTTAACAACTTTTGCAAAAAGGTCCCTTTTGGGGTTTTACATAAAAATCACCTAGGAAAGGATGTTTAACACACCTTCAACTTTCATATTTCTCCATAAACCATCAAAATACAAGTAACTCATGCATGGGTAAATTTTTAAACATGAACCCTAGCATGAAATATGGGTAGAAATGGAGAGAGTAAACTACCGGGATTTTAAAAGTACAAAGAACATTAAAAACGGGGCTTGGGAGCACTTACTATTGAGCTTGAAAAGCTTGGAAACCCTAGCTATGGAGAACCATAAATTTTCAATAGCAGCAAGAAGGAAATGACCTGATTTTGGTTCACTTTTCCCATTTTATTTCATTAAAATGTCAAATGACCAAAATGCCCTTAAGCCCATTTTTAAATTTTCCTCCATGCAAGCCCATTTTTGTCCAAAAACTTAGAAATTGGGAAAATTTCTCTCTAAGACCTTCTAATTTATAATCTAAAGTAATTTCATACCAATTGCTTCTAGAATCCAAGTTTTGCAATTTATTCAGTTTAGTCCCTAATTTCCAATTGGACACCTTTCTCAAAGAATTTCTTCATGAAATCTTAACACATGCATATTCTCATATCCTAGACCTCATAATAATCATAAAATAAAAATTTTGATGTCGAATTTGTGGTCCTGAAACCACTACTCTGACTAGGCCCTATTTCAGGATGTTACATTTCACCCCCAATCCAAATGACCGTTTTGCCCCTAACCTTTCATATTTTTTTTTACGATTTAGTCCCAAGGCTTCTATAATGAAATGCATGCAATTTTTACCTTACCCAAGCCTAGCCGAATGTTTTTCCTTCTTATGGTATCCCACATTTTCCTTTATTTTCACTTTTCTACCACACATTTTACACTTTTTGCAAAAAGGTCCTTTTAGGGGTTTTTCATGAAAATCACCTTCGAAAAGATGTTTAACACCCATCCAACTTTCATATTCTTCCATAAATCATCAAAATACAAGTAACTCATGCATGGGTAAATTTCTAAACATAAACCCTAGCATGAAATATGGGTAGAAATAGAGAGAGTAAGCTACCGGGATTTCAAAAATACAAAGAACATTAAAAACGGGGCTTGGGAGCACTTACTATTAAGCTTGAAAAGCTTGGAAACCCTAGCTATGGAGAACCCTAAAGTTTCAGCAGCAACAAGAAGGAAATGAGCTAATTTTTTGCTTATTTTTCTCATTTATTTCATTAAAATGCCAAATGACCAAAATGTCCTTAAGCCCTTTCTTTAAAATTTCATCCATACAAGCCCATTTTTGTCCAAAAACTTAGAAATTGGGCAAATTTATCTCCAAGACATTCTAATTTATAATCTAAAATAATTTCATACAAATTTCTTCTAGAATCCAAGTTTTGAAATTTATTCAATTTGGTCCTTATTTTCCAATTGGACACCTTACTCAAAGAATTCCTTCATGAAACTTTAACACATGTATATTCTCATATTCTAGACCTCATAATAATCATAAAATAAATATTTTGATGTCAGATTTGTGGTTCTGAAACAACTATTCTGACTAGGCCCTATTCGGGATGTTACAAGAAACATAAAGAGTTTCTAGAATTGAAATAAGGCCGGATGACTGTCACTAAGTACGAAAAAGAATCTGTACATTTAAGCAAGTATGCCCGGGAATATGTTTCTACTGAGGAGATCATATGTAAAAGGTTCATTGATGGGCTGAATAAGGATATAAAACTGTTAGTCAGGATTTTTGAATTGAAAGAATTCATCGTTTTGGTTGAAAGAGCTAAAGCTGAAGATCTTAACAAAGAAAAAAGAAAAGCTTATTTTAAAGTAAGAGATTCGTGAAAGAGATCAACTAGTAAATCTTATCAGTCTACATCAAAGAAATTCTAAGACTCGTTTAATCGTTCTAATGCATATATGAGATATTCAATCAAAGATCATGAAAAGTAACCTGTGAGTTCTAAAGCTCAAGCTACATCTATTGCTAGTGTTGGCAGTGTGAGACAAAATCGACTCGAGTGTAGACATTGTGGAAAACGGCATATCGTTGATTGTAGATTGAATGATCGAGCCTATTTTAAATGTGGATCATTAGATCATTTTATTCATAACTATCCTAAGTTGGCTGAGCAAGATACAATACAAAACACGAGGTCGAGTAACACTACAGCTAGAGGTAGACCACCTAGAAATGCTGTTAATGTGATTGGTAGTCAGAGAACGACCAAAGACTCCGCTGTGAGGTTTGAAGCCAAAGAACCTGCATGAGCCTACGCTATTCACGCTCGCGAAGAAGCGTCATCTCCAGATGTTATCACCGGTACTTTTACTCTCTATGATACTAAAGTTATTGCATTGATAGATCCAGGATCAACCTATTCATATGTATGTGTGAATTTAGTATCCAGTAAGACTTTGCTTGTAGAGCCTACTAAATTTGCGATTAGAGTATCGAACCCCTTAGGCAAGTGTGTGTTGGTTGATAAAGTGTCTGTCCGTTGATGATTCGAGATTCCTATTTTTTGGCTGATTTGATGTTGTTACCATTTGATGAATTTGATATAATTCTGGGTATGGATTGGCAAATGCTACATGATGTTATAGTGAACTATAAATGAAAGATGATTGATCTGAGATGTCAGAATAATGAAATTATCTGAATTAAGTCAGATGATCTGAATGGTTTGCCAGCTGTAATTTTATTGATGTCAGCTCGAAGTATGTGAGAAAGGGTTTCGAAGCTTATTTTTCTTATGTGCTTGATATAAAAGTGACTAAAAATAAGATAGAATCAGTTCCAGTTGTGTGTGAATATTTGGATGTGTTCCCTAAAGAGTTATCGGGTTTACCACTGATTCAAGAGGTTGAGTTTGGCATTGAGTTAGTGTCAGGAACTACACCGATATCGATAGCTCCGTACCAAATGGCCCCAACAAAGTTAAAAGAATTAAAGCTCAGTTGCAGAATTAACTGACAGAGGGTTTGCAAGACCGAGTTTCTCGCCCTGGGGTGCTCACGTATTGTTTGTGAAGAAGAAAGATGGCACGATGAGAATGTGTATTAACTACCGTCAGCTTAACAAAGTGAAAATCAAGAATAAACACCCTCTACAATGGATTGATGATTTGTTTGATCAATTGAAAGAGGCTACAATGTTTTCAAAGATAGATTTGAGATCGGGTTATTACCAATTGCGAGTTAGAGACTCTGATGTGCCAAAGATAGCTTTTAAAACGAGGTATGGTCACTATGAATTTTTAGTTATGCCTTTTGGACTAACAAATGCACCTGCTGTCTTTATGGACTTAATGAACCGGATTTTCGAACCGTACCTAAATCAATTTGTTGTTGTGTTTATTGATGACATATTGATATATTCACGAGATGAAATTGAGCATGCCAGGCATTTGAGAATTGTATTGCAGACTCTACGTGATAAGAAGTTATATGCAAAGTTCAGTAAATGTGAATTATGGTTGTGCGAGGTTGGTTTTTTGGGTCATATTGTGTCAGCATCAGGTATTCGAGTCAATCCGAGAAAGATATCTGCGATTCTAGATTGGAAGCCTCCAAGAAATTTTCTGAGGTCTGCAGTTTTCTAGCACTAGCGCGATATTATAGACGATTTGTGAAAGGCTTTTCAATGATTGTGACTCCGTTGACGAGATTACTTAAGAAAGATGTAAAGTTTGAATGGTCTGAGAAATGTCAGAAAATTTTCGATCAACTGAAAGCTCTTTTGACTGAAGCTTCAGTGTTAATACAGCCAGAATCGGGTAGAGAATTTGTGATCTATAGTGATGCATCGTTGAATGGTTTGGGCTGCGCTTTGATGCAGGAAGGCAAAGTCATAGCTTATGCCTCGAGATAGTTGAAGCTGCATGAAAAGAATTACCCAACGCACAATTTGGAGTTAGCAGCTATTGTGTTTGTGTTGAAGATTTGGCGCCATTATCTATTCAGTGAGAAATGAAATATTTATTTAGATCACAAGAGTTTGAAATATCTGATGACTCAGAAATATTTGAATTTATGATAGCGAAGATGGTTAGAATTGCTAAAAGATTACGAGCTAGTGATTGATTACCATCCGAGAAAACAAAATGTTGTTGCTGATGCATTAAGCCAGAAACCTTTGTTTGCTCTTTGTGCAATGAATACTCAGTTGGCTCTATCTGACGACGGCTCAGTTGTAGCTGAGTTGAAAATAAGACCGTTATTTTTGCAACAGATTTACAAAGCTTAGAAAGTCGATAATGAAATGTTAGCAAAACGAGCTCAATGTGATTCGAACCCTGATTCAGAGTTTCAAGTTGATTCTGATGACTGTTTGAGATTCAGAGGCCAAATATGTGTTCCAAGAAATTTAGATTTGATTCAGATGATTTTGAATGAAGCACATAATAGTTGTTTATCTATTCATCCGGGAAGCACGCAAATGTATAATGACTTGAAACAACTTTATTGGTGGTATGGCATGAAGCGGGATATCTCAGAGTTCGTTTCTAAATGTTTGATTTGTCAACAAGTTAAAGCTAAGCATCAATTACTGTCTAGTTTATTGTAGCCGATCATGATTCCCGAGTGGAAATAGGATAAAGTGACTATGGATTTTGTAATATCCCGAATTAGGACCTAATCGGAATAGTGGTTTCGTGACCACAAATTCGAGATAGAAATAATTATTTTATAATTATTTTGAGGTTTATGATATGATTGCATGATTGTGTGAAAATTTCGTGACGAAATTCTATGCATAAAGTGCTAAAGTTGAAATTAGGGACTAAATCGAATAAGTTGCAAAACTTGCATTCTAGAAGTTTTTAGTATGAAATTACTTTGGAATATTAATTAGGAGGTCTTAAATAGCAATTTGACCAATTTCTAAAATTTTGACAAAAATGGGCTTGTACATGAAAATTTTCAAAGAAAGGTATTAAGGGTATTTTGGTCATTTGGTAATTAAAAGATTAAAAAAAGGAAAAAGATGGCAAAATATGTCCATCTTCTTCATTAGGACGAAAATTAAAGGGTTCTCCATAGCTAGGGTTTGTTTCAAGCTTCCAAGCTCCATAGTAAGTGATTCCAAGCCCCGTTTTTAATGTTCTTTACATTTTTGAAATCCCGAAAGCTCGATTTAGCTTATGCTAGCAATAATTTAACCTAGGGTTCGTATTTGGAAAAATACCCATAGGTTAAATTTTTGTATTTTGGTGTTTTATGATAGAATATGAGGTTTTAAATTATGCTAGACAACTTGTGCTACTCGGTTTTAAGTGAAAACGAGTAAAAGAGCTTAATCGGTAAAAATACCTAATAGTTATAAGTACATGTTAGAATGAGAATTTGATGTTTCCATAGAAGGGAAAAATGATCAGCATGTCATAAAACATAGGAAAATGGGATGAAATTTAATTCCCGAGCCTAGGGGCCAAAGTGTAATTTTGCAAAAGTTTAGGGGCAAAATGGTAATTTTGCCAAAGTTCGTACTAAGGGCTGTTTTGTTGAATGTATGTATTAAATAAATTAATTTGGTATTATAGATCAAGAGAAACGAGATTCAAGTCGTGATCGAGGGAAAAACAAAGTTTACGAGGAATAGGCTTGATTGCTAATATTTTGTATCGAGGTAAGTTCATGTGTAAATGTAGTAACATAATTGTCATTTTAAGTAATTTAATGTTATTTATGTGATATGATGATTAATATCATGAAATATTATGCTTTATGGTTATTATTGAATAATATGTAAATTATGAATTGCTATCGAGTATCGGTTTCGATGTTCCGTGGAAGGCAGCAAAGATGTGTAATCGAGGAAAAATCCCGTTTGAACCTTGGGAATAGATTAGAATACGAGTGACACGTCACTAGGATGGTTGGGCATCCGAACTCGTTGAGTTGAGTCTGAGTTCACTTATGGATGCAAATGTCTGAACTCGTTGAGTTGAGTCCGAGTTTGTGAGATGTAACTAGGCATCCGAGCTCGTTGAGTTGAGTCCGAGTTCACTTATGGATGCGAACGCCCGAGCTCATTGAGTTGAGTCTAAGTTCGCTTATGGGCGGGTTACATGGTAGCTTGGCTACATATGTGGCACTTATGTACAAACTTTCCAAGTATTCGAATTATATTCCGATGTGTTCAACGAGTGAATCTTAAGAGAATAAAGAGAATGCCTAAAACGAAGGTGACATGTTGGTAAGTGTGGTAAATGAGAAAATTTGACAGGTATGTGCTTAAATCTTCGGGTTGAGAACTTGGTATGATGAAATCGTAGCATGATATTAAATGCAAATGTAACATGAATGTCTTGGTGTTGTTTATGCAAATGATGTTTTTATGTGGAATTGCATGATTATGTTACTTACTATTTTCATGTGAACTTACTAAGCATTTATGCTTACTCCTTCCTTTTTTCTTCATTGTAGTTTTGACAAACCGGCTTGAGAATCAGGATAGGTCGAAGACTCGTTCACACTATCCAAAGGCCTAAATTGGTAAAATGGCTTGTGTATCTTGAATATGGCATGTATGGCAAAATACTCACTTTGTGTAAATGATCTTATGATATGATTATGCTTTGGCAAGAAAAGAGTTTGTGAATGATTAGCCATTGGAATGGCCAATCTAAATCATATTTGATACCATGTATGTTTAAAATGCTATTTAGTCCATGAAAATTTATAGTAAAGTAAAATTTGCTATAAAACAGAATATTGCTGTAGCAATGACGTGAATTTGAAAATTCACTAAAAATAGTATAAATGGACTTAAATGATGAATAAGTTATAGAATCAAAGCTTAATGAGTCTATTTTCATATGAATGGAACAAAACAAGTATATGAATGATATTCTATGAGATATTTAAATTTTTGTGAAATATGGCCAGAGCAATTTCTGGATCCCCTGTTCTGAATTTGGAAATTCACCATAAATTGTATAAAAATAATTAGAAGTCATGATTTATATTTACAGGTTCCTTATAGAGTCTAGTTTTAATAGAAACAAACGGCATAGTCACTGAAACTCTGTACAGGTAGATATCTGATTCGTAATACACAGAGGTCAGAGCAGTCGTACCCTGAAATAGGGGATACTTTAACTAATAAACTGTACTAATTGGCCAAGCCAAAAATTCTAGAAAAAAATTAGTAAATATATATATATGAGTCTAGTTTCAGGAAAAATTTACGTATTTGGATTTCGAGTTTTGGAACTCAAGATATGAATTTTTAAGCGACTGTGATGCAGTTAGCCAGCTTGTCTGGAAATTTTAAAAAAAAATAAATTGTTTAAGTTGTTTAATTGATGAAATTAAGTTTAGTAACACCTCGTGCTCGACTCCGGCGACGGTCATGGGTACGGGGCGTTACAGATTTTGTTTCGATTTTGCCCCTATTTCCGAGTAAGAAAGATGAAATCTGGGTTATTGTTGACCGATTGACAAAATCGGCTCATTTCATTCCTGTGCGTACGGATTATTCGCTTGACAAGCTTGCTAAGTTGTACATTTCAGAGGTCATTCGATTACAAGGGGTACCTATTTCTATTGTTTCGGATAGAGATCCGAGGTTCACATCGAGGTTTTGGAAGAAACTGCAAGATGCATTGTGTTCAAAACTACATTTTAGTACTAGATTTCACCCGTAGACGGATGGTCAATCTGAGCAAGTTATACAGATACTCGAGGATATGTTGACATGTTGCATACTTGAGTTCGAAGGTACGTGGGAAAAGTATTTTCCGTTGATTGAATTCGCGTATAACAATAGTTTTCAATCGAGTATTAAAATGACACCATACGAAGCTTTATACAGTCGGAAGTGTCGAACACCATTGTACTGGACTGAAATTTGTGAGAATAAGATTTTTGGGGTCGAGTTGATTAAAGAGACTGAACAGAAAGTGAAAGTAATTCGTGATAGTCTGAAAGCAGCGTCAAATCGTCAGAAATCATAAGCAGACTTGAAATGGAAAGATATTGAGTTTCAAATCGAGGATTAAGTGTTTTTGAAAGTATCTCCGTGGAAGAAAATACCTCGATTCAGTCGTAAAGGCAAATGAAGTCTGAGATTCATCGGACCTTATGAGATTATTGAGCGAATTGGGCCAGTGGCTTATCGGTTAGCATTACCATCAGAATTAGAGAAGATTCATAATGTATTTCATGTATCGATGCCACGAAGATACAAATCTGATCCCTCGCATGTTATTTCCCCGACTGAAGTTGAGATTTAGTTAGATTTATCGTACAGTGAAGAACCAATTCGAATTCTAGCTCGTGAGATCAAACAGCTGAGAAATAAGAAAATTGCATTAGTAAAAGTATTATGGCATCGACACGAGGTTGAAGAAGCTACGTGGGAACCTCTGGATGCTATGAGAAATCAATACCCTAACCTATTCACTAGTAAGATTTTCAGGGACGAAAATCCCTAAGGGAGAGAGTTGTAACAGCTTGGTTTTAGCTAAATCGAAACAGTGGTTTTGAGACAACAAATCCGAGATTGGAAAATTATTTTAATATTATTTTTTGTGTTTATAGCATGTGATTATATATATGTGTAAAAATTTCGTGAAATAATTTTAGCGTCTGAGTGCTTAATTGGAGAAAATGACTAAATCGCGTAAAATACAAAAGTTGTATTCTATATGTTAAAAGTGTTTAATTGCTATGAAATTAAAAGGTGGGAGTCCTTATTATGAAATTAGGCCATTGATAGTGGAGATGGACATAAATGGCCTTGAATTATGTGATTATTAATGTTTTAACTAAAGGGTAAAATGGTAAACTATATATTAATGTGAAATAAATAAAAGAAAAATGATTTAAAGCTTATATTCTCATCTCTTTCATCGAAATTGAAAGAAAAAGAACACCAAGGACTGAAATTGAAAGAAAAAGAACACCAATGAAGCATTTTAGGGTTTGGCTAGCATATAACTTGATTAAGGTATGTTCTTTGCTCAGTTTTTGATGATTTTTATGTGTTTGTAATCGTTGCTTCGTGTTCTAGCTAGCCCGTACCCTAATTTCTGAATTGGTTGATGAATTTTTGAGTTCCCATTGATGATAGCTTGATGTTTTTTAATGTTGGTGATGGAAAATGAATAATGGTTGATAGATTTTAATGTTTTGTAAAGTGATTTTTGACCAAAATGTCAAATAAGGATTAAATTGTGAAATTTGTAAATTGTGGGGTTAAAAGTTTGAATAAATGAAAGACATGGGATACTAAGGGCATAAGGATAATTCGGCCAAGCATGGGTCTTATTGAATGAAATAGGGACTAAATTGAATAAATGTGGAACTTTAGGGCTAAAGTGTAAAAATGCCCAATTATGTGTTTGTGGATTAAATTGAATAAATCAATGAAAAAATGAGTTAATTTTGAATGTATATAGATCAAGAACGAAAGAAATCAGATTTAGATCGAGAAAAATCGAAAGTTGTCGAGTAATCGATCCAATCCGTTCAGTGTATATACGAGGTAAGTTCATATGCAAATAAATGTCTTTAAATTGAATTATATATGTTTCATTATCATTGAATTGCTATGAATGTTGAACGAGAAAATACGAGTAAGAATCGATGAAGTTACGACATCCGAAAGTCCCGTACGAACCTTAGGAATAGTATAGGATACAAATGTCATGACATTAGGTTATCGAGATGTGATTATATGTAAGACCATGACTGGGATATTGGCATTGTATTGTGATTACATATAAGACCATGTCTGGGACATTGGCATCGTTATTCGATTTCATGTAAGACCCTACCTAGGATAGTGACATCGATATGTGTTAACTTGTAAGGCAATATCTGTGATATTGCATTGTACGAGCTTTATGTGATTTTTGAGTATCCTTAACGATTCTGAATGGTTCAATGGGCAAAGTCAAGTCAGGAAAAAATGTGTGAATGAGTTAAATGGTTCAGGTACGTACGAGATTTATACAAGTAATGAAAGGGAAGTATTTGATGAATTCAATTATGATATTGAATATGTGTACAATGAGAAAGGTTTGTGATCTTATAAATGTTTATTCCTGGTTGCCTATTGATGGAAATGATATTGATTCATGTGATAATTTATTTCTATATGGCTTACTAAGCTTTTAAAGCTTACTTTGTGTGTTCTTTCCTTATTTTATAGATAATCGAGGCTAGCTTGGATTCGGGGATCATCAGGAACATCGTCACACTATCGATCAACTTGTTGGTACTTTTGAAGCTTGGTATTTATGGTATATGGAATGTATAGGCTAGTGTCATTTTGGTATGTTTTGAACTTTGAATTTAGCCATGTGAGTTGGCTTGTAAATGGTGTTGTTGATGAAGTTGAATTTGACTTATGTGATGAGTTAATTTGTGATATGTGATGTATTTATGATGCCTTATGTTTTGGTAGACATGATATGGTTATTTTGATGGATTGATGAATAAGTATTTAGTAAATTGTTAATGATGTGTTATGGTTTGAGAAATGGTAAGCTTTGGTATAATTTAAGATGATGTTTGGATGCCATTTTGGTTAAGTAAATGCTTGATGATTTGGGTTATATTTAAATGTGGATATTAGTTAAAAGTATCAATTTGATTTGGCATGTTTTTTGTTGTGGAATTGAGTAGTGAAAAGGATGATGTATAAATGGCATGAAATGTATATGAAATAGCATGTTTTGATTGCCTATTAATGTATTGAAATGGTATCATTTTTGTTGCTAGGTGGGCATGAGGAAAGGGTTGCAAATTGGCTTTACAAATAGCCTACTTTTGTCTACACGAGTAGAGACACGGGCATGTGTTTCAACCGTTTGCGACACACGGTCATGCTACACGGCCGTGTGTCCCCTAGGGTACCCTTTAAATTTAAGTCAGTATACCTTACAGGTTTGACACGGTCTAAACACATAGGCGTGTCTACTGGCCATGTGTGGCACACGGACTGGCACATGGGTGTGTGGCTGGTCGTGTGACCCAAGTCAGTAACCCCTCCAGTTTTCCCATGGCCATGGCACACGGGTGTGTCCTCGGCCGTGTGGTACAAGTTAGTATGTATGCCCTGTTTTCACACAACCTGTGACACGAGCATGTCTAGTGGTTGTGTGAAGCACACGGCCTGTTCACACGGGCGTGTGAACCCTGTATGCATGAAAATTTTATAAGTTTCCCAAAGTTTGCAAATGTTATCGGTTTAGTCTCCCGAACCTCGTTTAAGCATGTTTTAAGGTCTTGTAGAACCTTATAAGGGACAATATGATTATGTTAGATTGATATTTATGTAAAATTGAATCATGTATGAGAAATGTGTATTATATGTTGTGCTTTGATCGGTAATGTCTCATAACCCTATTTCGGTGACGGATAAGGGTTAGGGGTGTTACATGCACCTACATTAACATTGTAACACATTCCCAAACCAATTCAAAACATTTAAATCAAGCCAAACCAATTTTTCTGCATGGCATATCATATCATATTTTCAAGTCACCAACTTACCAAATTGGTCAAATATTCATTTAAGCATATTTATACGTAATATGTATATCAATTCAAGCACACAACACATATCAACACAATATGGTCTCATACACATATACATCAAAACATACCATCACAAGCCATTCCAATGGCTAATTACAACCAAATATTAATATGTCATCATTTGTTCAATTTAACCTATACATGTCATTATACTAAGGGAAATTTTACTAATTATACCAAAATGAACTAAAGGATAGTGTGATCTTGCTCCGACCCACTTTCAACCTTTACGAGCTTTCGAGTACTATAAAACAGAGGAAATAAAATAAATTAAGCATATTATACTTAGTAAGTTCGTATAACGAAAAATCAACTTACCAATCATTTATATTTAAGATAAGCATACAAAATTTATCCAAAGAAATTTGGCAATTTGCCTAAACACATATAATCTCAAGAAACTTGTTAGTCAGATATTACATATAAACATCAAGAATCAAGGATGAGCTCATCATGTAATAACTTTCATAAACATATGCTTTTCATATCATATTTCCATTTAACATGTGCATTTCTATGACAATTCATCTTAAGCTCAGTTTAACCATGTCAGAACTTTACCCATTGAATTTATTTGAAATATCGATAGATACACATGTAGTACACTCGAAGTGTACAAAACTGTAATCTTTCAACTCATATTCAGGGGTACCCATTAGGGCACATAATCAGGAAGCACTCTCTCGAGCCATATAACAGGAAGCTCACATGAGCCATGTAACAGGAAACTTATCCGGGCTATAACAGGAAACTCGTAAGAGTTTAAAACATGAAGCTCATTGAGCTTAACAGGTAACTCCGAAGAGTATTTTCAGTAAGCTCCGGATAACCATATAACAGGAAGTTCAAGTGAGCCATATCAAGAAGCTCACAAAGAGCCTATATCATGATGCTCATAAAGAGATGCAGTATGTCCGCATTATATGCAAGATCCATACTGATCATATAACAGGACGCTCACAATGAGCTGCGGTATGACCACAACACATACAGGGTCAAAACCGATCGGGATGCTCGCAGGAACCATGTAACGGGAAGCTCGAGAGGGCTTATAACAGGATGATCGTAATAGCTATGGTGTGTCCGCAACATATGCAGGACCACAACCAATACGGGAAATCTGTATCCATCGAATTTCATTTCTTCAAACAGGACTTATTACTTATCAGGCATTATTGAACATGTGATCAATTTCATATTTTCATAGCATTTATACAATTCATATATACACAATAGTTAATTCAAACATATAAATATACACAAATTAGTTACACGAACTTACCTCGTCACTTGCTTGTATACGGAGATCTACTAATCCGATACTTTTTCTTTTCCTCGATCTAACTTTTTATTTGATCTTTTCAAATCTATATAAATGAATTTAACATCAATTTAACTGTAACACCCTGATTTTGGGCCTAGTCGGAACAGTGGTTTCGGGACCACAAATCCGACAATGAAAATTTTATTTTTATTATATTTTTATGGTCTACGAGTTTAAGAAATAATTTTGTGAAAATTTCATTCGAAAATTTTGACGTTCGGGCACTTAATTTAGTCAAAAGGACTAAATCGTAAAAAGTGCAAAAGTTGATTTCTACATGTTAGAAGTGTCAAATTGTTATGAGTTTTTAAATTAAAGGTCCTTAAATGGTAATTAGACCATTGGTTAATTGTTGGACAAAAATGGACATAAAATGGGTGTAATAAAATATTTTTAAGTTAGGGGTATTTTGGTAAACTAATAATTAAAAGAATTAAAAAGGGAAATAAGCCAAATTAGCTATCATCTTCTTCATTCAACCGTTTCTACCAGCAGCAGCCATGGTTAGGGTTTGTTCAAACTCCCAAGCTCAATTGTAAGTGCTCCCTAACCCCGTTTTTAAAGTTCTTTAGATTTTTGAAATCTCGATAACTTGTTCTACTTATTTCTACCATTAATTTGTGCTAAGGTTCATGTCTAAAAATTTACCCATGAATAATATGCATGTATTTTGATGTCTAATGATAGAAAATGAAGGTTGGATGTTAGATAAACGACTTTTGCTAAGCGATTTTACGTGAAAACGAGTAAAATGACATAATCGGTAAAAATATCTAATGTTCATAAGTACATGTTAGAGTGAGAATTGGATGTTGCTATAGAAGGGAAAAATGATCAGCGTGTCATAAAACATAAAAAATAGGATGAATTTTAATTTACGAGATTGGGGCAAAAGTGTAAATATGTGAAAGTTTAGGGGCAAAATTGTAATTTTTCCAAAATATGATTTTGGGTTGATTTGAATAATATGAGTCATAATTAGGCTATATTTGAAATGATAGAGCAAGGAAAATCAAAATTCGGGTTAAAATCGATAAAATACCAAGTTGTGGACAAAATGGTAAAAATGACCATTTTCGCATACGAGGTAAGTTCATATGATTTTGATAATGTAATGTTTATTTTAATATTAATGTTATGATATTATATGAATTTTTATTTTAATATTAATGTTATGATATTATATGAATTGTTATTTTAATATTAATGTTATGATATTATATGAATTGTAAGTATACATATATGTGAATAATTTGATATTATGTAAATGATGTAACATTACTATATGTTGTTGATGTCTTTATAATGGTATGATGATTATTGTTTACGAATTGTTGCATTCTATGATTATTGTTGAATTATTATACAAATTATGTGGAATACTTGAAAAATATGAGTTACCACCGGAGTATTGATATTGACATCACGAGAAAGATGGCAAAGGCGTATGATCGAGGAAAATCCCGTTTGAACATTAGGAATAGATTAGGATACAAGTGACATGTCACTAGGAAATTGAGATCCGAACTCGTTGAGTTGCGTTCCGAGTTCACTTATGGATGCAAGCATCCGAACTCGTTGAGTTGTGTTCCGAGTTCATTATGGATGTGAACACCCGAGCTCGTTAAGTTGCGTTCCGAGTTCATTATGGGTGAAATTATGGTAGCTTAATTTCATGTATCCGAATTATATTCCAATGTGTTCAACGGGTAAATTTCAAGTAAACGAAGTGAAATACTCCAAATGAAAGTGACATGTTGGTAAGTGTTGTGAAATGAGTACGATGAACAGGTATGTGCGTAAACTCTCGAGTAGAGAACTCGATATGTTGTAATTATGTGGTAAGAATGTTCATGAGAATGCTTTTGTGATGACCTTGTGATTATGACTCCATGCTTATGAAGCATAATTATGTGTTCTTACCATGATGGATGAAATGATATTGTATGGATTTGGTAAATAATAGTGGTGAATGAGTAAATTCAGCCTTGATAGTTTTGGGTTACTGCAGTGGTGCAACTTTAGAAATTCACCATAAATTGTGGAAATTGAGTTAGGGGATGAATAAAATATGAGATTAAATCTCAATGAGTCTAGTTTCACATAGATGAAATGGTACATGCAATTGAACTTTATGTTATGAGATATTTAAATTTTTGTGAGACAGAGTCTGAATGACTTCGAGATCCCCTGTTCCTATTTGAGAAATTCACTAAAAATTGTATAAAAATAATTATAAGTTATACTTTACATGTATAGATTCCTTATTGAGTCTATTTTTAATAGAAATAAACCTCATATCCCTTTGAATTATGTGGAAAGATAAAATTGATTCGTAGTGAACAGAGGTCAGAGTAGCTAAAAACTAAAACAGGGGAAACTTTAATGAATAAACTGTACCAATTGGCTAAACCAAAAATTCTGGAAATTTTATGGGAGAAAGGTATATGAGTCTAGTTTCAAGGAAAATTAACAGAACTTAATTTTGAGTTTTGTAGCTCCAGATTAAATGATTTAATAACTGTAATTCAGTAAAATAGCTTAACCTGAACATGTGTAAATTGTACAATTTTGGTGTTTTATCTTAGAAAAGCATGATGGTAATTGCTTATTAATTTCATATGGACTTACTAAGCGTAAAGCTTACCCCTTCCTCTCCACTTCTTCAGTTTTGGCAGGTCGGCTCGGGGTTGGAGATCGTCGGAGGCAGAATCACACTATCAAGCTATTACTTTTGGGAGAATTAATTCAATATTTGAAATATCAAGTGAGTGGCATGTATAGGAAGTTAGTTTGTGATATGTATTATTATTATGACTTTGGCCAACCGTATTGGTCTACATTGAGCTATCATATATGGTCATGAGATATGACCTTTATTCATTATGGGTTGTAAATTTAATTAAACATGTTATGTCTTATGTTTGTGATGTGATGATATAGTTAGGTTTGTTTGTTATGCATGATTAGTAATATATCATGTAAGTTGAATGCATGCCTATGGATTATGAATTAAATGTGTAATATGGAAATGAGTGATGTTGCCTTAGACATGGATGTTTAAGGGACGATATGCATGTGTTTGAGAAGTTTTGAATTAAATGAAAATTTATGGCCGATTTTCGTCTTTGTGTATGGTTAAGTCTAGTAATGCCTCGTACCCTGTTCCAGCCTTAGATACGGGTAAGGGGTGTTACATTAACACGTTTCATATTCAATTCAATCCAACTTACATCTTAGACAAAAGTACCATTTTGCCCCTATACTTTTAATTAATTCCAATTTCGTCCCTAGGCTCGAAAAATGAAATTCATGCAATTTAATCCTTATTTCAAGCCTAGCCGAATTTTCCACATGACATTTACAACCCATGTAATTCATAAAATTCAGAAATTTTCCATGAATTTTACACCTTTACAATTTAGTCCCTAAATCATAATTTCATGAAAATTTCATTTACAAAAGTTTATCTATCACCAACCTTTCATTTTCTACCATAAATTTCAAAATTTCAGCATACTCATCCATGGAAAAAAGTTTACACTTTGATAACTTTGCAAATTGATCCCCAAAATAGACAGATTAGGTTATTACGATCTCGAAAATATAAAAAGTACTAAAAATGGGGCACGATTACTTACCCAATTAAGCTTGCTTGAAATTCTCTCTCTTAGCTAGGGTTTTCATAGAAAAATTTGGGGAAGATGATATAAAATAATGATATTTTCTATTTAATTAAAATATCATCTTTTATTATTTCATCTTTCCAATTTAGTCATTTTCTTTATTTAATTTTCCATTGATGACTAACCATATTTATCTACTAACTACATTTAATGGTCTAATTGTCATATAAGGACCTCAAATTTTAAATTTCATAACTATTTGATCCTTCTAGCTACTAGAAATCAACTTTTGCATTTCATGCAAGTTGGTCCTTTTTATAATTAAACAAGAAATCAGGAAAATTTTCTTATCAAAATTTTCATACGTCATTTCTATCATAATGCAGACCATGCAATAATATTAAAATAAATTTTCTTTCTAACTCGGATTTGTGGTCCCGAAACTACTGTTCTGATTTTACTGAAAACGGGTTGTTACATTTCGATCGAGAATCGTGATAAATGAACCCGCAGTAAAAACCTTACAACATTGTATTAATTATCTCTCCGGAATATGTGATAATCACAATCATCCCTTAAATATAATTCAATTTCAATTCAAAGACTGTGAATTGGGTTGGTTTTGTTTGGCGTAAAGTTGGAAAAATGAGATGGTCATTTGTTGCATTCGAGTTCTCGCGAACAAATTGGCGTGTCCAGGTGCGTAAGGGCCAGTTAGATTCTGTCAAGAGAAATAGTGATCGGATTTAAACGACCCATGCGGTTGAGGCTGTTAATTCAAGTTGGGCTTTTCTAGATCGCAAGGCTGTCAAGATCTTAAATTACAGATGTGTGTTACGTGGTTAGATAGTTGGTAGGGATTGGTTTGCTGGTCGTATTGAATCAACTACACAAGGAAGAGTTGGTAGTTAAGGCATCCTTGGTCACTATAACTACCTTATCGTTTAGAAGGAAAAATTAACTTTCAAGGATCGATTCAAGACTGGAATTTACCTAGTCTAAGGCTAAGAATTCACATATTTGATTTCCTAATTTAATTTCAATTATTTAATTTTATTTTATAGTTATAATTCAATTATTATTTCTCTCTATTCATTTTTATATTTTCAACCTTTATCAACTAAGACCCCCCTTTTATTTATTTATTTTTAGCTCAGCACATTACAAGTCGTATGCCATGACTTTGGAATCTAGCCATGTAAAAATGATATTAGGAGTCTCAATCCCTATGGGATCGACTCTGCTTCTCTATACTACTATCTAATATAGTTAGAGCATAGAAAATTTATATTTGGTGGTCTCGATAGCCATCAATTACGATGATCATTTAGGTATCCCAAATTTGATTCAACATTAATCTTATTATTCATCTTTACATTATCTTCATTTTTCCACTTCTGGTGGTGAAAAGAATTATTATATCACTCCTTTAACGATTATTATAATGTCACTTATCACGTCCACGATTATGTCTTTCAAATTTATTATGTATTGTTGCATTCGTTTCAATGAATGTAACAGATCCGGTAGGACAAGCTTCATGATTTTTCATTAATATAATATTATTTTGTTCAGTCACAAAATTAGACATGGTATTAGGTCAAAATATTTCTTAAACCTTTTTCACAATATTGTTGCAAGAACACATTTGAAGCATGAAAGTTGAATAAGTTTTCTAGCAATTTCTCAAAAATAAAATTCTCCCTACATAATTTTAATTGAGAACTAATACTGAATTGTAACAACCCATTACCCGACCCAATCGTCAGGTCCAAGTTATGAGGTGTAACATTCATTTTTGGAGCAACTATGATCAGGTTACATTCAATACATACTATAGCACATGTAAATTCAAGTATTATGGGCAAAAGATACGACATACAATCATTCCTGGGATTTACATGAGCTTACAAAAGCTTAAAAGTTAACCCGATGTTGAATTAGGACTAAAATGCAATATTTCTAAAATTCAGGTTGATGTTGTAATGTAAGAGGTTTCCTTGTCGCAACATAACATATTGTTTAGCCTTGCTGTTACGACCATACTCAATGTCGTGTCGTGGCATGGTGTCCTAATCTCGTCGCGACGACTCTCTCGTGGCATGGTGTCGTGATGTCACATATTGTTTTCTGCACTTTCTATATGAAAATCAAACTATAACATTTTCTAAACCAATAACTAAGCACATTCAACTCATAAACAGGCAATACATATACCCTCAAGCATCAATCCAAGCACATTAATACCTTATTCAACAATATTCCTATACCTTATTACCTATAAGCTAACTATCAAGTGCAATTCATTAAAATCATAAACATGCATGCTATCCACAAGTACTAATTGAAAGTACATCATTTATAGATTACAAAACCATATGATAAACTCATATACACATTTTGCATTCATCTGATTAAGACTATTTATCAACTTTCAATTCAAAGTTCTCAAAACATAACAAAATACCAAACTGACTTAACCTAGGTACATGTCGTACAACCAAAAAAAGAAAAATACAAAAAAATTGTTGAGTCTATGATCTTTATCTGGATGCTAGATTCGATGCTCGAGAGCTCGATATGTACCTAACCTATGCATGAAAAACAAACCGATGCTAAGTCATAAAGCACAGTGGTATTGATTTCTATATTTCAATTCAATATAACATATTAAATAGTCAATAAAATACAATTTCCATGTTTATACTATCAATTAATACAAACGCACCATATAACCAATCTCATTCAACACATCTAGATATGCATATATCACCATTATGTCAATACTTAAGATGAACTATCTAAACATTTCATGAACTAGTAATCTATATGGATATTTCATACCATTATTACAATGTTATTCAAATTTGCATAATTATTCAACTTGTAACATAAATTCATGTTTCGTTCCATTACCAAGTCAAACGATTCATTCATTATGTTACCGAATCGACTCACCGAGTCATTAACCGATTCACATGATCTTTTACAAACTCTCGACATTCAGTGTCGTATATAAGTGTTTATATTCCAACTTTGTAACATTTAATCAATTTCAATCACTATTCAACCAAATCACAATATATATATTCCTTATTAGCATGACTTGGACTCAAGTAGATACATGGATCCCTACCATCACACCAATTTGGCACTCAGTGCCTCATCGGAACGTCCAAAGTAAATAGATTGCACTAAGCACTCATCGGTATAACTGAAATAAAAGTTGTGCCCTGCACTCATTGGAACATCTGAAGGAAAAATGCACCCAACACTCATCGACATATAGTTAAAGTAACTAGTACTCAATCTATCCTATGGCATGCCAACTATATCCAATTCTACCCAAAGAGTTAATAGGATAACTGATTATTCAATTTACCAAATACTAAAAAATGGATTTCATCATCTCCAATTCACAATTCAATTCATCAATTTATCATATAACATAACATGTTCCAGCCCAATTCAAAGTCAATTTCATATTTTCATCAAATTACACTATTTTTAATTTTATTCAATTTAGTCCTCTATTTCGATAATGAATCACAATCACAACAATTCAATTCAAATAATCATTTTCAACTCACATTCATATCATACTATACAAAAAAATATAAATATGTAATAATTATATTGATTTGAATCATAGAAATACAAACCAAAGGCTCGAGTTACTCGTCGTCGTCTTTCGCCTTTCCTTTCACTCTCGACGGCTCTGCGTCATCTTTAGCTATGAATAATAAATAAATATACACAATATTAAATTCCAGCTCAAATCAAATCAATTACAAAGTCACGCATATTTTTCAATTTATTCAACTTAGTCCCTAAAACTAGGACTAGCATAACTTTCAATTTAAAGCCTCGGATTAAAATCAAGTTTCACCAAAACTCATTTGGGACCCTCTATTTTCTATCCTTGCCAATAATTCATGATAGTTTTTATTTTATTCAATTTGGTCCCTAATGTATGAAACTAACAATTAAGCTTTACAATTCAGTCATTTTTTTAAACTAAACTTAATTTCTATCAATTTAACACTTAAAACAGTCAATTCTCGACAATGGTATCTCATAAAAATTCACTAATTGATCAAATTGATCCTTGGGTTAGCTTGATCAAGCTTCCAAGATAAATATATATATATATATATATATATATAAATCAAAGAAAAATGGTTAGGGACTTACTTGAAATTAAGGCCAAAAAGCTTAAAGAAAACAACAATGGTGTCCCGCCTTTGCTTTGATGTTAGGCCGGTTGGAGAAGATTATTCTTCTTCTCTCCTTCCACTAATTTACATATATATAGATTAAATTTTAATTAGTTTAATTAATTAGGATTTACTCTTAATTAAACTTAATTTACTTAATTTAATCCAAAATCATCATTGCCATTCACTAGCACATGATTAGTAATGGTTTATTAGTCATTTTTGGCCATTTGAATAATTGCAATTTAAGTCTCCAAGTCATTTACCAATTAAAAATTGATGGCGATTAGATTTTACAATTTAATCTCTGATCCTTAATTAAACATAATTTCGACTAAACTAAATATTCAAATTTTAATTCATTTAAATATTAACTTTGTAAATATCCCTAACTAATATTTACGGACTCGGTTTCCAAAAACAAGGTCCCAAAATTGTATTTTTCGATACTACTAGAAACCGGGTCATTACATAAATACTATAGAACTATACTCACCTATGGTTTTAAAATATTGTAACCTCATATGCATCCAATTATAATGAGCTTTAGGTAGAATTACCATTTCTGATGGTCATATCTTTCTTTTAATCATTTTTAAGCATATTTAATAATCAAGAATTTAATAGTCAATCAAGCATCTAACTACCATGCATAATATAATTTGATAATCGAATCTTTTATCTATCCTTTCAAAACCAAAATAAGTACAATATTGATCCATATCAAATATAATCCCAAAATTTTAAAAGAATTTAGAAACATACCAAGATTGAATTTGATTAAATATATTATTCTGTGCAACATAAAAGTATTAATGAAAATTTGTAATCAATGTTGTTGGTGTAGGTTCAAATCCTCGGCATTCTTTTTTCCTCGAATCTTGTCTTCTTCTTTTTTCTCCGACAACTGATTGATTTGGCAAATAAAGGGTGCTTAAAGCTTTGAGGTACAAGTTTGATTCCTATGCTTCAATTGTGTTTTATTTATTTATTGCCATCTTACTTAGCAATTGTAAAAACAACAAGATATAGAAGAATAGAGAAAGATGTATATTATTCATCGATAGAGATATTTACAATATTTTTTTTAAATATATATTTATAAACATGCACATAAATGATATAAACTTCTATTTCTAATGGACATTAGAGTTCTAAAATTCATTAAATTTATTATTTTAATGGACATCCACTCTATAATAATAAAATATTTATAACAATTCTGATATTGTTTCCTTTATTAATTGAGATCAACTCCACCAATTCGAGGGAACAACCTTAAAACTCGCTTTGCACCTGAAACTCTACAACTGAAATTAATTTGAGTGATGATACAATTAACCAATGGGAACTCCATTTGAAAGAAGAGCAGTACAGAAATATAGTACGAAATAATATATCATATACAATATTTGTTCACAATCTGTTAATTAAGACGGAAGCTTAAAGCCACCATATGGTTGCATACCACTGCAATTTAAGAGCAACATCCACCGCCTTGATGACCTCTATACTCTGGTTTATGCTTTAACATGTTTCTCTTCCCTATAGCAGACCCTTCTTCTAAAAAACTTGGAACTTCCATTATCTGTAAGAAAATCCAAAGCTGGTTACAACATAGAAGAATTGGACACAAGTGATATGTGCCTAGTTGCAAGATATGAGACTTGGATCCCACATAGGAGAGAATGTGATTTCCTTTGTGAGATTTACATAATCCTAGGCTCAACAATCTTGAGAGCTAGATTTTGGGATGTGGTTCTCTAAAAGTTCATATCAGTAAGATGCGAACACTCTTAATGATTATGTTATATAACAGCCCTACTGCATCATTTTGAACTGACCTACAGCCAAGAATATTTTGTATTATATTGGTTGAAAGGTTGACGAGCAAACTTGCTGTCACAAAAATATACCTTCAATGCAAGCCCCTCAAAGCATTGCTCCACGTTTTTTCTTGTTTTGGCACTGCATTCAAGAAACATGCATCCAAGCTCCTTTGCAAGATCCATCCCTTCTTCTCTACTTACAGCCCTTTCAGAATCCTTAAACATAAACAAATTGGATATAATGAAGCAGAATAAGTAGGCAGTGCAACAGTATGAGAGACATGAAGTGTCTAGTCTGCATTAGTAAGGAGAGATATACTGCAGCTAAAAGGGAATCATTAAAATGTATTTATTGTTAGAATTATAAAATAAATCAGAAATAAAATTTAATAAATCAAGTTCTATCATATCAAATCATCAACAATAAAAAATAGATGCGGAAGCTTACTTGAATTCATGAGTTACTTGAAGTTTTTCCAGCTTCCAAATTAGCACACAAGAAATGTCATATTAGAAAAGATATCTTGTGTGTAATTTGGGTACCATAACCCTAATATTTATAACATTGGCATATTAGTTTTAATAATTAAAGCCCAATAAAATTTTAACTAAATTAGATCACTTTTAATTTGGGCTAACTTATCATAGTAAATAATATCATTTATCTCAATTTAGTTAAGTTTTATTTACATGAAACACTCATTGATGGTTAAACTGCAATACTATGTTTTTTTTTTTTTCCTCATAAAATCTTGTATCTAATTTCAATATAGGAGAAAACGTAAGCAGAGTATTCTCTCATTGGCTTTTGAAGGAATTATAAGGGTGCAATGCTCCCTTTACAACTTATAAACTTTGTTCCATGAAGTTTTCTCAACATGAATAGAACAAAGGAGTTCTTTCGAAGATTATGAAACAGTCGGAAACTTATTAATGTTTCCATAACCATTTCAAGTGTTCGGTGTGAAGTGATTGAATTTTCTCTTCAAAAACTAAATTCACGGATCGGAGAAAGAACGGTAGACGTACTCTATCAACTTTATTTCCAACGAGCATCTTGACACAGTCCCGGTTGGTAGAATAGAGCTCCACTTCTTTCGCCCAAACAGTGGACAAATTTGTGAAGGTTTCTCTCCGTGTTACATCATAAACTATAACCAAAGCCGAGAAATAAGTCAAACAATTGTTGTGGAATTTAAACACCGGACAAACAATAGTGAAACGATGAGACAAAGGGAATAATACTTGTGCAGAAAAAAGAAAAAGCGCCATGGAATTCCATACAGATAGAGGTCCTCCAACCCAGCAGAGATGAGGTTCATAGCAAGGATTGGTCAAGGCATTGATAATACAACTACATTACGGAATAAAGGGTACAATACAAATAAACGGTTTCTTATTTTCCTTCGTGTACAAGATCGAGAGAAAGGGACCGGGTATTTCCAATTTGTTTCCTGAATGCTGTCCTTCAGTCTTAGTTAAACTATTATTCCTTTTATTTTTCTTAAACAACTTCTAAGTTGTCATAATCTTTCATCACACATAACCAATCTCCTAATTAGCCAGTCCAAGAGGAAAGCTGAAAGACTAATTTAACATTATGCATGCCAATGTTCACGGCTGTATCTACCGTGTGAACTAAGAGCCGATTTTAAGATCATTATCAGATGCATGAAAGGTTATGATACTGTTTTGCAGTCAGTCAAAATCATACATGCACCATAAAGATAATCTCACCAAGTATGATCCCTTGGGCACCTCTATAGTAAGAGCTTGTTAGTGTTCTGAACCTTTCCTGTCCAGCTACATGAAGCATTATGGTTCCACAAGTCAATCATATTATTTCTCCATATTGCAAGACAATTACTTTAAGAAAATAGGGAAGATTAAATAGCTAGTCAAAGATTAAAGACGCAGCATTAAGCTACGTAAAGCTGTGATGAAAATGATGCCAATGTCATATTAATGTATTAGTGAGCATTAAATCAGTGAAAATGAGTGTAAAATAAAGAAGCCAATGGAAATTATACGAGGTTCATACCAGTATCCCATATGGTAAGCTTTAATCTTTTCCCACCAACTGTTAAAAACTTGATCTTAAAATCCACACCTAAAACATGGATTCAAACAAAAAAAAACCTAATAAAATTTCACCATGAACACTAATCAAAGATCCAGGACTTTGAAAAGATGAAGAGTGAAGAAGAGAAAACGAACCAATGGTGGGAGCTAGATCCTCAGCAGAAGCTGAAACGAAGCTAACAAGCAAACTACTCTTGCCAACACCTGAGTCTCCTATCAATAAGATCTTGAATGAAAGATCATAGCTTCCACTACTTTGCCCTGAAGATGATCCCATTTCGATTTTTTTTTTCTATCCAAAAACGAAAACCCAAACTTTTAAAAATCACAGCTTTTTTTAATCTTCGTTTAGAAGGTCTCTGTTGTATCCAATGATGATCACCCCGCTGAATGGCCTTTTTTTTCCCTCTCAAAAGCACAGCACAGTGAAACTTGTTTTAATGTAGAGGAAGAAAGGAAGGAAATTTCGTTGTAAGAGAAAAACAAAAGAGAAAACTGAGAATCAGTGTGTTGTTTGAGAGAATGGAACACGGGCTTACTGGGAATTCCCCACACCAACGTTGTTCTTTTCCTTTTTGGTTTGGTTTTTTACTTTTTCTTGGATTCGCTGTCGTTTTCTTAGAGAAAGATTGGGGGACGTGTATTGTGGGTCCTGGTTTAGATTGTAGTGACGTGACACGCGAGATATGGGAGCGTGTCTTCAACGCCTCTTCAACCGTCTGGTGGAAGGGGGTTGCTTTACATAGGGGAAGTGATTGAATTAATGTCTAATTTTAGGAATAACAAAGGAATTTCATTTTTTCTTTATCGTAAGTGTAGATTTTATTCCATATAAATAAACAATCATTACAGCTCAAGGAGTGATACGAGATCCAGCGGGGAAAAAGTACTCATTAATTAATGTTATAACTACTAATCCTATCGTGTCTAGTTGTTCAATCCAAAATTCTCTTTACTTTTTCTAATAATAAGAAAGAATTGAATAGATTCAAAATACTAGACTCTATATTATTATTTAATCTCTAAGTTGGTCCCCTTTGATCTTTATTTTTAAAAATTTTAATAAAAATTTTATTTCAGATTAGTTTTTTTTTACTGAAAACTGATGAATTACCATTTCAAAGAAATTGCAAATTGAATGGATTATATATGTAACTAAGCTAGTGACTTAATCTATAGTCACTGCCCTTAATTAATTAAAAAAATAGAAGCCAAAGAAACAACTCAAGAATAAGAAAAAACTCAATACTCAAAACGTCGATATGCTCGACAAACTCCAGAAACAAAACTAGAAAATTAAAAAAAAAAACTGAAACCACCTCCTACATCAAAACATAACAGCCTTCATGATATTATTATGGGATATTATCTTTTAACAATTTAATTCTTAATGAGATATTATAAGATATTATCTCTTACATTTGATTCCTAACGAGATATTATTATGGGATATTATTATGATATATTATCTTTTAGTAATTTGATTCCTACGTAACTATTACTGTAAATATATGTATACCCTTGTGGTCTATCAATAAAATTCAAGAGATTAATCTATTCTTGTTACGGCATCTGTGCAAGGTTTTTGACACAATTTTTTTTTCCTTTCGTCATTCTAAATGGCTAGCAGCGAGACTTATCCTCCACCACCACCTAAAATTGAACCTAACTCTTCATTTTTCTTGTGTCCTTAAGATCAACCCGGTGAATTTATTACTCCTATTCGATTAAAGCTCAACAATTTCAATGATTGAGTTTATGCTATTTGTGTCACTTTGTCTTCTCGACGCAAATTTGGATTTCTTGATGATACCATTACAGATTGTAACACCCCTCACCCGTATCCGATGTGGGATAGGGTTCGAGGCATTACCGGTATTTCACCTTTACAAACTTACTAAATCGGGTCACCGAATTTCGCCCAAAATTAAAACTTTTCAAACATGTACCTTCGTCCCTTATATAGGCTTTCAAGGCCTAAAACACACCTAGGGGTAGTATGGGACAAAACTGAAAACATTCGATAAACTTTGGGCACCTTAGAAAGTTTTCCCTTACTTTGAAGTGTGACACGCCCGTGTGGTGGGACCGTGTGGTTACACACGCCCGTGTGGCTTGGGACACACCCGTGCCCTCAGCCCGTGTGCAACACTGACTTCAACCTCATCATACAATTAGGGGCACACGACCAAGACACACGCCCATGTGCCTAACCCGTGCACAACACTGACTTAAAAATTTAGGAGCAGGGGACGCACAGCCATAGCACACACCCATAGGGGTGAGCCATGTGTCACACACGGCCTAGACACGCGGGCGTGTGTCTACCCGTGTGGACCTTATTAGGCTATTTTCCAAGCCTTTAGTCACTCTCTACCAACCAATCACACTTATAGGTTACTTTTACACATAATAGGGCCAAATCATACACTTCTATATATAAAACTTTGATTAACCTCATTGCATGTAAACCTCATGTCATTGGTTTCATACATGCTAAGTTAATTCTCATCTTGCATTTAAGGATTTTCATGTCTACTTGACATATTTAAGATTGCCTCGTTTTTATAACTCATTGCCAATTGAAGACCAAACCATTTCATATGAACATAAACATGCATAGATTTGTAGGTCATAGCCTACTTCAAAATAAACCAATTTCCATGGTCATATACAAAAAGATAAATATAACTTTACATGCCTTCATTTTGGCAAATCAAATGACACATATAACAAAATACTTAAAAGTTCTATACATACCATTGAACAAAACATAAGGGTCTATATACCAAAGCTAGACTAGTTGATAGTGTGTTGACTCTCCAACCGTTTTCCAATCTTTACAAGTTCTCGAGCTCTAAAAACGGGGAAAAAGATAGGGGTAAGCATTTACATGCTTAGTAAGCTCAAATAACTGGAAAGTAAACTTACCGATTATTTAGCATACATCCTTATTAGATAATGAAATCAACGAATATGAAAATGGTTACCCTATCACATGCACTCAATCAATGAGTTAGTCACATAACAAAACACCATGAAATTTATCTTAGATGAGCTCATCATTCAACATGTCATTTGTACATATACCTCGTGTTAGTCCCGTTGAGTTTTTAGGAAATCTTGATGGATTATCCTATCACCGTCAATTCATACGAATGATCATTTCAGGTGTGCACTCCTGCGAACCTCATATCTTACGGCGGGATTACCAGTCCAGGCTAAATCCCCCGTAATATAAACTCATAGGGTGATGTCGGGATTACCAGTCCAGGCTAAATCCTTTATAATGACAGACACCCTTAGTGAGCTCGATCTAAATTACCAGTCCATGCTAAATTCAGACCCTAATCAGATTACCTGTCTGGGCTAAATCCATAATGCACACATATTCTTCGGGAGGCTCGATCACTCAAGGAACACCCGTCCGGGAGAGATACTTTTCATACTTGAGATCATCAGATTACCCGTCCTGGCTAAATCCTTTCTGCAACATATGCAGGATCTCAATTCACATGTCAATCATGGTTTATCCATCGGATTCCCTTTTTTAACCTCAACCGAGATATTTTCCAACAAATCATTATCAAAGATACATTTCATATGATTTCATGCCATTAATAAATGCAATCATCATGCATTCATAAGTCATATAATTAGATACATTTTGAGTTTACTTTAAGTTATCCAAACTTACCTGGTACTCGTTTTGGTGTTGTGTTTCGGTTATTCCGAAACCTTTTGCTTTCCTCGATCGACCTCCGGAATTTGTTCCTCGAGGTCTATAATAATAAAATTGAATCATTAACACCTCACATTGTACTTTTTGAGCCTAAATTTCACCCCGTTCCAATGACCATTTTGCCCCTAACCTTTCACATTTTTACGATTTAGTCCCTAGGCTCGTATAATGAAACACATGCAAATTTCTATCTTACCCAAGCCTAGCCGAACACTTTTTCCTCTTATGGCAGCCCACATTTTCCATTATTTTCACATTTCTACCACATATTTAACAACTTTTGCAAAAAGGTCCCTTTAGGGGTTATTCATGAAAATCACCTAGGAAAAGATGTTTAACACACCTCCAACTTTCATATTCCTCCATAAACCATCAAAATACAAGTAACTCATGTATGGGTAGATTTTTAAACATGAACCCTAGCATGAAATATGGGTAGAAATGGAGAGAGTAAGCTACCGGGATTTCAAAAATACAAAGAACATTAAAAACGGGGTTTGGGTGCACTTACTATTGAGCTTGAAAATGTTGAAAACCCTAGCTATAGAGTCCCTTGAAGTTTCGACAGCATGGAGAAGAAAATGAGCTGATTTTGGTTCATTTTTTCCCATTTTATTTCATTAAAATGCCAAATGACCAAAATGCCCTTAAGCCCTTTCTTTAAAATTTCATCCATGCAAGCCCATTTTTGTCCAAAACGTGGAAATTGAGAAAATTGCTCTCTAAGACCTTCTAATTTATAATCTAAAGCAATTTCATACAAATTGCTTCTAGAATCCAAGTTTTGCAATTTATTGAATTTAGTCCCCTGTTTCCAATTAGACACCTTACTCAAAGAATTTCTTCATGAAATCATAACACATGCATATTCTCTAGACCTCATAATAATCATAAAATAAATATTTTAATGTAAGATTTGTGGTCCCGAAACTACTATTCCGAATAGGCCCTATTTCGGGATATTACATTTCCCCCCTTAGGGACTTTCGTCCTCGAAAGTCTTACCAGTAAATAGGTTCAGATATTGGTTTCTCATGGTTTCTTCCGGTTCCCACGTAGCTTCTTCCACACCATGTCAATGCCATAGATCCTTTACTAAAGCCACATTTTTATTTCTCAACTGTTTAACCTCACGAGCCAAAATCTTGACCAGTTCCTCTGTAATGCCCCGTACCCGAGACCGTCGCTGGAGTCTAATACGAGGTGTTAACAGACATAATTCATTACTTAAACAGCTCAAACAATTTAATTTTAGAAATTCCAGACAAGTTGGCTAACTACGTCACAGTCGCTTAAAAATTCATATCTCGAGTTCTGAAACTCAAAATCCAATTCTGTAAGTTTTCCCTAAAACTAGACTCATATATCTATTTACTAATTTTTTTCTAGAATTTTTGGCTAGGCCAATTAGTACAGTTTATTAGTTAAAGTCTCCCCTGTTTCAGGGTTCGACTGCTCTGACCTCTGTGTATTACGAATCAGATATCTCTCTGTACAGAATTTCAATGACTATGAAGTTTGTCTCTCTTAAAACTAGACTCAATAAGAAATCTGTACATATAAATTATTACTTCTAATTATTTTTATACAATTTATGGTGAATTTCCAAAGTCAGAACAGGGGATCCAGAAATCGCTCTGGCCCTATTTCACAAAAATTTAAACATCTCATAAAATATAACTTATATACCTGTTTCGTTTCTTCCATATGAAAATAGACTCATAATTCTTCAATTCCATATTTTATTCATCATCTAATTATATCTCTACTATTTTTAATGATTTTTAAAATTCACGTCACTACTGCTGTCTGAATCTATTTTATGGTAAATTTTACCTATTTCATGGTTTCCATGGATTAACTAGCAATTTGACATACATAACACCAAATATGATCATAATTAGCCATTCCAATGGCTAATCATTACCAAGAATTTTTATACTACTCAATAACCATATCATAAGACCATATATACAAAATGATTATAATGCTATACATGCCATACTCAAAATATACAAGCCATTATGCCAAGATGGTATACGGATAGTGTGAGCGTGCCTCCGACCGTTCCTGATTTTCGAGCTGGCTTATCAACACTACAAGGAATGAAAAGGAGGGAGTAAGCATAAATGCTTAGTAAGTTCACATGCAAATAGTAAGTAACATAACAATATAAGCAAACATAAAACATCATTTGTATAATCATCACCAAGGCATTCATATCATATTTTCATTTATCATCTTACCATATTGTTGTTATATCGATTTTTCAACCCGAGGGTTAAGTACATACCTGTTCAAAGTATTCATTTCACAACACTTACCAATACGTCCCTTTCATCTTGAGTATTCCTCCATTTGAGTAGAACTTTACCCGTTGAACACATCGGAATATAATTCGGATACATGGAAAGTTTGCACATAAGTGCCACATATGTAGCCAAGCTACTATGTAACCCGCCCATAAGCGAACTCGGACTCAACTCAACGAGCTCGGGCGTTCGCATCCATAAGTGAACTCAGACTCAACTCAACGAGCTCGGATGCCTAGTTACATTTCACGAACTCGGACTCAACTCAACGAGTTCGGACATTCGCATCCATAAGTGAACTTGGACTCAACTCAACGAGTTTGGATGCCCAAATATCCCAGTGACATATCACTTGTATCCTAATCCATTCCTAAGGTTCAACGGGACCTTTTTCCCAATCATGTGTCTCAACCATCTTCTACGGAATACCGATACCGATACTCGGTAGTGTTTCACATTTTCCAAGTATATCACATAATTTGACATATTATCAAACAATTATCACGAGTATAATATTTCATAATAATTATCATATCATTTAAATAACATAAAAACATTTAAAATAATAACTATGTTACCAACATTTACATATGAACTTACCTAGTATGCGAAAATGGCTACTTTTACCATTTCGTCCACAACTTGGTATTTTCCCCATTTTAGCCCGAATTTCAGTTTTCCTTACTCTATCATTTAAAATATAGTCTAATTAGGACTCACATTATTCAAATTGACCCAAAATCATATTTTGGAAAAATTACAATTTTGCCCCTAAACTTTTGCATATTTACACTTTTGCCCCAAAGCTCGTAAATTAAACTTCAGCCTATTTTCTTATGTTTTATGACATGATGATCATTTTTTCCTTCTATGGAAACATCAAATTCTCACTCTAACATGTACTTATGACTATTAGGTATTTTTACCGATTAAGCCCTTTTGCTCGTTTTCACTTAAAACCGAGTAGCACAAGTTGTCTAACATAATTTAAAACCTCATATTATATCATAAAACACCAAAATACACAAATTTCACCTATGGGTATTTTTCCAAATATAAACCCTAGGTTAAATTATTGCTAGCATAAGCTAAATCGAGCTACCGGGACTCCAAAAACATAAAGAACTTGAAAAACGGGGCTAGAATGGACTTACAATCGAGCTTGGAAGCTTGAAAAACCCTATCCATGGTTTCTCCTTGCTATATTCGGCCATGGGGTTGAATATGAGCAAAATCGGCTTTTAATTTTGTATTTTAATTCATTTTACCCCTAAATAACCAAAATGCCCTTACTACTAAACTTTCCAAAAATTTCATCCATGTCCAATTTTTGTCCATAAACTTAGAAATTGGTAAAATTTCTATTTAAGATCTCCTAATTAATATTTCATAACAATTTCATACTAGATACTTCTAGAATGCAAGTTTTGCAAATTATTCGATTTAGTCCCTAATTTCAATTTAAGCACTTTATGCATAAAATTTCTTTACGAAAATTTCACAGAATCATGCAATCATATCATAAACATCAAAATAATTATAAAATAATTATTGCTATCTCAGATTTTGTGGTCACGAAACCACTATTCCGATTAGGCCCTAATTCGGGATATTACAACTCTCCCCCCTTTAGGGATTTTTGTCCCCGAAAATCTTACCAGAAAAGTGGTCTTCACTTTTAATCTCATATTCGGTGCCAAAGAACTTTCACTTATACTGTACCTCCAATACACCTCTTTAATTTCTCATATGATCTGAAAGCTTACATCTCAACTCTCAACTGTTCTTAAATTTTCAACCCTTCTCAGTTTCCCATGATATCATGACATAAAACCCGGATCTTAACTTGATTAATGGAGACCGGAATTCCAAGAAATCCAACAATCAAAGAGACCTGAATTTCCATGAATCTGATGAGTAGGAATTCATTCAATACAGATATGATTTATAGATCTCGCCAAACATTCAATTAGGGCCTAATCGGAATAGTGGTTTCGTGACCACAAATCTGAGATAGAAATAATTATTTTATAATTATTTTTAGGTTTATGATATGATTGCATGATTGTGTGAAAATTTCGTGACGAAATTCTATGCATAAAGTGCTTAATTTGAAATTAGGGACTAAATCGAATAAGTTGCAAAGCTTGCATTCTAGAAGTTTTTAGTATGAAATTACTTTGGAATATTAATTAGGAGGTCTTAAATAGCAATTTTACCAATTTCTAAGTTTATGGACAAAAATTGGACATGGATAGAATTTTTGGAAAGTTTAGTAGTAAGGGCATTTTGGTCATTTAGGGGTAAAATGAATTAAAATACAAAATTAAAAGCCAATTTTGCTCATCTTTAACCCCATGGCCGAATATAGCAAGGAGAAACCATGGCTAGAGTTTTTCAAGCTTCCAAGCTCGATTGTAAGTCCATTCTAGCCCCTTTTTCAAGTTCTTTACGTTTTTGGAGTCCCGGTAGCTCGATTAAGCTTATGCTAGCAATAATTCAACCTAGGGTTTATATTTGGAAAAATACCCATAGGTTAAATTTGTGTATTTTGGTGTTTTATGATAGAATATGAGGTTTTAAATTATGATAGAATATGAGGTTTTATGATAGCATTTATGCTTACTCCTTCCTTTTCATTCCTTGTAGTGTTGACAAGCCAGCTCGGAAATAGGGAACGGTCGGAGGCAAGTTCACACTATCCGTATACTATCTTGGCATAATGGCTTGTAAATTTTGAGTATGGCATGTATAGCATTATAATCATTTTTATATATGGTCTTATGATATGGTTATTGAGTAGTATAAAAATGCTTGGTAATGATTAGCCATTGGAATGGCTAATTAAGATCATATTTGGTGTTATGTATGTCAAATTACTAGTTAATCCATGGAAACCATGAAATAGGTAAAATTTACCATAAAATAGATTCAGACAGCAGTAGTGACGTGAATTTGAAAAATCATTAAAAATAGTAGAGATATAATTAGATGATGAATAAAATATGGAATTGAAGAATTATGAGTCTATTTTCATATGGAAGAAACGAAACAGGTATATGAGTTATATTTTATGAGATGTTTAAATTTTTGTGAAACAGGGTCAGAGCGATTTCTGGATCCCTTGTTCTGACTTTGGAAATTCACCATAAATTGTATAAAAATAATTAGAAGTCATAATTTATATGTAAAGATTTCTTATTGAGTCTAGTTTTAAGAGAAACAAACTTCATAGTCATTGAAATTCTGTACAGAGAGATATCTGATTCGTAATACACAGAGGTCAGAACAGTCAAACCCTGAAACAGGGGAGACTTTAACTAATAAACTGTACTAATTGGCCTAGCCAAAAATTCTAGAAAAAAATCAATAAATAGATATATGAGTCTAGTTTAAGGAAAATTTATGGAATTAGATTTTGAGTTTCAGAACTCGAGATATGAATTTTTAAGAGAATGTGATGCAGTTAGCCAGCTTGTCTGGAATTTCAAAAATTAAATTGTTTGAGCTGTTTAAGCAATGAATTAAGTCTGTTAATACCTCGTATTCGACTCCGGAAACGGTCTCGGGTATGGGGCGTTACATCAATGTTTTTTCTTTTTAGATAAGCATATGACTTTTTCCTATCCGGTGCTGCTTTTAAACAGTCTCGTATCACTTTAACCTTTTCTTCATTTTTCTTGATCAGATCAACCCCGTGAACCTAACTTTCCTTAAGTTCTGTCCAGTACAATAGAGTTCGGCACTTTCTGCCATATAAGGCCTCATAAGGCGCCATCTTCAAACTCGTTTGAAAACTGTTATTGTAGTTAAATTCTACCAATGGCAAGTATTTTTCCCAGCTACCCTGAAATTCGAGGATGCAACACCGCAACATATCCTCGAGAATCTGAATCATCCGCTCAAACTGACTATCGGTTTGCGGGTGAAAAGCCATACTAAAACTCAATTTCGTACCCAGGGCTTCTTGTAACTTCTTCCAGAATCTCGAAGTGAGCCTCAGGTCTCTGTCCGAAATAATCGATAGTAGTACCCCATGTAATCTTACAATCTCATATATGTACAAGTCGACCAATCTATCAAGAGAGTAATCTGTTCTTACCGGAATGAAATGAGCCGACTTTGTCAACTAATCCACCACAACCCATATAGCATCTTTCTTTTTCGGAGTCAATGGCAATCCTATCACAAAATCCATAGTAACTTTGTCCCACTTCGATTTGGGGACCATTATAGGCTGTAACAAACCTGAAGGCACTTGATGCTCAGCTTTAACTTGCTAACATATCAGGCACTTCGATACAAATTCGAAAATGTCTCTTTTCATGCCATTCCACCAATACATTTTCTTCAAATCGTTGTACATCTTGGTACTTCCCGGATGAATAGACAAACGGCTGTTCTACGCTTCTTGCAAGATTTTCCTAATAATCTCATTATCTTTAGGCACACAGACTCTATCTCTGAACATTAAACATCCATCAGGACCGATCCAATAATCTTATTCAATGTCTGACTCACATTGTATCCTTTTTGCCTGCAGGTCTCTACCATTAGTTTGAGCATCATAGATTTCCTGAAAAAATGTCGGCCTAACCTCCAGCTCTGCCAAGACTGAACCATCATCAAGCAATGCTAACCGAGCATCCAGGGCTCTCAATGCAAACAAAGATTACTTCTTAACGAGTTGGCTGTAACGCCCCCTACCCGAGACCATCGCCGGAGTCGAGTATGAGACATTACTAAACTTATTTTAGCATTTAAACAAGTTCAAACAATTCTTGTAGTAAACTATCCATCTGTGTCACAGTCGCTAAAAAAAATAATATCTCAAGTTACAAAACTCGAAATCCAATTTCATCAATTTTTTCTGAAACTAGACTCATATATCTACTTACTAATTTTTTTCTAGAATTTTTGGCTGATCCAATTAGTACAGTTTATTAGTTAAAGTCTCCCCTATTTCAGGGTTCGGCTACTCTGACCCTTGTGCACTACGAATCAAATTTCTTCTTGTACAGAAATTCAATGACTATTCCGTTTGTTTCATTTAAAAATGGACTCAATAAGGAATCCATACATATAAAGTTTGAGTCATAATTATTTTTACACAATTTATGGTGAATTTCTAAAGTCAGAACAGGGGATCCAAAAATCGCTCTGGCCCTATTTCACCAAAACATAAATTTCTCATAAAATACAACTCTTTTACCTATTTTGTTTCTTCCACATGAAAATAGATTCATTAAGATTCAATTAAATATTTTATTCATCATCTAATTCTATTTCTAATATTTTTAGTGATTTTTCAAATTCATGTCACTGCTGCTGTATGACACTATTTTATAGCCAATTTCACCATTTTATGGTTTTCCATGGATTAGGTAATACATTAAGCATACATAACATTAAATATAAATTTTGATTAGCAATTCCAATAGCTAATCATCAACAAACATTTCCACATCACTCATTCACCATATAATAAGATTATATACACAAAAGGATTATAATGTTATACATGCCATATTCCCAAAATATGCAAGTCACTATACCAAGGTGGTTCGTTGATAGTGTAAACGTGTCTCCGACCGTCCCGATCTCTATCCGGCTTGTCAAAACTACAAGGAAAGGAAGGGAGGGAGTAAGCATAAATGCTTAGTAAGTTCACATGTAAATAGCAAGTAACATAACCATGCAATAATACAAAATCCACATTTGCATAATATCACCAAAACATTCATATCATATTTCTCATTCATGATTCCTACCATATTATTGATATATTAAAGTCTCAACTCGAGGGTTAAGTACATACCTGTACAAAGAATCCGTTCCACAACACTTACCAACTAGTCACTTTCATCTCAAGAATTTTTCCATTTCACTAGAACTTTACCCGTTGAACACATCGGAATATAATTCGAATACACAAAATCAAGTTACCATAATTTCACCCATAATGAACTCGGAACGCAACTCAACAAGCTCGAGTGTTCACATCCATAATGAACTCGGAACACAACTCAACAAGTTCGGATGCTTGCATCCATAAGTGAACTCGGAATGTAACTCAACGAGTTCGAATGCCTCATAATTCTCACGAACTCGGAACGCAACTCAACGAGTTCGAATCTCAATTTCCTAATGACATGTCACTTGTATCCTAATCTATTCCTAATGTTCAAACGGGATTTTCCTCGATCATACTCCTTTGCCATTTTCCACGAAATGTTGAAATCTATACTTCGATGGTAGTTCCTACTTATCAAGTAATTCACATAATTACATATTTTTCAACAATAACCATAAAACATAACATTTCATGACAATAAGCATCATATCATATAAACAACATTAAATTTCTTAAAACGACAATCATGTTACCCTATTTACTCATGAACTTACCTCAGTACAAAATATATAAAGGTTGCAATTTAACTCAAAATCTTTTCTTTTCCCCGATCAAGGTCGATTCCACATCTTTCTTGATCTAAAATAACATATTTAGCTGATTTAATACTCATATTTATCAAAATAACCCTTAAATCTAACTTTGGAAAAATTACAAATTTACCCCTAAACTTTTGCATATTTACACTTTTTCCCCAAAGCTCGAAAATTAAACTTCTTCCTATTTTCTTATGTTTTATGACATGATGATAATTTTTCCCTTCTATAGCAACATCAAATTCTCACTCTAACATGTAGTTATGAACATTAGGTATTTTTACCGATTATGTCGTTTTACTCGTTTTCACGTAAAATCGCTTAGCAAAAGTTGTTTAACACAATTGCAAGCTTCATATTCTACCATAAAACATCAAAATAAACACATTTCACCTATGGGTATTTTTCCAAATATAAACCGTAGGTTAAATTATTGCTAGAATAAGCTAAATCAAGTTACCGAGACTCCAAAAACGTAAAGAACATTAAAAACGGGGCTTGGAATCACTTACTTTGGAGCTTGGAAGCTTGAACCAAACCCTAGCTACGGAGAACCCTTGAAATTTCGTCCTAATGAAGAAGATGGACATATTTTTCCATCTTTTTCCTTTTTTTATTCTTTTAATTACTAAATGACTAAAATACCCTTCATTAAAAACTTTGGTTATTTCTACCTATGTATGTCCATTTTTGTCCATGAAAACCTAATGGTATAATTACCATTTAAGGACATCTACTTCAATTATGCTCTTCAATTAAATCCTTTAACATCTAAAACTCATATTTGTCAACTTTTGCAATTAAGTCCTAATAGGCAAATTAGACATGCAATTCATGAAATTTTCTATCGATATTCTAACACGTGCATCTAATCACTCAATAAATTATAAAAATTAATTGAAATAAATTTTTTTACTTTAGAATTATGGTTTTGAAACCACTATTCTGTTTAGGACCTAATTCGAGTTATCACATCGGCGACCACATTCGCCTTTCCCGGATGATAGTCAATGATCTGGTCATAATCTTTAATTAGATCTAACCATCTCCGCTGTCTCAGATTCAATTTTTTGGGGTTATCAAATACATCAAACTCTTGTGGTCTGTGAATATACGACAAGTCTCACCATATAAATAATGCCTCTAGATTTTCAAGGCAAAGACAATGGCAGCGAGCTCTAAATCATGTATCGGATAGTTTTTCTCATGTGGCTTCAACTGCCATAAAGCGTAGGCTATCACCTTGCCATCTTGCATAAGTACACAACCCAGTCCGTTCAAGGATGCATCACTGTAGACCACAAACTCTTTTCCCGGCTCAGGTAATACTAAAACAGGAGCTTCTGTCAACAATGTCTTTAACTTCTTGAAACTCTGCTGACACTTCTCTATCCATTAAAACTTAACGTCTTTCTGTAGCAACCTCGTCATTGGAGTCGCTGTCATGGAAAATCCTTTCACAAATCTTTAGGAGTAACCGGCTAAGCCCAAAATCTTCTAACCTTGGTTACATTTTTAGGTGGTTTTCATTCAACAATAGCAGAGATTTTACTTGGATCAACTCGGATGCCTTCACCCGAAACAATATGACCCAAAAATTCAACTTCTTGGAGCCAAAATTCACTCTTGCTAAACTTTGCATACAGTTGTTTTTCCCGTAAGGTTTGCAACACAGTTCTCAGATGTTTCGCATGCTCTACCGCATCTTTGGAATAAATCAAGATGTCATCAATGAACACAATGATAAACTTATCCAAATATGGTCGAAAGATCCTATTCGTTAGGTCCATGAATATGGCTGGTGCATTCGTCAATCCAAATGGCATAACAAGAAATTCATAGTGGCCCTATCTTGTTCTAAAAGCTATCTTTGGTATGTTTGATTCCTTATCACGTAACTGATAGTAGCCAGGCCTCAAGTCTATCTTAGAGAACATAGTGACTCCTCTTAACTGGTCGAATAGATCATCGATCCTTGGCAAAGGATACTTATTCTTGATAGTAACCTTGTTCAGTTGTCGATAATCTATACATAGCCTCATTGAACCATCTTTCTTCTTTACAAACAATACAGGGGCACCCCAAGGTGAAAAGATTGGCCTTGCAAAACCTTTATCCGTCAACTCTTGCAACTGTGCTTTTAATTCTTTTAGCTCGGTTGGCGCCATCCTGTATGGAGTAATAGAAATGGGAGTTGTCATTGGCACCAATTTAATACCAAACTCTATCTCTCTTTCAGGAGGTAATCCGGGTAATTCTTCTAGGAATACATCTAAATATTCACATACTATCGGCACAGACTCAACCTTCAACTCTGTTTCCTTAGTGTTCAGTACAAATGCAAGGTAGGCTTTATACCCTTTTCTCATATATCTCTGAGCAACCATTGCCGTGATTACAGCTGGCAACGTGCCCCAAATCTCTTGAATCAATTCGTAGAACTTACCATCTGGGCATTTCAATTTAATATACTTGCTACCACAATTTACAATTACATCATGCAAGGCTAACCAATCCATACTGAGTATTACATCAAACTCATCAAAAGTTAACAACATAAGGTTAGCCGGAAAACATTAATCATGAATCGTCAAAGGACAATTCTTACAAACTTTATCAACAAGAACTGATTTGCCTAGTGGGTTCGACACTCTAACAACAAATTCTGTAGGTTCAACGGGTATGTTCATACTAGACACCAATCTCATGCAAATGTATGAATGCATCGATCTCGAATCAATTAAAGCAACAACACATGTATTGAAGAGAGAAAAAGTATCCGAAATAACGTCAGGAGCAGAGGCTTCCTTTCGAGCGTGTATTGCATACGTTCTTGCTGGGGCTCGAGCCTCTGATTTTGAAGTGTCTTTGGCTACAACTCGACTACCACTAGCACTTCCAGGGTATCTCAGAGGTCTACCTCGTGCCATGGGAGCACTCGACTTCAGGGTTACTTTCACTTCTTTTTCAATTCGCTTTGGGTAGTCCCTGAGAAAGTGGTCAAGAGAACCACATTTGAAACATGCACTGCTCTTTATTCAGCACTCTACGAAGTGAAATTTGTAGCAACTCTTACACTTCGACTTTTGGTCATTTACACTCCCCACACTAGTCACCATCGGGGAGGAAGACTTCTGATTTCGTCATTTAGAGCCTCTCATTCTACCCGAATATCCTACAGATGAAGTGGAGTGTTCATGTTGGCTCCTTGATTTCTTTGTGGAAAATGAGAGCATCCTACCGCTGGATCTCTTGCTCGCAACTCGAGCCTCTCTCTTTGCTTACTTTCTTTCATTATTGAGTTCCTCGGCCTTCTTGGCCCGATCAGCTAACGCGGCGAACTCCCGTATTTCAAGAATCCCAATCAACTTGATTTTCTTATTCAAACCGTCCTCGAAGCGTTTACACATTTTAGACTCAGTTTGAACCCACTCAGTTGCATACTGACTTAACCTTACAAACTCTTTTTTGTATTCTGCTACAGTCATATTCCCTTGTTTGAGTTCCAAGAACTCCTTTCACTTCGAGTCTAAAAACCTTTGACTGATATACTTCTTCCTAAACTCTGCTTGGAAGAATTCTCAAGTAATATTTTCCTTTGGCACCACCAAAGATACGGTCTTCCACCACTGCTACGCAATGTCCTTCAAGAGAGACACAGCACACTTTAAGCACTCTTCAGGTGTGCACGATAATTCATCTAATACCTGTGTGGTATTCTCGAGCCAGAACTCGGCTCTCTCAGCATCATCCTCAGTTTTAGCTCTAAATTACTGGGCCCCATACTTTCTAAGCTTATCTACAGGGGCCTTACCAATTCTTACCGGTGCTACACCTCGTGGCAATTCCTCATCAGGTTGGTTAGGGGCGGGGGAGGTCGTGGTATGTTAGGGCGATTCCTCAGATAATCCCCAAACCATTCATCTATCATGTTAAAGAAGACGGCTTGGGCCTCTTCCCGACCTTCAGACATAACCCTTCTACTACTACTAGATACAGGTCGTTGTACGAAAGCTGGAGCATGGCTCTCGGCTCTCTCGGACACATCTTGTGCTTGATTGGAAGACATTTACTACATTCAAAAACAATTTTAAATAGTTAAGAGATATCACACTATCAACGTTCACATAATGGCATGTATAGCGAACCTCAATGCTCTTTACGGTAGTCCTAGAACTGACTAAATCGTAGCTCTGATACCACTAAATGTAACACTCATCACCCGTATTCGACGTTGGGATAGGGTTCGAGACGTTACCAGTATTTCACCTTTACAAACTTATTAAATCGGGTCACCGAATTTCGCGCAAAATTAAAACTTTTCAAACATGTACCTTCGTCCCTTACACAGGCTTTCAAGGCCTAAAACACACATAAGGGCGATACAGGACAAAACTGAAAACATTCGATAAACTTTGAGCACCTTAGAATGTTTTCCCTTACTTTGAAGTGTGACACGCCCGTGTGGTGGGGTGTGGCTTGGGACACGCCCGTGCCCTCAGCCTATGTGCAACATTGACTTCAACCTCATCATACAATTAGGGGCACACGGCCAAGACACACGCCCATGTGCCTAGCCCGTGCACAACACTGACTTAAAAATTTAGGTGCAGGGACGTACGACCATACCACACACCCATGGGGGTGAGCCATGTGTCACACACGGCCTTGGCACATGCCCGTGTGTCTACCCGTGTGGACCTTATTAGGCTATTTTCCAAGCCTTTGGTCTCTCTCTATCAACCAATCACACTTACAGGTTACATTTACACATAATAGGGCCAAATTATACACTTATATATATATAAAACTTTGATTAACCTCATTGCATGTAAACCTCATGTCATTGGTTTCATACCTGCTAAGTTAATTCTCATCTTGCATTTAAGGATTTCTATGTCTACTTGACATATTTAAGATTGGCTCATTTTTATAACTCATTGCCAATTGAAGACCAAACCATTTCATATGAACATGAACATGCATAGATTTGTAGGTCATAGCCTACTTCAAAATAAGCCAATTTCCATGGTCATATACAAAAAGATAAGTATAACTTTACATATCTTCATTTTGGCAAATCAAATGACACATATAACAAAATACTTAAAAGTTCTATACATGCCATTGAACAAAACATAAGGGTCTATATACCAAAGCTGGACTAGTTGATAGTATGTTAACTCTCTAACCATCTTCCAATCTTTACGAGTCCTCGAGCCCTGAAAACGGGGAAAAAGATAGGGGTAAGCATTTACATGCTTAGTAAGCTCGAATAACTGGAAAGTAAACTTACCGATTATTTAACATACATCCTTATTAGATAATGAAATCAACGAATATGAAAATGGTTTCCCTATCACATGCACTCAATCAATGGGTTAGTCACATAACAAAACACCATGAAATTTATCTTAGATGAGCTCATCATTCAACTTGTCATTTGTACATATACCTCGTTTTAGTCTCGTTGAGTTTCTATGAAATCTCGATGGATTATCCTATCACCGTCAATTCATACGAATGATCATTTCAGGTATGCACTCCCGCGAACCTCACATCTTACGGTGGGATTACCAGTCCAGGCTAAATCCCCCGTAATATAAACTCATAGGGTGATATCGAGATTACCAGTCCAGGCTAAATCCCTTATAACGACAAACACCCTTAGTGAGCTCGATCTAAATTATCAGTCCAGGCTAAATTCAGACCCTAATCGGATTACCCGTCTGGGCTAAATCCATAATGCACACATATTCTTGGAGAGGCTCGATCACTTAGGGAACACCCGTCTAGGCTAGATTCTTTTCATACTTGAGATCATTGGATTACTCGTCCAGGCTAAATCCTTTCTGCAACACATGCATGATCTCAATTTACATGTCAATCATGGTTTATCCATCGAATTCCCTTTTTAACCTCAACCGAGACATTTTCCAACAAATCATTATTAAAGATGCATTTCATAAGATTTCATGCCATTAATAAATGCAATCATCATGCATTCATAAATCATATAATTAGACACATTTTGAGTTTACTTTAAGTTATCTGAACTTACCTGTACTCGTTTCGGTGTTGTGTTTCGGTTATTTTAAAACCTTTCGCTTTCCTCGGTCGACCTCCGAAATTTGTTCCTCGGGGTTTATAACAATAAAATTGAATCATTTACACCTCACATTGTACTTTTTGAGCCTAAATTTCACCCCGGTCCAAATGACCATTTTGCCCCTAACCTTTCACATTTTTACGATTTAGTCCCTAGGCTTGTATAATTAAACACATGCAAATTTCTATCTTACCCAAGCCTAGCCGAACACTTTTACCTCTTATGGAAACCCACATTTTCCATTATTTTCACATTTCTACCACATATTTAACAACTTTTACAAAAAGGTCCCTTTAGGGGTTATTCATGAAAATCACCTAGGAAAATATGTTTAACACACCTCCAACTTTCATATTCCTCCATAAACCATCAAAATACAAGTAACTCATGTATGGGTAGATTTTTAAACATGAACCCTGGCATGAAATATGGGTAGAAATGGAGAGAGTAAGCTACCGGGATTTCAAAAATACAAAGAGCATTAAAAACAAGGCTTGGGTGCACTTATTATTGAGCTTGAAAATGTTGAAAACCCTAGCTATGGAGTCCCTTGAAATTTCGGCAGCATGGAGAAGAAAATGAGCTAATTTTGGTTCATTTTTCCCCATTTTATTTCATTAAAATGCCAAATGACCAAAATGCCCTTAAGCCCTTTCTTTAAAATTTCATCCATGCAAGCCCATTTTTGTCCAAAACGTAAAAATTGGGAAAATTGCTCTCTAAGACCTTCTAATTTATAATCTAAAGCAATTTCATACAAATTGTTTCTACAATCCAAGTTTTGCAATTTATTCAATTTAGTCACTAATTTCCAATTAGACACCTTACTCAAAGAAATTTTTCATGAAATCTTAACACATGTATATTCTCATATTCTAGACCTCATAATAATCATAAAATAAATATGTTAATGTCGAATTTGTGGTCTCAAAACCACTATTCTGACTAGGCACTATTTCGGGATGTTACACAGATCTTGTTCCATCTTGCTTGAAGGATGATTGGGTTATCATTCATTGTATGCTTGTGTCTTGGATTCTCAATGCTATCAATCTGGGGGTAAGATCGATGCTTTCCAATTATGATAATGCAAAAATTTTGTGGGATGATTTACATGAAGGTTTTTTATTGTCAATGGTCCACATATTCAACAATTAAAAGTAGATATTAGTCGTTGTGAGCAAACCAAGACTATGAGTGTTCAAGTTTATTTTAGCAAATTAAAGGTATTGTGGGATGAATTAGATAATCATGAATTTTTTATTTGTTGCAAGTGTGGACAATGTTTTTGTAACTTAGGGAATGCGCATGAACAATGTCATGAGCATGATTGACTTCATTAATTTCTTCTTGGTCTTTATTATGATTATTATACCGAGAATAGGCCTACATTGCTTTCGAAAAATCATTTGCCTTCCTTGAACCAAGCATTCTAGCAAATTATTCAAGAGGAATGCGTACGCAGCATTACATAGGTCAAAGAAGAGAAGCCCAAAATTTTAGGCTTTGCGGTGCACATGGAGGGTCATAAAAAAGGTCAGACTGATTATATTGATAAGTCAACATTTTTGAACACTCATTACCATCACAAGGAGCATGATGTGTCTACCTCTTTTGACCTATATAGCCGCCCAGATTGGTGGCTCGAGAAGTATGGGAAGCTGGAGATGAAAAGTGATGGACGCGGTAGAAATATAAGTGTCGTATCTTTCACACAACAAGTTTCTCATGGCAAAGCCAATGTGCGAGCCAATGCTACCATCGTACCTACCAGCCATGTAGCAATATCAATGTAGAACATAGCAGAGGCAGTACAAGTGTTAGGGGGCGGCACTTCTCTATTTTACCGCTGAGCAATGGTAGTCTTTTTTGGCAGTGTTCGGTAATAAACAATCAACTTCCAATTAGTTGAATGGTAAGTCCAACATAATTGGTTTGTTGATACTAGGTGTTCAAATCATGTTACGAGTTATCTTATGTGTTTGACGAAGCTGAGAGATGTTGTAGCATGTTCCGTAAGACTCCCTGATAGCCAAACAGTGGTGGCTACCAAATAAGGAATGGTTCAATTGACAGGAAAAATTCACTTAAAATACGTTTTTTACGTTCTTAAATTAATCTGCAATTTAATTTCGGTTTCCCAGTTGAATGATGATATGAAATGTTTTGTCCAATTTTCTACTAACATATGTGCTATTCAGGACCTTCATTTGAGGGAGCTGATTAGAGCGGATGAGAGACGAAATAGACTTTATCTAACACCCTATACCCAGTTCACTCGCCCAACTCGAGCTCTAAGGTATTACAACTATAAAATTATAACATAGTTCACAATTTAAATAAAAAAATACCAAATAATTAATTTACAATCATTTTTCCATGTTACTCAATCAAAATGGAACTTAATTCGAGCTTACAGAACATTTAAAACAAATCATGAACAATTCTAGATGAAAATGAAATTTTTAAAAAAATTTGAGTAAAAAGTCTAAACAGATGTCACACGGCCGTGTCGCCAAGTCATTTGAACAAACCTGTGCCCAAAATCAAATAGACCACACAGTCATGTCCTGCCACTATGTGGGGCACACAGCCGTGTGTACCCTAAAATACATTCAAACTCAAGCAATTTCGCCTACACTTCCTTAAATACCAATCCATTCAATTACTATCACATAAACCTATTCAAAATGTGCCAAAACATGTCAAAATATATCAATTCACATTCAACCTACGTGCCTAACCAATATGTCACAATTGGCACCACAATTCAAACATGAAACATCAACCATTCATGCCATTCAAATCAATCATTCCAACATAAAAAATTACCAACGTCCATAGCCAAAACATGTTATTACCTAAACACATATATAGTTATTCAAAACTTGACCAACATCATCTCATTACCATATATCAAACAAGTACTAAACATTTAACATATCAAAGTTTCATATAATCGCATTCACAACCAAATTACCAAAACATGATCATTAACTTGCAACATAAACATCCTATATACATGCCACAAGTAACCAACTATCGAACTTCAAAATCTATTGAATTGAGTGACGGTAGGTGTGAGCTTCTCGTTGATCCGATCGACACATTCTGAACATCCAAAATCTACAGAATGGTAATAATACGAGTAAGTATATAAAATACTCAGTAAGCTCATACAATATAAACATTCACTTCCTCAAATTCTTATCATAAACAAATTCAATATAAGATACAAATAAACCTATCAAAATTCAACCCACATCATCAATTAGATATAATGCCTTGAGCTCGACCATATGAACAACCATAAGCATTCTTGTTTTCAAGCAGACCAATTTTGATCTTATAACCAAAATATAATAGTCATTTAGCCGATCTCAAATAGTATGTCTCCATTAATAGCAATCATTCCCGACGGAATTTTGTAAAAGACCTCTGTATACAGGTGAAAATAATAGTGTTTAGTTACCCGTTATGGTTAAACCGACACAATAAATTGCCTATCCAGGGCTTAATATTCATGTATTCTCAAGTCCAAAACATATACAAAAGCTTAAAACCTAATCCTTTATTCTCAAGTCTGTAACATATACAGGAGCTCGGAACCTATTCATGTATTCTCGAGTTCGTAACATGTAACAACCTAATTTCCAGTGGTATTGAAAATAGTGATTCGAGATCACTAAATTCGACGAGTTAGTTTTAAAATTCAATAAATTAATATTTATTAGTTAAGTGAGATTTTAGAAGTATTTTTGAATTAGTGAATTTAGTGAATTAAAAGAATTTATTAGGAAAAGTTAGTCTAAAACGAGGTATCGAGACCTCAATTTCATAAATCAAGCCGTAAAAATTTTTACAAATATTTACGAAGTGTTAGTGGGTTAGAATTAAAGTTTCGTTAGAAAATTTGAACGTTTTGATAGTTAATTAATTAAAAAGGACTAGATAGAAAAAGGTGCAAAACTTGTTAAAATGATTAAATAACTTACGTGTTAAATGAAAGAGGACTTAAAAGGAAAATTAGCCTAAAGTAAATGGTTGAAACAATTAAGGCAAAAAAAAAAACCAAAGAAATTGGGTGAAATAAGGGCAAAATTGGAAATTTGGCAAATTTAACAAATAAAATAAAGACTAAGTTGAAAATCTAGACATTTCTTCATTTTTCTTCAGCCAAAAACACCATTAAAGAGTCTCTCTAAGTTGGTTTTTCATATTCTTGCTACAAGTAAGTTCAATTCTTGGTTATTTCTTGTAATTTTTGTGATTTTGAGACTTTTACAACTAGGTCCAACATTGAATTCATTAGTTTACTATTTTATGGGTGATTTTGAAAGTTAATATGAATGAGTGCTGGAATTTTATGATGAATTATCATGGATTTGAAGCTTTAATTTCATTATATGATGATTTTATTAAGTGATTTCAATAGAAATTGATTTTTAGGACCTAAATGTAAAAAAGTTAAGAATTAGGGTTTTGTGCTAAAATTATGAATACCAAAGGTTCTGTAGTAGTTTAGAATGATAGAATAAAGTTTTTATTGAGAAAAATTAGTTCAATTGATGGGTTAATTGATTAGGGACTAAATTGTAAAAATTATAAAATTTAGGGTAAAAGTATAATTTCAAAAATTGAAAGCCATAAGTTGTGAAGTGAATTAGAATTGAATTAGATGCTAATGAATAGAAAATTTTATATTTTAGATAAAGAATCCGAAGATAAACGTGGAAAACAAAAAGTAACAGATTAGTCCCTGAATTTCTACAAATTTTACAATTGGCACAGGTAAGTTCATATGGTTAAATTTTATAATTGATTGTTAAAATTAGAGATTATATAATGTATTATTTCATATCTTTGTTGTGGAACCATGATTATTGTGATAAGATGAAAATTGAAACAAAAGTTCAAATTGAGTAGAACGCAGGATTGAGTACGATCGTTCTGTGATCAGTGATGAATTGACGAATAAGACCATGGTTGGACCATGGCAAAGTGATACGACCACACCCTGAGTGACACCTAGCTCGAGCAAGGAGCATTTGGAGCTGCCTCAAGGTCCTATCACCCGAACACAAGCCAAGCACTTCAAAGAGGCTATCTCGGCCTTAATAGATCAAGTGTGGGGCGAGACCTTGGCTGGACACATCGAGAGAGCTTGGGCCAGCCCTACAAGTTTACCTTGCAACCTTTTGCAAGTTGAAATCAGCTCGAAATTATCTCAATAAGGTTAATTCAGCTCAATCTCAACTCGTTGAGCTCAAATCTATTTCTTTAATTTATGTGTTTAAGGCCGGAATAAATTAATGTCCTTAGTTAAAATTAGTTAATTAGTTTCAGCTTATAAATATGTTCAAATCTGAATCTAATAATTAATCGTTAAATGTGTCTTGTTTTAATATATGTTTTAAATGTGTCTTAGCTTAAATACATGTTATTAATATGTCTTAGCTTAAAACATGCTTTTAATGTGTCCTAGCTGCTGCCGAATTAATGTGTCATAAGCTAAATTAATTTGTTGAATTAAATGGTGTAGCTACATACATGGGACGGCTTGAATGCTAGTGATCTGATGTTTTCTTTCTCCCAAACTGACTATCTAGTTCTCCAAAGTAGCTTTGAAAGCTTTCACATTGCTGGAAATTCTTTTCATATTGAATGACCATTTGATTATGTGCTTTCACACACAAGGGGCTTCTCAAATTCGGTTTTCACACTTACATGCCCGTTGAAGTGCTCCAGGCTACCATTAAGCTCATTGACTCTTCAAATAACCAAGGCAGCTAATTAAAGGTAATTCAATCACAATGGCCAAATTTGTCCAACCATTTCAGCTCACCATCCACTTCATTTAAAATCAAGCTACTTGAAGACATCAAAGGGCTGCCCATTGGCATCTCCAAAGCTGAAAAAGCTTTAAGGAAGCTACTACAAAATTTCCAAGAAATTTCAGCTCATTTAAGCTGAACTCAAATGTCTATTTAGCTGCCTTTATGCCTATTCGGCTAGCCTAGGAATGTAGCTATAAATACTTAGCAATTTGTTGGTTGTATAGACTTTTGCTACTTGAATGAATTCTGAGTTATTTGTGAGTATCTCAACTCTCAAATTTCGTTCAAAACTCAGCTTAACTTATCTACTTAGCTAGTGGCATCAATTTGTTTTTATTTCCAACCCACCTTAAGAGTCTTATAAGTCTCGGGTCAACACTCTCCTTTAGTGTGGTTCATTCTTGACCCTTAAGTCCTATTTCCATCCCATCACCACTATCACCTTAATTCTTTTGTTTTTCTTTGTTAGCCGAACTATCCTTTTTATTTACTTAGCCCTTTTGAACCTATTTTGTTAACTAAAGCCTCTACTTAGCCAAATTCACCCTATTGTTTCTAATAGAATGGTACTTCTCATTTTACCAATCGGGCAACTACACGACTCGAACACCTTAACGAGGCCGTGGTCATATCACAAAGTGTGAAATGTAAGACCATAACTGGGCTATGGAATTTCAGTGAAAAGATCATAACTAGATTATGGCATTGTGAACGTAAGACCATGGTTGGACCATGGTAGTATATGTGTGTACGTGTAAGGCCATAGCAAGGCTATGGCATCATAATAAAGTGAAAGACCATAGCGAGGCTATGGCATTGTGATATGTGCAAGACCATGGCAAGGTCATGGTAATATACTTGTAATATCATAGTTGGACTACAGCTTTAAGCAAACGATGTACTCAAATCCGTAAGACATTCTCTAATTTGACAATAAATAGTAAGTGTTATATGAATTAAAGTGATAAATCAAGTCTGATATTGAGCTCAATCAAGTGAATTCATCATTTGAGATTGTATTAGCAGGGAATATTAATGAAATACTCTGTTTAATGTTTCGTTATTATTTATTCGGTAAGATTTTTTTTTAGCCTATAAACTTACTAAGCTTTCATAAGCTTACTTTTGTGTGTTAAATGTTCATTGTAGATTAATAAGAGTTCGGAGGATCGGATCAACACATCGGGCCACACTATTCAGATTTCACCGGTAGATCTTGTAAAACAACTTATGGTTTATATGGCATGTATAAGATGGAATGAAAAGAAAGTAAACTTGTAATATGGTTATGAATGGCTCATATACATATATGTTGGTTTATGTGCATGTATTTAGATAGTAGTCAATGAATGGAATTACATGGTAAGTTATGCAAATGAGTAGTGTAATGACACATTAGGTTTAAAACTTGATATTTGACTTGAGTTGGTTGCTTGGTTGAGTTATATTAGTGTAAGGAAATGTGTATGCAGGTTGGTTTTGGAAAGGGTGAGAAAAGTGGCCTTAAAATGACCTATTTTTGTCCATACAGGTAGACACACGGGCGTGTGTCTTGACCGTGTGTGACACACGGCCTGGTACATGGGCGTATGGTCCGGCCATGTGTCCCTTGCATCTTAAATTTGAGAAACAGAATACTCAGAATTGAGAACATGGGCAGAGACACAGGCGTATGTCTCAGCCATGTATGCCACACGGCCTAGAACACGGGCGTATGTCTTGGCCCGAACTAAAGAGAAGAATCAAAGGAGTTTTCTTTGTATTCAAGAAAATTTCCAGAGATTCTAATTTTGTTTTCAAAGTTATTAATAAATTTGGCTCCGAATTTTTAAGTCAATTTTCGACTTAAAATTTGTGTGTAAAATTGGATTTATTGAATCTGAAAATTATCTAGAGAAGTGCAAAAAAAATTCTAAATTTTTTCTAAAAATTAGAAAAATACAAAAAATGGAAAAAATATAATTTAAAAAAAAAGTCTATAATGAATTTGGACAAATGAACGTCCAGGTTCAATTGAATTTGACCACCCTTTGCTTGGATTCATTTTGAACATGAAATAATTTTTATAATTCTTTTTTATAAATTTATATTTTTTTTTATTAAACTTATAACATGCCATATTATAAGATTTCCATGTGTTGTCATATTATTTTCTTTGAGGGCTATGTCATCATATTTTAACAATATTATGTCAAATGTACTAAAATATGTGACAGATTCCAAATTTAGTGTCAATTAGGTCCAAAAAAGTTTAGATACCAATTAACTACAAGTAGGGGTGAGTGTTCGGTCGAATAAAGTAAAAAGATTTGAGTTAATTGAGTTGACGAGTCCAATTTTATCATAACTCGATTTAAAAAAATTTCGACTTGAATCGAGTGAAATGAGTTTGAGTTGAGTTGAAAAAAAATTGCTCGAGTTAAAGAACATAAATATCATATATATATTTATATATTTGAAAACTCTTTGAAAACAAAATAAGAGAAAAACCAAGATAATTAGTATGATAGACTTAATTTTATAATTTACTTGTTTAAGGCATCTAATTTATCATTTTGAAATTTTAATATATATATTAGCATTTTTATATATTTTAAAGATTTTTAATTATTTTATTTTATTTTTGGAATTTGTATATTTAAAAAAATTTGGAAAAAATATTTTATAAATATTTTGAATTTTTGAAGATTATTTTAAATTTTTTGTAATTTTTAAAATGACCAATTTGCATATTTTTTAAATTTTTAGGGACTCAAAGGATATTTATGTCGATTTGTTATTTAAATTATACAAATTATTCGGGTTGTAAAATTCAACTCGACTCGAACTCGAAAAATTGATATTCAAAAAAACCGAATAACTTGAATAACTCTATTCAATTAACGTGAAATTCTAAAAAAAAATCGAATTAAATCAAGTTTTGTTCATCCCTACTTACATGTGGCCAAGTTTAAGGGGCAAAGTATACACTGACTTTAAATAATATTATATGTATTTTTTATATTATGTGGAAATATGATACTGATATAGCCCAACACTAGTTTTTTTCCCATTCAATTCACAAGTTAATTGTATGTATTAATTAAAATATATTAAATTATTTTATAATTTTTATTTAATTTTTATAAAATGTGATAAAAAATGTATACATAATATTCCATAAAAAATATTTTTAAACTAATTGGAATAGTTATAATTATTAAATATTTATATTTTAAAAATAAAATAGTATTTTTTTATAATTTATTAACATTGAAAATATTAAATATTTTAACATAATTTGAAAGATCTTTTAAATTTCTAACAAATCTTTATTTTTAACCGTAGAAACTTGGGTTGCAAAACATACTAATTAAAAATAATTTAAATATATCTAGATTTGTAATCAAATTTTAAGTAAATAAATTTTAAAATCAAAATAATTTTATAAACGTTACATTTCGAGTGATGAAAAGTTAAGTCTTTTGATATGACAGTAAAATGATATGTTAAAATTTTGAAACTGCAATGTTAATGAAAATATTTTAATTACTAAACATGTTTTAACTCAATAAAATTATTAACTTAATTAATTTAGAGAAATCCCTTAGGTTGTATAACATATTAAAATGTTAGGGATTATATAAATAGTCATCCAATTATTAAAAATTTTTATTTTAAGCATTCAAAAAATAAAATTTACAATTTAGACACTCACATTTCATAGTTTGATTAATTTGGATACTCCCATCAAAATTGCTAATGGAAAACCCACGTGGATTCCCCTCATAAAATTATGATTTTCCACCTAATTTATGTAATTTCCAACATAAGCCATCAAATTTTGGCTCCGTTGCCAGGGATCGAACCCTGGTTGTTTGCGTGACAGAAACCACCAAATATATATTTCCTACACTCTAATTGAATTAAACAATAGTATAGAAAAATAGGGTCGATCCAACAAGGATTGAGACTCCTAATTTTCGTGTTACATGACCAGATTCCTAAATCTAGGCAGTTGCACGACTTATAAGTGCAAAGTTGAAAAAATAAATAAAAAAGGATTTTAGTTGATAAATAAAAATAAAAATAAAATTGAATAGAATGTAATAATAATAGAATGATAATTGCAAAATAAAATTAAGTAATTTAAATTGAATTGGTAAATCAAATATATGAATGCTTAGCCTTAGCCTCAGTACACTCCGAACTTGAATCGATCCTTGAAAGTGAATTTTTTCCTTCCAAATGATAAGATAGTTATAGCAATCAAGGAAGCTTCAACTACCAACTCTTCCTTGTGTAGTTGGTTTCAATACGACTTGTAAACCAACCCTTATCGATTATCTAACCACGTAACACACGTCCAAAATTTAAGATCTCGGCAGCCTTGTGATCTAGAAGAGCCTAACTCAAATTAACGGCCTCAATTGCGTGGGTTGTTTAAATTTGATCATTATCTACATTGATGGAATCCAACTAGCTTTTTCCAACTAGACACACCAATTTGTTTGCAGGAACTTGAATACAGCGGACGACCAGCTCACTTTCCCAACTGTATACCAAAACATCTCCTTCCCAATGTGCACTTTAAGTTGAAATTGGATTAACTTTGAGGGATGAATGTAACTATCCTATATTCCGGAGAGATAATGAATATTGTCTTGTAAAGTTTTAGTGCGGATCCATTTCTTACAATTCTTGATCGGAACGATGACCAGTTTAAAACTAAATGGGGGGATTAGTTGAGCATGAGATTAATCATGCTTTATTGGATTATGAGAATGGATTTTAATGTAATGATGATAAGTGAAAAAAAATAAGGGGACTTAAAAAGCAATTGCACCAAAATAAGAAAAAAGAAAGTGAATGGCAGAATGCTTGACAAGCTACAGACGTAAGAAAGGAAAAATTGCTTTGAATTCAAGTCTCAAGTCTGTGTGTTTCAAAGCTAAAGTTACAAGGCTTTTATACACCTCTCAAAAGCTAATTTTAGCATGATTTCCTCCTAAAATTATGTTTAACAACAAATAAAAAATTAGATATTTTTCTAATTATAGGATTTGACAAAATCAAAATCTGATTTTTTCATCATCCACCAATTCTGTAACTTTTCAACTAGGCCTTTTTTCTTGCTTTTTGTTCCAATTTAGCTCAATTTGTTTGATTTTTTTAACTTCAACATTCCAATTGCATCCTGATAAAATTTAAATAGGAAATCACAAACTTAGTAGCATTATATTAAAAAATAAGTACATTAAGCAAATAAAATTAGACTGCTATCAAATTACCCCTACTTAGTTGATTTTGTCCTCAAGCATGTTGTGTGTTCTCATACTAGAAATCATTCAATTTTTTTTTTTTTTTTGAAATCAAGCCTCCTTCCAAAACCAAGTATAATGCAAACAATTTTAAGTGAAGCATGAATAAGCAGTGGCTAGGTTTAACCAACAAGCGTTTTATAAAATTCTAACATTACGCAAAAATCAATTACTTCACTAAATTAAAGCTTAATCAAACTTGCAAGGCGATTGTTCTCAATCAATTTTCCAACAAGTTTGGGACATGGTAGAATCTTTATACACGAAATGAGATAACAACAAAAGCACCTCACATCGGTTATTCAATTTGACACGTCTCTCAAACAAATTATTTTTCCTTATTCATGACAGCTCAGTTAGTGGAGTGTTGTAAGTTTCGATTCATCACTCGAATCTTTTGACGCACAATGAGATGACAACCCCTCATCATGGTTACTCAATTTGGTCTCATTTTTTAAATATTCACTCATAACTAAGCTGTTAGTGAAGTATGTATATATATTTTACTATTTCAATTTTTTTTTACAGAATATAAAATTACTTATATGAGACTTGAGTGCTTTTATTAAATAAGTTTAAGGAGTTAACAATTTCCATAAAGTGTTGACTTAGCCACAATATTTTCAATTCTACAAAACACTTGGCAATCAAATTAAGCAATAAGCAATTATTCATGAATTACCCAATTATTTGAATTAACTAAGTATAGGATTTGAAGGTTCAATTTCAAAACAAATTAAAGAATAATCTCTATATAAAAATTAATACATGCAACGAAGAACAAGTAATATCATGGCATGTCCTGTGAATCCCCTCTACTTAGCCCACATTGCCCTCAATGTGCAATTTTAAAAGAATAACAAAGAGAATGGTTAAATGTATTCCATGTCTTAATTTGGCGGAGGGTGGTGGATGTGGCCGCTTTGCAATATATCGAGGATATTTGAGATTTGAGCCCCCATTGTATCTAAGTAAGCCTCAATACAGCTTAGTCGTTCCTCCACAGTAGAAGGGGGCTGCTCCTCTTGCTCCCTAGGAGCTGGATTGTGTCGTCGACAAAAAACTCTATTGTTGCGAGCAGTTCATGTACCTGGGGGAACAAAATAAAACACAATAGGGGTGCTGACAAGTAATCCCACTGAATATAGACAAAATTAATAGAATGTAGCACATTTAATATTCACATAAGATGTCCAATCAATAGTATTAAAATAATTAAATACATCATCTCGTAAATTAAGTATATCAAGGGTAAAAAGAGAGATACACTTTCAGACCGAGATTGGGTGATGTCGAATTTCATCATATCTCGTGCGGTGTTCTAGGGATGTAAAATTCAGAAATCCTCAAAGTCTCGCCTCTGGCAGTATTGTGTAGGTACACCCTCACTGGTCGCGCTTATTATCTCTAGGTGGTTGATACTCTTCTTTGGGCAGACTATTTGGCAGGCTCTGTAATTCCTCGAAAATTACTAGAGTAAAAAAGTAAGATATTATCATTGATATAGTAAAATAAGGAAATAAAGTGACAAAAAGGAAAATTTTGAGTTATGTCAACATTGAAAAGTATATTATGATATATTAATCCAAGAAAGGACTAAATCACAAAAGTGAGAAAATTTTTGCCCAAGAGTAAATACTCAAAATTTGATGGGTTAAAGTGTAAATATGAAAATTTAAAGGACCAATAGTGCAAATATTTTAAGGGTGGAATGATCTAGAAACTAAAGAAAATGGATGAATTAGGACCAATTGAATATGTGAAGAATTATGAGGGACTAAATCGCAATTTTACCAAATTAAGTGATGACTCAAGGATGAAATTTTAAAAGATCATAAAGGGAAAAATGGCCAATTAGAAAGAGAGAGAACTCTAGAAGGCAATGATGATATTAGAGGTATTTTGATGATATTTTATAATTATTTAATTAGATAAATATTATTTTATTAATATTTTAATGAGATATTTTATTATTATTTTATTTAGTATATAAGGAAAGAAAGATGAAGAATTCTCTTCATCTTTCTATGCACCCATGTGAGAAGAGAAGAGAATAAATTTTTTTTATTTACAATTTGGTCATTTTACCAAAAATTCACCATTTTCACTCAGAAATCAAAAAGAATTTCCATACCTACCTAGAGAGAAAAATAATAAGGAGACTATGGAAAGCTATAATATCAAGTTAGATTCAAGAAATAGAAGCTGGAGGAGAAAGAAAATCAAGTTAAAGATTGAAATCAATAGAACAAGCCAAGAACATCAAGATTTCAATATATTTTTATATTTGATATTATTGAAACAACATGAAAATGATGTTAAAGTAGAGTTTTCTTATATAAGTTTCTATGTTCTTGATATGTTAGTGAAGGGAAATAAGAGGAAGTGACGGGAAATATTATAAAGAAAGTAAAGAAGGGTGTTATAAACTTGGTTATCAACATTTTGCACTAAAACTGTTTTGGATAGCAGCAGTAGTCTGACTTTGAAAATTCACCAAAAATTGTACAAATTGAATTAGAGGTTAATTAAAGTATTAAATTAAATCCTATTGAGTCTAATTTTACATAGAAGAAATGGTGTAAGCAAAATATTTCATATTATGAGATATATGAATTTTTGTGAGACAAGGTCAGTTTGATTTCAGGTTCCCCTGTTCTGACTTTGGAAAATCATCAAAAATTGTAAACAAATAATTAGGAGTTTAAATTTATATTTTTAAATCAATAATGAGTCTATTTGCAATAGAAACAAACAGAAACATCATCCAAACCCCATATTAAGAGATAATTAATTTTTAGTAAAGAAAGTTCGAAGCTATCAAATAGCAGAACAAGGATAAATTTGAAGATTTCACTGTACTTATTGGCTAATATATAAATTTTTAAATTTTTATGGTAGAAATATATTTGAGTCTAGTTTCAAAAACATCAAGTGGATATTAATTTAGAATTATATATCTCAAGATATAAATAATTTAGTGACTATGACTCAAGTGGACAACTTTGATATGAACATATAAGCAAATAGTGGAATTATAGATAATATTACATATAAGCATGTTATATAAATTAAGGATGTGGAATGGAGAGGAGGAGAAGGAAAATATATGAATATTCAGCTAACATGAGTTTACATTAAAAATGGCCAATTGCATGTTTTAGGCTCAGGGACTAAATTGAATAAAAGTAAAATTTTAAAGGGAAATTTTGTAAAAATGTAAAAAATGACCAAATTACATTAAATGAATTTTTTTATTGTATAAATTAATATATTGAAATAAATTATTAATATCAAGTGGGTTTAGAGCTTTAATTTTGTCGTATGATGATATTATAAAGTGATTTTGTTAAATATTGATGTTAGGATCAAATTGTGAAAATAAATATAATATTAGGGTTTGGTATTAAATTTATGTTTTAGTAAGAGTTTTATGATAGCCTAGAATATTTGAATAAATTATTAATTGAGAAAAAATAGTTGATTTGATAAATTAACTAGTTAAGAGACTAAATTGTAAAAGTTGTAAAAGCTGGGGTAATTGTGTAAATTTAAAAATTTGAAGGGTATAAATTGTGAAATAAATTGGAATTGAAATATATGCTAACGAATGAGTAATTTTATATTTTAGAATCAGGATTTGTAGATACTCGTGAATAAGGAAAAATAGCAGAATAGTCCCTGAACTCCTACAATTATTACAATTCAATTTAGGTAAATTCATATGGTTAAAATATAATGTTTATTTATTAAATTGATGAATGATATTATGTATTTGATCATATCTATTATTGAAAATAAAATTATTGTTAAATTATGAAATTGAATTAAATGTTCAAAACGAGTGGAACGCGGGATTGAGTACTATCGTTTTGTGGCAAAGGATGAATTGACAGTAAATGCAAAGTATGAATTGATAGATAAGACCATAGCTGGGTTATGGCACTATGAATGTAAGACCATGGTTGGACAATGACAGTGTTTTTATGTAAGACCATAGTTGGGCTACGACATTCTGATGACAAGGCCATAACTAGGTTATGGCACTATGAACATAAGACCATGGTTAGACCATGGCAGTGTTTATATGTAAGACCATAGCTAGGCTATGGCATTCTGACGATAAGACCATAACTGGGTTATGACACTACGAATGTAAATGATCCTACTAATACTCTAGAATGACATATTTTTATGTATTAATTATATGTTTATTTTGAGTATGATCCTACTAATTTGAGCTATTTATGGTTTTTTATCTTATAGGGACTTGTAACATCCCGAAATATGGCCTAAACGGAATAGTAGTTATGAAACCACAAACCTGAGGTAAAGAATTTTATTTTATTATCATTTTAAGGTCTATGGCATGATTGCATGATTGCGTGAAAATTTCGTTTATAAATTTTATCGATAGAGAGTCCAATTTGATATTTAGGACTAAATTGCAAAAGTTGTAAAATATGTGTTCTAGTTCACAAAGGTACTAAGTACTTGTGAGTAATGGGTTTTTAAAGTGGAGGTCCTTGGATAGTAATTAGACCATTATACTAGTTTGGACAAAAATACCTAAAGGAAGAAAAAACACCATAGTTTTTAATTAAGGGCATTTTGGTTATTTAGTTATTAAAATGAATTAAAAACAAAATTAAAAGCCAATTTTTATCCATCTTCAACCCCTTGGCCGAATTTTACATGAGGAAGACATAGCTAGGGTTTTTCAAGCTTCCAAGCTCAATTGTAAGTCCGTTTTAACCCCGTTTTTAATGTTCTTTACGTTTTTGGAGTCCCGATAACTTGATTAAGCTTATTCTAGCAATAATTTAACCTAGGGTTTATATTTGGAAAAATACCCATAGGTGAAATGTGTTTATTTTGATATTTTATGATAGAATATGAAGCTTTAAATTGTGTTAAACAACTTTTGCTAAGCGATTTTATGTGAAAACGAGTAAAACGACATAATCGGTAAAAATACCTAATGTTCATAAGTACATGTTAGAGTGAGAATTTGATGTTGCCATAGAAGGGGAAAATTATCAGCATGTCATAAAACATAATAAAATAGGATGAAGTTTAATTTCCGAGCCTTGGGGAAAAGTGCAAATATGTAAAAGTTTAGGGGAAAAAGTGTAATTTTGCCAAAGTTTGAGTCAAGGACTGTTTTAATAAATGTGAGTATTAAATAAGCTAAATTTGTTATTATAGATCAAGAAGAACGAAATCCAGAGTTAGACCGAGGAAAGAAAAAGATAGTGGACTAAATTGATATAGTTGATCGTATTTTGTTTCGAGGTAAGTTTGCGGTAAATAAATGAAATATTCTATTATTTTATGTTAATGTAAATAATTTCCAGCATGTGTATATTTATTTTATGAAATTATTCAAAGAATACTCAAGCATGAATTGATGGAAAAGTAATTTTAGAAAGTCCCGATTGAACCTTAGGAATGTGTAGGATACAAATGTCATGACATTAGGGTTTAAGGATACCATGTAAGACCATGCCAAGGCATGACAATTGGTAAGGTTTCTAAGGCAAGGAACTCATGTAAGACCATGTCAAGACATGGCATTGATAAGTTACTATAAGGCAAGTGTCCCATGTAAGACCATGCCAAGGCATGGCATTGGTGAGTTTATAAGGCAAGGATACCATGTAAGACCATGTCAAGACATGGCAATGGTAAGTTTCAAAACAATACCACGTAAGACCATGAAAAGTCATGGCAATGGTAAGGTACCCGTGTATCCTTAGTATTCCAAGTGGTTCAACGGGAAAAATTTAAAGAGAATATCAAGGTAAGGTAAGGTAAGACGAGTTATGCTAAAAAGGTAACACTAGCTCATGCTAGAAGAGCAAAGGTAAGTATATAATGTTCATGTATGCTTGATAAGAAAAAAGGTAAGTAAAATGTATTAATAAATTTGATTAAATAAGTAAGTATTTAAGTAAGTGAGTAAGTGAAGAAATTTAAAATATGTCTATGACAATTAATGAAGTTGCATTAAGTAGTATCATGCCAAGTAGTAAGATAATTCTTATGAATGTTGTTATTTATTTGCATGCAAACTTACTAAGCTTAATGCTTACCCCCTGTATTTTCCTTCCTTTTATAGTTTTGTCAAGCTAACTCAGGGATCGTAAAGTACGTCGGAGGTCCGGCACACTATCACAAGGATTATTTTGGTATAGCTAGACGTTTCATTTTGAGTATGGCATGTATAGCATCGTAGCCATTTTGTGTGTATGATCTTATGATATGGCTAATGGAATGTCTAATTAAGGACATGTTTGGTGTTATGTATGCCTAAATGCTAAATATTCCATGGAAATCATGAAAAATGTGAAATTAGCTTTAAAACACTATCGGACAACAGTAATGACTTGAATTTGGAAAATCACTAAAAATAGTATAAATAGATTTAGATAGTGAATAAGATATAGAATTAAATCTTATTGAGTCTATTTTCATATGAAAGAAACATAGTAAATAAATGAGTTGTATTTTATGAGATATTTAAATTTTGGTAAGACAGGGTCAGAGTGATTTCTGAATCCCCTGTTCTGAATTTAGAAATTCACTAAAAATTGTAAAAAAAATAATTAGGAGTTATAATTTAAATGTATAGATTCCTTATTGAGTATAATTTTAAAAGAAATAAATGACATGGTTATTTGAATTCTGTACAGGGAGAAAATTAATTCGTAGTGAACAGAGGTCAGAGCAGCCAAACACTAAAACATGGGAAACCTTAACTAATAAATTGTACTAATTGGCTAGACCAAAAATTCTGAAAAAAATTTAGTAAGAAGATATATGAGTCTAGTTTCAGATAAAATTTACGGATTTGGATTTTGAGTTTCGTAACTCTAGTTATGATTTATTTAGTGACTATGACGTAGATGAACAGTTTATTTATGAAAGATGAAATAAATTGTTTTGATTTGTTTAAGATCGAAAATTTTTTATTGATTTCGGTTTATTCTCGAACCATTTCAATTTCATGTTTTAGGGTCCCGAGGACCCTTTTTAAGGACATATTGAATGAATGAAACTAAATTAATTTTAAAAGTAAATTTTTATGTCCCGAATTAGTAAGTTAAGTCTGGTAACGCCTCGTGCTCGACTCCGGCGACGGTCTCGGGTAAGGGGTGTTACAAGACTAAATTGAAGGCAAAAGGAAATTTAGGGGCTAAAAGCATGAATTTAAAGATAAAATGGACCAGCATGCAAGAGGTGGTGCCGAAAATACAAATTGTGGAAGATTTGGGGCAAAAGTGTAAAGAAGAGATTTTATAGCACAATACTCTATTTAAATTCCAATTATATTAGGATAATTATTAAGGATTATCATTTAGATTTAGATTTAATTTTATCTTTTTATCTTTATTTATCTTTAATTATCTTTATTTATTTGTATTTATCTTTTAGAATTTAAGTAGGAATAGACTAGGTTTCCTAGTACTATAAATAGGGGATGAAGTGACACAAATTTGACTCATCTTTTCTGTAAACACTCTCTCCCCCAAAAAGCTTGGCCTTATTTCCTTTCATATTATTCAATAAAAATTCCATTTTCATTACATTTATTTCTTTTTCCACAAAAATCATGAGCCACTAAACTTATCTGGCCAAAAGTTGTCGAAATTCCCCAAAAAGGGTTCATGAGGCTTGAAATCCACACTTAGTCTTCTCAACGAGTATTCATCGCTTTTTCACACTACGGGACTGATGCTTCCGTCCATGTCCCTTCAAAAGTGATCTTTTCATCTTGTGCAAAGACGACCGCTTTGTATGTTTTGGGAAGGTTGTACAGTAGGTTCGTTAGCTTACTGTATCAGAGGTTGGCGAGCCCAATAGACAAAATGGCATGGCATTTGCTATTGAGAAGTGATGATCTAGCATAAGATGGTCCCATAAAAGTGATTGTTAGCTAGAGTTAGGTTTCTCTAAATTGTAAGTCTAAAATCTTGGAGCTGGTGCTCGTAGGCGTCCCCTTCCACTATAACTGGATTATTCTGTTTGAGAATGGTTACCTAAAAGCCGAGGATTGAACCCAAGGCAAATCGAGGCAACCGGAGGTTGGAATCTCTCCATAATAAAAACTCTCTCTTACTCAACTCTGTCTTTCGTTACAATTTTAATTTTAATTTTCATACTTTCAAATCAATTAAACTTTGAATTCTATTTTTTTTTTATTTTTTTCCAAGTACACAGGTTTTCTTGGGCATGACTCTGTTTGAGATTTCGAGGAACAAGAACTTATGCAAATCCAGCCCCTGAGGATTTGGCCCTACTTCCCTTATATTATTCTTTTCATTATTTTATAGGGATAAGATATATTTGGTGCTCCCAACGACGCATCAATGATAAATTGACAGAAAATGTAAATGATGAATTGACGGCAAATTACCTAAGTAAACTGAGGTTCAGCATTTGTTGTGAACTTTTTGTTTACTTTTCGTTTAGCTCTCATGAGCTTCTATTCAGCCTTCGGGCCTCTAAAAACGATGTACTCATATCCGTAAGTCATTCCTCGAATGGTAAGTTATCGGGAGTTGTCTTGGTTGATATCTGAAGAAACAGTAAAAGATGATATGTATTATGAAATGTATATATATTAATATATTGATATGTTGATACATGAAAATTTTGTAAGTTGAGACAAGTAATAAATTCAAGTGAGACATGTTGAGATAATAAGGTTATTGATGTTGAAATTTTATGAAATATGTTCAAGTACAATAACAAGTGTTGTTGTTTGATGCTTAGGCAAATGCCAAATTACTGGTTGAATGGTAATATGTTTAATTATAAAGCGCATTGAAATGGTAAATGCTCAAATGAAAATATGCTTGTGCTCATGAAAAAGTGGTAAGGTTTAAGTTATGCAAATTTTTATGAAATGAGTTATTATGTGATTAATTCGAAAAAGGTCTATATTTAAATGCACTAGCTTGTAGCTATGGTTGAATGATATGCTTATAACTGGTGTGTTATGCATATGGAATGAGTGTGGAAGGTAAAGAAACGCAAATGAAAATAAAGAAAATTTTGAAGAGTTAAAGTTGTTTAAATTTCCTACTATGTTAGGAATAATATATATATAGTGATACTGTAGATTTATTCACTTAGTGAGCTATTAAATATAACTTCATGAGTATTGTGGTATCAATATTGGATTATTCTTGATATGTTTAAATTTCATATTTGAAAAGAAGTATTATGATTAAATTATACGAGCTTACTAATCATTCATTGCTTATGTATTTGTTTTCTTTTACTTTTCAAATTATCGGAAGCTCGATTGGGTTGGAAGCTTGTCGGAGTTGTATCACACTATCCATCTGTTCTATCAATACTTTCAAATGTTTTGATTTTGGTTATAATGGTATGTATATATTGACATAGAATTGGGTGAGAAATATGGCTTATAAAATGGCCTATTTTCGTCCACATGGGTAGAGACACGGGCATGTGTCTCAAACATGTGTGATACACGGCCAAGTGACATGGCCGTGTGTCCTCTGTATCTTAAATTTACACAAAACTGGATACTCATATGGGCACGGACATGACCGTGTGTCCCTATTTCGAATGACCACAAAGTCTGAGACATGGGCGTGCCTCCAAACCGTGTGAGTCCCACGGCCTGGCCACACGGTCGCGTGACCCCTGCAGTGTTGAAAATTTTAAATATTTTTTTTAAAATTTCTGAGTCTTCGACTTAGTCCCTATTTGTTTCTAATACGTAATTTGGGCCTCGAGGGCTCGTTTAATGGACAATATGTATGATTTTGATTGGTTTCTAATATGAATGCTAGATGAAATGAAATGTCTGATAATTAATTTGTAAACTCCGATAATGCTCCGTAACCCTATTCTGGCGAATGGATTCGGGTTAGGGGTGTTACAAACTCGATATACTAGTAGCTTCAGTACTGCTATCTAGAGTTGATACTAGCTCTACAATTGGCTGGTGTGAAGGTTATTGTCGAGCACGTGCGGTAGTTGCTCTCATTCGGAATATATGAGGTTGCTCGTGTTGATTTGAAGGTTCTATGCCATGTTAATGAGAGGTGTTGGTTCCGTTTGAACGTCCTATTGGATATGTTAGCAACAGAAAAATTGGTTGGAAATTTGGGACACCGTACCTTATTCCTTCAGAAGCGTCTGAACTAATTTGTGGATTTTATACCCCGTCCAGTGTCGACTCGGTCCAACAACTTGTATCGGCAACGATGGAGACGATTCTGAATCTTTGTCATCAATGTCAATGATGGGTGGTGCTGACATTTGGTTGTGGCCTCGATTAAGAGAAGTCCGAAAATTATCAATCGCTTGATTTCTAGTTGAACCATGGTTGTAGTGGTGATGTTTGGGTTTTAATGAGCAGTGGTTTTTGGTATTTTTGGGTAGTGCCGATGTTGGTTTTAAGAAGCAGCGAAAGGGCATTTGAAGCATGGTTATGTAGGTTAAAGGGTAGCATATTGGTATTGTGGTATGTGGGGTTGAAGGACGGCATCGATTATGGTTGTAGGTGCAGTGGTTTGGTGTTTTAAGGATAAAGGAAAGTGATGTTTGGGTTTGAAGAAGCTTCAGTAATTAGGGAGGTGAAGGGGGAGGCGAGCGACAACCAAATGTGGTGGCGGTGGCGACGTGAAGAAAGTGAGGTTTTTTAATGGAATTTTAGGGTTTATTTTACATATAATGAATGTGAAGAAGAAGGAAAGGGAAAATAGGGTAGGTTGTGTTTCGTGAATCTATTTTTTTAACTGATTTGGGTTTTTTAATTTGGGCCGATTTTGGGCTTCATTTTTTTTCTCTTTGGGCCAGATTCGATTGGTTAGGCTCCCTTTTTTACACGAGGATAAAACAACACAAGTAGACGTCATTAGGAACTTCTCAGGGCTATCTCAAAAGTGTTATGATCCATATTCAAATACTTTTAATGCAGAGAGGAGGGATCACCCAAATTTGAGCTATGGATCGAATCATCGGTACAACCAACCGTATCAACCAAGGCCACATCTGACACAACAGTTTTAACCCTTAAAGTCATCTCTTGAGACCACAGTGGAGGTTAGCTGTTAGTACCGACATGTTCCAACGGAAGACGGAAACACACTTAGAAAACTAGATAAGCAAAGAAGTAAGCTTGCGCTTACGGTCAATTGATTGGATTCCTAAAAGAAGTTTTCATTTCAAACAAAGCTGAATCCACGAAAAAATGCAAGTGCTATGACCTTCAAAGGTGAAACGATTTTGGAGCTAGCACTTGGAACGAGTCATGATCACGACACTAAATGGAAAGTACAGAAACTTGACCCAATAGCTACCACGGATTCGGCACTGCAAAAATCATTCGTGGTATCACCCCCATTCCCTAGAAGGCTCGCTCAATGTAAAAAGGAGCGAGAAGAGAAAAAAAATCCTAGAGACGTTCCAGAAGGTGGAATTTAACATCCCCTTACTCAATATGGTCAAACAGGTTCCACACTATGCGAAATTCTTAAAAGAATTATGGACCTGTAAGAAGAAGCTCCTGGGTATTGAGAGGGTAAATGTAGGAGAAGATGTTTTTGTGGTTTCACAAAAGAATATTCCGCCTATGTTTAAGGACAAAGGTATGTTTTTTATATCCTGTAAAATAGGTAAAGTTAGCATTAAAAAGGCAATGTGTGATTTAGGTACATCTATTAACGTTATGCTTTTATCTATTTATAAATTGCTAAAGACAGGTCCTTTAAAGGAAATAAGGGTGACCATTCAGTTAGCGGATAGGTCAGTTGTGTATCCAGAAGATTTTTACATTATCAACATGGAGGATGACAACTTAAAAAATTCCTCTGATATTCTACTCGAGAGACCATTTTTAAGCACCATGCGTATGAAAATTGATGTTCGAAGTAGAACACTCACTATGGAGTTCGACGGTGAAGTGGTCAAGTTCAATGTTTATGAGGCGATGGGCCACCCTAGTGTAATGAAAATGTCTCTAGTATCGATATTATTAAACCATTAACAAAATTACATTTTAAATATCTCGATGCTATGGAAAAACTAGAGGAATTAGTAACGATCAAAGAACCAAATCGTGAAGTTGTTATTCTCATGGAGGCACCACAGTTTTCTAGAAGTCTAAGTAAAAAATTTGAATTATTTCGTTTGCAAACTAAAATTTTTCCTTCCACTTTGCAGGCCGCAGAATTGGAGCTCAAACTGTTACCAGAATATTTAAAGTACGCCTTTTTGGGTGATGGAAACATTTTACCGATAATAGTTTCAAGTAAACTTTCGAGGCTAAAAGAAGAAAACTTGGTTCGATCTTGAAGGACTACAAAGGGGAGATCGGATGGATGACTGTTGATATAAAATGTTTAAATCCTTCAACCTGTATGCATAGAATTCCAATAGAAGAGAATGCAAACTCAAAAAGAGAAACTCAAAGATACCTTATTCCATCAATGATGGAGGTTGTGAAAAGGAAATTTAGAAATTGCTAGATGCCGGAATGATATACCTAATTTCTGACAGTAAATTGGTTAGCTCGGTTCATGTAGTGCCTAAGAAAATCAGCATGACTGTAATTAAAAATTAAGTAGGTGAATTAATTCCCACCCAGGTCCAAAATGGGTAGAGAGTTTGCATAGATTACAGGAAGTTGAACGCTTTAACTCGAACAGATCACTTTCCACTTCATTTTATTAACCAAATGCTTGAATGCTTAGCTGGTAAATCTCACTATTACTGTATTGATGGTTATTAAGTTTTTTCCAGATTCCAGTAGCATCAAAGGACCATGAAAAGACGATGTTTATGTGTCTTTTTGGTACATTCACTTATAGATAGATACTGTTTGGACTTTGCAATAGGATGGCCACATTTTAAAGGTGTATGGTAAACATATTTTTCGACTATGTCAAGAAAATAATAGAGGTATTTATGGATGACTTCACAGTGTATGGTAATTTTTTCGGTAAATGTCAGCCAAATCTCACTAAGATATTAGAAAGATGCCTAAAATTTAATCTCATTCATAGATTTCTTGCTTTTAGTTATTCGGGTTGTAACGAAACTTCGACTACCCTAACAAACACAAAATTATTCTTCTTATGGTGCATTTACTTTAGTTATAGGGTCAATTTAGGATTCTAGTTTGTGCGTGGTTTCCATGTTGTTTTACGAGCTACCCGACCACTCATTCTCGACCCATATATCATGCATTTAGCCACACAAATTTTTCCATCTAGAATTGATTTCTCATCTCTTACATGTGCATATGTTATGGATTATTTAGATGAATACTATCTAAATTCAATGGGATTACTTGCCAACACCCATACTGTATTTTATTTTGTTCCCCTAGGAACATGAACTGCTCGCAACAATAGAGTTTTTCATTGACGACACAATCCAGCTCCTAGGGAGCAAGGGGAGTAGCCCCATTCTGCTGTGGAGGAATGACTAAGCCATATTGAGGCTCGCCTAGACACATTGGGGGCTCAAATCTCAAATATCCTCGCTATATTACAAAGTGGCCACATCCATCACCCTCCGTCAAATTAAGGCGGGGGGTACAGTTAACCCTTCTCCTTATTATTCTTTTAAATATCACATTGAGGGCAATGTGGACTAAGTGGGGGGGATTCGTAGGACATTCCATGATATTATTTGTTCTTCATTACATGTCTTAACTTTTATACTGAGATTATTCTTTAATTTATTTTGAAATTGAACCTTCAAATCCTATGCTTAGTTAATTCAAATAATTGGGTAATACATGAATAAATTCTTATTACTTAATTCGATTGCCAAGTGTTTTGTGAAATTGAAAATATTGTGGCTAAGTCAACACTTCACAGAAATTATTAGCTCTTTAAACTTACTTAACAGAAGCACTCGAGTCTCATATAAGTAATTTTATCTTTTTTGTAAAAAAGATTGAAATAGTAAAATATATATACATACTTCACTAATGGCTTAGTTATAAGTGAAGATTTTGGAAATGTGACCAAATTGAGTGACCAAGATGAGGTGTTTGGGTTGTTATCTCATTTTGCATCAAAAGATTCAAGCAACGAATCGAAACTTGTAACACTTCGCTAATCAAGCTGCTATGAGTAAATAAAAATAATCTATTTGAGTCACATGTCAAATTGAGTAATTGGGGTGAGGTGCTTTAGTTGTCATCTCATTTCGCGTAAAAAGATTCGACCACATCCCAAACATGTTTAAAAATTTATTGAGAATAATTGTTTTGCAAGTTTGATTAAGCTTTAATTTAGTGAAGTAGTTGATTTTTGCATAATGTTAGAATTTTATAAAATGCTTGTTGGTTAAACCTTGCCACTATTTATTCATGCTTCACTTAAATTGTTTGCATTATGCTTGGTTGTGGAAGGAGACTTGATTTCGGAATTTTTTTTCAATGATTTCTAGTATGGGAATACACAACATACTTGAGGACAAGCATCAACTAAGTAGGGGGATTTGATAACAAGCTAATTTTGTGTGCTTAATGTACTTATTTTTTAATAAAATTCTATTAAGCTTGTGATTTCTTGTTTAAATTTTATTAGGACGCAGTTGGAATGCCGAAGTTAAAAAAATCAAGCAAATTTGGCCAAATTGGAACAAAAAGCAAGAAAATGGGCCAAATTGAAAAGTGTCAAAATTGGTGGCTAATGAAAAAAATCAAAATTTGATTTTTTTCAAATCCTATAATTAGGAAAATATCTAATTTTTTTTGGCTGTTAAACATAATTGAAAAGCCTTGTAATTTTAGCTTGGAAACATACAAACTTGATATTTGAATTCAAAACAATTTTTCCTTTCTTACGTCTGTAGCTTGTCAAGCATTCTGCCATTCCCTTTCTTTCTTTCTTTTTTTCTCCCCTTATTTTGATGCAATTGCTTTTCAAGTCCCCTCCCTTTTTTCACCTATCATCATTACATTAAAATTCATTCTCATAATTGAACAAAACATGATTAATCTCATGCTTAACTAATCTCTATTTAGCTTTAAATCGGTCATCGTTCCGATCGAGAATTGTGAAAAATGAATTCACATTAAAACCTTACAATACGGTATTCATTATCTCTCCGGAATATGAGATAGTCACATTCATCCCTCAAAGTTAATCCAATTTTAGCTCAAAGCACATGTTGTGAAGGAGTTGTCAAGAAAGATAGTGATCGGATTTAAACGACCCACGTGGTTGAGGACGTTAATTCAAGTTGGGCTCTTCTAAATGGCAAGGCTGTCGAGATCTTAAATTGTGAACGTGTGCTACGTGGTTAGATAATTGGTAAGGGTTGATTTGCAGGTCGTACCGAATCCAACTACACAAGGAGGAGTTGACAGTTGAGGCGTCCTTGATCGTTATAACCAACTTATCGTTTGGAAGGAAAAATTCACTTTCAAGGATCTATTTGAGTTCGAAGTGTATCGAGGTGAAGTCTAAGCATTCACATATTTGATTTATCAATTTAATTTAAATTACTTAATTTTATTTTTCAATAATCATTCTGTTATTACTAAGTTCTATTCATTATTATTTTTATTCCTTTATCAACTAAAATCTTTTTTTTAGCTTTGCATGTAAAAGTCATAGGCACGACGATTGCTTAGAATCAGGAATCTGGTCATGTAAACACGAAAATTAGGAGCCCCAATCCCTATGGGGTTGACTTACTTCTCTATACTACTGTTTCATTCAGTTAGAGCAAAGAAAATTTATAAACATATTCATCCAACTCTCATTCGCCACTCCTCAATCCAAACGTTCTCTAATATTTGTTTCTGGTAAATTCCCTCTTTCCCAAGTAAACCAAGTCCCAAAATAGCCAGCATACACTAACTGACACTCCTCCAAGACTCTTCTAAAAGCCTCTATTCTCCTCTCCTCACGTGGTATCCTGATAACTCTTGAAAATAGTTATATTTCATGCTTTTAGATTTAGTTAATGGCCTATACTTAGGAACATTTAGTTGTATTTTAGGATGTTATTTTAGCATTTTTTAGGACATTGCATAAGGAGCTTGGATGGTGTTTAAATATTGTAATTTGTTAATTTTAATTGCAAGTGCGTTTGTTAATTTTAATTTTAATTTGTTAATTTTTAGAACATTGCATAGGAAGGGTTGTGTTTGGTGGTTTTGCAAGTGCATGATGAGGAATGAGAAATAAAGGAGTGAAGGTTTGTCAAGGTAAAATGATGGACAGTTTGCCAACTTGTATGCCGTGGCAATTCGCGATTTCAGGAAGATGACTAAGTCAACAGTCAATACAAACCAGTTTCAGTCAACTCCACTTATACCAGATAAATCTACCTAAAAAGAGGAGATAAATCTTGGATTGTTGGTTTTATCTTAGAGAAAAGGAATCTAAAAAGAGGAAAAAGATCATGAGATAATGAACTGATAACCATCTACCCAAAAAGAAAGGATTTTTAAACCAAAAAAATTTAAAAAGAGAAAAAATAATTTTGGGCTGTTGGCTAAACCCTAGTACACTTGCTTATAAAAGGCCAATAAAGGAGACCTTAAGAGGAGATAGAGAACAACAAGACAGGAAGATTTAAGACAAGAGTAAGAGGGTTCGATTGAAAGAGGAAATCATCATCTCGGCTAACACAAGGCACTGTGCTGCTGAAGTGTGGACCAGCGGAAGCTGTTCTCCCGACACTCTTCCATTATTTCCATCATGTTCTCTTGTGAATTGATTTGGTTGTAAACGATGGTGATGGTTTGGAATTTTATTTCCCAACCGATGAGTTAAATCTCATCGGGTTGGGATTATTTTGATGACACTTAACTGTTTTTAATTTTCATGGTATAAATCTGATTATCTTGCTGCCCATTCAATTGTTTAAGTGCAATCCTTAGGAATAGTTGATGGCATATTATTCTTGTTAAGTTAATTTAAGGCAAAAAATTTTAGATTAATTTAACTAATATTGTAACACTCCTAACCCGTATCCGTCGCCGGAATGGGGTTATGAGGTGTCACCAGACTAGACACAATTTTCGAACAATCGTATGCGTACACTTGCTCAAACTCTTAAAACAATCAAATATTAACATATACAACTAATTTAAATTCTTTACGAATCATATTATAACATTTTTCGAACATATATCCAGTTATAATTCATAAGCAAATAGTGCCAAATATATCATATTACTACATAGTATAAGTAGATATCATATTTAGCAAAACTCTGTTCGGCACAATAAAGATGTAATAAATTTAACCAAATCATTCACGGCACAAGTACATTATTACATACATATGATTTCAAATGACTAATCATAAACAAGTTTACTTATAAGTTCATCTAAATAGATTGTGCAAGACTAAAAGATGATATATCAATTTAGACATATATTAAAAGAACACTGAATGGTCTAATTTTCAAAGAACATATAACTATTCACATTCATACATTTTGCATAAAAACAATCATAATTTCTTATAACTTAAATTTCTATTCATTTGATCATTTTACAAAGTCTTAGTCGAATGTAATCATGCTTATTACTTATGTTTATTTTAATGTCTACTTTCAACTTTACTCAATCACATTACGTGCATGTAATCTCATCTAGAACCAAATCCATATATTAATTATAAATTTACATTTCACATCAAACACATCACACATATGTAAATATATACATATAACATAGCAAACACTTGTTTAATACTTTCAAATACCAAAACCAAATCTAATCATGTTAATATCACTTATTCATGCAAAAATAACAAAGGTCATAATTAATACCAATTCAATGATTATATGTTTGAATAAGCACATACAAATATATATACATAACATTGTCGAATCCTCAATTCAATAATTTCATTACCTAAATTCAACATTTAACTAAATGCACTCATCAACCAAATTAAATGATTGCTATCACATACAAGTCATAGCCGAACCTTTAAACAATAGGTAACATATCAAGCATAATTCATACTTATATATATATCATTGCCGATTCAACCAAATCAAATGAAATCATCATTTGAGCATAGCTTACAAATGAAACTTAGCACACACAAGAACCATGATCAAGTTAGCAAATACTGTATATATATATATATATATATATCAAATTAGCCATTTTTGCATGGCATAATATATATACAACACTTCAAACATATCTGAAAAGTAGTATAGCCTATACATGCCATAAGTTTGATAATTAACTTATAAAGGTACCGAAATAGTGGATAGTGTGATAGACTTTGCTAACGATCCCCGTGTAACATCCCGATTTTGATAATTCACTTATAAAGGTACCAAAATAGTGGATAGTGTGATAGACTTTGCTGACGATCCTCGTGTAACATCCCAATTTTGGGCTTAGTCGGAACAGTGGTTTCGGGACCACAAATTTGATGAGAAAGAAATTTCATTTTTATTATTTTTATGGTCTACGATTTCACGGAATGATTTCGTGAAAATGTCGTTCGAAAATTTCGACGTTTGGGCACTCAATTTAGTAAAAAGGACTAAATTGTAAAAAGTGCAAAAGTTGAGTTCTACATGTTAGAGGTGTCTAATTGTTATGAAATTTTAAATGGGAGGCCCTTAAATTATAATTAAACCATTGTATAACTTGTTGGACAGAAATGGCCTTAGTTGGGTAAATTTTGAAAGAATAGTAAAAAGGGCATTTTAGTTATTTAGGGGTAAAATGAATTAAAAGACAAATTTTAAACCCCAAATGTGTCCCTTTCTTCTTGCTACAGAAGAATGTACCAAGAGCAACCATGGTTAGGGTTTGGCCAAGTTTCCAAGCTTAATAGTAAGTGATTCTGAGCTCCGTTTTTAATGTTCTATGTATTTTTGAAATCCCGGTAACATGATTTACTCATTTCTACCATTATTTTGAGCTAGGGTTTATGTTTTAAAATTTACCCATGTGTGACATGCTTGTATTTTGATGTTTAATGGTAGGAAATGAGTGTTGGGTGTTAAATAAACGACTTTTACTAAGTGGTTTTCGATGAAAACGTTCGGAAATATCGTTTTGTAAAAGTTTTAAAATTGATCATAAAAGGGTGATTTAGTGGTAATTGGAGGCTTCTATAGTTATGAAAATGATTTAGCTAGATTTAAAATGTAAGGAAATTGAATAAAAATTATTTTACGAGCATTGGGGCAAAAGTGCAAATATGTGAAAGTTTAAGGGTCAAATGAAAATTTGTAAAAATATGATTTTTAGACTCATATGAATAATGTGACTAATTAGTAGGATAAATGTGATATTATAGGTCAAGGAAATCGAGATTTGGGATTAAATCGGGAAAGTACAAGATTGTGGACTAAAATGGTAAATTGCCATTTCTGGATCCGAGGTAAGTTCGCGTGATTTAATAAGCCTATTATTCATGTTATTATTGTTAGACATGAAATATATCTTGTTATAATTGTATTGAATTTGATGTTAATAGAAATTTGATGGAATATGATATTTAAAAGAAATTAGTGGTTACCGTGTAAATGAGGTCCTGCATATGTTGCAGTAAAGGTTGTCCCGAAAGGGTAATCTTTTAATGTCATTAAGAAAAGGAAATGTATACTTTGTGTGTACCATGTGAAAAGGGATAGCTTCGACTGTCGAATGTGAAAAGGGATAGCTTCGGCTATCGAATGTGAAAAGGTTAGGTATACTTTGTGTATACCACATGAAAAGGTTATGTACACTTTGTGTGTACACTTGAAAAAGGAAAGATATACTTTTGTGTATACCATATGAAAAGGAAAGGTATACTTTGTGTGTACCACTCAGAAAGAAACGTACACCTCGAGTGTACAATTGGAATAGAAAAGGTCCATCAGAAATTCAATAATTCAGCGATAATGACATACATAATGATATAAAGAAAAATGGTATGATAAAGTCATCTATACTTAGTTGATACTAATATGATGCATATGATTGCCCTATTTGCATGAGTGGTTGTGATAAGAGATAGCACAGGCACGTACTCGAAACTCACGAGTACATGTTTGACATGTGAAATGAAATGAACCCAAATGATTGAGTGATATTTATGAGAATAATTTCTATGACAAGCTTGTGATAATTATCATTATATTGCATTAAGATAGATTAGAACAATAGCAGTGGTCTGACTTTAAAAATCAACTAAAAATTGTTGAAATTGATTTAGAGGCTGAATAAAATATGGAATTAAAGCTTAATGAGTCTAGTTTCACATAAAGGAAACGGTGTAAGCAAAATAATTTTTTATTATGAGATATTTGAATTCTTGTGAGATAGAGTCAGAATAAGTTTGAAATCCCTTGTTCTGACTTAGGAAAATCACTAGAAATTGTACAAAAATAATTATGCGTTAAAAATCATATTAATAAAATCCTTAATAAATCTACTTTAGGAAAAAGAGACAGGAACATTATCCGAGTCTCGTTCTATGAGATAAATAAATTTTAATGAGGAAAGGTCAAAGTTGTCAAACAACAAAATAGGGGAGACTTTAAATAATAAACTGTACTTATTGGCTAGACCAAAAATTCTGAAAATTTTATGGTAGGAAGGGATATGAGCGTAGTTTCTGGGAAAATTAATGGAACTTGATTTGGAGTCTTGTAACTCCAGATATAAATAATTTAATGATAGTGACTCGAGAAAATAACTTAGCTGGAATTTGATTAAATAGAAAGAATTCGAAAATAAAATGTTATCACTTTGCTTATTATTTTCATGTGAGTTTAATAAGCGTAAAGCTTACTTATTCCTTTCCATTACTTTTAGTTTTGTCAGGTCAGCTCGGGGTTGGAGATCGTCGAAGGCAGCATCACACTATCGAGCCATTACCTTTGGAGTATTGAAATGCGTAAGTTAAATGTTTTCAAGTGAGTGGCATGTATAGGGACTTAGCTTTTCTATGATGAATATTATTGTGAATAGCCAAATGTATTGGCTTATATTGACTTATTGCTTATATCCATGAGATGTGGCTTATAATGATTTTGGCTTGTAAGCTTATCTATCCATGATATGTGTTATTGTCTTGTGATTGTACTCGTTCACTATGTATGAGAAGTATATGGTATAAGTGATTAATAAGATGACAAGGTCAAATGTATATGTTTACATATGAAAATGATAAAAAGGCTTGGAAATTAGCCTAAGTTTTGACCACAAGGGTAGAGACATGACCATGTGTCTCAGCCGTGTGGAGGACACAGCCTCTTGCCATAGGCGTGTGCCTTGGTAGTGTGTCCTTAAACGGTTGCTGATGTCACAAACAAAGAGTTACACGGGCTGAGGACATGGGCGTGTCCCAAGCCACACGGGCGTGTGACTCTCCGAAGCAAGAAAATTAGTTAAGTTGCCCAAATATTTTTAAAGTTCTTGGTTTAGTCCCGAACTACCCCAATGTATGTTATAGGTTTTGAAGGCCTATATAAGGGACGATATGCATGTGTTTGAGATGTTTTAATTTTTGGCAAAAACTTCGTGGCCCGATTTTGCATGTTATGAATGTTTAAGTCCGGTAACGCCTCGAACCTTGTCCCGGCAATAGATACGGGTGAGAGGTGTTACATTCAGTAGTATCAGAGCTATGGTTTAGTCAGTTCTCAGACTAACTTAGCATATGTATGAGAGTCCAACTATACATGCCATTGATCTGTGATAGTGTGATGTCTCCCGACGTGTATGAGAGCTATTTTGTTTAGACAAAGGTACTCTCCAACCGAGCTACACTGACCATACTGAATGTGATGCTAAAATATTCAAGTAAAGTACAGTCATGATGAACTGAAACTTGGAAAGGTACGAATGAGCATTCATGAAATGCGTACATGGTGAAATGAGCTTATCTATGATTAATAGATAATTATATGATGTAAATGGTCTATTTTCTTTAGTGAATACATGTGTTTAGATAACTTACCAAAGATATAGATAGAATGAATATTCACGTACGCTTATATGAAAAAAATCATGGTTGATAAGCTCGTATAGCTTAAGTAAACATGTTAAATTGCTTGTACTGATTCATATGATTGTAACGATGTGCCTAAATGATGGTGTACGAGGTAAAAGTATAGATTGTGATAAACTTATCTGTGTTTGTTGGCCAATGTATGATATCATATGCATGATTTATATGATTAAATGAATAGATAAGTAAATTTATCTAGAAAACATGAAATGCATGTATAAGTATACTTGTTAAAATAAGATAATTGGAAAGTGGGCATTAAATCAATACGAATGTTAGTTACCCGAAATGAATGACATGATTGAGATATGATTACTATGATGATGAAAACTGTGTTACATGTATATGTATATGTATATAAAAGTCGAGCCAGAGGCCTTACGACCTCTCCCCCTTACCAAAGTGGTGTTTTATAATATGAAATTTCTGAGATTTGTGTTGAATGAGTTACCAGGCGAGAAACCAAAGAGTTCAATGATAGAATGGTTATAAGCATGATTAGAGATTGAAAAAGGGTTGGTAAGTACAGACATGAGCTAGAAAGATATCGGATTGACCGAAAGATTGTTTAATTCTCGTAACATCGCAGCTAGTGAAAAAGGTTAATTTTGGTAAAACAAATCTATCCTGGTATAACGTCGAGAAAAGTATTGATTGAAATTCCCTCATGAACTGGTTCTCTTAGTGAAGGGAATATTATGGAATTTGGGACGGCAGAAATAATTAAAGGAATAATATTTGAAATATGAAATGTTCAAGCATGGTAATTACAGTGAACAGTTTGTGACTATCTTTATTGAGATATTGTATGAGATTATCTGATACTGAAAATATTATTGGGGCTATCTAATCCTTGATGAATTCTTATATTATGAAAATGTTCCTTGATTTTAATGTTAGAACAAATATGTTTTCAGTCTGATTGGGTTATGATATGCATGGTTCTGTTTTTCTCTGGTATTTTCTTATATTCTACCTATTGAGAATCGATGAGAAATTGTGTATGGTGCCATGATTTTGTCTCTACTGATCATTGCTCTGACTGATTATACACACACACACATATATATATGAAGAGCATATAGTTCCGGTCATATTTGTTGTCAGGGGTTGAAATGATGTTATTCTAGATTTCTTTATTCTGGGTTTCTCCGTCTCAGATTTCTCTATCTTGGATTTTTTGGTTATATTTATCTTGTAACTTGTTGATCATGACTTGCATTTAGAGCATGACCTCCAAGTTGTGATTAATATATATAGAACAAATATGACTATGTGTTTGAATTGATCCTGATAATTTGGTGAAATTTCCAATCCCAATGTGTATGGTGGATTTCCTTTCTCAAGTAAGTTAATCAGAGTTAATATATTCAGTTGAGGTATCAATATTACTTATGCTAATGCATTTGTTATGGTTTTCGATTGGCATGATGAGTGAATTTGGAATGATGCATGTTGAATCGTTTTGTTGACTAGAAGAGAGAATTTTTTTAAAATATTAATTACGGATGAATAAGGTTGACTTAATTGTTCAATCTGTGAAGAATATATGTTTAGAATTTAATGAGATGTCCATGATTAAGAATAAGATTTTATTTCTTCACGAGTAAAAAGACAAATAGTCTAATTAAAAAGTGTATGTTTCCTAGAAAAATTGAATGCGATAAAAAGATCTGAGATTGATAGTGTAGAGATAATTTGGGTATTTAAAAATGCTGAAATGGTCATTGTTTATCTTTGAGTACAAATTCTTGGAATGTTGAAAATTTAAAGATGTATAACAAGAATCATCAGAATTATTTTTGTCGTTTGGGCACTACAATGGAAATAGAAAAAAGTTAATATGGATTTTCTTATCTGGATCATTCCTATCCTTGAAAGAGGAAAGTGATATGTAGCGTTGTTAAACGTTATGAGATGTGTAAATTATGCTGGTATACCCGAATGTCTGCTCACCAGATTCATAGAATTTCATGTCTTTATAAATTTTGGATATCGTTGAATTTTAATCGCCACTAATCGGATTGTGATCCGAGTTTCATATCATGATTTCTTTGGAAAGCCAGAAGAGGCTTGAAATGAAGAGTAGCTGAGGGTTGAATTGGCAAATAATTGGACTGTGTGAAATTATAAAGAGTATGAGGTTGAGATGAATTGATTAGTTTTACTATTCAAATCCAAAAAGATTCGGGTGCGAATGTATATGTAACATGATGGTATGGATCGGACTTTTGAGTACATGAGCTTTCTAGTAGAGATTAAGTTTCAGTAAAAGTATTGTAAAGTGAATACCACTTATGTTTTTTGTATGTGAATTTAAAGAGATAGGTAGTAAAAGTTTAGCCTGAGTGAAAGCTCTTTGACATTGATTATAGGATTGAGGAATCCAAGTGAAAAACCAAAACCACTTTTCTGGTGAGATTTTCGGGGACGAAAATCCCTAAAGAGGGGAGAAATGTAACATCCCGATTTTGGGCTTAGTCGGAACAGTGGTTTTGGGACCACAAATCCGATGAAGAAAAGTTTCGTTTTTATTATATTTTTATGGTCTATGATTTCATGGAATGATTTCGTCAAAATTTCGTTCGAAAATTTCGACGTTTGGGCACTCAATTTAGTAAAAAGGACTAAATTGTAAAAAGTACAAAAGTTGAGTTCTACATGTTAGAGGTGTCTAATTGTTATGAAATTTTAAATGGGAGGTCCTTAAATGATAATTAAACCATTGTATAACTTTTTGGACAAAAATGGTCTTGGTTGGGTAAATTTTGAAAGAATAGTAAAAAGGGCATTTTAGTCATTTAGGGGTAAAATGAATTAAAAGACAAATTTTAAACCCCAAATGTGTCCCTTTCTTCTTGATGCAGCATAATGTACCAAGAGCAGCCATGGTTAGGGTTTGGCCAAGCTTCCAAGCTTAATAGTAAGTGATTCCGAGCTCCGTTTTTAATATTCTATGTATTTTTAAAATCCCGGTAACATGATTTACTCATTTCTACCATTATTTTGAGCTAGGGTTTATGTTTTAAAATTTACCCATGAGTGACATGCTTGTATTTTTATGTTTAATGGTAGGAAATGAGTGTTGGGTGTTAAATAAATGACTTTTACTAAGCGGTTTTCAATGAAAACGTCTGAAAGGATCGTTTTGTAAAAGTTGTAAAATTGATCATAAAAGGGTCATTTAGTGGGAATTGGAGGCTACTATAGTTATGAAAATGATTCAGCTAGACTTAAAATTTAAGGAAGTTGAATAAAAATTACTTTACGAGCATTGAGGCAAAAGTGCAAATATGTGAAAGTTTAGGGGTCAAAATAAAAATTTATAAAAATATGATTTTTAGACCCATATGAATAATGTGACTATTTAGTAGGCTAAGTGTGATATTATAGATCAAGGAAATCAAGATTTGGGCTTATATTGGGAAAATACAAGGTTATGGACTAAAATGGTAAATTGCCATTTCGGGATTCGAGGTAAGTTCGCGTGATTTAATAAGCCTATTATTCATGTTATTATTGTTAGACATGAAATATATCTTGTTATAATTTTATTTAATTTGATGTTAATAGAAATTTGATGGAATATGATATTTAAAAGAAATGAGTGGTTACCGTGTAAATGAGATCCTACATATGTTGCAGTAAAGGTTGTCCCGAAAGGGTAATCTTTTGATCTCATTATGAAAAGGAAATGTACACTTTGTGTGTACCATGTGAAAAGGGATAGCTTCGGCTATCGAATGTGAAAAGGTTAGGTATACTTTGTGTATACCACATGAAAAGGTTATGTACACTTTGTGTGCACACTTGAAAAGGAAAGGTATACTTTGTGTATACCATATGAAAAGGAAAGGTATACTTTGTGTGTACCACTCAGAAAAAACATACACCTCGAGTATACAATTGGAAAAGAAAAGGTCCATTAAAAATTCAATAATTCAGCGGTAATGACATACATAATGATATAAATAAAAATGGTATGATAAAGTCATCTATACTTAGTTGATACTAATATGATGCATATGATTGTCCTGTTTGCATGAGTGGTTGTGATAAGAGATAGCACAGGTACGTACTCGAAACTTATGAGTACATGTTTGACATGTGAAATGAAATGGACTTGTGAAAAGAGTGCAAATGAATGAGTGATATTTATGAGAATAATTTCTATGATAAGCTTGTAATAATTATCATTATGTTGCACTAAGATAGGTTAGGACAATAGCAGTGGTCTGACTTTGAAAATCCACTAAAAATAGTGGACATTGATTTAGAGGTTGAATAAAATATGTAATTAAATCTTAATGAGTCTAGTTTCACATAAAGGAAATGGTGTTAGCAAAAGAATTTTGTATTATGAGATATTTGAATTCTTGTAAGACAGAGTTAGAATAAGTTCGAAATCCATTGTTCTGACTTGGGGAAATCACTAGAAATTGTACAAAAATAATTATGGGTTAGAAATCGTATGAATAAAATCATTGATGAATCTACTTTCAGGAGAAAGAGACGGGAACATTATCTGAGTCTCGTACTATGAGATAAATAAATTTTAGTGAAGAAAGGTCGAAGCTGTACTTATTGGCTAGACCAAAAATTTTGAAAATTTTAGTACAGGAAGGGATATGAGTCTAGTTTCTGGAAAAATTAACAGAACTTGATTTAGAGTCTTGTAACTCTAGATATAAATAATTTAATGATAGTGACTCGAGAAAACAGCTTAGCTGGAATTTGATTAAATAGAAAGAATTTTAAAATAACATGTTATCACTTTGCTTATTATTTTCATGTGAGCTTAATAAGCGTAAAGCTTACTCACTCCTTTCCATTACTTTTAGTTTTGTCAGGTCAGCTCGGGGTTGGAGATCGTCGAAGGCAGCATCACACTATCGAGCCATTACCTTTGGAGTATTGACATGCGTAAGTTAAATGTTTTCAAGTGAGTGGCATGTATAGGGACTTAGTTTTTCTATTATGAATGTTGTTTTGAATAGTAAAATGTATTGGCTTATATTGACTTATTTCTTATAGCCATGAGATGTGGCTTATAATGATTTTGGCTTGTAAGCTTATCTATCCATGATACGTGTTATTGTCTTGTGATTGTACTCGTTCATTATATATGAGAAGTATATAGTATAAGTGATTAATAAGATGACAAGGTCAAATGTATGTGTGTACATGTGAAAATGATAAAAAAAGCTTAGAAATTAGCTAAATTTTGACCACACGGGTAGAGACACGGTCGTGTGTCTCAGCCGTGTAGAGGACACAACCTCTCGCTACGGGCGTGTGCCTTGGTAGTGTGTCCTTAAACGGTTGCTGATGTCACAAACAAAGAGTTACACGGGCTGAGGACACGGGTGTGTCCCAAGCCACACGGACATGTGTTACCACACGGCCCAATCCACACGGGCGTGTGACTCTCCGAAGCAAGAAAATTATTTAAGTTGCCCAAAGATTTTCAAAGTTCTTGGTTTAGTCCCGAACCACCCTAATGTATGTTATAGGTTTGATGGCCTATATAAGGGACTAAATATGCATGTGTTTGAGATGTTTTAATTTTTGGCCAAAATTTTGTAGCCTAGTTTTGCATGTTGTGAATGTTTAAGTCCAGTAACGCCTCGAACCCTATCCCAGCAATGGATACGGGTGAGGGGTGTTACACCCCGAGCTTGTAACTTGAATTCAAAATCTATAAAACAAAATAAACATAACACATAAAGTAAGTTAACTTAGCTTAGTAAGTCATAAGCAAATGAATATTCCAATGATATTATCAACTTAATTAAATCAAGCTAAATTATAAGTATCATAACACATTAAATCCAAACGTATGAAGTTCATGTTAAATATATATTGGTACATATATTCATTCTCAAATAATCACCTTGGTCGAATACTCATGTAGCCAAATTATCATTATTATCATTTAACTTCCACAACCAAGTAATCATTGTAACCTAATTCACATACTCATAAATATATAAGGTCGTGTGTTACAGCATAGTTTCACATTCATATATTAGACATGAAACCAAATACTTATAATCAAGCATGCATATAACTAAGTTTCATCTCAATGATAATAGTAAGGCCGAATACACTTACCTTGTTTTAAGTAAACAACAAGCCAATTCGTACCTGACGTTTAGCTCATTTAACGTATTCAATTACCACACCAGCATAAAGTCTTTTATGCATAAATTTATAATAATTCACCGGTATAAAGCCTACTAGGCATAGAGCTCGTATCACACACCGGCACGAGGCCTGCTAGACTCAAAGTTTGATTTTATACACCGGCAATAAGCCTGCTAGGCATAAAGCCCGATTTAATTCACCAGCACAAGGCTTGCTAGGCTCAAAGCCCGAATATCACCATTATAAAGCTGTCTCATAAACAATTCATATATCGAACATTTCAGATATTTCTTATAGCTCATACGGACTTTCAAATGTTATACTCAATCGAGTTAAACTCAAATACGTTATTTCTATACTTTATCACATTCGGCTAACTTTACCATAAATCCATTAATTTCAAATCAGTATATTAAACTAAGTTGCATTCAAAATTAACGATGTTTAATTGCTTAAAGACTTACCTCAGATATCGACGAACAATGAAAATTAACTATTCGACTATTTTTGCTTTTCCCCTATCCAAGTCTGATTTCTTTTGTTCTTAATCTAAAAAATTTCAAATTTATCTCATTCAAACACAATTTCATTCAATTTAATCCAACAAAGCATAAATGAGAAAGTTACCATTTTACCCCTGATATTTCATACTTTTACAAAATAGTCCTAATTGCATAAAAGACAAAATACACAAAATCTCACAACAACATAGTTGGGCTGAATCTTCCTTATACTCATACTAGTCCATATATTTGATCTATTTCATATTTTAGTCCCTCAATTTATTATTTTTGCAATTTAGTCCTAATTACTCAAAATCATCAAAAACTCCAATACAAAACATATTAATACAAAACATATTATTTGAAAACATATCTTTCATAATTTATTGTCAAACATCACAAAAAACAGATATTCATCAATGGCATAACTCAAAATATTCACCAAAATCAGAAATTCGAGCATGGGTCTTGAAGATTACTAAGCAACGATCTCAAAAACGTAGAAATTATCAAAAACTGAGCTAAAACTTACCTTGATTGAGCTTAAGCAAGTGCCGAACCCTAGCTTCTTTTTCTTTTCTTTCTTGTTTATGATATTCAGCAATAAGAAAAAATAATGAACATGGCTTTACTTTATGTTTTATTATAACATATATTATCATGTTATTTATTTCACTTATTTAACCTTTAACAATAAATAATAAACCATTATATGTTATGGTCATTACCGTCCACCACATATTATTTTGGTCTAATTGCATCATTAATGCTTCCACTTACAAAGACATCAACAAATAAGCACTTTCCCATTGAACCACCAAATTTTCATTTTACGCGATTATGTCTTCTTATTTAATCGGACACTCAAACGACAAAATTAAATCACGAAAATTTCACAGATATAAATTCACATAAAATAAACACAGAAAATAATTTTTAAATATTTTTCTAACTCAGATTCGTGGTCCTGAAACCACCGTTCCGATTAGGGTCTAAATCGGGTTGTTACAAATATTGAATGGCATGAGTAAGCATTCAAATGATGCTTGCGTTATACAAAAAGAATTACACATGCTGTTGTAGTAAGACCCTTTATGAGTAGGAACAGTAACTTGAGGTTTTTCCCCCGAAAGAGGCAGACCACTTTAGGACTCTTCTGCATAGTAAGTTAATCAAGATTTTGCCATGGCATTATCGATAATGAAGGTTGATTCTGAATAATCCCAACCTATCGCATAAATATCGTAGACACTATATCTTTATTATTTGCCGAAGTATCTTTGCCACAACGTATTTAGTAGTTATTTATTTCTAAAATATTTGCATATCACTCTCATATTTACCTTAGTTTTTCCATAACATTTCATTCAATCATTTGCCATAGTATTAACCCGACTTTATTAAAATAACTTGACCAACATTGTGCCTCAATCCAATCCTCGTGGGAACGATACTCACTCATCACTTTATTGCTTGAACCGACATGTATACTTGCACAAAAATCGCACATCATTTCACACGTGACATATCCCTCCCAATTTTTCTTGTGCATACAAAATTTCATTAAAATCACCACAAACTAGCCAAGGTAAAACTTGCCTAAGTCCGAGATTCCACAACAAACCCTAAGAGTCCTCTCTATTATGCTCATATGGAGTCCCATAGAATCCTATAAACATCCACTGTTGCCCCTCTTCATTTTCAAGAATTTCTACATTGACGTGATGTTTTGAATAACTTCTGAGACCAATCAAAACATTCTCCCTCTATTCTAAACAAAGACCATCTATTAGACCATCAGCTGGCACATTAATGCCATTAAAAAAATCCACATCTTCTCCAAACACTTTCCATCAGTACCATACTTAGTTTTGTCTCCATAAAGAAAACCACTTGGGGATTATACACATTCAGTATATGCCAAAGTTTCCTAACAACCCGTGGGCTCCCCAAACCACGTACATTCCAACTTATAATTTTCATTACGACCGGTCGGCTTACCCTTTGGCAGCCGTCGATAAGAAGTAGTTACTTTCCAATACCCTCCTGTCTCGAATGATCAAAACACCCAGTTCCTTCCCTTTAGACTAATTATCGTTATCCCTCCTTCCTCTTCTTCCCATCAAACCCTTCAATGGCACTATTTTCCAAATTATGCTATAAAACCCCCTTACCCATGTCCAATGCCCGGACGGATATGGGGCATTACCGGATTAAAGCATAAACGTACTCACAGAACTGAGTCATAAAATTTCTTTGCATACAAAGTTGTACATACACGTGCAACTCGTACCTAATAATGGCCTACAAGGCCCAAAACATACATCGGGGGTGATTTGGGACTAAACCATGAACTTTAGAAAATTTTTCATAAAACAGGGTCACACGCATGTGTGGACACAAGGACACGCCCGTGCCTCCAGGCTATGTAACTTTCTGTTTATGATGTCAGCATCAATTTAAGGTCACACGGCCAAGTCACACGCCCGTGTACTAGGCTATCTGGCAAATTAAATTTTTGCATTTAAGGTGCAGACTTCACACGGCCTGGGCACATGCCCATGTCCTAAGGCCGTGTCCTCCACACAGCTGAGACACGGTCATGTCTCTACCCGTATGTTTACTACCATGCATACTGACTTGTAAAATTAGGGTGCATGGGGACACACGGTCAGACCACACGCCCATGGGGCTGACCATATGTCACACACGGCCTAGACCCACGCCCGTGCGTCTACCTGTGTGGACAATTTTGAAGCTATTTTCCAAGCCCTCTTGTCACCATCAAAAACCCATACACACACTCATATGTCAATGGTGATTATCATGGCATAAATGGGCTACTTAGACTTCCATAGCTTTAACTCATGCATGATAAATTTATGTCAAGTATACATAATTGGGACTCCATGACTTGTTAGGTTCATTCAATCCATTCATTTACCTTTATTCATATTATGGCCATGCCAATTGACATCCTCTATCTATCAAGCATAAATCCCACATTTTATCATCCATTGTTAAAATCCAATTTGGCACACACCACAAGAATAATAACAGATTTCATGCATATATCAATATTTAGGGATTTCAACCCAATAATCAATATGAGCCATATTTCATAGCCATATACAAATAATATACCAACATGGGCCATCACTTTGGTTAACAAATATGACACATATAACAGAATACTAAGTCCCCTATAAATGTTATACTCAAATGTATCTCATCAAATATACCCCAAAAGATTCATTGATAGTGTGACTCGAGCTCTAACATCCACGATTCCCAAGCTAGCTTGGCGATGCTAAAAGAAAAAGGAAAATAGATATGGGTAAGCATAAAGCTTAGTAAGCTGTATGTAAATAATAAAAAACATAAGTCATGAAATTCATGGATTAAACAAGCTATCAATTACCATCACATTATCATGCTACACATAATGATCGTAGTGAGGATTGACAATCAATGTCCTTGAACATCCTACTTTTCTTACTCTCTTGTACTCATGCTAAATTTCCCATCATGAATCGATTTCAATACTCATGAAATTTACGTACATACATGTACCATAAATTCTTACTCATGATACTCCACTCTTTAACCATAATATTGAATGACCCGTTGAACCACCTGGAATACTGAAGGACGTTCAGAATCATCATGCACCAAATAGAGTGCCAAAGCCATGTCCCAGACATGGTCTTACATGGATCCACATATTAATACGAAATCTTAGATAGAGTCTTATACGAAGTCTCATGTCAGTGTCGATGCCATGTCTTAGACATGATCTTACACTGGCATACATATCAACGCTGATGCCATGTCCCAGACATGGTCTTACACTGGCTCACATATCAACGTCGATGCCATAAACCAGACATGGTCTTACACTAGCTCTCTTATCAACACTGATGCCATGTCCCAAACATGGTCTTACACTGGCTCTCATATCAACGCCGATGCCATGTCCCAGACATGGTTTTACACTGGCTCTCGTTAACCATGGTGTCATGATATCCGAATCCTAAGCATTCCTTAGGGTCCACCGGGACTTTCGAGATACAAAGCTATCATTAAGTTTCCTTTGAATCATCACAAGTAAATTTCATTAGGGCATACGTACATGCATCTTATAATATCAAATATTAAACATATAGTAATGGAATTGTTGAATTACTTACACCCAACTTACCTCGGTGCAAAATGTGACAATTTGCGAGTTAATCCGCAACCTTGCCTTTTCCTCGGTTAAGGTCAATTCCTCGTCCCTCTTGATCTATAATAGCATATTTAGCTCCTTTAATACACGTACTATTCAATTCAGTCCAACAATCACAATATGGAAAAATTACAATTTTTCCCCTAAAGTTCCACAAAATTACAGAATTGCCCCTAAACTCGTAAAATGAAAAGTTCCCTATTTTTCTCTTTATTCAAGCCTAGCCAAATCATTTTCTCTCTTATACCAACCCACATTTTTCATTTATTCACACATTTACACATAGTTTTTACAACTTTTACAATTAAGCCCTTTTTTTATCAATTTCACCAAAAACCACCTAGTAAAAGTTGTTTACCACACAACAAACTTTAATATTCTTCCATTAGACATCAAAACACAAGCATGTCATTCATGGGTATATTTTTAAACATGAACCCTAGCTCAAATTAAGGTAGAAATAGCTAAATCGAGCTACGAAGATTTCAAAAATATAAAGAACATTAAAAACGGAGCTAGGATACCCTTACTTTTAAGCTTGAAGATGAAAGAAACCCTAGCTATGGCTTCTTGTGATATTCGACCAAGGAGGATGAAGATGAACACAATTTTTGACTATTTTTCCCTTTTTAATTCTTTTATTAACCAATGGACCAAAATGCCCTTCCATTAAAACCTTGATATTTTATCCCTCCTATGTCCATTTTTGTCCATAATGACATATAATGGTCTAGTTTCCAAATAAGGACTTTAAAATTTCAAATCTCATCACATTTAAGCCCCTTAATAACTAAAACACATGTTTTTCACTTATTGTAATTTAGTCCTAATAACTCACTTGAACACCTTATCGGTAAAATTTCTTATCGATATTTTCACATAGTTATTTTCATACAGTAGACCTTAAAAATTTATCGATATGAGTATTTCTACCTCGAATTTATGGTTTCAAAACCACTGTTCTGTTTAAACCCTAATTTGGGATGTTACAATTCTCCCCCATTAGGGATTTTCGTCCCCAAAAATCTTACCAGTAAACAAGTGCTAATATTGGTTTCTCATGGCTTCCTCGGGCTCTCACGTAGCCTCCTCTAACCCATGTTAATGCGATGACACTTTCACTAAGGTGATATTCTTATTTCTCAACTGTTTAACTTTTCGAGCCAAAATCTTGATTGGTTCTTCACTATAAGTCATGTCCGGTTGAATCTCAACCTCTGTCTGTGAAACCACATGTGAGGGGTCCGATTTATAACGGCGCAACATAGACACGTGGAATACATCATGGATCTTTTTTCAGGCGGTAAAGCCAACCGATAAGCTACTAGTCCTATCCTTTCGGTGATTTCATAAGGTCCTATGAAACGAGGACTCAACTTGTCTTTCCTACCGAATCTCAGAACCTTTCTCCATGGGGATACTTTCAAAAATACTTTATCACCCACTTGATACTCAATTTCTTTTCTTTTCAAATCCGCATAAGAATTTTGCCTATCTAATGCCCCCTTCAAACAATCTCTAATTACTTTTACTTTGTCCTCAATTTCTTTGACCAAGTCAACTCCGTGCATCTGATTTTCCTTAAGCTTTGTCCAATACAAGGGAGTTCGACACTTTCGACCATACAATGCCTCATAAGGTGCCATTTTTAGACTCATCTAAAAACTATTGTTATAGGTAAACTCAACTAAAGGTAAATACTTTTCCCAACTACCTTGGAATTCTAGAACCCAACATCTCAACATACCTTCCAAGGTTTGAATCACTCCCTCGGATTGGCCGTCGGTTTGTGGATGAAAGGCGGTACTAAAATTCAATCTCGTGCCTAAGGCTTCTTGTAACTTTTTCCAAAATTGCGAGGTAAACCTCGGATCTCTATTCAATTGATCGATAAGGGTACTTTGTAAAGTCTCACAATTTCAGAAATATATAACTCAGCTAATTTATCAAACGAGTAGTCGGTACGTACTGGGATAAAATGAGCCAACTTCTTCAATCGATCAACAACGATCCACACCACATCTTTCTTACTCAGTTTCAAAGGTAAGCCCGTTAAAAAATCCATGGTAATTCGATCACATTTCCACTCAGGAACCATGATAGGATCTAACAATCCAGAAGGTACTTGGGGTTCGACTTTCACCTGTTGACAAATTAAGCATCTCGCGATAAACTCGAAAATATCTCTTTTCATACCATTCCACCAATATATTTTTTCAAGTCATTATACATTTTTGTGCTACCGGGATGTACTGATAGATGACTATTGTGTGCTTCATGCAAAATCTTATGAATCAACTCGGTATCTTTAGGAACCCAAATTCTATCTCGAAACATCAAGCAACCATCAGAATCAATTCGAAAATCAGATTCAGACCCTGACTCACACTGAGCTCTCTTGGCTTGTAAATCATTGTCATTATTCAGAGTTTCACAAATTTCTTGAAGAAATATCAGCCTAGCTCTTAGCTCTACTACAACCACACCATTATCTGATAAAGCCAACTGAGCATCCATGGCTTTCAAAGCAAACAAGAATTTTCTACTTAGGGCAACGGCGACCACATTTGCCTTTCTCGAATAATAGTTGATTATTAACTCATAACCTTTTATCAACTCTAACCATCTCTGTTGCTTAAGATTTAAGTCCTTTTGAGTCATCAAGTATTTCAAACTCTTGTGATCGGTGAATATTCGGCAGGTCTCACCATACAAATGGTGTCTCCAAATCTTTAATGCAAACACAATGGTGGCTAACTCTAGGTCATGTGTTGGGTAATGTTTCTCATACGGTTTCAATTGTCTAGATGCATAGGCTATCACTTTGCCTTCTTACATAAACACACATCCCTACCCATTCAAGGATGCATAACTAAAGATCACAAACTCCTTTCCTAGTTTAGATTGAACTAGCACCAGAGCCTCTATTAACAACACTTTTAGTTTCTCGAAACTTTGTTGGCACTTCTCTGTCCACTCGAACTTAACATCCTTTTGCAATAATCTCATCATTAGAGTAGCAATCACTGAAAACCCCTTAACAAACCATCTGTAATAACCAGCCAAGCCCAAAAAGCTTCTGACCTCTGTTACATTCCTCGACGGTTTCCAATCAACAATGGCTGAAATCTTATTTGGGTCAACCCTAATACCGTCTCCTGAAACAATGTGTCCTAAAAACCCAACTTCACGAAGCCAAAATTCACTTTTACTGAACCTGGCATACAACTGCTTGTTCCTCAAAGTCTGCAAAATAGTTCTCAAGTGCTCGGCATGCTCTACCTCATTTCTTGAATAAATCAGAATATCATCAATGAACACCACAACAAACTTGTCTAAATATGGCTGAAATATTCGGTTCATTAAATCCATAAACACGTAGGAGTATTTGTTAATCCAAATGGCATAACGAGAAGTTCGTAGTGGCCATACCTCGTTCTGTAGTTAGTCTTAGGCACATCTGACTCTTTAACCCATAATTGATAGTAACCAGACCTTAGGTCTATCTTTAAAAATACCGTGGCTCCCTTCAATTGGTCAAATAGATCATCAGTCCTTGGAAAAGGATACTTATTCTTTATTTTCACCTTGCTAAGTTGTCGGTAATCTATACATAGCCTCATCGAACCATCTTTTTTTTCACAAATAAAATAGGAGCATCCCAAGGTGAAAGGCTCAGTCTCGCAAAGCCCTTGTCAGTTAACTCCTGTAACTGGACTTTCGACTCTTTTAATTCCGTTGGGGCCATCCTATACGGAGCAATCGAAATGAGTGTAGTACTGGGAATCAAATCAATGCCAAACTCTACTTCCTGAATAAGAGGTAACCTAGGCAATTCTTCTGGGAACACATCTGGATTCTCATTTACTATCGGTACCGACTCAATCTTTGATTCAGACTCTTTAGTGTTCAACATAAAGGCAAGGTAAGCTTCATAACCCTTTCTCACACATTTCCGAGCAGTCATGGAAGACATCACCGTAGGCATGCTATTCAATTCATCTGGTTCAACCCGAAGAACATTACCATTCTCACATTTCAGTTCAATAAATTTTCTTCCACAATTCACTACCACATCATGAGCGGTTAACCAATCCATACCAAGAATTACATCAAATTCATCAAACAGTAATAGCATGAGATTTGCCGGAAAATAATGACATCTAATCATTAAAAGGTAATTTTTACACACTTTATCAACTAGCACATGCTTGCCTAATGGGTTTGACACCTTTATAATGAATTCAATAGACTCGACAAGCAAGTTCATATCAGACACAGTTTCATGCAAACATATGAATGGGTAGACCCCAGATCAATCAAAGCAACAACAGTAGTATCATAGATAATAAATGTACCCGTAATCACATCAAGAGATGAAGCCTCTTCACGAGTGCAAATGGCGTAGGTCCTCGCAGGTGCCCTACCCTTGAGTCTCGCAGCAAACTCCCTAGGTGCACCCTTACTACTCGTTCCACTAACTGGATTCCTCTGAGGTCTTCCCCTATTAGCAGCGTTATCTGATCTTATTCTTTGAAAATTTCCTCCTTCTGTCCTCTCGGGGAAATTTCTAACAAAGTGGTCAGGGGAACCACACTTAAAACAGGTTCTATCGCCTCCTCGGCACTCGCCAAGATGATGTCTCTCGCATCGAGGACATCTAGATTTATTGGGTCGAGCATTCCCAACACTAGCAATCGAAGTAGTCTGAGCTTTCGAAACTGTGTACTGTTTACCTCTATTCTTGCTCGAATACCCAACAGAAGCATTAAATCAATAGTGAACTCTCTCAACTTTTTAGATGAAGATTGGAAAGTTTTGATCAGTTGTCTTTTCCTCGAGTTTCGAGACTCCAGATCAACTTTTTGTTTTTTTTAGCCAATTCTTCAGCCTTGCACGCTCTCTCGACCAACACAATAAACTCCTTCAACTCAAGGATACTAACCAACAATCTAATATCTTCGTTCAACCCATCCTCAAACCTTTTACACATGATGGCTTCAGTAGATGCACATTTTCGAGCGTATTTGCTAAGCCTCACAAACTCACGCTCATATTCGATAACTGTCATTTTACCCTGTTTCAACTCAGGAAACTCCTTCCTCTTTTGATCCATAAACCTTTGACTGATGTACTTTTGCGAAATTCCTCTTGGAAAAACTCCCAAGTCACTTTCTCCCTCGGTACAACTGACACGAGGATGTTTCACCACTAGTAGGCCGAATCTCTTAGAAGCGATACAACGCACTTCATGCACTCTTCCGGCATGCATGACAACTCATCAAAGACCCGGATGGTGTTATCGAGCCAAAACTTTACTCTTTTTGGATTATCATTAATGTTAACTCGAAAATCTTTGGCTCATTGTTTCCTAATTCGGTCAACTAGAGGCTTTCCCTTCTCACCATCTCAACAACTTGGGGGGCTACAGGGGTAGGTTGAGGAATAGGTAGGGGTAGGGGAGGTTGAACACCCGGGTTTGTCTGAACAAACTCAGTGTACCAAGCATTCATTATATGGAGAAAAGCTTCTCTGCCTCCTTCTCCTCTACTAACCGTCTCGAGTCTACTATCAGATGGCATCGCTCATTCAGCGAGAGTAGGAGCGTTACTTTCTACGTCATCTACTACTGTTTTGTCGGGATCCATTTACTATATAAAACACAATTTAAATTTTCAAGAGTTGTCACACTATTATAATATACGTATGGCATGTATAGCTCTGATACCGTAGGCGTTGTCACACAATTTAAACCGTAGCTCTGATACCGATAAATGTAACACCCCTTACCCGTGTCCAATGCCAGGACGGATATGGGGCATTATTGGATTAAAGCGTAAAAGTACTCACAGAACAGAGTCATAAAATTTCTTTGCATACAAAGTTGTACATACACATACAACTCGTCCCTAATAAGGGCCAACAAGGCCAGAAACATACATCGGGGGTGATTTGAGACTAAACCGTTAACTTTAGAAAAATTTTCATAAAATAGGGTCACATGCTCGTGTGGATACAAGGACATGCACGTGTGCCCTTGACATGTCCGTGTCTCAAGGCCGTGTAACTCTCTGTTTATGATGTCAGCATCAATTTAAGGTCACACGGCGAAGTCACACGCCCGTGTGCTAGGCCGTGTGGCGAATTAAATTTTCGCATCTAAGGTGCAGACTTCACACGGCCTGGGCACATGCCCATGTCCTAAGGCCGTATCCCCCACATGGCTGAGACACGGCCGTGTCTTTATCCGTGTATTTACTACCATGCATACTGACTTGTAAAACTAGGGTGCATGGGGACACACGGTCGGACCACACGCCCATGGGGCTGACCGTATGTCATAAACGGCCTAGATCCATGCCCGTGTGTCTACCCGTGTGGACAATTTTGAGGCTATTTTCCAAGCCCTCTTGTCACCATCAACAACCCATACACACACTCATATGTCAATGGTGATTATCATGGCATAAATGGGCTACTTAAACTTCCATAGCTTTAACTCATGCATGATAAATTTATGTTAAGTATATATAATTGGGACTCCATGACTTGTTAGGTTCATTCAATCCATTTATTTACCTTTATTCATATTATGGCCATGCCAATTGACATCCTCTATCTATCAAGCATAAATCCCACATTTTATCATCCATTGTTAAAAACCAATTTGGCACACACCACAAGAATAATAACAGATTTCATGCATATATCAATATTTAGGGATTTCAACCCAATAATCAATATGAGCCATATTTCATAGCCATATACAAAATGAAATAATATACCAACATGGGCCATCATTTTGGTTAACAAATATGACACATATAACAGAATACTAAGTCCCCTATACATGCTATACTCAAATGTATCTCATCAAATATACCCCAAAAGATTCGTTGATAGTGTGACTCGAGCTCTAACATCCACGATTCCCAAGCTAGCTTGGCGATGCTAAAAGAAAAAGGAAAATAGAGATGGGTAAGCATAAAGCTTAGTAAGCTGTATGTAAATAATAAAAAACATAAGTCATGAAATTCATGGATTAAACATGCTATCAATTACCATCACATTATCATGTTACCCATAATGAACGTAGTGAGGATTGACAATCAATGTCCTTGAACATCCTACTTTTCTTACTCTCTCGTACTCATGCTAAATTTCCCATCATGAATCAATTTCAATACTCATGAAATTTACGAACATACATGTACCATACATTCTTACTCATGATACTCCACTTTTTAACCATAATCTTGAATGGCCCGTTGAACCACCCGAAATACTGAAGGACGTTCGGAATCATCATGCACTAAATAGAGTGCCAAAGTCACGTCCCAGACATGGTCTTACATGGATCCACATATTGATGTCATATCTCGGATATGGTCTTATATGAAGTCTCATGTCAGTGCCGATGCCATGTCCCATACATGGTCTTACACTGGCACACATATCAACGCCAATGCCATGTCCCAGACATGGTCTTACACTGGCTCACATATCAACGCCGATGCCATGTCCCAGACATGGTCTTACACTAGCTTTCATATCAACACTGATGCCATGTCCCAGACATGGTCTTACACTGGCTCTCGTTAACCATGGTATCATGATATCCGAATCCTAAGTATTCCTCAGGGTCCCCCGGGACTTCCGAGATACAAAGCTATCATTAAGTTTCCATTGAATCATCACAAGCCAATTTCATTAGGGCATACATACATACATCTTATAATATCAAATATTAAACATATAGTAATGGAATTGTTGAATTACTTACACTTAACTTATCTCGGTGCAAAATGTGATAATTTGTGAGTTAATCCGCAACCTTGCCTTTTCCTCCGTTAAGGTCAATTCCTCGTCCCTCTTGATCTATAATAGCATATTTAGCTCCTTTAATACACGTACTATTCAATTCAGTCCAACAATCACAATATGGAAAAATTACAATTTTTCCCCTAAAGTTTCACAAAATTACAGAATTGCCCCTAAACTCGTAAAATGAAAAGTTCCCTATTTTTCTCTTTATTCAAGCCTAGCCGAATCATTTTCTCTCTTATACCAACCCATATTTTTCATTTATTCACACATTTACACATAGTTTTTACAACTTTTACAATTAAGTCCTTTTTTATCAATTTCACCAAAAACCACCTAGTAAAAGTTGTTTATCACACAACAAACTTTAAAATTCTTCCATTAGACATCAAAACACAAGCATGTCATTCATGGGTATATTTTTAAACATGAACCCTAGCTCAAATTAAGGGTAGAAATAGCTAAATCGAGCTACGAAGATTTCAAAAATATAAAGAACATTAAAAACGGAGCTAGGATACCCTTACTTTTAAGCTTGAAGATGAAAGAAACCCTAGCTATGGCTTCTTGTGATATTCGACCAAGGAGGATGAAGATGAACACAATTTTTGACTATTTTTCCCTTTTTAATTCTTTTATTAACCAATGGACCAAAATGCCCTTCCATTAAAACCTTGATATTTTATCCCTCTTATGTCAATTTTTGTCCATAATGACATATAATGGTCTAGTTTCCAAATAAGGACTTTAAAATTTCAAATCTCATCACATTTAAGCCCCTTAATAACTAAAACACATGTTTTTCACTTATTGTAATTTAGCCCTAATAACTCAATTGAACACCTTATCGGTAAAATTTCTCATCGATATTTTCACACAGTTATTTAATCATACAGTAGACCTTAAAACTTTATCGATATGAGTATTTCTACATCATATTTGTGGTTTCAAAACTACTGTTCCATTTAGACCCTAATTTGAGATGTTACACATGCTCCATATCCGACCGACCTTGCATATTCAGAGACTCCCCTTTTAAGCCAGAATAAACAAATAAATCCCTTTCTAGATTCACTCATAAAATGGGATCAATACAACTTCTCACATGCCCCTAGCCTCCTCGTCCCAACCTTGCCCATCAGAATCAAAATGATCAAAATTACTTCCCTTTTTCATACCGTTTCCCTCCTCTCGCAACCACACGCTCATTGCAAGAGCTCTTTTAGATTGAGCTCTTAGTGATAAATCTCATCCTATCTCCGCAATTTCCATCCTTAAAGCCATTTTTGCCTGACAAAAAGAGTCACTATATCCTAGCTGCCCACTAAAAAACAAAATAAGGTCACAAGCTCATATTTGAAAGAAACATAAGAACATGCCCTGAAAGAAAACATAACCTTTTTTATTTCTTTTCAAAGGCCGTCTGACATCCAACTGAACCCTTATGCGCAAATAACTCGGCAAACCCTTCCCCAAACTAGTACCATCGAATTTTAAATATTGGCCAAGAAAATCATCCAATTGCCTCACCAAAACTTCATTAAAGAAACTTGTAGGAACCTCGTGGATTTGTATCTAGAAATTTGTAAAATTTAACGGTACCTTCAAAGGAGTCTTTCCCTCCACCAAGCGGTGTATCACCAAAACATCCAATGGTACCCATTTAAGACTCTCTCTAAGTCCATTTTATGTAAAAACTTAAATATAAATCTTTTCTCCCCCATATTTGAGATATGGACCCCTCTAATAGGATGCTATAAATTTGCCATCGTGCTTCTCATCGCTGAAAAATGATAACACTTGTTGTTAGGAAACAACCTACTAGACAAAATTCATACTCCTCTACGGCAGAAACATGATCCTTTTGTACCTGCAAAATGTCATCCTCCTCATCATCCAAAGTCAAATCAGCCAAATCCCTCTCCATCACTTGATAACCCCCATCAAAACAATAAAAACCAGAAAAAATTGTAGCAGATGCACCCCACAAATGCCGCAATCACTAAACTAAATAAAAAAACTAAACAAAACCCTAACAGGAACCAAAACTTGCTAGAACAGCAGACAGAAACGTGCCAGGAATGCATACTCTATTTATTCTTTGGAATTTGTTATAGTTTAAAAAATCGAAGCACATTCTTTAAAAAAACTCAAACCATTAAAAAATTAATACAAAATTTTAATAAAATCTACCAAAAAATTTAAATATAACCTTTATAAAAAAATTTGGTTAAAAGATCTTTTACCAAAAAAATTAATTAATATTTAAATATTACAAAATTGTTTTAACATACCTACAATACTTAATATCAAATGAATTATAATTTTTAACCATGAGGCGTGGTGTGATGGTTGCTCACCTAATTATTTAATCATATGGTCGGAGGTTTGATCCCTATTTATAGGAATGAAGCACATCTCATGACCAATCATTTACCTCTTTGAAAAGTACCCACGATAAAAGAATTGATTACTACTATCTATACTAGATACCCTAATTACAACAAAAAGGAAATTATAACTTTTAACAATCGTATAATTTTCCAACTCTGCCTTGTAAAAATTCTCACAATTCATTTATACTTCTCATAAAACCTTCTTCAACAATCTTATTAAGAAAACTAAGTTTTATGTTACACCAATACCAAAAAAATCCTAATTTATAAAATAAAAAAACTAATTACAATAATTTTTTTAAAAAAATAACGTTACATAAATTTACTAAATTAGAGATAAAAATTTAATTGTAGATCTTTTTAATATTATATCTCTTTTCATTGTCAAAATCTAAGTAAAATAAATATAAAATAGTGTAAATTAAAAAAATTAGCAAAAGTATGGAATACAAAAAAAAAATATATATATATATATATATATATACGTATACCAAAATATAACTAACAATTGATAACTTTGCTTTTATTTTCCTTTATTCATCATTTATGCAAAGATATAATTTATAAAGTAAGTGCTAAATAAAATATTTTTATTGTTTCTGCATATATGATAAAATATTTCCTTAAATTGTTTCTACTTTTACTTTTTACACTGACATAAAACAAAAGGAGACCGTTAAACTTCAAAGATTTTTATATAGCATATTTGATTTAATTTAATATATACATAATGTAAAAATTAAAATAATTTTATATATTTTTATAATTATTTATATTATTAATATTTTGATAGTTTAATTATTATATTTTATCATCTATTCATTTAGATTATACATGTCAAATTTAATGTAATTTTTTTTAAATAAATCTTATATTAATAAAACCAAAGTATAAAACCTACAGACTACAAATACGGTCCAAATCAAACAAAACCAAGAAAAGGACCAAATCCAAATGGCCCACAAGATAAACAGATAAAACAGCATAATTAGAAAGTAAAGGCACCGACTAACTTGCCCAATCAAATTGCTTCAAATCACCGGTCCCCAAATATCATCATTTCCTGCGTCTGACGGTTCCAGAACTCGGAGAGGAGCTCTTCCAAAAGCCATTTCAACAAAACCTCTCCTCAACTCTCCTTTTGTTCATCGAGGATTTCAATCCGGTTCCCTCTCCCAATCAACTTCCAGCGCTCGTTCAACATATACCATAACCTTGCGCAGCAGGTAAGACAATTCCCTTCTTCTTAACGCCTCTTTTGCGATTGTGTGTGCTAAACCATTAGCCGTTTGAGGCACATATGTGAATCTAACTGTTCGAAATCTGCCTGTGACTTGCTTAATGTTGTGGATATATGCTCCGATAACCGATTTGTCCTGGATTTTTGCTTTACATATCTTAACTATAGATAATGAATCCCCTTCCACAATAATATCTTCCCACCTCATTTCTGACCCCATTTCTACTGCCTTTTGACATGCAATGGCTTCGGCTGCAAATGTCGATGCCACTTCGTCGGTTCTCAGCCGGCAGCCGCTACAACCCACCCCTCACAGCCTCTTTCCATCCCTCAACTCAGCCCTTGCAATCGGTAGTCAGTCGCGCAACTCGCAAGCAGTGCAATCGGTAGTCAGTCGCGCAGCTCGCAAGCAGTGCAATCGGTAGTCAGTTGCGCAGCTCGCAAGCAGCAAGCTCGTCGCCGCCGTCTCACACCCTGAGGTTTCTGCAAATTTATTAATAGGTTCATTTGAAATCTGTTGCTTGTTTAAATTTCATAATACAGATCGTTGAATATATTCTGCTGGAAAAATGCACCCTGCTCTTACTTTATACAGGCATCCAATGTGTGCTGAAGTAAGTACGAACTTGGTGTTGAATCTAATATTTTTAGCTGTTGGATTGGAAGGAAAGTTTGGTTCTTGTTAAATTAATCATATGACTTTATCTTTTGGCAGATCATCGAGGAGTTCCAAAAGTGTCATTTAGAGCATCCAATAGCTAAATTCTTCGGTGAATGTACAGAATTAAAGATAAAGCTCGATCGCTGTATCCGACAGGAAGTGAGTTATTCTCAGCTCTAGGGGGAATTCAGTTTCTTGTTTCATTGTCGTGTCTCTGTTTGAAACACGATGTTTTTATTTGGCGGAAAGCTTTGAAGAGGAAGGCCAGTTTTGAACAGAGTAAGAAACTGAAAGAAAGACTTCAGGCGTTAAGGAAGGAAACTGCTGAAAGTGATTCATGAATCTGTAGCGATTAATGAATCTGTTTTACGATGCTGTGGTTGGTTGGGCCACCGGTATTTGCTTGGTGCTACAAAAAATTGTTTAATTGTTTCCATTGCCTACTTGAGAATGATATATGATGAACAAAGATTATGGTTCCTTCTTGATTTTACATAAAGGAACTTTGATTGTATACCTATGTACTTGGACTGCTGAAAATCTTAAATAACAATTCCCTTTACTTTATTCTTCTGCATTAAGCTCAATTATCATAACCTGAAGTTTTTTAAATGTTTGACCTCTAATGGTGATCCTCTTAGATGACAATAGAAACCTTTAAGGTAGTTGCCATTGTGTTTAAACTGAAATCTTTGCTAGTATTTTGTTTTCTCTAAATACTTCCCTTACTAGTCTCCTCTCATCTAGGTTCACACCTCAAAAGCTAGAACCACTTGTTTTCTGCACGAGGTAATGGGCGATCAAGCAAATGGAGGAAGACTAGGTTGCCAAAACAATGATTTTTATCATTAGTGATAGAAGGAAGGGTTTATTAATGAAACAAAAAAGAGGAAGAAATATGACCAAATCTTGCTAGTTTTCTGTATATAAAACTCTGATCCTGCTAGTTTGATGTGAGTGTCCCAAGCAATAGGGCTTTGTTTAACAGTGATGGAATCAATGTGTTTGAATTAGCTTTATCTAGTATTAAACAGCAAGTTTTCCCCAGTAGCTACAGTCTTCTTATCTGCAAATTCTCTTAAAAATCAAAATAATTTAATAGCAAAACTGAAAAAGTATAACTAAGAAAAGCTTGAAGTTCGATCCCAATAGCAGAGCTAGTTCTGTGTTTCTAAGTACTAAATACAAGTATGAACTCCATTAATTCAAGCTTTTTCCTTTTTCTGTCAATTTATGTTTGCTTCTGATTCTTAAAGTCCTTAACATAGGTGCTATATTCTTCTTTGTACTTGGGGCTGTTGTGATATGTTATAAGGCTTTTTCTGCTGTTGAAATCTTTGAAAAAGTGCCTCATTTTCTTCTCAGCATCAAAAACTGAATCCAGATGTTCATGAAAATGGCATTTGATTGCTTCTGGCATGGTTTGATCCTTTATTACACTGTTTCAATAGTCCCCCTGGTTCTTTTCTTGCTTAAGGTTTACACTGTGATATGTTATAAGGCTTTTTCTGCTGTTGAAATCTTTGACAAAGTGCCTCATTTTCTTCTCAGAATCAAAAACTGAATCCAGATGTTCATGAAAAAGGCATTTGATTGCTTCTGGCATGGTTTGATCCTTTATTACACTGTTTCAATAGTCCCCCTGGTTCTTTTCTTGCTTAAGGTTTGCAGACTACCCAAGAAAAGATGAGTGTATAAACATCGATAAAACACGGTCATGAAACAAACATAATTGAATGAAAACCAAGATTATGGATTATTTTGAACAAATTTCATAGAAAAACATACAGAAACTGGTTTTTAGTTTGTCAGTTGCTGCTCTAAGATTATATGTGAAGTAATGGTTACCAGAAAGCAGAAAATGAAGAATCTTCATGTCTTTTACACATTAGTATGAAGAGAAGGGATTGGATCATACCATTAATAGAGTTTGTAAGACCATGACTGATGCTTAAAATGGAGTGCATGGAAAAAAAGTGTATGTTGTATCAATTTAAGATTTGAACTTTTGGTACTAAAGAGAGGAAAAAGGAAAATGAATTTGAATTGGGTATTGGGTGGAGCGAAGGACTGAAGGATTTAAAGAAAAAGTTTATGGGAGCAAAAAACAGCTTATCCTATAACATAAGTCAATTGGAGAGCAAAAGATGGGATAAATGTTGCTTCTTTCTCTTGCAAATCCGTGATAATACTTTTTACAATGCTTGGTTACGGATATGGAAATGCTAATGTTTGGAAGATCTTTACCGACCTTTTTGACTATTTTCCATTAACTGCTTTGGTGGGTAGGACTGCTATGAGATGCAAACTGTTTAGATTTCAATTAATAGCAACATAAATTTTAGGAAAGAAAGAACTAAGGGCATGCATATTGGCCTTAGTCTCTTTGATGTTAGGCATTTTATGTTTTAATTGTATTCATTTGGCTTTGCAATTGAATATTCTTATTGTGCTCCATATTTTTTATTATCGTGGTACTAGACTGCTATATTATATTAGCTTTGATCATATTCATTCTATCTGAATTTTAAGTTTTGAGAACTCATTTTGTCTTCTTGGTTGGGCAAGAAAAAGTTGGGATTTATAGCTTGCTACCTTTATCCTGTTTCATTTTGAAATCATTCTAAATAGGAACTAGAGGTCTCTTACTTTAAGAAATGACACCAAATTTTTTTTGAAATGTCTTATGCGACATTGTAACTATCATATGTATAACTTTAGAACTTTGTTTCTTAGTCCTCAGGGAGCGGCTTGATTCATCTCTTCAAGATTTGGAAGAGAAACAACACAGCAAGAGAGAAGCGGTTGGTGTTCTTCTTTTTTATGTGCCTTAGTTCTCTTTTATGCTATATAAGACATTTCTATATAACGTTAAACAACAGTAGTGCAGCATGTTTCTGTTCTGCTTTTTGCAAATTAATACTATTGTTCCTTGTTAAACAATTGAATAGTTTAGACAGAAAGAATGCCTATTTGTGACACATGGAAGAGCTATGATTGAGATTGTTAGTTTGGTTCAACCTGCTACTAAAGCTGCACATAATTGTTTGTTATATTTTTTTTGAGCCTTAATGGCTATATATATTTTTTATTTTTAACATCTCTGTTGTTTACCAAGTTTGTTGGTTTATCTGATCATTTGATTTTGCATCCTTTAGATATTGAAGGTGTAGCAGAGGATTCAATCTCTTCAAGCTGGAAAAGCCAAGGCTTAGCACTTCTTCAAGTGGAATGTTATTTAATGTTGCATTCCATGGTCTTTTATCTTAGTTGGAACTTGAATTTGGTGTTATTGAAACAGGGTTTTGTAGCTACCTTGTGTACTAGCTTCTTTAACCATGATTGTTAATTATTACGTGTTTTGTAACTTTTTTTATAGTGGCGTCAAAAGAAAAGCGTCGCTAAAGGTTTGTTCCATAGGCGTTTGTGAAAAAAGTACCCCTAAAGGTTATGTTCTATAGCTGCATTTGTGAGAGAGAGCGCTAAAGGTTATGTTTTGTAATGGCGTTTGTGGGAAAAGTACCGCTAAAGGTCTTGTTAAAGGCGTTTGTTGGAAAGTGCCTCTAAAAGTTATGTTTTATAGCGGCGTTTATGAGAAAAGCGTTGCTAAAAGTTATGTTCTATCGTCGCAAGGTTTTACGGTGTTAGTTATAGCGGCATTTTTTGTGGCGCTTATCAAAATGCCGTAATTTGTTTTAGCAAGCGCTGTTATAGGCCTAAAAAAATGCCACTAAAAGTTTGTTTTGTTGTAGTGATGCCAAGACTTTTTCTTTGTATGAACCTAAACTGTTAATATTTGTTGGTTCTTGAGGGGCAGTAACTCAAAAGAGAATTCAACATTAATTAATCAATACTGTTATTGACATGCAAAAACATAATCTGCTTTCAATATAAATTTCCCTAGTTTTTGAAACTTGGCATATGAATGCATGCATCGTTATTCTCTGAATTTAATAAAGGAAATTCAAACGGAAAAAAAGGGGTTATTGATGGAGGTTCAAGTTATCTTTGCCCTTTCCCTTGCCATTTTCTTCTTCAATGGTAAATAATTTCCCCTTCTTTGTCCTTCGATACTTAAATTTTGTTTGAATTTTCTGTTTTTAAAATTTTTAATATTTATTGCAGAGGCTCAATCATCTACATTCACGTTTAAAAACAACTGCCCTTACACAGTGTGGCCTGGAATTCTAACAGGTGCAGTTCCTCAATTATCCTCAACTGGTTTCGAGTTAGCCTCACAAGCTTCACTAAAACGTTCTACCGCCATGGTCCGGCCATTTTTGGGGTTGAACTCATTGCGTCACTACTGACGGTAAGTTCCAATGTGCCACCGCCGACTGTGGTTCTGGTCAGATTACATGCAATGGCAGTGGTGCAATCCCACCAGCATCTTTGATAGAGTTCACCTTGGCACCAAACAATGGAAAATATTTTTATGATATTAGCCTCGTCGATGGCTTTAACTTCCCACTTTCAGTCACCCCACATGGCAGATCATTAAGTTGCAACACCACGAGTTGCGCTGTTGATGTCAACACAGTTTGTCCCTCGGAATTGCAAGTTATTAAGGTATTGGGAGGAGGTGTTATCGCCTGCAAGAGTGCGTGTTTGGCGTTTAAGCAGCAGCATATTGCTGCACTGGTGCTTATAATTCCCCGTCGACGTGCCAGCCGACGAAATATTCAAAGATTTTTAAGAGTCAATGTTCTCAGGCTTATAGTTATGCTTAAGATGATAAAACTAGTACGTTTACCTGCACTGGCGGAGCAAATTATCTTGTAACTTACTGTCCTTGAGTTTTCTTTCTTCATATTAATTTCTAGTTCACCTTTCATAGATTTTTTTATGAGATTGTATTTGATTGATTGATTATAATGTTTTTTAAGAATGTATTATATGTTGATTATTTTTAAAAAACGTTTTCGGTGCTATATAGTTATAAAGCTCACACGCAATGCTATCAGGTTTGATAATAAAAGGATGCTAATTTCTAGATTATGTAAGACAGTCGAGAGATATATTGTTTTGGTCTCCTACACTTGGCTGCCTAAAAAATTAACGTGGATGGCAGGTTAGGGGCAAGCCGGGTGATGTTGAGTGTGGTGCATCCATCTGAGCGATATCATGGGTTTTTTTTTTTCTCAGGCCTTCTCAGGTTCCCTTTAGAGTACATTCTCTTTTATTCTTTCTCATTGATACTAAAATAGCTTTTGGATGACTATGGTGAAATTACTTCACCGCATCACTGTTTTTCATTTTCACTGTAACATTGATCTTTAGTGGGTGAAAACAGCTTCCAATGGAAGGGTTTCCTTTAGGCTCGTAAAAAAAAAAGCCATAATTAAAAAATAAAAAAAATTTAATTGAGCTTTTATAATAAAAAAAGTTGTACCCAATTAAATTTTTAGTGATTAAAAAAAATTATTGATTTTTTTGTTAACAAACTGTCAGTTGACCAATTTGATAATTAATCTTGATGACATGGTTGTAGAAGTCACAAAATGTTACCATATTATTAAAAATTAAAAAATTAATTTTTCTTAAAAAAAAATTCTGCGTATAGAATGAATATATACCGATGATTGTTTTTATTCATTTTTGATGAATGAAAAATTAAAAACATTTTAAAAATTATAAAAAAAATATTAAAAACTCTAAAAAGAACATATAAAAAATTGAATATCAATGCAATTGCATGATTTTCTCTAGTTTGGTTAAGATTGGAAACAATAATCAACTTCATCATAGCTAGTTTAGCTAGTAGATATATTTTCCAGCAATGATTAGGAGTGAGTAAAACTTGATTTGATTAAAAAAATCGAAAGAAAATTAAATTTTGAGTTAATTGAATTGAGTTATTTGATTTTTTGAGTCAACTTGAATAAGTAATTCGAGTTCTAGTTGAGTTGAATTTTATAATTTGAATAACAAATTGGTATAAATACTATTTTTATCCCTGTAAATTTTGAAAATGAGCAAATTGGCCTCTCTCAACAAAAATTACAAAATAATTTAAAATAAATTTTATAATTTAAAATATTTATAAAAAGTTCCAAAATTTATATTTTTAAAAAATTATAAAAATTAAACAATTTCTAAAGAATATAAAAGAAAGTTAAAATTTTAAATATTTTCTAAAATAATAATTTTGGGATCTAGATAAGTTAATTAATGATTTGAGGAAGGATTGGATGAAACGATTACGCCACGTCATCCATGTCCCTTCCCAATCAATTAATGACATGTCAGCTATTTTTTACATGTCATTTACACCTCGTTTAATTAGATTTTTAATCATTTAATGACATGTCAATTAATTTTTACATCTCATTTAATTAGATTTTTAATCATAAATTTCTAAAATCCTAATTACAAATTACTCAACCCTAATTAAATGTTCTATCTTCACGTCTCTGCTGCTGCTTCACGTCTCTGCTGCTCTTCACGTCCCTACTGTTATATTTTTCCAACAACTGCATTGCTGCTGCAAACCCTGCTAATTTGCTTTGGTTTTTCTGCGTGGCTACTGCAATTTATTTTACAGGTGAGTTTTTTTTTTCTATTATGCTAAAATAGATAGGAGAGCAAGAAAGTCAATGCTAGTTCCTAACAATTAAATGAATAGTTTAAACTGTTCTTGAGCAGAAAACAAAGATCTAATCTTTAGGCAGCTTTCATGTAATAGAATATAATTAAATAGTTTTAGAAAAAATTAGTGAATTCTAGCATTATGCTCAATTGGATCAACATGTTAGGTTATTCAAGGCTGGTTGGGTGATTTAGTTTGGGATGTTATTTTCACTTTATTTTCATTTGTTTGAAATATAGTTCTATTTAGATTCTTTGAAATAACTGTGATTTTTAATAATAATGACTTAGCGTATTGAAAAAAAAATTGATTTTTGAGCCGTGTTTTTTTTTAGATTTTAATTGTTCTTTTAAATTTTTTAACGATTTCTTGTTTTATCATGATTTTTTATTATATATTAAAATTTATTCTCAGGTTTTGTTAATTTATAATTTTAATTTATGGAGACAAATCAAGATGAAATAGTTCATCTTGTCGGGAAACAAGATAATTCTATTGAAGAAATAAAAGTGGGACTGAAAGTGCATTCCGAATAAGAGGCTTATAATCTTTATAATCAATTTGCTTTGAGTAAGGGGTTTAGTATTCGAAGAGGAAATAAGAGACGAAGTATGACTGAACCTATAAGACAACGTGAATTTTTATACTCGAAATCTGGGTATCATGAACACAAAGATATCGGCAAAGTAACAAAATTTAATCGTTTAGATACAAGGACAGGTTGTCAAGCTAAAATTCGTTTTACAATAGAAAAAGGTGTTTGGGTTGTTTCTTACTTTAATGATTATCATAATCACCACTTAGCAACTTCAGAAGAAAGAATTAATTTAAGATCAGGAAGAAAATTTTTGGAAGGACATGGAGATGTTATTCGTTCAATGGTTGCTGCAGGAATTAAACAAACAAATTCATATTCGTTTCTCAGGAAGGAGATTGGGTTTGAAAATATTACATTTACCAAACGAGATTGTCATAATTTCTTGCGAATTGAAAGAAAGAAACTGATTGAAGCAGAGGATGCACAGAGCATTATCGATTTTTTCAAATATAAGCAAGTTGAAGACCCTATGTTTTTCTATTCAATGCAAGTGGACCAGAATAATCGACTAGCTAATTTTTTTGGAGAGATGGAAGATCAAAATTGGATTACGATTGTTTTGGAGATGTTCTTGTGTTTGATACTACATATAGAACCAATAAGTATAATTTGGTTTGTGCTCCATTTGTCGGAATCAACAATCACTGGAATACTATTTTGTTCGGTTGTGCCTTTTTATCGAATGAAACCACTGAATCATTTACTTGGCTATTTGAAACATTTTTAGAAGCCATGGGCCATCGACAACCGAAGAGTATTTTTACTGATCAAGATCAAGCGATGATGAAAGGAATAGAGATTGTCCTCCCAGAATCTTCTCATAGATTATGCATGTGGCATATTTCAAATAATGCTAAACAACATCTTGCTAGTCGTTTTGTCAATGCCGAGTTCAAAGCAAAATTTAATAAATGCTTTTATGGATGTGAAAGTGAAACAGAGTTTGAATCAAGTTGGGCTACCATGATTGAAAATTTTGAACTTCAAGATCATGCTTGGCTTAAGAGACTATATGAGCTTCGCGTAAAATGGTGCCCTGCCTTTAGCATAGATATTTTTCAGCTCGAATTAGATCCACTCAAAGAAGCGAGAGTATGAATAGCATATTACATCAGATTATGAATAGCTCTTTATCTCTTATTCAGGTTATATAACATTATGAGGAAAAAGCAAAAGAATTTCGCCAAATAGAGTTAAATCAAGATTTTCGATGTAAAAATGGAGCACCAAACAAAGTTAATGGACGTGGGATTTTGAAGCATGCATCCAATGTTTACACTCTTGCTATGTTTAAAAGGTTTGAAGAGGAGTTGATGGATTGCATAGGCTTGAATTGTGTTGAATTTAGTAACATCAAAAATATTTCTTTATATCATGTGACTGAAGATGGACGTGAAAGAATTTACTGTGTGGAGCTTGATGTTCCAAATAGCATTGTCTCATGTAGTTGTAATATGTTTGAAAGTCTTGGATTACTTTTTCATCATGCTTTACGGGTTTTTATTATGAATAAAATTAAAGAGATACCCTAAAAATATATACTTAAGAGATGGACAAAAAAAGTAAAGTCGTTGCTGGCAAGTGATTTTAGAGCCTCATCAGCACATGAAGAAAAATCTAGTTGTTTATTGTGCCTCAGTGAGTTGAATCATATCGGTTACAACCTTTTTGACAAAGGTTCATTGGCTCCTAAGTGTACTCAAATTGTCAAAGAAAAACTATTTGAGGCATTGCACTTAGTTGAAAAGAGATGGCAACTATGCAAGAAGCTAATGATTCGGAAATTTCAAAGCATACATCTTTTCAAGATGCTATCATTGATGGCAATGGCAGATCAAGTGAAAAATTAATGTTTGATCTTATATGTGTCAAAACAAAGGGTTTAAGAAATTCTCGAATGAAAAGCTAATTTGAGAAAAATCAAAAGAAAAAAACAAAGAAGGCAATGCTCTATCAAGTTCCAAAAGATAAGGAGAAAATATCAAGTGAGTATGCTTTATTTTATTATTATATTTGCATCTATTTGTTATGTTATTTAATTAATTTATGTCTTGAATTTAACAAATAATTTTTATTTTGACCAAGGGAAACAAAACATTTCACTAATGCACGAAGATTATCCAGTAGTGCCTTTCCTAATGGAGTCTCAAACTCATGGTTATTCTTCCTATCATCAAATCCCAATGTTAATGACTCCAAACTACCATAATCAATTTTTTCATCCTCTACAGGTATTGATTGAATGCATTATTCTTTTTAAATGTCAAAAGTCATAAATATTTAAGTACATGTTTTTGAGAATGATCCATAGCTATTCAAGACTCAAGTAATATATTTTTACTTATATTGTCGCAAATTATTATATATATAATTCAAGGGTTTATCTAACAGTACAATACTTTTAATGTAGGAATATTTCTCAAATGGTTTAGAATCTCAAAAAGACCGATGATAATTCATGAGAAAGACTTTAATTTTATTATTATTATTATTAATTCTTTTATAATGTTTTGAGAATAATACTATTATATGGTTTTTATAGTGTTATATTGTATTTTGTTCTAGTTATTATTTAATATGGAATAAATTCAATCAATATTTTTGTAAGTATATTTTTTGGTAATTCGATTTTAGTTTTGGAAATGACACAACTAGAAACTTTAATATTTTCTGATACTTTGCAAAAAAAGATTCTCAAAAACAATAAACTCATATATAATATACATTTGTTTTATGTCATCTTCTACATCCATTGCTACAAAATTTACAGTCAAGTTGTAAACAATGTAAATAACAGTAACCAAAGGCAGCACCATACATGTCGAACTTTCATCAAATCAAACATACTTGCTTCAGGAGCAATGTAAAACAACTATAATGCTTTCCCTCGGCGAATGTTGAATTTTACGTATCAGAAAAACCGCATAAATGAACTAGGTTACATTATTATTTGGTTAATACACTCCAAGATATATATATATATATATATATATGTACTCATCTTGTAGAATTCATGTTACTATGAAACATTGAAAAGCAAAAATAACAAAATCGATTCCCCAATATAAATTTTCATCTAACGATTCTCTAGACAAATAATTTAAGAATAAAAAATGGATATCATCAACTAAAACAGGTGGCACACACTTCTTCAATATTGTAATATGAAGTTTTAAGTTTGATTTCAAATTTTCAACTAAAATAAGCAAATTATAGGACATTGCAACAATCTTCTCCAAACAATTAAACAAAAGGGAAGAGAACAATTCGGCCGCTCTCTCTTCACCCCATTATTCACAACACTACAACAATCTGAAATCTGACTACTTCGATCATCATGTTCAACGCTCTGATCATCATCATCATCGTACCTCGAAGCTGAACTACCCAAACTAAGGCAATTGGTTAAAAGTCTCTCGAGACTAGTCCCACAAGGAAAACCGGAATCCTCCATTTGAAACAACCCGATTTCACCCTTCCCTGAATATCCATCCATGACTGAAAAAAAACTCACCTGTAAAATAAATTGCAGCAGCCACGCAGAAAAACCAAAGCAAATCAACAGGGATTGCAGTAGCAATGCAGTTGCTGGAAAAATATAACAGCAAGGACGTGAAGTAGCAGTAGAGACGTAAAGCAGCAGCAGAGACGTGAAGATAGAACATTTAATTAGGGTTGAGTAATTTGTAATTGGGATTTTAGGGATTTATGATTAAAAAATCTAATTAAGTGATGTGTAAATGAGATGTAAAAATTAATTGGCATGTCATTAAATGATTAAAAATCTAATTAAATGAGGTGTAAATGACATGTAAAAAATAGCTGACATGTCATTAATTGATTGGGAAGGGACATGGATGACATGGCGTAACCGTTTCATTCAATCCTCCCTCTTAATGATTTAAGTTTATTAAAGTATCCTATTTTTTTTTCTTATTTTGCTTTGAAAAAGTTTTTAAATATACTTGGAATTAGTTATACTATAACAAGATTTAATTTGACATGCTTAATTTTTTAATTCAATTCGAACAGTTTCACGTGATTTGATTCGACTCGACTTGAATTTTATTTTACTCAACTCGATTCGAAAAATTTTCAAATTGAGTTAGGATGATAAAATAAAACTCGTCAACTCAGTTAACTCAAAATTTTTTCACTCAATTATCGAATGCTCACCCCTATCAGTGATTCAGGGTAGATAAAAATGCAGTTTGTATCTTATCATTAAACAAATTTATGTGAAGTTTCGTCATCATCTCTGAATATTTGCAGCCAACACAAATTATTGCATTAACATCTGATGGGTTTCGAACTCATAAAAATAATATTCTTAAACCTAAATAGTATAAAAATAACAATGTAAGAAGTAAGGTCGATCTCACAGAGACTTGGATATCCCAAATTGCCATTTGATATAAACCAAATTGTGTGTCAGGTAGCTATTGTGCCCACAACGTGTGACGATCTATGTGAAAATAAAAAAAAGGAATTAAGTTTGATTTAAAAATAATAGAAATAATTAAAATCGAAATAGCAGTATAATTAAATGAAACAAAATTGATTGAATAAATTGATGTAATGAAATTCTAGCTTCAGGCTCGATTTTTGCTTTGGTTTCGAATTGGTGCTTGATAATAGGTCTTTGATGGGGGTCGAAACCACCAAATATAAGTTCCTACAACAAAATAATAGTAAATAGTAGTATAGAGCAGTAGGGTCGAATCCACAGGGACTAGTTATCTAATTTCGCCTTTTTTCGTGACCAGAATCGCTGCGTAGCAAATGTTGAAAAAAAGTAAAAATAGGGGGTTTAAATTGATTAAGATAATAAAATAAGGAAATATGAAGTATAATAAAATAAAACAAAAACATGTTTGAAAACGCAAAAATAAATTTAAGAAAATAAAATAAGTGGATAGATAAAATATTTTTAAGCTTAGCCTTAGCCTTGGTGTACTCCACTATTGAATCGATCCTTGAAATAGATCTTCCCTTCCAAGTAATAAGCTAGTTATAGCGACCAAGAACATTCCGACTGCCAACTTTTCCTTATGTAGTTGATCTCGGTACGACCTGTAAACCGACTCTTGCCAAATTTCTAACTCCGATACATGTGTTCGCAATTTAAGATTTTAACAGCGTTGCGATCTGAAAAGCCCAACTCGAATCAGTGGCTTCAATCGTGTGGGTTATTTAAATCCGATCTTTATCTCCCTTAACGAAATCTAACTGGTTTTTTCCATCTAGACACATCAATTTGTTCGCGGGAATTCGAACACAGCATGGTCGATTCGTCTTCCCAATTGTACGCCAAACAACTCCAACCCAACGTGCACTTTTTGAATCGAAACTAAATCAACTTTAAGGGACGAATTTGTACTATCACATATACCAGAAAGATAGAAAATATTGCATTGAGAGGTTTTTTTATGCGGGTTCGTATCTAACGATTGTTTTGTTAGAGCAATTTTCGAGCTAAAGCTAAAAAAAAATTTAGTTAATCATGGAGAAAATTATGCTTTGAAAATATATTTGTGGAATTATGGGTGATGGAAAAGGGAAGGGCCTTGAAAGGTAATTAAACCAAAAAGGGTTTAAAGTAAAAAATGAAACAAAATAGAAGTTTGTAGAATGTAAATGGCGTAGGAAAGAGGAGAAAAAAATGAATTTGTTAAATGCCAAGGCAAAGTGTGTGTTTAATTGGCTGTAGCCACTAGGTATTTATACACACTTCTAGTGCTAAAATTTAGCTAGATTTTCCCTAAATATTATCACTAAATAATTTAAAATTTAAAAAACAAATTTGAACTAGAGATTAAATTTAAAATAATTACAGAGTTGTAACAATATAAAAAAATCCTTCAATCTTTATCCAGTCACTTTTTTTTTTAAAAAAAAATCTTCAACCCTTCAATCTTTATCTAGTCATCTTTGTATCTTCAATCTTTCAACCAAGCCCTCCTTTTTGCTTTTTGTTCCAATTTAGCCCCTTTTTGTAAGAGTTTGAATTCAGCACACCAACTTCATTCCTAATAAGAAAAATCCAAATTTAATAGCATTTTATCCGATAATTAACCAAAATAAATATATTAAAAATACAAATTTATCTTGCTATCAAATTCTTCCTACTTAGCCAATGCTTGTCCTCAAGCATGATATCCACTAAAAATAATTCGTCAATCCTTTTCAAAATCAAAACCCCCTTTCCTAGTCAAGCATACTGCAAACAATTAGGTGAATAAAAAATAAACAATTGTTAAGCTCAATCAATAAGCATCTTATAAAATCTCGAACAGCATGTCAAATTCAAATATTTCACTAAATTTAAGCTTAATCAAACATGTGAAACGATCATACCCAATATATACTTTTATTTATATAATTTTTATTTTTTTAATTTTTTTAATTTTTTTCAAACGTAGTCAAGTCTTTTGACGCGAAATGAGATGACAACCCAAGCACCTCAGCCCAATTACTCAACCCGACACGTTCTCTTTATTTAATTATTTATTTTTAATGAATTCGAGACATAATCAAACCTTTTGACGCGAAACGAGATGACAACCCAAACACCTTATCTTGGTTACTCAATTTCATATGTCCCTAATCGATTTATTTCTCCTTTCTCAAGGCAGCTAAGTTAGCGGAGTGTTACAAGCTTCGATTCATCACCAAACCTTCTGACGCGAAACAAGATGACAACCCAAGCATCTCATCCCGGTTACTCAACTTGGTCACATTTCTGAATCTTCACTCTTAACTAAGCTATTAGCAACTTTATTTAAAATGAGTATTTTCATTTGGTAAGTTAAAAAAAACCCAACAATTTTCATGAAATATTGACTAAGGCATAACATTTTCAATTCCACAAAATATTCATTGATCAAGCAAACAATAGTTATTCATGATTCACCCACTTATTTAAATAAACTAAATATAAGAATTAGAGGTTTTATTTCTGAAATGAATTAAGAAATTATTCTGAGCAAAACACATGCAAAAAGAAAGTATGGCATGATCCCCCTACTTAGCCCACATTGCCCTAAACATGCAAAAAGAATAATAAGAGTGGAGAAAGTGTACTCCTCATTTATATTTAATGGGCCCGAGGGCGGTGGAAGTGACCGCTTTGTAAGATGGTGAGGATGCTTGAGATGTTGGCTTCCGTTATTTCTAGGTGAGCCTCAATGTGATGAAGTCGTTCATCCACAGTGGAAGGTGGTTGCTCCACTTGCTCTCTAGTAGCCGGATCGCATCTTCGTTGGAAGACTTTATTGCTTTGAGTTGTTCGTATACCTATGGGAACAAAATAAAATGAAGTAGGGGTGCCAGCAAGCAAACCCATAGAATCTAAACAATATTCATCCCAAGGATCCATATTATAAGTATATCTTAATGATGAAAAATCAGCTCTAGATGGAAGCATATTTTTAGCTAGGTGTGTGAGGTCAATGAGTCTGAATTGCAGTATGAAAATTACATGCAACCCAATATCCCAAATTGACTCTAAAACCGAAATGCATGCACTATAAGAAAAATAGCTCTGTACTAGTTAAGACGGACGTAGAATCATTGCGCCTTGAATAATTAAAAGCAAGAAACCTATGATTGTGCCTTAGGGCCAGTTCATACACTAATAAAACTTTAGAGGTCTTAGAATTGTAAGTCGAGATACTGAGTTTGTTAAAATTGAGTAAGCGAAACTGTTATCAAAATCACTAGGTATCTCAAGAAGAACACTATGGTATGAGTCGAATTGTACATTGTCATAGTCAACAAAACCCATGGCTATGTTAAAATCAGAAATAGACATAGAAAATGAATTAACAAGCAATTTGAATTTAATTGCATCTAGGGTTTTAATAGTCGTAATTGCAAACATATTAAAATTAAATGTCGCATAAAATTCGAACACAAGTTCATAATAAGCAGCACAATAAATATTTGCATATGATGTCCAACTAATAGCAACAAAATAATTAAATACCGACTCACTCATGTTAAGTACATTAAGAGTAAAGAGAAAGATATATTTACAGATTGGAATTGGCCGATGTTGAATTTCCTCATATCTTGTTTGGTGTTCTGATGTAAAATTTAGAAATGCTCGTAGTCTTTGTTCTGGTGGCATTGTATATGTTTGGCCTCGCTGATCATGTTTATTATTACATGGAGGCTGGTACTCATTTTTGATTGGGCTTTGCGGTGGGCTCAATATATTAGCAGCTTCAATACTGCTATTTGAGGTTGATTCTGACCTTTCATGGGGCTGGTGTGATCGTTTATGTCAAGCAGGAGCAGTGGCCAACCTTGTTCACCGTGGACTAGATTATTCACTTGGGTTCGTCATTCTAACTCTGTCTAAATAACCAGTAAAAAATGTTAATAACAGTAAATCAGTTTGTGGGTTCGAAACGTTATACCTTGTGTTGCTAGACTCATCTGGACAAACGTGTGAACTTTTCATCTTGATTAATGTCGGGCTTCTTTCTCGATGTTGATTCGTTCCAGCAACATGTATTGGTGGTGGTGGTTCTAGAACTTCATCGTCAAGTTCGATGACTAGTGGTGCTGAAAATTAGTTTCAGCCTTGGTTTAACAAACTCGAGACAATATCGGTTGATTGGTGTCTAGTACGAACCATGGGATTTTTTTTCGGGCTAAAAAATAATCGGGGATGACTATTTAGTGGCGGCCCGCGGCGGAGACCAATAATAGGCGGCAGTGGACAGTGACGATCAGCGATGAATGGTGGTTGAAATGTCTTTACAAATTTTTGAGCTTCTAAGGATGGCTACTATAGGATGAAATGTGGCGTTTTTGGGGTGGGTGAAGGTGGTGGTTAGTTTAGGGGTGAGAAAATGTGATGTTTTGTGGTGTTTTAAGTGAGGAGGTGTAAGTCAGCAGTGAGGCTGTGGACGACGACGGTGACAGCTTCAAATGGAGGTGTTCGACGGTGGGGGGTGTGAGGAATGGTGGTGCATTGATGGTGTGAGGTGGTGTTTGGGGTGGTATTTTTCTTGATGAAAGTGGAGGCTAATGGCGACAGTGTTGGCGAAGAGGTCGATGGCAGTCAAGGGGTTGACGGTGGCGGCTTGAGGAGTTAAGGTTTTGGCGAGGAAGATGATTAAAGAAGGAAAAGAGGGAAAAGAAAAAGAAAGGATAAGGCGGGGGTTTGAAAAAAAAACTTTATTATTCTTTTTTTTTCTTTCTTTTTCTTCATTGGCCGTCGGGCCTTTCTTCTTTTTTTTTCTTTATTTCTTTTCTTTGGCTGTTTGGGCCACCTTTCCTTCTTTTTTCTCTTTTTCCTTCTTGGGCTGTTTGGCCCTCTTTCTTTTTTTTCTTTTGAGCCGGCCTGCTGACCCTTTCTTTCCTTATTCTTTTTGTTTGGGGCTTGGTATGTTGGGCTCTTATACATTTGGGTAAGGATATGGGTTTGTTTGTTTGAGAAAGATGAATGGATCGAATGCAAACGTGCCTACGCCACAATTTAATTATGACTTTTAACAAATGTCTGTCGTGGTCCATGCTCCTGGAAAATAACACGATCGAATGGATTAAAATAATATTTTATTTAATTTTTAAACTAAACTAAAATCTAAAATTAAATTAAATAAATAAAATAAATTACTAAATGAAAATAAATGTGAGTTGTCTCCCATAAAGCGCTTTTGTTTAACGTCGTTAGTTCGACGACTTGAAAAATTTAATCATTCGGCTCTTCAAAAAATAGTTCTTCTACCACGTATACTTGAAAATTCTCGTAAAAGGGTTTTAACCTTTGACTATTAACTTTAAAACACTTTCTGGATTCCTCGCTTTTAATTTCAACCGCATTATGAGGAAATATTTTAGTGATAATAAAAGGACCAAACCACTTGTTTCGAAGCTTTCCCGAAAAAATTCTCAGTATAAGATCATAAAGTAACACTTTCTGGTCAACTGAAAATTGTTTGCGAAATATTTTCTGGTCATGAAATGCCTTGGTTTTGTCTGTATAAATTTGGGTGTTTTCATATCCGTCTTGCTGGATCTCTTCGAGTTCTTGAATGTCCAATTTTTGATAAGTACCTATGACATCCAATTCCATGTTGCATCTTTTTACCACCCAAAATGCCTTATGTTCTAACTCTACCGGAAGGTGACACAATTTACCGAATTTGAGTTGATAAGGGGTCATTCCTATGGGTCCCTTGTAAGCAGTACCATACGCCCACAATGCATTGTTTAAACATAAGCTCTAGTGCTTCCTATTTGGTTTCATGGTCTTTTCCAGAATCAACTTTATTTCACGGTTTGAAACTTCCGCTAGACCATTTGTTTGTGGGTGATAAGCCGTGGCCACACATTGTGTCACCCCATACTTTTTTAGTAAAGTATCAATTACCTTGTTGCAGAAATGAGTTCCCCAATCACTAATTAGTGCTCTTGGTGTGCCAAACCTAGAAAAAATAGAGTTTGTTAGAAAATCCACTACAGTTTTAGCTTTAGCTTTAGCTTCTACCCATGTAGGTACGTAACCTATAGCAAGAATAATGTAAACATTATTAAATGATGAAACAAACGGTCCCATTAAATCGATGCCCCACATATAAAAAATTTCACAAACATGTATAACTGTTATGGGCATCTCACTCTTTCGGCTTAAATTCCCCAATTTTTGACAACTCTCGCAAGTTTTGCAAAATAAATAAGCATCACAAAATATGTATGGCTAAAATAATCCACACTCAAGTACCTTATGTGCGGTGCATTTAGGATCGAAATGCCCTCCACAAGCATAAGAATGACAAAAAGAAAGGATAGATTGTACCTCGGTTTCTACTACACATCGTCGAATTACCTGACCGGAACAATGTTTCCATAGGTATGGATCATCCCAAATATAATATCATGAGTCTCTTTTGAGCTTGTCCTTTTCAGAACGTGATAAGTTGAAAGAAACAATACCTATAGTGAGGTAATTTACCATATTTGCAAACCATGGGTAAACTGTCTGAGCTGACAAAACACTTTCATCTGGGAAGTTATCTTTAAGAGGTGTGTCGTCTTTTGAGAAGGGAATTCGACTCAAATGATCAGCTACTAAGTTCTCACTTCCTTTCTTGTCATTGATCTCGAGATTGAATTCTTGTAAGAGAAGAATCCATCGAATCAACCTAGGTTTTGCCTCTTTTTTCCCGATAAAATATTTCAACGCTGCATGGTCAGAAAAAAAACAATAACTTTAGTGCCTAATAAATACGATCTAAAATTTTCCAAAGCAAAAACAATGGCTAATAATTATTTTTTAGTAGTTTAGTAATTGCTCTGGGTAGCATCTAGTGTTTTAGAGGCGTAGGATATGACGTGAGGTTTCTTCTGTAATAGCCCATTTTTGGGTTAAATTGAAATAGTAGTTTCAGGACCACAAATCCGAAGTAGAAATATTAGTTTTATTATTTTTTTTAAGATTTACAACATGATATAATAATTGTGTAAAAATTTCATTAAGAAATTTTATCGATTGAGTACTTAATTTGACTAGAAGGACTAAATTGTAATAGGTTCAAAATTTGAGTTCTATAGGCTAAAGTAGTAAATTGTTATGAAATTCTAAATTAGAGGTCCTTAAATGGTAATTAGACCATTATACTTTAAGATGGACAAAAATGGATATGAAGTAGGTAAACTTCAAATTTTAAGTGAGGGGTAAATAGGTAATTTAGTAAATAAAGCCAAAATAACTAAATAAAAGAAATCATCTTCTTCAATTTAGTCCCCATAGCTGAAAATTAGAAGAGGAGACATAGCTAGGGTTTGGCCAAGCTTTCAAGCTCGATTGTAAGTCCGTTCTTGTCCCGTTTTTAACGATTTTTATATTTTTGAGATCGTTGTAACTTGATTTAGCTATTTCAATGACTAATTTGAAAGAAAATTAAAGTCTAAAATTTTACCCATATTGAATATGCTTGTATTTTGATGTTTGATGGTAGAAAATGCATGTTCGTTGTTAGTTAAACAATGTTTGTAAAGTGATTTTTGACAAAAATGTTAAATAGGGACTTATTTGTAAAAGTTTATAAAATGTGTAGAAAAGTGTGAATAAATGAAAAATGTGGGCTGTTATGAGTATAAATAACAATTGGCTAGGCTTGGGTTGGGATGAAATTGAATGAAATTCATTTTACGAGCCTAGGGACTAAATCGTAAAATGTTGAAAAGTTAGGGGCAAAAATGTAAATTTTGCCATAATGTTTTTTGAGCTGAATTGAATAATGTGATGATTAAATAAGTTAAATTTGGTATTACAGATTAAGAAAAATGAAGTTCGGGTGTAGATCGGGGGAAAAACAAAGTATTTGATGAATAGGTCCTTTTGGCTGTTTTTGTAACCGAGGTAAGTTCGTATGTTAAATAAAATTTACTTTAATTGTATTTTTAATTGCTTTAATTTATACATGAATTGTGAAATCGACCTTACGGGAATATTTGACGACGATTTGGCAAGTGAGAAATCCCAATCGAATCTTAGGAATAGATTAAGATACAAGTGACATGTCACTAGGGCTTTATGTTATGTGATCCGGGTGCTGGTCTCGTACGTCCTACCGGTGGCTGAGTATACCGGCATATGTTGCGGTTACTTGATAGCTTGTGTGAGTAGCACCGTGTAGCTACGTCTTGACTGACAGCTTGTGTGAGCAGACCCGTTAATAGCTCGAGAGCGAGCATATATATGATATGAGATAGGGGTATCAATGGCTACATATGTGGCACCTTGTGTGCAAGATTTCCTGAGTATTTGACGTTATTATTCTGAGTGGTTCATTGGGTATGAAAAAGATGAGAATGAGTATGAAACCATATGAGTGGTACAGGTATGTGCGCAAAACTTATGATTTATTAAATTCACGAAATGATAAACTCAAGGTAAATTGTGATGGAATGAATTATGATCATGAAAATATGGTAAATTACATTTCCTTTTGATGCGTTACATGCATGTTAATGTATGGTAAGATTATTTTATTTCTTTCATACGAGCTTACTAAGCTATATAGCTTCCTCCGTTTTATTTTCCATGTTTTATAGTGTCACCAAGCTAGCTCGGATTGGAGATCGTCGAAGATCGTGTCACACTATCGAACTGTTATTTTAAATATTTTGAAAATATGGCATGTATAGGGACTTGGTCATTTTGTTATATGTGTCATTATGAATTTGGCCAAATGTATTGGCTTGTAATTGCCAAAGGTTTGATATGGTATTTGGCCATGTAACTTGGCTTATTTTGGTTGAATTGATTGTAAGCTTATATATATATATTTATATATGCATGCATGTGCAATTATCTCCTATGTGATGTGGTTTATAAATGTTTGGTAAATGGTTAAGATTGGCTCGTTGGTATGCTAGCAAAACTAAAAATTATGCATGTTATAGGTAACCATGTTGAAACTTGTAGCATGTGAGTCTGGTGTGATTTGGCTTCGTAAAATATGATGTTGTAAATATGTTGAGTGAGGATAATGAAATGACATGAATTGGCCTTGTTTGTGGGTGTATTGGTTTTCTAAGTGTGCTATGAATTATGCCTTGAACTTGTACATGTGTAGGAGTAAATGAGGGTGACAAATGGCATGGTAAATAGCCTTTATTTTGTCCACACGGATAGACACACAGGTGTGTGTCTAGGCCGCGTGTGACACATGGCTTGCCCCACGGGCATGTGTTTCAGCTGCGTGTCCCCTGCACCTTAATTTTGAGAAATAGAATGCTCAGAATTGAGCACACGGGTAGAGACACGGGTGTGTGTCTTAGTCGTGTGAGGGACACGGCCTCATGCACGGACGTGTGTCTCGACCGTGTGAAGTCTACACCTATTTTATGAAAATTAAATTAACCACACGGCCTAGTACACGGGCGTGTGACTTGGCCGTGTGATCTTAATTTGTTTATGCATTGCAAAATAGAGAGTTACACGGGTTAGGGACATGGGCGTGTGTGACCACACGGCCTGTCCACACGGGCATGTGACCCCTGTTCATAGCAAAAATTTTCTAAGTTTTGTAAAAATTTCCCGAGTTGTCGATTTAGTCCCAAACCACTTCCAAAGCATGTTTTGGGCCTCGTAGGCTCATATTGGGGACTTCATGATTGAATACAAATGCTTTTAATTTGTATGAAAATTTAGGTCTCGATTTGTATGTTTGCTTACGATGTAAGTCTAGTAATGCCTCCTATCCTGTTCTGGCGTTGAATACAGGTAAGGGGTGTTACACCTTCTCAATTCTTTGCAAACAATATGCCCTAAAACCAATCCCTTATCTACCATAAAATGGTATTATTCATAATTAAGAATTAAATTAAAGTCTAGACATTTCTCAAAAATTTTAATGAGGTTTGACAAACATTCATTGAAAGAATTTCCATAAATTATAAAATTTTCCATAAACACCTTAATTATTTTCTCAACATAGTCGAAAAATATACTTATCATACACCTCTGCAATGTGGCTGGTGCATTGCAAAGTCCAAACGGCATCTGTTTGTAGGCGAACGTGCCAAAGGGACATGTAAACGTTGTTTTCTGTTGGTCCTCTAGTGCCACTGAGATTTGGAAAAATCTTAAATAACCATCAAGACAACACTAATGAGTTTTTCTCGTTAAACGTTCTAACATTTGATCAATAAAAGGAAGTGGAAAGTGGTCTTTTCGAGTTAAAGATTTCAACTTCCTGTAATCTATACAAACCCACTACCCATTTTAGACTCGAGTGGGAAATAAATCTCTTGTTGTATTTTTTATTACAGTCATACCAGTTTTCTTGGGTACCACATGAATTAGGCTGACCCAACTACTGTAAAAAATTGGATAGATCATCTCAGGGTCCAATAGCTTTTGAATTTCCTTTTTGACAACCTCCATCATTGGTGGATTAAGATGTCTTTGAGCTTCTCTCTTTGGGATTGCATTTTCTTCTATCTGTATTCTATGCATACAAGTCGAGGGACTTAACCTTTTTATGTCGACAATTGTCCATCCGATAGCCCCTTTGTAGTCTTTCAATACTCAAATTAAATTCTCCTCTTTCAACCCCGAAAGTTTACTGGAAACTATTACTAGTAAAGTGTTTCCATTACCTAGATAGGCATACTTTAAGTGTTTCGGAAATGGTTTAAGCTCTATTTCTGGGGCCTAAAAATAGAAGGCAACAATTTAGTTTTAGAAGGTAAAAGTTCAAAGTACTTACCTTGGCTTCTAGGGAATTGATGAGTCTCCAATAGAACAACAGTTTCCCGAGTCGGTTCTCTGAATGCCATTATCTCATCCAATTTATCCATTGTATTGAGGTCTAAACTTTTGGAAAGTATCCCGATCATAATACTCAAAATGGAATTTCGTTAGTAGTTTAATAATATCAACACTAAAAATATTCGACATTGTGTTGGGTTGGCCTATCACCTTATAAACCTTAAATTTTCCCACCTCACTATTGAATTCCATATTGAGGGTTCCACTACAAACATCAATCTTTGTATGTACGGTACAAAGGAATGGTCTCCCGAGTAGAATATCAGCAACATTTTTTGAGTGGTCATCCTCCATATCGATGATGTAAAAGTCTGCAGGAAAAATTAGTTCATTTACCTTTACGAGGACATCTTCCAGTACCCCTTCTAGATGTACGCATGATCTGTCTGCCAATTAAATAATCACCCCTATTTCTTTCAAAGGACCCGTGTTTAGCAATTTAAAAATAGATAAAGGCATTACATTAATTGATGCTCCTAAATCACACATGGCTTTCTTTATACTAATATTACCTATTTTGCAGGATATAAAAAACATACATTGGTCCTTACACTTAGGTGTAATTTTTCCTTTGTAGCATTGCAGAAATGTTTTCCCCCACATTTATTTATTCGTTTCCTTGGAACTTCTTTTTGTCGATGTACAGTTCTTTAAAATTTTTTGCATAGTGTGGAACCTATTTAATTGCATCAAGTAAAGGAATATTAATTTCTACCTTCCAAAATGTCTTAAGGATTTCTTTTTTATCTATTTTATTTTTAACTTGGGTGAGCCTTCCAGGGTATGGGGGAGGTACAACAAATGGTTTATATGGTGTCGGCTTCGTAAGAGCTGCTGGTTCGACTTTTTATTCTTTCTGTTCAGCGTCGTGGTCACGAATCATGCTAGGCACTAGTTCTGACTGTTCCATCCTTTACTGTCACAACACTTGCATTTTGACGTTGGTTTGGCTCAATTTGAAACAATAGTTTTCCTTGGTTTTCCAAGCGACTAATCGTGAGTGCTAGATTACATATTTGTTGATCTATTTCTTGGAGATGCGCTTTAGTTTTTTGCTGGAACTTTTCGGTGCTAATGGCTAACCTCTCTACTATGGTTTCAAGAGATGACTTTGGAGGTTGATACTGTTAAGACAGAGGTGGTCTTGGTTGATATGGTTAACTATATTGAGGATTTGATCCATAGTTTAGATTTGAGTGGTCCCTCCACCCTGTATTGTACGTGTTTGAGTATGGATCATAGCGCCTTTGAAGTGGCCCTGGGAAATTCCCAATGGCATCTACTTGTGTAATTGTGTCCTCTAGTAAAATTAGGCATGAGTTAGTTGGATGATTAGGCTGAGTGCAAATCCCACATAACCGAGCTAGGTTTGATTTTCGTACAAGCATACTTTTAACCACATTAGTAAGTTCATCAATCTTATTTACTATAGAAGGAGTACTTAGTTCATGAACCCTTCTCGTAAGTTCCATAAGTAGTCGATACTGTTGAGAATTTGTAGCCATAGTTAAAATTAATTCCCTAGCTCTTTGGGGAGTCATGTTCAAAAGAGCCCCTCCACTAGCAGCAGCAATCATCTTTATTTCCATTGGGAGTAACCTATCATAGAAATACTATAAGAGCAATTATTCAGATAGGCCATGTTGTGGGCAACTTACACACAACTTCTTGTATCGTTCTTAATATTCATAGAGTGATTCTGCTTCTTTTTGTTGTATTCGACTATACTCCTTCTTAATTTGACTACTCGAGCTGCTGGGAAAACTTGTCAAGAAACAATCGAGACATATCAGTCCAAGTATTAACAGATCTCAGAGATAAATAAAACAACCATTCTTTACCAAAGTCAGCTACTAAAAAGGGAAAAGCTTGTAGTTTTATTTGATCATCAGTTACTCACTCCGATTTCATGCTTAGACAAACCATGTGGAACTCTTTCAGATGAGTATGGAGGTTCTCATTTTTCATACAGTGAAAAGTAGGCAATAAATGTATTAACCCTGACTTCAAATCAAACGGTGTTTCGCCCGCCAGATAAGTTATGCATAGCGGTTATTGTTCTTTTGATGTAGCTGCAAGTTGGTGTATAGTTTGATCTGCCATGTAGTCTGAATCTTCGAATGAGTAAATATCTTCAGTGTAAGATCCTTCTTCAAAGTCAAGCTGTTGTTGTTTACTGCGCTGAATAGCTTCTCTTCGAAGTGTTCAAGCCAACTTTTCTATTTCTGGTTCAAATGCTAGAGTCCCCTATTCTGACCTGTTCATAAAGAAAAATAAACAAAAATTAGAAAATTTTACTAGTCCCCGGCAATGGCGACAAAATTTGATTGGGATTGAAACCACCAAATATATATTCCTATGACAAAATAATAGTAAATAGCAGTATAGAACAGTAGGGTAGAATTCACAGGGATTGGCTATCTAATTTCACCTTTTTTCGTGACCAGAATCGTTGTCGCGGTCACAGTCGTGCCTACGACTTGTGCATAGCAATGTTGAAAAAATTAAAAATGGGGGGTTTAAATTGATTAAGATAATAAAATAAGGAAATAAAAGTGTAATAAAATAAAATAAAATAAAATAAAAGCATACTCGAAAATACAAAAATAAATTTAAGAAAATAAAATAAGTGGATAAATAAAATATTTTTAAGCTTAGCCTTAGCCTTGGTGTACTCCAATATTGAATCAATCCTTGAAATAGATCTTCCCTTCCAAGCAATAAGTTGGTTATAGCGACCAAGAATGTCCCGGCCGCCAACTTTTCTTTATGTAGTTGATCTCGGTACGACTTGCAAATCGACTCTTGCCAAATTTCTAACTGCGATACACGTGTTTACAATTTAAGATTTCGACAGTTTTACGACCTAAAAAGCTCAATTAGAATCAATTGTCTCAACCGTGTGGGTCATTTAAATCTGATCTCTATCTCTCTTAACGAAATCCAACTGGCTTTTTCCATCTAGGCACGCCAATTTGTTCGTGGGAATTCAAACACAGCACGACCGATTCGTCTTCCCAACTGTACGCCAAACAACTCCAACCCAACGTGCACTTTTGAATCGAAGCTGAATCAACTTTTAGGAACGAAACTGTACTATCCAAAATACCAGAGAGATAAAAAATATTACGTTGAGAGGTTTTTTTGAGCAGGTTCGTATCTCACGATTGTTTTGTTAGAGCAATTTTCGGGCTAAAGCTAAAAAATGTTTAGTTAATCATGAAGAAAATCATGCTTTGAAAATAGATTTGTGGAATTGTGACTGATGGAAAGAGGAAGGGCCTTGGAAGGTAATTTAACCCAAAAGGGTTGAAAGTAAAAAAATGAAACAGAATAGAAGTTTGAAAAATATAAATGGCACACGAAAGGGGAGAAAAAAAAAAGGAAATTATTAAATGGCAAGGCAAAGTGTGTGTTTAATCGGCTGTAATCACTAGGTATTTATACACACTTCTAGTGCTAAAATTTAGCTAGATTTTCGCTAAATATTATCACTAAATAATCCTAAGTATTATCACTAAATAATTTAAAATTAAAAATCAAATTTAAACTAGAGATTAAATTTAAGCTAATTACAGAGTTGTAACAATATAAAAAAAATCTTCAATCTTTATCCCGCCACTTTTTAAAAAATCTTCAACCCTTGAATCTTTATCCAATCATCTTTGTATCTTCAATCTTTCAATCAAGCCCTCCTTTTTTCTTTTTGTTCCAACTTAGCCCCTTTTTGTAAGAGTTTGAATTCAATACACCAACTTCATTCCTGATAAGAAAAATCTAAATTTAATAGCATTTTATCTGATAATTAGCCAAAAATAAATATATTAAAAATACGAATTTATCTTGCTATAAAATTCCCCTTACTTATCCGATGTTTGTCCTCAAGCATGATATCCACTAAAATAATTCGTCAATCCTTTTCAAAATCAAAATTAGATGGATAATTTAGTTACTTATGAAAATAATAAAATTCAAATGAAGGTTTTAAAAAAAATTAATTAAAAATAAAAAGATAAAAGAAAGAAAAAATTAAAAGGCAAAGGTGCACTATTGAGCTAAAAATAAAAAATAAAAAATAATTATCCTAAAGAAAAATTAAAAGTATTATTTTTACAAAAAAATTGTAAAATAAAATTTTCAAAAATACATCATTGTTCATCTTCGTAGAAATAAGATTACCAATTTTGAATTGTATTCATAAACCTGGTTTTTTTTTTGAATTACAATAACAAGAAAAAGCCCGAACAATAAATACGACTAGCACAACTAGAACCCAGACCACACCTAGGACGATAAATACCCTTAACTATCATGCCATCACATGGGGTTGAATAAACTTAGTGTTTTGTTTCCTTTCCTTGTTTATTTCTTATTATTGCCTTGTTCTTTCTTTTGTTCTAAGAACAAACGCAATAACAAAATGTAGCAAAAGCAAACCAAATCTTTTTTGGTGGCAAAATATCTAACCATCAATGGTAAAAAGAGACATTTCTTAAAATATATAACTAAGTATTATATCTCTATAAATATAAATATATATTGACTTTCAATTAAAACACAACTCACTTTTTAGGTTCAATGTTAAACTGAGTTGCTTATCTTTTGACTAAAAAAACCAAGTTTTTTTTTATGTAATAAGAAAAAAATAAAAAAAAATAACATGCCTTACAAATTAATCACCAAAGTGATATCTTTTCTACAAAAAATTGTAGTGTCCCACATGAAATGTGCCAAACCAATGAAAATTACCCAAATCATTATATAATTATTAAAAATTTTAAAAAATATTTTATACAAAAGGGGTGTCGCATACCACCCAAGTGACACCCCTCTCACAAGTGAAAATTAATAATAGTAAAAATCAATAATAAATTAAAATTTTTTATTTCAAAATTTCACAATAATAAACTTAATATAAAATAAATATTATTAATAATTAGACCTGAATTTTAAAAATTTAAAAATTTAAATTTTTAAAAATAAAAATATAAAAATTAAATTTTGAAATTTTGAAAAATACAAACTATATTTTAACTTAAAATTTATATATAAAAACCTTTATTTTTCACTTTTGAGAGTGGTGTCAGCTTGAGTGGTTTGCAACATTCCTTTTGTATAAAATATTACTTTTTATATATTTTATTCAAAATTTTTAATATTTATATAATGATTGGGGTAGTTTTTTGTGCCATACATATGCGACACGACAATTTACTAAAAAAAAAAAAGTCATTTTGGTAATTAAATTATACTTCATGTTATTTTTATTTTTTTATTATTGTATTATATAAAAAACCAAAAAAAAAAGCCTTGTATTTGTTCAATTTATTTAAAAAACTTCATCATGAAACCCTCATCTTATATTTTAAATTTCGCACTTAACCTGAAAGTTTGAATTTTCCCAATTAACATTTTATTGTGATTTCAATTTTTAAATAGGTTAGTAACCAATATTTTTCTTTAATCCACTTTTATTTTTTATTTGTTGTGAGCTTGGTAATCGCTCCAACAAAACTTGGATGATCTATTTATTTACAAGTACATTATTTAATTTAATATATATATATATTTAAAAATTATCGAAACATTTCATGTAAATTTATTTTTAGATGAATTTCGTGAGTTAAAAGAATGAGACTTTATATTTTAATAGATCAAATACATGGGTATAGTACCAGAAAAGGCCCATTTCTTAAATTATTTACGGAAATGGATCGCTTCAAAAAATATTTACTGGAATGGACTGAAAACACTAAAACGCGCAGACATTGATGCGTTTTCAGGGAAAACGTAGAAAACCGCACTGACAGGGACATGCTTTTTCCCGTGTCAGTAAAAGCATACTGACTTGGATGCGCTTTAGTAAAAAGCATTGATAGGGAGGTGCTTTTCCCCGTGTTTGATTAGAGTTTTTGGGTTATTTGCAAATCAGGTCTTAAGTTTAGGGTTATGGTTTGTTTAGGGTTTAGGAAAAAAATAAATTAGGGTTTAAGGTTTATTTAGGGTTTAAGAAAAAATAAATTAATGTTTAAGGTTTATTTAGGGTTTTAAAAAATAAATTATTTTAAAAAATAAATTAAGGTTTAGGGTTTAATTTTTTAATTGCTAAGTATTGTTCTGGAAGAAATAAATTTGACAAGATGGGATATGAAAAAATAAATTTAAAGTGATGTGTTCTAAAAAAATTATTTTGACGAGATGGAGTTTGGATTTTTTTTTTCAGCCAGTAATAGTACACAAAAAGCTTTCAGCTGGACACTTTTTTTGTACTGTTAATTTTGAAAAAAAATAAATTTTAGAAGATGGTTTTGAAAAAATATCCTAGGATTCCCGGGAAATCTGATAGTTGGGGTTGAAAAACGCTCTAAGCAGGATGCACTGTCAACAAAAGTACTGAAAAAACTTCCAGCTGAATCCTTTTTCAGTAGTGCTGGTGATAGTGCATCCCATTATTCTTGAGGCTATAGATGACCCAAATTTCACTCTCTTGTTGCATAAGTTACAGCAAAAGAAATTGAAAAAGTTCAAAAGAATAACAATTGAAGAAGTTGAGAAGGTATAAGTTGATTTATCATATTAATATTTATACGAATCATTATATTTTTGCATAATGTTTTTTGTTTTGAATTTCTTTCGAGAGATATTTTGGTTGAAAATGAGTGGACGTATTAGTGTTGTTATTTACTATGATGGTGAGGTCTGTGACACCGAGAACAACATTGTTTTTTTTATCGAAGAACACAACACGACTTATTTTTAACTAGAACATAGAATTGATAGAACTTTGTAAAAGAATTAGGCGCAAAATCTTTGGAATGACGCCAATGAGAGTTTCGTCTATTAAGTATCGATTTTGTGCTTTAGCTAATCCCATGACATATGACTCATTTGATATCAAAGGTGTTCGTGGCTTGGAGGCGATGATGCAGACGCACCTCGCTAGTGGATCACCATATCTTTAGTTATATGTGGAATTTTTAACGCCAAATAAAACAGTTGCGACTTCAACATCTACTACTGTTTGAGAGGAATACACAACCCCTGCCCAATACTCCGTTAGTGGGAGGCAGAACATGAAACCGCCTGTTTTTGATGGCAGGATGGAATTCATGACCCCTACACGACACTCCGTTAGTGGATGGGACATGCACCTCGGTAGGTCGATGTAACAACCCGTTTTTAGGTCAAATCAAAACAGTGATTTCGGAACCACAAATCTAAAGTCAAAATGTTTATTTTATCATTTTAATAAGGTATGAAACATGATAGATTAATTATGTGAAAGTTTCGTTAAGAAATTTTTATTGTTTAAATGCTTAATTCGGTAAAAAGGACTAAATCGCGTAAAGTGTAAAACTTGTGTTTTATTAGCTAAAAGTGTCAAATAGCTATAGAACATTAAAGTAAAGGTCCTTAAGTGATAAATAGTCCATTTTTGGTTATTGGATGATGATAACATGGCAAATGGTGTAATTTTGAATTATTTTTAAGGTTAAAACGGTAAATGGTTAATAAATGTTATAATAATTAAAACAAAAACATAATTTTTGTTTATCATCTTCACTTAGCTGATTCTAAAAGAAGAAAAAGAATAAAATTTTTCTTCCTAGGGTTCGGTCACTTGAACATCAAATTGGTAAGTGATTTTGACTCGATTTTTAATGATTTCTGCGTTTTTGAGCTCGTTGTAGCTTAATCTAGGTAGCCTGTACCTTCGTTTTTGAAACTGTTATAGATTTTGAATGATGCCACTATTGAATACTTGAGTTCTTTGATGTTTACTGATAGATTATGGAAGCTTGATGATAGTTTTACAAGTTTTATAAAGTGATTTTTGATAAAAATGTCAAATAGGGATTAAATTGTGAAAATGTAAAATGTGGTAGTTAAAAGTGTGAAATAATGAAAGATTTGGGCTGTTAGTAGTATATAGGAAATTCGGTTACCATGGGTATTGGCCTAATTGTGCAATTTTGTATTTTTATGTGTTAAGGACTAAATTGCAAAGTAGTCAAAAGTCTAGGGGTAAAATTGTAAATTAGCCAAAATGAATGGTTTAGGCTAAATTGAATTGAATGAAAGTATGAATGAATTAATTTGATATTATATAGATCAAGATAAACAAATACCGGAACTAGATCGGGGAAAACGAAAAGTGGACGGATAGCCAATAGTTTTATCCGGGGATACGAGGTAAGTTCGTATAATTAGAATTGAACTTTTATAAACTTGTAATTATTGAAATGAATGTGTATAATGAAAATATTTGAAGTATAAATGCTTTATTGATATAATGTATTTGTTACTGAGCCCCGTTTGAACTATATAGATTCATTAGATACGAGTGACATGTTACTGGGATTACCATTTTGGTCGAGCTCCTGCATTTGTTGCAGACTCACCACAGATCGTATGAGCTTATCGATTTAACAGCTCGTAAGAGCTTACTATTTTTAGCTTATTGTAGCTTACCGTTTCAGCTTGTATGAGCTTACTGTTCAGCTCAATAGAGCTTACCGTTTAAGCTCATTAGAGCTTACTGTTCATCAGCTCAGAAGGAGCTTACCGATCATCGCTCAAAAGAGCATATATGATAATGAATTGATAGATTACTGACTTTGTTCACTTAAGGATCCTTTGAATTTCTAATAGCTCAATGGGCACAAATACTGTTTATACGGATGAGTTACGATTTATAAATGTTACTAATGTTATATATGATATATGAATGTAGAATGATGCAAAGTATTGTATAAATGGATGGTTTCATGTATTATTACAATGACTAACATGTGATGAATACTTGTGATTAGGTGTTTGTTAATTGAATTGGTTGCACTTTAAGTATTGCTTTGATTATGTATAAATGGTAAGTTTAGTTCTGAATTATACAGACTTACTAAGCTATAAAACTTACTCTGTTTCTTTTTCTATGTTTTATAGAGGATCGTTAGCTCGCTCGTTTTGGACAAGTCGGAGTTACACATCATACTATCCAATTTCCAATTGGTACTTTTGATTTTGTGGATATATGTAAATATGGATGTATAGGCTAGTTTATTAGATGATAGTTATGTTAATTGATATCATGACTTTGGTATGTTTTTGTATATAAGTTAAGCCATGTGATTTGACTTATTTTGTTACTATGTTTTGGTTGAATTAAGTATTCAATTATGGTATGTTTTGGCAAGGTAATGATGGAATGAAATTATGCAAGTGAAGTTTTGATATGTAGTTGTTAAATGAATGGATTATGCATGATGTTAAATAAGTATTTGATTATGTAATTGTTAGGTTTTGATATGGAAAATAATGTGTATTGAAATGGTTATTTTGGTTTCCTATTGAGTTGTAAAAATGTGGTCAATTATGCTTGTGAATGCTTGTATGTATAGGGTGGCAAAATGGCTTTACAAATGGCCTATTTTTGTCCACATTGGCAAAGACACGGACATGTGTCTCAGTAGTGTGCGACACACGATCATGCTGCACGGTCGTGTGTCCCTTGGGGTACCCTTTTGAATTAAGTTAGTATACCCTATAGGTTTGGCACGGCTTAGACACACGGGTTGGCACATAGAAGTGTGGCCGGCCGTGTGACCCAAGTCAGTAACCTCTTTAGTTTTCCCACGGCCATGGCACACGGGTGTGTCCTCGGCCGTGTGACATAAGTCAGTATGTATGCCCTGTTTTCACACGGTCTAAGACACGGGCGTATCTATTAGCCGTGTGAGGCATACGGCCTGTTCACACGGGCATGTGTTACTTGAAATGTTGAAATTTTTCTAAGTTTTAGAAAGTTTATTATGTTACCGATTTAGTCCTAAATGCATGATATAAGCTCTGTATGCTCGATATAAGTACATATTGAATGTGAATGAATGTTATTGATTGAAATAAGATGTTTTTAGATAAATGATTGTTCTGAATTGAGTTACAAGTCTGGTAATGCCTCTTAACCTTTTTTGGCGACGGTTACGGGTTAGGGGTGTTACAGTCGATGTTTAATGTTGGAAATACTTACTGGGGAATGGCATCAACTTTTAGTGGTTGGAAATCCACATCTAATTGGGGACGTTATGAAAAGTACATGGGAAGGGATGATGTACTCCCTACAACATCCACCAGTGAGGGGACCTCTTACATTGCAGATGTTGGTGGGTCAGATGATGACTTTGATGTGGATCCACCCCGAGAGCTCGGTGCCGGTGGTGCAGAAGTTTTATTCTTTTCTGAATCGGAGCCTGTTCCAACCAAACTTGAAGACAGTGAAGGGGGTTAAATGAAGAAGAAGAAGATCCATGATTTATGGCGTACTCGCCTCTAGCCCACATGTATAATGTCGATCTATCAGCAAATGATGCGTTGGAGTTTTCATATCTACCATACAGGAGGTGTGGCCACACAAGTTTATCATTGGATTCGGGTGAATTAGAAGTTGGTACGAAGTTTTCTAGTAATGATGGTTTTTTCGGTGTATTGAAGCAATATAGCACCATGAACGGGGTTAACTACCACATAGTTAAATCCAAATCTGAGAAGTTCGAGGCTAAGTGTACAGTGCAAGACGATACATGTTCATGGAAAATCATGACTTCAGTTAAGAAGAAGATCAAGTTCTAGGAGATAAAGAAGTTCACCAGTTCGAATACGTGTATTGCCTTTAGTATAATATCAACGGGTGTTTAGGGTTTTTGAATATTACTATTATTATTTAATGTTGCATTATTTAATGCACTCATAGCTTGATAGGTGTTTCACAAGATCATCCCAAGCTAGATTCAGAGATGATAGCGGGCTTAATACTACTGATGGTGAAAGTGGATCCCAGGACTGCTGTATCGGTCTTAATGGCCAATATTCGTAGCCAATTCAAGTACAAGCCTTCTTACCACAAGGCCTGGATAGCTAAGCAAAAGGCGTTGGAGAAGATGCATAGTGGGTGGGACGCTTCATACAATGAGGTATGGTAGTGATGTCAGGTGTAACAGCCCATTTTTAGTCAAACCAGAACAGTGGTTTTGGGACCATAAATATTAGGTCAAAATATTTATTTTATTATTATTTTAATGTTTACATTATGATAGAATAATTGTGAGAAAATTTTGTTAAGAAATTTTATCGTTTGATTTGTTAATTTGGTAAAAAGGACTAAATTGCGTAAAGTGAAAAATTGGAGTTCTATAAGTTAAAAGGGTTTATTAGCTATGAAATTAAATAGTGGAGGTCCTTATGTTGTAATTAGACCATTTGAATTATAAGTGGACAAGTATGGACAAGTATTAAGTTATTTTTATGTTTTATAACCAAGGTTAATTTTGGTATTTAGTTAATAAGCTTAAAATAAAAAAAAAACAATATTCATCTTTCTTTCTCCATCTCCAACCAATTTTAAAGATAAGAGAAGTCATTATTTTAGGGTTTCTATCGGCCAAGCTTCCTAGCTCAATTGTAGGTCCATTTTCGTGTTGTTTTTAATGATTTCTATGTTTTTGAGATCGTTGCAACTAGGTGTAGCTAGCCTAAGGACTAATTTGCAAAACTGTTAAAGATTTTAAATGTTTCTATTGATGAATAAGCATGTATTTTGAAGTTTCTTGATAGATTACAAATGCTTGTTGGTAGATATACAAGTTTTGTTAAGTGATTTTTAATGAAAATGTAAATTAAGGGTTAAATTATGAAATGTGTAAATTTAGAGGTTAAAATGTGAAATAAATGAAAATTTTAGGCTGCTATAACCATGATAAATATTTGGCTAGGCTTGGGTTGTGATGAAATTGAATAAATTTTGTTTTACGAGCCTAGGGACTAAATTGTAAAATTGTTGAAATATTAGGGGTAAAAGTGTAAATGTGCTTTAATGAATGTTTTGGATTGAATTGAATAGAGAGATAATTGAATAAGCTAAATTTGATATTATATAGATCAAGAAAAGAAAAATACAAACTTAGATCGGGGAAAGAACAAAGTCTCGAATTAGTTGATCCTTGTCATTGTTTTTACGTCCGAGGTAAGTTCGTATGTAATAAGCATTAATATAATTATGTTTTAAATGGTTTGATATTGTATGAATTGTGAATTCAAATCTACGGATATGTTCGATGATGTTTCAGCTTTGAAACTCTCGGTTGAACCTTAGGAATAGATTAGGATACTAGTGACCTGTCAGTAGGGCGGATATATTGATTTGGCTTCAGGTGATGATATTGGCATTTCGGGTGCGAACTTCACTTATTTGGATACGGGACATGATATTAGCATGTCGAGTGCGAGATGTATTGAGCTGGATTCGAGCCATGATATTGACACTTAGTGTGCTAGACTCCTAAGTATCCGTCCTCTATTCCGAATGGTTCAACGAGTATATTGAAGATGATAATTGGAGAGAAATAAATACGTATCGGTACAAGTATGTATAGAAAACTATTTGAGCAATGAATCAAAGGAAGTTGTAAGCATATGATAAATTATGTTGTTAAATTCCATGTTAACTTGGTGTTTAATGTTTTGATGCAATTTGAGTTACTTACTGAAAATGTAAATGAACAAAGAAATTTGCTTAATTATTTCATACGAGCTTAATAAGCTATAAAGCTTACATTGTTTATTTTTTCGTGTTTTATAGTGATTTCTAAGCTAGCTCGGACTTGGGGATCATCGAAGACTTCATCACACTATCAAGATATCAATTTGGTACTTTTAAGCTTATGTTTTGAGTATATGACATGTATAGGGTTTTGGTCATTTTGATTATGAGTTAATAAAGATTTTGGCCATTAGAATTGGCTTGTAAATGTTTATGTTTTAACTTTTAAATATAGCCATGAATATATAAATATGTGCATATATGTTTTGTGTTGTGAGTTTATGGATGAATATATAATGCTTGGGAATTATAAAGATTAGGATGTTAAGTGTTTGATTTTAAAGTAGTTACACGCTTGTGGTTTTAATGCAAAATGATGCAAGTTTAGAAATGTATAATTAGTTGTTTATAAGTGTGAATTGGTATAAATGGTATAATATGTATTTATGAATTGTGTGCATTGAGAAAGAGTGAATAGAATTAACACCCCTTACCCGTATTCGATACCGGAACAGGGTACTAGGCATTAATGGACTTAAACACAAGCAAACATAAATTTCTTAGTCATACATTTGTGTCCAAATTAAAACCATTCATACACAATCACAATGTCCCTAATACGAGCCTACGAGGCCCAAAACATGCATCAGAAGTGGTTCGGGACTAAACCGAGAACTTTAGAAAATTTCACAACTTAGAAAAATTTTCACTAAATAGGGGTCACATGCCCGTGTGGATATGGGACACGCCCCTGTAGGCAGGCCGTGTGGTCACACACGCCCGTGTCCCAACCCCTTGTAACTCTCTGTTTGTCACCCAAGAACAAAATGAAGACACACGACCAAGTCACACGCCCGTGTGCTAGGCCGTGTGTTCGATTTAAATATTATGAATTTTTATAAAATAGGTGCAGATTTCACACGCCTAGGACACTTGCCCATGCCTAAGGCCGTGTCATCCACATGGCTGAGGCATAGGCCCGTGTCTCTGCCCATGTGCTCAATTCTGAGCATTCTGTTTTGCAAAAATTAGGGTGTAGGGGACACACGGCCTAAACACATGCCAATGGGGTAGACCATGTGTCACACACGGCCACGCACGGCCTAGACACACGCCTGTGTGTCTACCTGTGTGGACAAAAATAAGGCTACTTACCAAGCCATTTTGCCACCCTTTGATGCACATACCTACACAACAAAACATAGTACCAATTCAAGCTTTTACATACAACCAAATCAGCCACAACCAAGAAATCAATATATCATTCACATGCTACAATTTCTCATACACAAACACCACATACTTACCAACTCAACTCAAGTAAAATACCACATCCATGAAAGATACCATCATATAGATTACTTATACCAATAGTAGCCAATTTCAAATGGCTTGATATAAAATGAAATTTCAACCATTAATAACCAACACTTTTGGCCAAATCAATTATGACATATAACAAAATAACCAAGTCTCCTATACATGACATAACTTAAAATGTTGAAATCATTGGTACCAAAATAATTGTTGATAGTGTGAGTGAATCTTTGACAGTCTCCGATCCCTGAGCTAGTTTGGTGACACTATAAGACAAGGGAAAAGAAGAGAGTAAGCTATAAAGCTTAGTAAGTTCCTATGCAAATAATAAGCATCATAACCACATAATTAACATACATTTAACATAATGAAAATTGGCAAGAATGGTATAAAATCTTATAGTCATACTTACTCAATCATAACCTTACCAAGGTTTCAACATATATCGAGCTCATTAGGAATGAGTTTTACGTACATACCTGTACTAACTCTCAATATAACCATAGCCTTTCACAACTTTGACATTCCTGTTGATCACTCAGAATATTAATAGATACTCGAAAAACTTGCACATAAGTGCCATACATGTAGCCAAAGCTACCTCATATCTCATAATACGTATAGGCTCGTATTCGAGCTATTTATGGGCCTGCTCACACAAGCTGCCAATCAGGACGTAGCTACACAGTGCTACTTGCACAAGCTATCAGATATTCACAACATATGCCGAACTACCCAGCTATTGATAGGACGTATGAGACCAGCACCTGGATCACATAAACACATGGGTTCCTAGTGACATGTCACTCGTATCCTATTCTATTCCTAAGGCTCAACCGGGAATTCTCGCTTGTCGAAACTTTGTCGAATATGTCCAAAGAGTTAATCACAATTCATAAAATATTAAATAATTTAAAATATAAATATAATAATGCATTATTTACATACGAACTTACCTCGGTACAAAAATAGTAGAATTTGACCTAATCGTCAAACACTTTGTTTTTCCCTCGATCTAGGTTTGAACCTCATTTTTCTTGATCTATAATAACAAATTTAACTTATTTAATACACACATTGTTAAATTCAGTCCAAAAATCATATTATGGAAAAATTACATTTTTGCCCCTAATGTTTCACATTTTTACAATTTAGTCCCTAGGCTCGTAAAATGATTTTCATCCAATTTCTTCATTACCCAAGCCTAGCTGAACCATTTTAATACTTATACCAGCCCACATTTCCACTTCACACTTTTACTACTTATTTTATAACTTTTACAAATAGGTCCTTTTTGACATTTTTACTGAAAATCACTTAGCAAAAGTTGTTTATCTAACACCAAACATGCATTTTCTACCATTAGACATCAAAATACACAAATATATATCATGGGTAAAATTTTAAACTTCATATTTCTTTCAAATTAGTCTTTGAATAAACTAGATTAGGTTGCAAGGACCTCAAAAACATGAAAATCATTAAAAACATGGATAGAATAGACTTACAATCGAGCTTGGAAGCTTTGGCCAAAACTCTAGCTATGGTGGCTCTTCAAATTCGACACAAGGGGATGAAATTGAAGAAGATGACATCTTTTATTAGTTAATTTTGTCTTTATTTACTAAATGACCAAAATGCCCTTTTCTTAAAACATAAAATTTCTCTTACTTCATATCCATTCTTATCCACTGACTTAACAAATGGTCTAATTACCATCTAAGGACATTCAATTCAAAATTTCATAGCAATTAGACACCGTTAGCTTCTAGAACTCAAGTTTTGTACTTTTTGCAATTTAGTCCTTTTTACTAAATTGAGTGCTCAAACATTAAAATTTTCGAATGAAATTTTCAAAAAATCATTCCATAAAACTGTAGACCATAAAAATGTAAGAAAAATAAATTTTTATGCATCAAATTTGTGGCCCCGAAACCACTGTTCCGACTAGGCCTAAAATTAGACTGTCACAACTTTCCCACCTTTAGGATTTTCATCCCCGAAAATCTTACCAGAAAATAGGTTTGGGTACTATTTTCTCATAGCTTACTTGGGTTCCCACGTAGCCTCTTCAACCCCATGTCGATGCCACAAAACGTTCACTAGGGTTGTACTTTTATTTTTCAACTGTTTAACTTCCCGAGCTAAAATCCTGATCGGTTCCTCACCATAAGTCATATCAGGTCGTATCTCAATCTTTGTCGGTGAAATAACTTGTGAGGGATATGAACGGTATAGTCGTAACATCGACACATGAAACACATTATGAATCCTTTCCAATTTTGTCGATAAAGCTAATCGATATGCCACTGGCCTTATTCTTTCAATAACCTCATACGGCCCAAATGAAATGTGGACTCAACTTGCCTTTACGGCCAAATCTCAGAATCTTCTTCCACCGAGATACTTTCAGAAATACTTTATCACCAATCTGAAATTCTATCTCTTTTCTCGTCAAATCTACATACGACTTTTGTCAATCTGAAGCAGCTTTCAAACAATCACGAATTACTTTTACTTTTTCTTCGGTTTCTCTAACCAAATCAACCCCGTGAATTTGTCTCTCACTGAGCTCTATCTAAAACAATAGAGTTTGACACTTGCAGCCATACAATGCCTCATACGATGCCATCTTTATACTCGACTGAAAACTATTGTTATAAGCAAATTCGACCAATGGTAGATATTTCTCCCAACTACCTTTGAATTCTAGAATACAACATCGGAGCATATCTTCAAGAATCTGAATTACTCTTTCAGACTGACCGTCAGTTTGTGGATGAAATGCGGTACTAAAGTTTAACTTCGTACCCAAAGACTCTTGTAATATCTTCCAAACTCTCAAAGTAAACCACGGATCTCTATCTGAAATAATAGAAATAGGCACTCCGTGCAATCTCACAATCTCAGAAATGTACAATTCAGCTAACCTATCAAGTGAGTAGTCAGTACGTACCGAAATAAAGTGAGCCAATTTTGTCAATCTATCAACAACAACCCGGATGACATCTTTCTTTTTCGGAGTCAAAGGCAAACCCATTACGAAGTCCATCATAATCTTATCCCATTTCCACTCGGGTACCATCACTGGCTGAAGTAATCCCGAAGGCACTTGGTGTTCAGCTTTTACTTGTTAACAAATCAAACATCTCAAAACAAACTGTGAAATATCTCTTTTCGTACATGACCACCATTACAATTTCTTCTAATCATTATACATTTTTGTACTACCTGGATGAACCGATAAGCAGCTACTGTGTGCCTCGTGTAAAATTTTCTAAATAAGTTCATCATTTTTCAGTATACATACTCTATTTTGGAACATCAAACAATCATCTAAACCGATCTGAAAGTTTATATCACTACCCGATTCACACTGAGCTCTTTTGGCTTGCAATTCACTATCATTTTTTTAAGCTTCACAAATTTGCTGAATAAATACCGGTCTAGCTCTCAACTCGGCCAAAATCAAACCATCATTAGACAAGGTCAATCTCGTATCCATAGCTCTCAAAGCAAATAAGGACTTTCTGCTCAAAGCATCTGCGACTACATTTGCCTTTCCTGGATGATAGTCGGTCACTAGTTCATAATAATTCAGTAACTCAAGCCATCTCTGTTGTCTCAAGTTCAGATCTTTCTGAGTCATCAAATATTTTAAACTTTTATGATCTGTAAAAATATGACATTTCTCACTGTAAAGATGATGTCTCCAAATCTTCAAAGCAAAAACGATGGCTGCCAATTCCAAGTCGTGTGTCGGATGATTCTTCTCGTATGGTTTTAACTGTCTCGAGGCGTAAGCTACCACTTTGCCCTATTGCATCAACACACAACTCAAACCATTCAATGAAGCGTCACTATAAATTACAAATTCTTTTCCCGATTCAAGTTGTACGAAAATTGGTGCCTCAGTTAGTAATGCTTTCAAGTTCTCAAAACTTTTCTGACATTTTTCAGATCATTCAAAATTTACATCTTTTTGCAACAACTTGGTCATAGGAGTAGCAATCATCGAAAATCCTTTGACAAAACATCGGTAATAACAGGCTAAACCCAAAAAGCTTCTAACTTCAGATACATTCCTTGCCTATTTCCAATCAACGATTGCCGAAATCTTACTTGGATCAACCCAAATACCATCACCTGAAATGATATGTCCCCAAAATCTGACTTTTCAGAGCCAAAGCTCACTTTTACTGAATTTAGCAAATAATTTCTTACCCCTCAATGTTTGCAATACAGTTCTCAAGTGCTCGGCATGCTCGGACTTGTCCCGAGAATAAATCAGAATATCATCGATGAACATAACCATAAATTTATCTAAATACGGTCGAAAAATTCAATTCATCAAGTCCATAAAGACAACAGGTGCATTATTTAATCTGAAAGGCATAACAAGAAATTCATAATGACCATAACTTATCCTGAAAGCAATTTTTGGCACATTTGACTCTTTAACTCTCAACTAATAGTAGCCAGATCTCAAATCAATCTTGAAGAATACCATTGCTCCTTTCAACTGATCAAACAAGTCATCAATTCTTGGTAAAAGATACTTGTTCTTTATAGTCACCTTGTTGAGCTGTCGGTAATCGATACAAAATCTCATAGATCCGTCTTTCTTCTTTACAAATAACATTGGAGCACCCTAGGGAGAAAAAATCGATCTCGCAAAACCCTTATCTATCAACTCTTGCAACTGATATTTCAATTCTTTAACTCGGTTAGAGCCATCCTATACGGAGCCATCGATATTGTTGAAGTCCTAGGTACTAAATCAATAACAAACTCCACTTCTCTGACCGGTGGTAATCCTGGTAACTCTTCCGGGAACACATCTGGATATTCACAAACTATCGGCACTGATTCAATTTTCAATTCAGACATATTTGTATTCAACACATAAGCAAGGTAAGCTTCACAACCTTTCCTTACATACCTATGAGCAGACATAGACGAAATCACTATAGGAAGTTCCCTTGATTCATCGATTTCAACCCAAAGAACTTCACCACTTTCACATTTCAATTCAATAGTTTTCTGTCTACAATTTATTATGGCATCATGTAGTGTCAACCAATCCATACCTAAAATAACATTGAATTAATCAAATGGTAACAACATTGAGTCAGCCGAAAAATAGTGACCTTGAACCATCAAAGGACAATTCTTGCAAACTCTATCAACTAGCACATATTTGCCTAAAGGGTTTGACACTTTAATCACAAGTTCAGTAAACTCAACAGACAAACTCTTACTAGATACCAAATTCACCCAAACATAAGAATGAGTCGATCCAGGATCAATCAATGCAATAACATTAGTATCATAAAGAGAAAATGTACCAGTAATCACATCGGGAGACGATACAACCTCACGAGCACAAATGGCATAGGCTCTAGCAAGTACTCTGGCCTCAGATCTCACAGCTGTATCTTTCGTTACACCTTTACTGCTAGTTCCATTCTAGGTATTTCTCAGTGGCCTACCTCTATTGATAGTATTACTCGGCCTTGCACTCTAAAATTGTTCTTTCTCAGCCATCTCAGGGCAATCTCGGATAAAATTCTCTTGGGAACCTCATTTGAAACAAGCTCAGTCATTCATCCTACATTCACCGGGATGTCTTCTTCTACAGTGCCGACATTTGGGTCTGTTAGACTTAACATTTCCCATACTTGCCATTGAAGTGGCTTGAGATTTAAAACTCGATTATTGCTTCTCGCGGTCTCTGTATGAATACCAAGCTGATACATTTGAACGAGAATTCATTTCTCTAGATTTATTTAACTAAGATTGAAATGACTTACTCATTGGCCTTTTTCTTGCATCTCTAGCCTTACTCTTTGCTTTTCTTTTATCTTTGCTTAGCTCTTCAGCTTTACAAGCTCACTTAACCAGCACAACAAATTTTTTTAGTTCCAAGATTCGAACTAACAATTGGATGTCCTCATTCAGTCCATCTTCGAACCTTTTACACATAATAGCCTCGGAGGAAACACACTTTTTGGCATACTTATTGAGCCTGACAAATTCTCGCTCATATTTTGTCACTGACATTCGGCCCTATTTCAGCTCAAAAAATTCTTTACATTTCTGATCGATGAGCCGCTGACTAATATATTTCTTTCGAAATTTCTCTTGAAAGAATTCCCATGTAACCCTCTCTTTCGGTAGCACAGATACTAGTATCTTCCACCAGTGATATGCTGTGTCCTTCAATAGTAATATAGCACATTTTAAGCATTCTTCGGGTGTACATGATAACTCATCAAATACCCTGATAGTATTCTCAAGCCAGAACTCGGCTCTCTTGGGGTCATCATTTGCATTAGCCCTGAATTCCTCAGCTTATTGCTTTCGAAGCTTATCAACTAGAGGCTTATTCTATCTTACCAAATCCACACCTTGAGGAACTACAAGAATCAGTTGGGGATAAGGAGGGGATGGAGGATGTTGAGCATTCGGATTTGTTTGAACAAACTTCAAATACCACTCATTCATCATTTGGAGGAAGGATTCTCTAGCTCCTCCTCCCTGACTGACCATGGGAGGTTGATTTTCAGATGACGGTGCCCCTTGAGTGAGAGCCGACGCATTTTTTTACATCATCAGCTACAACTCGGTTGGGATCCATTTACTATATGAAAGTTTAAAATTGTCAGGAGTCTTCACACTATCACAATTCATATATGACATGTATAGCTAGACTCTTACACATGCTACGTTAGTCCGAGAATCAACAAAATCGTAGCTCTAATACCACTAAATGTAACATCCCTTACCCGTATTCGACACTGGAACATGGTACGAGACATTACCGGACTTAAACACAAGCAAACATACATTTTCGAGCCATATATTTGCTTCCAAATTAAAACCATTCATACACAATCACAATGTCCCTAAAACGAGCCTACGAGGCCCAAAACATGCATAGAAAGTGGTTCAAGACTAAACGAGAACTTTAAAAAATTTCACAACTTAGAAAATTTTTCACTAAATAGGGGTCACACGCCCATATGGATATGGGACACGCCCGTGTGGGCAGGCCGTGTGGTCACAAACGCCCATGTCCCAACCCTGTGTAACTCTCTGTTTGTCACCCAAGAACAAAATGAAGACACACGACCAAGTCACACGCCCATGTGCTAGGACGTGTGTTCGATTTAAATATTATGATTTTTCGTAAAATAGGTGCAGACTTCACACGCCCATGCCTGAGGCTGTGTCATCCACACGGCTGAGTCACACACCCGTGTCTCTGCCCATGTACTCAATTCTGAGCATTCTATTTTGCAAAAATTAGGGTGTAGGGGACACACGGCCTAAACACATGCTCGTGGGGCAGACCGTGTGCCATACACGGCCTAGACACACACCCGTGTGTCTACTCGTGTGGACAAAAATAAGGCTATTTACTAAGCCATTTTGCCACCCTTTGATGCACACACCTACACAACACAACATAATACCAATTCAAGCTTTTGCATACAAACAAATCGGCCACAACCAAGACATCAACATATCTGTAACAACCCTTACCCGGGACCGTCGCCGGAGTCGAGCACGAGGCGTTACCTGACTTAACTTACTAATTCGGGGCATAAAATTTTCTTTTAAAATTAATTTATTTACATTCATTCAATATTTCCCTAAAAAGGGCCCTCGAGACCCTAAAACATGCAATTGAAATGGTTCGGGACCAAACCGGGAACATTAAAATTTTTCCGAATAGTTAGACAAATCAAAACAATTTATTTCATTATTCCTTATAAAACTGCCCACCTGTGTCATAGTCACTAAATAAATCATAACTCGAGTCACAATACTCAAAATTTAAATTCGTGAATTTTCAATAAAACTAGACTCATATATCTTCTTACTAATTTTTTTCCAGAATTTTTGGTCAAGCCAATTAGTACAGTTTATTAGTTAAAGTTTCCCATGTTGCACTATTTGACTACTCTGACCTCTCCTCACTACGAATCAATTTTCTCCCTGTACAAAATTAAAATAACCATGCCATTTGTTTCTCTTGAAATTAGATTCACTAAGGAATCTAGAAATATAAATTATAACCCCTAATCCCCTTTTTTTACAATTTTTAGTGAATTTATAAAGTCAGAACAGGGGATTCAGAAATCGCTCTGACCCTGTCTCACTAAAATTCAAATATCTCTTAATATACACTTCTTTTTCTTACTCTGTTTATTTCATATGAAAATATACTCAATAAAATTTAACTCTATATCTCATTCATCATCTAATTCTATTTCTACTATTCTTGGTGATTTTTCAAGTTCACGTCATTGCTGCTGTTCAATACTGTCTTAATGTTAATTTCACTTTTTCATGATTTCTTTATATTAACTATCATTTAGGCATACATAACACCGAAACATGTTCTTCATTAGAAATTTCAATAGCTAATCATTATCAAATATTTACATACCATTCTTTAGCCATATCATAAGGACATACTCACAAAATGGCTAAGTCCCTATACATGCCATAAACTAGAATGTTTGTAAACGAAGATACCCACTTGGCAACTTGATAGTCGATAGTGTGAAGTGATCTCCGACGACCTCCAACCCAAGATTGCTTTTAATTACTCTGAAACAAGGGAAAGTGAAAGAAGTAAGCTTATAAATCTTAGTAAGTTCACATGTAAAATAATAAGCATTAGCAAACAATTTAGCTTACTACTATGTTGTCATAATTTGCTTAAATAATGTTTAGTTCTTATTTTCCCATCTTACTCATCGGTAACCTTACCAAAGGCTCAAAATACAAAAGTCACCTTACTTAATAGCTTGCTTACATACCTACAACATCTCACTTAACACATGAGTACTCTTTCATAATATAGGCATATTGCCAATCATGTAATAAAGTGTCGCAAGCATAACTGAAAACTCATCACTTACTTAATACTTGATAATCTCAATTACTTACAATATCAAAATTAAATAAGTCTTAAATACATACCTGTACTCTTTCTTCATGTACTCACCTTGTGGTTTCTTTGACTTACTCTTTGGATTACTCAGGAACCTTTTCCTTTTTGAACTTACCATTGCCATGTCTTGACATGGTCTTACGTGGTATCCTTGCCTTATGAACTCACCAATGCCATGCCTTGGCATGGTCTTACATGGGACCTTTGCCTTATAGTAACTCATCAATGCCATATCTTAACATGGTCTTACATGATTTCCTTGCCTTATAGAACTTATCAATGCCATGCCTTGGCATGGTCTTACATGTTTTCCCTGCCTTATAGAGCTTATCAATGCCATGCCTTGGCATGGTCTTACATGATATCCTTATCTTACCAAATGCCATGTTCCAAACATGGTCTTACATGGTATCCTTGTCTTACCAAATGCCATGTTTCAAACATGGTCTTACATGGTATCCTTGACTTAGTGCCAATGCCACATCTTGATGTGGTCTTACATGGAGTCCTTAATCAATGCCGATGCCATGTCTTGACATGGTCTTACATGATATCCTTAACCGTCAATTCCTCCTTAAATGCCATGTTATGAACATGGAATTTTCCGTCAATTCTTCCTTAATTGCCATGGTACAACCATGGACTTTGAGATATCAATGCCTTGTCAAGTCATAGCTGAAACATACTTATTCAAATTCTCAAGGTTAGTCGCATAACTCAATAATAACAATACTAATAACAATAATTGCATAATAATAAAATGCTACTCAACTTACATACTTACATTCTCAATCTCATCATATCATCAACTTAACTTATTCTCATCAAACTATGCTAGCCAATACTTTCTTGTTATCATACAAAGCCATAATACAAAATATGGTCTTACATATAAATTTTACAAGTCCTCTTTCCAATATCGAATTATTATCGAACATTAATCATTATATCTAAAACTCAATACTAAAGTATTTATGGCCAAAATATCAATTTATCATTCAAATATGCATAATTAAATGCTTATTAAATATATGAACTTACCTCGATACCAAAATGACCATTTTACCAACTTTCCTGATTTTTTATTTTTCTTCTATTTTAGGTACAAATCTCACTTTCCGGGGATCTAAAACATCATATTTCACTTATTTAATTAATGTAATATTCAAAACATTCCCTAACTCAAACTTTGGCAAAATTACAATTTTCCCCCTAAACCTTTGTAGAATTACGATTTTGCCCCTAGGCTCGGAAATTAAAATTTATCAATTTTTATTATGTTTTATGACACACTGAACATTTTTCCCTTCTATGGCAATGTCAAATTCCCACTCTATCATGTACTTATGAACATTAGGTATTTTTACAGATTATGTCGTTTTACTCGTTTTCACTTAAAATCGCTTAGAAAAAGTTGTTTAACATAATTTCAAGCTTCATATTCTACCATAAAACATCAAAATAAACACATTTAACCTATGAGTATTTTTCCAAATATGAACCCTAGCATGAATTATTGCTAGAATAAGCTAAATCAAGTTACTAGGACTCCAAAAATGTAAAGAACATAAAAAAACAAGGCTAGAACGGACTTACTATTGAGCTTGGAAAGCTTGGAAACCATAACCATGGCTTCCCCATGCTATATTCGGCCTCCATGAAGAAGATGGACCAATTTTGGCTTTATTTTCCCTTTTTAATTCTTTTAATTACTAAATGACCAAAATGCCCTTAAATGCTTTTCTTTCAAATTTGTCCTATTCTTGCCCATTTTTGTCCAAACTTAAATATAATGGTCTAATTACTAAATAAGGACCTCCACTTTAAGAACCCATTTCAATTAAATCCCCTTTATTATCTAGAACACACATTTTGCTAATTTTACAATTTAGTCCTAATTATCAAATTAGGCACTTATACATAAAATTTCTTCAGGAAATTTTCACATAATTATTCAATCAATGAATAAACCTTAAAAATTAATCAGAATAAATTTTTTTGACCTCAGATTCGTGGTTTCGCAACCACTATTCCATTTAGGCCCTATTTCGGGATGTTACAATATCATTCACATGCTACCATTTATCATACACAAACATCACATACTTACCAACTCAACTCAAGCAAAATCCCACATCCATGAAAGATACCATCATACAGATTACTTATACCAATAGTAGCCAATTTCAAATGGCTTTATACAAAATGAACTTTCAACCATTAATAGCCAACACTTTTGGCCAAATCAATTATGACATATAACAAAATAACCAAGTCCCCTATACATGCCAAAACTCAAAATGTTGAAATCATTGGTACCAAAATAATTGTTGAAAGTGTGAGTGAATCTTTGACAGTCTCCAATCCTCGAGCTAGCTTGGTGACACTATAAAACAAGGGAAAGGAAAAGGAGTAAGCTATAAAGCTTAGTAAGTTCCTATGCAAATAATAAGCATCATAACCACACAATTAACATACATTTAACATAATGAAAATTGACAAGAATGTTATAAAAATCTTATATTCATACTTACTCAATCACAACCTTACCAAGGTTTCATCACATATTGAGCTCATTACGTATGAGTTTTACGTACATACCTATACTAACTCTCAATATAACCATAGTCTTTCATTCCTGTTGAACACTTAGAATATTAACGGATACTCAGAAAACTTGCACATAAGTGCCATACATGTAGCCAAAGTTACCTCATATCTCATAGTACATATAGGCTTGTATTCGAGCTATTCACGGGCCTGTTCACACAAGCTGTTAGTCAGGATGTAGCTACACAGTGCTGCTCGCCAAGTTGTCAAGTATTCGCAACATATGCTGGACTACCCAGCCATAGGTAGGACGTATGAGACCAGCACCCAGATTACATAAACAAATGGGTTCTTAGTGACATGTCACTCGTATCCTATTCTATTCCTAAGGCTCAACCGGGAATTCTCGCTTGTCGGAGCTTTGTCGAATACGTCCAAAGATTTAATCACAATTCATACAATATTAAAGCATTTAGAACATAAATATAATAATGCATTATTTACATACGAACTTACCTCAATACAAAAAGAGTAGAATTTGACCTAAGCGTCAAACACTTTGTTTTTCCCTCGATCTAGGTCCGAACCTCATTTTGCTTGATCTATAATAAAAAATTAACTTATTTAATACACACATTGTTCAATTCAGTCCAAAAATCATATTATGGCAACATTACATTTTTGCCCTTAATGTTTCACATTTTTACAATTTAGTCCTTAGGCTCGTAAAATGATTTTCATCCAATTTCTTCATTACCCAAGCCTAGTTGAAGCATTTTAATACTTATAGCAGCCCACATTTTCCACTTAATCACACTTTTACTATATATTTTATAACTTTTACGAATAGGTCTTTTTTGACATTTTTACCGAAAATCACTTAGCAAAAGTTGTTTATTTAACACCAAACATGAAGTTTCTACCATTAGACATAAAAATAAACAAATATCTATCATGGGTAAAATTTTAAACTTCATCTTTCTTTCAAATTAGTCATCGAATAAGCTAGATTAGGTTGCAAGGATCTCAAAAACATGAAAATCATTAAAAACGGGGCTAGAACGGACTTACAATCGAGCTTGGAAGCTTTGGACAAAACCCTAGCTATGGAGACTCTTCAAATTCGACATAAGGGGATGAAATTGAAGAAGATGACATCTTTTATTAGTTAATTTTGTCTTTATTTACTAAATAACTAAAATGCCCTTTTCTTAAAACATAAAATTTCTCTTACTTCATGTCCATTTTTGCCCAATAACTTAAAAAATGGTCTAATACCATCTAAGGACCTTCAATTTAGAATTTAATAGAAATTAGACACCTCTAGCTTCTAGAACTCAAGTTTTGTACTTTTTGCAATTTAGTCCTTTTTACTAAATTGAGTGCTCAAACGTCAAAATTTTCGAATGAAATTTTCACAAAATCATTCCATAAATTGTAAACCATAAAAATATAAGAAAAATAAATTTTTCTACGTTGGATTTGTGGTCCCGAAACCACTGTTCCGACTAGGCCCAAAATTAGGCTATTACATAGAATGTGCATAAGATATGGTTCAATTGGTTGATTAAAATGCCTTTTAATGTTATGTTCTGGTGGTATTTGGGTTAATATAGGTGTGCACAAGTTTGGGTGGCAAAATGACTTGTTAAACAACCTATTTTTGTCCATATGGGCAGAGACACGGGCGGGTGTCTCAGCCATGTGTGACACACGGTTATGTTCATGGTCGTGTGTCCCCTAGTGTTGAAACTGAAATCAAGTTAGTAAACTCCACACGGCTTCACACACGGGCATCTAATTTGGCCATGTGGCATAAGTTAATATACCTTATAGGTTTGGCACGACCAAGCACACAGCCTGGCACACTGGCGTGTATGGCCATTTTTAGGGCACATAGGCTAGCCACACGGGGGTTTGTGTTGGCTGTGTAACCCAATTCAGAGAGTTACACGGGGTTGGACACGGGCTGGGACACGACCATATGCTCTCATTTCGAATGTCCACACGACCTGTGACATGGGATTGTCTAGTGATCGTGTGAGACACACGGCCAAGCCACACGGGTGTGTGTCCCCTGTTTTTGAGAAAAATTATTAAGTCTTCAAAAAGTTTCTAAAGTTATCAGTTTAATCCCGAACCATTCCCAATGCATGTTAGGTCTTTATAGGCTCGTATTAGGGACAAAATGTTTAATTGTGATTGAATTGTTTATGAATTGATTAATTGTATGAAAAATGTATGTTTAAATGTGTGATACGTTCGGTAATGCTCTGTAACCCTATTTCAGTGTTGAATACGGGTGAGGGGTGTTACATCTGGTGTTGGACAGGTACATCCTAGGCTACTTAACAGACCTTGAAACGGTTTCTATGTACTACAACGACTACTTGCTCCATGGATGCCAAGTGTTCAATCATTTGTTTTGGAGCTTTAAGCAAAGGTGGGACGCATTCCAGTACTGCAAGCCATTGGTACAAATTGACGGCACCTTTATGTATGGTAGATATACCCATCGACTATTGCTAGCTGTGGCACAGGATGGTGATGGAAAGATCTTTCCAATTGTGTTTGCAATAACATTGGGGGAGTCAGGTGACGGTTGTGATTCCTTTCTTTATGTCTGCCCCCAACTTGTTATCTGCATTATATCGAATCGGGGTGCTGGAATACTAGCCGTAATTGAACGACAGGAAAGCTTCTGAGATCGCACACACCATCGATATTGTCTAAGGCATGTTGCATCCAACTACTACGAGAAATATTGGTCTACTATTGAATAACGAAAGGTGACCAACATGGGTATTTAATCGCCACTAATATTATTTGGTTTGTAATATTAAATTTGTTTTGAATGGAAGAGTGGTATGTAATTATTTCTATCCACTTATATTGATAGGATACGTGATCAATAATGACCATTTTTATGATATGTTGGCAATTTTGCAGTCAATTAACGATCAAGGTGCAAACTACCTCTGTAACATACCTTTCGATCAGTGGACACAATCATACGATGATGACGTACGATATTGTCAGATGACCTCAAACCTAGCTGAATGCATCAAGTCTATTTTAAAAGGATTGCGTTATTTGTCGATAACCTTGGTTGTGCGGGAGACATACTTTTATTTGGTAGCAATGTTTCCAAAGTGAGTAGCGAGTTATAAAGGCCAAATGCAGGAAGGCCATGTATGGTGCTGGAAGGTAGTGTAAGAAATTAAGAAGGCTAAGGCGTGGGTCAAGTCCTTGCACACAGTGTATCACAATTGCGACAACTTATGATTTCGTGTGATGTAGTTTGACAAATCAAACCAAGGTATTCCCAGCGAACAATGTTGTGTACACCTGAGAAATAAGACTTGCGACTGTGGGAGGTTTGACGCACTTCATTACCTATGCTCCCATGTAATTGCAGCTTGTTAGAATCTCTGTTTGGATCCCATGAGCTATGTCAATGAAGTGTACAAATTAGAATACATGTGCAACGTGTGGAGACACATATTCCCACCAATTCCAGATGAATGTAAGTGGTCGTCTGTATCGCTTGCTTCATTTAAGTTGTTGCCAAATAGATAATTGTGTCACAAACTAAAAATTCGACCATTCTCAACTAGAATATGTGATAATATGAATATCTAGGAAAGAACGAGCCAACAGAAGTTATGCAGGTGATGTAGGAATTTGGGTCATACAATGCCAACAAGTCCACATCGAAATAACTCCTAATTTATTAAATGAAACAATATAAAAATAATTTGTACAAAAATATTAAAAAAATAAATCAATGCATGTGTTGGTTAGAATCGGTACCACATGGGGGTGGTCGACGGTTACGCGTTGGATTCCTTCTTGGTTTAGCTTCAGGCTAGGGTTGTGGTTGTTCAGGATTAGCTTCTGTATGTGGGTGTTGGAAGGATTACCTACCTTGATAGAGCAAAGATTACGGAGGTGTTTGCATCACTCACGGTAGAGGTGTTTGGATCTCATAAGGCGATTGAGATTGGAAATGAGTTGAGCTCCCTGACGGTGCCTCGTGTTGTCCTTCTTGTGACAATGGCCTATATATCGTTGGTTGACTTAGAGTCAATGGGAAATGAGATGCATCGGGCCATGCATTCCAACCTTGCATAGGAGTGGAAAAAGAAATATAAGGGATAGGATACACACTTGGCATAATCTGAAGGGGCTGTGGTGTGGGCATCGTCTCTTGCTCCGTTGGGGCCGGTGATTGCGTGAGCACTGTTGATGGGCCCGTCTCGCTAGCCATTATCCTTGGATTTAAAGGGCTCCGTCATTCCCTTTCGACATGGATTTGTCAATGCCTCTCCTCTTCCGAGAGTAAATATGACTTGCCTTGCCATGGATCCTAAACCATGGCATGTAATTTGGATCGCACACTAACTTTGGAATGATAGTCGGATCGTGAGTAGGTATATTATCATACTGATTTTCTCATATTTCGATATATTTTGAGTGGAAGACCGGCTAATGTCTATTCGGTCACCGTAAATCAATTTTGTACTCATCATCTAGCACCTAAGGTAACATAGGAATTAGTTGTCAGAATCTGAATTGCCACAAAACTCTATTCGTCTGGTGCATCTCGACGATAGCGTAGTTGACCAATGAGACCCTAACATGCCAGATCCTTATATGGTGTCCATTAAAACTATATGAATATGATAAAAATATTAGTTATATACATAATACTAAATACTAAATACGAAATTGACTATGTTATGTATATATAGTTCAAAATGAAGTAAATACTTACATGTGGTTTTGATTGTTGGTCTAATAGAAGCTATATATCTTTAAGAGCGGTAGGTATTCCCTCGTAACTCGGTGAATGGTTCCACCTATTTAAATAAAATTTTAGCATAAAATTATATTTTAAATCTATTTAATAATTGTAAAATGTAATATAAATTTTACCTTGTTGAGAGTGGGAATGTAAACGGGTGGTCCACTCGAGGACGTAAAAATAGAAAGCGAAACCGAGCCAATGATTGTAGCAGTTAGAGGCAACCTCCAATTTTGATTTTATTTGGCTGTGTCGTCCGACACATCTCCTGGTATAATGTCGACAAAACGGCAGACCCCCAACTGAGTTCGCCAGGTGCTCTAAAATTGATGAGTTTCAATAGCCACCTCAAATGTACGAAGTTTCGTGACTTGTTGAGCATCAAATAACCTTTGAGGATCTAAAAGATTTACACCTGAGCATATCGTACTCTTTATACTTCAACCGAATCATCCCCCGACTCCGGGAATGTGTCTCGTAACTAGCCCATATCGATCCGGCCTCTGTAAATAATATCCGAAATCGCTCCCAAAAGATCGTAACATATGGCTTCCAAATTAGCAGATTGAGCGGACCCGGTGAGTACGGACCCATCCACCGATAACCCTAATTTTAACTGTATGTTCTATAAAGTGATGGTACACTCCTCACATAGAAGATGAAATGTGTGCATCTTGGGTCTCCACCTCTCCACAAACGCGTTGATGAGTTTCAGGTCCAACTTGCACCCTCAGCCTATATTAGCCACGTGCAAAAAACCCGCTTCCCTCAAGTACTTTTCAATCAACGATGATGGAGGACTAGGTATATTACGAATAAAACATTGTAATACTCGATCTACCGACTGTTATAAAAAATTATAAAAAAATATTAATTAAATTAAAAAAATGAAATAAAAATAGTAATTAATATTAAAAATAAAATTAATGCTTATCATTTTCATTTGGTCGACGGAGATATGTTTATCATCAAGATGAATTAATTGCCAGGCCATTGGTAATACGATCAAATTTCTTAGAAATTATAAAAAAATAATACTAATTTAGACAAAAATAAAAAAATTAAAGAGTTTTGAGGGATGTTTTGAGAAATTTAGAGAGATATTTGGAGGAATTATAATTTGGAAGAAATTTTGTGTGAAAAAAATGGGTGAGGGGTTTATAATTTTTTTTCCTGGCCGTTGGGCCCAACGGTCAAATTTTTAAATAGCCGTTGGAGGTGACCGTTGGGGGAAAACACGGGGAAAATGACGTTCCTGTTAGCGTTTTTTACTAAAGCGCATTCACGTCAGCGCACTTTTGTTGATATGGGGAAAAACACGTCTCCGTTAGCGCACTTTTTTACATTTCCCCTAAAAACATGTCCATGTCAGCGCGTTTTAGTGTTTTCGATTCATTCCAATAATTTTTTTTGGAGCGGCCTATTTCCATAAATAATTTAGAAAATGGGCCTTGGTACTATGCCCCAAATACATATGTATTTTGAAATTATTTTAACAATGAACTGTATTTTGTTACTATTTATATCTAAGCCCATATTTTATCCTTATTTCGTTGCCTTGCCTAACCGGTATAAATAAATATTGATTACATTTTACCCTTTTGCCTAACAATAGTACGCATATCATTTGCTTTCTTTATAATAAAATTAACTAGCGAAAAGAAAACCATTGTGCATAGTGTTAACGTATTAAATTACCATATCATATAAAATTTAATTTCTGTAAGAAATACTCACTCTTTTTTCTTTTTTCTTTTGGTTTATTAAGTATACACTTGTGCAAAAATAGTACTAATTAGTACTAATTTACTTTCCCCACTTAGTTTTAGGCGGATAATAACTCATATCAATTTAATTATTTAAAAATAATTTATTTTTTAAAAAATATATCAAAATTTTTATTAAATCAAATGAAAAATAATTATGCAAGCATAGATTATTTTAAGTTAAATTATGGTTATGGTCCCTAAATTATTTTTAAATTTAAGATTTGATATTTATTATTTAATTTGTTTCATCTATATAATATCATTAGCTAGTCAGAATAATTGACACTCTTAATTATTCCTGTTAAAATAGACAAATGGATTTTTTCTTAAAAATACTCATTTCATCTTATCGTGCTAAAGTTCAATTTGTGTGTGGGTGTGGGTGTGCACGCATGCATGCGTGTGTATCTCTATGTGTATGTGTTAGAAATGTGTTTTTAAGAGAAATTGACGTCATCATTTTAACTGCAATGGTTAAAGATGCTAATTATTTGGACTAACCAATATTATTGTAAAACTAGATGACCAAATAATATCAAATTAAAATATATGGATTAAATTTCAAATTTGAACATGGTAGATTGATCAAAAATGCAATTTTACCATTATCTTATAATGACTAACTCAAAGAAATCAAAGATATCATATGAGGGTAACAAACACATGGCGAGGTCATTAGACAAAGCAGTTGGGTGAGTTGCTTTCGTAAAGAGTATACAATAAAGAATTTTCAACCATGGTACTTCTTGTGGATTAACTCTATGATTAAGTAATTACAAATTATTGGAGCGATGCTTTTAAACATAATTGCAATTACTAGAGTCTAATTGTATATGTCCGATTGGTCCCTCCACTAGCTTAACAAAAGCTCGATCAGACTACTTTTGAAATAGAAGAAAATTCTATGACTTTGGAAATAATTTAATTGAGTCAATTTATTTGATGGGGAATTAAATTGGGCGATCGTAAGAATTTTTCAACTAGAGAATTTGATTAAAGAATTTTCTTGAAAAATTAATTTGAAAAATCTAAGTGATTTTTGAGAAAATTAATTTGGCTCAACTAAAATTAAATTAATAAAATTAATTAAAATTAATAAGATATTTTTGGAAATTAATTTTCAAGCCAGGCAATTGGCTTAATAAGTAATTGAACTTGAAAATTTGACTTGAGATCCTAAATTGGGCCCGGGAGTCCAAAACTGAAACCAAGACCCAAAAACTGGTCGAATTGATCCTGATAGGTGAAACATGGCCGACGGTCCAATCAATGGTTGGACTGGACCGGTTGGGCTGTCACTGGTCCTGTAACGCCCCCACGCCCGAGATCGTCACCGGAGTCGAGTATGAGGTGTTACTAAACTTAATTTAACATTTTAAGAACTTTAGATTATTTGTTTCTACATTCAAAGCTTTTTAGCTACTTGCATTACAGTCACAAGAAAAATCATATCTCGAGTTAAGAAACTCGAAATCAAGATCCGTAAATTTTCTCTGAATCTAGACTCATATGCCTATCTACTAATTTTTTTCTAGAATTTTTGGTTGGGCCAATTAGTACAGTTTATTAGTTAAAGTTACCCCTGTTTCAGGGCTTGACTGGCCTGACCTCTGTTTACTACGAACCACTTTTCTCTCTGTATAAAATTCATATGAATATGAGGTTTATTTCTCCTGAAACTAGACTCAATAAGGATTCTGGGGATATAAAATAAGCCACCTAATTATATCTGTACAATTTATGGTAAATTTATAAAGTTGGAACAGGGGATTCAGAAATTGCTCTGACCCTGTTTCACTAAAATTCAAATATCTTCTAACATATAATTCTTTTACCAGTTTAGTTTGTTTCATGTGAAACTAGACATAATAAGCTTCAATTTGATATTTAATACATCACAAATTCAATTTATATGATTTTTAGTAAATTTTCAAACTCACGTCAGTGTTGCTGTAATATTCTGTTTATGGCAAATTTCATCCTTTTTATGAATTTTCATGAACTAGGTAACTTATTAACTTTCCATAACATCAAACATATTCTAAACTAACCATTTCCATAATTTATCATTATCAAGCACTTCCTCAACCATTTCATCACCATACCATAAGATCATTTACACAAAATAAGTATTTTGCTATACATGCCATACTTGAATTTACAAGCCATTTTACCGAAAAGTTCTTCCGGATAGTGTGACTGAGCTTCCGACCAATCCCGACTCCTAAGCTGGCTTGTCCAAAACTAAAATGAGTAAGAAAGAGGGAGTAAGCATAAATGCTTAGTAAGTTCATATGCAAATAATAAGTAACATAACAAAGCAATCATACCAAACAACATTAGCATGGTATCACCAAAACATATATCACATTTCTAATCATCATTCACCATCTTACTACATTATCGTTGTTGTATAAATTCTTAACCCGAAGGTTAAGTACATACCTGTCCAAAGTATCCATTTCAAAACACTTACCAATACGTCTCTTTTCATCTCGAGTATTCCTCCATTTGAGTAGAACTTTACCCGTTGAACTCATCGGAATATAATTCGGATACGTAGGAAGTTTGCACATAAGTGCCACATATGTAGCCAAGCTACCATGTAACCCGCCCATAAGCGAACTCGGACTCAACTCAACGAGCTCGGGCGTTCGCATCCATAATGAACTCGGACTCAACTCAACAAGCTCGGATGCCTAGTTACATCTCACGAACTCGGACTCAACTCAACGAGTTCGAACATTCGCATCCATAAGTGAACTCGGACTCAACTCAACGAGTTCGGATGCTCAACCATCCTAGTGACATGTCACTTGTATCCTAATCTATTCCTAAGGTTCAAACGGGATTTTCCTCGAACACATATCCTTGTCGTCTTTCGTAGAATGCCTAAACCAATACTCATTAACAATTATGTTTAACAAGTAATTCACATAATTTGCATTTTATTCAAATTAACCACAAAGCATATATTTCATGATAAAAATCAGCATATCACATAATTGACATCAATGACTTAAAAATAACAATTATGCTACATTATTTACACATGAACTTACCTTGGTACCAAAATACAAAGGTTTTGCAATTTAATCCACAATCTTTTCTTTTCCTCGATTGGAGTCGTTTCCACGTCTTTCTTGATCTAAAATAACACATTTAACTTATTTATCACTCACATTATCAAATTAACCCTTAATTCAAATTTTGACAAAATTACAATTTTACCCCTAAACTTTTGCATATTTACATTTTTGCCCCTAAGTTCGGGATTAAACTTTATTCCTTATTCTTATGTTTTACAACATGCTGATCACTTTTCCTTCTATGGCAACATCAAATTCTCACTCTAACATGTACTTGTGACTATTAGGTATTTTTACCGATTAAGCCCTTTACTCGTTTTTGCTTAAAATCGAGTAGTACAAGTTTTCTAACATAATTTAAAACCTCATATTCTATCATAAAACATCAAAATACACAAATTTCACCTATGGGTATTTTTCCAAATATAAACCCTAGGTTAAATTATTGCTAACATAAGCTAAATCGAGCTCACGGATCTCAAAAACGTAAAGAACTTGAAAAACGGGGCTAGAATGGACTTACAATCGAGCTTGGAAGCTTGAAAACCCTAGCCATGGTTTCTCCTTGCTATATTCGGCCATGGGTTGAAGATGAGCAAAATTGGCTTTTAATTTTGTATTTTAATTCATTTTACCCCTAAATGACCAAAATGCCCTTACTACTAAACTTTCAAAAATTCCTTCCATGTCCTAATTTTGTCCATGAACTTCAAATTGGTCAAATTGCTATTTAAGACCTCCTAATTAATATTTCAAAGCAATTTCATACTAAAAACTTCTAGAATGCAAGTTTTGCAAATTATTCGATTTAGTCCCTAACTTCAAATTAAGCACTTTATGCATAAAATTTCTTCACGAAATTTTCACACAATCATGCAATCATATCATAAACCTCAAAATAATTATAAAATAATTATTTCTATCTCGGATTTGTGGTCACGAAACCACTATTCCGATTAGGCCCTAATTCGGGATATTACAACTCTCCCCCCTTTAAGGATTTTCGTCCTCGAAAATCTTACCAGTAAACAGATGTGGGTATTGATTTCTCATAGTTTATTCGGATTCCCATGTAGCTTCTTCTACTCCATGCTTTTGCCACAACACCTTCACAAGTGCAATATTTTTATTCCTTAGTTGTTTGACCTGTCGAGCTAAAATCTTAATTGGTTCTTCTTCATAGGTCATATCTGGTTGTAGTTCAATTTCTGTCGATGAAATCACATGTGAAGGATCCGAACGATACCGGCGTAACATAGATACGTGGAACACATCTTGAATCTTCTCTAATTCAGGTGGTAAAGCTAGCCGATATGCTACCGGTCCAACTTTTTCAATTACCTCATACGGCCCAATAAAACGTGGACTTAATTTGCCCTTCCGTCCAAATCTGAGAACCTTTTTCCACGGAGACACCTTTAAAAATACTTTATCACCAACTTGAAATTCAATGTCCTTTCGTTTTCAATCTGCATAAGATTTCGCCTATCCGAAGTTGCTTTCAAACAATCTCGAATTACCTTCACTTTTTCTTCGCTTCTTTTATTAGATCAACTCCATAAATCTGATTTTCCTTGAGTTCACCCAATACAAAGGCGTTCGACACTTACGACCATACAATGCTTCATAAGGTGCCATTTTCAAGCTCGTCGATAACTATTATTGTAAGCAAATTCTACCAACGGTAAGTATTTTTCCCAACTTCCTTGAAATTCCAATACACAACATCCGAGCTTATCTTCAAGAATGAATTACTCTCTCGATTGTCCATCACCGTGGATGAAAAGCATCTCGAAATTTAATTTTGTACCTAACGCGTCTTGCAATTTTTGCCAAAACCGCGAGGTAAACCTTGGATCTCTATCTGAAATGATCGACAATGGTATTCCATGTAGTCTAACAATTTATCTAACATACAATTCAGCCAACTTGTTAAGAGAATAATCCGTGCGCATCGGGGATAAAATGAGCCGACTTAGTTAGTCCATCAACTATTACCCGATGGCATCTTTCTTTCCCGGAGTTAATGGCAATCCTGAAACAAAATCCATAGTAATCCGATCCCATTTCCATTCAGAACCATAATAGGTGAAGTAATCCCAAGGCACTTGGTGTTCAGCTTTCACCGTTGACAAATCAAGCATTTGGACACAAACTCGATATATCCTTTTTCATTCCATTCCACCAATACATTTTCTTCAAGTCATTATACATTTTCGTATTACCCGGATGAATCGAGAAACAACCACTATGTGCTTCTGTAGGATCTTTTGAATCAATTCCTCATTCTTTGGTACACAAATCCGATCTTTAAACATTAAGCACCCATCGTAACTGATTCTCAATCTAACTCAGTATCAACTTCACACTTTGCTTTCCTTTGGCTTGCAAATCTTGATCATCTTTCGAGCTTCAAAATCTATTGTAAAACGTCGGTTTTGCTCTTAACATTATAGAGAGAAATGTACCGGTAATCACATCGGGTGAGGAAGCATCTTCGCGCGCTTTAATAGCATAAGTCCTAGCTGGAGCCCTTCCTTCAGGTCTAATTGGTGCATCCCTGGCTACATTCTTACTACTTGTTTCGGTCCCAGCTTTTCTTGGTTATCTTCCTCTCGAATCCGCCCCACTTGTTTTTGTATTCTGAAATTTTTCTTTTTCAGCTCTCTCTCGCGATCTCTAATAAAATGATCCAAGAACCACATCGAAAACATTCATTTGCTCTGCACGGGCCAAAATGATTTCTACCACACCGCTGGCACTCAGGTTTAACAAATCTCGAATTCCCTACACTGGCTGCCGAAGTAGTCTGGGACTTAGGACCCACATTTTGCTTCTTATAGTTTCCATATGATTGCAGCTGAAGTTTGAGAACGAGGATTCATATTTCTTGACTTTCCAGGTTGCTGTGAGAATGAACTGCTCATCGGTCTTTTCTTCCACTTTCTAGTCTCGATCTCGCCTTTTCTTCTCTTTAAGTAATTCTTCAGCCTTACAAGCTCGATCAACCAATACTACCATTTCTTTTAATTCAAGAATTCCAACAAATACCTTGATGTCTTCGTTGAGCCCGTCTTCAAATCGTCGGCACATCTTGGCCTCTGTAGGAACATACTCTCTGGTATATTTACTTAATCGAACAAACTCTCTTTCATATTCTCAGAATCACATATATTACGTTGCTTCAGTTCAAGAAATTCTTTACGCTTCTGATCCATAAATCTTTCACTAATATATTTCTTCCGAAACTCTTCTTGAAAGAATTCCCATGTTACTCTCTCTTTCGGTACCACCAAAATCAAAGTCTTCCACCAATTATAAGCTGAATCCTCAACAAAGATATAGCGCATTTCAAACATTCTTCAGTGTACAAGATAATTCATCAAATACCCGAATAGAATTTTCAAGCCAAAACTCGCTTTCTGGCATCATCATCAATATTTGCTTTAAATTCTTTGGCCCCTTGCTTGCGGATTCTATCAACTGGATTTCTATGAAATTTCATCAGATCCATACCTTGAGGTATCGGGGTACAGGTTGAGGAATTGGGGGAGGTGGGGGAGGTTGTACATTTGGGTTCGTACGAACGAACTCGAGTGTACCATGCACTCATCATTTGGAGAAAGGCTTCTCGACTCCTTTCTCCTCCTCCTCGACCAACAGTAGGAGGTGGATTTTCAGTCGTACGCTGCTCCTTCAGCCGAGTGGCGCATTACTCTCTCTACTTCATCCGCCACACTGAATCGGGATCCATTTACTATAAAAAAAAATCATTGAAAAAGGTCAGAAGTCGTCACACTATCACAATTTATACATATGGCATGTATAGCAAAATCTGTACATACAACACGTAGTCCAAGAACCGACTAAACCTGCTCTGATACCACTAAATGTAACGCCCCCACGCCCGAGACCGTCACCGGAGTCGAGTATGAGGTGTTACTAAACTTAATTTAACATTTTAAGAACTTTAGATTATTTGTTTCTACATTCAAAGCTTTTTAGCTACTTGCGTTACAGTCACAAGAAAAATCATATCTCGAGTTACGAAACTCAAAATCAAGATCCATAAATTTTCTCTGAATCTAGACTCATATGCCTATCTACTAATTTTTTTCTAGAATTTTTGGTTGGGCCAATTAGTACAGTTTATTAGTTAAAGTTACCCCTGTTTCAGGGCTTGACTGGCCTGACCTCTGTTTACTACGAACCACTTTTCTCTCTGTATAAAATTTATATGAATATGAGATTTATTTCTCCTGAAACTAGACTCAATAAGGATTCTGAGGATATAAAATAAGCCACCTAATTATATCTGTACAATTTATGGTAAATTTATAAAGTTGGAACAGGGGATTCAGAAATTGCTCTGACCCTGTTTCACTAAAATTCAAATATCTTCTAACATATAATTCTTTTACCAGTTTAGTTTGTTTCATGTGAAACTAGACATAATAAGCTTCAATTTGATATTTAATACATCACAAATTCAATTTATATGATTTTTAGTAAATTTTCAAACTCACGTCAGTGTTGCTGTAATATTCTGTTTATGGCAAATTTCATCCTTTTTATGAATTTTCATGAACTAGGTAACTTATTAACTTTCCATAACATCAAACATATTCTAAACTAACCATTTCCATAATTTATCATTATCAAGCACTTCCTCAACCATTTCATCACCATACCATAAGATCATTTACACAAAATAAGTATTTTGCTATACATGCCATACTTGAATTTACAAGCCATTTTACCGAAAAGTTCTTCCGGATAGTGTGACCGAGCTTTCACCAATCCCGACTCCTAAGCTGGCTTGTCCAAAACTAAAATGAGTAAGAAAGAGGGAGTAAGCATAAATGCTTAGTAAGTTCATATGCAAATAATAAGTAACATAACAAAGCAATCATACCAAACAACATTAGCATGGTATCACCAAAACATATATCACATTTCTAATCATCATTCACCATCTTACTACATTATCGTTGTTGTATAAATTCTTAACCCGAAGGTTAAGTACATACCTGTCCAAAGTATCCATTTCAAAACACTTACCAATACGTCTCTTTTCATCTCGAGTATTCCTCCATTTGAGTAGAACTTTACCCGTTGAACTCATCGGAATATAATTCGGATACGTAGGAAGTTTGCACATAAGTGCCACATATGTAGCCAAGCTACCATGTAACCCGCCCATAAGCGAACTCGGACTCAACTCAACGAGCTCGGGCGTTCGCATCCATAATGAACTCGGACTCAACTCAACAAGCTCGGATGCCTAGTTACATCTCACGAACTCGGACTCAACTCAACGAGTTCGAACATTCGCATCCATAAGTGAACTCGGACTCAACTCAACGAGTTCGGATGCTCAACCATCCTAGTGACATGTCACTTGTATCCTAATCTATTCCTAAGGTTCAAACGGGATTTTCCTCGAACACATATCCTTGTCGTCTTTTTAGAGAATGCCTAACCAATACTCATGTAACAATTATGTTTAACAAGTAATTCACATAATTTGCATTTTATTCAAATTAACCACAAAGCATATATTTCATGATAAAAATCAGCATATCACATAATTGACATCAATGACTTAAAAATAACAATTATGCTACATTATTTACACATGAACTTACCTTGGTACCAAAATACAAAGGTTTTGCAATTTAATCCACAATCTTTTCTTTTCCTCGATTGGAGTCGTTTCCACGTCTTTCTTGATCTAAAATAACACATTTAACTTATTTATCACTCACATTATCAAATTAACCCTTAATTCAAATTTTGACAAAATTACAATTTTACCCCTAAACTTTTGCATATTTACATTTTTGCCCCTAAGTTCGGGATTAAACTTTATTCCTTATTCTTATGTTTTACAACATGCTGATCACTTTTCCCTTCTATGGCAACATCAAATTCTCACTCTAACATGTACTTGTGACTATTAGGTATTTTTACCGACAAGCCCTTTTACTCGTTTTTGCTTAAAATCGAGTAGTACAAGTTTTCTAACATAATTTAAAACCTCATATTCTATCATAAAACATCAAAATACACAAATTTCACCTATGGGTATTTTTCCAAATATAAACCCTAGGTTAAATTATTGCTAACATAAGCTAAATCGAGCTACGGGATCTCAAAAACGTAAAGAACTTGAAAACGGGCTAGAATGGACTTACAATCGAGCTTGGAAGCTTGAAAAACCCTAGCCATGGTTTCTCCTTGCTATATTCGGCCATGGGTTGAAGATGAGCAAAATTGGCTTTTAATTTTGTATTTTAATTCATTTTACCCTAAATGACCAAAATGCCCTTACTACTAAACTTTCAAAAATTCCTTCCATGTCCTAATTTTGTCCATGAACTTCAAATTGGTCAAATTGCTATTTAAGACCTCCTAATTAATATTTCAAAGCAATTTCATACTAAAAACTTCTAGAATGCAAGTTTTGCAAATTATTCGATTTAGTCCCTAACTTCAAATTAAGCACTTTATGCATAAAATTTCTTCACGAAATTTTCACACAATCATGCAATCATATCATAAACCTCAAAATAATTATAAAATAATTATTTCTATCTCGATTTGTGGTCACGAAACCACTATTCCGATTAGGCCCTAATTCGGGATATTACAACTCTCCCCTTTAAGGATTTTCGCCCTCGAAAATCTTACGAAAGAAATGAGATGTGGGTATTGATTTCTCATAGTTTATTCGGATTCCCATGTAGCTTCTTCTACTCCATGCTTTTGCCACAACACCTTCACAAGTGCAATATTTTTATTCCTTAGTTGTTTGACCTCTCGAGCTAAAATCTTAATTGGTTCTTCTTCATAGGTCATATCCGTTTGTAGTTCAATTTCTCGTCGATGAAATCACATGTGAAGGATCCGAACGATACCGACGCGTAACATAGATACGTGGAACACATCTTGAATCTTCTCTAATTCGTGGTAAAGCTAGCCGATATGCTACCGGTCCAACTTTTCAATTACCTCATACGCCCAATAAAACGTGGACTTAATTTGCCCTTCCGTCCAAATCGAGAACCTTTTTCCACGGAGACACCTTTAAAAATACTTTATCACCAACTTGAAATTCAATGTCCTTTCGTTTTCAATCTGCATAAGATTTCTGTCTATCCTGAAGTTGCTTTCAAACAATCTCGAATTACCTTCACTTTTTCTTCGCTTTCTTTTATTAGATCAACTCCATAAATCTGATTTTCCTTGAGTTCACCCAATACAAAGGCGTTCGACACTTACGACCATACAATGCTTCATAAGGTGCCATTTTCAAGCTCGTCGATAACTATTATTGTAAGCAAATTCTACCAACGGTAAGTATTTTTCCCAACTTCCTTGAAATTCCAATACACAACATCCGAGCTTATCTTCAAGAATCAATTACTCTCTCGATTGTCCATCACCGTGGATGAAAAGCGATCTCGAAATTTAATTTTGTACCTAACGCTGCCTCTTGCAATTTTTGCCAAAACCGCGAGGTAAACCTTGGATCTCTATCTCAAAATGATCGACAATGGTATTCCATGTAGTCTAACAATTTATCTAACATACAATTCAGCCAACTTGTTAAGAGAATAATCCGTGCGCATCGGGATAAAATGAGCCGACTTAGTTAGTCTCATCAACTATTACCCGGATGGCATCTTTCTTTCCCGGAGTTAATGGCAATCCTGAAACAAAATCCATAGTAATCCGATCCCATTTCCATTCAGGGAACCATAATAGGTCAAGTAATCCCAAGGCACTTGGTGTTCACTTTTTCACTGTTGACAAATCAAGCATTTGGACACAAACTCGATATATCCTTTTTCATTCCATTCCACCAATACATTTTCTTCAAGTCATTATACATTTTCGTACTACCCGGATGAATCGAGAAACAACCACTATGTGCTTCCTGAGGATCTTTTGAATCAATTCCTCATTCTTTGGTACACAAATCCGATCTTTAAACATTAAGCACCCATCGAATCGATTCTCAAATCTAACTCAGATCAACTTCACACCGCTTTCCTTTGGCTTGCAAATCTTGATCATCTTTCTCGAGCTTCGTAAATCTATTGTAAAACGCTTGTTTTGCTCTTAACATTATAGAGAGAAATGTACCGGTAATCACATCGGGTGAGGAAGCATCTTCGCGCTTTAATAGCATAAGTCCTAGCTGGAGCCCTTCCTTCAGAGTCTAATTGGTGCATCCTCGGCTACATTCTTACTACTTGTTTCGGTCCCAGCTTTTCTTGGTTATCTTCCTCTCGAATCCGCCCCACTTGTTTTTGTATTCTGAAATTTTTCTTTTCACTCTCTCTGGCGATCTCTAATAAAATGATCCAAGAACCACATCGAAAACATTCATTTGCTCTGCACGGGCCAAAATGATTTCTACCACACCGCACTCAGTTTAACAAATCTCGAATTCCCTACACCGTCGCCAAGTAGTCCGGGACTTAGGACCCACATTTTGCTTCTTATAGTTTCCATATGATTGCAGCTGAAGTTTGAGAACGAGGATTCATATTTCTTGACTTTCCAGTTCTTTGTGAGAATGAACCGCTCATCGGTCTTTTCTTCCAACTTCTAGTCTCAGCCTCTTTTTTTTCTTCTCTTTAAGTAATTCTTCACACCTTACAAGCTCGATCAACCAATACTACCATTTCTTTTAATTCAAGAATTCCAACAAATACCTTGATGTCTTCGTTGAGCCCGTCTTCAAATCGTCGGCACATCTTGGCCTCTGTAGGAACATACTCTCGGTATATTTACTTAATCGAACAAACTCTCTTTCATATTCTCAGAATCATCATATTACGTTGCTTGAGCCAAGAAATTCTTTACGCTTCGATCCATAAATCTTTCACTAATATATTTCTTCCAAACTCTTCTTGAAAGAATTCCCATGTTACTCTCTCTTTCGGTACCACCAAATCAAAGTCTTCCACCAATTATAAGTTGAATCCTCAACAAAGATATAGCGCATTTCAAACATTCTTCAGTGTACAAGATAATTCATCAAATACCCGAATAGAATTTTCAAGCCAAAACTCGCTTTCTCGGCATCATCATCAATATTTGCTTTAAATTCTTTGGCCCCTTGCTTGCATGGATTCTATCAATCTGGATTTCTATGAAATTTCATCGATCCATACCTTGAGGTATCGGGTACAGTTGAGGAATTGGGGAGGTGGGGAGGTTGTACATTTGGGTTCGTGCTGACGAACGAACTCGAGTGTACCATGCACTCATCATTTGGAGAAAGGCTTCTCGACTTTCTTTCTCCTCCTCCCCGACCAACAGTGGAGGTGGATTTTCAGTCGGCGCTGCTTCCTTCAAATGAGTCGGCGCATTACTCTCTACTTCATCTGCCACAGCTGAATCGGGATCCATTTACTATAAAAAAAAATCATTGAAAAAGGTCAGAAGTCGTCACACTATCACAATTTATACATATGGCATGTATAGCAAAATCCGTACATACAACACGTAGTCCAAGAACCGACTAAACCTGCTCGATACCACTAAATGTAACGCCCCACGCCCGAGACCGTCACCGAGTCGAGTATGAGGTGTTACTAAACTTAATTTAACATTTTAAGAACTTTAGATTATTTGTTTCTACATTCAAAGCTTTTTAGCTACTTGCGTTACAGTCACAAGAAAAATCATATCTCGAGTTACGAAACTCAAAATCAAGATCCATAAATTTTCTCTGAATCTAGACTCATATGCCTATCTACTAATTTTTTTCTAGAATTTTTGGTTGGGCCAATTAGTACAGTTTATTAGTTAAAGTTACCCCTGTTTCAGGGCTTGACTGGCCTGACCTCTGTTTACTACGAACCACTTTTCTCTCTGTATAAAATTTATATGAATATGAGATTTATTTCTCCTGAAACTAGACTCAATAAGGATTCTGAGGATATAAAATAAGCCACCTAATTATATCTGTACAATTTATGGTAAATTTATAAAGTTGGAACAGGGATTCAGAAATTGCTCGACCTGCTTTCACTAAAATTCAAATATCTTCTAACATATAATTCTTTTACTAGTTTAGTTTGTTTCATGTGAAACTAGACATAATAAGCTTCAATTTGATATTTAATACATCACATGATTTTTAGTAAATTTTCAAACTCACGTCGATTGTTGCTTTGTAATATTCTGCTTTATGGCAAATTTCATCCTTTTATGAATTTTCATGAACTAGGTAACTTATTAACTTTCCATAACATCAAACATATTCTAAACTAACCATTTCCATAATTTATCATTATCAAGCACTTCCTCAACCATTTCATCACCATACCATAAGATCATTTACACAAAATAAGTATTTTGCTATACATGCCATACTTGAATTTACAAGCCATTTTACCGAAAAGTTCTTCCTGATAGTGTGGTGAGCTTCCGACCAATCCCGACTCCTAAGCTGGCTTGTCCAAAACTAAAATGAGTAAGAAAGAGGAGTAAGCATAAATGCTTAGTAAGTTCATATGCAAATAATAAGTAACATAACAAAGCAATCATACCAAACAACATTAGCATGGTATCACCAAAACATATATCACATTTCTAATCATCATTCACCATCTTACTACATTATCGTTGTTGTATAAATTCTTAACCCGAAGGTTAAGTACATACCTGTCCAAAGTATCCATTTCAAAACACTTACCAATACGTCTCTTTTCATCTCGAGTATTCCTCCATTTGAGTAGAACTTTACCCGTTGAACTCATCGGAATATAATTCGGATACGTAGGAAGTTTGCACATAAGTGCCACATATGTAGCCAAGCTACCATGTAACCCGCCCATAAGCGAACTCGGACTCAACTCAACGAGCTCGGGCGTTCAGCATCCATAATGAACTCGGACTCAACTCAACAAGCTCGGATGCCTAGTTACATCTCACGAACTCGGACTCAACTCAACGAGTTCGAACATTCGCATCCATAAGTGAACTCGGACTCAACTCAACGAGTTCGGATGCTCAACCATCCTAGTGACATGTCACTTGTATCCTAATCTATTCCTAAGGTTCAAACGGGATTTTCCTCGAACACATATCCTTGTCGCCTTTCGTAGAATGCCTAACCAATACTCGGTAACAATTATGTTTAACAAGTAATTCACATAATTTGCATTTTATTCAAATTAACCACAAAGCATATATTTCATGATAAAAATCAGCATATCACATAATTGACATCAATGACTTAAAAATAACAATTATGCTACATTATTTACACATGAACTTACCTTGGTACCAAAATACAAAGGTTTTGCAATTTAATCCACAATCTTTTCTTTTCCTCGATTGGAGTCGTTTCCACGTCTTTCTTGATCTAAAATAACACATTTAACTTATTTATCACTCACATTATCAAATTAACCCTTAATTCAAATTTTGACAAAATTACAATTTTACCCCTAAACTTTTGCATATTTACATTTTTGCCCCTAAGTTCGGGATTAAACTTTATTCCTTATTCTTATGTTTTACAACATGCTGATCACTTTTCCCTTCTATGGCAACATCAAATTCTCACTCTAACATGTACTTGTGACTATTAGGTATTTTTACCGATTAAGCCTTTTACTCGCTTTTGCTTAAAATCGAGTAGTACAAGTTTTCTAACATAATTTAAAACCTCATATTCTATCATAAAACATCAAAATACACAAATTTCACCTATGGGTATTTTTCCAAATATAAACCCTAGGTTAAATTATTGCTAACATAAGCTAAATCGAGCTACCGGATCTCAAAAACGTAAAGAACTTGAAAAACGGGGCTAGAATGGACTTACAATCGAGCTTGGAAGCTTGAAAAACCCTAGCCATGGTTTCTCCTTGCTATATTCGGCCATGGGTTGAAGATGAGCAAAATTGGCTTTTAATTTTGTATTTTAATTCATTTTACCCCTAAATGACCAAAATGCCCTTACTACTAAACTTTCAAAAATTCCTTCCATGTCCTAATTTTGTCCATGAACTTCAAATTGGTCAAATTGCTATTTAAGACCTCCTAATTAATATTTCAAAGCAATTTCATACTAAAAACTTCTAGAATGCAAGTTTTGCAAATTATTCGATTTAGTCCCTAACTTCAAATTAAGCACTTTATGCATAAAATTTCTTCACGAAATTTTCACACAATCATGCAATCATATCATAAACCTCAAAATAATTATAAAATAATTATTTCTATCTCGGATTTGTGGTCACGAAACCACTATTCCGATTAGGCCCTAATTCGGGATATTACAACTCTCCCCCCCTTTAAGGATTTTCGTCTCGAAAATCTTACCAAAAAAATGATGTGGGTATTGATTTCTCATAGTTTATTCGGATTCCCATGTAGCTTCTTCTACTCCATGCTTTTGCCACAACACCTTCACAAGTGCAATATTTTTATTCCTTAGTTGTTTGACCTCTCGAGCTAAAATCTTAATTGGTTCTTCTTCATAGGTCATATCTGGTTGTAGTTCAATTTCTGTCGATGAAATCACATGTGAAGGATCCGAACGATACCGACGTAATATAGATACGTGGAACACATCTTGAATCTTCTCTAATTCAGGTGGTAAAGCTAGCCGATATGCTACCGGTCCAACTTTTTCAATTACCTCATACGGCCCAATAAAACGTGGACTTAATTTGCCCTTCCGTCCAAATCTGAGAACCTTTTTCCACGGAGACACCTTTAAAAATACTTTATCACCAACTTGAAATTCAATGTCCTTTCGTTTTCAATCTGCATAAGATTTCTGTCTATCCAAGTTGCTTTCAAACAATCTCGAATTACCTTCACTTTTTCTTCAGCTTTCTTTTATTAGATCAACTCCATAAATCTGATTTTCCTTGAGTTCACCCAATACAAAGGCGTTCGACACTTACGACCATACAATGCTTCATAAGGTGCCATTTTCAAGCTCGTCGATAACTATTATTGTAAGCAAATTCTACCAACGGTAAGTATTTTTCCCAACTTCCTTGAAATTCCAATACACAACATCCGAGCTTATCTTCAAGAATCAATTACTCTCTCGATTGTCCATCACCAGGGATGAAAAGCAAGATCGAAATTTAATTTTGTACCTAACGCGCCTCTTGCAATTTTTGCCAAAACCGCGAGGTAAACCTTGGATCTCTATCTCAAATGATCGACAATGGTATTCCATGTAGTCTAACAATTTATCTAACATACAATTCAGCCAACTTGTTAAGAGAATAATCCGTGCGCATCGATAAAATGAGCCGACTTAGTTAGTCCATCAACTATTACCCGGATGGCATCTTTCTTTCCTGAGTTAATGGCAATCTCAAAACAAAATCCATAGTAATCCGATCCCATTTCCATTCAGAACCATAATAGGTGAAGTAATCCCAAGGCACTTGGTGTTCAGCTTTCACCGTTGACAAATCAAGCATTTGGACACAAACTCGATATATCCTTTTTCATTCCATTCCACCAATACATTTTCTTCAAGTCATTATACATTTTCGTACTACCCGGATGAATCGAGAAACAACCACTATGTGCTTCTGTAGGATCTTTTGAATCAATTCTCATTCTTTGGTACACAAATCCGATCTTTAAACATTAAGCACCCATCGAATCGATTCTCAAATCTAACTCAGATCAACTTCACACCGCTTTCCTTTGGCTTGCAAATCTTGATCATCTTTCCGAGCTTCGAAATCTATTGTAAAACATCGGTTTTGCTCTTAACATTATAGAGAGAAAATGTACCGTAATCACATCGGGTGAGGAAGCATCTTCGCGCTTTAATAGCATAAGTCCTAGCTGGAGCCCTTCCTTCAGTGTCTAATTGGTGCATCCTCGCTACATTCTTACTACTTGTTTCGGTCCCAGCTTTTCTTGGTTATCTTCCTCTCGAATCCGCCCCACTTGTTTTTGTATTCTCAAATTTTTCTTTTCAGCTCTCTCTCTGGCGATCTCTAATAAAATGATCCAAGAACCACATCGAAAACATTCATTTGCTCTGCACGGGCCAAAATGATTTCTACCACACCGCCGCACTCGTGTTTAACAAATCTCGAATTCCCTACACCGGTCAAAGTAGTCCGGGACTTAGGACCCACATTTTGCTTCTTATAGTTTCCATATGATTGCAGCTGAAGTTTGAGAACGAGGATTCATATTTCTTGACTTTCCAGTTTGCTTTGAGAATGAACTCGCTCATCGGTCTTTTCTTCCAAATCTCTAGTCTCGATCTCTGCCTTTTCTTCTCTTTAAGTAATTCTTCACCTTTTACAAGCTCGATCAACCAATACTACCATTTCTTTTAATTCAAGAATTCCAACAAATACCTTGATGTCTTCGTTGAGCCCGTCTTCAAATCGTCGGCACATCTTGGCCTCTGTGGGAACATACTCTGTATATTTACTTAATCGAACAAACTCTCTTTCATATTCTCAGAATCATTCATATTACGTTGCTTCAGTTCAAGAAATTCTTTACGCTTCGATCCATAAATCTTTCACTAATATATTTCTTCCAAACTCTTCTTGAAAGAATTCCCATGTTACTCTCTCTTCTGGTACCACCAAATCAAAGTCTTCCACCAATTATAAGCTGAATCCTCAACAAAGATATAGCGCATTTCAAACATTCTTCAGTGTACAAGATAATTCATCAAATACCCGAATAGAATTTTCAAGCCAAAACTCGCTTTCTCATCATCATCAATATTTGCTTTAAATTCTTTGGCCCTTTGCTTATGGATTCTATCAACTGGATTTCTATGAAATTTCATCGATCCATACCTTGAGGTATCGGGTACAGTGTTGAGGAATTGGGGAGGTGGGGAGGTTGTACATTTGGGTTCGCATTTAACGAACTCGAGTACCATGCACTCATCATTTGGAGAAAGGCTTCGACTCCTTTCTCCTCCTCCCCGACCAACAAGAGGAGGTGGATTTTCAGTCACACGCTGCTCCTTCAGCCGGAGTGGCGCGATACTCTCTACTTCATCTCGCCACAATGAATCGGGATCCATTTACTATAAAAAAATCATTGAAAAGGTCAAGTCGCCACACTATCACAATTTATACATATGGCATGTATAGCAAAATCCAGTACATACAACACGTAGTCCAAGAACCGACTAAACCTGCTCTGATACCACTAAATGTAACGCCCCACGCCCGAGACCGTCACCGAGAGTCGAGTATGAGGTGTTACTAAACTTAATTTAACATTTTAAGAACTTTAGATTATTTGTTTCTACATTCAAAGCTTTTTAGCTACTTGCGTTACAGTCACAAGAAAAATCATATCTCGAGTTACGAAACTCAAAATCAAGATCCATAAATTTTCTCTGAATCTAGACTCATATGCCTATCTACTAATTTTTTTCTAGAATTTTTGGTTGGGCCAATTAGTACAGTTTATTAGTTAAAGTTACCCTGTTTCAGGGCTTGACTGGCCTGACCTCTGTTTACTACGAACCACTTTTCTCTCTGTATAAAATTTATATGAATATGAGATTTATTTCTCCTGAAACTAGACTCAATAAGGATTCTGAGGATATAAAATAAGCCACCTAATTATATCTGTACAATTTATGGTAAATTTATAAAGTTGGAACAGGGGATTCAGAAATTGCTCTGACCCTGTTTCACTAAAATTCAAATATCTTCTAACATATAATTCTTTTACCAGTTTAGTTTGTTTCATGTGAAACTAGACATAATAAGCTTCAATTTGATATTTAATACATCACAAATTCAATTTATATGATTTTTAGTAAATTTTCAAACTCACGTCAGTGTTGCTGTAATATTCTGTTTATGGCAAATTTCATCCTTTTATGAATTTTCATGAACTAGGTAACTTATTAACTTTCCATAACATCAAACATATTCTAAACTAACCATTTCCATAATTTATCATTATCAAGCACTTCCTCAACCATTTCATCACCATACCATAAGATCATTTACACAAAATAAGTATTTTGCTATACATGCCATACTTGAATTTACAAGCCATTTTACCGAAAAGTTCTTCCGGATAGTGTGACTGAGCTTCCGACCAATCTCGACTCCTAAGCTGGCTTGTCCAAAACTAAAATGAGTAAGAAAGAGGGAGTAAGCATAAATGCTTAGTAAGTTCATATGCAAATAATAAGTAACATAACAAAGCAATCATACCAAACAACATTAGCATGGTATCACCAAAACATATATCACATTTCTAATCATCATTCACCATCTTACTACATTATCGTTGTTGTATAAATTCTTAACCCAAGGTTAAGTACATACCTGTCCAAAGTATCCATTTCAAAACACTTACCAATACGTCTCTTTTCATCTCGAGTATTCCTCCATTTGAGTAGAACTTTACCCGTTGAACTCATCGAATATAATTCGGATACGTAGGAAGTTTGCACATAAGTGCCACATATGTAGCCAAGCTACCATGTAACCCGCCCATAAGCGAACTCGGACTCAACTCAACGAGCTCGGGCGTTCGCATCCATAATGAACTCGGACTCAACTCAACAAGCTCGGATGCCTAGTTACATCTCACGAACTCCTGACTCAACTCAACGAGTTCGAACATTCGCATCCATAAGTGAACTCGACTCAACTCAACGAGTTCGGATGCTCAACCATCCTAGTGACATGTCACTTGTATCCTAATCTATTCCTAAGGTTCAAACGGGATTTTCCTCGAACACATATCCTTGTCGTCTTTCGTAGAATGCCGGAACCAATACTCGGTAACAATTATGTTTAACAAGTAATTCACATAATTTGCATTTTATTCAAATTAACCACAAAGCATATATTTCATGATAAAATCAGCATATCACATAATTGACATCAATGACTTAAAAATAACAATTATGCTACATTATTTACACATGAACTTACCTTGGTACCAAAATACAAAGGTTTTGCAATTTAATCCACAATCTTTTCTTTTCCTCGATTGGAGTCGTTTCCACGTCTTTCTTGATCTAAAATAACACATTTAACTTATTTATCACTCACATTATCAAATTAACCCTTAATTCAAATTTTGACAAAATTACAATTTTACCCCTAAACTTTTGCATATTTACATTTTTGCCCCTAAGTTCGGGATTAAACTTTATTCCTTATTCTTATGTTTTACAACATGCTGATCACTTTTCCCTTCTATGGCAACATCAAATTCTCACTCTAACATGTACTTGTGACTATTAGGTATTTTTACCGATTAAGCCCTTTTACTCGTTTTTTTTTGCTTAAAATCGAGTAGTACAAGTTTTCTAACATAATTTAAAACCTCATATTCTATCATAAAACATCAAAATACACAAATTTCACCTATGGGTATTTTTCCAAATATAAACCCTAGGTTAAATTATTGCTAACATAAGCTAAATCGAGCTACCGGGATCTCAAAAACGTAAAGAACTTGAAAAACGGGGCTAGAATGGACTTACAATCGAGCTTGGAAGCTTGAAAAACCCTAGCCATGGTTTCTCCTTGCTATATTCGGCCATGGGGTTGAAGATGAGCAAAATTGGCTTTTAATTTTGTATTTTAATTCATTTTACCCCTAAATGACCAAAATGCCCTTACTACTAAACTTTCAAAAATTCCTTCCATGTCCTAATTTTGTCCATGAACTTCAAATTGGTCAAATTTCTATTTAAGACCTCCTAATTAATATTTCAAAGCAATTTCATACTAAAAACTTCTAGAATGCAAGTTTTGCAAATTATTCGATTTAGTCCCTAACTTCAAATTAAGCACTTTATGCATAAAATTTCTTCACGAAATTTTCACACAATCATGCAATCATATCATAAACCTCAAAATAATTATAAAATAATTATTTCTATCTCGGATTTGTGGTCACGAAACTACTATTCTGATTAGGCCCTAATTCGGGATATTACAGGTCCGAACCTAACCAACAGAAACCGAACCAACTCGGGGTGCCGACGACTATGATGGCGACATTCTAGTGGCCAAAAAATGGTCGGCGATGGTTGGTCTTCAGTGGTTGAGCAATGGAAGAAATACAATTCTGTTGGGACTACCAAAGAATTTGATTTTAAATTAACTATTCTAAAAGTAATATTATTTTAATAGATTTAATATTAAATTTAATCTAATATTTATCAAGATAAATAGTATATTAATGTAATATTAAAGTGATTAAGCTTAATCATAGTTGAACTCTCTAAACTCTTCCTATATAAATAGAGCCTTGATCATTATTTACATACACTTGAATTCAAAAGAAAGTTATAGAGAGAAAATTCTCTAAATAAATTATTTTAGAAAATTTCTAGAGATATTTTTCATACTTACATCTCAGCGCAAACATTTAGAGAAATTTCGAAATTACCCCACTCGTAATTTTTGTGAAAATTTTTCTAATTCAAAGTAAGCCCACACTTTTAATTAAGTATTTATTACTTTAGATATCCTCACTTTTGATGATAGCGAAGGAGACTACTCGGTCATCCTAGATTGAAAATGTACAATTTTGATTAAGTGTTTATTACTTTATATATCACAACCAAGTTCTTGTTTTGAAAAAAAAATTAAAACTCTAGTTTTTCCCTAAATTTATTTTTCATTAAGTTTTCTAAACTTGATTTTCCAACATTCTTACGATACTTCTTTATTACCGATTTCTTATAAGGAGCAGCATCAACTTTTTCCTTAGCACGAGCTTTCTTCAAATGATTTGCGATATTCATATATTGTGATTGATCTGGCATGGTATGAGAGTTTATAGAAGATCTTGCACCATCAACAGGAGCATTAGCTTGATTTTTTGAAGAGTAAGGAGAAAGAATACTTAGAGGAGTGATAAGATAACTGCAAGAACGAATCCCACAAACTTCATAGACAAGGAGATTCCCCAGTACGCCTAGTCAAAACCTATGCCAAAGTGCTTGGAGGATTAAAAGGCCAGGCCTCAGAAGCTGATAGAACATTAAAGTTGTTTAACCAATTGATGGGATAAGTTACTCTATGACCATTTGGACTTTGATTCTGTAAACACTATTGAAAGACATTCCTAACAGTCACAATCTCTCCCAGTTCAAGTGTATACCCTCTTTATAGCCTCTTAGACTGTTTTAACACCACTTCTGAATCAATTGGTTGACTGTGAGCAAAAACAAATTCCCAGGAAAGTGACCAGCATGTGGGAAAACTAAACCCACTTTCAAGCCTACAGTTCATTCGAATGAATTTGTCTTTCTTTAAGTGCAAGTTTGAAATATTGTTTTGTATGATTGGCTCACAACCTTGTCGAATAATGAAATAGGAAATTGCAACACCAGCCCTTGTCTTGTAATCTTCAACTGATAGAATTTTTGGAAAACGCCCAAAAGGGATGGTTCATTATGCATGCAGCAATTAATGAAAAATGCAACCAAGGTCTACTAAGACAATGCTAACAATTGCCCAGGTGCAATGCCATACTTTGTTAGTATAGAATAAAAAATGGATGTAATGGTAGGTGGAAGCCAACCTCCAACACAATTAAAGGAAGAATGAAAACCTATGGAGTTGTCATTCAAGCAAGACCTTGGTGGTAGTCTAAACTCGTAGGCAAAATTTAGGTGAAGAAGACATTGAGTTCCAAAATATATATGAACATTATCTTAAGTTGTATTGCACTCATATGATGGAGTAATCACACACGATGGAGTGTATTCGAGACCATAAGGTACATAGATGAAAGGACTTCTGGGGATTTTGTTCTCGTTATTTTAGCCTCTGCCCCTCCCTCGGTTAGTTGTTCTGACCATGTTTGTACATGTAAAAGAGAAAAGAAAGGAAATGAAAGAAAGAAAAATGTTACCTTTGGAAAATCTGAGACTAAAGATGAATAGTGTAGAAAGATTAAACAAAGGAAAGGTTAAGGTTTTAATTGATTTCGGAAAAGTGTTTGAAGGAGTGTTTGTCTATCTGTTTTATAGAAACAAACTTCTGCAAGTGTTTATTTTGAAGGAAACTGTTCAGGTTCTCTAATACAAATTTGACATTTTTCAAAAAATGTAAATCTATAATATTTAAATTCACACGCATAACCGTCAAATTTTGAATTTTTCGATTGAAAAGAAGTTGTTTCGAGTAAAAGTGCAATTCACCCAACTTATAGTACGCACCTAATGTGATCAGTTAGTTATCAATTATACATTGAAATTCTCCAAAGTTAGAAATTTTGAGGATGGAATTTTGTTAATGGGAGGAAATGTAACACCTCAAGTCTAGCGGGTCTGAAGTTTTAGCGTATAGTAGTAAATAGTCTATCGGCAAAGTGTTATTCGCCCAAATGATTATGTTGGCGTATATGTGTAAGCGTTCAGTAGTTGTCACATAAGAATGTAAGAATTTGATTTCATGATATTCTGTTATAATAAGGATAAGTTCATATTAAGTGATAAAGGGTAAGTATGGAATGAGTATTTGCCTAAGGTATAGTACGTCTGGTTTGTCTGGAATTTTGTGCTAATTAGATATAAAGTAATTTAGTTAGAAATCAACTATACAACCTAATCTGATAGTTGTGAATGCAAGGAACTTTTTTATGTTTCCCTCAGAACTGTAGACCATTAGGAAGGCAAATTCTAAAATAAGTGACACTTCTTAAATTCTACTAAGTAGGTTGGATCATATATTTATGTGTGTGAGTTGTGTTCTGAAAGAAGTTCTTCTTCTTCTTCTTCTTCTTCTTAAAATGTTGATTTCTGATTCTTTTGATATCCTTTCCTCAATTAACTGTAAGCTAAGATTCTGAGTTAAATTAGTGGTTATTTCATCTCAGGGTAAGTATTTCAGCTTTGCATGTTAAGTTCTGAATGAGCAAGTCTGTATGTGATATTTGAATAGTAAGATATGGTGAAAGGTTTTGAATAAGGCTACCAACGATTGAAATGATAAGTAAATTATATGCATAAGAGTTGTAATAGTGAAATTTTTTTTCTAAGCAGTGGTTCTTGCTGGTTCAAGAGGGGCGTCTGGGTCTGGAGCTTAGAACTATAGTAGTTGAGAATCAGGTGAGCGTCTACCTTGAATCTCTTGTGTAACCTTTGCAAGTAGAAGTATTTATAGATGAAGTATGATGATATCTTTAGTGATCGGTAAATGTATAATCATAGTAAAGATGAATAAGTGTATGATGAAAAGTGTAAGGTTCTGTTGAGAAGAATATTGATTGGTAAGAATGTAGGTACAATTGTGATATGAAAAGAATGTTAGTCAAGAATACGATTACATCTAGGTAAATAAGTAATGAGAAATGTCTCATTGTGAAGCCTTTAGTAGGGCAACTATAATGCTAACCAGACTAGTAAATCACAGATTAAAAATGAGTGTAAGGCTATGAGGTAAAGTCCCATGGTAGCTTGGAATGATTTGAAACCATTCATGGTGTGGCCTTTAGTAAAATGAGACTTGAAAGGCAGAACATGATACATAAATGTGTGTAAGACCATATGGTTAAGACCCATGACATGATATGATATATCTATATATATGTTCATGGTGTAGCCTTCGATAATGTGTAAATTGAAATGATAGTGTGGCCTTTAGTAAATGAGACTTGGAAGGCAGAACATGATACATAAATGTGTGTAAGACCATATGGTTAAGACCCATGACATGATATGATATGTCTATATATATGTTCATGGTGTAGCCTTCGATAATGTGTAAATTGAAATGATAGATTACGATACATGAAACTTTATATAAGACCATGAGGGATAGTAAACACGAGATTATGTATAATGCCTTTATTGCTCGTTCGGTCTAGCCCTTTTGGCGTGATCTGTCATGTATGTTCTTGTGTTTTCCATGAATACTTAGCTTTTAAGGAAATGTTGGCTCATCCTTGAACAATTAATTAACTTCAAAATCCATGCACATGCATTAACTTGAATGGTCCCTTCATGCACTCCATTAAATAGCCGAAATTCATGCATGGAAAAGGGTGGTGGATGGGCTCTTAAGTTGTTGGTTCATGCACACCTTTCCCCTCATACATTCATCTTAAAATGTCTATTAAAATGCTTCCATGTATCAACTTTAATGTGACCGAATAAAGACCTTTTCATGCCAAACCGAACAACCTCCTGGGTGTGAAAGCATTTAATTCTCTTGGTAAAACAAACAACCCTTGGGTAGCTTTAAATAGGTGGCCGGCCATTGGACTCTCCTAGGACAAATTAAAGACACCTTAGGACTCTTTAAATTTAATTATAAAGCTGTAATAAAATGGAGAAATTCAATAACTAGTTTTTAAGGCATATTTAAAATGCAAATAAACTAACTACTTAAACTACCAACTAATTTAATTGAAAAAAAAGAGAGAGAATTAAAACATGTTTCAGGAAACATTAAAACGCAACAAACTAGACATAATTTAAGGCACATACAAACTAAACTTTAAATTAAAAAGCTGTGGAATTATTAAATAAAATAAGATTAGACAGTTTGGGCCTTAAAAGCCCACAAACGCTTCTTTGAATTCCTTAGCTTTAGCTCACGTCTTGAGCCCAAATAGGATGAAAGATGGTAGCTTAGGATCTGACCCATTTAGTGAACCCGAGATCACATCACTGTGTCTATCTATTTTATGGTAAGTTATGGATAAATCTATAACACCCCTAACCTGTATCCGTCACCGAACTAGGGTTAAATGACATTTCCTGACATATCAGAACAATTCACATTCATTTCATAATCAACAAGGCACCAAACTTACACATCATTATAGAGTCCCTTACTTAGGTCAACGAGACCAAAATCATGCTTCGGAAAGGGGTCAGGACTAAACTGAGCTCATACAAAATTTTTCAAAACTTAAACATTTTCAAAGTTATAAAGGTCACATGCCCGTGTGAGCAAGCAGTGTGTCTAGGCTATGTCAAAACAGGGCATACATACTGACTTGTCCACACGGCCACAAGACATGCCCGTGTGCCAGACCATGTGAAAATTAGGGAGGCTATTGACTTGGGTCACATGGCTAGTCACACGCTCGTGTGTCTAGCCTGTGCTTGAAACCAACTTGGCCACAGGGCCTAGTATACGCCTGTGTGTGCGATCGTGTGGTCTGCCCAGGCTCATTTTGAAATGGCCTTTGAGCAATACGACAGTGACACACGCCCGTGTGGGCAAAAATAGGCCATTTACAAGGCCATAATGCCACCCTTTAAGGGTCCTCCCTGTAATCATAAAACAAAACATATTTTGTACCAAATTTTCAACCAGTTCACAAACAAAACATACACCATTCATGACATAATATAATCAACCAATTTCATGCTATTAATCCATACCAAAACATCATCCAAAGTCATACCCAAAACATAAGATTCATAACCTTAATACATTCTCATACTAAACCTTACTAAATTCTTCAAATAAGCACATACCAAAACTTGCCAAATTGACCAATTCACTTGGCCATTCATGAACATATCATATTGACCATAATGCATCACATAGTTTATAGCCATAATTCATTCTTATACACAACCAAATCCAAGCCATATCACATGGCTAGATATACATAATACAAAACATATTCAAATACTTCTGGCCTATACATGCCATACTTCAATATATACAATTTCAAAAGGTACCAAAATAGAGTTCGATAGCGTGGTAATAATCTTCGATGATCCCCGAGCTCCCAGTAGCTTTGATATCTACAAGACAATGCAAACACACACAAAGTAAGATTTCAAAAGCTTAGTAAGCCATATAAAAATAAATTTAACACATAACATCAATCTATATCAATTCATTCATATAATTCAAGGTAAAATACATTCCCATAGCCACATATCTCTTATAGTTCATTTGATCATGATTCACATATATATATCATATCTCATTATCATAGCAACTCATAATTATATCATATGTTCACCAAGGTACATGTACTTACCTTTCATTCTCAAAGATGGTATACAATTCAAATGTACCTGAATCAGATACAAATTCACATAGTCATCCATTTTCTTGGAATGCCCTTTGAACTGTTCGGAATTAATAATGATACTCAGATAGCTCAGAAAGCTCATACAATGCAAACGTCCCAGACGTGGTCTTACATGTAATCAAATATCGATGTCACTGTCCCAGACAGGGTCTTACACGAAATCAAATACGATATTGATGTCCCAGATAGGGTCTTACACATAAATCATAAGTCAATGCCAACGTCCCAGAATCGGTCTTACAGGAAAACACATATCGGATCCTATGTCATGACATATGTATCTTAACTATTCCTATGGTTCGTACAGGGCTTTTCGGACGTTGAAACATTGTCGATGCTTTCAGCATTTCACATATTCATCTTCCAAGCCATTCATTTCATTTCAATAGCATATAAGCATAAATAAATTGATTCAAACACATTTATTTGTATATCGAGTTACCTTGTACGAAAATGAACGAAATCGAGCAACTATTCAACGACTTTCATTTTCCCCTAATCTAATTCCGTTTTCTTTGGTTCTTGATCTAAATCAATTCAAATTTAACTTATTCAATCTCACATTCATTCAAATCAATCCATAAACACATATTTAGGGCATTTTACAAATTAGCCCTCACATTTTCACATTATAACACTTTAGTCCCTAATCACAAAAATCACAAAATATACAAAATTTCCACATACACATGTTTAGACGAATTTTCATAATGTTCATATAAGCCCACATATTTCATTTATTTGACATTTTAGTCCCTCAAAATCTCATTTTTACAATTTAGCCCAAATTACTCAAAGTCACCAAAATTCAAAGACAAAATATATTAACCCAACATTAAGCTTCCATATACTATCATAAAACTTCATAAAACTCATAGTTTCATCAATGGATCAGCTCAAAATCATCAACAAAATCAGAAATTGAAACATGGGCTTGATAGAATACAGAGCAACGATTACAAAAATGTAGAAATTATCAAAAACAGATCAAAACACATACATTAATCATAAATTTCCTTAGCCGGGCCCTAGCTTGAATTTTCTTTTCTTTTCCTTTTGTATTTTCGGCACAAAATTGATGATAATGGCCAATTTCATGTTTTTGTTTTATTATAACTATAACTTAATTAACAAATTACCTTATTAACCTTTTTAATTCAATTATAAAATCACATATATTAAGGCAATTAATGTCCACTGATAAGTTCAATGGTCTAATTACAACATAAGGACCTCTCATTTAAAAAGACATAGCAATTAGGCACACTTAACATATAGCATGTAACTTTTACATCTAATGCGATTAGGTCCTTTTTATCAAATCGGCACACAAACGATAAACATACTAATTCACATATAATAAGCACGGAAAAAATATTTTTTTGACTCAGATTTGTGGTCTCGAAACCACTATTTCGACTAGGGTCTAAATCGAGCTGTTACAACACTCCCCCTTAGGGATTTTCGTCCTTGAAAATCTTACCGTTGAACAGATTCTAATATTGCTGTCTCATAGCATCTTCGGGCTTCCACTTAGCCTCTTCAATACCGTGTCGATGCCACAATACTTTTACTTACGGAATTTTCTTATTTTGCAGTTTTTTAACCTCGCGAGCCAAGATACGGATCGGTTCTTCTTCATAGGTCATATCAGACTGAATCTCAATCTCAGACGGAGAAATCACATGCGAGGGATCAGAACTATATTTTCGAAGCATCGATACATGAAATACATTGTGAATATTTTCTGACTCAAGTGGAAACAACAATCGATAAGTAACTGGCCCAATACGCTTGATAATCTCATATGGCCTGATGAACCTCGGACTTAGCTTGCTTTTTCTGCCAAATCGAAGTACTTTCTTCAACGAAGACACTTTTAGAAAGACTTTGTCACCGATCTCAAATTCAATATCCTTTCGTTTCAAATCTGCATATGATTTCTGACGATCAGAAGCTGCTTTCAGACTATCTCGGATTGTTTTTACTTTCTATTTGATCTCTTTTATCAAATCAACCCCGTGTATCTTATTTTTACTGAGTTCTAACCAATACAAAGGTGTACAGCATTTTCTACCTTATAAGGCTTCGTACGGTGCCATTTTAATGCTCGATTGAAAACTATTATTGTAAATGAATTCAATCAATGGCAAATACTGTTCCCACATACCTTCAAACTCAAGAATGCAACATCTTAACATATCCTTGAGTATTTGAATAATCTGTTCAGATTGACCATCCTTCTGCGGGTGAAAGCAGTACTGAAGTGAAATTTCGTACCAAAAGCGTCTTGTAGTTTCTTCCAATACCTCAAAGTAAATCTCAAATCTCTATCTGACATAATAGACAATGGCACTCCGTGCAATCTCACAATATCGAAAATGAATAACTCAGTTAATCTATCAAGCAAGTAATCAGATCGTACTGGAATAAAATGAGCTAATTTTGTCAATCGGTCAACCACAACCCTGATCGCGTCTTTCTTTCGAGGAGATAGGGCCAAACCTGATACAAAACCCATCGTCACTCTATCCTATTTCCACTCTAGAATCATAATCGGCTGTAACAAACCAGATGGCACTTGATGTTCAGCTTTAACTTGTTGACAGATCAGACATTTCAAAACAAAGTCAGAATTATCTCTTTTCATTCCAGACCACCAGTAATACTGTTTCAAATCATTATACATTTTCGTACTACTTGGATGTACAGATAAACGACTGTTGTGAGCTTCGTTCAAAATCATATGGATCAACTTTGAATTTCTCAGAACAGAAATCTGATCTCAAATTCTCAGACAATCATCAGTACTAACTCAAAATTCAGAATCAGAATTCAAATCACATTGAACTCGTTTTACTATTATCTCATTACCAACTTTCTGAGCATCAATAATCTGTTGTAAAAACCACGGTCTCGCTTTCAATTCGGCTAAAACCAAACCATCATCAGATAGAACCAAATGAGCATTCATCGCACGTAATACAAATAATGATTTCTGACTCAAAGTATCAGCTACAACATTGGCCTTTCCTGGATGATAATCAATAACAAGCTCGTAGTCTTTTAGTAGTTATAGCCATCTTCTTTGACGCAAATTCAAATTTTTCTTAGTCTTCAAATATTTCAAGCTTTTATGATCAAAATACATATGACATTTCTCACCAAACAGATAGTGACGCCAAATCTTCAAAGCAAATAAAATAGCCGCCAATTCCAAATCGTGTACCGGATAGTTCTTTTTGTATGGCTTTAATTGTCTCGAAGCATAGGCTATAACTTTGCCTTCCTGCATCAAAACACAACCCAGACCGTTCAACAAAGCACCATTGTAGATCACAAATTCTTTACCCAATTCTGGTTGTACTAACACTAGAGCTTCTATCAATAGGGCTTTCAATTGATCAAAACTTTTCTGACACTTTTTAAACAAGTCAAATTTCACATCTTTTTGATGTAGTTTCGTCAACGAAGTCGCAATCATCGAAAAGCCTTTCACAAATCATCGATAATAACCAGCAAGTCCCAAAAAACTGCGGACTTCAGAAACATTTCTCGGAGGCTTCCAATCCAGAATAATTGAAATCTTGCTCGGATCAACTCGGATACCTGATGCTGATACTATATGACCCAGAAAATCAACTTCGTGTAACCAAAACTCACATTTACTAAACTTCGAATACAATTGCTTACCACACAAAGTCTGTAACACTATTAACAAATGCTGAGCATGTTCGGTTTCATCACGCGGATAAATCGAAATGTCATCAATGAATACAATGACAAATCGATCTAAATATGGTCTAAAAATTCTGTTTATCAAATCCATAAAGATAGCAGGTGCATTTGTTAATTTGAAAGGCATAACTAAAAACTCATAGTGCCCGTACCTCATTTGAAAAGTAGTTTTCGAAATATCTAAATCTTTTACTCGTAACTGATAATAACCCGATCTCAGATCTATCTTTGAAAACACAGTAGCTCTTTTCAATTGATCAAACAAATTGTCAATTCTGGGCAGAGGATATTTGTTCTTGATAGTCACTTTGTTCAATTGATGATAATCAATGCACATTCTCATCATACCATCTTTCTTTTTCACAAATAGAACAGGTGCACCCCAAGAAGAGAAACTCAGTCTTGCAAATCCTTTATCAGTCAACTCTTACAATTGAGAATTTAATTCTTTTAACTTAGTCGAAGTCATACTATACTGTGCTATCAAAATTAGAGTAGTTTCTGGTACTAATTCTATGCCAAATTCAACTTCTTGAATCGGAGGTAATCCCGGTAGTTCTTCAAGAAACACATCAGGGAATTCACAGACAACATGCACTGATTCAACTTTTTTTTCTGTTACTTTCGAATCAATCACATAAGCAAAGTAAGCTTCACAACCCTTTCTCACAATACTCAGAGCTTTCATTGACGAAATTACAGCTGGTAATCCATTCAAATCACTAGATTCAATTCGAACTATTTCATCATTCTTGCATCTCAAATCAATAGTTTTTTGTTTACAGTTCACAATAGCATCATGCAAAGTTAATCAATCCATACCTAAAATTATATCAAACTCATCAAAAGGCAATAACATTAGATCAGCCAGAAAACAAACATATCAAAACATTAACGAACAATTCTTGCACACTTTGTCTACCAAAACACACCGGCCTAAAGGGTTCGATACTCTAATCACAAATTCAGTAGACTTTACAGGCAAAGTCTTACTAGATACTAAATTCATGTATATATAAGAATACGTTGATCCTGGATCTATCAATGCAATCACAAAAGTATCGTAAAGTGCAAAAGTACCAGTTATAACATCAGAAGACGAAACTTCCTCACGAGCTCAAATGGCGTAGGCTCTGATCTAACAGTCGTGTCTTTAGTTCCCCTCTAACTGCCACTCACATTTCCTATATTTCTGGGAGGTCTACCATGAGCTGTATTGCCACTTGGCCTTGGATTTTACACAATTTCTTGTTGAACAGACTCAGGACAATCACGGATAAATTGATCTAAAGATCTATATTTGAAACAAGCCTGATCATACAGTCTACAATTGCCAGGATGTCTTTTACCACAATGTTTAAACTCGGGTCGCTCTGATCTAACATTTCCAACACTTGCAATAGAAGTAGCTAGAGCTCTAAAACTCGAATGTGATCTAGCACGATCTCTACTCGAATACCCCACATTAGCCTTTGAACGGCTATAATCATTTCAGAATTTCTTTGACATAGACTGAAATGATTTACTTACAGATCTCTTTCTCATATCTCTAGCTTCTGAATCGACTTTTCTTTTCTCTTTCCTAAATTCTTTAGCTTTACATGCTCATTCAACAGGCACTACAAATTCTTTTATTTCTAAAATCCCGACTAACAAATGAATATCTTCATTCAAACCATCCTCGAATCTCTTGCACATAATTGCTTTAGTCGAGACACACTCTCGTGCGTATTAACTCAGTTTCACAAATTCTCGTTTGTATTCCGTAACAAACATACGACCTTGTTTAAACTCAAGAAACTCTTTACATTTTTTATCGATAAATCTCTGACTGATGTATTTCTTTTAGAATTCAGCTTGAAAGAAATCCCAGGTGACTCGTTCCTTCAGAACCACATATATCAATGTCTTCTACAAATGATACGCCGTATCTCTCAAAAGTGACACAACAAATTTAAGACATTCGTATGGAGTCAATGACAATTCATCGAACACTCGTATCGTATTCTCTAACCAGAATTTAGCTCTCTCGGCATCATCATTAGTAGTAGCATAGAATTCTTCGTTTCTATATTTTCTAATTTTATCCACCGGAGGCTTATTCAACTGAATCGGATTAGCTTATTGCATAACAGGAACTTGCGGAGGATTTAGCGGAGGTGAAGGTTGTGGCACAGCCGGATTAGTTCGAATATGTTGGGTGAACTAATCATTCATCATTTGATAAAGGCTTGCTTAGCCTTACTATCATGACTACTCATAGCCAGTCTAGAATCAGATGGCGTTGTCCCTTGAGCGGGAGCAGACACATTACTCTCAACATCATCAGCTACGGCTCGTTCGGGATCCATTTTCTATATAAAAGCACATTTTCATTGTCAGGATTCATCACATTGTCGCAGTTCATAAATATGGCATGTATAGCTAGACTCACATACGCTACGTTAGTTCTAGAATCGACTAAACCATAGCTCTGATACCAACCAAATGTAACACCCCTAACCCGTATCTATCGCTGAACTAGGGTTAAGAGGCATTACCGGACATATAGATACAATTCACATTCATTTCATAATCAACATGGCACCTAAGTTACACATCATTATAGAGTCCCTTACTTAGGTCAATAAGACCAAAATCATGCTTTAGAAAGAGGTCGGGACTAAACTGAGCTCATACAAAATTTTTTAAAACTTAAACATTTTTCAAAGTTATAAAGTTCACATGCCCGTGTGAACAGGCCATGTGCCTCACATGGCATTAGACACACCCGTGTTTCTAGGTCGTGTCAAAACAGGGCATACATGCTGACTTATCCACACGACCACAAGACACACCTGTGTGCCAGACCGTGTGAAAATTAGGGAGGCTACTGACATGGGGTCACACGGCCAGTCACATGTCCGTGTGTCTAGCCTGTGCTTAAAACTAACTTGGCCACACGGCCTAGCACACGCCCGTGTGTGTGACCGTGTGGTCTGCCCAGGCTCATTTTGAAATGGCCTTCGAGCAACACGGTAGTGACACACGCCTGTATCCTTGCCCGTGTGGGCAAAAATAGGCCATTTACAAGGCCATAATGTCACCCTTTAAGGGTCCTCCCTACAATCATAAAACAAAGCATATTTTGTACCAAATTTTTAACCAATTCACAAACAAAACATACACCGTTCATGACATAATATAATCAACCAATTTCATGCTATTAATCCATACCAAAATATACCAAAACATCATCCAAAGTCATACCCAAAACATAAGATTCATAACCTTAATACATTTTTATACCAAACCTTACTAAATTCCTCAAATAAGCATACACCAAAACTTACCAAATTGACCAATTCACTTGGCCATTCATGAACATATCATATTGACCATAATGCATCACATAGTTTATAGCCATAATTCATTTTTATACAAAACCAAATCCAAGCCATATCACATGGCTAGATATACATAATACAAAACATATTCAAATACTTCTAGCCTATACATGCCATACTTTAATATATACAATTTCAAAAGGTACCAAAATAGAGTTTGATTATGTGGTGATAATCCTCGACGGTCCCTGAGCTCCTAATAGCTTTGATATCTATAAAATAATGCAAACACATACAAAGTCAGCTTTCAAAAGCTTAGTAAGCCATATAAAAATAAATTTAACACATAACATCGATCTAGATAAATTCATTCATATAATTCAAGGAAAAATACATTCCCATAGCCATATATCTTTTATAGTTCATTTGATCATGATTCACATATATATATCATATCTCATTCTCATAGCAACTCATAATTATATCATATGTTCACCAAGGTACATGTACTTACCTTTCATTCTCAAACATGGTATACAATTCAAACGTACCTAGATCAGGTACAAATTCACATAGTCATCCATTTTCTCGAAATGCCCGTTGAATCGTTCGAAATTAATAATGATACTTGGATAGCTCAGAAAGCTCGTACAATGCCAACATCCCAGACTTGGTCTTACATGTAATCAAATATCAATGCCACTGTCCCAGATAGGGTCTTACACGAAATCAAATACGATGCTGATGTCCCAGACATGGCCTTACACGTAAATCATAAGTCGATGCCAACATCCCAGATGTGGTCTTACATGAAAACACATGTCGGATCCTTTGTCATGACATATGTATCCTAACTATTCCTATGGTTCGTACAAGGCTTTTTGGACGTCGAAACATTGTCGATGCTTTCAGCATTTCACATATTCATCTTCCAAGCCATTCATTTCATTTCAATAGCATATAAGCATAAATAAATTGATTCAAACACATTTATTTGTATATCGACTTACCTTGTACTAAAATGAAAGGAAACGAGCAACTATTCAACGAATTTTGTTTTCCCCGATCTAATTCTGTTTTCTTTGGTTTTTGATTTGAATCAATTTAAATATAAGTTATTCAATCTCACATTCATTCAAATCAATCCATAAACACATATTTAGGGCATTTTATAAATTAGCCCTCACATTTTCACATTATAACACTTTAGTCCCTAATAACAAAAATCATAAAATATACAAAATTTCCACATATACATGTTTAGCCGAATTTTCATAATGTTCATATAAGCCTACATATTTCATTTATTTTACATTTTAGTCTCTCAAAATCTCATTTTTACAATTTAGCCCAAATTACTCAAATTTATCAAAATTCAAAGACAAAATATATTAACCCAACATTAGGCTTTCATATACTATCATCAAACTTCATAAAACTCATAGTTTCATCAATGGCTCAACTCAAAATCATCAACAAAATCAAAAATTGAAACATGGGCTTGATAGAATACAGCGCAACGATCACAAAAACATAGAAATTATCAAAAACGGATCAAAACACATACCTTAATCATAAATTTCCTTAGCCGATCCCTAGCTTGAATTTTCTTTTCTTTTCCTTTTGTATTTTCAGTACAAAATGGATGATAATGGCCAATTTCATGTTTTCAGTACAAAATCAAGGTAGTCAGTGTTATTAAAATGGATGTAGTTGTTATGTTGGCGAGTCAGGTTGAAGCACTAAGTAAAAAGATTGATGGTTTGAATTGCATTAAACATGGGAATTCAGTAATGCAATGCGATGTATGATCAACCCAAAATGTTTATACTTCGGTTCTAACATGGAGCATGAGCAAGTCAACTTTATGGGTAACAATTCTATACCTCAAAATAACCCTATAGTAATAATTATAATCCAGGAAAGAGGAATCATCCTAATTTCTCTTGGGGTGGTCAAGGTAGTCAAAGGTCATAACTCTGTCAGGTTTTTAGCAACGTTATCAACAAGAAAAGAAACTAAACCTTGAGGAGATGTTAGCTAATTTTATTTCAGTGTTCGAGACTAGATTTCAGAACATTGAGAAAGCTCTAAAAAATCAACAAGCGTCAATTCAAGGGTTTGAAAATCAGATTGGATAGCTTGCTAAACTAGTGTCAGAGAGAAAGTAAGGTAGCTTACCTAGTAACAATGAAACCAACCCAAAGGAGTAAGTTCACGCAATCACTATTTGAAGCATGGGAGGGTTAGTCGAGTCTGAAAGGAAGCTAAATCTGAAAGTTGTTGAGAAAAATATTGGGATTGAGGAAAGCAAAAAAGAGCATAAGCTGGTGGTTAGAGAATACAAACTACAAATTTCATATCCAGAAGCAGTGAAGAAAGACTGCATGAACGAATAATATGGAGAATTTCTTAAACTTTTGAAAAAAATTGCATATTAACTTACCTTCTGTTGAAGCCCTTTCGCAGATGCTAAAATTTGCAAAATTTTTAAAGGAGTTGTTAACAAATAAAATGAAGTTAGATGAGCTTAATAAGGATTGCTCCGCCATTCTCCAAAAAAAACTACCCACCAAGCTTAAAGATCCAAAGAGTTTTACTATCCCTTGTTTGATTGGTAGCTTAAATGTAGAAAAAAACATTGATTGATTTGGGTACTAGTATAAATCTAATACCTTATAAATTGTTCAAACAACTTGGTCTCAACGAACCAAAACCCACTAAGATGAGTATTCAATTCACTAAAAAATCAATTAAGTATCCTAGGGGCATTATTGAAGATGTGCTTGTTAAAGTTGATAAATTTATATTTCCTGTTGATTTCATTATATTGGACAAGGATGATGATATTAAGGTGCCCATTATCTTAGGTCAACTCTTTTTAGCCATTGCTAGAATTGTTATTGATGTGGGTAATGGTGAACTTGTGCTGAGGGTAGGTGATGAAGAGGTTACTCTTCAACCTTGTGATTTTGTGAGAGCTTCTAGTGAGGGGGATGATACTATTTATTTTGTTAATGTTAGCAATCATGTGGCTCAACGTTCTTTTCAGGAAATCACTCACAAAGACATGTTAGAATCGTATCCTGTTCAAGATGATAGAAATTAAGGGACAAGTGAAGAGCGAATGGTGCAGCTTGATGAATTAGATGAATGGTGAAAAAAGGCTAATGAGAACCTAAGAACGGTCAAATAAATAACTAACCAATGCCATAGTGTGTATGTAAAGAGAGCAAACCAATTTAAAGTTGGAGACAGTGCTGTTGGACAAGTCAAATCCACGAATGTTCCTTGTAGAGCTTAAGTCAAGAGGGTCAAACCCATTTGTGGTACAAAATGTATTCCTTTATGGAACCATTGAGGTAACACACCCTGATTATGGCACATTCAAGGTAAACAATCATTGTCTTAGACTTTATTTTGGTGGCAATACTAATAGCGAGAGAGATGGGCTTCAACTCCAAGATCTGCCTTAGTTATCAGCTTAGAAAGGGAAGTCGAGCTTAGACTCTAAATAAGCGTTTCTCGAGAGGTAATCTGAGTGTTCTTATTTTATTTATTTATTTTACTTTCATGTTACTTTTAAAAAGAAAAAAAATAGTACATTTATTTTTATTACTTTAAAAAAATTTAAAAAATGGTACATTTATTTTTATTTGTATTATTGTAAAAAAAATTGAAAAAAAAGGAATCACATGGTCTAGGGTGATTCACACGACTTGGTCACATGGCCGTGGCCTAGACATACGAACGTGTCCTGGACCAAGTGATTACTGGAACTAATTTTTCCATTTTCTTTCGACGCACACGGCATCAAAGAGTTACATGGCCTGGCAAACCCCGTCATTGTTCTCATCGGCCATTCTCCTCTCCTTCGCCCCACTGTTGGCCATTCGAACTCCACCACCATTTGTCACCACCCCTTCTATTTTGTATATTTATTATATTATTATTATTTCTATTATTATGCTTGTATGGTTTTTCTAATATTAATTTGTGCATTAGATTAGGATTAGTATTAGTATTAGATTTTTAGATTAGTTTATTTTAGTCATTTTTTTTGAATTATTTAGGACTTAGTTAGGAATTTGATTTTCATTGCAGGGTGGATTGCACTTAGTTAGTTGTGTTCGTATCTCAATCTGTTTATCTACTTGACTATTATTATTGGTAGGGAGTCTATGTGTTGGCAATATGTACTGCTTGATGCTGATTTTTTAGTACTGTTAAAGCTAAATCTGTATGTGACAAATTTGAGATGTTTTGGAGTGAATTATTTCGGTAAATCTATCTAGTATTTTTTATTGTTGCTGATATATATATTTTTAGGTACATAATGCCGAACACACAAGGAAAGAGTAAGTTACCCACTAATTCCAAGAAACGAAAGGCTACTTGGGCCTCATCTTCATCCTCTCTAACCATAACCACTCGCCATCAATACCTCACCTTTAACCATTCACCTCGTGAGGAGAGGTACCAGTATCTGAATGACAGAGCATTGGGTTTGGGTCGGTGTATCGACTAGGGAGCACTTCAAACTGTAGGTTAATTTGCACTAGTTTATTTACTATGGGGCATAACTCCATGGGAATGGTTCGCCAGATTGCGGAGACGACCTATGTGGAACTTACTTTGGAGTTTTGCTCCATTTTTTTTTAGATAGTGCTATTGTCGAGGGACAAACCATGAGCAATCTTTTTCCATCTTGGCGACATCACTCGGTATTTGAGTATTTTGGGATTTCGAGTTGCTCTTGGTATATATTCTGATGATTTCTTAGCAACGCCCAAGTTTTCCATGCTCTCGAGGCACATTCATCGATCGGCCTCTCTCCGTTGTTTTGACATCTCTGAGGTTGCCACTCTGTATGATGCGAACCCAGAGAGTATGGATGTTTGTGAAGTGCAGGAGTAAGTATTTGAAATGAAAAAAAAGTTTCAAAAAGTTGATACGAACTCGCCTCGGTGATGATTCGAGTTGTTTGTTGCCCGATCATTAAAATAGAGAAGTATCATTCTTGAATAGAGTATTGATTGAATTAGGCTAAGTAAGGCTTTAAACAAAGGGGTATGTGATAGTTTAAGATAATTAAAGGATATGGTTCGGCTTAACAAAGAAAATGGGATAACTTGGAAGTGGATGTTTCAAAAGGATGGAATGGGTTTAAGATGGAAATATGGTTTCAGCTAAGCAAGGGATGTAAATTGAAAGATAAAATGGATGGAAGCGTTAGGCTTAAGGTTCAAGAAAGAAAAAGAAATTGAGAAAGAAAAACAGAATGAAAGAGAGCAAAAAGAGAATGAAAGTGGAAAAGAATGTGAGAAAGAAAAGAAAATTGAAAAAGAGATAGCGATCAAAGAGATAAAAGAAAGTGTGGAAGAAACGAGTGTTGTCAATAAAAAAGAAACGAGAGAAAAAGAAGCAAGTGAACAAGAAAAAGTGAGGAATGTCTTCACTAATCAACCTATGAATTTTCCTCGTGTTGTTTCTTTTCAGGATTCTGAAGATTCGATTGACAAAGACCAGGTTCATTACCTTTCCAATGAGAGGCAATTTCGATTGCTCGAGAAAGGTAAGAACGAAAATGACCCTAGTCTACCAGCGCCTAAAGGTAAGTAAGGTAAGGGTTTCATGTTATTTGGGTCTCAACAATTTTATTTGAATGATGAGAAAGTCAGGAACCTAGTTGGTGAAAGAGCTCTTCATCACGATTTGGCTGATATTCATAATCCGATTGATGATTTCATTATACATATTGATATGAAGTGTTTTTTCTGCTAATCAATATGACCTTGGCGAAATTGTTAATGAAGTAAGACTAAATCAGCCGCACAAAATTTGGTCTTTTGCGTTAAAGAGTTGATAAGTGAAACACCTAATTTGCTTGTGTGCAACGATGATTTGAACTTTCTGATTTGTTGTGTAAATCCCACATATTTGAGTAAGTTTGTGCGAATGAGACTTAATATATATGATTGTTTGAATGTTTTCAAGTTCACACCTTCTTTGTTTAACATGTGTGGATCATTGGAGACTAAGAACTTCTTGCTGCATGCTGGAACGAGTGACCAAACTCGTGTGTTCAAACCTGAAGTTTGCTATTTTGAAGTGTCTTTGAGAGAAAGCAAGCATCCGCAATTTTGTGTGACTAAATATGTGAAGAATTTTTGTTTACTTGATGCTTTGTCTTTAAGTTTGAAAATAAAACAAGTGAATTTTTTTGGTTTACCGAGTCAAAATCAAATCTTTGATTCCGGAGGTTGTCCTATATTGTGGTTTAAAGGATTTAATCATGTTTTGCAGGATTATGCTTTTCAGTTGCTACATGTTCTTTTTGAGTTGCCGGCCATGACACTTTCGAGTCAAATTGAGAAGGTAAGAGGAATTATTGTATTTGATTCCGGTGATTATTTATCTTTATTCTTAATCAAGGGATTTGAAACATGGATCATTGAACCTCAAGACTGTAAATATCGAAAGCTTCGTTATCGTGCATCATTATTTAGAGTAATCAAGCACACTAAATTTTGTGTGAATAGATGTGTGAACAATTTGTGCTTGCTTGATGTTTTGTCATTAAATCTGAAAACACAGTTGTTGAACTATGATAAGTTGCACATGCAAAATCAAAGTTAGGGTTATATATCATTTGGTATCAAGTTGTTCAAAGGATTTGAGTCAAGGACTTCTGTTTTCCAAAATCATAATTCTCGAACGCTTTATGGTTCTGTTTTGATGTCAATGATGGACCTTTTTAACCATTATGAAATGGTAAGGCTAACTTATATTTTTGATCCTGGCATAAATTTATATGTTTCATTCTTGAATGACATTACATCAAGTACTTTTGAGTCTACCATCTATGTTGCCACTAATCTATTTAAATTTCGTGTGGGTCTCACGTCGGAATGGATCCCTCATAAAGAGGGAGGGTATGGAAACAGCCTGCTTCCTTGTGAACCATTTGTGGATCTCAGGTTCTTGGAAACAATTTTGTCCGGATCATGAACAAAAGAGTTTGTGATCTTGAAAAATATTTTGCGAGCAAATGGCTCGATTTTAGGACAAATCATCTTTAAGAGGGAGGGAATGATGCGAACTCAGTCGCATCATGTTACGACCCAACTCCACAACATTAAGAATGGCCTAAGCTCAAGGGGCCCAAGTGCAAGATGAAGCTTAATTTCAACTCAATAAGCTCAACTTTAATGTTCTTCAGCTCATATAGCTCGAATTCTAGCTCTTTGAGCTTAATTTAGCTCAACTTAAGCTCAATTGAGCTCATGTCTATTTTTGATGCTTGCGTCTCTAGTTGCTGGAATAATTTCTAGTTTTAGCTAAATTTAGTTCAGCTCGTTTGAGCTCATACTTAGTTCTTTTAGCTCATACGCATAATTGTTAGAACAAAATAAATGTGTTAGTTATATTAGTTAATTAGTTTAGCTCATAATTATGTTTAGCTTAATACATGGTTTTAATATGATCCAGCCGAATTTAAATGTGTCTCATTTAGAACATGTTTTTAACTTGTTTAGCTACAACGGCATTTAATATATATATTAATTTATTTCTTGTGTTTAATATGTCTTAGTTGCTAATTGTTTTAATGTGTTCTAGATGAATGCATGATTTTTAATATGTTCTAAGCTGCCGAATTAATTTGTCCTAAAATTGAATTAATTTGCTGAATTAATTTAGGTGCAGGTACATTGCTTGGGACGACATAAATGAGCTAATGGTTCAAATCTTCAGAGCACCACTTTTTGGACTTCAATGGCCAAAGCCAAGCTGCTGGTCATTCTTCCTAAAGTGGCCGATTAGCTCCCCCAAGCTCCCTTGAAGGCTTTCACACTAGCTGCATACTTTGTTCATATTACAAGGTTGTCCAGATTTTTGTTTTCACACACACAAGGCTATTTGCATTCGGTTTCATACTTGGGTGACCATTACAATACTCAAGCTACCATTTAAAGTTCCCAAACTATTCAGCTGAACAAGGAACTTTAATTAAAGCCATTCAAGCACCTTGGCCGAATCCTACCAAGGCCTTTTGAGCACACCATTCACTCTCATTAATGTCCAGCTGAATGTAGGCTTCTAGATGCTGTCCATTGGTGTCTCCCATGATAGGAAACTTCAAGGAAGCTTCCAAGGACGTTCAAGAAACTTCAAGGAAATTTCCAGCCCCTTTTAGCTTTTATTTGTTGTCTATTCTACTTACTAAAGTGCCTATTCGGCTCACCCATGTAAAGGCTATAAATATTTAGCTTCTTTGATGTATTTCAGACTTTTGCTCCTTTGATTAATGTTTATAACATTTTGTGAGTTTTTCAACTGTCTTATTTCGTTTTAGACTCAGCTTGACTTATCTAGCTTGCCAGTGGCGTCATACTGTTTCTTTTCAAACTTATCACTCATTCCGAGTGTGGCATTCACCTTTATATTGATTGGTTCCTATCTTCATATAGATAGTGGGTCACGATTTAACTATCCTTCTATCCACCTTAAGCGTCAATATAAGATTCGGGTCAATACTTTCATATAGTATTGGTTCTCTCTTAGACCTTAAGCCTAACGCTTCCATCCCTTTTAACTTTCAATTTACATCCCTTGCTTAGCCGAAACCATATTTCCATCCTAAACCCATTCCATCCTTTCGAAACATCCACTTCAAAGTTATCCCATTTTCTTTGTTAAACTGAACCATATCCCTTAAATATCTTAAACTATCACATATCCCTTTGTTTAAAGCCTTACTTAGCAGAATTCAATCAATACTCTGTTCAAGAATGATTCTTCTCCATTTTAACGATCGGGCAACAAACGACTCAAATCATCACTGAGGTGAGTTCGTATCACTATACAACCTGAGCTAGTCTAAGGCTCGATGCATACCTCTATCCCTGCATTACATTCACGCCATTTTAGCTTACACTCTGACTAGTCGGAAGGAGAGTACAAGCATCGTGGGCACTTTTGATGCATATTACTTATGTAGCATGCATGTGTAATACTCGATTGATCTAGCCCATTTTGTGGCCCAGTGCTGCCATCATCAGAGTCAGCGACTACAGAAAGGACCTATCTATATGGTTCCATATATGACACGCCTAGCTCGTCACTTTGGCCTCCTCGAGACCCCCAAGTAGATTGGTACTCTTACTTTGGTTGGGGACATGGCACCATAGGGATTGAGTATAATGAAACATATGAGGATGGTCACCCGTCAAGCCGAGACCTTCAGTGATTAGTATGTGTTGCTGCATTTGAATCAGCAGCATGAGGATGATGTGCATCTAGACGATAACCTTCCATAGCCATAAATACCTATTACCAGTCCTCCTACCAGTCACTATACTATTGCGTCTGCACATCAGGTCACACTCAACAATATCTATCGCCTTCAGCAGCAATAGTCACAATAGTTAGATTAACTTGATCAGTTACATTTGGAGCACATTGGCTAGCAATCAACATGGATCGATGGCATTGAGGCGTATCTGCAACAAATATGCCAACATTTTCATATTTCTCCACCCGATGCTACGCCTTACGATTCTAACTTACCACCTGCAGCCAATCATTGATTTACTTTAGTTTTCTATTTTTTATATATTCTTAGATGTACTTTTATTTTTATTGTTAGTTGTTTTATTTTCTTTTCTTAGACTTATATGTTTTGTTTATTGTTTATTATGCATTGTTATTTTTATTATTTTGTCGGTTGTTTTTTTTTCTATTTTGTTATCTCTTTATCTTATTTATTTTTCAATTTTCTTATTGGTTTGCTCAAAAACATATACTTAATTTAAAATCACCTACAATTTCAGATTTTACTATTCCGGTGAATTCATCCAAATTTAGGGCAGTTCTAGTTCTTTCTCCCCCTTTTGATATTTTGCTTATTGATTTATATTTGTTTGTACATTGAGGGAAATGTACATCTTAAGTATGGTGAAGATGTTTTTATGTTTATACAATAGAGTCTCTGAATTATTGTTTGTGTTTAAGTAATTCTCTCAAACCTATCATTGAAGTTAATTTTTTTAATTTGGATTTTTTATTGAATCTATTTTAGAATAATTTGTGGATTTTTGTGCATTATTTGATTTATACTTTAAGACACGAGAGATTCATTCATGATAAGTTGCTTTTCAAAAATTATTGTTTTAGGCTATCTCTGTGAACTGAAGAATTATTTTGAAATTTTAAAATTGCAAGTTTGACATCAAAACCATAATTTTTTGTGAGCTTTTGAGCCTATAGAGCATATTTATTATTTCATGCTCATTTTATTTTAGTTGTGAGTATGTCAACTTAATTTATTATCATAGAACTTGCTTCAATTATACATGTTGAGACCACATTATAGATTTGATATACTAAGATGATAGAGGCACTTAGGATTTAACCCACCTAACCTTTAATCAACTTATCTGTTCTATTAACCCTTAGTAAACCCCGTTATTCCTAACACATTTTTTTTCTATCACCCATTTATGTTAACTTGTAATCCCTATCTATGTTGTTAAATTATCCTTTCTATTGACCCATTTTGTCCATATTTAATTTGGTTAGTTTCCTAACTATGTTTCATCATTTCTATTGCTGAATTTTACTCTATTAAAAAATTTCATCAAAAAAATAGTTTAAAAAAATTTGTGTTAGTTTCATATTCTGTTGAAAAGCTCATTTTTATTCTTTATTTTGTGTTGATGTAAATTCTTTAGTTCATCAATTGTTTCTTTTCTAGTTTGTCAACTTACCAAATCGATATTCAATTATAATAAACTCTTTTGACTTTTTCCATACGCTTAACCTCAGCCCCATTACAATATTGTAAAGACCTCTTGATTGATGTGTCATTTCATTCTATAGTGGTGGAGATTTGATTTTTAAGCAAGCTTATGGCAATGACATTTCTTATTCGACTATTGTGTGTATATTACTCGAACCTTAAACACTTTGAGTGCAAGTGAATCTTTAGTGAGGATGTTATTTGTCATTGATTTTGAATTTCAGGTGATTATTAAGATAGAAGGGATGCCTAATGTTTTTAAAGCTTAAAATTCTCTACTTGGATTGCTTGTGCTGTTTAGTGTTATTATAATGTGAATTTCCATTGCATGATTATATGTAAATTTTCCTAAGACATTATAGGTGGAAATAATAAATTGAGAGAGGTTAAATTGAAGATGGGTCAAGAATTTTGCTTGAGGACAAGCAAACGCTTAAGTATGGTGATATTTGATAAGTGCTAAACGTGACATGTTTTAATCTAATTCTTAATGTGTTTTTGGCTAATTATTTAATGTTAATGATAAATTTGATGCTCTTAATCCTTTAAATTCATGTTTTTATACTTAGGAGAAATAAATGCTTAAGTGTGGGGATATTTGATAAGTGCTAAAAGTAACATGTTTTAATCTAATTCTTAATGTGTTTTTGGGTGATTATTCAATGTTAATGATAAATTTGACGCTCATAATCCTTTAAATTCATGTTTTTATACTTAAGAAAGCATTTGGGAGCAAAAGGATCGAAAAACAAGTGAAAATCAGAAAATCAGAGCAAGGTACATGAGCGACACGGGCTGACCCATTCCACACAGCATGGACATACAACCATGTGGTAGGTCGTGTAAATTTCACAAATTGGCACTCTGAACTACAGGAAAACGTGGTTTTTAGATTTTTCGGGCATTCTAGGATGTGTATATGACAAAAATAAGAAGATAGGAGAGAGTTGTCATAGAATACTCAAGAAATCAACTCGAAAAAATGTCATCAAAGTCGGTTCTGAAGCAAATTTCCATCAAGATTGAAGACTCCCAATTGATTTATCAGGAGATTATAATGAGTTTATTTATTTTATTTTATTGGATATACTATCTCTAGGATGTTTTTATTTTCAAGCATGAACTAATTTTTTAAATACTTAGGGGAGATGAACCCTATGATGAATTATGTTTTTTTATTTTTATTTTACACAATAAATACTTAGATCTTGTTCTCAATTATGTGTGCTTAATTCTTGTTTTGATATTTCTAGATTATGATCTATGTTTGATGTGCTTAAATTAGAGGAGGAATAGACCCTGTTTAAGAGTATATCTTACGTAATTGAGTGGAGTTGCATGTAATCCTAGACATAGGATGACATAAATCTACCAGATTAGAATCAAATCTAATAAGAGAATCCATAGTACGAGTTAATGTGATAATAGGGGTTTTAATTAGAAAGAAATTTCAATTAATCAACTTAGAGTTAGTTATTCTTACTCTCGAAAAAGATATTAACATAATTTAGGAATTTCTACGGAACAAGATTCTAAATAAAGAAATTGTGTAATTTAGATTGATAGCAGGAAATGATATCTAGGTGAATTCTTTCTCACGTATTGCTTTATTTCTTGGTTATTATTTGATTATTTTCCTGAATTGTTCTTTGTCTTGTTCGTTAACAATTAATTTAGTTAATTTTAGTTTTTAATCAATCACTCGAATTATTCGGCTAAATAATAGAGAGACAATAATTACTAGTACTTTTGGTCTTCATGGGAACAATATCTTTTCTTATCGTAGCTATACTATTAATTAATAGGTGCACTTGCCTTAGTTAAATTTTTAGTTAGTTTCGCGACACATTAAAAAGCATCTGCCTTAATGATATGTAAATATTAAAAATGGGTGTAATCGTAAATGTAAGAGACTTTGAAAACTATTAAAAAGGTTGGTCCATATTATGTGAGGGTTGAATCCGAGTTATGTGGAATTGACCATATCTATGTGGTATTGTATCTTCTTCTAAAATTATTCTGAATTTGAGTTAGTGCTATCTTGAGTTTATGGAATTCATCTAAATGGTCAATGCAATACTTTATCAGTATGGGTATTGTGGTATTAAATTAAGGTATGTCTGAGTGTGAATTTGAAGGTCTCTTATTTTGTGTACATATTCGCCAAACACTTATATATCCTTTCGTGATAAATTTCAGTAAGCACTTGTTTTGAGATAAGCATATGGGTTAAGACAAGATTTGTTGGAAATAGGTTTTGAGAGTATGTTTTGTTAAGAAATTGATATGTGACAAAGAGATTTATGAAATGTTTGGAAGGACCCTTAGTTCGTTTAATTAGGAAGACGGGAGTATGATAAGAGCATGAAAGTTGATGTATAAGGGTATGATAAAACTATAATGGTATCTGCCCGAAATAATTAGTTCAGAAGAATGGTAGGCACACAGAAGCTTCTATAAGAATACAAAGTATCCACCAATGTAATTCTATGATAAGGTTCACTAAGTTATTTTGAACTTTTTTATGTTGTGTTTATGTTTCAGGTTTCCATGTTGTGAGACAACGCCTGGAGGGACGATACCAGGACTACGCCAAAGACACAACGGAGAGGAGTATTATGCATATAGTGGATTTGTAGTGTAGATTAGGGTTATGCCTTAAGTCTATATTTAATAATAAAGTTCTATATTGTAAATATTTGTATCAAGTTCGATGTAACAACTTATTTTAAAATACTTTCTTTATTTTTCAGACAATAAGTTTTTCAGTTAAAATGTTAAATGAAATAAATAGAGAAACAAGTAAATTGTAATATGTTTAATAATTTTTATTAAGTAATATGTATGGTAACACCCGATTTTTGGACTCAATGAATCGGTTTGAGTTGAGGGCATTACAAAGAGTATACATCAGAGTTTCAATTGGGCACCAACAGCCTACCAAGTGTATAAGAATGTTGTAGGTGATTTAATTGTCTTTAAGGCCACGCCATATGCAAGTCACCGCCAAAGTATAGTATGATTGACTTGCTAGAGCACTATTCTAGTTGGGTCATGTGATGGGATTAGTTGGGAGTAAATTTCATTGATTTAACTCTTCCTGTAACGCCCCAAGAAATCCTAAAATCTCAAATTTTTATTTTTGTGCTTAGCAATTCAGGTTAAGTGTTAATTACGCGATGGTAGGTCTGGGTCAAGGGTTGAGTTCGAATCTAGGGATAGAAGGAATTATAGTATAATTATTAAAGGAACCCTGATGGCAAGCAGTTGGGCTTTTAAATAAATATAAGGGAAAAAGGGCATCAAAAAGCTAAATGGTGGAGTGGCTAAGTGACGCCACTTAGAGTGTAAGGAGGTGGCGTTAGTGGCTAGCAAGGAGATCCAAGGTTTGAATCCTAGCTTAGTAATTTTTAGAGTTTAATTTTGGCCTTCTAGAAGGTTGGAAGTGGCGTGAAAATGGACTCCAAGGGAAGTGTTCAGGAGAGAAAATTAAGGAAAAGATCAAGGGGTTATCAGGGAGAAAAAAGAGGAGATGAGAAGTGAGAAGCAAGTAAAGCCGAAATGGGAACTTGGGCTTGAGGAATTCGGCCATAAGGGTTACAAATAGGTGCTGAATGAAAGGGTATGACGCTAATGCCGAAATCTTTTTCTCACCTTGTTGCCAGAAACACTCTTCTCTAAAAGCTGAAAAGTCTTTTCTTTCTTTTCTTTCTACTGATTTCTATTCTCCTCTACACAATCTTCTTTACTGATTTCTTCTACTACTCTTCTTCTTTTATTCGTGCCAAATAAACCTTATTCACCATACTAAGTTGAAATCCGGAAAAGCCAAATCCTCCTAGGGCCGAATACTCTTTGACTGGATCTAGTGTAAGTGTTGCTCTTCCAATCAGTTTTCCTTACAAAGTATCGATCATTGTCCCTCACTCTTTCTAATCAACTGTAGTAGGGAATTAGTATCTGATCTCAGATCTTAGCTCTCTGCCAAATTTCTCTTTAGGTGTTTGCGGTTTTGATCTAGGAGTTGATTGTGGTTAGTAATTCAAAAAGGGGGCTTATCGCGCAAGGTAAGGTTAAGGTGAGGTTTCGGTTTTAGTAAAGATATGTATTAAGCATGCGATTAATTGAAGGGTGATATTGTTTGTAGGTTGGTGACTTAGGGAATCGCAGCACGTTTGCTTACCAGGTGCGTACATACACTGCACACACACAATGAATCGGTAAAAGCCGAAATGTTGAAAAGTCAAAAAGTCTAAAGTTGGGCTACGATAGTCTTACGAGTGCGCGAACACTCGTGAGGAGGAAACTGATAGGTTGTCTAAGGCCCATGGGCGATTCCATGGACTTGAGCTGTAAATTGGCCAACCGGGCCAAAATAGGCTTAATGGGCCTAACGGGCTGTTGGGCCTGTAATAGGCAAAAATTGATAATAGATGCTATGTGATAGAAATTCGTATGTAAGCATGTGTATAATGTGATTTGGGCCTAATGGGCCATATGAATGTGATTGGGCCTAGTGGGCCATATGTAGGTATGTGGATTTGACTGGGATTTGTAAGGGGTTTTGGGCCTAATATATGATGACTACATAAAACTTAATTAATTAATTGTGACCGTGGACAAGTCAAAGGGTTAAGGTGTGGCAACGGGTATATGCATGTCTAGGATTGGATCTAGGGAGAGCTTGGTACTTAAACAGTCTTAATGACTCACCTCCTCTTCTCTGGAATCCTACCTGGTGCATAGTATTCGTTCATCTTAGCTCACGAGATTTGTTAACGAGCCAAGGCAAGTGAAAACCGTAAAGAAAGGGAAAATTATCGAAATGCCCCTAAGGGCAAAAACTGACCAAAATACCCCTAAGCGTTGAATGTAAGTTTTATGGATGTGACATACATACATATGATATTCTGCTTAGGTTGCATAGGGGTTGGGAATCATAGAACGGAGGAAGTATGTGAGGATCGCATGGTTGCTTGACAATCGTGGATCCACCAACGGCTTTTAAGCCTAATTTGTAAATGCAGGTAGTTTTGCAACCGGGCTACCATAGATGTGACAGATGGGTGGTTCGATATTTATATCCCCACATGGTGTGACGGGGGACAGAGCTGGTGTGTAGCAGATGAATTATTGGGATGGGATTGCATTACATGTGATGTATGGTGTTTATTGAATGCTTGTTGCTCGTCAAGGGTTGTACACACTGAGTTTGTGAAAACTCACCCCCTCTTTTCTTTTATTTTCAAGTGATGCTCAGTAGAAGGTTTAATGTTTGGAGGGACTCTAGGTGGCTAGCAGCAAGGCAACATGGACGTGTTTTTCCTTAAAAGCATACAAGTGTCTATTTTATTAAGTACTTTTTTGGCCAGATTGTAATGAGGCTTCCATTTTGTTATTATTTGGGTTTTTATTTTTGTGCGTTGTAATTACGAAATGTTGAAAATGGGTTTGCTAAATCATAGTATATTTTTCTACGCTTCCGCAGCAAAATTTTAAAATAACAGGTTTTCATAAAATCATATATTTTAAACTGGTTTTCGTGATTGAAAAATAAAAAATAGTTTCTATAAGTTAATTAAGGTTTCTTTTATTTTAAGAAGGGTTTTCAATGAAAACACGATTTTCGCTAAAACAATTCAATGTGATGCGCCAGATTTAGCCATAACGTCAGAGCCGAGTTTTGAGTATTACATTTAGTGGTATTAGAGCCCAAGTTATAAAACTCGGGCTGTGAAGTGGGCCTTATTATTATTTGGTTTCTCTTTTCTACTTACTATTTGGATTTTAAAATATTTTGCATCACAATATTTTGGAAAAAGGGAAAACTTACTGAGCGGCACATTGAGTCTCCGACGTCGAACCAAGTAAGTATTCTTATTCTTATGTTTGTTTAAATTGTTATACAATAGATAGTTAGAGGGCTACTTTAGATGATTTTGTTAGAATGAAACCAAAGCCTACAGGAACTTGAAACTGTAGAGGATTTTCGAAAACAATCTTCTCTTTAAATATTTTCATAAAACATCAGTATAAGTATTAAACTAACTAAAACTTTATAAAATTTCTAATCCAAATAATACAAGAATTGACAATGACGGGTATGTTCTTTATATATCAGTTACCTTACACAACATTGATTGATATTGGATCGACGCATTCATATGTTGCATGCAATATAACTGAATCTTTGGGTGATATGTTTAAAATTACTGCGAGTGAGATGACTACGATTAGTCCATTAGGGTAGTCAGTAACAGTGAATAAGTTGTTTAGGGAGGTACCCTTAGTGGTCCAAGGGTTACCTTTTTAGCGGATTTGATGGAGCTGCCGTTTAGCGAATTAACCTTAATCTTAGGTATGGATTGGTTGGTGAAGCACCGAGCCACCTTGGATTGCGCTGCAAAGCAAATGGTGTTAAGAACGACAAAGGATAAGGAAGTAGTGGTGATTGGTGAATGCCAGAATTACCTTTCGAATGTGATTTCGGCGTTGAAGGCTGAGAAGTTAGTATGAAAGGGATGCAAGCCTATTTGGCTTATATTAGTGATACGGAGGCTAAGAGCCTTACTGTTAAAGAGTTGAGAACAGTTAGGGAATTTTCAGATGTCTTTCCCGAGGAGCTGCCTGGGTTGCCACCCAGTAGAGAAGTAGAATTTGGAATCGAGTTATTACTTGGGACGACTCCGGTGTCGATCGCTCCTTATCGGATGGCACCTAGGGAGTTGGTAGAACTTAAGGCACAGATTCAAGAATTGTTGGATCGAGGATTCATACGACCAAGTGTGTCTTCATAGGGAGCACCAGTGTTATTTGTAATGAAGAAGGATGGGATGTTACGAATGTGCATCGACTATCGATAGTTAAACAAGTTAACTATTAAAAACAAGTACCCTCTATCGAGAATCAATGATCTTTTTGATCAGTTTAGGGGAGCTTCGGTGTTCTTAAAGATTGACCTGCATTCGGGATATCACCAACTAAGGGTTAAAGAGGCAGATGTTCATAAGATAGCTTTTAGAACTCGTTATAGACACTACGAGTTCTTGGTGATGCCATTCGGACTGACGAGCGCACCTGCCGCTTTCATGGATCTCATGAATCGGGTTTTCAAACCCTACTTGGATCAGTTCATAGTAATCTTTATAGATGACATTTTGGTGTACTCAAAAGATGAGGATAAGCATAATGTACACTTAAGGATTGTATTGCAGACTTTGAGGGAGAAGCAACTGTATTCCAAATTCAGTAATGTGAATTCTTGCTAAGGGAGTTTACCTTTCTAGGACATGTGGTGTCAGCCGAGGGGATTAAGGTTGACCCCTGGAAAATTGAAGTAGTGTTAGATTGGAAAACACCCAAGTTGGTGTCACAAATTCGAAGTTTTCTGGGCTTGGCAGGGTACTATAGGCTGTTTGTTGAGGGCTTTTCAGTAATTGCCGCACCCTTAACTAAGTTGTTGAGGAAGGGGGTATCGTTTGTTTGGACAGATAAGCAGCAAGAGAGTTTCGAAAAACTCAAGAAAGTTTTAACTGAGGCCCCTGTGTTGATTCAGCCAGTGCATTGGAAGGAGTTTATGGTTTATGGTGACGTGTCGCATGTGGGCTTGGAATGTGTATTGATGCAAGAAGGAAAGTGGTTGCATATGCGTCACGACAACTTAAGACTCACGAAGTGAACTACCCAACCCATGATTTGGAGTTAGCTGCGGTGGTTTTCGCACTTAAAATATGGAGGCATTACTTATACGGGGAGAAGTGCGTAATTTATTCGGACCATAAGAGTTTGAAGTACCTCCTTACCCAAAAGGAGCTAAACCTTAGGCAACGTAGGTGGGTGGAATTGTTGAAGGATTATGATTGTACGATTGAATACCACCCTAACAAAGCGAATATGGTAGCTGACGCGTTGAGTCGTAGGGCTAAGTCAGACTTGAAAGCTATGCTCGCCTGTTTAAGCTTGTTGGATGATGGTAGCTTGTTAGCTAAGCTTCAAGTAAAATTGATGTGGATCGAACAGATAAGGAGTAAGCAATTAGTGGATGTGACCTTAGGTGCTCGTTTTAGACAAGTGGAGAGTGGGGAGACATTAGACTTTGAGATAAATAGTGAAGGAGTATTGTGTTTTCGTGGGAGAATGTGTATACCAAAAGATGATGATCTAAGGTAATCCATTCTGTGGGAAGCACATAGCGGTCTCTACACTATGTATCCTGGCAGAAACAAGATGTATCAGAGTTTGCACGAGCGTTACTGGTGGCCTGGACTTAAACGCGAGGTTATGGAGTTCGTAAGCAAATGTTTGGTATGTCAAAAGGTAAAGGTGGAACATCAATTGCCTTCGAGATTGCTTCAGCCAGTGAAGATTCCACCCTGGAAGTGGGAAAGGATCACTATGGACTTTGTTAGTGGGCTACCCTTGACACCTACTAAGAAAGACTCGATATGGGTTATAGTGGATCGGTTAACCAGGTCTTCCCATTTTGTATCGGTTCACACCGATTACTCGTTACAAAAGTTGGCTAGGCTGTATGTGGCTGAGATTGTAAGATTGCATGGAGTGCCAGTATCCTTAATATCAAATAGGGACCCACGTTTCACTTCGCGATTTTGGAAGAAGCTGCATGAGGCGTTGGGTACTAGGTTGAACTTTAGTATGACATTCCACCCTCAAACTGATGGACAGTTGGAAAAGGTGATTCAAGTATTGGAAGATATGTTGAGGGGATGTGTGATTGAGTTCTGAGGTAGCTAGGAGGACTATTTACCATTAGCTGAATTCGCGTACAATAATGGTTATCAAGCAAGCATTGGGATGGCTCTATACGAAGCACTGTATGGGCAAAGGTGTCAAACCCCAACATGTTGGACGAAGTTGGGCGAACAGAGAGTTTTGGGCCCTGAGTTAGTAGCCGATACTGAGGATAAGGTAAAATTGATTCGGGATCGGTTGAAGGAGGCCTTGGATAGGCAAAAGTCATATGCTGACTTTAAGCGTCGAGAAATAGAGTATGCAGTGGGAGACTTAGTTTTTCTGAAGGTCTCTCTATGGAAGAAAGTGTTAAGGTTTGGACGAAAGGGTAAGCTAAGCCCATGGTTCATTGAGCCATATCGGGTTGTAAGGCAGATTAGGCCAGTCACTTACCAGTTGGAGTTACCTCCTGAACTAAGCCAAATCCATGACGTGTTTCATGTTTCCATGCTAAGGCGATATCGCTCGGATCCTTCACATGTCGTGGCGATTAAAGAAATCGAGGTTAGGCCAGACCTAACTTTCAAGGAAGAGCCCATACAAATAATTGGTCGAGATGTCAAAGAACTGAGAAGGAAGTCCGTTTCATTAGTCAAAGTGCTTTGGCAAAATCAAAAGGCCGAGGAGGTTACTTGGGAACCTGAGGAAGTGATGCAACGTCAATATTCTCAACTGTTTGAATCAGGTAAAATTTCAAGGACAAAATTTCTTTTGGGGGTAGAGTTGTAACGCCCCAAAAATCCTGAAATCTTAAATTTTTCTTTTTGTGCTTAGCAATTCAGGTTAAGTGTTAATTACACGATGGTAGGTCTAGGTCAAGGGCTGAGTTCGAATCTAGGGATAGAAGGAATTATAGTATAATTATTAAAGGAACCCTGATGGCAAGCAGTTGGGCTTTTAAATAAATATAAGGAAAAAAAGGGCATCAAAAAGCCAAATGGAGGAGTGGCTAAGTGACGCCACTTAGAGTGTAGGGAGGTGGCGTTAGTGGCTAACAAGGAGATCCAAGGTTCGAGTCATAGCTTAGTAATTTTTAGAGTTTAATTTTGGCCTTCTAGAAGGTTGGAAGTGGCGTCAAATTGGACTCCAAGGGAAGTGTTCGGGAGAGAAAATTAAGGAAAGGATCAAGGGGTTATCAGGGAGAAAAACGAGGAGATGAGAAGTGAGGAGCAAGTGGAGCCAAAATGGGAACTTGGGCTTGAGAAATTCGGCCATAGGGGTTATAAATAGGTGCCGAATGCAAGGGTATGAGGCAAATGCCGAAATCTTTTTCTCACCTTGTTGCCAAAAGCACTCTTCCCTAAAAGCCAAAAACTCTTTTCTTTCTACCGATTTCTATTCTCTTCTACACAATCTTCTTTGCCGATTTCTTCTACTACTCTTCTTATTTTATTCGTGCCAAATAAACCTTATTCACCATACTAAGTTGAAAGCCGGAGAAGCCAAATCCCCCAAGGGCCGAATACTCTTTGACCGGATCTAGTGTAAGTGTTGCTCTTCCAATCGGTTTTCCTTGCTAAGTATCGATTATTATCCCTCACTCTTTCTAATCAACTGTGGTAGGGAATTAGTATCAGATCTCGGATATTAGCTCTATGTCAAATTGCTCTTTAGGTGTTTGCGATTTTGATCTAGGAGTTGATCGTGGTTAGTGATTCAAAAAAGGGGCTTATCGCGCAAGGTAAGGTTAATGCGAGGTTTCGATTTTAGTAAAGATATGTATTAAGCATGCGATTAATTGAAGAGTGATATTGTTTGTAGGTTGGTGACTTAGGGAATCGCAGCACGTTTGCTTACCAGGTGTGTACATACACTGCACACACACAATGAATTGGCAAATGTCGAAATGTCGAAAAGTTGAAAAACTGAAATTCTGAAAAGCCAAAAGTTGGGCTTCGGTAGTCTTGCGAGTGCGCGAACACTCGTGAGGAGGAAATCGATAGGTTGTCTAAGGCCCATGGACGATTCCATAGGCTTGGGCTTTGAATTGGCCAACTGGGCCAGAATAGGCTTAATGGGTCTGACGGGCTGTTGGGCCCATAATATGCAAAAATTGATAATTGATGCTATGTGATAGAAATTCGTATGTGAGCATGTGTATAATGTGATTTGGGCCTAATGGGCCACATAAATGTGATTTGGGCCTAATGGGCCATATATAGGTGATTTGGGCCTAATGGGCCATATGAATGTGATTGGGCCTAGTGGGCCATATGGAGGTATGTGGATTTGACTGGGATTTGTAAGGGGTTTTGGGCCTAGTATATGATCACTACATAAAACTTAATTAATTAATTGCGACCGTGGACAAGTCAAAGGGTTAAGGTGTGCCAACGGGTATATGCATGTCTAGGATTGGATTCAGGGAGAGCTTGGTACTTAAGCGGTCTTAATGACTCACCTCCTCTTCTCTGGAATCCTACCTGGTGCATAGTATTCGTTCATCTTAGCTCACGAGATTTGTTAACTGGCCAAGGTAAGTGAAAACTGTAAAGAAAGGGAAAATTACCGAAATGTGCCTAAGGGCAAAAATGACCAAAATACCCCTAGGCGTTGAATGTAAGTTTTATGGATGTGACATGCATACATATGATATTCTGCCTAGGTTGCATAAGGGTTGGGAATCATGGAACAGAGGAAGTATATGAGGATCGCATGGTTGCTTGACAATCGTGGATCCACCGACGGCTTTTAAGCCCAATGTGTAAATGCAGGTAGTTCCACAATCGGGCTACCATAGATGTGGTGGATGGGTGGGTCGATATTTATATCCCTACATGGTGTGACAGGGGACGGAGCTGGTGTGTAGCAGATGGATTATTGGGATGGGATTGCATTGCATGTGATGTATGGTATTTATTGAATGCTTGTTGCTCGTCGAGGGTTGTACACACTGAGTTTGCGAAAACTCACCCCCTCTTTTATTTTATTTTCAGGTGGTGCTCAGTAGAAGGTTCAATGTTTGGAGGGACTTTGGGTGGCCAGCTAGCAAGGCAACATGGACGTGTTTTTTCTTAAAAGCATACAAGTATCTATTTTATTAAGTACTTTTTTGGCCAGATTGTAATAAGGCTTTCATTTTGTTATTATTTGGGTTTTTATTTTCATGCATTGTAATTATGAAATGTTAAACATGGGTTTGCTAAATCATAGTATATTTTTCTATGCTTCTGCAACAGAATTTTAAAATGACAGGTTTTCATAAAATCATATGTTTTAAACAGGTTTTTGTGATTGAAAAATAAAAAGAGTTTTTATAAGTTAATTAACGTTTCTTTTATTTTAAGAAGGGTTTTCAATGAAAACACGATTTTCGCTAAAACACTTCAATGTGATATGCCAGATTCGGCCATAACGTCCATTCCAAGTTTGGGGTGTTACACTCCCTATGCCTAGTCAACAGTAAAGTAGATTTTTCCCAGATTTTCTTTACCTTCCCCCGAAATTTTGTGGAAAGGTCAGGAAATTTGGTTTATGTATGCATCATCACTTTTCAAAGTCCATAGTAGGGAAAGGACAAAGAGTTTATATATTGTAAAGGGGAAGACATTCCAGATGACTTTTACTCTCTACTTTATGTTCTGGTTCTTCTCTCTTACCTAAACGTTCTCTTCTCTTTTGTTAAGCTAGATTTAAGATTTTATTTAATTAATGGATGATTCAACCTTCTGGTAAGTCTTATATCCTTGTATGTTATGATTGTTGATGAGTAGGGATGTTGAAAAGGTGTAAGAACAGCAGGGTATGAGTAGAAGGCCCTGCATGAGGGTTGCATGTAGTGGAATGTTAATGAACTATCTGTTGATGGGGATTTTAATGAAAATTTCATGATCTTTTGAACAGTTGCTGCTGTTAGATTGAGAAGGACTATTGAAACAGAAGTTTTAAGTTAAGATGAATCTCTAATGAGTCTCTAGACTCGTCACCTACACTTTATGTTATAATGACCCTTGTATGATTAATGTCCATATAAATAAGTTGATCTTCTTGAGGAGTTGCAGTGTGTATGTATGCTTTTGTGTTTTCTGTGAAGTATTTGCATGTATGTATTGAAGTGTACGATGTTTTGCATGAATATGACAATGTGTGATAAACACGCATTGGAAATTATGTGTTAGGAAGTATAATTCTGTTAAGAGTATGAGTGAAATCCATATAAATGGGTCCATTATGTTATTTAAGTGGGTTTGGGCGGAGTGTAGAGGAAATATGTGATTTGTTTTGGACCTCGTAATGGTGTTTTGATGACATCCTTCGGGACAGTAAACGCGAAGGCCAGTATGGTGAAGTTGTAGTCTGCTAGGACCGTAAACACAAGGTTCGTCGGGACAGTAAACTTGAAATAGGCCAACATGGTAGATACGTGGAAAGACAATGGCCATGGCATGTTCTAGAATTAATGGATGAGCCGTATTTGTCTACTAGGGTTTCTGCATCTACCAGGGGTGATGATGGGCAAACCTCAGGTGATGCTGAGTTTAGGAAAATCCATATCGTCAAACACGACCGTTATCTGTAAGCCTTTGTAGTGAGTTATTTGTAATCCTTTGTGGGGAGTCATCAGGACTCTGTATGGAGAATTTTGTAACATCTAAATGGTGAGTTGATAGTCCGCCTTCGTAACAAGATCTAGGTGTGCATTTGAGGAATTTTCTAAGAGAATTATTGACAATGATATGAGTCTTAAAGCCCAATTTTAGACCCATGAATGTGATGGGCTCACACTACCTCAAGGCCCAACAACAATGTCAAAGGCCAAGCAAATCAAACCAAGATTCAATCAAAGACAACGTTTGAGGATGAATCTTTTTGAGGAAAAGGGGAATGATACATGCACGGATGAAGTGAAATTTATTAAATTCCATTCACCAAAGATGCAAATTTACAAGCTTGGGAAATTAGCAGACTTGCGACAAATTTTTGGATATGATCTAGACATTTTTGGGTTAAGATGTCTGCATGGTGTACAAATATCTATCTCTTATCTTCGAAACGCACTTTGAATCACTCGATTTTGAGTTTGGGAGCTAAAGTTATGACCATTTTAATAAAGACTGCATGAGTAGAATTTTTGAACGTGATTATGACAGGAATTACGATTTTCCATCTTTTAATTCGAGTTTAAATCATATTGATTAGGTTTTGGGCATAATTTTTATTATATATGAGCCTAATATTGTATTTATCGACTCTTATTATTTTATTATTTCAAATTTTTAATAATTATTAAGTAGTTTAAGTTATTTAGGAGTTTTATGTCAACAAGAAAGTTTAGTTTAAAACTACTTATTTAGATTAATTAGAGTTCTAATATACTTAAGAGTTTTATTTAGATTTATTTTGCTAGCCAATATATAGGCTTTTGCATTGTCCACAAATCACACAATTCATTATTATTCAACTTCTCTTTTGAGTTAATAAATTCTCATTGAGTTTTTCTTTTCAATAATTTCTCTTGAGTTTCTTTTAGAAGAGTTTTAACAATCTTTGAGGTAGTGGCAATCATCTTCAAGCTTTTTCTTGCCAAGATCTTTTTCTTGGAGGGGGAATTAGAGACATTGAAAGGAGTTGTGGATTCTTAATGTTTCCAAGGCTTCTTAGGACCTCATCTTCTATTTTCTATCCTTAATTTATCATTTCTTGCTTATTTAAGTTAGTTCTTCCTATTTTGGCTTGCTGATTTTATTGATTTTCATTCTAGGTTAAAGTTGCTTTAGGAAAGACATTCTCCTATCTTGATCCATCAAGAAACACATCGAAATTAGGAGTTTTAATCTTATTTGGTTGTTTCAAACATTCTTACACAAAATAGTTTGCTTTTGTCTTTAAAATCACTTTTAAGAAATCTACTTGTGTTTTGTTTTTCTAGATCTAGTTGGTGCATTTTCTTGATGCCCAAGGATTGTTTCTTTCCATCCAAGAAACCCTAATTCGTTCTCTTTTGGACTATTTACCAGTCAGTTCATCTTTCTTTTATTTTAATTCCCTTTGACTCTTCTTTGTGACAACTAATCTGATTTCATTATTTCTCATTTTAGTTTACGTTTGTCTAGAGATCTAAGATAAATATGTGATTTTGACAAACTTTGCGATCTGCTTCTGCATTCATCCACATCATTCTATATCATTTGGTATTAAATTTGGGCATTTTGGGTGTTCATGGTTGATTTCTAAACTGATTTCCATTGCAAAACAACCTATAAGCAATTTTTACTCATAATTATTTTCGGAAAAAGATATTTTTGAGTGGGTAAATGCTTTTCAATTTATCTGAAATCTTATATACTGATTCTTGGCACTGTATTACAATATATATATAAAATATTTCCCACGAAAAAAAGTGATCGAAAAAGTACAGAAAAAAGAAAATACAAAAAACAAAAAATATTCTATGGGTTTAATTTTGTACCAAAAATTTCCAGATCAAATTTAAATTATTTGAGGAGGCTCCAATTTAAATTTCATGATTTTTGGAAATCGAGGAACCTCTCGAACAAAGTTTTTCAAGTTGCTTTGTAATTTTTCGGGTTTCAGCAATTTTCATTGGCTCTTACCCTCAAGTTTTCATTTGTTTTTGCTTTTTATTATTCCTATACACATTCTAACACTTTATTGTTTCTTGTGTTAGTAGGTTAAAGCATATTGCACATTCCTTCCTCCTTGCAACACAAACTGTTGGTGTCTAGCCACTTTCAGACTCTTAGTGCCGTTAGGATATTTGGTAGCTAGATTATTTAACATTCTGATTGATTGTCATAAATACTCCTAAATGACTCACAAGATTAATTCTTACCTCATTGAAAATTCAATTTTATTTTTGAGTGCATAACGGTGAGATTTATTTATTTATTTTTCTTGTTAAGTGCTATGTTTTTTCAGATTTGTCACAATGCGTTGTAGTGCCAAAGGGAGTGATGACCAAAGTGACACACCACTAGTGACAATCGAAAATCTTGCTGGTTTCATAACGAAATTAAAATGTGACCTCAATGAAGTCAATGTTAAGTTTAAAAATAAGTTCGATAGGTTGCAACAAACTCTAGAGGATTGAGCTACAGTAGAAAGATAAAGGGACCCTATACTTTAGACAATGAGCAATACCTTGCATCAGTTGCGGACTGAGAAAAGGACTCAAAATTGGGGTGCTAATGATGATGTTGAGGTTGAATAGCCTCGTGCTCACAGACATAATGTTAGACGTGTCCCTAGTGTGAATGATGATCCTTTGGTTACTAACAACTGTGAGTAGCCTTTTTTGGCAAAACCAAAGTTACAATCCCTCAATTTCATGGAAAGAATGATCCCGAGGCATATTGTGAGTGGGAATCAAAAATTGAACTTATGTTTCATTACTATAAATACCGAGAAGAGGAAATAGTCTCATTTGCAACCCGTGGATTTTCAAATTATATGTTGAGTTGGTGGATTCAACTTAGAATTAATCGTCAATGAAATTATGAATGGGTAATTGAAACATGGGACGAGTTGAAGCAAGTGATGCGAAAGCGTTACATTCCTTCTCATTACTATAGAAAGGTCAAAACGAAACTTCGATGCCTTATTCAGGGTAATCAATTTGTTGATGAGTACTTTAAGGAGATGAAGATGCTTATGCAAAGAGAAAATGTGCAATAAGATGAAGAGACTACCACGATACGGTTTGTAGATGGCTTGAACATTTTGATAGCCAACACTCTTAATCTTCAAACTTATATTGATCTTAGAGAGGCGGTACACAAGGCAGTTGAGATTGAGCAGCAATTTCAACAACGTCAATCTCGTTCATTTGGTGCATCACAATATTATAGAGGTACAAGTTCTAATTCTACTTTTTGAAACTTTCTTATGCTACTAATAAGTTGTTGCCAAAACATTATGAAACTAAACTTTTTGATTGGAAAAGTGTGGCTCCTACAAAACCTTCTTCCATATCTTCTAAGCAGCCCACTTCTACTAATTTTTCACCAAAACAACAAAGAGCTCGTGACATTGAATGTTTTACGTGCAAAGGGCATGGGCACTATAGTCGTGATTGTGCCAACATGAGATTTTTGTTGATAAAAAAAGATTATGGTGATAATTTTCTCCTCGAATCTATGGAGTTAGATGAGATAGAAACATCATGTTCTCCTACAGAGATATATTGTATTGAATTGAATATTCATAATACTTGTGAGAGGATATGGGAAATGAGGAAGAAAAAATTGAAAAGACAGAGAGAAAAGAGGCCTTGAGTGATAAAAGTCTACTTGATGGTCCATTTTTGGTGAGTGAAAATATATATGAGGTAAAGTTTAAGAGTTCTCAAGTGGGAAAAGAAAATGAAAAACAAGAAAATATTCATGCAAAAGTGAGGAATGGTTATGTTTTAACTAACCATGACTCGAATTTGTTTAGTGGTGTTTCCTTGTAACAATATATTAAAGATCCATTGACGGACTTCCAATTACATCACTCTACCATCAATCAACACTTTATTTTTAAGAAAAAAGGTAAGTTGAATATTGGTAATTCCCCACAAGTGCTACAAGGTAATGAATATAAGGAAACAATAGAAATTAATTTAAGAAGGCATACCTTGAATTTTTTTATACGCATGCTACTGATTTTGTTTGTAAAATATTTCCTTACAACAAGTTTTTTCGTTGGTCAAAATTTATTAAACCTTGGTCTGAAAGTTCAACTGATTTTATGGGTTTATCTAAATTTGTAAATGTTAAGAATAGTAATTTTGTTGCATTAAAGAGGTTTTTAAAAAACATTTTATATATTTTTTCTTGTAACAAAATTTTCTATCTTGACCTTTAATGATGAAATTTTACATAATAATATTAAACATTTTAATTTTTATAATTATGTGAAATTTTTGACCCATCGTTGGAAATTCTTATGGATGACCATGCATATTCAAAGAAAGTTTATAACATCCTAAAATAGGGCCTAGTCGGAATAGTTGTTTCGAGACCACAAGTCCGATGTTAAAATATTTATTTCATGATCATTATGAAGTCTAGGATATGAAAATAAGCATGTGTTAAAGTTTCATGAAGAAATTTTATGTGTAAAGTGTCCAATTGGAAATTAAGGACCAAATTGAATAAATTGCAAAACTTGGATTTAGAAGAAATTTGTATGAAATTGCTTTGGAATATTAATTAGAGGTCCTTAAAGTGTAATTTTCCCACTTTTTAAGTTTTTGGACAAAAATGGGCATGCATGGAAAATTTGGAAAGGTTAGTAATGGAGGGCATTTTGGTCATTTGGTTAATTAATAAAATAAAAAGGGAAAATCAAGCAAAAATCGGCCATTTTCCTTCTCCATAGCTGTTGAAATTTGCATGTTCTCTATAGCTAGGGTTTTCAACATTTCAAGCTTGATATTAAGTTAATCCTAGCTCCGTTTTTTATGTTCTTTATGTTTTTGAGATCCTTGAAGCATACTCTTTCTATTTCTACCCATATCTCAAGCTAGGGTTCATGTTTAGAAAATTACCCATGCATGAAATGCTTGTGTTTTGATGATTTATGGAGGAATATGAAAGTTTAAAGGATGGTAAACAACTTTTACTAGGTAGTTTTTCATGGAAATGGCCTGAAGGACCATTTTGTAAATGTTGTAAAAATGGGTAGAAAAATGTGTAATGAAGGAAAATTGTGGGCTGCTATAAGCATGAAAAATATTTGACTAGGCTTGGGTAACCTAGAAATTACATGCATTTCATTATACGGGCCTTAGGACTAAATTGTAAAAGTTGTGAAAGGTTAGGGGCAAATTGGTCATTTTACCCTAAGATGAGTTTTAGGCCATAATTGAATAATGTGAGATGTTAATAATTTATTTTTACTGATATAGACCTCGAGGAACCAATTCCAAAGTTCGACCGCGAGAAACGAAAGGTTTCGGAATAACCAAAATACAAATCCTAAACGACTACCAAGTAAGTTCGTATAACCCGAAGTAAACTCTTAATATACTTAAACATGCACATTCTCGAATGTATGAAAATCTAGGTATTCATTGCATGATAATCTATGAAATGTGCTAGTGAAAATGAAAAGATGAAAAATGTCTCGGTTGAATAAAAAGGGTTATCTGATGGATACATTAATCTTACATGATACGAGATCCTACATGTGTTGCAGAAAAGGATTTAGCCCAGATGGGTAATCCGTTGATCTCAGTATAGAAAGGATGTAGCCTGGACGGGTGTTCCTAAAGTTATCTAGCCTCCCGAAGAATATGTGTGCATTATGGATTTAGCCTAGACGGGTAATCCGATTACGATCTGAATTTAGCCTGGACTGGTAATTCAAATCCGAGCTCATTAAGAGTGTTTGTCGTTACAAGGGATTTAGCTTTGACTGGTAATCCCGACATCACTCCATGAGTTTATACTACGGGGGATTTAGCCTGGTCTGGTAATCCTGCTGTAAGATGTAAGGTTCACGGAAGTGCGTACTTTTGATGATCACTTGTTTGACTTCACGGTAAATGGGCTAGCCATCGAGATTTCTGAGAAATTCAACGGGATTAAAATGAGAAATGAGAATGGAAATTCTTGAATTGATGAGCTCATCTAGATCAACGTTATAATATTTTGACATGAGACTAACTTGATGATTTGAGTGCATGTGATAAGAAACTATCCTATACTTGTTGGGATGTATGACTAATATGGTTGTATGTTAATTAATCGGTAAGTTTACTTTCCAGTTATTTGGACTTACTAAGCATATAAATGCTTACCCCCTTCAGTTTTCCTTGTCTTACAGAGCTCGTGGACTCATGAAGGTTGGAAGACAGTTGGAGAAAGTCAGCACACTATCAACTTGTTCAACTTTGGTATATAAAAACTTTTATTTTGTTTAATGGCATGTATAGGGTTTTTGGTTATTTTGTTGTATGTGTCTTTTGGCTAGCCAATGTAAAGGCTTAAATGGTATACCTATTCTTTTGTATATGGCCATGAGATATGGCCCATATTGATGTAGGTTGTAAACCTACTAATGATGCATATTTATGTTTTAAATATTTCATGAGATATGGTGATGAGGTTTAACATGGATGGATGCCTGAAATGGGACCTAATAATTTGAGAGTGGACATAGCATGTAATGGTATATGGTTATAACATGGCCTAAATGTAAAATGTGCTATGTTAATCCCTCATACAAAAAGGATAATTTAGCATGTACTAAGCTGATGAGATGAGGCTAACATGCAATGAGTTATGCTAAGGTTGTTTAAGAGTATAATAAGACCATGTTATATATCATTGAAGTCTATAAGTGTGTATGGATGTTAGAGGGTGACCAAAGGCTTAGAAAATAGCCCTAAAAAGGTCCACACGGGTAGACACATGGGCATATGTCTAGGCTGTGTGTGACACACGGTTAGCCTTCATGGGCGTGTTGCCTGGCCGTGTGTCCCCCGCACCTAAAATTTTAGGTCAGTTTGCATGATAGTAAACACATGGGCAGAGACATGGTCGTGTATCTCAACCGTGTGGAGGACACGGCCTAGCACACAGGCATGTGTCTTGGCCGTGTGCTTAAAAATGAATGATGATGTCATAAATAGAATGTTCGAGTTTTTGGACACGGGCGATGACACGGTCGTGTCTAGGCCGTGTGAGGGACACGGGCGTGTGCTTGGCCGTGTGAAAACCCTTGTAGGTTCAAAGTGAAAAATAAATTCTAAAAATTCCATACATCTATGGGACACGGGCGTGTCCCAAAGCACACGGGCGTGTGAGGCTTAAACCTAGAAATTTTCTTAGAATTTTCTTAAGCTCTCGGTTTAGTCCCGGATCGATTTAATGCATGTTTTGGACCTTGTAGGTCCATAATAGGGACACTATGATGTTGTTTGATTGGTTTTACTTTGAATTGAAATTTTATGATCCCGTATTTTTCGGAGATGCCATGTTTATGTATGGTAATGCCTCGTACCTTGTCCCGGTCTCGGGTACAGGTAAGGGGTGTTACAAAGTTACATGTTATTTTTTACTTTAAGACTTATGTGCCTAATATTTTTTTATTTAGTGTTGATGGTTTGCTTTTGAAGGAGAGATACTTGATCCATGCTGATTTGGGAGATCAAAATCATATCTTTGGTCCTAGAGATAGTTTTGGCTATTATAATCCCTTTTCTTTTTGTGCAGTAAAAGATTCGGGGATGAATCTTCTTTTGGAAAAGGGAATGATGTGAGTCTCAAAGCGTAATTTCAAACCCATGAATGTGATGGGCTCACACTATTTCAAGGCCCAACAACAATGTCAAAGGCCAAGCAAATAAAACCAAGATTCAATGAAAGACAAGTTTTGAGGATGAATCTTTTTGAGGAAAAGGGCAATGATACATGTATGGATGGAGTGAAATTTATTAAATTTCATTCATCGAAGCTACCAATTTTCAAGCTTAGGAAATCAATATAATTGGGATGAATTTGTGGATGGTACTAGGCTTTTTTGGGTTGAGATGTCTGTATGGTGTTTGAAGATCTATATCTTATCTTTGAAACACACTTTGAATCACTCAATTTTGAGTTTGGGAGCCCAAGTTATGACCGTTTTATTAAAGACTACACAAGCAAATTTCTGAACGTGATTATAACAAGAATTACGAGTTTTCAGCTTTTAATTCGATTTTAAATCATATTTGGTTCGGGTTTTAGGCTTAATTTTTATTATATATGAGCTCAATATTGTATTTATCAACTCTTATTATTTTATTATTCTGAATTTGTAATAATTATTAAGTAGTTGAAGTTATTTAAGAGTTTTATGTCAACAAGAAAGTTTAGTTTAAAACTACTTCTTAATTAGATTAATTATAGTTCTAATATACTTAAGAGTTTTATTTAAATTTATTTAGTTAGCCTATATATAGGCCTTTGCATTGTACACAAATCACACAATGCATTATTATTCAACTTCTCTTTTGAGTTAATAAATTCTCTTTAAGTTTCTCTTTTCAAGAATTTCTTTTGAGTTTCTTTTAGAAGATTTTTAACAATCTTTTCAGATTGTAGGGATTACCTTCAAACATTTTCTTGCCAAGTTCTCTATCACAGAGGGGAAATTAGAGCCCCTTGAAGAGGGTTGTGGATCCTTCATGTTTCCAAGGTTTCTTAGGACTTCTACATATCACGTCCTATCTTTCCATCTATCTTCTTTATTTTCTTCAATATTTTTCTAGTCGTAGATTTATTATTCTATTTTAATTATATTAGTTATTTATATTAATTGTTTTATCTGACTTGGATTTGATTGCATTTTAGGTTGTGTCAAAATCCAAGTTTCTTTCCCAATGTTTAGAGCCCTAAGTCAAATCCACGACTTGAACAAACTTTACGATCCACTTTCGTGTTCCTCCGCCTTATTCTTTATCAGACAATGTACCCGATTGATGAATTCGTAATAATAATATGCCAAGATAGAGAAATTGAGGTATCCAAAATTATGGGTGGTGTAATTATCTGCCAAACCTAGAAAATTCTCACGAAATGAATCAAAGTCAACTGGGATTCTAAGGGATGATCTAAAGTATTGCATTCATCTAAGAAAGCTCGTTCGACTAGGTTGACTGGAAGATATGTTGTGATTGGCATTCTGATAGCCCACCAAAGCTAGAATATGAATCAACCAAGAGTAATATCTATGTATACATGATTTAGAGGAATGTAATAAACTTTTATCTTCAAAGAGGTTATGAAGTAGGATCCATAAAATGATGTGAAGTTTGTGATTTTCCAAGCAAGCAGAATGTGTTAAGGAGGTTACGTGCAAAGAATGGTGTATAGTTATTCACTAAGAATTTAGGAGTATTTGAAAAACCCTAAAAGGAACTCCAAGATTTTAAAGTCAATGAATTCCACAACAACGTTTAAAGGTAATATCAGATGTGACTCATTAAGTTTCGTTGAACTTATAGGCGTTTATTTGTAATGCAGGTTCTTAAAATTGTGCCAGTTCACCAAAAAGGGCAAAACCAAGAACACACGTTGATGTCTATTTGTAGAGTGATATTATGGATACAGAGAACTATAACACCCCTGACCCGTATCCGTCACTGGATTAGGATTACGAGGCATTAACGAACAAAAACACATTTTCAAACAACCACACATTTATACAAGTCATATTCATATATATATAAAACATAAGTTCAATTAAAATAATAAGCATGATTTTATTAATCATAACATAATACACAAATCATATTAAAATATAAGTAAAAAATGAACCTCAACCAAAATAACTCGAACAACCATATTTATTCACTAAACTAAATTCATATATTCAACATCATATTTATACACTTACATATATCAAACCGAAACATTATATACTTAATTACATAAGTGAAAAAGCCAAATCACCAATCAACATTTTCATTACCTAAATTCACATTCCATTGAATGTACTTACCAACCAAATTATACTACTCAAATAAACCAACCAAAATTTTAAAATAATATACCATTAAAGATTGATACAAAAACCATATTTATCTTTTGTTTATTTGGATAACAAAAATTACCTATAAAAATATACACCTTAAGATGAGTTATATATATATATAATCCATTCATCATGTGCATAATATTTATATAAACAAATACCGAATCACAAGTTGTCATATATTTAAAACATAAATCTTACAATTAACCAACGAATTTATATAACTAAATACGTAAACATATCATCCATAATATAAGCACACATATATATATTATATGTTATCATGAAACATGGTTGAGTCAATTAAATAAATCTATGAATATGCATATATGTATATCATAGCCGATTTTTCATCCACAAATATATATATACCCGTAATCATTAACCAACTCCAAAGCATATATCACATGAAAATAATAACCGAATACCATAATTAACATGACCAATTGTACAAACAACCATTAGCATTATAATCAACCACATTTCACAAGTATATATATATATACCGAACTAATATCCAAACATATATTCATTATCTCATTCCAACAATTAACCGAATGTACTTGTCAACCAAATGGAATTATTATTGTTATTACAAGTCATAGCCAAATCATTTTAATCAAGAGTAACATAGCAAATATAGTTCATATTATAACACCCTAATTTTGGGCCTAGAAGTAATGGGCCATGAGTTTGGGATCTGTTAGAAGGCGGCTTGAATAAAAGAAAGGTGTTTAAATATTTTATTATTGTGTGTTTAGTTTAATTGTTAAATTATTTAGGAAGGGTTGGTAATGTGGAAAAAGTCCTGGGTTCGATCCAGGGCTTTAGCAAAATTTTGCATTTTTTTCTAAAGAACCCTGAGCATTAGGTGGAAGGCTTATTAATAAGGCCTGGTAAAATCTAACACAAGGAAATGCTTGGCCTAGTGGCAAAAAGGCGTGGGTAGTAAGCAGGAGGTCTAGGGTTCAAGTCGCATAAGATTAGTAGGGAAGCTAGCGCTTAGGCTTTATAAATATGTTAGGTGGAAATTCGACACAAAGGATGCGCTTGGCCCAGTGGCATGATGGCGTTAGGAGTAAGGAAAGGTGCTGGGTTCAAGTCGCAGCATGAGCAAAATTTATGGGTTTTTTTTAGACAACCTAGAGGTCGGCAAAAAGACTTTATAATTAATTAGGGAGGAGAAACGACACAAAAGAGCTTGTGGCTTGGTGATAAGGGATGTATAGCGTAGCCAGGAGATCAGGGGTTTGAATCTAAATGGTAGAAAATATTTTTAAGATAATTAGGTTGCGGGTTAATTGGCCTTAAAGATAGTTAGGGATGGAATATGGCATAAGAGCCCCTGCAGTGCAGTGGCAAAAAGCATGCTATGGTTATGAGAGGGAGCATGTTCGAATCCTAGGCCTGGCAAAGTTCAAATTTTTATTCTTTAAGAAAACTAAGGCTTAGGCATATAAGCTTTATAATTAATTGTGACCGAATGGTATCATAAGAAAGGATGTGGTGTAGTGGCCACTAGCATGCTAGAAAGATAGAGGGTTGGAGTTCGAGTAGTGGCGCGCGTAAAAAAGAGAATTTAATTTTGCTACTCAAGTGCTGTATGGTGGAAGCAATTTGAATGCAATTCAAATTGGAATTTTTGGCTAAAATCAAGGGGATTAGGATGAGAATTAAGTGTAGATATGATGGTGATAAAATTGGAGAATTTGAAGGGAAATTATCTTGACGAGTTTAAGTTGATTGAGGAGTGTAGGTGTATTTCTTTATTTATTTATTTTAGTATAAATATGTGTGTTGCATGGGCGAGTAAGGACATTTGTTGTTTTTGTGTGCTTCAGTCGCATATCACCTATTCTTTTCTTTAAGCCAAACTCTTGATCTTTTCTTCTCTATTTTAATCAAATCAACCTCTTTCCTATTCAACTTAGCCGACTGTTTCTTTTGCATTTAAAAGCCGATTCTTACACTTTGGAGGCTTAATTTCTTGTTGGCAAGCGATCTCGCAATCGGTAAGTGAATTAGATCTTCTTCGGCTTTTGTTAAATATTTCTAAGTTCTTTCGTTTCTACACTCTTAAAAGCCGATTTTTCTTTATTCTTTCCAAACCTTTCGTTAACCTACGGTTTCTCCATTTATCTCTCTTTTCCCTCTCATTCAAGAGTGTGATCGCTGATGGAAAAAAGGGGGTTCTAGCAGAGAGATTGGGATAGAGGCTCCCAAGTTTAAGTGACGTAAGGTGTCAGCCGTTAGGGACTTTCCGCCTGGATGCGAAAGTGGGACTACGTCAGATTTTGAGTTACATAGGCAGATTGCAGTCGATCAATCTAGTCAAGGCAAGTATAGGTGGTTCTTCGGTAAGTAATGGATTTATTTTGAATTAATAGAATGTGACTAATGGAGTATAATGTTGAACATAGGTTCGGGCGATTATGAATACCTAGTACTCTAGGTGATAAGGTGTGTATTTCTACTCTATGATAACTTGATATAAAGTCGAAGGTGTGTACATACACTGCACACACACAATGAATCGGCAAAAGCTGAAATGCTGAAAAGTCGAAAAGTCGAAATGCTAAAAAGCTGAAAGTTTGGCTACAGTAGTCTTGCGAGTACGCGAACACTCGTGAGGAGGAAATTGATAGGTTTTCTGAGGCCCTATGGGCAATTCCATGGACTTGGGCTGTGATTTGGCCAACCGGGCCAGAATAGGCTTAATAGGCCTGATGGGCTGTTGGGCCCATAATAGGCAAAATTGATATTTAATGCTATGTGATGGAAAATTCATATGTGAGCATGTATATAAATGTGATTTGGGCCTAATGGGCCATATACAGGTGATTTGGGCCTAATGGGCCATATGAACATGATTGAGCCTAGTGGGCCATATACAGGTATGTGAATTTGACTGGGCTTTGTAAAGGGTTTTGGGCCTAGTATATGATGAATACATAAAACCTAAATAATTTATTGCGACCGTGGACAAGTCAAAGGGTTAAGGTGTGACAACAGGTATATACATGTCTAGGATTGGATCTAGGGAGAGCTTGGTACTTAAGCGGTCTTAATGACTCACCCCCTCTTCTCTGGAATCCTACCTGGTGCATAGTATTCGTTCATATTAGCTCACGAGATTTGTTAACGGGCCAAGGTAAGTGAAAACCATAAAGAAAGGGAAAATTATCGAAATGCCCCTAAGGGAAAAAATGACCAAAATTCCCCTAGGTGTTGAATGTAAGTTTTATGGATGTGACATGCATACATATGATATTCTGCTTAGGTTGCATGTGGGTTGGGAATTATGGAACAGAGGAAGTATATGAGGATCGCATGGTTGCTTGACAATCGTGGATCCACCGACAGCTTTTATGCCCAATGTGTAAATGAAGGTAGTTCCGCAACCGGGCTACCATGGATGTGTATCAGTTGGGTGGGTCGATATTTATATCCCCACATGATGTGTCGGGGGACGGAGCTGGTGTGTAGCGGATGGATTGTTGGGATGGGATTGCATTGCATTGCATTGCATGTATGATATTGTTGTGATATTATTGAGATGTGGGCTTCGACCCAACTAAGGCTAATATGGGCTAAGGCCCAAAGACCACCATTATTGAATTGGGCTCTGACCCAAAATAACAAATGATTGCTTTATACTCATTGAGGGTTGTTGTAACATCCCGAAATAGGGCCTAAATGGAACAGTGGTCACGAAACCACAAATTCGAGGTAGAAAAATTTATTTTATTATTATTTTGAGGTTCATGATATGATTACATGATTGTGCAAAAATTTCGTGATGAAATTCTATGCATAAAGTGCTTAAGTTAAGGTTAGGGATTAAATCGAATAATTTGCAAACTTGCATTCTAGAAGTTTTTAGTATGAAATTGTTTTGGAATATTAATGAGGAGGTCTTAAATATCAATTTAACCAATTTTAAGTTCATGGACAAAAATTAGGACATGGAAGGAATTTTTGAAAGTTTAGTAAGGAGGGGCATTTTGGTCATTTGTATATTAAATGAAATAAAATGGGAAAAATAACACAAAATGGTCATCTTTCTCATATGGTTGCTGCAGAATTTTGCTCTCTCCATAGCTAGGGTTTCTTCAATTTTCAAGCTCCATAGTAAGTGAGTCCAAGCCCGCTTTTAATGTTCTTTACGTTTTGAGTCCCTAGCTCGATAAAGCTTATGCTAGCAATAATTTAAGTTAGGATTCATATTTGGAAAAATACCCATAGGTGAAAAGTGTTTATTTTGATGTTTTATGATAGAATATGAGGTCTTAGATTATGTTAGACAACTTGTGCTACTCGGTTTTAGGTAAAAACGAGTAAAAGGGCTTAATCGGTAAAATACCTAATAGTCATAAGTGCGTGTTAGAGTATGAATTTGATGCTGCTATAGAAGGGAAAAATGATCAGCATGTCATAAAACATAAGAAAATAGGTTGAAGTTTAATTTACGAGATTTGGGGTAAAAGTGTAAATATGCAAAAGTTTAGGGGTAAAAATGTAATTTTTCAAAGTTTGAGTAAAGGACTGTTTTGATAAATGTGAATATTAAATAAGTTAAATTTGATATTATAGATCAAGAAGAACGAAATTCAGGAGTAGATCGGGGAAAAGAAAAAGTAAAGGACTAAATTGTAAAGTTAGTCACATTTTGTATCGAGGTAAGTTTACAGTAAATAAATGCAATATTCTTATATTTTACATTATTATTGTTAATTTCCGGCATTTATATACTTATTTTTTTGAGAATATTTAAAGTCGAATTAAAGGCGAAGTAGCAGAGGAAAAGCATTAGGAAGACCCGTTTGAACCTTAGGAATATTAGGATATTGGGGTTGACAGGACAAGATAGAAATGAGCCATGTAAGTCCATATCAGATATATTGCTTTGGAGACCGGAATGAGCCATGTAAGCCCATATTATATATATAAATATGGCATTGGAGATAGGAATAATTCATGTAAGTCCATGTCGAAGACATGGCATTGGCAGGACATTGATAGACAGGAACGACCCTAGTATCCTTAGTATTCCGAGTGGTTCAACAGGTCATTGTATATGTTAAATCATAGTGAATTATCAGAAAAAAGGGAAGGTAGATTATATTTATGAATAGTGAAAGATCAGGTAAGAAAGAAGGTAAGTGAGTAAAGAAGAAGTTAGGAAATGAGAAGTAAAGAAAGTTTATGAGGCTAGGTGACTTGATGTATATTTATTCATTATGTTGAATGTTGTAATTTATTTGCTTGTAAGCTTACTAAGCCTAGTTCTTACTCTCTTATTTTCTTTTTCTTATAGTTTTTATCAAGCCACTCGGGGATCGAAAGAAACGTCGGAGACCCGATCACACTATCGAAGAAATTACATTGGTATAGTTAGACGTTTCGTTTTGTGTATGGCATGTATAGGAACTTGGTTTCTTTTGATATGATATGATCAATGAATGATGTGTAAATATTTGCTAGTGATTAGCTAATAGAATGGCTGATGATATACATGTTTAATAGTATGTATGATTAAGTAGTAACTATCACATGAAAATTATGAAAAATGTGAAAGTAACTTAAAAATGGATTCAAGTATCAGAAATAACGTGATTTTGAAAAATCACAAAAAATTGTAGAGACATGGTTTGATAGTGAATAACATATGAAATTAAATCTCATTGTGTCTATTTTCATATGGAATAAGCAAACCAGGTAAAGGTTTTGTATTTTATAAGATATCTAAGTTTTAGTGAAATAGGGCCAGAGCGATTTCTGGATCCCCTGTTTCAACTTTAGAAATTCACCATAAATTTTATAAAAATAATTAGGTGATGTATTTTATATGGTTAGAATCCTTATTGAATCTAGTTTTAATAGAAACAAACGATATTGTCATATGAATTTTTTTACATGGAGAAAAGTGGTCCGTAGTAAGTAGAGGTCAGTGCAGTCGAATTCTGAAACAGGAGTAACTTTAACTAATAAACTGTACTAATTGGCTCAACCAAAAATTCTAGAAAAAAATTAGTAAATAGATATATGAGTCTATTTTCAGGGAAAATTTACGGAATTAGATTTCTAGTTTTGTAACTCGAGATATGAATTTTTAAGCAACCATGACGCAGAAAAACAGTTTATTCCGAAAATTAATATAAGTAGTTAGAATTGTTTAAAAAAGTAAAATAAGATTAGTAACACCTCAAGCTTAACTCCGATGACGGTTTCGGGCGTGGGGGCATTACATTTGTACACACTGGGTTTTCGAAACTCACCCCCTCCTTCTAAACTTTTTAGGTGATCCTCAGTAGGAGGTTCGACAGATGGAGGGACTCGGAGGTGGCCAATTGGCATAAAAGTTTAGACTTAGACTTGTTGGTTTTTAAAAAGCATTTAGTTTCTGATTTATTAAGTGATTTTAGACTGGAATGTAATAAGGCCTTCCCTTTTTGTTATCATTCGGTTTATCATTTTTAGGCGATGTAATTATGAGAAGTTGAACATGGTTTCTTAAACTATAGTATGTTTTTCTACGTTTCCGCAACTAAATTTTGTAGTGACAGGTTTTCATAAAATCATGTGTTAAACAAGTGGTTGAAAGGAGTTTTTTTTGTTAATTAAGGTTTCTTTTATTTTAAGAAGGGTTTTCAATGAAAACACGATTTTCGCTAAAACACTTCAATGTGATGCGCCTGATTCGGCCATAACGTCCGGGCCAGGTTTGGGGTGCTACACATACTTATAGGTATACTATAGCCGAATCTTTCAAAACACATCCAAATTACTAATCAACTTCAATGCAACGTAAAACACATATCACAAGTGTTATTCATCCATAGCATAAGATACCATAGCCAAAATAAACTCAAAACATAAGTAAACATAACCGAAATTAACATGGAAATTAAGCCATTTTCGCATGGCTCAAATTATACAAAACCAAAATCCAACATTTCAAAACACATTCCAGCCTATACATGCCATAATTAATGTGACAGCCCTAATTTGACCCTAGTCGTGAAGTGGTTTCGGGACCACAAAATCGAGTCACAAATATAATTAAATGTTATATTCTATGCTTATTATATGTGGAAGTGCATGTGTGAAAATTTCATGCTTTGATTTTGTCATTTGTATGTGAAATTTAATAAATAGGACTTATGTGAGAAATTTTGAAAATGTGTTAGGTTAAATTGTAGCGGTCTATTAATGCATGGTAAAAAAAAAGTGGACTTGCATGTCAAATTATCCACTTTTGAGATAGTGGCCGGCCATGATGTTATTTAATACAAAATATATGTATTTTATATTAGTATTATTGTAACTAAATGGCTTTATATTATAAAATAATGATAATTAAAATAGAAAAAGGGTGAAGAAAATAAAGTGTTCATCTTTGTTTCTTCTTAGCCGAATGTAAAGAAAGAAAAGGGAGCAAAAACCATTCGGTCATCTTAAGCTTGAAATAAATTAAGAAATTCATGTTAGTTCTTGAAATTTTAGCATATTTTAAGTTAGTTGCTAAGTTCCTTACTTAGCCCATGTCAAAATTTTGAATTTGTGTGATGAATTGAGCATTCGGCCATGGAAGAAATTGAAGGGGATAGATTTTTGTCTTTATGTTTTAATGAATAATTGTTGATGAGTGAAGTTTGAGCTAGCTAATATTTAATTTGCTAGTATTTATATGTGTATTAGCCTAATTTGAACTTGAATAATGATTTGAGCAAATGTTGTGTATTAAAATATTAGAGTATGAGTAATTGCCATTTGAGTGATTTGAAAAAAAAAATGAAATAGATGTTTGAATGTCTAAAGGTTCGGCTTTATGCATTAATGGTATGATTTTGAATAATGTAAGTAATGAAATGTGAGTTATGTTTATGCATAGGTGAAATTATATATATATTCGGCCAACCTAGGTTTTTATGATATTGAAAATGGAAATTTATCATGTTAAATAATGTATGGTAGTTGACTAAGGATTTATATGTATCATACATATACATGTTCGGATGATGATTGATAGGTGAAAATTAAGTATAGTTACAAGGTATAAATATGTTAAAATAAATTATGCATTTGGTCTTAGGAGTGTTTATAAAGAAAATGTTAACTTGTTTGTATCTTAATGCCGAATGAAATATTTGGCCAAGGAATGGTTCAAATTGATGAAAATAGAAGGTCAAAGATGACCTATAATGTATCTTACTTTTGTTTACTATGATCTGTATATATGAAAGTCGAATATGTATATATATTATATTTTAAAGTAATGCTTGAATAGTCGAATAATGATTAGTTTAAAATTGTTGAATTTAAGCTCAAGAGCATAGAGGGGCAAATTCGGATAAGGGAAAAGCTAAAGTAGTTGAGTAGCCGACCCGTAGTTGTTCAGAAATACTCGAGGTAAGTTTTTAGTATTTAAACATAAGTTATTTGTGAATGAATCATGATATGTCACGAGAATTTAGCCATACCTTTAGCATATATATACATACATAAAGCTGTATAGTATGCATGAAAGTGAAATAAGGAAATTTGTTATGATCATATTGCCATAAGTTATATTCATGAGATTGAAGATATGTAATGGTAAATTAAAAAGTAATATTGTGATAGTTATTAAGTGATTATACGTGAGTGAAGTCAACATGGACAAATGTGATTAACTTGTGTGAAATGCATAAATACAAGAAGTGTATATGTTATGATTTTTGTGAAATTTATATTCGAATTATTATTCGAGCCTATGGCTCAGCAAGCTTTTAGCTGGTGAAATTGTTTCGAGCCATGAGCCTAGCAGGCATAATGCCGGTGAATGAGTTTCAGACTTAATGTCTAGCAGGCCTCGTGCCGGTTATAAATTCAGGTTTATACCTAGCAAGCCTCGTGCCGGTGATAAGTTCAGGTTTATACCTAGCAGGCTAATTGTCGGTGAAACAATAAAAGTCTATGAATATGAGTTTATGTTATACGGCATCTAGATTCATTTGATTGATTAAATTGTCCAGGTACGTATAAATTATTATGCATATGAAGATAATGTGAATTAAAGTATGAATTGAAATGAGAAGTATATGAAATGTGGTTGTGTATATTTATATTCGGCCATCTTGAATTTAGTACATGAAAGTATATGTTATATACATATATAATTATGATCATTGAAATTATATGTGAATGCAATGATTTAAATTAACTTTATAAGGTCGAATCAATGAATTACTACGAGTCATTTAGATGGTGTGATTATGTAATTCGAACTCTGAAGAAATAATAAGTTAATGGAATAGATTTAACGTGGTTATGTATATTTGGCTAATTAGTGTTGCATTTCGAATATGTTATAATGTGTATAAATAAGTTTTGTTGTTTAAGATACTTAAGACTTACTAAGCTTAATGGCTTACTGTGAATGTTTTGTGTTGTCCTATTTTATAGATCTTGTTTGGAAGCTACGAGTTCGGGGATTTCAAGTTCAAAGTCATCTACACTATCGTCACTGTTTTGGTACTTTTTAATAGTTTATATTTTGAAATATGGCATGTATAGGCTTAACTCTCTTTTGAAACAAGTTATATTTTGAAATTGTAAATATTCTAGCCATGTGAAAATGGCTTGCAAAATTCCTAAACACGAGTATATGGTTCAATGGACTTATATGTCAAATATCTTGAAATTTATTAGTTATTTTAATTTTGATTAAAATTTTTTCATGGTTGAAAGATCAAAGAAACTATAATTTGTTGTGCATGATTGATTATGAATGGCTAGTTTGATTTGTCTTCTGATAGGTAATACCATATGAATCTATTCCGGCAACAGATGAGGGTCATAGGGTGTTACATTTTATTGGTATCAGAGCTATGGTTTAGTCAATTCTTGGACTAACGTAGCGTGTGTGAGTCTAGCTATACATGCCATAAAGTGTTAATACGATAGTGTAATGATTTCTGACAGTTGAAATGTGTTTTTCGTATAGTAATGAATTCTGATCCCGATCGAGCAGTAGCTGACGATGTCGAGAGTGTAGCGCCTACTCCTGCGCACGGGATAGCGCCGATTGACTCTCAACTAAATGCAAGTAATTAAAATGATGAGGCTAAACAAGCCTTCTATGCTATGATGAACAATTGGTTTACCCAATATGTTCGAACTAATCCGGCTGTTGCACAACCCCCACCCCCGACTAATACAAACCCTGCACCTATGGTACCTCCGATAGTCGACCCGTTGAGATTAAGCAAGCCCTCGGTTGATAGAATTTGAAAGCACGGGGCTACTGAATTCAAGGCTACTGACAGTGATGATGCTGAGCAGGCTGAGTTTTGGCTCGATAACACCATTCGCGTGTTTGATAAATTATCGTGCATAATCGATGAGTGCTTAAAATGTGCTATATCTCTGTTGCGTGATTCTACCTACTATTGGTGGAATACCTTGATTTTAGTTGTGCCGAGAGAACGGGTTACTTGGGAATTCTTTCAAACTGAGTTCCACAAGAAATATATCAGTCAAAGATTCATCGATCAGAAACGAAAGGAATTTCTCGAGCTCAAACAGGGCTCTATGATAGTTACTGATTATGAGTGAAAGTTTGTCAGATTTGGTAGGTATCCTCGGGAATGTGTTTCATCTGAGGCTATCATGTGTAAACACTTCGAGGACGGGTTGAATGAAGACATTAAACTGTTAGTGGGTATTCTGGAAATCAAAGAGTTTGTAGTGCTTGTCGAGCGAGCTTGTAAAATCGAAGAGCTCAGTAAAGAGAAAAGAAAAGCTGATGATGGAGCTAGGGAGTTCCGTAAAAGACCTTTAGGAAAATCCTTTCATCAGTCATTGAAGAAATCTAAGGATGACTCAGGCCGATCTAAGAATACATCGGGTTTTTTTATGGGACCGTGATCGACCCCCTGTGAGTACACGAGCCACCTCTGTTGCCAGTGTTGGCAATGATCGTTAGGACAGATCTGAGTGCAAGCATTGTGGCAAATGGCATTCAAGAAGCTGTAGATTTCGTGACCGCTCTTGTTTCAAGTGTGGATCAGTTGATCATTTTATCTGTGACTATCTGAAATTAGCTGAATAGAATACTGATCCGAGTGGGAGACCTAGTAACACTGCAACACGAGGTAGACCATCTAGACATGCGGGTAATGCTAATGGAAATCAGAGAGGGACTAAAGATACTGTTGTACGTTCTGAGGCTCGTGCTCCTGCCAGAGCCTATGCTATATGAGCGCGCAAGGACGCTTCTTCGCCAGATGTTATTACCGGTACTTTCACTCTTTTTGATACTGAGATTATTGCTTTGATTGACCCCAGTTCTACTTATTCATATGTGTGTGAAATTTTGGCATCCAGTAAGACTCTACATGTTGAGTCTACTGAGTTTGTGATACGAGTGTCGAATCCTTTGGGCCGTTATGTGTTAGTTGATAAAGTGTGTAAGAAATGTCCCCTGATGATTCGAGATTTTTTCTTTCCGGCTGATCTAATGCTATTACCATTTGACGAGTTTGATATCATACTCGGTATGGATTGGTTAACTATGCATGATGCGGTAGTGAATTATAAGCGAAAGACAATTGACTTGAGGTGTTCAAATGATGAGATAATCTGAGTTGAGTCTACTGATTTAAATGGATTACCGGCAGTAATATCTTCGATGTTAGCTCAGAAATATGTGAAAAAGGGGTGTGAAGCTTATCTTGCGTATGTACTGGATAGTAAAGAGTTAGAAAAGAAACTTGAGATTAGAAAAGAAACTTGAGACAGTGAGTTTCTGGATGTATTTCCCAAAGAATTACCTAGATTACCACCTGTTGGGGAGGTAGATTTGGCATTGAACTAGTGCTGGGGACTACACGTATTTCGATAGCTCCGTATCGTATGGTACCAACCGAAATAAAAGAATTAAAATCTCAATTGTAAGAATTGACAGATAGAGGTTTTGCTCGACCGAGTTTTTCTCCTTGGGGTGCACCAGTGCTGTTTGTGAAAAAGAAAGATGGAACCTTGAGAATGTGTATTGATTATCGCCAGCTTAATAAGGTAACTATAAAGAATAAATATATGTTGCCGTGAATCGACGATTTGTTTGATCAACTGAAAGGAGCTTTAGTATTTTCGAAGATAGACTTAAGATCGGGTTATTATCAATTGCGAGTTAGAGACTCTGATGTGCCTAAAACTGCTTTCAGAATGAGGTATGGACACTATGAGTTTCTAGTGATGCCGTTTGGGCTCACTAATGCCCCTCCTATTTTTATGGATCTAATGAATCAAATTTTTAGACAGTATTTGGATCGGTTTGTAGTCGTGTTTATAGATGACATTTTGATTTATTCACGTGACGAAATCGAGCATGCTGAACACTTGAAGTTAGTATTGCAGATCTTGCGGGACAAGTAATTATATGCGAAGTTCAGTAAATGTGAGTTCTGGTTGAGGGAAGTCAACTTTTTGGGACATGTTGTATCCGCATCGGGTATCCGAGTTGATCCTAGTAAAATTTCAGCTATACTCGATTGGAAGCCTCTGAGAAATGTTTCAAAAGTTTGTAGTTTTCTGGGACTTGCTGGGTACTACAGACGGTTTGTGAAAGGTTTCTCGATGATAGCAACACCGATGACAAAGTTGCTTCAGAAAGATATTAAATTTGAATGGTCAAAAAAGTGCCAGAAAAGTTTTGATCAATTGAAAACTCTTTTGACCGAAGCTCCGGTGTTAGTTCAGCCAAAGTCCGGTAAAGAATTTGTGATTTACAGTGATGCGTCTCTGAATGGTTTGGGTTGTGTATTGATGCAAGAGGGTAGATTAGTAGCGTACGCTTCGAGACAGTTGAAGCCTCACGAGAAAAACTATCCGACTCATGATCTCGAGTTAGCTGCTATCGTTTTCGCTTTAAAAATTTGGCGCCATTACTTGTTCGGGGGAAAATGCATGCGTATTCCGATCACAAAAGTCTCAAGTACTTGATGACTCAGAGAGATTTGAATTTGAGACAAAGATGGTGGCTAGAATTATTGAAAGATTACGAGCTTGTCATTGATTACCATCCAGGAAAAGCTAACGTGGTCGTTGATGCGTTAAGCCGTAAGTCACTGTTTGTTTTGCGAGCAATGAATGTGCACCTTTCGGTGTCCGCTAATGATGTGTTAGTAGCGGAGTTAAAAGCAAGACCGTTATTGATGCAACAAATCCGTGAAGCTCAAAAAGTTGATGATGAATTAGTTGCAAAACGAGCACTATGTGGTTTGAAACAGGATTCAAAATTTTTGATTGATAGCAATGATTGTTTGAAGTTCAGAAATCGATTATGTGTTTCGTGAAATTCAGAGCTTATTCCGATGATTTTGAGCGAGGCTCATAGCAGTCGAATGTCAGTTCACCCGGGTAATACGAAAATGTACAACGATTTGAAACAACAATACTGGTGGAATGGTATGAAACGAGACATTTCTGACTCTGTTTCGAAGTGTTTGATATGTCAACAAGTGAAAGCAAAACATCAAGTGCCTTCGGGATTACTTCAGCCGATTATGATACCCGAATGGAAATGGGATCGAGTCACGATGGATTTCGTATCTGGGTTGCCATTGTCACCAAGCAAGAAAGATGCGATATGGGTTGTTGTTGATAGATTGATAAAGTCGGCTCATTTTATTCCCGAACGTATGGATTATCCACTTGATAAGTTAGTCAAACTGTATGTTTCTCAGATTGTAAGGTTACACGGGGTACCTACTCCTATTGTGTCGGATAGAGATCTGAGATTCACATCGCGATTTTGGAAGAAATTGCAAGAAGCATTGGGTACCAAGTTGCATTTTAGCAACGCTTTTCATCCCCAGACCGATGGTCAATCCGAGCGGATTATTCAGATACTCGAGGATATGTCGAGATGTTGCATCCTTGAGTTTAATGCTTCGTGGGAATGATGCTTGCCTTTGGTTGAATTCGCATATAATAATAGTTTTCAATCGAGTATCAAGATGGCACCTTACGAAGCTTTGTACGGTCATAAATGTTGTACACCTTTGTTTTGGACCGAACTCAGTGAGAATAAGATTTACAGAGTTGATTTGATTAAAGAGGTCGAACAAAAAGTTAAAGTGATCCGTGAAAGTCTGAAAGCAGCATTAGATCGTCAGAAATCATATGCGGACTTGAAACGGAAAGATATTGAGTATCAAGTCAGAGACAAAGTGTTTCTTAAAGTTTCACCGTGGAAAAGGGTACTCAGATTTGGCCCTAAAGGCAAATTGAGCCCAAGATTTATCGGACCATACGAAATTACAGAACGGATTGGGCCGGTTGCTTACAGACTACTTTTGTCACCTGAACTTGAAAAGATTCATGACGTTTTTCATGTTTCGATGCTCCGTCGGTACAGATCCGATCCTTCTCATGTGATTAGTCCATCAGAGATAGAAATTCGGTCTGATTTGAGCTATGAAGAGGAACCGGTTCGTATTTTGGCCCACGAAGTGAAAGAATTACGAAACAAGACAATTTCGTTAGTGAAAGTGTTGTGGGTTAAACACGGGGTTGAAGAAGCTACGTGGGAGCTCGAAGACTCCATGAAAGAACGATACCCTAATTTATTCGCTGGTAAGATTTTCGGGGACGAAAATTTCTAAGGAGGGAGAGTTATGACAGCCCTAATTTGACCCTAGTCGGGAAGTGGTTTCGGGACCACAAAATCGAGTCACAAAAATAATTAAATGTTATATTCTATGCTTATTATATGTGGAAGTGCATGTGTGAAAATTTCATGCTTTGATTTTGTCATTTGTATGTGAAATTTAATAAATAGGACTTATATGAGAAATTTTGAAAATGTGTTAGGTTAAATTGTAGTGGTCTATTAATGCATGGTAAAAAAAAAGTGGACTTGCATGTCAAATTATCCACTTTTGAGATAGTGGCCGGCCATGATGTTATTTAATACAAAATATATGTATTTTCTATTAGTATTATTGTAACTAAATGGCTTTATATTATAAAATAATGATAATTAAAATAGAAAAAGGGTGAAGAAAACAAAGTGTTCATCTTTGTTTCTTCTTAGCCGAATGTAAAGAAAGAAAAGGGAGCAAAAACCATTCGGTCATCTTAAGCTTGAAATAAGGTAAGAAATTCATGTTAGTTCTTGAAATTTTAGCATATTTTAAGTTAGTTACTAAGTTCCTTACTTAGCCCATGTCAAAATTTTGAATTTGTGTGATGAATTGAGCATTCGGCCATGGAAGAAATTGAAGGGGATAGATTGTTGTCTTGATGTTTTAATGAATAATTGTTGATGAGTGAAGTCTAAGCTAGCTAATATTTAATTTGCTAGTATTTATATGTGTATTAGCCTAATTTGAACTTGAATAATGATTTGAGCAAATGTTGTGTATTAAAATATTAGAATATGAGTAATTGCCATTTGAGTGATTTGAAAAAAAATAAAAAAATAAAATAGATGTTTGAATGTCTAAAGGTTCAGCTTTATGGATTAATGGTGTGATTATGTAATTCGAACTCTGAAGAAATAATAAGTTAATGGAATGGATTTAACGTGGTTATGTATATTCGGCTAATTAGTGTTGCATTTCGAATATGTTATAATGTGTATAAATAAGTTTTGTTGTTTAAGATACTTAAGACTTACTAAGCTTAATGGCTTACTGTGAATGTTTTGTGTTGTCCTATTTTATAGAACTTGTTTGGAAGCTACGAGTTCAGGGATTTCAAGTTCAAAGTCATCTACACTATTGTCACTGTTTTGGTACTTTTTAATAGTTTATATTTTGAAATATGGCATGTATAGGCTTAATTCTCTTTTGAAACAAGTTATATTTTGAAAGTGTAAATATTCTAGCCATGCGAAAATGGCTTGCTAAATTCCTAAACACGAGTATATGGTTCAATGGACTTATATGTCAAATATCTTGAAATTTATTAGTTATTTTAATTTTGATTAAAATTTTTTCATGGTTGAAAGATCAAAGAAATTGTATTTTGTTATGCATGATTGATTATGAATGGCTAGTTTGATTTGTCTTTTGATAGGTAATACCATATGAATCTATTCCGGCGACGGATGAGGGTCATACGGTGTTACAATTAAAGTTTGATTATTTAAATACCAAAGCTATAGATAGTGTGATAGACTTTGCTGACGATCCCCGAGCTTGTAACTTGAATCCAAAATCTATAAAATAGAAACACACATAAAAACACAGAGTAAGCTTTTGAAGCTTAGTAAGTCATAAGTAAATAAACAACTCGATAACATTATCAACCGAATTAAACCAAGACAACTCATAATATTATAACACATTTAAAACCAAACATATAAGGTTCATAATATATATTCTTTCATTCTTAAATATCACTTTGGCCGAATGCTCATGTAACAAAATTAACATTTTACCATTTTACTTTCACAACCAAATAATCATCACAAACCTAGTTCACATACCATAAACACATAAGCTCATGTGTTACAATATAGTTTCATATACACATACTAATCATATAACCGAATATATCCCATCATATATGCACAAATATAAGTACTATTCATAACATACTTACTACTCATTCACAAAGCCAAATATACGTATCACATACACACATTTGCTTTATTTACATTTTACAAGATTTGTAACAAATAGCCAAGGTGTTTACTTCCCTTACCTCAAGTAGGTAACAAGTTAATTCATACCTGGCATATAGTTCGTTTTACACATTCGAACTCAATTTACCTTTGCCCGATGAACCATTCAGAATTGGGTAGGACACTCGAATAATAACACATATATCGTACATTGCCAACGTCCCAGACATTGTCTTACATGTAATCACATATCGATGCCACTGTCCCAGATAGGGTCTTACTCGTACACATATATCAGAATCACATATCGATGCCATGGTCTTACTCGCACACATAAATCGAAATCCTAAGTCATGACATATGTATTCTAACTATTCCTAAGGTTCATACTAGGCTTTCGGACGTCGTAAGTCGGCTGAAACGAATTCAGAAATGCAGTAGTCAAGCCTTTTCATATTCGGCCGTAACAAATATAAATTCATACATTTCATAACAACATATATATCTAGCATTTAACTACAATTAAACACGTCTATTTGCTTATAAACTTACCTCGGACGTTATAAAACGGAACAGGGCAGCTAGTCGACGACTTTCGTTTTCCCCCGATCCAAATCTGATTTCCTTGGTTCTTGATCTAAACATATTCAAATTAAGCTCATCCAAACATATTTTCATTCAATTTAGTCCAAAAACACATAAATGGGCAAATTACCATTTTACCCCTAACATTTATAATTTTTACAATTTAGTCCCTATTGCACAAAACACAAAATACACCAAATTTCTCCATACCCAAGCTAGGCCGAATATTATCCATATCCATACAAGCCCATATAATTCATTTATTTCACATTTTAGTCCCTCAAATTATTATTTTTGCAATTTAGTCCTAATTACTCAAAATCATCAAAAACTCCAATACAAAATATGTTAATCTAAAACATATCTTTCATATTTCATCATCAAATAACAAAAATCACAAGCTTTCAACAATGGCATAACTCAAAATATTCACCAAAAATAAAAAATTCAAGCATGGGTTTTGTAGTACTCGAAGCAACGATCTCAAAGACGTAAAAATTATCAAAAACCAAACAAAAAACGAACCTTGATTGAGCTTGAAAGGATAGCCAAACCTAGTTCTTTTCTTTTTTTCTTTCTTATTTGTTGTTTCGGTGGTGAACAAATGAATATAACATGTATTTTAATTTATGTTTTATTATGATATATATTAACATTTTGATTAATTACTATTATGTCCTTTATAATGAAATAAAAATCATTATATTCCTTACCCATTACCGTCCACATACATTAATAATGGCATAATTACCTCTTTAAGGCTTCAATTTAGAAGGCCACTAACAATTCAACCCTTTTTAGAAATAACCCCTAAATTTTCATTTTACGCGATTAAGTCCTTTTATTTAATTAGACACTCAAACAATAAAATTAAATCACGAAAATTTCACAAATATAGATTCACACAAAATAAACACTGTAAATAATTTTTAAATATTTTTCTGACTCAAATTCGTGGTCCCGAAATTACCGTTCTGATTAGGGTCTAAATCGGGTTGTTACAATTACTTTTGAAAATGTGGCTAATTATATTACTACACCACTATTAAGTCTGCTCTATAAATATTTAAGTTGTAACATCCTCTACTAGTATTTGAGAAACTATTGTAATTATTAAATGTTTCAGTTAAAATCTTTTGACTTAGAAAATAAATAAAAGGTATATTCAGTAGGGTCTTCACTAGTTTTAAAAATTGTTTGTTAAGTATGTAAGTATTGTGCCATCCTATATTTGGATCAGGTATGTAACACCCCTAACCTTTATCCGATGCTAGAATAGGGTTATGGAGCATTACTAAACTTTATAGACTAATTACTGACATTTTACAACCTTTATTACTCATATCAAGAATCAATCATAAAACACTCATATTGTCCCTTAGATGAGCCCTCGAGGCCCAAAATACACATTAGAAGTAAATCGAGACTAAATCGAACACTTAGGGAATTTTTTTGAAAATCTCAAATTTTTCTTAAGAGTAAGGGACACACACCCATGTGGCCAGACCGTGTGGCTCACACAGCCAGGAGACACGCTAGTGTCTTAGACCGTGTCCAAATTAGGATAGCTACTGACTTGGGTCACACAGCCAACCACACACCCTGTGCTAGGCTATGTATGAAGTGCAGGGGTCACACGGCCAAATCACACGCCCATGTGCTAGGCCGTGTGCAAAAACCTGGGCATTCTATTTTGAAATTTCAAGGTGCAGGGGACACACGGCCAAACTACACGCCCATGTGCCAGGCCGTGTATCACACACGATTGAGACATACGCCCATGTGACGTGACCACGCCCCAAGGCTCAATAAGCTCCAAGCCTGATCTCATCGAATTACCTAAAGGTCCCATAACTCGAGCTCGAGCTAACCGCCTTTAAAAAGCTGTTTCAGCTTTGTGTACTCAAATTTGGAACGACAATAAGCTCCAACCCAAAGGGATAGATCGGGCCAGCTTATCTCCAGCTCCAAGCACTCTAGTTCAAGCTGATTTCAACTCAACTCTAGCTTGTCGAGTTTTATCTAGCTCAATTCAGTTCACTTGATATTAATTCAACTTGTTGAGCTAGGCTTAGTTTCCCTCCAGTTTAATTCTTTATCTTTTAAAATAGACTAAGTACTAGTTTTATTTTATGCAATTAGTCACAGCTCAAGTCTGAATTCTCTAGCTCAAATCAGCTCATTTAAATTGTTTTCACATGTTTGAGCTAGGTGAATTTAATGTGTGTCTTATTTAGAGCATAATTTTAATGTGTTTGGATTTGAACAAATTTAATAGCTACTGCTATTTAATTTATCCAACCAATTGCATGTTTTTAATTTGTCTAAGCTACAGCCGAATTTATGATGTGTCTAATTTATTGTTTGTGTTTAATATGTCTTAGTTATTACTTGTTTAAATGTGTCCTAGCTGAATGCATGATTTTATTGTGTCTTGGGCTACCGAATTTAATGTGTCTTAAGGTGAGTTAATTTACTGGATTAATTTGCTGCAGGTACATTGGTTGGGACGACAATAAGTGAGTTGATGGTTTAGCTCTTCAAAGCACCTCTTCGTAGACTTTAATGGCCAAAGATCAGCTTCTGGTTCTTCTTCCCAAAGTGGCCGGTTAGCTCCCCAAAGCTACCTTGAAAGCTTTCACACTTGCTACACATTATGTTCATATTGCAAGACTGTCCAGATTTTTATTTTCACACACGCAAGGCTGTTTGCATTTGGTTTCACACTTGGGTGATCATTACAATACTCAAGCTATCCATTTAAAGTCCTAAACTATTCAGCTGACCAATGAGCTTTAATTAAAGCCATTCTAGCACCTAGGCCAAATTTACCAAGTCATTTCATCTCCTACTTGACTTTATTAATGTTCAGCTGAATGATCACCTTCTAGATGCTGTCCATTGGTGTTTCCCATGCTAGGAAACAATATAGGAATCAGGGTGACACTCCTTAGTGTTGAATCATTCCTGACGTTTAAGTTTATTTTCCATCTCCATAATTTCTCTTTATTCACTTGTTATCCTAAATTGAACCATCAACATACCACCTATCTTTGACTCTCCCTAGCCGAACCTACCATCATAAAATTAGCCCATTTGAACCCCATTTGTTACCATTAAGAGTACTAAGCCAATTCCAACAATTTGTCCGTTCTTGAGAATGACTCTTCTCGAAGATGATCTGGAAACCATTGTGAACTCGACTCATTCAATCGAGCCGAATCACATCATTTGGTATCAGAGCTTGTAAATCAAGAAGTGCCGACATTTGTATCAAGTCCGTAGTAGGTTCATTGTAAAAAAAATTTGAATTAAAAAAAATTATCAAGTTGTATTTATGTTTTTTATTGTATTAGCATTATTTTTTAAGTTTTTTTTAAAAAAATACGAAATTGAAAAAAAATTCGAATATAAAAAAAGTGTGAAGTATTGAAGTCTTTTCTTTTGTTTTTCATATTATCTATTCCCGTTCTCAAGTGTTTATTCTATCATCTTTGCACCCTCCAACGCCACACTATATTGAGAAAATTTTCTTTTAGCCTACTTGTACACCATTACATCTTAACCTTTGTAACCTATTTGAAGCCGACCCCAAGCACCAAGACAAGTCCTAAGAAATAAAATACGAGGTTACAAGAGCAAGTACGAGTGGTAAAAGGCATCAAGTTTTGGAGAGCATTAGAGTGCCTTTAAAAGCCTTAAACGAGTGCAAACACGAGCGCGAGTGAATTACTAAATTTTCCTTTTCGAATAAAATAGTAAGGTTTGAGGTGAGGATTTTAAAATTATTTTCTTGTCAATAAACATGGAACGAAACGTGAAGGAAAGACAACTTTTTTTGAATGTGCTGGATTTGAACTTGCAAGCCCTGCTTTGTGAAGTTGAACGGTAGTTTGATCAGAAGTTGGAACTGATACAAGAACGACTCAATCAAGTGAAAGGAAGAGGCCGATGAGCAAGGACTCCTATAAGTCCTCCTAGAGACTGCGGCCGAAGGCAAGTTCAAGACGATGAACTTTCTGAACCAAGCGAGGTCAAAAGTGATCAAGGCTCAAACATAAGTGACCGACGGGGAGGCCAACGTCATTGTGGTCAACAAGAGTGAGAAAGGCTCGATGATGATTTAAAAAGTATTAAATTATCAATTCTCTAATTCCAAGGACGTTCGAATCCCGAAGCCTATTTAGAGTGGGAGAAAAAGGTCGACCTTATATTCAAATGTCATAACTATTCAGAAACCAAAAAAGTTAAGTTGGCTGCCATAGAGTTCACCGACTATGCAATGATTTGGTGGGACTAACTTACCTCGAGGCGAAGGCAAAATGGTGAGCATCCCATTAGCACTTGGGCCGAAATGAAGGTTGTTCTATGCCAAAGGTTCATTTCGACACACTATCATCGGAAGCTTCATCAAAAGCCTCAAAACTTAACCCAATGAGCGAAGAGTGTGGAGGATTACTACAAAGAGATAGAAATTGCCATGACTCGTTTCGACGTACAAGAAGATCGTGAGGCGACTATGGCTCGATTCTTAGCTGGTCTCAACCGAGAGATAGCCAATGTTGTCAAGTTACAACATTATGTTGAAATAGTCAATATGGTTCTCATGGAAATGAAGGTCGAGAAGCAACTTAAAAAGAAAGGCCCCATACGTGGTTATTCGACCTCAAATGCGCCTAAATGGAGTCAAGGCACGAGTATGGCTCCTTTGGCAAGTTTCCTTAAGGAACTAGTGGTACCGGTAAAATCTACCAAGTCGATGGCTGAATCAAGTAAAGGCAAGGACATAGAGAATCTTCAAAACTGTTCGCATGACATCAAATGTTTCAAATGTCTCGGAAGAGGACATATTGCAGCCAGTGCTTGAATTGGAATGTGATGGTGCTTCGACCTAACGGAGACATCGAGTCAGAAGAAGAGAACGAAGAGATCATTAATGAGGTTAAAAATCCCAATGAATATGATGAAGAGTTACAATACGCTATCGAGGGTGAGATGTTAGTCGTTAAAAGGAGCCTAAGCACGCAAAGTGCTATGAGTGAACCGCAACGAGAGAATCTCTTCCATACGCACTGCCTTGTACAAGGAAAGGTTTGTAGCCTAATTATCGATGGAGGTAGTTGTACTAATGTCTCTAGTACACTCATGGTGGAAAAGCTAGCCTTACTGACCATGAAACATCCAAGGCCCTACAAGCTCCATTAGCTAAATGAGGGAGTTGAACTCAAGGTAACAAAGCAAGTCCTAGTTCCATCGGAAAATACTATGATGAAGTTCTTTGTGACGTGGTGCCTATGCACGCGGGACATCTATTGCTTGGATGGCCATGGAAGTTTGACCCAAGAGTCAAACACGATGGATTTACAAATCAGTATACCTTCAACCATCAAGGCCGAAACATCACCTTGGCACCCCTTATGCCACAAAAAGTCCTAGAAAATCAGCATCGGTTGAAACGGTCAATGGAGGAAATGAGACAAAAAGAAGAAATTAAAAGTGAAAAACAAAGAAAAGAAGAAAAATTGAGAGAAAAGAATGAGAGTTGTGTAGAAAATAAGAGTGAGAAACAAGAAAAAGAAAAAGAAGAAAAATGAGTGAGAAAAAGAAAGGTCTTATGATTAACCATTGTCTTCATATTTCTCTATCTCAAGTCAATTCGAGCAAGGATTTTGGGTTGTATTATGTTCCTGAAAAGATAATGTTCAAATGGATTGAAAAAGCTGAATTTGATCTTTGCCTTTTTGCTCCTAAATGTAAGCAAGGTATTTCCTATGAAAATCCTAACGTAAGTATGCCTTGTTTGGATTGTTCTAAAAATTTTGTTGGTAAATTGGTTATTACCGAGGATCTGACTTCTGTTTTGGTTATTTGCAAATCAATGGTTGCTAGTAATGTCTTTGAGTTGAGAGATGGCAAAAATAGTAGTGCGCTTAAAGATTTTGTTGTTAATGAGCTTGCTAGTAAAATGCTAGCTATGTTGCATCTGCAAGACCAGGTTCCCATGTTTAAAACTATATTGATTTGTTTGTCTGATGGACTTTTAATTATGGATGACATGTTAAATCAACCTGGTTATTTAAGTTTTGCATGTTTGAATCCATGTGAGCGAATAAGCAATTGTTTGCGTGAATCCTACATGTTCCCTAAATTGAATCCTTTGCCTCATCTATTGCCAAGCAAGGTAAGAGTCATTTATTCTTTTAAATTCAGTAATCAAATATTGTCCTTCACTCTATATAATTCTAAGCTTTTCCTTAATGGTGATGACATTATTCTTTGTGTCAAGCTAAAGGATCCTTTCAGGTTGTTGTGAGATCACTTGGTCCATTCGTCCGCAAGGCACCCCGTAATGAGCAATACTTCCTAATACATCAGCAACTTGACTTAAGGACAAGTCGCTTCAAAGATAGGGGCAATGACGTGACCATGCCCTAAGGCTCAATAAGCTCCAAGCCTAATCCCATCGAATTACCTAAAGGTCCCATAACTCGAGCTCGGGCTAAGCACCTTCAAGAAGCTATTTCAGCTTTGTGTGCTCAAATTTGGAATGATAATGAGCTTCAAGCCAAAGGGATAAATCGGGCCAGCTCATCTCTAGCTCCATGTAAATCGAGCCAGCTCATCTCTAGCTCCATGCACTTTAGTTCAAGCTAATTTCAACTCAACTCTAACTTGTCGAGTTTTATCTAGCTCAATTCAGCTCACTTGAGCTTAATTCATCTCGTTGAGCTAGACTTAGTTTCCCTCCAGTTTATTTCTTTATCTTTTAAAATAAACTAAGTACTCATTTTATTTTATACAATTAGTCATAGCTCAAGTCTGAATTCTCTAGCTCAAATCAGCTCATTTAAATTGTTTTCACATGTTTGAGCTAGGTGAATTTAATGTGTTCAGATTTGAACAAATTTAATAGCTACTGCTATCTAATTTGTTCAGCCGATTACATGTTTTTAATTTGTCTAAGCTATAGCCAAATTTATGATGTGTCCAATTTATTGTTTGTGTTTAATATGTCTTAGTTATTACTTGTTTAAATGTGTCCTAGCTGAATGCATGATTTTAATGTGTCTTGGACTGCCGAATTTATTGTTTCTTAAGGTGAGTTAATTTGCTGGATTAATTTGCTGCAGGTACATTGCTTGGGACGAAAATAAGTGAGCTGATGGTTTAGCTCTTAAAAGCACCTCTTTGTGGACTTGAATGGCCAGAGATCAGCTACTGGTTCTTCTTCCCAAAGTGGCGGCTAGCTCCCCAAAGCTACCTTGAAAGCTTTCACACTTGCTGCACATTCTGTTCATATTGCAAGACTGTCCAGATTTTTATTTTCACACACACAAGGCTGTTTGCATTCAGTTTCACACTTGGGTGGCCATTACAATACTCAACCTATCCATTTAAAGCCCTAAATTATTTAGCTGACCAAGGAGCTTCAATTATAGCCATTCCAGCACCTAGGCTGAATTTACCAAGTCATTTAGGCTCCCACTTGACTTCATTAATGTTTAGGTGAATGATCACCTTCTAGATGTTGTCCATTGGTGTTTCCCATGCTAGGAAACTTCAAGGAAGCTACCAAAGACGCCCAAGAAGCTTCAAGGAAATTTCCAGCCTTAATTTACCATCCATTCAGCTCACTCTTTTGACTATTTGGCTACCCTTTGTAAACACTATAAATACTTAACTGATTTCATGTAAAAAGAACTTTTGAAATTTTGATTAATGAAACTCTGTTTCTGTGAGATTTACTTCCTCTCATATCTTGTACAAGTTTTGAAGACTTATCTAGTTGTGCTAGTGGCGTCTACCGAGCTTGTTTTAGAACTTATCACCGTATTGGTGTGGCGTTCTCCTATCCAGCTATTCCATCCATCACCTTAAACAATATAGGAACCGGGATGACACTCCTTAGTGTTGAATCACTCCTGATGTTTAAGTTCGTTTTCCATCTCCATAGTTTCTCTTTATTCACTTGTTATCCTAAATCGAGCCATCAATATACCACCTATCTTTGATTCTCCCTAATCGAACCTATCATCATAAAATTAACTAATTTGAACCCTATTTGTTACCATTAAGCCTACTAAGCCAATTCCAACAATTTGTCCATTCTTGAGAACGACTCTTCTCAAAGACAATCAGGCAACCATTGTGAACTCGACTCATTCAACCGAGCTGAATCACGTCATTTGGCATCAGAGATTGTAAATCGAGAAGCACTGACGTTCGTATCAAGTCCGTAGTAGGTTCGTTGTAAAAAAACGAATTAAAAAAAATATCAAGTTGTATTTAAGTTCTTTATTATATTAGCATTATTTTTGAAGTTTAAAAAAAATACGAAATTAAAAAAAAATTCGTATAAAAAAATGTGTGAAGCTATCTATTCCCTTTCTCAAGTGTTTATTCTATCATCTTTGCACCCTCCAACGCCACACTACACTGAAAATTTTTTTCTTTTAGCCTACTCGTACACCATTACATCTTAACCTTGTAACCAATTTGAAGCCGACTCCAAGCACCAAGACAAGTCCTAAGAAATGAAATACGAGGTTACGAGAGCAAGTACGAGTGGTAAAAGGCATCGAGTGTGGGAGAGTATTAGAGTACCGATAAAAGCCTTAAATGAGTGCAAGCATGAATGTGAGTGAAATCCTTAATTTTCCTTTTCAAGTGAAATAGTGAGGTTTGAGGTGAGGATTTTAAAATAATTTTAACATGGAACGAAACGTGGTGGAAAGACAACCTATTCGAAATGTGTCAGATTTGAACTTGGAAGCCCTGCTTCATGAAGTTGAATGGTTGTTTGATCGAAAGTTGGAACTGATATAAGAACGACTCGATCAAGTGAAAGGAAGAGGCCGATGAGCAAGGACTCCTATTAGTCCACCTAGAGACCGCGGTCGAAGGGAAGTTCAAGATGATGAACTTTCAGAACCAAGCGAGGCCAAAAGTGATCAAGGCTCAAACATAAGCGACCGATGGAGAGGTCAATTAAGTTATCAATTCCCTCGTTCCAAGACCGAGAGCGAGAAAGGTTCGATGACAATTTGAAGAGTATTAAATTATCAATTCCCTCGTTCCAAGGCCGTTCGTATCCTGAGGCCCATTTAGAGTGAGAGAAAAAAATCAACCTTATATTCGAATGGCATAACTATTCAGAAACCAAAAAAGTTAAGTTGGCTGCCATAGAGTTCACCGACTATGCAATGATTTGGTGGGACCAACTTACCTTGAGGCGGAGGCGAAATGGCGAGCGTCCCATTAGCACTTGGGCCGAAATGAAGGCTGTCCTGCGCAGAAGATGTAACGCCCAATTTTTGGGTTTTCTGTGTTTCTGTGTTTTTTTTTTTAAAACTTGGGTGTGTTCTGGTTCGTAAATATATATATTTTAGTAGGTTAGTGGGCCTTTGGAAGGCCCAAACTTAAGTTAAATCTATGATAGTCTTCGGAATTTTGATTTTAAGAACAAGTGATGCATTTGGCGTTTGGGCTTTTAAGAGTAAAGGAGTAAAAGATGACACAAAAAGGAGTGTGGTGTAGTGGCAAGGTAGTGCCACTTAGGGGACAAGGAAGTGACGCCATAGAGGAAGCAAGGGGTCCAAGGTTCAAGTCTTTGCTCTTGCAATTTATTTTCGTTTTTCTTTTCAATAAATCTGGAAGCAAGTAGGTGCGGTTTAAAGTTTAATGTGTTAGACTTATGACACAAATGAGTTGATGCCCTAGTGGTGGTGGCGTGATTTGGCATGGGAGAGGACTTTGGTTCGAATTCCTTGGCACGCAAAGGTTGATTATTTTGCTATGTTGGGACGACAAGAGTTGGTGTTGGTTTTAAACTCTGATGTTGGAGGGATCCCACATCAGGAAGCTAACATAAGAGTAGATGGAGAGCTGGCTTTAAATAGAGCAAACCATAAGGAGAGTTGGCATACCCTTCTAGGCTGATCCCTTTCGCTTGGTGGCGTGCTCGTTTGGGTTGGGCGTCAGCTAAGGTGTGGGAGCGCGGATTAACTGCAGTCTCCTAACAAGTGTGTATTTCTCATTACTCTAGCAGTAGGACGACTATTTCGGGCCGCGATGGGCTGAAATGGACCATGTAGTCCCAATGGGTCCGTAGGCCCAAGCAGATAAGTTGTAGAATTACTAAAATACCACTGTAGGATAGGACTACCGATTTACCCTTGGAGGGTAAAATGACTATTTTGCCCCTCGTGCGTAAATGACTAACTTGTGTCATGATTGGGTTAGTTGACGTGGATTTATGGTAGTTATCATTAATTCGTAAGCCTAATGTGTTAGTGATCGATCGTAGGATTATCGCGTGGGAGATATCGTCATCAATCGTCATCAACCAGGTGTGTCCCTTAGACTGAATCGGTAAAAGCCGAAATATCGAAATGTTGGTATTTTGTGAACTCGCGAGCGTGTGAGCGCTCGTGAGACAGTTTTTAATGAATATGGTGCATTTGGATGATTAGAGTGCAGAGTGTACATTTTCGTGCACAACGGTATATTTGGGCTTAATGGGCCGAAAATGGGCCAACAGGCCCACTTTGGTAAAAAGACAAGGTAAGTACTTCTGATTACTTGGTAAACATTAGAATGAGCATGAAACCCTAACAATAGGTAATAATTACTAAAATACCCTTATACATGAAACATTACGATTTTACCCCTAGGGATATTTTATTTTATTTGAAAAGCATGATGTTCTGTTTCTATGTACGTATGCCATGACATATTATTCTGTTGCATGGGACATGGGTTTATATTGATGGAGGAAGCGTTCTGGTAGCCTCGTTGCAATCTGGTGGCCTCTCCACACATATATATCTGTTCTGGTGACTTCATCACAATATCCGCGACCCTCACCTGCAATCAGGCTTTCGCCATATATATAAACATATATATCTCTGCTTACGGTGGCCTCGCCACAATATCTGTATCTGGTGACTTCGTCACAATATCTAGCAGCCTCGCTGCAATTTCTGTGGTGTGTAGCGGTTGGGTGGGTCGAATAGTCTCCCCACATGGTGTAAGGCTAGTACGGGGGTGTTATGGATGGCTCTGGGTTGGGATTTCTGCATTCATGATATATTTGTTCTGTATTTGCTATGGGCCTATGAGTTTCATTCTGATTTCTGTACTGGGCCAAGGCCCAAATAAGTCTGACTCTGAGGTTTGATCTGGTTTGGGCTATGATTGGGTTATGTTACACACTGAGTTTACCAAACTCACCCTTTATTTTCATCTCTGTAGGAAATCCCCAACCATAGTGGGCTTGGAGCTGTGAGGGATTCGGAGTGGCCACATCATCTGCAAAGTTGGTTTTTTTAAGTTAGTTTATTTTTTATTATTTTTATATTCAGATTAAATTTTGGGTTTTGAGTTGTAATAAGGCCGCTATATAAATTTCTCTTTTCGCTATGGTTTTTATTCTCTGATTATATTTATACTATGTCGAAACTGCTAGTATTAGGCTTTTCGGGTTTTCAAAATTAATGAACGTTTTCAAGACTCAACAAGCACGACAAATGGATAGCCTAAAGATTGATAAACTGACTTTTTCATTCAATTGTTGTTTTTACAATGACCACCCTAATCACTTAAACCAACGAATGCATACTAAGTCGTAAGTCCATGTGACACGTCAGATCTGGTCATAACGTCTGGGCCGGGTCTGGGGTGTTACATTTAGTGGTATCAGAGCCAAGTTGCAACAACTCGGCTGTGGAACGGGTCTAAAAACGGGAGTTTTAAAGAAACATTGAATAAAGGTTTTTGAAAATCGTTTTTTAGGAATTTGATTATAAATTGTTTTCGAGAATGTTTCCAATATTTTCTCTTTACAAATAGATGATTTTAAAGATTAAAATCAGTTTTCTAAAATTAGTTTTTTAGAAGGTGGCACACCGAATCTCCGGCCCAAGTCTGTAAGTTTTCTGAGCCTTTCTAATTGTGTCTGAAATATCTGTTATATGCTTGTACAAAACCTTATCATGGTACTTTAGTTAGGGTAACACTAGAACTATAGAAACTCTGATAAGTAGACTGAGACTGTAGCTAGGCTATCGCGAAAGAAAACAAACTCAAACTCTGAATTGCTGTTATTCATAAGACATCTGTAATAAACACTGAAATATTAAACTGATTTATAAAATTCTTAATTAGATAATACAAAATGAGTACACGAGCAGCTCGTGGAAGAGGCCGTGGACGTGGCCGAGGTAATGCTCAAGTTGCATCTTCGTCTTCAGGACATGTGCCAAGAATGAGATGCACCAGCATTACACACAACAACGGAGGTAGAGTCTCATGATCGAGGTGTCGGGGATGATGCTCTGTCCTAGGCGATGCTCTGAGTTTTGGAAAGGGTTGCTGAGGCAAGTACGGGAAATGGAATTCGGGGGCCTATTTCTGAGCAGCTCCGGGCCAATGGAATAGAGATATTTAGGGGCATATCTGGTGTAGCTCCGAATATGGCTGAGTATTGGTTAGAAGCCACAGAGCGGATTATGGATGATCTGGACTGCTCTGTGGAGCAGAAGCTGAAGGGAGCCATATCGTTACTCAGGGATAAGGCTTATCAGTGGTGGCTCACGGTGAGAGATGGAACTCCTGCTGACAGTGTGACTTGGGAGCTGTTTAAGACAACCTTCAAAGGAAAGTATGTTAGGGTTAGGTACGTGGACGCTCGCCGGAAAAAATTTCTGAACTTGGTGCAGGGGAGTAAGTTAGTGGCTGAGTATGAGTTTGAGTTTCTGAGACTGAGCCGGTATGCTTCTGGGATTGTCGCTACAGAGTATGAGCATAGCGTACGCTTCGAGGATGGTCTAAGAGATGAACTTAGGGTGCTGATTGCTCCGCAGAAGGAGTGTAACTTCACTGCTTTAGTGGAGAAAGCTAAGATAGCTGAGGAAGTGAAGCGTACAGAAAGACAGAATCGTGAGAAAGATCGAAACTGTTTTAGGAGAGATTCAGGACTTTCAAGTGGTATGAACAGGAATGTTAAGAGAGCAAGGGTAATGGAGCCGGTTCGAGCAGTACCGATGAATACTGTTAGATCGCAAGGTTGTAAGAGTTGTGGGAAGATACATATAGGCGAGTGTCGGAAATGTTCTGGTGCTTGTTTTCAATGCAGATCTATGGAGCATAGGGTTAAGGACTGTCCCCAGGAACCAGATTAGGTTCAAGTTTTAGAGTAGAGGGTCGCTCAACCAGTGAGGGGTGGGCCACAGTTTCTGAGAGGACGTGGGCAACGCAGAGGTGGTAATGGAAATGTCAAGGAAGAGGAGCACCTGGTAGGGGTGCTGGATTTGCTGAGGCTCCTCAGCCGGTGTTGGTGTGTGCAGCTCGTCACTGAGAGGAGGGTGATGCACCTGACGTCATAACTGGTACGTTTCTTATTTCTAGTATGCCATACACTGCGTTGTTAGATGTTGGATCTACCCATTCGTATGTTGCATGTGCTATATCTGGGTCGCTGGGTGTGCGCTCTGAGGTGACCGTGAGTGGGGTATCTGTACTAAGTCCTTTGGGTCACTCGGTTAGGGTAGATAAACTGTATATAGATGTGCCTATAGAAACTCAAGGAAAAGTTTTCTCTAGAGATCTGATGGAGCTACCTTTCGGAGAATTCGATCTCATTTTGGGAATGGATTGGCTTGTTAAGCATAGGGCTACTTTGGATTGTGCTGCTAAGCGAAGGATATTAAAGACCACAAAAGATGAGGAGGTTTTGGTGATAGGCGAGCATAGGGATTATCTGTCTAATGTGGTGTCGGCATTGAGAGCCGAGAAGTAGATTCGAAAGGGATGTGAGGCTTATTTGGCATTTGTAAGCCAATTGAAAACTGAGGGTCTAACAGTGGATAAAGTTAGAACTGTCAAGGATTTTCAAGATGTTTTTCCAGAGGAGCTTCCGGGTTTTCCCCCGAATCGAGAGGTTGAGTTTAGAATCGACTTGTTGCCTGGAACGGCACTGATGTCCATTGCACCTTATAGGATGGCACCGAAGGAGTTGGTGGAGCTGAAAGCCCAAATTCAAGAGTTATTGGATAGAGGCTTCATTAGACCAAGTGTGTCTCTGTGGGGAGCACCAGTGTTGTTCGTTAAGAAGAAGGATGGGTCAATGCAGATGTGCATCGATTATCGGCAGTTGAACAAACTGACAATGAAGAACAAGTACCCACTTCCGAGAATCGATGATTTATTCGACCAAATTAGAGGAGCTTCAGTATTTTCCAAGATTGACCTTCGATCTGGGTATCATCAGTTGAGGGTTAAGGAGGTGGATATTCACAAGACGGCATTCAAAACTCGGTATGGTCACTATGAGTTCTTGGTTATGCCATTTGGGTTGACGAATGCACTTGTGGCATTTATGGATCTAATGAATCGAGTGTTCCAGCCATACTTGGATCGATTTGTAGTCGTCTTTATCGACGATATTTTGGTTTATTCTAAAACTGAAGAGAAGCATGATGAGCATCTTCGTATTGTGCTGCAAGTGCTGAGGGAGAAGGAGCTTTATGCGAAATTCAGTAAGTGTGAGTTCTGGTTGAGAGAGGTAACTTTCTTGGGGCATGTTGTCTCTGCTGAAGGGATCAAGGTGGACCCTCAAAAGATTGAAGCGATTCTGGAATAGAAGCCACTGAGGTCAGTGTCGAAAATTTGAAGTTTTCTGGGACTAGCTGGGTACTATAAAAGGTTTGTGGAAGGATTTTCTGTGATGGCAGCGCCTTTGACAAAGCTTATAAGGAAGGGGGTACCATTTGTTTGGACTGAGAAACAACAGGAATCTTTTGAGAAGCTGAAGAAAGTTCTGACCGAGGCACCTGTACTGATTCAGCCGGAGTCTGGAAAAGATTTTACCGTATGGAATGATGCATCACATGTAGGGTTGGGTTGTGTGCTGATGCAAGAGGGTAAAGTGGTTGCTTATGCATCGCGACAACTTAAACCACATGAAGTTAACTATCCTACTCATGATCTGGAGTTGGCAACGATAATATTTGCGCTTAAGATTTGGAGACATTACCTGTACGGAGAAAGGTGTATTATATACACAGATCATAAGAGTCTTAAGTACTTACTGACTCAGAAGAAGATGAACCTTAGGGATAGAGTTGCTTAAGGATTAAGACTGCGCGATTGAGTACCACCTAGGCAAAGCTAATATGGTGGCTGATGCCCTAAGTCGTAGAACTGTATCTGATCTGAGAGCCATGTTTGCTCGTTTGAGTCTGTATGACGACGGTAGTCTGTTAGCAGAACTACAAGTTAGGCCGACCTGGGTGGATGAGATTAAGGAAAAAGCAATCAAGGATGAGTCCTCGGTTTCTCGATTCAGCAGAAGTTAAGAATGGGGATACTTCGAGTTCTGACCGAGCAGTGAGGGAGTTCGTGTTACCGAGGTAGAGTTTGTATTCGAAGGACTCGACTTGAGGCAAGCAATTCGAAAAAGAAGCTCATGGAGGTCTGTGTGCTATGCATCCTGGAGGGAATAAAATGTATCGCGACTTAAAGGAGTTGTATTGGTGGCCTCGATTGAAGCGAGAGGTAACAGAATTTGTGGGAAAATGTCAGAATTTGTGGGAAAATGTCTGACTTGTCAGCAAGTGAAAGCTGAACATCAATTACCTTCCGGACTTTTGCAGCTAATGAAAGTACCACTTTGGAAGTGGGAAAGGGTAACCATGGATTTTGTGAGTGGGTTACCCTTGACTCCGTCGAAGAAGGACTCGATTTGGGTAATTATGGATAGGTTGACCAAATCTGCTCATTTTATACCTATCCGCACTGATTATTCACTTTAGAAGTTAGCCAAATTGTATGTGGTGGAAATAGTGCGACTTCACTAAGTGCCAGTGTCGATTATCTCTGATCGAGATCCTAGATTCACATCTCAGTTTTGGCAAAAGTTGCATGAGGCGCTGGGTACGCGGTTGAACTTTAGTAGAGCCTTTCATCCTCAGACTGATGGTCAGTCGGAAAAGGTTATTCAGATTCTGGAAGACAAGTTGAGGGGATGCGTTATCGACTTTCGAGGCAGTTGGGAGGATTACTTACTGTTGGCAGAGTTTGCATACAACAACAGTTATCAGGCAAGTATTCGAATGGCTTCTTATGAGGCACTGTATGGGCGAAGATGTCGTACACCTAGTTGTTGGACCGAGTTGGGCGAACGATAGGTTCTTGGACCTGAAGTGGTGGCGAATCATCGAGGATAAGGTCAAGTTGATTAGAGACCGATTGAAGGAAGCATCCGATGAGACGTGTCATATGCAGATTTGAAGCGCAAGGGAATTGAGTACTCTGTGGGTGATATGGTCTTCTTGAAGGTTTCACCTTGGAAGAAAATATTAAGGTTTGGGAGGAAAGGCAAATTAAGTCCGCGGTTCATTGGGCCTTATCGGATTCTTAAGCGAGTGGGTCCAGTGGCTTATCAGTTGGAGCTACCTCTAGAGTTGGATAGGATTCATGATGTCTTTCACGTCTCCATGTTAAGGTGGTATCGTTCTGACCCTACTCATGTTGTGCCGGTTGCACAGATCGAGGTCCAAACAGACTTAACTTTTGAGGAGGAGCCTGTGCAGGTTTTTGATCGAGATGTTAAGATTTTAAGGAGGAAATCAGTTCTGCTAGTAAAGGTGCTATGGCGTAATCATGGCAGAGAGGAAGCTACTTGGGAGCCAGAAGTGGCGATGCGTCAACAATATCCTCATCTATTTGATTCAGGTAAAATTTTGAGGACGAAATTTCTTTAAGGAGGGTAGAGTTGTAACACCCAATTTTTGGGTTTTCTGTGTTTCTGTGTTTTTTTTTTAAATTTGGGTGTGTTCTGGTTGGTTAATATATATATTTTAGTAGGTTAGTGGGCCTTTGGAAGGCCCAAACTTAAGTTAAATCCATGGTAGTCTTCAGAATTTTGATTTTAAGAACAAGTGATGCATTTGTCGTTTGGGCTTTTAAGAGTAAAGGAGTAAAAGATGACACAAAAAGGAGTGTGGTGTAGTGGCAAGGTAGCGCCACTTAGGGGACAAGGAAGTGATGCCATAGAGGAAGCAAGGGGTCTAAGGTTCAAGTCTTGGCTCTTGCAATTTATTTTGGTTTTTCTTTTCAATAAATCTGGAAGCAAGTAGGTGTGCTTTAAAGTTTAATGTGTTGGACTTATGACACAAATGAGTTGATGGCCTAGTGGTGGTGGCGTGATTTGGCATGTGAGAGGACTTTGGTTCGAATCCCTTGGCACGCAAAGGTTGATTATTTTGCTATGTTGCGATGGCAAGAGTTGGTGTTGGTTTTAAACTCTGATGTTGGAGGGATCCCATATCGGGAAGCTAACATAAGAGTAGATGGAGAGCTGGCTTTAAATAAAGCAAACCATGAGGAGAGTTGGCATACCCTTTTGGGCTGATCCCTTTCACTTGGTGGCGTGCTCGTTTGGGTTGGGCGTCAGCTAAGAGTGTGGGGGCGCGGATTAACTGCAGTCTTCTAATAGGTGTGTATTTCTCATTACTCTAGCAGTAGGACGGCTATTTCGGGCTGCGATGGGCTGAAATGGGCCATGTAGTCCCAATGGGTCCGTAGGGCCAAGTGGATAAGCTGTAGAATTACTAAAATACCCCTGTAGGGTGGGACTACCGATTTACCCTTGGAGGGTAAAATGACTATTTTGCCCCTCGTGCGTAAATGACTAACTTGTGTTATGATTGGGTTAGTTGATGTGGATTTATGGTAGTTATCGTTAATTTATAAGTCTAATGTGTTAGTGATCGATCGTAGGATTATCGCGTGGGAGATATCGTCATCAATCGTCATCAACCAGGTGTGTAAATGACACCCTTCCTTAGACTAAATCGGTAAAAGCCGAAATACTAAAACGTTGGTATTTTGAGAACTCGTGAGCGTGCGAGCGCTCGTGAGACAGTTGTTAATGAATATGGTACATTTGGATGATTAGAGTGCAGAGTGTACATTTTCGTGCACAACGGTATATTTGGGCTTAATGGGCCGAAAACGGGCCAACAGGCCCACTTTGGTAAAAAGACGAGGTAAGTACTTTTGATTACTTGGTAAACGTTAGAATGAGCATGAAACCCTAACAATAGGTAATAATTACTGAAATACCCTTATACATGAAAAATTACGATTTTAGCCCTAGGGATATTTTATTTTATCTGAAAAGCATGATGTTCTGTTTCTATGTACGTATGCCATGACATATTATTCTGTTGCATGGGACATGGGTTTATATTGATGGAGGAAGCGTTCTGGTAGCCTCGTTGCAATCTGGTGGCCTCGCCACACATATATATCTGTTCTGGTGACTTCGTCACAATATCCGCACCTCGGCACAATCCGTGGCCGCGCCATATATATAAACATATATATCTGCTCGGTGGCCTCGCCACAATATTCAGATCTGGTGACTTCGTCACAATATCTAGCAGCCTCGCTGCAATTTCTGTGGTGTGTAGCGGTTGGGTGGGTCGAGTAGTCTCCCCACATGGTGTAAGGCTAGTGCGAGGGTGTTATGGATGGCTCTGGGTTGGGATTTCTGCATTCATGATATATTTGTTCTCAGATCTCGCTATGGGCCTATGAGTTTCATTCGATTTGTCATCGCTGGCCAAGGCCCAGATAAGTCTGACTCTGAGGTTTGATCTGGTTTGGGCTATGGTTGGGTTATGTTACACACTGAGTTTACCAAACTCACCCTTTTTCATCTCTGCAGGAAATCCCCAACCATAGTGGGCTTGGAGCTGTGAGGGATTCGGAGTGGCCACATCATCTGCAAAGTTGGTTTTTTTAAGTTAGTTTATTTTTTATTATTTTTATATTCAGATTAAATTTTGGGTTTTGAGTTGTAATAAGGCCGCTATATAAATTTCTCTTTCCGCTATGGTTTTTATTCTCTGATTATATTTATACTATGTCGAAACTGCTAGTGTTAGGCTTTACGGGTTTTCAAAATTAATGAACGTTTTCAAGACTCAACAAGCACGACAAATGGATAGCCTAAAGATTGATAAACCGACTTTTTCATTCAATTGCTATTTTTACAATGACCACCCTAATCACTTAAACCAACGAATGCATACTAAGTCGTAAGTCCATGAGACACGTCAGATCTGGCCATAACATCTGGGCCGGGTCTGGGGTGTTACAGAAAGTTCCTTCCGACACGCTGTCATCGGGATCTTTATCAAAATCTTCAAAACTTAACCCAAGGAGTGAAGAGTGTAGAGGATTACTACAAAGAGATGGAAATTACCATGATTCGTACTGACGTACAAGAAGATGGCGAGGCAACCATGGCTCGATTCTTGGCTAGTCTTAACCGAGAGATAGCCAATGTTGTTGAGTTACAACATTATGTTGAAATCATCGATATGGTCCACATGGAAATGAAGGTCGAGAAGCAACTTAAAAAGAAAGGCCCCATACGTGGTTATTCGACCTCAAATGCGCCTAAATGGAGTCAAGGCACGAGTAAGGCTCCTTTGGCAAGTTCACCCAAGGAACCAGTGGTACCGGCAAAATATACCAAGTTGATGGCCAAATCGAGTAAAGGCAAGGCTGTAGAGAATCTTCAAAATCGTTCACGTGACATCATATGTTTCAAGTGTCTCGAAAGAGGACATATGGCAAGCTAGTGCTCAAATCGAAATGTGATGGTGCTTCGACCTAACGGAGACATCGAGTCGGAAGAAGAGGATGAAGATATCATTAATGAGGTTGAAAATCCTAACAAAGATGACAAAGAGTTAGAATACATTGTCGAGGGCAAGATGTTAGTTGTTAAAGGGAGCCTAAGCACGCAAAGCACTATGAGGGAACTGCAACGAGAGAATCTCTTCCATACGCGCTGCCTTGTACGAAAGAAGGTTTGTAGCCTAGTTGTCGATGGAGGCAGTTGTACTAATGTCCCTAGTACACTCATGGTGGACAAGCTAGCCTTACCAACCACGAAACATCCAAGGCCCTACAAGCTCCAATGGCTAAATGAGGGAGTTGAGCTCAAGGTAACAAAGCAAGTCTTAGTGTCTTTTTCCATCAGAAAATACTACGATGAAGTCCTTTGTGACGTGGTGCCTATGCACACTGGACATTTATTGCTTGGACAGCCATGGCAGTTTGACCGAAGAGTCAAACACGATGGATTTGCAAATTAGTATACCTTCAAACATCAAAGCCGGAACATCACCTTGGCACCTCTTATGCCGCAACAAGTCCTAGAAGATCAGCATCGGTTGAAACGATCAATAGAGGAAATGAGAGAAAAAAAAAAGAAATTAAAAGTGAAAAACAAAGAAAAGAAGAAAAATTGAGAGAAAACGAGAGGAGAAAAAGAAGAAAATGAAAATGAAAAAGAAAAGAAAAGTTTGATTGCGAAAGAAAGAGAAGTTCGAAAAGTATTATTGTCAAAACATGCCATTCTTGTACTCATGTACAAGGAAAATCTCTTTAACACTAACGAACTTCTCGAGAAATTACCTTCTTCTATTTGGCTCTTTTGTAGGATTTCCATGACGTATTTCATGAAGAGACCCCGAGTAGACTACCACCCCTTCGCGAAATTGAGCATCAAATTGATTTTGTACCCAGAGTTGTTATTTCGAATTGACCCGCCTATAGAACGAATCCTAAAAAGAATAAAGAATTGCAAAGGCAAGTTACTGAATTGATGAAAAAAGGCTATATTTGGGAAAGCCTTAGCCCCTATGCTATTCCAGTTCTATTGGTGCCTAAGAAAGATGGTACATGGCGGATGTGTGTAAATTGTCATGCTGTAAATACAATCACCATCAAATAGCAGAATCTGATTCCTCGACTGGATGATATGTTAGACGAACTAAGTGGAGCCAAACTATTCTCAAAAATCGATTTAAAAAGCGGCTACCACTAGATTCATATGTGAGAAGGTGACGAGTGAAAAACAACCTTCAAAATGAAGCATGGTTTGTATGAGTGGTTGGTCATGCCATTTGGCTTAACCAACGCTCCTAGCACTTTTATGAGATTAATGAACCATGTTTTGAGATCCTTCATTGGTAAGTTCTGCGTTGTTTATTTCAATGATATTCTTATCTATAGCAAGACATTGGAAGAGCATGTGTTACATCTCAAGCCAGTCCTTGAAATTTTATGTAAGGAAACTCTATATGCTAATCTTAAGAAATGTACTTTCTGTTCTGATAAGGTTATTTTCCTTGGTTTTGTTGTTAGCTTACAAGGCTTGGAAGTTGACCAAGAGAAAATAAAAGCTATCCAAGATTGGCCAAGACCTACAACTATTAGCCATATTCGGAGTTTACATGGCTTAGCCAGTTTTTATCGGCGATTTGTACCTAACTTCAGCACCATAGCCGCTCGATTAATAAGTGTAATAAAAAAGAATTATGCATTCCATTGGAACAATGAGTAAGAGAAATCTTTTGTGGAAATTAAAAACTACCTTACCAACGCTCCTTACTTGCTTTACCTGATTTTACTAAGACTTTTGAACTCGAGTGTGATGCATCAGGTGTTGGAATAGGTGTTGTTCTAACCCAAGACGGATGACCCATTGCATACTTTAGTAAGAAGCTTAATAGAGCCCCACTCAATTATCCGGTCTATGATAAGGAGATGTATGCACTAATTCAGGCTCTTGAGACGTGGCAACACTATTTGTGGCCAAAAGAGTTTGTGATCCATTCTGACCATGAAGCCCTAAAACATATCAAAGGCCAACACAAGTTGAACAAACAGAATGCTAAATGGGTCGAGTATCTTGAGTCATTTCCCTATGTAATTAAGTATAAGAAAGGTAAAGATAATGTTGTCGCCGATGCCTTATCGCGGAGATATACATTATTGTCTACCCATGAATTGAAATTGCTTGGTTTTTCTTTCTTAAAGGATTTGTATACTAACGATGTTGATTTTTGTGAGATTTACTTTTCTTATGAGAATGCTGCCTTTGAGAACTTTTATAGGTTTGACGGGATCTTATTCAAGGAAGGCAAGCTATGTATTCCACAAAGCTCCGTTCAAGACTTACTCGTGCATGAAGCGCATAGTGGAGGTCTCATGGGACATTTCAGAGTTGGCAAGACCTTAGCAACACTTAACGAACATTTCTACTGGCCTAGAATGAAGCGAGACATGGAAAGAGTATGTGAGAGGTGCTTGTCGTGTAAAAAGGCTAAATCAAAGGTTTAACCCCATGGGTTGTACACTCCCTTGCCTGTATCCGAAGCACCTTGGACGGATATATCCATGGACTTCGTCCTAGGATTACCTAAGACAAAAATGGGGAAGGATTCTATATTTGTCGTAGTTGATTATTTTTCTAAAATGTCCCATTTCATTGCTTGTACAAAGACTGACGATGCCGTTCATATTTCCAATCATTTCTTTAGGGACATTGTTCGCCTTCATGGAATTCCACGAACCATTGTCTCCAACAGTGACGCCAAATTTCTTTGTCACTTTTAAAGATCTTTGTGGAGCAAGCTCAGGACTAAACTCCTATTTTCAACTACCTGCCACCCTCAGACGGATGGACAAACGGAGGCGGTCAACCGAGTCCTATCCACCTTACTACGAGCTGTCATTCGAAAGAACTTAACATCATGGGAGGACTGTTTGCCTCATGTCGAATTCACCTACAATTGATCTGTCCATACATCGACCAAACATAGGCCTTTTGAAGTAGTTTACGATTTTAATCCATTAACGCCCTTAGATCTAATTCCTTTACCTACCTTTTTAAGGTGATTTGTCCCCAAATCGGGCCACTTGCTCGAGAAAAATTTTGCATCATCACCATCCCTTTGGTCGAGGGAATTGGCATAGTGGCTCCTAAGAACCTGAAAATCACAAATATCTTGAAAAGATAAATGGTTATGTGCATGCCCTCCCTCTTTAGAAGGAAACCATTTTGAAGTGTCACCTACAAGAAAATAGAATAAATTAGTGACACTATGGGTGATAAACTTAAAGGAACTTTTCAGAACCTTTTTCAAAAATTGAGCAAGTGATGCTTGGGTTAAAAATAGAAGTTGATCTTACCTTTCCACCATGAATGAAAAATTGGCAACGTAATCCAATCCCGGTACCAAAGATAGAAGTTGGTTTCACATTATCATAACAAAACAAGAAATTCTTTGATTGAAACCAACCAAAATCACAAATCATTTGAAAATCACAACCTCGGAGAAAATCATTGTAGGAATGAAATCCTTGATAAAGAACAAGAAACAATAGTCACTGGGATCAAAAACAAAACTTCCTTTTACCTTTTCAATCTGACTTGGAAGTTACTTGACCAATATTATAAAAATAACACGAGGCAATTCAAAAGCATTATCAAGCAACACATGTTCAAACCTTTTAATCAACAACATAGAGCAATTTCCAAAATCATAAATCAAATTTTGATTTTGCAAACTAACAATGTTCGCATGCTTTGTTGTCACGGATAGCAATGAAATTCAGAAAAGATAAGAAGATTCAACACATTTATTCCAAGCATAATTACAATACTCACCTTTTCTTAGCAACAATTCAAGATCACATACTCCGGGCTTGAATACATGGTTTTGGTCATTCATTGTTACAAGCAGCAAAGACTTTTCTTTCATCAACAACTCACACAAGTGAAATAAAGAAGATGTGAGCATATAAACATTCAAACAGTCAAACATGTCACATTTCTTCTGCAAAGACTTGCTTATGCAAAAGAATATTGCACAAGAATTTATAAGCTCCACAAAACCAACATAATCAAATAAGTCAAGCTTTGCATATGAATATCCTTTAACACACACGTTCAAAGTTTGCAAATGCTGAATCAATCCAACGTCAACAACAAATTTTTCATCGCATAGCATATCCAATAAACAATTCTTCATGCCTCTATTTACAACAAAATCCACAAACTGAAAATAACAATTAACCATAGCTAAATAAGGAGGTCTTTTGAAAGCAATGTCACTAGCAACTTTCTCAACAACATGCAACTTTGATTGCGGTAATTCAAAAACAATGATAAGTCTTACCCTTTTATGAGGAATCAAGAAGTTTATAACCAGTAGCACATCATAAACAAGGAACGGATTTAAGTGATAATCAGAATCATTGAATGTCATTTCCTTAGTTAAAGTCAAAACATCAAACAAATTGTTCGTAAAAAGTTTAGGATGCTTAAGTTTCCCACAGAATGAACCAAAATAGCAAATTCTAGGTTTGAACACACGAGCTTGATCACTTAGTTCAACAGGAAACAAGAGTTTCTTGATTTCTAATGTCCCTCCCATATTAGTTAAAGAAGGCGAGATCAAGCAATCATTCAAATAATCTTTAAACTCAAGTCTCACTAGATCAAACTTACACAAGCATGCAGAATTTACACAACAAGACAGCAACGTTATACCACCATCACAAACAATCGGACTAGGAGTTTTACATGGCAACTTTTTAACACACAAATTCAAAAATTGTTTGTGCTGATTTATACTTACTTCACCAACATGCTCGTCAACACCACAATTTTCATGAGTTATGCTTTCCTTGCCATCATTTAAAATAAACACATCCCATTAATCAAATAATGGCAATTGACCATATCATCATAGGTTGGTGGAGACTGAAATGCTTTATAACACTTACTTTCCTTAACTTGTGGCACAGGTGGACTAGGATTACCTTTGCCAACCAATGTGAACCTTCTCTCCTTGGGAAGGTATTGAAGATGGAACTTGTTAACCGATTCTTCAAAATCCTGAAAAAAAGAAACAATACAAGGAGATCTTGTAGTTCGGTTAGTTGAAACACTCCTCGCTTTTTCTTTCTCTCGTTCTTTATTTTCACTCACTTCTTTTTCGAACTCACTTTCTTTTTCAAAAACACTCATTTCTTGATCATTTTTCTTTCTTTCTTCATACTCATTCTCTTTTTCAATTTTGCTTTTCTTTTTCTTATTTTCTTTTTTCATTCTTTCACACTCTTTTCCTTTCATTTCTTTTTTTTTCTCTTAAATTCTTTCTCACATTTTTTTTTGATGTTATTACATGAGGAAGATAACATAAAATAATCAAAATGAGAAACCTCTTGTTGGGAAAAATATGAAGTATCCACATATGAAATATGGTCATCTTTTCGAGATTAGATCTTCGTGGATGAATACCTTTGCGTATACGAAGAATTACTTGGACTTTCTCGTTCGTCACCGTAATAGGCTTCAAACTCAAAGTTTGCTTTGCTTCGATTTGAATTCCTCGTCGAATAGGAATCATGATATGAACCTCTTCGAGAATGATCTTTTGTGGGTGAATACTTGGACACATATGAACCACGTTCATTTTTTTTTTGTAAGGATTTCCCCACAAATGGAGACATTGAAGTGTTTAAAGAAGAATTTATACCTTCTCGTTGGTAACCTTGAAAGATTTCAAATTCTTGGTTTGATTCATACCGTCTCGCCTTTCTTGATGAATATAAATCTCGGTATGAGTCTCTCCTCGAATAATCATCGGATACGTGTCTCTGTGATGACCTTGACTCCGTCTTTTGACTTGCAGATAGTCGTTCTTGTTGGTCTCTTTCCTCCAATCGATCCAAACGCTCATGCAATTTGTCAAATTTGGAGTTCACAATTCTACGCATCTCATTCATCAAATATTGAAAATCTAACTCAGAAAACTCTTCTTGAATCATGATTTAATGACGGAAAATAAAAGTGATAACTCGCCAACACAAACCTCACAATTTCTCTCAAAAAGAAAGAAAAAAATTCACACAATTTTTGGCTTATACACACTCGAATAATCTCACCAAGCTTGTGCCTTTTACCGCTCAAGCTTGCCTCTCGAAGTTCTCTACGGACTACTTAGACGAACCAACTCCTGTTTGTGAGTCAGTTTGCAAAAGTAACGTTGGGTTGGGTGAGGGAGTGATGTTGGAATGAATAGGTGGGCTAGAAATAAAAAAGAAAAGGGTGAAAGTGTAACGGTTTGGTTTTAGAAAGAAATAATGAAAATTCAGACAGAAAATATTTTGAACACTAATTTCATTTCTTTTTTGTCTTTTTTTTATTTTATAACCCTCTTTTTTTTTGCAAATTTCAATTTTTTTAACACCTCAAAAATATATATTCTTTCCTCTCTTTTTTTTCACTTCGACTTTTTTTTTAATACTTCAACTATTTTTTTCTCACAAGAACACGATCTCGGAAATTCAAAAACGACGATTCTTACCTCAATTTGACCAGCTCTGATACCAAATGATAGGAACTCGCCTCGGTGATGATTCGAGTCGTAATAGTTGCCCGATCAATAAATTGGGCAAGTCTTGACTTGTTTCGAAGAAGGCAAAAACTGGATAGAAAGTAGGCTTAAACAATAAGTTTTAGAATGGCTTAGAAGAATGGCGGATGAAATTAGGCTAAGGGATTTGATAAACAAAGTAGTTGGCTGAATTGGGCGAAAAGAAAGGATGGTGGATGGGAATAAATAGCTAAGTCCAGATAATGAATCAACAATAGCAATTGTTGACCCGAGTCTCAAAATAGGCACTTAGGATGATGAAAGGGAATGGGAATAATGGTAACGATAGTTTGATGATAAACCTCGACCCGTTATCTATGAAGATAGGAACCTCGATATGTTGAACACCACTCTTGAAAACAAGTGATAAGTTCAAGAAATAAATGGAATTGATGCCACAAGGGTTGCTTGATAAGTCAACTCAGTCTATGAAGAACAATGAGAGTATGAACACTCACAAAGTAATATGATAATATAAAATTCATCAAAAGTCCTTTACAATCAGTTTTGAGCAAATATTTATAGCTAAGCAAGTGGATAGCCAAATGGACTTTGGAATGAGCTGAATGGACAGTTTATTGTAGCTAGAAAGGAGCTGGAAACTTCCTTTAGAGTTCTTGAACGTCCCTAGAAGCTTCTTGGCATGGAAAACACAAATGGATAGCTTCTAGATGATGTCTAAATGCAACTAGAAATATTTGAAATAAATAAGAGCTGATCAGCCATTTGGGAGACCAAATGGACAGCTTGTGATTTAGCTAGAAAGGCTGAAATTTCCTTGAAGTTTCCTAACCAGCTGAAAGGGATTAATGAGCTAAAAATTCCTTGGGAAATTCAGCCAAATGAATGTATGAAGATTAATTGATGCTTCAGTTAGCTGAATAGCCTTAGAACATTCATATTTCAGCTTGGGTACTCCAATAGGCTGGTAATCATTCAGCTGGATTAGTGAATAGGTGTGACTTGTGGATTTTCGATGGGTCACATGGAAAACTTAAAAGGCAGTAGCTGGGTTAATTCATCAAGGTTGTTGAGCTGCACGAAAAGTCATCTGAAAATGGTGTTTATTCAACTCCTTCCAGGCCGATTCATGCATGAATTTTCTGCACATTAAAATAGCAAATTAATCACTTTAAGACACATTAAAAGCAGCAGCTCAAAGACAAATTAATTAAGCTATAATTCGACATGACACAATAATTACAGTAGCTAATTAAATTTGTCTTAAACTAAACACATTAAAATTATGTAATAAAATAAGACAAATTAAAATCATGTTCTAACTATGACATATTAAAAACATGCACTGAAATGAACACATTTAACACTTAGCTAATTAATTTAAACAACTTAAACTAAATTAACTAAATTAACTAAAAATAGATAATTATTCCAACATAAAAAAACACAAGACAAAAAAATATTAAGATGAGCTCAAATGAGCTTATTTAAGCTGAATTAATATCGTTGAATGAGCACACGAGCTTATTAAGCTGGAATGAGCTGAATTGAGCTTGTTGAATTAAATTCAAGATTCATTTTACACTTAGGCCCCTCGAGCTTAGGCCATGCTCGATGTTGTCGAATTGTGTCGAAACATGATACAACCGGGTTTGTATCATTCCTAGACTTAGTTTCCCTCCAGTTTATTTCTTTATCTTGTTAAATAAACTAAGTACTCGTTTTATTTTATGCAATTAGTCATAGCTCAAGTCTGAATTCTCTAGCTCAAATCAGCTCATTTAAATTGTTTTCACATGTTTGAGCTAGGTGAATTTAATGTGTGTCTTATTTAGAGCATAATTTTAATGTGTTCGGATTTGAACAAATTTAATAGCTTCTACTATTAAATTTGTCCAGCCGATTACATGTTTTTAATTTGTCTAAGCTACAGCCGAATTTATGATGTGTCTAATTTATTGTTTGTGTTTAATATGTCTTAGTTATTACTTGTTTAAATGTGTCCTAGCTGAATGCATGATTTTAATGTGTCTTGGGCTGTCGAATTTAATGTGTCTTAAGGTGAGTTAATTTGCTAGATTAAATTGCTGCAAGTAATTACTTGGGACGGCAATAAGTGAACTGATGGTTCAGCTTTTCAAAGCACCTCTTCGTGGACTTGAATGGTCAAAGATCAGCTGCTGGTTCTTCTTCCCAAAGTGGTCAGCTAGCTCCCCAAAGCTACCTTGAATGCTTTCACACTTCCTGCACATTTTGTTCACATTACAAGACTGTCCAGATTTTTATTTTCACACACACAAGGCTATTTGCATTCTGTATCACACTTGGGTGACCATTACAATACTCAACCTATCCATTTAAAGTCCTAAACTATTTAGCTAACCAAGGAGCTTCGATTAAAGCCATTCTAGCACCTAGGCTGAATTTACCAAGTCATTTCAGCTCCCACTTGACTTCATTAATGTTTAGCTGAATGATCACCTTCTAGATGTTGTCCATTGGTGTTTCCTATGCTAGGAAACTTCAAGGAAGCTACTAAGGATGTCCAAGAAGCTTCAAGGAAATTTCCAGCCTTAATTTACCATCCATTCAGCTCACTCTTTTGACTATTCGGCTACCCTTTGTAAACACTATAAATACTTAGTTGATTTCATGTAAAAAGAACTTTTGACATTTTTGATTAATGAAACTCTGTTTTTGTGAGGTTTACTTCCTCTCATATCTCGTACAAGTTTCAAAGATTTATCTAGTTGTGCTAGTGGTGTCTACCGAGCTTGTTTTAGAACTTATCATCGTATTGGTGTGGCGTTATCCTATCTAGCTATTCCCTCCATCACCTTAAACAAGATAGGAACCGGGGTGACACTCCTTAGTGTTAAATCATTCCTGATGTTTAAGTTCGTTTTCCATCTCCATAATTTCTCTTTATTCACTTGTTATCCTAAACCGAGCCATCAACATACCACCTATCTTTGATTCTCCGTAGTCGAACCTACTGTCATAAAAGTAGCCCATTTGAACCCCGTTTGTTACTATTAAGTCTACTAAGCCAATTCCAACAATTTGTCCATTCTTGAGAATGACTCTTCTCAAAGACGATCGAGCAACCATTGTGAACTCCACTCATTCAACTGAGCCGAATCACGTCACCATGTCTCTGCTCACGTGGACAAAAATAGGCCATTTTAAGGCCACTTTTCTCACCCTTATTAACATCAACTTGCACACAATATAGAGATACACTAATATATCTAAACCAAGCAACCAATTCATGTCAAAAATTCATGTTTTAATAATAGTATATAATCATATGACTCATTTGCATAAACTCACCATAATAACTTCATTTCTTGATTACTAAAAAATACTACTAGATACACACAAACAAACACACACATATGTATCATTCATAACCATGTTTAATTCTTTTCTAACTCAACCCTATACATGCCATATAAACCATAGGATTGTATTACAAAATCTAGCGGAGAAATCTGGATAGTGTGGCCTGATGTGTTGATCCGGTCCTCGGAACTCACGTCAATCTACAAGGAACATTAAACACACAAGAGTAAGTTTATAGAAGCTTAGTAAGTTCATAGGCTTTAAAAATAAATCTTACCGAACAAACTATAAATAAACATTAAACAGAGCATTTCACTAACATTGTCTACCAATCACAATTTCAATTAATAAAATTCACTTGGTTGAGTTCAATATCAATAACTTCTTAGATTCTTTCACAATAAATCCATATTACACTTACTAATACTTGTCAAATTAGAGAATGTCTTACGGATTTTAGTACATCATTTTCTTGATACCATAGTCCAACTATGGTCTTACACATATAATGCCATGACCCTGCCATGGTCTTAGACTCGAGTGCCATAACCCAGTTATGGTCTTACCATCAAGATGCTATAGCTCAGCTATGGTCTTACACTTAGGGTCCGTTTGTTTACATGTAAAAGATTTTACGGAAAATATTTTCTACATTTTCCTATGTTTGTTTCACAGAAAATAGTTTGGTCAACGAAAAATGACTTACAAGTTAAGGTAAAATAAGCCCTTTTTCCTATAAAATGACTTACCATTTTGAAAAGTGTAAGTCATTTTTCGGAAAAGAGCTCATCTATAGATAATTTTAATTTTTTATAAAAATTAACTTAAATCAAGTTTAATATTATTATATTGATAATAAAATTTATTTTTTAAAATATTTAAAATATTATATTTTTCAATATTACTAAACATACATATTTAATTATTTATATTTAGTCATATAATAAATTATTAATATAATAAATATAATTTATTATTTTAAAAAATTATTTAATATTTCAATTTTATTTTAATAATAAATTTTCAAAATAATAATTTTAAATAATATTATTCACATATTATTGAAAACATTCAATATTAATATTTTAATAATAAATATTTATTACAATTATAAATATATTAATAATAAATGTTTTGTAGTATAAAGGTTAAAATATGTTATAAGTCTATGTACACTTCACTAATTCGTAATTTAGTCTTTGTACTTTTATTTTCAAGAATTTATCCCTTTACTTTTCAAATTTGAAAATCAAGTCCAATTGTTGACATCGTTAATTTTTTTATCAATTTTGTTGATGTCACATTTTTAAATAAAAATAACTTACTTAGTAGTCATGTAATTAAAAAATGACATTGTAATAAATCTAAATTTAACATAATATTTTTAATATATGCAAAAACAATGTAAAATATAAAATTATAGATAAAAATAAATTCAATTAAACAATGAAAAAAAGAATATCAAATATATGTTTGTTTAATTGAAAACAACTTTTATGAAATATTTTTAAGAAATCTACCAAACAACAGAAAATATTTTACACAGATTCATCCAAACACCAGAAAATATTAGCTTTTCTAGAAAAGTAAATTATTTTCTAGAAATCATTTTTCAAAAGTCACTTTCAGTGAAACAAACGGAGCCTTATATTTACTGCCATGGCCCAACCATGGTCTTACGTTCACGATGCCATAACCCAATTATGGTCTTTTCACTAAAATGCCATAGCCCAGAAATGGTATTACATTTAAACATTTCCATGGTCCAACCATAGTCTTATCCGTCAATTTGTCTTTTGTCACAGAACGATTGTACTCAATCCTGCGTTTCACTTAATTTGAACTTTCAATCCAATTTTCATATTTTTACAATAATCATAATTCAATAACAAACATATGAGATAATGCATTATATCATTCCTAAATTAACAAATAATCATGAAAGTTCAACCATATAAACTTACCTGGGGTAAATTGTAGAAGTTGTAAAAATTCAAGGACTATTTTGTTAATTTTTCTTTTCCACGTTTATCTTCGAGTTCTTGATCTATAATGTAAAAGTATTAATTCATTAGCATCTAATTCAATTCTAATTCACTCCACAATTTATGCCCTTCAATTTTTGAAATTACACATTTATTCCAAATTTTACAATTTTTATAATTTAGTCCCTAATCAATTAACCCATCAATTGAGCTAATTTTTCTTAGTTAACACTTTATCTAACAATTTTAGACTACTATACAGCCTTTTATATTCAAAATTTCAGCACCAAACCCTAATTCTAAACTTTTTCACAATTAGGTCCTAAAATCAATTTCTATTGAAATTACTTGATAAAATCATCATATAATAAAATTAAAGCTTCAATTCCATTTTAATTCATCATAAATACCCAGCACTTATCAATGGTAACTTTCAAAATTACCCATAGAATAAAAAACTAATGAAATAAATAATTGGACCTAATTATAAAAGTCTCAAAAATATAAAAATTACATGAAATAATCAAGAATTAAGCTTACATGGAGTAAAAATATTAAAAATCAGCTTATTGGAGACCTCCTATGGTGTTTTTGGCTGATGAATTATGAACAAATGTCTAGATTTCTTTTAAGTCCCAATTTATCTAATTAAAAATTTTCTTTATTTCACATTTTTCCCCTTAATCATCCAATTTCTTTTTGTTTTCTGCCTTTACCGTTTCAGCCATTCATTTTAGGGCTAATTTTCCCTTTAAGTCCTTCTTTATTTGTTACTTGAGCTATTTAATCATTATTTCCTTAATTTACCAGTTTTGTACCTTTTTCAATTTAGTCCATTTTAATTAATTAACTATCAAAACGTAAAAAATTTCTAACGAAACTTTAATACTAATTCACTTACACTCTGTAAATATTTACAAAAATATTTGGCTCGGTTTATGAAATCGAGGTCTCGATACCTCATTTTCGACCCAATTTACCTAATAAATTCTTTCAATTCACAAAATTCACTAATTCAAAAATATTTCTAAAATCACATTTGACTCATAAATATTAATTTATTAAATTTTCAAACTTACTCATTAGATTTAGTGATCTCGAATCATTGTTTCCAACACCATTGAAAATTAGGTTGTTACAACTCTCCCCCTTTTATGAAATTTCGTCCTCGAAATTTGTTACCTGAGAATAAGTTCGGATACTATGATCTCATTGATTCCTTAGTTTCCTAGGTTGCTTCCTTCGAACCATGACGATGCCACAACACTTTAACTAATGGTACTCATTTATTTCGTAACTTTTTAACTTCTTGAGCTAAAATCTTCACTGGTTCTTCTGAATAAGTCATATCCAGTTGAAGCTCAATTTCAGTATGAGGAATCACGTGTGAAGGATCTGATATTTACTGTCTCAACATGGATACATGAAACACGTTATGAGTTTTCTCAAGTTCAGGAGGTAAAGCTAACTGGTAAGCCACAGGACCAATTCTTTCACAATTTCATATGGTCTGATAAATCTTGGACTTAGTTTCCCTTTTCTGCCAAACCGTAACACTTTCTTCCACGGTAAAACTTTTAAGAATACTTTATCGCCAACTGCAAATTCTATATCTCTTCTTTTCAAATCTGCATATAATTTCTGACGATCTGAAGCAGCTTTCAAACTGTTTCGAATGATTCAAATTTTTTCTTTAGTTCCTCAGATCAAATCAACTTCCACTAACTTAGATTCACTAAATTTAGACCAATACAATGGAGTCTTACATTTTCTTCCATAAGGAGCTTCAAATGGTGCCATTTTTATGTTGGATTGATAACTATTGTTATAAGCAAATTCAGCCAAAGGTAAATATCTTTCCCAACTATCTCCAAACCTGAGTATACAACATCTCAACATATCTTCTAAAATTTGAATCACTCGTTCTGATTTCTTGTCAGTCTAAGGATGAAATGCTGTGCTAAAATTTGGCTTAGTACCTAGGGCTTCTTGTAGTTTACTCCAAAATCTCAATGTAAATCTCGGATCTCGATCCGAAATAATAGATGTTAGAACCCCGTGTAATCTAACAATCTCATACATATATAATTCTGTTAACTTCTCAAGCGAAAATTTTGTTCTGACCAGGATAAAATGTGCCTACTTAGTCAATCTATCAACAATCACCCAGGTCGAATCTTTCTTTCTCGGAGTCACAAGTAATCCAAATACAAAATCCATTGTAACATGCTCACATTTCCACTTAGGAATCATGACAAGCTGTAGCAAACACGTTGGTATCTGATGTTCTGCTTTGACTTGCTGACAAATCATACACTTTGCCACAAATTCGCAGATTTCTTATTTCATACCCGACCACCAATACATCTTTTTCAAATCACAATACATCTTCGTACTACCCGGATGGATGGAATACATGCTACTGTGAGCTTTAGATAAAATATCATTTTTCAATTATGAATTATTCGAAACACAAATTCTGTTGTGGTAATAGAACATACCACTATCATCATTGGTATACTCTGTGCTCAAATTCTGTTGTGGTAATAGAACATACCACTATCATCATCTTGCAACTCCCGAATTCGTTGAAGGAACAAAGGTTTTGTTCTCAATTCTGCTATTACAGAACCATCTTCATTAAGAGATAAATGAGCATTCATGGCCTGGAGTGCAAACAAAGATGACTTTCTACTAAGTGCATCCGCAACCACATTTGCCTTTCCTAAGTGATAATCAATAACTAAATCATAATCCTTCAACAACTCTAACCACTATCTCTGTCTCAAGTTCAGCTCTTTCTGAGTCATCAAATACTTTAAACTCTTGTGATCTGCAAGCACATAACACTTCTCACCGTAAAAATAGTGTCTCTAAATTTTCAAAGCAAAAACGATTGTAGCCAACTCAAGATCATCTGTAGGATAATTCCTTTTATACAATTTTAATTGCCGAGAAGCATAGGCCACTACTTTTCCCAACTACATCAATACACAACCCAAACCATTTAGAGACGCATTACTATATACAACATACGGCACACCCGATTCTAGTTAAGTGAAAACTGGAGCTTCTGTTAACATCTTTTTTAACTGATCAAAGCTCTGCTGACATTTATCAGATCATGCAAATTCAACATTTTTTTGTAGTAATCAGGTCATCGGTGAAGCAATCATCTTGTAGTTGTTAACAAAACTGCGGCAGTATCCTGTTAATCCCAGAAAATTTCGCACTTCAGTTATATTCTTTGGAATTTTCCAATTCACCACAGCAAACTCTTTGCTCGGATCCACTTGAATCCCTTCAGTTGATACAATATGACCCAGAAATCCAACTCATGTAACCAAAATTCACATTTACTGAACTGTGCATACAACTGCTTTTCTCGCAAAATCTGTAACACAATTCTCAAGTGTTGTGCATTCTCAGATTTTGTCTTAGAATAGATTAGTATATCATCAATAAACACAATCACAAATCTACCCAAATATGATTGGAAAATCCGATTCATGAAATCCAAAAGGAATTACCAAAAACTCATTATGACCATACTAAGTTCTAAAAGCAGTCTTTGGCACATCACATTCTTTAACTTTCAACTGATAATACCCGGATCTAAGGTCTATCTTCGAAAATACTACAACACCTTTTAGCTAATCAAACAAATCATCAATATACAACAAAGGATATTTATTTTTAATTGTGACTTTGTTCAACTGTCTATAATCTATGCACAATCTCAAAAAGCCATCTTTCTTTTTCACAAATAAAATAAGTGCACCCCAAGGAGACATACTCGGTCTAATGAACCCTTTGTCTAGTAACTCTTGCAATTGTGTCTTTAATTCTTTTAACTCGGCGTGTGCCATTCTGTACGGTGTTATTGATATTGAAGTTGTTCCCAAAATTATATTAATCACAAATTCAACTTCACGATCAGATGGTAAACCCGACAATTCCTCAGGAAACACATCATTTAATTCTTTAACTATTGGTAACTGTTCTAGCTTTGATTCAGAACCCCGAGTATCAAGAATGTAGTCTAAAAATGCCTCATTACCTTTCCGTATTAACCTCTGAGTTGAAAAAGCTAAAATAATTCTAACAGTTCCCTTCGAATTTTCAGACTTAACAATAATCATTTCACCTGTCTGACATTTCAAATCAATCTATTTTTCTCTATAATTTACTACAACATCATGTTTCGTCAACCAATCCATTCCCAAAATAACATCAAATTCCCGAAAGGGTAACAACATCAAATCAGCAGGAAATTCGCAGCCTTTTATTTTCAGTGGACAGTCACGACACACTAGATTAACTATCATACTTTAACCTAATGGATTAGTGACTTGAGCATCATAATTAGTAGGTTCAATAGATAATTTATTTTCTGATGCTAATGCAATGCAAACATAAGAATATGTAGACCCAGGGTCAATCAATGCATATACAGTAACATTGAAAAGATACAAAGTACTAGCAATTACATCTGGAGCTGTTGCTTTGTCTCCAGCTCGAATAGCATATGTACACCCAGGTGCCCTAGACTCTGACCAGGTACCTAAATCTCTCATACACGAATGAGTTGTCCTAGTAGCACTGCTTTGTCCCGAATGTTTCCTTCTTTGAGAAGTGACAAATTAGTTTTCTTTTTGTTCACCCTTTTCTTTAAGTAGTTAAGGACAATCTCGAATAAAATGGACGATAACCCCACAAGTGTAACAAGCTCCTGTCTTGCCTCTACATTTGCTAGAGTGAGGTTTTCCATAATATTTGAATCTAGGCTTGGGAGTATTCCGTACACTGCCAACGTTAGCTGTAGGTTTAACAATTACCCTGAAATCTTGTTGAGTCAACTTGTTCTTACTCGATCGTTCCAGCATTGAGGTAGATCGATTGGAATCGTCTCTAAACTTTTTAGCCAGAAATGCTAAAAATGATTTGGAGGAGCTTTTCTTATAGGATTCTTTATTTCTTCTTTCTCATTGCATTTTTCTATTCTACACCTCTTCCATTTTCTGAGCACGATCTGATAGAACATCAAATTCCCGTATCTTTGTGCCCCCAATCATCATTCTAATTTATCATTTAACCCTTCATCAAATCAATTAAACATTTCTTCTTCAGTTGATACAATTTCTCGGGCATATCTGCTGAGATATACAAATTCTCTTTCATACTCAGCTACTGATCGGTTATCTTTTCGCAACTCAAGGAATTCTCTCTTCTTTTTATCCAGATATCTCTTACCAATATATTCCTTTTTAAATTCACTCTGGAAAAATTCCCAAGTGATTTTCTCTATTAGTGCCATAGCCACAATAGTCATCCACCAATTATATGATTCCTCTTTCAGTAAGGAAACAACACACCTCAAGTAATCTTCTGGAGAACAGGTTAATTCTTCAAAAACTCTCACTATATTTTGAAACAATACTCAGCTTTGACTAGATCATCATCTATCCTGCCTCAAAATTCTTCTGCCCCAAACTTTCTGAGTTTTTCTATCGAAGTATGCTTACTTGATTTAGTTACCGGAGGAGGTAGAGGTACAACCGGAGGTGCTACAGATGGTGCAATAGGGGGATGAGGTTGCTGAGTCTAATTTGTTTCTTGCATCATCTCATTAAATCATTTGTTCATAAACCCATAGAACATATTTTTGAGTTCTTGTTCTTGCATCGGAGAAATTGGGACACTACTACTTGTCCCGTGTTTAGATGTTTGTACTCTGGTATTAGCTTCATCATGTTCAGCATGTTCAGATCTATCAGACATCTTTACAATCTATAACAAAAACAAAGATTAAATTGGATCATACACATCAAGCTATCACAGATTTATATGGCATGTATTTTTAGACACTTTACACGTTACATTTGTTTCGAGAATCGGCTAAACCAAAGCTCTATTGTCCCTTGGATATTGTCCCTTGGATAGGCCCTCGAGGCTCAAAATACACAATAGAAGTAAATCGGGACTAAACCAAACACTTAGGGAATTTTTCCCAAAATCTTAATTTTTTTTTAAGAACAGGGGACACACACCGGTGTGGCCAGACCGTGTGGCTCACACGGCCAAGAGACACGTCCGTGTCTTAGACCGTGTCCAAATTAGGGTAGCTATTGACGTGGGTCACACGGCCAACCACACACCCTGTGCTAGGCTGTGTATGAAGTGCATAGGTCACACGGCCAAATCACACGCTCGTGTGCTAGGCTGTGTGCAAAAACATGGGCATTCTGTTTTGAAATTTTAAGGTGCAAGGGACACATGGCCAGAATACATGTCGAGGTGTCACACACGACTGAGACACATGCCCGTGTCTCTACTCGTGTGGACGAAAATAGGTCATTTTAAGGCTACTTTTCTCACCCTTATTAACATCAACTTGCACACAACATAGAGATACACTAATATATCCAAACCAAGCAACCAATTCATGTCAAAAATTCATGTTTTAAACATATTATATAATCATAAGACTCATTTGCATAAACTCACCATAATAACTTCATTTCTTAATTACTAAAAATTACTACTAGATACGCACAAGCAAACATACACATATGTATCATTCATAACCATGTTTCAAGTTTAATTCTTTTCTAACTCAACCTTATACATGCCATATAAACCATAGGATTGTATTACAAAATCTGCTGGAGAAATCTAGATAGTGTGGCCTGATGTGTTGATCCGATCCTCCGAACTCATGTCAATCTACAAGGAACATTAAACACACAAGAGTAAGTTTATAGAAGCTTAGTAAGTTCATAGGCTTTAAAAATAAATCTTACCGAACAAACTATAAATAAAAATCAAAAAGAGCATTTCACTAACATTGTCTGCCAATCATAATTTCAATTAATAAAATTCACTTGGTTGAGCTTAATATCAATAACTTCTTAGATTCTTTCACAATAAATCCATATTACACTTACCAATACTTGTCAAATTAGAGAACGTCTTACGGATTTGAGTACATCGTTTTCTTGATACCATAGTCCAACTATGGTCTTACACATATAATGCCATGGCCCTGCCATGGTCTTACACTCGAGTGCCACAACCCTATTATGGTTTTACCATCAAGATGTCATAACCCAACTATGGTCTTACACTTATATTTACTGCCATGGTCCAACCATGGTCTTACACTCACGGTGCCATAATCCTGTTATGGTCTTTTCACTAAAATGCCATAGCCTAGTTATGGTATTACATTTAAACATTTCCATGGTCCAACCATGGTTTTATCCATCAATTTTTCTTTTGTCACGGAACGATCGCGCTCAATCCTGTGTTTAACTTAATTTGAACTTTCGATCCAATTTTCATATTTTTACAATAATCATAATTGAATAACAAACATATGAGACAATACATTATATCATTTCTAAATTAACTAATAATCATGAAAGTTCAACCATATGAACTTACTTGGGGTAAATTGCAGAAGTTGTAGAAATTCATAGACTATTCTGTTAATTTCTCTTTTCCGTGTTTATCTTCAGGTTCTTGATCTATAATGTGAAAGTATTCATTCATTAGCATCTAATTCAATTCTAATTCACTTCACAACTTATGCCCTTCAATTTTTAAAATTACACATTTATCCCAAAATTTTATAGTTTTTACAATTAGTCCCTAATCAAATAACCCATCAATTGAGCTATTTTTTTCTCAATTAACACTTTATCTAATTATTGTAGACTACTATACAGCCTTTGATATTCAGAATTTCAGCACCAAACCCTAATTCTAAACTTTTTTACAATTAGGACCTAAAATCAATTTCTATTGAAATTACTTGATAAAATCATCATATAATAAAATTAAAGCTTCAATTCCATTTTAATTTATCATAAATACCCATCACTCATCAATGGTAACTTTCAAAATTGCCCATAGAATCAAAAACTAATGAAATAAATAATTGGACCTAATTGTAAATGTCTCAAAAATATAAAAATTACATGAGATAATCAAGAATTAAGCTTACATAGAGTAAAACTATGAAAAACTAGCTTACTGAAGACCTCTTATGGTGTTTTTGGCTAAATAATTATGAAGAAATGTCTAGATTTCTTTTAAGTCCCAATTTATCTAATTAATTTTTTTCTTTATTTCCCATTTTGCCCCTTACTCTTCCAATTTCTTTGTTTTTTTTTTTTTTTTTGCCTTTTCACTGTTTCAACCATTCATTTTAGGGCTAGTTTTCCCTTTAATTCCTTCTTTACTTATTACTTGACCTATTTAATCATTATTTTCTTAATTTACAAGTTTTGCACCTTTTTCAATTTAGTCCTTTTCAATTAATTAACTATCAAAACGTTAAAATTTTTTAACGAAACATTAATACTAATTTACTAACACTTCGTAAATATTTATAAAAATATTTACGGCTCATTTTATGAAATCGAGGTCTCGATACCTCATTTTTTTACCCAATTTACCTAATAAATTCTATTAATTCACAAAATTCACTAATTCAAAAATATTTCTAAAATCACATTTTACTCATAAATATTAATTTATTTAAAATTTCAATCCTTTTAGATTTAGTGATCTTGAATCACTGTTTCTGACACCACTAAAAATTAGGTTGTTACACGGTATATCGGGATAGTATAGGATGTTATAATTTTAAGGGCCTAAATTTTATAAAAATTTGAGCACTTGACCTTTTTCTAAGTATAAGAATAATTTTGGTTTAAATAGTGGGATTTATCACAAGTTTTTAAAGATTTAATGAGGGTTTTAGTGTGGGATTAATTAAAGAAGAGAAAAGATGAGAAAGGGGTGAGAGAAGAGACTTTCTCTTCAATGTTGCAGCTATTGTTTGGTGCAAGGAGAAATGGGGCATTTTGAGCATTTTTGTCACCCATTTTTAGTTAACAATGCCTAATTGATCCTTAGATCCAATGTTTACAATTAATCATAAGCAATATAATCCAAAGTTAGGATTTCTCCCTACAACAAAGTCATCTGACTTTTAAAATCCAGTGGCTAAGATTTCACATGGAAACCTAAATCCAAAGGCTTAAAATACTCCTTACACATATTTTATTATGCTTTTTTCATTTTTCCATTAATGAGTTTCAATGGTCAAAATTAAATCATGAGATTAGATCCAATGACTCTCATTCAACCCAAGTTTCTTATATTCTCTTTCCACTTAAATTTTAAAATTCATCTTATTATATTGTCATGGGTTATGCATGGGAGCCTAGAACCTTGGCGCACTTGTGTGAACAATCATGTTTAAGGGAGATTTGGCCCAATTGGACTGGCCCATTGCTTGGAAAGATTGAAGGCCGATCTACAAAGCTTGGCAAATACGGAATGTGATATTCAAAGATATGTAATCTTAGATATGATATGTAATCTTTAGAAGATACGATTCTATATCTTAGAGATTTGATTTGTAGATAGCTTTTAATCTTAGCCATTGATGTACTTCGATCTATACTGTTGATTTTAGGGAGGCTCAGCTATAAATAGAGGCCTCTCCCCCTCATTGTAAATTATTCAGTGAGTAATAGAATTCTTGAGAGCGTTCGCTCAAAACTCTCTCTAGTGTTATTACTTTTCTGTGGCTTTGTTCATCTTTCGAGTTCTTTAAACTTTTGTTCTTCTACTTGTTCTTTGTGGGTGCCTTAGAGCAATTCTGATGAATTCTCAATTGTTAGGAGTTAGGCTAACTTAGGTGTTTTTGGAGTGAAGGAATTACCTAAGGCCACACGAATTGCATGGGAAAAATCTAAGTCCGTGACAGTTGGTATCAGAGTTATAGTTTGAAGGCACTGTTAAAAGATGTCGAAAGAAATTACTGAGCACAGTGAGCCAATAGAGACCCGTGGAAGGATTAGGAAAGCTAGTCGTTCGAGGGACATATTATCGACTTTAGAGGGACGGGTCGTTACTTTCAAGGATTCCATAGGTGACGTCAAGGAGAGGATCGATGACATTGATGATAGGATCACCGATAGGTTGTAATCCATGAAGGAGCAACTCAGAGAGTATATGTTAGATTCTATCGAAAAGCTAACTAGTAGGGAAGATGCACTCGAGGCTATGATGACGACTTTGAAAGAGGATATTGCGAAGCTTAAGGGTGAACCCACAATCTACAAGGCTACTTTCGGCAATTGAGGGTTAGCTACTGTTGCACTCAAGCCCAAGGAGTTGAAGGGAACAAGGTCCGTGAGAGATGTGGACAATTTTTTGTGGAGAATGGAGCAATACTTTCATGCCAAAGACATCATGAACGATGCCACTAAAGTAATTACTACTGCTATGTATTTGAATGATGTTGCTTTGTTGTGGTGGCGTCATAGGTCTACATATGTAAGACGTGGTGGGACCGAAATTGGGACTTGGGAAGAGTTACAAAGTGAGTTCAAAGCATAGTTTTATCCATAGTATGTTGAGGATGAGGGTCGAGCAAAGTAACCAAAGTATGTGCGGGAGTTTAGCGAACTCATGCTTCAGATATCAAATATGGGTGAGAAAGAGGCAATCTTTTCCTTCATGGATGGTTTGAAACCATGGGAGAAGCAAGAGGAGTCAAAGAGCTTACCGAGGTTACGACCGTAGCAGAATCGTTTGCCAAGCTGGGTGGAAAGAAAGACAAGCTTGACTCTTTAAAGCCCAAATTCAAACCAAAAGGAAATGGTGGGGGAGACAAAGGTAAGCTCGCTAAGAACGACAATGGTAAGAAGCCGTGGGATAAAAGAAGAATGTGCCTTTAAGTTGCTTCCATTGTGATGGTCCACATATGATCAAGGATTGTTTGAAGAAGGCCGCACTTTCTGCTATGAAAGCAAATGAGAAGGCAGATAAGGCGAACAACAATCTTGGTTCGATACTAAGGAGTGTCAAAGACAAGATGAGTCATGGGTTGATATTTGTAGACATCATGGTGGCTAGCAGAGAATTGAATGCGTTTGTTGACACAAGTGTGTCTGACTTGTTCATGTCTGAAGAGACTACTTGTAAATTGGTCTCAATATCCAAAATGAATCGGATAAGATGTAACAGCCTATTTTTCAATAGTGTTGAAAACTGTGGCTTCAGGGCCACCAGATCCAACGGGTTAATTGTGATTTTAAAATGCTTTTTGATATTGTGATTTTTGTTTTATAAGCGATATATTAAGTTCAAGTGGTATGACCCTAAGATTAAGTGGTTTTAAAAAATAAGGTATCGGGACGTCGTTTCTATAAACCGAGCCATAAATATTTTATAAATATTTACAGAGTGTAATTAAGGCAGTATTAAAGTTTTGTTCAAAAATTTTATTGCTTCGATAGTTAATTAAGCAAAAAGGACTAAATCGCGTAAAGTGCAAAAGTTGTGTTCTATAAGCTAAAGGCATTAAATAGCTATAGAAATTTAAAGTGGAGGTCCTTATATGGTAATTAGACCATTAAATGAGTTAGTGGATGTGCATGGCTTGGAAATTATGAAAATTTTAAAGTTAGGTAAGGGTAATTTGGTAATTAAGTAATTAAAGATTTATTAAACAAATAAAACAAATTGGTCATCTTTTTGTTTCATCTTTCAACCGAAATTTACAGCAAGGAAGAGCAATGGAAGTTTGAAAATTTTGCTTAAGCAAATTCCTTGCATGTAAGCCCCTAAACTATCAGTTTATTGTAATTTTTATGTTTTTGAGATCGTTGCAACTAGGTCCAGCTAGCCCGTACCTTCGATTTTGAAACTGTTAAAGATTTTTAATGTTTCCATTGATGAATTTTGTGATTTTTTATGTTAGATTATGAATTTGGAATGTTGATTTGTATTTAAAAGTATTTTGTTAACTGATTTTGATGATTTTTCGATTAAGGACTAATTTGTTAAATTAATAAAAGTACAAGGACTTAATGTGACATTGTTGCAAAAATGGGCTGTTTTGGATACCATGAACAGTCAGCTAAGCTCGGTTCTGGTTAAAAATGATTAATTTTCATATTTTGGGCTTAAGGACTAAATAGAATAAAAGTAAAAATTTAGGGGTAATTTTGTAAAAATGTAAAAAATGGCCAAATTGTATGAAATGAATTATTTTATTGTCTAAATTAATATATTCAACGAAATTATTAATTTAGATCAAGAACGGGTGGAAAATTGAGGAAAATGGAAAATTACCAAAATGCCCCTAAATTTTGGTATTTTTGCAAATTAGCTAGGTAAATTCGTATGAACTATACTATGTATAATGTTGATTAAATTGAATGTTATTATATGAAATTTTATTGAAAATGAATTGATATATATGTGTTAGTATACAATTTAGCTTATAACGAAACGAGGAAAATTTAACGACGCACGACGATTATCGAGTCCCGTTTGAACCTTAGGAATATTTAGGATACAAATGAAAAGTTATTAGGGGTTACCGTGTTTTGGGTGCTGGTCTCATACGTCCTATCGGTGGCTGAGTTTCTAGCATGTGTTGTGGTTACTTTACAGCTTGTGTGAACAGCATTGTGTAGCTACGTCTTGACTGACAGCTTGTGTGAGCAGACTTATTTACGACTTGAAAGAGAGCACTAATATGAGATATGAGATAGTAGTGGTTTCGACCATGTGTTGGCAGTTAGTGTGCGAGATGTGTTGGCATTTAGTGTGCGAGATTCCCGCGTATCCAATATTATTCTAAGTGGTTCAACGAGCACAGTTCTGTTACGAGCTTATATGAGTTTTATACGAACTAATACAGATATATACATGAAATACATGGAAATGATGGTACATGATATATTGAAATGGATGATATATATATGAAGAAACGGTAAGAGAATGATATGTATCATGACATGTACATATATGAATATCTTGGATATGTTGATACATAGAAATTATGTAAGTGGAGACGAGTAATAAACTCAGGTGTGATATGCTGAGAAAATAAGGTTATCAAATGTTGAATTTATATAAAATTTGTTCAAGTAAGCTAACATGTGTTGTTGTTTGATGCTTAGGCATGTGTCAAGCTGTTGGTTGAATGGTATTCTGTTTACTTATAAGTTGCACTGAAATGGTAAGTGCTCAAATTAAAATATGCTTGTACTCATGAAAAAGTGGTAAGGTCTAAATTATGCAATTTCTTATGAAATGGCTTATCATGTGATTAATTCAAAAAAGGATATGTTTAAATACACTAGCTTATGGCTATGGTCTTATGACTTGTGTGTTATACATGTGGAACGGGTGTGGAAAATAATGAAATGCAAATAAAAATAAATAAATTTGGAAGAGTATAAAGTTGTCTAAAATCCTACTATGCTAGGGATAATAGGTATAAGTGATGTTGTAGATTTACTTATTCTGTGAGTTGTTGAATTTGGTTTCATGAATCGTGTGGTATCGGTATATGGTTATTCTTGATATGTATAAATTTCATATTGGAAATAGATTGATATGATTAAAGTTTATATGAGCCTACTAAGCATTCATTGCTTACGTAATTGTTTTTCTTTACTTTTCAGATTATCAAAAGCTCGATCGGGTTGGAAGGTAGTCGGAGTTATATCACATTATCGACCATTTCTATCAGTACTTTCGAATTTTGATTTTGATTATAATGGCATGTATAAGTATTTTGATTAATATTGGTCTATGTGTTTGAATGTCAAAATGGCCATTTGACCTGGTTGAGTTTTGGTATCTTGATAGTATAATGGCAAAGTTTGGCATGTATATGAGTAGCCTTATTATGGTTAATGTTTGGCTTGTTTGTTTGAATGATAAAAGATGAAATGGTAGTTGAATATGTATATGGTATATGTGGTGATTTGGTACCTTGTTATGTATAAGTATTTAGTTAATTGATATTAGTTAAAGAATGACATTTTGGTACTAAATGGTTTGTGTTTTGGTAAGTAAGATTTATGGTATGTATGGATGCAAATCAAATTGGAAGTTAGTTTTTTATTTTGACCAAATGGAGTACTTGGTGATACATTTTTATAAATTGTTAATTGAGATGCCTATGTGCATATTGGTTGAGTGTGGTTATACTATATGCATAAAGCTAGATTATGCATGATTTTGGTGCCTTATGCATGATTTTGGTGTCTTTTGAGGGCTTAAGTATATGTGCAAAAGGGATTATAGGTACATGTTGAAAAGGGTGAGAAAAATGGCTTGTAAAGTGGTCTATCTTAACCCACACGAGCAAAGACACGGACGTGTGTCTCAGCCGTGTCTGACACACGGCCAGGTAGCATGGCCGTGTGTCCCTTGTAGTTTTCAAAAGGTTGCAAGTTAGGTTTTACACGGTCTAGCACACGGCCTAACACTTAGGCGTGTAAGGTTATTTTGAAGGTTACACGACTTGGCACACGGGGGTGTGGTTTGACCGTGTGACCCAAGTCAGTGAGTTACACGGGCTAGGACACGGCTATGTGCCCTTATTTTGAATGCCGTGTGAGTTACACGGGTGTGTCTTTTAGCCATGTGAGTTACACGGCCTAGCCACAACGCCGTGTGACCCTTGCAGTTTGTAAATTTTCATCTTTTCCCTGAAATTTCTATATGTTTCTGATTTAGTCTTGATTTGTTTCTAATGTGTTTTTAGGGCCTCGAGGGCTTGTATAAGGGAAAATCTGTATGCTATTGATTGGTTTTGCTGCGTTATGATATAAATTAAATGTTTTAAAATTTTTAATAGTTCTGAAATGTAAACTCCAATAATGCTCTGTAACCCTGTTCTAGCAACAGATACGGGTTAAGAGTGTTATATTTATTGGTATTAGGGCTACAGTTTAGTCATTTGTCAGACTAAACGTAGTATATCTGAAGTCTAGAAATACATGCCATTGTATAACCTATGATAGTATGATATCTCACAACGTTGATATGATTTGTTTCATTTTAGACAGAGATGCTTTCCAACTGAGCTAATTCCGATAATGCTAAAATTGATACTCAAGTATTTGAGTAAAAATGTTGATTATGATGAGTCGGAACTCATAAAGGTATCAATAAAAGTTCATAATATTATGTTGATGATAAATGTTATGTCATATATGTATATGTGGGAGTCAAAATTTTAAGGCTTTAAGACCCTCACCCCCTCACCTGTATGTCTTATACAATGAAATTCATAAGATTTTAATTGATTAAGTTCACAAGTGTAAAACCAAAGACTTCAGTGGCTAAATGATTAATAATGCGGTCAGAGCTGAGAATGGGTTAACAATTAAAGATGGTTTAAAAAGAGATATCAGATTTTTTCTAAAGATCATTTGGATTACACAATGTCATTGTTAAGAAAGAAGTTAATCTTGACTAATCGATTTATTTAGGTATGGTATCTAAAGAATGAGTTAACTAAAATTTATTATGAATTGGTTTCTTCAGTGAATGGGATAATGTGGGATTATTGATGACTGTAGTAGTCAGTGGAATAATGTTTGAATTACAAAGATATTTTACTATTTTACAGCGATCTCCTCTAGGTATTCTATATGTTCTTTTATTTTAGAGATATATTTAACTGTTCATTTTCAGATGTGATTCTTATCATATAGAAAGGCTGGGTAATCATAATATTAGGCGAAATTATTGTTAATCTAGTTGATTGATGATCAACATCACTATATCTTTCTTTGGTTTTCTAATCCATTATGTTCGATAGAAGACTTGATGATAAGACTCATATGATGCTATTTTCTACTTCTACTAGTTGATGCTGTGAATTACATATATGCAATTTACATTGTCTCTATCACAACTATTTCCAGTGCGTATGGATGATATCTTTTTCTGGATTTTTCTCTACGATATCATCGAGCTCTTTATCATTAAATACGAGTTGTATTCTATGAAATTAAATATAGCTTCACATCTTGGATTTCATTATCTCGGCTTTCTTATCATTCTTATTGTTTAATCTATCAAGCATGGATCATCTGTAAAGGATATTCATTGGTCAGAAGTAATAACATCTATTACGGTTATGATTCTTGGTTTGATTATGGAAGTATGGATATTCGTAGTCGTTTTTATCGATGATATCTTGGTATACTCAGAAACGGAAGATAAGCATGATGAGCATCTTTGTATTGCGCTGCAAGTGCTAAGGGAAAAGCAACTCTATGCAAAGTTCAGTAAGTGCGAGTTTTGGTTGAGTGAAGTAACTTTTTTGGGGCATGTTGTGTCTGCTGAGGGGATCAAGGTCGACCCTCGGAAGATTGAGGCGATTCTGGAGTAGAATCCACCGAGGTCAGTAACAGAAATCTGAAGTTTTCTAGGGTTGGCAGGTTATTATCGAATATTTCTGGAAGGATTTTCTGTGTTGGCAGCGCCGTTAACGAAACTTATAAGGAAGGGAGCACCGTTTGTTTGGACAGGTAAGCAGCAAGAGGCTTTTGAGAAGTTAAAAAGGTTCGACCGAGGCACCGTGTGTTGATTCAGCCGAGTCCGTAAGGATTTCATCGTATGCAAAGTGGTGGCGTCACATGTAGGTTTGGGCTGTGCGTTGATGCAATAGGGTAAAGTGGTAGCTTATGCTTCACGACAGCTTAAGCCTCATGAGGTAAACTATCCTACTCATGACTTGGAGTTGGCAGCGGTGATCTTTGCACTTAAGATATGTAGGCACTACTTGTATGGGGAGAGATGCATTATCTATACGGATCATAAGAGTCTTAAGTACTTGCTGACTCAAAAAGAGCTGAATCTTAGACAACGAAGGTGGATAGAGTTGTTAAAGGACTATGACTGTTCGATTGAGTACCATCCAGGTAAGGCAAATGTCGTGGCTGATGCATTGAGCTGAAGGACTGTGGCAGAATTGAAGGCAATTTTTGCTCGCTTAAGCTTGTATGACGATGGAAGCTTATTGGCAGAGTTACAAGTGAGACCGACTTGGGTGGAGCAGATTAAGAAGCAGCAGTTGGTGGATGAGTCGTTAGTTTCTCGGTTTCAGCAAGATGATAAGGGGGAGAATTCAGACTTTGGATTAAATGGTGATGGGGTTCTTTGTTTTTGAGGAAGAATTTGTATGCCGAAAGACTCTGATTTGAGATTGATGATTTTGAGATAGGCTCATGGTGGACCTTGTGCTATGCATCCAGGAGGGAGTAAGTTGTATCGAGACTTGCGAGAGCTATATTGGTGGCCTGGGCTTAAGCAAGAAGTGGTCGAATTTGTGGGAAAATGTTTGACGTGTCAACAAGTAAAGGCCGAGCATCAACTGCCTTCAGGATTGTTACAGCCAGTGAAGATACCACTTTGGAAGTGGGAAAGAGTAACCATGGATTTTGTGAGTGGTCTCCCATTGACACCTTCCAAGAAGGACTCAGTTTGGGTGATTGTGGATAGGCTGACGAAATCTACCCATTTCATACCTGTCCGAACCGATTACTCACTTCAGAGGTTGGCCAAGTTGTATGTGACAGAGATAGTGCGGTTGCACGGGGTGCCAGTATCGATAATTTCTGACCGAGACCCAAGGTTTACATCTCGCCTTTGGCGAGAGTTGCATGAGGCGTTGGGAACGCGATTGGATTTTAAATGCGGCTTTTCACCCTCGATCGGATGGGCGCGTCGAGAGGCCATTCAGATTCTAGAAGATATGTTGAGGGGTTGTGTTATCGACTTTAGAGGCAGTTGGGAGGATTACTTGCCGTTGGCGGAGTTCGCGTATAACAACAGTTACCAAGCAAGTATTCAAATGGCTCCTTACGAGGCACTGTATGGGCGAAGGTGTCATTCGCCTACTTGTTGGGCAGAGTTGGGGGAAAGGCAAGTACTTGGACCGGAGTTAGTAGCGGATACTGAAGACAAAGTTAAGGTGATCAAGAATCGGTTAAAGGAGGTAGCGGATCGACAAAAGTCTTATGCTGATCTGAAGCGTAAGGATATTGAGTATGCTGTAGGGGACATGGTCTTTTTGAAGGTTTCGCCTTGGAAGAAGATATTGAGGTTTGGTAGGAAGGGCGAGTTGAGTCCACGGTTCATTGGGCCTTATCGGATCCTTAAGCGGATAGGGCCGGTGGCTTATCAGCTAGAGTTACCTCCAGAGCTGGATCGTATTCACGACGTCTTTCATGTGTCCATGCAAAGGCAATATCATTCTGACCCTACTCATATCGTGCCAGTTGCAGAAATTGAGGTACAATCGGATTTGACCTTCGAAGAAGAACCTGTGCAGATACTTGAACGTGACGTCAAGGTGTTGAGAAGAAAGTCAGTCCCATTGGTGAAGGTACTTTGGAGAAACCATGGCAAAGAAGAAGCTACTTGGGAGTCAGAGGAGGTGATGCGTCAACAATACCTTCAACTGTTTGGATCAGGTAAAATTCGAGGCCAAAATTTCATTAAGGAGGGTAAAGTTATAACACACTAATTTTCGGGATTTTCGTAATTTTTGAGAATTTGGTAAAATTTTTAAAATTTGGTATTGGTTGTGAAATTCATAATTGGAGTGTGTAAATGGGCCTATGGAAGGCCCATGTGTTGGCCAAAACCCGGTAGAATTTTTGAATTTTGGACTTAAGGAGTTAGGGGCATTGGATTGGTGGCCTTATTAAAGGATGTGGGTAAAATGTAACACAAGAGAGCCCCTGGCAAAGTGGTTAAGTGACGCCACTAAGGAGCTAAAAAAATGGCGTGTAAATGGTTGGGGGAAGGCCAAGGTTCGATTCACTAAGCTGGCAATTGTGCTGTTATTTTTGTGTCTTGAGCATGCAGGAGTTTGAAGTTGAATGGAACTCTGTTCGAGAGAGTTTGAATCAGTCAAATGCATGAGTTTAGGAGTGATAAGGGGAGAGATTTTGGGGATCTGAATGGAGGCTTAGTGTTGGCCGAATAGTGGGAGTTTAGGGAGGAGAACTTTGCTTAGGGGTTTTAGGTTAGTAATTTGGCATTAGGAGCTTTAGTTGTGCCATTTTCTTTTGTTTAAGCATCTTAGGGTTATTCTTTTCTTCCTTTTCTTCTCTAGCCGAAATCACCACTCCTTACATCCTTTTTTTTTCTTTCTCTTCTGTGCCAAAACCAAACTACTACTCCCTTTCTTTTCATCACCCTTGCCGAATAGCCACAAGAGCCGAAACTTTTGAAGTTGGTTGTGCCGATTTCACTTAGACCAGCATCCTTCTTTTCTCTCCTTTTGTTGTGATCAATCCCTTCATCCACTAATCTCTAAAAGTCCCCGACAGCAACACCAATACAAAGCCACCACACCATTTCTTTTTCTTGGTCCTAAAAGCCGAAATACCTTAGTTCTAGGGGCATAGCCGAACATGTAAACCTATAGGATTCGAAGGCTGCTAGGTGGTTGAGGGCTGAGTCTACTTTGGGTCTAAACAGTGCAGAAGGGAAGACTGTGGTAAGTACTCATTTTCCAAATCGATTCAGAAGTGTAAATGTTAAGAAAAGCCGAAACCCCCTTTAGTTTAAAGAGGTTATCGATTTGAGGTATAGGCCTCACTAGGCTTTTTCATTCGACTTTTATGGTTTGTGTAGTGAAATAGACAACTTTGGAGGAGTAGCAAGGCTTGGAGTTTCGGTTTGGATAAACTTGGATCGAATCATCGGACCCTGTGAAGGTAAGTGATCTATGGCTATTAGGGGTTCTTTGGCCGACTATGGTAAGGTGGATTTTGGATTTGATAAGTATGATTTGTAAACTAAGAATGGTGGTGATTAATTGTAGGTTGTCGTGGGAGACTTTGTTAGCAAACGTCACAAAATAGGTGTGTAACAACCCTCGGAGTAGCTTAGATTAATATTCGCTGAAAAGCTGAAATGCTAAAATTCTGGCATTTCGGGAACTTGTGATTTTGCGTTTGGTTATAGATGCGATAAATACGATAAGATCGGTGTTTGGGTCGATGGAACAGGTAGGAGTGCAATTTTATGCACGATGGTAAGTTGGGCCTCAATAGGCTAGAATTGGGCCCAATGGGCTTTCGGGCCCATTTGGGTAAAATTGATAGAAAATGAAATTTGGAAAGGTTGCATGTTAACACGGTTAGTACTATTGTAAAATTTGGGTTGAGTGGGCTTAGTGGGCTAAATCGACATTCGTAAGGCCCATTAGGGGTTTTGGGCCCAAAAGCCCGAATTTGATAAAGTGGGTTAAAGATCATTGTTTAAACACTCAGAAATATTGATAATTGTTAACGAACATGGAAAACCCTGATAATTGGTAAAATTACGAAATTACCCTTATAATATGAAAAATGACTATTTTTCCCTAGGTAAAAATGACCATTATACCCCCTAGGGTTTAATTATGAATATGATGCATGAGATATTGTTATACATGATATGACATGATATGCACATGATATGTTATGAGATGCACATGATATGCTATGAAATACTCATTATATGCATGGGTTGGGTTTTATATAAATGGAGGAAGTGCTTAAAGGGCCTTTCCCTAGTTTATCAAAAAGGGCTTTGCCCCAGTTATTAAAAGAGGCTAGGCCTCCAGTTATATGATAAAGCGAATATCTTTGCCCGATGGGAAGTTTGGTTCAGTGGGTTGAGTTATTCCCCACATGGAGAGCTTGGTTGGTACGGGTGGAGAGTAGCGGATGGTGGGTTGAGTAGTCTCCCCAAATGGGCTTGCATACATTCATTGGTATTACATGTGATATTGAAATTGGCCTATGGGCCATACAGTTTACAGTAAAGGCTTCGGCCCAGTGATATGATTTATAAAAAGGCTTCGGCCCAATAACCTTTAAACGAAAGGCTTCGACCCAGTATATGTCGAGACTGAATTAGGGCTTAGGCCCAGTATGCTGATATTAATTTGGGCACTGAAAGGGGCTTGTTGCACATTGAGTTACCAAACTCACCCCTTTCCTTAACCTTGCAAGTGAGCCTTGATGTGGAGACTTGGAGCCGGAGGGGATTCAGAGTGGCTGTGATGATCGCTTTTGAACTTTCCAATAAGTAACCGATTTTTTTTAAATTTATTATTATTATTTGGTTTTAGGTTGTAATAAGGCCATTTTAATTATCTTTATGGGATTATTTTATTTTATACTTTATATTTTACTGATAATAATTCAAAATGGGTTAGACTTAGGGCGCGTTTTCAAAATGATACTTGTTTTCAAAATAGCACAACGATGCAACTAATCAGTTTATCAAAAATATCTACTTAAATGAATTCCAACTCGTTTTTTCCAAAACCTAACCTCGCACCAAAGTGTGGCAATGGTTGTGGGCATGTCTAGGATTGGATCCAATCAAGAGCTTGGTACTTGAGCAGCCTTCATGGCTCACCTCCTCTGTTTCAGATACCTACTTAGTGCACAGCTTCCATTCACTTTATTAACTTAGCAAATACTATCTTTTAAAACACTAAGAAGGACGTTGAAAGAGGCATGGGTTTTCTTAAAAACTTCAATGTGACACGTCGGATCATAACGTCTGGGTCAAGTTTGGGGTGTTACATAAATAGCTTATTTTTATCCACATGGTAGAGACACAAGCGTGTGTCTCAGCCGTGTGTGACACACAATCATGTTACACGACTGTGTGTCCCCTGGTGTTGAATTTGAAAACAAGTCAGTGTGCTCCACACGGTCTCACACACGAGCATGTAACTTGGCTGTGTGGTATAAGTCAGTATACCCTACAAGTTTGACATGGCCTGACACACGGGTGTGTATGGTCATTTTTAGGGCACACGGGCATGTGTGTTGGTCGTGTGACCCAAGCTAGTGGGTTACACGTGGTCAGACACGGGCTAGGACATGGGCATGTACTCCCATTTCGAATGCCCAGACTGCCTATGACACGGGCGTGTCTGGTAGCCGTGTGAGACACACGGCCTGGCCACATGGGCGTGTGTCCCCTATTTTGAGAAAATTTTCTAAGTTTCGTGAAAGTTTCTTAAATTATCGGTTTAGTCCTGAACCACTTTCAAAGCATGTTTAGGGCTTTGTAGGCTTATAATAGGGACAAATTGATTGAGACTGAATGATGAATGGTTGAATTGAGAAAATGTATGTTAAATAGATGTTTTAATGTTTTGTAAGTTTGGTAATGCTCCGTAACCCTATTTTGGCATTGAGTAAGGGTGAGGGGTGTTACATGTTACAACAGGAGAACAACAAAGCTACTCAGTTTCGTTCGGGTATAGTATCAAGTTCTAAAATGACTTCTGATATGAGTTCGGAGTCGATATGAGTTATGATTGATTTTTTGTGGAATTTGATAGAAAAGGTGGAAGACAGACTAGACTTAATACTTGTATCAGGTGAGAAATTTCGAGGACGAAATTTTCGTAAGGGGGAAGAGTTGTAACAGCCCATTTTTTAGTGGTGTCGAAAACAGTGGTTTCAAGGTCACCAGATATGACGAGTAAGTTTGTAAATATTATATTTAATATTTACGAGTTAATTGTGATTTTAAAAAGGTTTTTGATATTATGATTTTTGTTTTATAAGCTATTTATTAAGTTCAAGTGATATGACCCTAAGGTCAAGTGGTTTTAAAAAATGAGGTATCAGGACCTCGTTTCTATAAACCGAGCTATAAAATATTTTTATAAATATTTACGGAATGTAATTAAGGTGGTATTAAAGTTTTATTGAAAAATTTTATCGTTTCAATAGTTAATTAAGCAAAAAGGACTAAATCGCGTAAAGTGAAAAAGTTGTGTTCCATAAGCTAAAGGCATTAAATTGCTATAGAAATTTAAAGCGGAGGTCCTTATATGGCAACTAGACCATTAAATAAGTTAGTAGATGTGCATGGTGTAACAGCCAGATTCTAGGCCTAGTCGGAACAGTGGTTTCGAGACCACAAATCTAACATAGTAAAATTCATTTTTATTATATTTTTATGGACTACAATATTATGGTATTGTTTTTTGAAAATTTTGTTCAAAAATTTTGACGTTTAGGCACTCAATTTAGTCAAAAGGACTAAATTGTAAAAAGTGCAAAACTTGAGTTCTAGAAGCCAGAGGTGTCAAATTACTATGAAATTTTAACTTGGAGGTCCTTAAATGGTAATTATACCATTAGTTAATTTGTTGGACAAAAATGGACATGAAATAGGTAAAATAGAGTATTTTTAAGTTAGGGGCATTTTGGTCATTTAGTAAATAAATGAATTAAAAAGCAAAATAAGCCAAAATTTCTTGTCATATTCAACCCTTTGGCTGAATACACCATGGAAGCCATAGCTAGGGTTTTGTTCAAGCTTTCCAAGCTCCATAGTAAGTCCGTTCTAGCCCCGTTTTTAATGATTTTTACGTTTTTAAAATCCTTGTAACATGATCTAATTTCTACCATTTATTTGAGTTATGATGAAGGTATAGGGTTTGACCCATGTTATAAATTTTTGTATTTTGATGTTTAATGGTAGATTATGCATGTTTATGGTTGGAGAAACAACTTTTGCTAAATGATTTTTGGTGAAAATGCCTAAAAGGACTAAATTGTAAAAGTTATAAATATGTAGTAAAAGTGTGTTTTAATGGAAACTGTGGGCTGTTATAGTTATGAAAATGGTTTGGCTAGGGTTAAGGTACAAATAAATTGAATGAAAATCATTTTACGAGCTTAGGGGAAAAACTATAAATATGATAAAGTTTATGGGAAAAAATAAAAATTTTGCCAAAATGAGATTTTGGGTTGTATTGAGTAGCTTAATGATTAAATAAGCTAAATGTGATGTTATAGATCAATAAAAACGAGATTTAGGCCTAAAACGGGAGGGGAACAAAGTATTAGACGGTTAAGCCATTTTCTCCATTGTCGCATTTGAGGTAAGTTTGTATATAAATATAAGCGTCATTATTATTGTATTGTTATTTGTATACTTTAATATTTTATGAATTATATGAATAATATTATGGACAAGTTCAACAACAATGTGATAAGCATCAAAATCCCGGTCGAACCTTAAGAATAAAATAGGATACGAGTGACATGTCACTAAGACCCCATGTGATATATAAGATTATGTGATCCGGGTCCTGGTCATATACGTCCTACCGACGGCTAGATAGTCCAGCATGTGTTGCGGATACTTGACAACTTGTGTGAGCAGCCCGTGTAGTTATGTCTTGACCATCAGCTTGTGTGAGCAGGCCCGTGATTGGCTCGAGAGTGAGCATTTATGTGATATGAAATATGAGGTAGCTTTGGCTACATATGTGGCACTTGTATGCAAAGACTTTTCATGTATCCGATTAGTATTCCAAGTGTTCAACGGGTAATACAAAGATTATGTCAGATGTGAAAGGATATGACTATGTTATAAAATTGTACAGGTATGTACAGAAATTGAATTGAGTATGGAATTCATGAATGGTGAGTTCATAAGCATTGTGACAATGTTATTGTGTTAATCTTATGAATAATGGTATATGTGTATATATGTATGGTAAGAATTGTCGATGTTTATGGATCAGGCTTTTAGGCCAAATTGAATTGAAATGTGGTATGTTGTATTTCACTTAAAAATGATTCATTTGATATGAGCAAAAAGAAAAGATTGGTATGATTATTCACTAAAGATGGCTATGTTAGTATGAGAAGTTAAGAGCTTAGAAAATTGAAAGATGATAAGTTATATGTTTGAAATTTTGCATATATATAATTAATGTGCATGTTTACCATGAAATTTGAAATGATTTGTTAATTGGTGTAACATATTATAATGGGAAAGATTACGGTTGCTAGGCTAATGCCAAGACATGTTGGATTATAGTCATCAATTAAAAAGAGTAATCAATGTGATTGAATAAATTATGATTGTAAGACTTAAGGAAATTTATACTATCTTGTAATCATATTATTGAAATGGTAAATTTATGGCATAAGTTGCTTAATATTTACATATGAACATACTAAGCTATATAGCTTACCTCCCTTCTTTTCCCATGTCTTATAGGGATAATAAGCTAGCTCGAGTTGGAGATCGCCGGAGATCCTATCACACTATGAAGCTATCACTATGGGTATTGATGAATTCAAGTATTTTGAGTTTATGGCGTGTATAGGGACTTGGTATTTTGGTTATATGTGTTATTATTAATGTGGCAAAATGTGTTGGCCTATAATGGATTATTGTTCAAATTGTACATAGCCATGAATGATGGCTTATGTGGATTACAATTTTATTCATGTATTAATGCCCTCTTGTGAATGTGATGTTAATATGTTTTAATAGGCTAAGTATGATGTTTTAAGCATGATAAATGATGGCATGAGAATGACATATTATTGTCTTAGTTGTGATTGTTTGGTTGCCTAAGTATGATATGTTTTGTGCCTTTGAATTGATATGAGTGCATGTGTGAATAAGTGTGGCAAATGGCTTTGTAAATAGCCTTGTTTTTGTCCACACGGGTAGACACACAGGCGCATGTCTGGGCCGTGTGTGACACACGGTCAGCCCCATGAGCATGTTATCCAGCCGTGTGTCCTCTACACCTTAATTGTTGCAAAACAGAATGCTCAGTAAGGAGCACACGGGCAGAGACACAGGCGTGTGTCTCAGCTTTGTGAAGGACACGGCCTAAGCACACGGGCATGTGACTTGGTTGTGTGACTTCAAATTATTGATGATGTCATACACAGAGAGTTACACGGGTTAGGAACACGGGCATGTGGGACCACACGGCCAGCTGACACGGGTATGTCCCAAGCTACATGGGCCTGTAACCCCTGTTTTGATGGAAATTTTACTAAGTGTTGGGAAAGTTTCCAAAGTTCTAGATTTAGTACCAAACCACTCCCAATGTATGTTTTGAGCTTCGTGGCCTCATTTAAGGGACGACATGAATGTTTTTGGAAAGTTTTAAATTTGAGTGGAAATTCATGTAATGTTTGCTTGTGTTTAAGTCTAGTAATACCTCGTACCCTGTTCCGGCATCGGATACGGATAAAGGGTGTTACATTTAGTGGTATCCGAGCTATGGTTTAGTCGATTCTCAGCCTAACATAGTGTACGTGAGTTTAGCTATACATGCCATGTTACCACCTGTGATAGTGTGATATCCCCCGACTCTGACGAGAACTGTCTTGTTGAGACAGAGATGCTTTCCAACCGAGCTATTTTCTATAGTGCTAAAACTGATATTGAGATATTTAAAATGTGTTTATGATTAGACAGAACTCAGAAAGGTATGAATAGAAGTTCATGATATGTATGTGATAATGTACAAACTAAGATAACCATAAGTTGAGAAATATTGAAGCTTGGAATGAAATGAAATTTTATATGGTGATAAGCCCATCCATGTTTGTTTGGTATTCATATGATGTTATGTGCCCAACATATTTGATTAAGTGAATATGATAAGTACACTTACCCAAATTGACGGAATGTATGTTTATGTACACTTGTTTGAATAAGTGTGATAAGTATGTTCATATGGTTGAATCTTATGTTTAATTGTTAAATTAGAGATAATATAATATTTGTTTTATGCCTTTGTTATTGAACCATGAATATTATAATAGTATGAAAATTGAATTGGAAGTTCAAATTGAGTAGAATGCAGGAAATGAGTACGGTCGTTTGATGATGAATTGATGGACAAGACCATGGTTGGACCATGGCAAAGTACGGAATGTAAGACATTAGCTGGGCTATGGCATTTCAGTGAAAAGACCATAACTAGGTTATGGCATTGTAATACGTGTAAGACCCTGGCAGGGCCATGGCAAAATATGTGTAAGACCATAGTTGGACTATGGCATCAAGTAAACGACGTACTCAAATCCGTAAGACGTTCTCTAATTTGACAAGTTTTGGTAAGTGATATCGAAGTTAAATGTTGGATTTTAATTAGATATTGATATTAAGTTCGAGTAAGTAAATTCACTGTTTGAAATGATGAATGGCAGAAAATATTCGTAAAATAAATAGAATATTAATTTGCTTAGAGTGAATTATGTGATTATGATGATATTATGTTGATGATGAATTCAAAGTCATATGAGTGTATTTATGATAGTAAAGTTAGAGGCTTTACGACCTCACCCCCTTACTAGTGTTGCTTTTATGATTAAAATTCACGAAAATTATGTTGAATAAGTTCATAAGTGTGAAACTAAGGAGTTTAATGGTGAAATAATTAGTAACGCATATAGAGATGAGAATAGTGTGGAAAGTGAAAGCAGTTTTGAAAGAGATACCAGAATGTATTAAAGATTATACAGATTATGCAATGTCACAGGTAAAGAAGAAATTAATCTCGGTTAAACGACTAATTCAGGTATGATGTCTAAAGTATGAAATTTTTAGAAATTTCTTCCGAATTAAATTTTCGTTAGTGAATGGAATAATACAAGGCTATTGATGACAGAATTAGTTAGAGAAATGATATATGAGTTATAAAGATGTCTGAGTGCAACAGTTATGGTTGAATAAATTATGAAGACCTTTTCTGGGTATTCTATATATTCTGTTATCCTCACAGATATATGTGATTGTTAATTTTCTTGTGAAATTCTTATCATGTGAGAATGATAGTTGACTATAATGTTAGATGAAAGTTTTGTTGGTCTGGTTGATTCATGATCGGCATTTTTTCTATCTCTACAGAATTCTATTCTAATATATTGAAATGAAGTTGATGGTAAAAATTTATGTGAGACTATTCTTATGTTTCTACTAAATATGGTTTTGTTTATATACATGGAAAGTATATTATCTCTGTTACAATGGAAGTCCAGAGTCGGTAAGCAGTGTTTTTCTTTTAGTTTTCTCTAAGAAATCATTCAGATCTTTATTATTATTTTCTTATGAGTTATGTTCTCAGACTTCCGGTATGGTATTTTTATCTTGGATTTCTGTATCTCGGATTTCCTTTCATTCTTATTTTGTAAATTATTAGTTATGACTCATCTTTAAAATGTATCCTTCGGTTTGTCATCACTGTGTCTATCATGGTTGTATTTTTTATTCGATCATAGGAATGTGGTGATTCTAATATATGGATTTCTCTGATTTTCGTGTAATGAATTGTCATTGGCAAGGGTATAAATGATGAGAACACAAGCTCAAATCGTATGGTGGTTTCTTTTTCTCAAGTAAGTTTGACTACGGTCAATGAGCTAAATCAGTTATTATGTTTCCTTGAGCTAATATGGTTGCAAAGATCTTTGATTAGCATGTTAATATGATTTTGAAAGATTGTATGTTTGAGTTGTTTTAACAACATGAAGAAGAGAGAGCATTTTGATATGATAATATTTGATAGTTGAGATCGACTCAGTTGCTTTTATCTGAGCGAGCTAGTCAGTTGAAATGTGATTTGAGTTATATGTATTTAAAGTATCCTCAAGTATATTAATGAATTTTGTGCATTCACGAGTATGTAAATGGACAGTCTGAATGAAGAACCTATATTCTCGAAAGTATGATATAGAGATATACCTATTGGATTATTCTAATCGAATGATGTTATTATGAGTTAAAGCTGTTTCGATCGATAATGTTGTCACAATTGTGAAATTTTGAATGATCTATGCATGTTAGCAAAGTTCTAAACAGTTGAATGTATTGTTGAACGAAGCTCTAGTTCTAAGTCCAGTATGAGTTGAGAAAAAAATTTGCAATTTTTCAGTGATGTATTATTGAACAGATCAGAATATGTTTTAATATAAGAATGTAAAGTGATAGTTTGTATTTATAGACGGTTAAAGTCACATTAAAAAGAACTGTTCAACTGGTGATTTAGAGACGGCCACTTCTATGTTTGTGTTGTGAATTTGATGAATTCGTGTGTTCGATGGGAAATGTCATGTACTTCCTAGTCCAAAGGGTTAAATATCTAATGTTGCAGAAAGATCTAAAATGAAGATAGTGTCAATTGCTTAAGATATTGAAAGATTTCGAGTAGTTATCGATTAATCTCTAAGAAAGCAATTATAGTTACAGATGCCTGGATGGAAGATCTTTGTTCATTTTCGTGAGTACTGGTTACTTGATTGATCTTATTTTATGATGGTCTAATTCTAGCTAAATTAAATGCTAAAGCGAGGTTTTCTTTGTGAAACCGAGGAGCTCAGAAATGTAATAGTGAAGGTAATCTAAATAAGTTCAGAGTGAGTTTACTTCTGATGTTGAATTTCAGGTCGGACTTGACTCCTATTATTATTTTCATTTCGAGATAGAATTTGCGTATAGTAAGCCATAGTCTATGTAGAAATTTTTGTACGAGGCTTAGTGGAAGCTCGTCTGTTCATCCTAAAGTAATAAAATGTGCAATTATATGAAGTAGATGTTCTAGTGATTGAGTATGTATCATGATATTTTTGAGTTGTTCAGATGTCTATTTGTTAGCAAGTAAGCCGAAAATCAAGTGTATTCAGGACTAATGCAGTCAGTGATGGTACGAGAGTGATAATGAGATAGAGTTACCATAAATTTCCTATCAGGATTGTCATAATTCCGAAAAGGAAGATGTTATTTGGATTGTGGTTGATTATTTGGCAAAGATCTGTATGATCATTTCAGTATGTACAGAGTTCTTATTTGACATATCAACTGAACATGTGAATTCTGGAGAGGGTAATTCAGATTTTTGATGATGTACTCTGGCATTGTGTGCTAAAGTTTAAAGGTTATTGAAAAGAGATATACGAGGTTAAATCGATTTGTGATTCTGGAAACTTAGTGAAAGTGTTTCATGATAGTTGAAAGCAATTTCTTCTGGTAAGATTTGCGGGGACGAAAATCCCTAAAGGAGGGAGAGTTGTAACTGCCTAATTTTGGGCCTTGTCAGAACAGTGGTTTCGGGACTACAAATCTGACATAGTAAAATTCATTTTTATTATATTTTTATGGTCTACAATTTTATGGGATTTTTTTGTGAAAATTTCATTCGAAAATTTTGACGTTTGGGCACTCAATTTAGTCAAAAGGACTAAATTGTAAAAAGCACAAAACTTGAGTTCTAGAAGCCATAGGAGTCAAATTGCTATGAAATTTTAAATTGGAGGTCCTTAAATGGTAATTATACCATTGGTTAATTTTTTGGACAAAAATGGACATGAAATAGGTGAAATAGAATATTTTTAAGTTAGGGGCATTTTGGTCATTTAGTAAATAAATTAATTAAAAAGCAAAATAAGCCAAAATTTCTTGTCATCTTCAACCCCTTGGCCGAATATACCATGGAAGCCATGGCTAGGGTTTTGTTCAAGCTTTCCAAGTTCCATAGTAAGTTCGTTCTAGCGTCGTTTTTAATGATTTTTACGTTTTTGAAATCCTTGTAACATGATCTACTTATTTCTACCATTTATTTGAGTTATGATGAAGGAATCGGGTTTGACCCATGTTAGAAATTTGTGTATTTGATGTTTAATGGTAGATTATGCATGTTTATGGTTGGAGAAACAACTTTTGCTAAATGATTTTCGATGAAAATGCCTAAAATTACTAAATTGTAAAAGTTATAAAATATGTAGTAAAAGTGTATTTTAATGGAAATTGTGGGCTGTTATAGTTATCAAAATGGTTTGGCTAGGCTTAAGGTACAAAGAAATTGAATGGAAATCATTTTACAAGCCTAGGGGCAAAATTGTAAATATGATAAAGTTTAAGGGCAAAAATAAAAATTTTGCAAAAATGAGATTTTGGGTTGTATTGAGTAGCTTAATGATTAAATAAACTAAATGTGATGTTATAGATAAATAAAAATGAGATTCAGGCCTAGAACGGGGGGGAGGGAACATCCATTGTCGCATTTGAGGTAAGTTTGTATGTAAATATAAACGTTATTATTATTGCATTGTTATTTGTATACTTTAATATTTTATGAATTATATGAATAACATTATGGACAAGTTTGACAATGATGTGATAAGTTACAAAATCCCAATTGAACCGTAGGAATAGAATAGGATACAAGTGACATGTCACTAGGACCCCATGTGATATATATGAGTATGTGATCCAGGTGTTGGTCATGTACGTCCTACCGATGGCTAAGTAGTCCAGCATGTGTTGCAGATACTTGACAACTTGTGTGAGCAGCCCTGTAGTTACGTCTTGACCATCAGCTTGTGTGAGCAGGCCCGTGATTAGCTCGAGAGCAAGCATTTATGTGATATGAAATATTAGGTAGCTTTGGCTACATATGTGGCACTTGTGTGCAAAGACTTTTCGTGTATCCGATTAGTATTCCAAGTGTTTAACGGGTAATACAAAGATTATGTCAGATGTGAAAGGATATGATTATGTTACGAAATTGTACAGGTATGTACAAAAATTCAATTGACTATGGAATTCATGAATGGTTAGTTCATGAGCATTGTGACAATGTTATTGTGTTAACCTTATGAATAATGGTATATGTGTATATATGTATGGTAAGATTTGTTGATGTTTATGGATCGGGCTTTTAAGCCAAATTGAATTTAAATTTGGTATGTTGTATTTCACTTGAAAATGATTCATCGGATATGAGCAAAAAGAAAAGATTGGCGTGATTATTCACTAAATATGGCTATGTTAGTATGAGAAGTTAAGAGCTTAGAAAATTGAAAGATGACAAGTTATATGTTTAAAAATTTGTATATATATAATTAATGTGCATGTTTACCATGAAATTTGAAATGATTTGTTAATTGGTGTAACATATTATAATGGGAAAGATTACGGTTGCCAGGCTAATGCCAAGACATGTTGAATTATGGTCATAAATTGAAAAGAGTAATCAATGTGATTGAATAAATTATGATTACGAGACTTAAGGAAATTTATACTATCTTGTGGTCATATTATTGAAATAATAAATTTATGGCATAAGTTGCTTAATATTTACATATGAACATACTAAGCTATATAGCTTACCTCCCTTCCTTTCCCATGTTTTATAAAGTTAATAAGCTAGCTCGGGTTGGAGATCGTCAGAGATCCTATCACACTATCAAGCTATCACTATTGGTATTGATGAATTCAGGTATTTTGAGTTTATGGCATGTATAAGGACTTGGTATTTTGGTTATATGTTTTATTATTAATGTGGAAAAATGTCTTGGCCTATAATGGATTATTGTTCAAATTGTACGTAGCCACGAATGATGGCTTATGTAGATTACAAATTTATTCATTTGTTAATGCCCTCTTGTGAATGTGATGTTAATATGTTTTAATGGGCTAAGTATGATGTTTTAAGCATGATAAATGATGGCATGAGAATGACATATTATTGTCTTAGTTGTGAGTGTTTGGTTGCCTAAGTATGATATGTTTTGTGCCTTTGAGTTGATATGAGTGCATGTGTAAATAAGGGTGGCAAATGGCTTGGTAAATAGCATTGTTTTTGTCCACACGGGTAGACACACGGGCATGTTCCTAGGCCGTGTGTGTCACACGGTCAGCCCTACCGGCGTGTTATCCGGTCATGTGTCCCCTGCACCTTAATTGTTGCAAAACAGAATGCTCAGTATCGAGCACACGGGTGTGTTGGTTGTGTGACTTCAAATTGTTGATGATGTCATAAACAGAGAGTTACACTGGTTGGGAACAAAGGCGTGTGTGACCACAAAGCCTGCCGACACGGACGTGTCCCAAGGCACACAGGCGTGTGACCCTTGTTTTGATGAAAATTTTACTAAGTGTTGGGAAAGTTTCCAAAGTTTTCGGTTTAGTTCTGAACCACTCCCAATGTATGTTTTGAGCTTCGTGGCCTCGTTTAAAGGATGACATAAATGTTTTTGGGAAGTTTTAAATTTGAGTGGAAATCCATGTCTCGATTTTGAATATTTGCTTGTGTTTAAGTCCGATAATGTCTCGTACCTTGTTCTGCCGTCGGATACGGGTAATGGGTGTTACACATGGCTTGGAAATTATGAAAATTATAGTTAGTTAGGGTAATTTGGTAATTAGGTAGTTAAAGATTTATTAAATATATAAAACAAAGTGGTCATCTTTTTGTTTCATCTTTCAACTGAAATTTGTAGCAAGAAAGGGCCATGGAAGCTTGAAAATTTTGCTTAAGAAAATTCCTTGTATGTAAGCCCCTAAACTATTAGTTTCTTGTAATTTTTATGTTTTTGAGATCGTTGCAAGTAGGTCCCAACTAGCTCGTACCTTCGATTCTGAAATTGTTAAAGATTTTTAATGTTTCCATTGATGAATCTTGTGATTTTTTATGTTAGATTATGAATTTAGAATGTTGATTTATATTTAAAAGTATTTTGTTAAGTGATTTTGATGAATTTTTTGATTAAGGACTAATTTGTTAAATTAATAACAGTACAAGGATTTAATGTGAAATTGTTACATAAATGGGCTATTTTGGATACCATGAACATTCGCCTAAGCTCAATTCTGGTTTAAAATGGTTAATTTGCATGTTTTGGGCTTAGGGACTAAATTGAATAAAAATAAAACTTTAGAGGTAATTTTGTAAAAATGTCAAAAATGACCCAATTGTATGAAATGAATTATTTTATTGTCTAAATTAACAAATTGAATTAAATTATTAATTTAGATCAAGATCGGGTGGAAAATCGAGGAAAATGGAAAGTTGCCAAAATGTCCTTGAACTTTAGTATTTCTACAATTTAGCTAGGTAAGTTCATACGAACTATACTATGTATAATGCTGATTAAATTGAATGTTATTATATGAATTTTTTTTTGAAAATGAATTGATATATATATATATGTTAGTATACAAATTAGCTTATAATGAAATGAAGAAAATTCAACGACACACGACGACTATCGAGTCCCGTTTGAACCTTAGGAATGTTTAGGATACAAATGACATGTCATTAGGGGTTACTGTGTTTTGGGTGCTAGTCTCTTATGTCCCATCGGTAGCTAAGTTTCTGGCATGTGTTGTGGTAACTTTATAGCTTGTGTGAGCAGTACTATGTAGCTACGTCTTTACTGACAGCTTGTGTGAGCAGACCCATTTACTGCTCGAGAGAGGGCACTGATATGAGATATGAGATAGTAGTGATTTCGACCACGTGTTGGCACTTAGTGTGTGAGATTCCCGTGTATCCAATATTATTCTAAGTGGTTCAACTAGCACAGTTCTATTATAAGGTTATATGAGTTTGATAATAACTAATACAAGTATATACATGAAATACATGGAAATGATGGTACATGATATATTGATATGATGAAATGGATGATATATATATATGAAGAAACGGTAAGAGAGTGATGTGTATCATGACATGTACATATATGAATATCTTTGATATATTGATACATGGAAATTATGTAAGTGGAGATGAGTAATAAACTCAGGTGTGACATGCTAAGAAAATAAGGTTATCAAATGTTGAATTTATATGAAATATGTTCAAGTAAGCTAACATGTATTGTTGCTTGATGCTTAGGCAAGTGTCAAGCTATTGGTTGAATGGTATTCTATTTACTTATAAGTTGCATTGAAATGATAAGTGCTGAAATGAAAATATGCTTTTGCTCATGAAAAATTGGTAAGGTCTAAATTATGCAATTTCTTATGAAATGGCTAATCATGTGATTAATTCGAAAAGGGATATGTTTAAATGCACTAGCTTGTGGCTATGGTTAAATAGTATGCTTATGATTTGTGTGTTATGCATGTGGAACGGGTGTGGACAGCAATAAAATGCAAATGAAAATAAAGAAATTTGGAAGAGTATAAAGTTGCCTAAAATACTACTATACTAAGGATAATAGGTATAAGTGATGCTGTGGATTTACTCATTTTCTGAGTTGTTGAATTTGGTTTCATGAATCATGTGGTATCGGTATATGATTATTCTTGACATGTATAAATTTCATATTCGAAATAGATTAATATGATTAAAGTTTATACGAGCTTACCAAGCATTCATTGCTTGCGTAGTTCTTTTTCTTTACTTTTCAGACTATCGGAAGCTCGATCGAGTTGGAAGCTAGTCGGAGTTATATCACATTATCCGTCGGTTCTATCAGTACTTTCGAATGTTTTGATTTTGGTTTTAATGGCGCGTATAGGTATTCTGATTAATATTGGTCTATGTGTTTGAATGTCAAAATGGCCATTTGACTTGGTTGAGTTTTGGTATATGGATGGTATAATGGCAAAGTTTGGCATGTATATGAGTAGCCTTATTTTGGTTAATGTTTGGCTTGTTTGTTTGAATGGTAAAAGATGAAATGGTAGTTGAATATGCATATGGTGTATATGTTTTATGATCTATGGTATATATGGTGATTTGGTACCTTGTTATGTATAAGTATTTAGTTAATTGGTATTAGTTAAAGAATGACATTTTGGTACCAAATGGTTTGTGTTTTGGTAGGTAATATTTATGGTATGTATGGATGCAAAGCAAATTGGAAGTTAGTTGTTTATTTTGACCAAATGGAGTACTTGGTGATACATGTTTATAAATTGTTAATTGAGATGCCTATGTACATATTGGTTGAGTGTGGTTATACTACATATACAAAGCTAGATTATACATGATTTTGGAGCCTTTTGAGGGCTTAAGTATATGTGCAAAAGAGATTATGGGTACATGTTGAAAAGGGTGAGGAAAATGGCATGTAAAATGGCCTATCTTCATCCACACGGGCAGAGACATGGGCGTGTGTCTCAACCGTGTGTGACACACGACCAGGTAGCACGGTCGTGTGTCCCCTATAGTTTTCAAAAGGCTGTAAGTCAAGTTTTACATGGCCTAGCACACGACCTAGCACTCAGGCGTGTGAGGTTATTTCAAAGGGTACACGACCTGGCATACATACGTGTAGTTTGGCCATGTGATCCAAGTCAATGAATTATACGGGCACGGGCACGGGCTTGGACACGGCCGTGTGTCCCTATTTCGAATACCGACATGGCCTAAGAGACGGGCGTGTCTTTTAGCCGTGTGAGTTACATGGCCTGGCCACAAGACCAAGCGACCTCTACAGTTTGTAAATTGTCATCTTTTCCCTGAAATTTCTTTATGTTTTTTATTTAGCCCCGATTTGTTTCTACTGTGTTTTTAGGGCCTCGAGGGCTCGTATAAGGGACAATATGTATGCTATTGATTGGTTTTGCTGCGATTGATGATATAAATTAAATGTTTTAAAATTTTTTATAGTTCTAAAATGTAAACTCCGGTAATGCTCCATAACCCTATTCCAACAACAGATACGAGTTAAGGGTGTTATATTTATTAGTATCAGAGCTACGATTTAGTCGGTTGTTGGACTAAACGTAGTATGTGTGAAGTCTAGAAATACATGCCATTATATAACCTATGATAGTGTGATATCTTCTAACGATGATATGATTTGTTTCATTTTAGATAGAGATGCTTTCCAACCGAGCTAATTCTGATGATGCTGAAAGCGATACTCAAGTATCTGAGTAAAAATGTTGATTATGATGAGTAGAAACTCATAAAGGCATAAATAAAAGTTCATAATAGTATGTTGATGATGAATGTTATGTTATATATGTATACGTCTTATACAATGAAATTCACAGGATTTTTATTGATTAAGTTCACAAGTGTGAAACCGAAGAGTTTAGTGGCTGAATAATTAATAATGTAGTCAGAGTTGAGAATGGGTTAGTAAGTAAAGACGATTTTAGAAGAGATATTAGATTTTTTCTAAAGATCATTTGGATTACGTGATGTTGTTGTTAAAGAAGAAGTTAATCTTGACTAATCGATTTATTTATGTATGGTATCTAAAGAACGAGTTAACCGAAATTTATTCTGAATTGATTTCTTTAGTGAATGGGATAATGTGGGATTATTGATGAGTGTAGTAGTCAGTGGAATAATGTTTGAATGGCAAACATATTTTAAGGCAACTATTATAGTTGAGTATTTTACTACGATCTCCTCTGGGTATTCTATATGTTCTTTTATTCTCAGAGATATATTTAACTGTTCATTTTTAGATATGATTCTTATAATATAGAAAGGCTAGGGAATCATAATATTAGGCAAAATTATTGTTAGTCTGGTTGATTGATGATCGGCATCACTCTATCTTTCTTTGGTTTTCTAATCTATTATATTCGATAGAAGACTTGATGATAAGACTCATATGATGTTATTTTCTACTTTTACTGGTTGATGCTATGAATTACATATATGCAATTTACATTGTCTCTATCACAACTATTTCCAGTATGTATGGGTGATATTCTTCTTCTGGATTTTTCTCTAGAATATCATCGAGCTCTTTATCATTTAATATGGGTTGTATTCTATAAAATTTAGTATAGCTTCAAATCTTGGATTTCATTATCTCGGCCTTCTTATCATTCTTATTGTTTAATCTATCAAACATTGTTCATCTATAAAGGATATTCATTGGTCGAAAGTAATTACTTCTATTACGATTATGATTCCTGGTTCGATTATGGAAGTACGGTTATACAGATTTTAGGTTTTTAGAGGTTGTGATTTATGATATAAATTAAATGTTTTAAAATTTTGATAGTTCTAAATTGTAAACTCCGGTAATGCTCCGTAACCCTATTCCAGCAACGGATACAGGTTAATGGTAGTGGATCAAAATGGTGAACTTAGAAAGTGTTCTAATAAAAAGGGTTACAAAAGGAGTGGATATCCAACTTGGCGATTAGACCGATAATGCGACCATTAAGGTAATACCACTTGATGACTATGATTTTGTGGTTGGATTAAGTTTCCTTGATCGGGTTAATGCGTTTATTTTTCCTTCTAGTAATTACATGGTGATTTCAGATTTGAGCCATCAATGTATGGTGAGAATTACAAGGAAAGGAAGCATGGAGGGGAAAAAATTATCAGTAATCCAATTCGCTAAATGAGTATGGAGAGATGAAGTCTCCTATTTAGCCACCTTGAGGGTCGAGGAAGCCGTTAAGTCCATTTGTGAGATCCTGAAGGAAGTGGGCCAGTTATTATAGTCTTTTCAAGATGTGATGCCTATCGAATAGCCAAAGGAATTGCCACCAAAGAAGGAGGTGGACCATAGCATTGAGTCCGTGCCCAACATGGAGCCGCCAGTAATGGCCCCATATCATATGTCTTCGCCAAAATTAGAAGAGTTGCAGAAATAGTTGAAGGATCTTTTAGATGTGGGATTCATTAGGCTATCTAAATCTCCATTCAGTGCACCAGTGTTGTTTCAAAAGAAATAGGATGGGTCATTGAGGATGTGCATTGATTATATGGACTTAAACAAGAGCACTGTGAAGAACAGGTACCTTATTCCCCTTATTATAGACTTGTTTGATTAGCGTGGTAGTGCAAGATGGTTCACCAAGTTGGTTTGAGATTGGGGTACCATCAAGTTTGAATAGCCGAGAGGACGAGCCAAAGATAGCTTGTGTGACGCGGTATGGTTCATATTAGTTTCTTGTGATGCCCTTCGGACTCATGAATGCACTAGCTACATTCTGCACCCTAATGAATAAGGTACTTCAACCTTTCCTATATCGTTTTGTGGTTGTTTACCTTGAAGATATTATGGTGTATAGTAAGTTGCTCAAGGAGAATGTGGAACATTTGAACAAGGTGTTCCAAACTTTGAGGGAAAATGAGTTATTCGTCAAAGAGGAGAAGTGCTCATTTGCCCAACGAGAGGTGCCCTTCCTTGGCCATATTGTGGGAGGTGGCAATATCCAGATGGATGAAAGCAACAATCAGGCTATTGTTGAGTGGGAGCCACCAACCAATATGACGGAGTTGAAATCTTTCCTTGGGTTGACGAATTACTATCAACATTTCATCGAAGGCTATTCCGAAATTATTGCACCCTTGATAGACATGTTGAAAAAGGGTAAGGTATGGGATTAGGATCCTCAATGTGAGAAGGCTTTTAACCAATTGAAGCAAGTGATGACGAGGGAGCATGTACTTGCTTTGTTGGATTATTCGAAGCCATATATGTATGCACAGATGCATCAGATTATGCCATTGGGGGCGTACTGATGCAAGATGGGCATCCAATTACTGTCAAAAGGCAAAATCTTAATAAGACAGAATGGAGGTACAAGTCCAAGAAAAGGAGATAGTTGTTGTGGTGCATTGCTTGTGCACATAGAGGCATTATTTATTGGGTTCTAGGTTAGTGGCATTTACCGATACTATTGCCAATAGTTATTTTCTAACCCAAAAAAAGTCATCTCCCAAATAGGTTCGTTGGCAGGTTTTCCTAGCAAAGTTTGATTTCACGATGAAGTATAAGATGGGGAGTGCCAACACTATGGCTAATGCACTTAGCCAAAAGATGGAGTTTACAAAAATTAGCCAACATGATGGTTCCTTATTGGAGTGCATTCGAGAGGGATTGTCCCATGATCCCACAGCTAAAAACTTGATTGAGCTTGCCAATGAGGAGAAAACGAGGAGATTTTGGCTTGAGGGGGAGTTGTTATACATTCATGGGTATTGTCTTTATGTGCCTCATTATGGGAAATTACTCAAGTCATGAAAGAGTGTCATGACTCGAGATAAGTAAGCCATCGAGGAATGCACCGCATCTTGGCCCTTTTGAAGGATCGTTACTATTGGCCTCACATGGGTGATGATGTAGAGACCTATATGAAAACTTGTCTAGTCTGCTAATAAGACAAGGTTGAGTTAAAGAATCCAGCTGATTTTCTACAACCGTTGCCCATTCTAGAAAGACCATGAGAGAGTGTATCCATGGATTTTATTATTGGTTTGCCTAAGTCTGATGGGTTTGCAAGTATTCTTGTTGTGATGGACAGGTTTTCTAAGTATGCAACATTCATTCTAGCTACTAAGGAGTGCCCTACTGAGGAGGCAGCTCGTTTGTTCCTTAGACACATGGTGAAATATTGGGGATGTAACACCCCGGATTTGGGCCTAGAAGTATTGGGCCTTGAGTGCGGGTCCGTAAGGAGGTTGTATATAGGTATTTAATTGTGCAATGAAATGACACAATTAAATGTCTACTTTGGTGGTTAATGGCCCTAAGAAGTGCTAGAGAAATCTTGGGTTCAAACTTGGGCTTTAGCAAAAATTTTGGTATTAAGTGAAAAAAAAAACCTGGATGCTTGGATGAGGGCTTTTAAATTATTGTGTTAAATAAATGACACAAGGAAGCTTGTAGTCTAGTGGTTGTGGCATCATTAAGGTTGTATGGGAGCCTGGGTTCAAGCCTTGGCTCTTGCAATTTATTTTGGTTTTTTTAAGGAACTGGACTTTGGCCTTTAGACCTTATAATTAATTGGGGATAAAACACGACACAAAAAGCCTTGTGGCTTAGTGGCAAGTAGCGTGTGGAGCATCTGAGGGGAGGCATGGGTTCGAATTCCAGGGCAAGCAATGAGCATTTATTTTGCTAACAGGGGGCGACAAGAGTTGGTGTTGAATTTAAACTCTGATGTTGGAGGGATCCCACATCGGGAAGCTAACATAAGAGTGGTTGTGAAGCTGGCTTTAAATAGAGGGAACCATGAGGAGAGTAAAGGTACCTTTCTTGGCTGATCCCTTTCGCTGTATGGCGTGCTCGTTTGGGTTGGGCGTCGGCTAAGAGTGCTCGGAGCGTGAATTAACTCCAGTCTCCTATCAGGTGTGTATTTCTCACTACTCTAGCTGTAGGATGGCTACTTTGGGCCGCGATGGGCCGAAAGGGGCCATGTGGGCCTAATGGGCCTACGGGCCCAATTGGATAAGTTGTTTGATTGTGCAGTAAATATTGGACTAGGCTAGGTGAATCTCATATTCGTGGCTAGATTTGGGCTAAAAGGGTCACACGAGCGTGTGGGCCCATTTAGGCCGAGAATGGGCTTTAGGGCCATTTGTATTGTTATCCCTATTTAGAATACTTTAGTTTACCAATTATTGAAATGTCCTCGACTTGTAAAATTACCAAAGTACCCTCGATTTATAGAATTATCGTTTTACCTTCGATTTACAAAATTACCATTTTACCCTCAGTTTACAAAATTATCGTTTTACCCTCGATTGTGAAATTATTGAAATACCCCTGTAGGATAGAATTATCAAAATACCCCTAGTTTGTAAAATTACCAAAATACCCCTAGTTTGTAAAATTACAGAAATACCACTAGTTTGTGAAATTACATAAATACCCTCAATTTGTAAAATTACCAAAATACCCCTGATTTACAAAATTACAAAAATACCCTTGACTTTTTAAAAATTATAGAAATACCATTGGTTTACAAAATTACTGAAATACCCTTGGTTTGTAGATTTACCAAAACACCCTTGTAGGATGAAATGATTAAAATACCCCTAATAGGTAAAAAGATCGTAAAGCCCCTGTAGGGTAAAGTGACCGTAATACCCTTGTATGGTAAAATGACGAATATGCCCTTATGTTCCGTATGACTGATGTGCTTAGGATTTACATATATTGATATTGGATTAGTTAAGTTTGAGTGACAGGTGGTGGTTATCGTATGTGATTGATTATGGAAACGTTTCAACTTCAACCCATAATAGGTGTGTACTAACCCTCGTAGTAGCTTAGATTAATATCTACTAAGAAGCTGAAATGCTAAAATACCGGCATTTCGGGAACTTGTAATGTTGCGTGCGGGTATAGATACGATAAATACGATAAGGTCGGTGTTTGGATCGATGGAACGGGTAAGAACTCAATTTTGTGCACGATGGTAAGTTGGGCCTCAATGGGCTAAAATTGGGCCAAATGGGCCCATTTGGGTAAAATTGATAGAAAATGAAATTTGGAAAAGTTGCATGTTAACACGGTTAGTATTATGGTAAAATTTGGGTTAAGCAGGCTTAGTGGGCTAAATCAGCATTCGTAGGGCCCATTAGGGGTTTTGGGCCCAAAAGCCCGAATTTGATAAGTGGGTTAAGGATCATTGTTTAAACACTCAGAAATATTGACAAATGTAATGAACATGGAAAACCCCGATTTTTGGTAAAACTACGAAAATACCCTTTATAATATGAAAAATGACTTTTGCCCTTGTGGGCAAGTGACCGACTTGATTTTGTGTGGTTGATGGATTTGATTGTGAATATATGTTGGTGATATGAATGACTTGGCTGTGATTGTTTGATTCAAATATGGGTATGACATTCTGTATACATGACATATTGCATGGGATATGGGTTATATTAATGGAGGAAGTGCTAAAAGGGCTCACTTCGATTTCGAAAAGGGCTTATGCTTATGCCCCGCCATACCGGTGCGGCTTATGCCCCGATTTATCGAAAAGGGCTTATGCCCCAGATTATTAAAAAGAGGCAAGGCCTCCAATTATATGATAAAGCAAATATCTTTGCCGCCAAGGAGAGAGTTTGGTTGGGTGGGTTGAGTTATTCCCACATGGAGAGCTTGGTTGGTACGGGTGGAGAGTAGCGGATGGTGGGTCGAGTAGTCTCCCCAATGGGCTTGCATACATTCATTGACATTACATGTGATATTGAAATGGGCCTAAGGGCCATACCGTTTCTGATAAAGGCTTGGCCCGGTGATATGATTTATAAAAAGGCTTCGCCCAATGAATCAGATTAAACGAAAGGCTTCGCCCAAAGATATGTCAAGACTAAATAAGGCTTTGGCCCAGTTGTACCGATACCGTGTTATTTATCGTTTGTTTGTTATTGGGATTACACACCGAGTTTTCGTAAACTCACCCCGCTTAGCATCGCGGGTAATCCCTAAGCTTAGATGGCTTGAAGCTGCGAGGGACTCGGAGATGGCCACACTACTGTTTCTGTTTCTTTTAATTGCAATAAGTAGCTGATTTATTTCTTTATAAGTTTTATCTTACTAATATTATTATTTGGTTTTGGGTTGTAATAAGGCCGTTTTAATTATTTTTTTGGGATTATTTTATCTTATACCCTATATTTTTCTGATAACAATATGAGTTAGACCTAGGGCGTGTTTCCAAAATGATAATTGTTTTCAAAATAACATAACGATACAATTAATCGGTTTATCAAAAATATCTACTTAAATGAATTCCAACTCGTTTTTCTCAAAACCTAACCTAGCACCAAAGTGTGGCAATGGTTGTAGGTATGTCTAGGATTGGATCCAATCAAGAGCTTGGTACTTAAGCAGCCTTCTAGGCTCACCTCCTCTGTTTCGAATACCTACCTGGTGCACAGCTTCCATTCACTTTATTAACTTAGCAAAGACTATCTTTTAAAACACTAAGAAGGACGTTGAAAGAGGCATGGGTTTTTTAAAAACTTCAATGTGACACGTCAGATCCGGCCATAACTTCTGGGCCGGGTTTGGGGTGTTACAGGGGAGTTCCATTTTCTATCATCAGTGATCGAGACAGGTGATTCACGAGTTGAATCGAGATGGAGTTATTCAAGTCAATGGGCTTAAACTTGAGCTTTTCCATTGGCATGCATCTGCAAACCGATAGGCAAAACGAATGAGTGAATGTATTGTTGAAGAAATATCTCCAGCATTATATGATTTCCACACAAAGTGACTGGCCAAGGTTGTTGGATGTGGCCCAATTTTCATACAACTTACAATGAAGTTCAAAGCCCGTTCAATATAGTGACAGGCTAGCATCTACTATCACCTAATGTTTTTGTGACCCGTTATACAGGATCGAATCCAGTAGTTTATCAATTTGCAAAAGATTGGCAAGAGAAAAATGACTTGGCTAGAGCTTATCTACATAAGGCAAGTAAGCGCAACAAGAAGTGGGCATATTAGAATCGAAAGGATGTGCAATTTCAATTTGGTGATTTAGACCTTGCTAAACTACACTTGATTTTGTGACATAATGGTTTGCACAAGGGGCCTGTGCAACGGTATGGTGGACCGTTTCGAGTTATGAAGAGAGTAAACAAAGTGGCCTACAAGCTTGAGTTGCCAACAAAACTCAAAATTCACCTAGCCTTTCATATGAGCATTCTTAAGATATTCCATGAGGATCAAGACGATCCAAAACGTGGCAAGTCCGAACGACCACCAATAAGGGGTAAATGTCTCCTACGTTCGAAGTTGAAATCATTGAGGCAGATCGCGTGATCAGACGAAAGTACTATTGGCCGTGACATGAATCCTCAGTTTGATGGAAGGGACTTGCTGACAGTGAAGCGAGTTAGAAACCTACTGAGGCATTGTGGTAGTTCTAAGGAAAGGAAAACCAATTCCATGAGGAGGACGCGACGAGGGCGTCGCTAGAATAGGTGGGGGAGAATGCCATGGTTTGCGCATGGGAGCCCGCAACCATGGCACACTTGTATGAACCATTATGTTTAAGGGAGGTCATTTGGCCCAACTGGATTGCCCCATTGCTTGGAGAGATTGATGGCCTATCTACAAAGCTTGGCAAATATGGAATGTTATCTTCAAAGATATGTAATCCTAGTTATGATACGTAATCTTTAGAAGATACAATTTTGTATCTTAGAGATTTGATTTGTAGATAGCTTTTAATCTTAGCCATTAATGTTCTTTGATTTGTACCATTGATTTTGGGGAGGCTCAACCATAAATAGAGGCCTGTCCCCCTCATTGTAAATCATTCAGTGATTAATATAATTCTTGAGAGCATTCACTCAAAACTTTCTCTCTAGTGTTATTTCTTTTCTGTGGCTTTGTTCATCTTTCGAGTTCTTTCAATTTTCATTCTTTCACTTGTTCTTCGTGGTTGCCTTGGAGGAATTTTGTTGAATCCTCAATTGTTGGGAGTTAGGCTGACATAGGTATTTTTGGAGCGAAGAAACTACCTAAGGTCGCACGGATTGCATGGGAAAAATCTAAGTCCGTGACAATATCACATGGTTTACTTTACTTTAAATCCTTTAAAAATTATTTACTTAACCTCTTAAGTTAGGGAAATTAACTTAACAAGTCTTTCTACTTCCTATCCTATCCTATCCTAAATTAGTCCATATATCCAAAAATTGTAAAATGTTAGAAAAAAACTCAATGATATTCTAAAAGCTTTAGTAAATTTGTAAGAAATTTGGTAATCTTGTAAGAAACATGGTAACTTAGTAAGATTTTCCATAATTTACAAAGCTATAAGAAATTAGGTAAACATTATAAAGTTGTAAGAAATTTAGTAATTTTGCAAGAGATTTAACATTCTTGTAAGAATTTTGTAATTTATCTTGTAAGAAATTAAGTAATATAAAGTAGTAAAAAATTCAATAATTTTATTAAGACTTCAGTAATCAACATAGGAAATTAAGCTTTTAGCAGCGTTTTTACTGGCATTTAGACCAAAAATGCAGCAAAAGCTATACAATGATGGTGCTAATTGAAAAATGCCGTAAAAGTTTAAAGCTATAACGACCTTTTTTTCATAAACGCCGCAAAAGGTTAGAGCTATAGTGGAATTATTTCATAAACGCCGCAAAGGTTAGAGTTATAGCGGCGTTTTTATCATAAACACCGCAAAAGGAAGCAATAGCGGCGTTTTTTCATAAATGCCATGAATATGTATTAAAATTTTGCAAAATGGCACTGTTTTGTTAGCCCCAAAACCCCTTAATCATTTTTCCCCAAATCAATTCCCCCCTCCCCCTCCCCCTCCCACAAATCTTTAATTTTTTATTCCCAAAACCCTTTCCTTTTCCCCCCAAATCAGTTCCCCCTTCCCTGAAATCCCTAATTTTTTTCCCAAATCGCTTTCATTTTTTCCCTAATTTTTGAATGTTGAAAACAATTCCCCTTCCCCGACATCCCAAACTTTTCACCAAATCCCTTTCTTTTTCCTTCAACTTCTTTTCCCCAAATCAGTCCCCTTCCCTGAAAACCCTAACTTTTTTCCATGTTTGCTGCATCGTCGTTGCCACTGAAAGTCCTCTACTGTATCGCCGTGTAAGTTTTTGTTTTTAGGGTTTAGTTAGCTTGTAAATTTATTCTCATATTTCAAATCCTAACCCACAACAATGCAGAAACAGCTCTTTTGTAGAAACAACAACCTAGAAATAGTAACCTTATCTTGTAACTTTTCATTTCATTTAATTATTATTTTATATCTATATTTTTTTAAATTTCGGATAATGTTCTTAATTTGGTTAAGTTTTAATAAAGTCTATGCTTTTGTTTTATAACATGGCTTTATCATCTTCTTCCTTTTTCTTTTTTGGTTTATTTTGCATGATGTAAAGATGGATTTTCCACTTGATTTATTACTTTAAAAAGAAAATAAATTTTTTGATTATTTTAGGCATTTTTCTTTTTTGGAAATAATCTACATATTTTAAACGGAATTTCGATCATGCTCTTATCTTTGATGGATTCTTTTGATTCAACTTTATATAGTATACTGTTTTAGCTTACTGTTAGATATCATTTGATGGATTCTTTTGGTTCAAATTAGAGGCCATCCATCCATTGAGTGTTATAGGATTTTGGGACTGTAGATGTATTGCATGCACTTTATTTAGGAATTTATAATGAAATTGAAATTTTGGGATGGGAATGAGTAGTAGCTAATAATAAAAAAAGAAAAAAAAATGCATTATTATAAACTGAAGAAGAGGGATAAAGGGCAGTGAATATTTGAAAGGAGAGCATCCTGTTATGTGATCATGTTATAAAGGAATTTATAAAGGATTGTGGACTTTTTCTTTTTATCATAATTATGTAATCATGTTATGTGCTAGCATCTTGTCTTTATTTAGTATATAAGTTTTGGAGTTTGGCTGTTGAACTGTGGCAGCACCAAAATATTACATTTGTATTGCAAATAAATTTTTATACTAATTAACAACTATGTTGCCTTTGTACATTGAGTGTCTTGAATAAGTTTAATATAACACTTTTACTCAAATATAAAAACCTACTCAGTCAAATAGGTTTTGGTTCAATGAAAACATTATAAGTAAACCAGGTTATTATATAAGTAAACCAGATTATTATATTTTTGTGTATATTTATTTGTTCTTCAACGTGTTGCTTAAAATTGAATAACATGAGCGTAAGAAACTTTTAAGCTTTGTATTTTCCTTGACAAGATTATGCTAATTGCTTAAAGGTATAATACTGTATCATTTATGAAGCATTTGTAATGGTTTCTTAGAAAATTTACTTCTTCTTGTGAATGTTGGTTAATGAGTGCTTGTTATGGTGATACGAACTTGTTTTAGTGATGTCTCGAGTCATATTTGTTTGCCCAATCATGAATTGGGTAAGGCTAGGTAGGCTAGGTACGTTTCGAATTAAGTTAGGTTTTAGGTAAAATGTTCTAACAAGAAAAAGATTATAGGCTCAAAACAAAGGATGTAAGATAGTTAAAGGAATGGATAGGTAATTTTGGCTAAGGCCAAAGAAAGAACCAACAATAATAATAATTGTTGACCCAAATCTTAATGAGGCACTTAGGTGAATTAGGATTAGGAAACAATGGATAAACCTTGACTTGCTATCAATGGTGATAGGAACTAAAGGTATACGAATGCCGCACTCGAAAGTGATAAGTTCAGTTAACAATGGAAAGGAAATGACGCCACAAGCTATGCTCGATGAGTCAAATCAATCCCAGGAGAACAAAGAGATTTGAAATCTCACAAATATCATTTTGATTCATATATTTGGCAAAATTCCATTACAATAAGAGATTACAAGTAATTATAGTGCTAAATAAAGGCTTAGCCGAATAGTCACAATGATCAGCTTAAATGAGCTGTTAATGGCTGAAATAAAACTTAATCAATAAGCACAAACTCTTGAATTCCTCTAAGCCTCAGCAACTCTAACCATCAATATGATTTATTGCTCCAATTCAGCTGATTTAATGAATTTGAATGCTTAGGTTTCATTCTTAAGCAGCCAAAGAGTTTTTAGAATAAGTTTTAAACTCCCTTTTGGCAACCGAATAGACACCAGCAATAATCTTTAAATTCCCTCTTGGCAGCCAAATGGACACCAGCAATTTTGTTGATATTTTGAGCACTTGGAGAAGATGAATAGGCTACTGAATTTAAATGATGCAAATGCTCTTCTTAAATGTTGTAACAGCCGCATTTAACACTTTATAACAACTCCCTTGCACATAACTTATTCCAGCTGAATAGTCACCTACAAGCATTAACAAACACATTAAACACACTAAACTTAATAAGTTTAGTTAATAAACTATAATAAACACTTTTAACTCTTAACTTAATTTAATAAACTGTAAATAAACATATTTAACAATAAGTTATTCCAGTAATTAAATAAACTAAGATAAGCATTTATTCCAGCAATTAATTAACTAAAAGGAGTTTAATAAAAATAAAGTCTAGCAAATCAATACTGAACTAAGATGAGTTTAATAAAGTCCAGCAACTCAATTATTAACTAAGATGAATTTAAATAAATTAAAGTTCAGCTTGCAATACATTGCAAGGGACGCCTATTGAGCTGGTCCAAGCATGATCAATGGATTCGGCTACTTGCTCTCCCCAAGCTCGATCGACATAGCTTGCTAACACATTTTGAAACCTTTTAGCTCGTGACTGAGTTATAGGTCCTTGTGAAAGCTCAACGGGTTCGATGGTAACTTCCCGAGCTAGGATCGCATCATATGGTGTTATGGAACTTTCACAAGACTAATACTCTAAACTACTACTCTGGCTTGGTTCCAAAGTATTTATGTTGCTTATTGAACAGGTATTTGGCTCTTCTAGCAAAACATTCCGTGTTGACAAAAGTAGTGACATCTGCACTTTTTACTTGTGTTGGAGATTTGATTTGCCAAGTAAGTTTCTAAGTTCCATTTAGAATGACAATGCACTATGAGTAATTTCCTCCTTTTTCCTAGTTTTCCATCTAGTTTTCTAGTTTCACTTGATTTTATTTTCTTTGTTGAGTAAACACAACAAAACAATTACTTTTCTTTCTTCTTATTTTTATCAATTCAAAGTGTCGTTTTTTGTTAAAAAAGTGTATTATTGACAAACAGTGTTAAGAGTATAGTTTTATCCATGTTAGAGTCGTTGTTGAATAATATAGGTAAAATTGGTGATTAGTAAAAAAAGAACTTGTGCTATCATCTTGCTAGTTGAAAGCAATGGAAACAGTACTTTAATGCTAGGTGGCATTGGACTTAAACTTTAGGTTTTGGTTTAATGAAAGTTGGGAGAATGTTCACATGTTATTCTTTTTTTTATATGAATAATGATAGATGTCACTTTTGGTTCAATGACTTGTGAATTGATAATGTCTGAAGTGTATTGATAGGTGAGGTAATTGTACTTCATCATAATGATAGAAAATGTTTTATGTTTTTCTCAAATTCAATCATTCCCAACCAAGTTAATTGTGTGGGTAACTTGTAGAGCTGATAAGATCATGTGGGTTGACCCAAAAAGATGGGTCATATCTCATAATAATTATATGAATAATCAATTAATTTTTGATTAATTAAATAAATAATCATATTTTATAATAATTTTATGAATAATTAATTAATTTTCGATTAATTAAATAAATAATCAAATTTCATAATAATTCTACGAATAATTAATTTATATTCAATTAATTAAATAAATAATCATATTTCATAATAATTTTATGAATAATTAATTAATTTTTGATTAATTAAATAAATAATCATATTTCATAATAATTCCATGAGTAATTAATTCATTTTAGATTAAATAAATAAATAATCATATTTGATAATAATTCTATGAATAATTTTATTTTCGATTAATTAAATAAATAATCATATTTCATAAAAACTCTATGAATAATTAATTAATTTTTGATTAATTAAATAAATAATCATATTTCTTAATAATTCTATGAATAATTAATTTATTTTAGATTAATTAAATAAATATTCATATTTCATAATAATTATACGAATAATTAATTAATTTTTTATTAAATAAATAAATAATCATATTTTATAATAATTTGATGAATAATTAATTAATTTTTTATTAAATAAATAAATAATCAAATTTCAAAATAATTCTACATATAATTAAATTATTTTAGATTAATTAAATAAATATTCTTATTTCATAATAATTATACGAATAAATAATTAATTTTCAAGTAATTAATTAATTAATCATATTTTTAATAATTTTATGAATAATTAATTTATTATTGATTAATTAAATAAATAACCATATTTCATAATAATTCTATGAATAATTAATTTATTTTTGATTAATTAAATGAATAATCATATTTTATAATAATTGTAGTAATAATTAATTTATTTTAGATTAAATAAATAAATAATCATATTTCATAATAAATCTATGAATAATTAAATTGTTTTCGATTAATTAAATATATAATCATATTTCATAATGATTATTGTAACTTACACAAACATTTAAATATTTAAAGTTAATGATTATCATAACTTACATATACATTTAAACAATATATAAAAAAAAATGTAATTTCTAACATTTAGAGAATTTAAAAAATATATATCATATCATAACTTACATAAAACTTTGGATGAAAATAGGGCAACGCTATTGTTTTTCTCTACTTTTAATTATTCTTATAAATAAACAACTTACCTGAATTTGTTTGCACCCATTAAAATACAATGCATTAAATCTTCAAGGTAAATTTTTTATAGCGAATTTGGAGTATCCAAACATAAAATGTTGTCACTAATATATATATTTTTTATTTGGAGACCGCAATTTATTGTTAACTTTAGACTTCAAGAACTACGAAATGGATAAAAGTTGGATGGATTTGTCAAAGGTAAGCAACGACTATCGAAATGGAGTACAAACTTTTCTAAATTTTGCATTTCAAAATGCAAGCCAAGAGAATATGATTCTTTGCCCGTGTAAGAAGTGTGACAACATCAATTGCCATTTTCGTGAAGTTGTCTATGAACATCTAATTGTTGATGGCTTTATTCGAGGGTATAAAAAATGTATTTTCCATGGAGAGTGTACACCTCGAAGAACCTCTTCAACGATTAATCCGGCTTATCCTCTTAGTGTTTACATTAGTCTGTTAGAGAAGATGACATGGAAGGCATGTTGCGGGATGCATTTAATATGCACAGTCATGGTTTGCAATCGCTTTCACCTGAAATTATTGCATCCGATGATTGTGATCTTGGTGGAAATGCTTTTACCGAAACGGGAAGAAGTGCACCTGATGAAGATCCAAATGGATAAGCAGTAAAGTTCTACAAGTTACTTAATGAAATGAATGAAGAACTTTATGAGGGATCGAAATTTTCAAAACTGTCCTTCTACATTCGTCTTTTTCACTTAAAATGTTTAGGAGGGTGGATCAGAAACTCTTTCACACTGCTGTTAGATTTTTTGAGAGACATGTTTTCGTTTACAAAAATCTCTCATACATGCCAAGATATGAAGAAACTGATAAAGGATTTAGGCCTTGGGTATGACAAAATTCATAGTTACCCAGATGACTACATGTTGTATTGGGGTGATTAAAAAAACCAATAGTCTTATCATATTTGCGGTAAATCTCATTGGATAAATAGGAATACAGAAGATGTGAATTAGGATAATGGTGAGGCACATTCAAGAAAGAAGCCAGTAAAGATTTTGTGATATTTTCCACTAATATCAAGGCTTCAAAGGCTTTTCATGTCATCAAAGACAACCGAGTCTATGAGGTGGCATCATGATCAATGAACCGATGATGGATTATTAAGGCATCCTACGGATTCTTTAGCTTGGAAATCATTTGACAGTATAATTTCAAGCTTTGCAAGTGATCCCCGGAATGTGAGGCTTGGGCTAGCATTTGATGGATTTAATCCTTTTAAAATCATGAGTACTTCGTACAGTACTTGGCCTGTAGTGCTTGTTCCTTACAATTTGCCTCCGCGGATTTGCATGAAGCAATCTTCTTTTATCTTATCTATGATTATCCCTAGAGAGAAAGGTCCGGGGAATGATATTAACATTTATATCCAGCCACTTACTAAAAAGTTGAAATAATTATGGACAAGTGTTGAAACATATGATGTCTTGAGAAAGGAGAACTTTTATTTACGTATAGTTTTGTTGTGGACTATTAATGATTTCTCGACTTATGCCAATTTATCTGGTTGGAGTACCAAAGGATGTTATGCTTGTTCTTGTTGTGCGGTGCAAACATGTTCGAAGTGGTTATATAATGGGAATATGTTCTCTTATATGGGGCATCATTAGTGGTTAGATAGAAATCATAGATTTAGATTTCAAAGGACTCTATCTGATGGCACTGAAGAGTTCAGAGAAGCTCCTGAGTAGACCATTAGATCTGAAATCTTGTTCATGTTAAAAGATATCAATTTCAGTTATGAGAAGATGAATCAACCACCCAACATGCAAACAAAGAGAAGACCAAGGGAGGCGTATGTTGGTGATGTTGACTGGCAGAGTGATGATGAATCTGATGAAGGGGATGATCTTAATGAGGTAGACTTGTGGAAAAAAAATAAGTATTTTTTTTTAGTTGCCTTATTGGGAGCATCACATTTTGCGACACAATCTTGATGTCATGCATATTGAAAAGAATGTTTGTGAGAACATTGTTGGGGCTATTCTGAATGTCGATAGAAAATTGAAAGACAATCTTCAGAGTCGAATTGATCTAGTTGACATGGGAATTTAGCATAATCTTCATCCCCAATTACTTCCGAAAGGAAAATCTCGGTTGTCGGCTTCTATTTTTGCAATGTCAAAGAAAGAAAAAGAAGTGTTCTGAACGGTGTTGAAGGATATAAAAGTCCCAAATGCGTATGCATCAAATATATCTCGATGTGTAAGTCTTAAAGATGTATTCCCTAAAATCACATGATTATCATATCTTGATGCAAGATTTACTGCCAGTTTCTTTACGATGTTGTACGTCAAAAAAGGTAACGTCTTGTATAATTGAACTATCTAATATAATGAAAGCTATTTGTAGCAAATTTTTGATTGTTGAAGAACTTGAGAAAGTACAAGATCGAGCTATCTTGACTTTTTACAACTTGGAGAAGATTTTTCCACCTCCGTTCTTCACTATTATGGCGCACTTGCTAATCTATCTCCCTCATGAAGTAAAATTTGGTGGACCGATTTTCTATCGGTGGATGTATCCTATAGAGAGTTGCTTATTTATTTGTAAAGTTTTCATTCATTCATGAATATACCTTTAATTACAATTGATAATGTTGTATATCATGTTTAGGATCCTATGCAAATTGAAGTTTTATTGTCGTAATAAGCGTTATCCAAAAGGATCAATTGCTGAAGGTTACTTGGCAGAGGAGTGTATGGCTTTCTGCTCTAGCTATCTAGAAGATGTTGAAATAAGACTGAATAGACCTAGTAGAAATGTTGGGCTCACTAATCATAACTTAGCTGAAACTTATCTATTTTGAAGTTATGGACAACCAATCGGTAAAGTTGAAATTGCACACTTAGATGATAGATCTTGGGTATAAGCACATTGGTATGTTCTTTTTTGCCATGATTCAATTGAACCATTACGCAAGTAAGTTTTAGAATTTGATAAATATTTATCTTTTTAATTTGTTTATCTTCTAACCAAGTAATCCACTTTTTCTTAGTGAGTACAAATAAGTCTTGAGATCTCGTTCATGCTCCCAGAGATTACAACATCGAGAGATTCATAAGTTATTCACAGAATCTTTTCATTAATGGTTAGGGCAAACAGTATGCAACTGAAGGTTTTATTGACAAATAATAATGTTTTCGTATAACATTTATAGTTAATCAATTTACTTTCAATTCAATAGGTTTGGAGTGGAAATGACGTCAATGACGAAGTTAAATGGCTTTTCTCTAAATTCTGTCAAGCATGTCAAAGTTGCTAGAAACAATCATGGTTAGCCTATTGGATCAGAAGCTCGACTTTTAGCAGAATACTTAGGCATTATAGCACGAAATATCAATCTGTTGCCAATCAACTATGAGTCATGGCATCATATGCCTGATAGTAACAAAAATCAAGCTCTCGATAATATTAAGGTAATAACATGAATGTAATTTATAATACTTTGGTTTAAGTTTCATTTATATTTACTTTCTAAACTTGTGTTATTTGCAGGAGAGATTTGCTTTAGAGGTCTCGGATAATTATGTCAAGAAGGCATTAGGAAAGAAATGGAGAGACCATAAAAGTAATTTAAAGAATGAATATTTTAAGAAAAATATAAGCCTCGAAGAGAAATTGCAAAATGTCCCCTTGGGAATGCTGAGGAACCAATGGGAAGATGTAGTTAGATTTTGGAATTCAAAGAAAGGAGAGGTATTACGTACTTCTAAACTCTTTTAATTATTTCAGTTTATAGTATTTACTATATACGTAATAATAATTTCATAATGTAGGATAGTGAGCGAGTTAGAACTACAAGTAGGCAAAAACAAAAATTCATGCACACAGTTGGGTCAAAAAGTTTTGCTTATGTAGCTGATGAAGAGGTATTTTGAATTTATTCATTGTGTCAAATATTAATTACTTTCTACTAAATAATATTTTTCCTACTATATTGTAGGAACTGTCATCTGGTCAAAAAGTTCGAAGCCTTCAACTTTTTGACATTACACATAGAAAGAAAGACGGATCTCTTATGACTACTGAAGCTGCAGAAATTATGGTATATTTACTTAATAAAATTTGAATTATTTTAAATATTTATCATGTTTAATTATAATGGTTTAATTCATCATTTGTAATGCAAATAATGTCAAGTTATGTTGCATTTGTTTGATTATATATTTCGTTTCTAACTCCTTGATTGATTTATTAAGAGAAACTAAAGGATAAAATGGTAGAGTATGAAGCGATCGCTTCAAGCGATGGTTTTGTTAATCTAGACGACATTGATAACTAAATTATTATTGAAGTTTTGGGTCTTGAAAGATATGGTCGGGTTTGATTTCAAGGATCTTTTGTTAACCCAACCCAATATTTTGGATCCAGCTCGCAACAATACATGCCTTCGACGAATCAGGCTCAAGCTGAAGTTCAAAGGTTAAGAGATCAGATGGCTCAGATGTAAGCGAGCACAGTTGAGCAAGTTGCTCAACTTAAAGCAGAGGCAACATCGAGAGAAGTAGAGGCTTAAAGAAAATATGATGAACTCCAGCTACAACTTAAAGCGAAGGCAGCAACAAGGCAAGCAGAGGCAAGAAAAAAATATGATGAACTCCAACTACAGCTTCAGAATATGATGAAGATGTTTCAGCAGTCACAAAATCCTCTATCTTAGACTTTTGTTTTCTTATTGTGAGAATATCTTAACAATATAACTTTTGAATATAATATATTTTGTTATTTCATTTATTAATTTAGATCATATATATATTTCTTTCGTGATAATATCATTTATATTTGAAGTTTTTAGTTGGAATTGATGTTACAGGATATTATGTTGAAAATTCAGGTTCTGTATGAATTAAAATGGTCTGCCAAAATCTGCTAAAGTTAGTGGTGTTTTCCCCCAAATGCCGCTAAAGAACATGACCTTTCATGGTGTTTTTAGTAAAAGCGCCGCTAAAGAACATGACATTTAGTGGCGCTATTACTAAAAGCGCCGCTAAAGAACATGACATTTAGCGGCGTTTTTATGAGAAGTGCCGCTAAAAGATATGTTCTATAGCGACGTTTTCCCACATAAACGCCGCAAAAATTAACGACGTTATCTATAGCTGTGTTTTTTGCAGTGCTTATGAAAAAGCCACAAATTGTTTTAGCTGTGCCACTATACGGCCAAAAAAAGCCACTAAAAGCCTGTTTTTGTGTAGTGAATTTTGTATGGAATTTTTTTTATTTACTAAAAAACCATGAATTTGTAAGAAATTTAATAATTCTGTAAGAAAATTTAGAAACTTGTAAGAGATTAGATAATTTATTAATATATTACAAATACCATTGAAATCATTACAAACGTGTAAGAAAATTCAGTTACTTAGTGAATTTTTATCACAAAGTTATAAGAAATTTATTAAGTAATTCTGTAAAAAGAAACAATAATTTACAATGTTTTAATAAATTAAATTTACAATGTTGTAAGAGATTTAATAAATTTAATTTGTAAGAAATTAAATATTTTGGATAATTTTCAGTAATTTACAACATTGTAAGATATTAAGTAAATATTCCAATGTTGTAAAAGCTTCAATAATACTACAAGAGATTCACTAATTTTGTAAGAAAACCAATAATTTTGTAAGAGATTGAGTTAATCTCTAAGAACTTCATAATTTTGTAAAAACAAAAAGCAATTTAAAATGTTTTGATAAAATAGATAAACATTGCAATAATGTAAAAGATTCAATAAGTTTGAAATAAATTTAGTAATTTACGAAATTGTAAAAAATTAAATAAACATTATAAAGTTATAAAAGATTTTGGTAATTTTATTATTAAGGATTTTAGTCATTTTTTTAAGAATTTTAGTAATTTCGTAAAAAAATCAATAATTACAAACTTGTAAGAAATTAATAAAATATTATAAAATTGTAAGAGATTCAGTAGTAATTACATTGTAAGGAATTTAATATGTAAATATTAAAACTTTACAATGTAAAAAATTCAGAGCTTTTGTAATTTAACCTGGTACATGTTAAAAAAGTTATATAGCTTACTATAAGCTCTATTTAAAGGTCCATCATAAAAAACAACCATTTATGGAAAGAACAAATAAATAAAAAATGAAAGAGAAACAACTTTTCATTAAAGAAAATAGTGAAATGGCGAGGAGTTGAAAACCGAATATGTCAAAAAAAAAAAAAAAAAAAAAAAAAAAAAAGGGGGAAGGGAGGAAATAAAGTAGGGTTGAATTATTGAAACTTAATTCCTAGTGGTGGTCGTGCCTTGTTGCTTGATATATTGAATTAGTAACGTAATGTTAAGGTAAGACGACCCTCCCACTTCTACTGCTTTCGTTGCCATTTCCGCAAGATATTTTGCCCTTTTCCGTCTATCTTCTCCTTCATCTCCTTCATCCATTAAACTCTCTAATGCCTTCATAATATTGTCCTTCTTCACAACCGCCCCAAATTCTTCCTCTCCCATCTGCACCGCTGCTTCAACATCCACGCCAACACCAATTTTCAGTATTTGCACGACCAGCTTCTCGTTCACAAATTGCTCGGAGAATAAAGGCCAAGTTATCATCGGCACGCCGGCACTAATCCCTTCAAGTGTTGAGTTCCACCCACAGTGTGTCAAGAACCCTCCGATCGATGGGTGCGATAAGATTAAAACTTGTGGCGCCCAACCCCTTATCAATAGTCCTCTTCCTTTTATCCGATCCTCGTATCCATATTGTTTTAACCATTTCTCCATTTCTTCTTTCTTATACCCTCTTCTAATGACCCAAATGAATGGTCTCTTCGATGCTTCCAAGGCTAAACCGACTTCGATTAATTGTGTAGGTGTTTGTCGACTGAGGCTTCCGAAACAAACATAGATTACCGAGCTTGGTGGCCATGAATCAAGCCATTCCAAGCACTGGTTTTCATTAGTTAGCGTCTTGCTTCCCCTTTGAGCTTTATCAAAATTGTTTTTGTTGCTCAGTGACACTGGACCAATGCACCACACATTTTGTTTGCAAACTTTTCGAAAAGATTCAAAGTATTCAGTTTCCAACTCCTCGAAACTGTTTATAATCACACCATTAGCTCCTTCGTCTGCCATCTTTGCCTTTTCACTTTGTTCCTTCATTGCTAATGAAATTCCAGGGTTGAGGTTTCCAGGCAGCTGTGCTATCTTGAATTCGATTCTATCAGACAATCCTGGCACTAAAACAGTGTCCCGTTGGGGGACGAATTCATGGACCTTAGATTTGGTTAAACTATGACTGCACAAAAGAGAGAAGCAGTTCTTTCCATCAAACCAGATCCTCGGAATCTGATACTTGGAAGCCATTTCAGCTACCCATGTGAAATTCCTGTCATATATAATGCAGCTTGGTCGGGGTTTTAGCTCCTCAAACATCTTCTCCACCGGTTGTTGAAGGAAGCTTAATGCAGCGAAGAAGCTGCTCATCAGATCCATTGATGGGAGATTGTCTACTGTTTCACACCCTTCGATCAAACCAACCTCTGCAGCCGGAAACGGAAGTTGTTCGACGCGAATTGCTAGACCAGATTCGATGGCGCCATTGATGGAGCTGCTGAAACGGGCAGCGTTCTTAGGTGTGGTAATTACAGTGACCATTACACCACGATCTGCCAATAACCTGGCTATGTTATCATGGGAATAAGGTGTCCCTGGCACATAAATGGTATCAACACAAAATGAAGCTGAGAAGATGAGTTTAAGGCCATTGAAATTTTAGTGTTTGTTTAAGCTGAGTTGAAATGAAAATCTTATGGTGTTTGTTTTTTATGGTTCCTCTTCATTAGCTTCATCAAGTGGTTATTTATACATATGACGTAGGGTTTCTAGTATTATGTAAGCATACACATAAGCATTTAGAACATTTGACAAATGTTGGAGCTAATGTCTTATTTAACCTTGCTCAAATTTGGTTTTGGTTCCTCTACTATCATAAAAGGACCAAAACTATAACCTCACCGGTTTCTAAAACATATACATAAGCATTTAGAACATTAACAAAAGTCGGAGCTAATGACTGATTTAACCTTAGTCAAAGTCTGACTAATGCAATTATGCAACCCTGTTTTTTGTCTTTAACATCCACATGCAGTTAACCAGACAGAAGAAGTAATGGCATCTAAGAAGCTCACATTTCTCAGTTACCTGAAACAATAAAAAATTACATGAAAATTACATCGAACCTGGAATTATTGACTTTGCTAGTGAGCGTGTCAACATCACATGCTTGAGGCCCAAGGAAGAGATACCAACCCAATGTCAGTGGTGACAACAAATTCAAGCCATACATCTTGGAAAATACTGCCAATTTAAAGTATGAGTTAAATACAATTTTGAACTACTGACAGTTCTTAAAAACACTCATATTAAATTATTATTTTTTGCAGGAATAAAAAATAAAAAAGAAATCTATTAAGCAAAAAGGAACTTAAATCGTATAATTAATTATTAAGATAGGATAAATTTGAAATTATGTTGCGGAAAAGCTTTCTAAGACGACTATTAATTTTGACTTTAAATGAGGGAAATTGACAGATTTTACGTTGGAGAAATTGGTAGAGATATATGTTTTTGACATCGTTAGATTACACGGGGTACTATTAGCGATTATTTCTAATCTGGATCCATGATTCATCTCCAGATTCTAGGGTGAGCTACATGAAGCTTTAGGTATTAAAATAACCTTCAGTATCCATAGACAGACGGTCAGCCTGAAAGAGTGATTTAGATACTTAAAGATATGCTTCGTTGTTGCATTCTTGAATTCGAAGGTAACTGAGAGAATTTTCTTCCACTGGTGGAGTTTGCTTATAATAATAGTTACCGATCGAGTATAAAAATGTCCCCGTACGAAGCTTTGTATGGTCGAAAGTGTAGAAATACATTATACTGGACTAAATTGAGTGAGAAAATCCTTTTGGATATTAATTTGATTCACGAAACCGAAGACAAAGTGAACGTGATACGAGACTATTTAAAAGCTGCTTCGGATCATCAGAAATCTTACGTTGATTTAAAAAGAAAAGACACCAAGTTTCAAGTTGGCGAAAAAAGTGTTTTTGAAAGTACTACCCTGAAAGAAAGTTCTTCATTTTGGCTAAAAAGGAAAGTTTAGTCTGCATTTCATTGGTTCGTATGAAATTATTGAGAGAATTGGGTCAGTAGCTTATCGTTTAGCTTTACCGTTGGAATTAGAGAAAATTCATAATGTTTTCCATGTATCGATGTTGAGATGGTACAAATCTGATCCCTCACATGTGATTTTGCCGGTTGATGTGGAATTATAGCTTGACATGTGGTATAGTGAGGAACCAGTTAGAATCTTGGCTCGGAAAATTAGACAGTTGAGAAATAAATGCATAGTTTTAGTTAAGGTTCTCTGGCACCATCACGGGGTCGAGGAAGCTACCTAGGAGCCGAAAAAGGCTACTTGGGAACTAAAAGAAGCTATGAAATTACAATATCTGAACCTATTCTCTGGTAAGATTTTCGAGGACGAAAATTCTTTTAGGAGGAAGAGTTATAACAGCCCGTTTTCAGTGGTGTCGAAAATAGTGGTTTCAGGACCAAAATTTTGACAAGTAAGACAGTATTTTATTATTTATTTAATGCCTATAGAGCTATTATATGGTCATATTAAAATTTGGTTAAGAAATTTTAACGTTTAGATAGTCAATTAAGTAAAAAGGATTAAATCGTAAAAACTGCAAAAAATAGTTTCTATTAGCTAAATGTGTTAAATGACTATTGAAAATGAAAATTTATGGACTTAAATGGTAAATATACCATTTAGATTTGTAGTGGATGGTTGTGGTGGCTATTAGCAGGAAATTTTATTGATTTTTAAAAGGTAAAGAGGTAGTTTGATAATTAAACAAAAAATTAAACAAAACAAAATCGTAATTGACTATCAACTTCTTCATTTTATGCCCATCAAAACCAAAAAAACCATTAAAGCATAAGAAGCATTCGACCAAGCTTGTCTTGTCTTTGATGCATGGTATGTAATTTTCGCTTATTTTTTGTGATTTTTAAGTTTTTGAGTTCGTTTTAGCTTAATATAGCTAACATGGGGACTAATTTGTAAAACTGTTAATCATATTAGATTATGCCATTAATGATTTAGAGGTGTTTGTGAAGTTTTATGATGGATTATTAAGTTTGATTAGGAAATACGATTATTTTGTAAAGTAGTTTTTAGTAATTTTAATGTTTAGTAATTGAATTGTTAATTGTGTGAAATTCTTGTCAAAAATTAATAAATGCGGGTTGAATAAGGACTATATAGAAATCGATAGGATGTATTTTTGCTTAAATGTGGATACTTTGTAAGTTCCAGGTTTAGGAACTAAATTGTATAGTGTAAAGTTTAGGGGTAATTTTGTAAATTAATATTAAAAGGGATTTTATGCATAAAATATGAATATTTAAGCTGGTTGAATCAGTTAATTGAGTTAAACTTATTATTTAGATTAAGAAACAAATCAATTGGAAAAAAGATCGCAGAAAAGCTAAAGTAGTAGAATAGTCGTCGGCTTTATTTCTACAATCGTTTTTGTTTGGGTAAGTTTGTAACTTAGTTAAATTAAATAGATGTTGTTATTCTACTTAGTAACTATATATATGTGATGAGCATTGGTTGAAATATGAGTAAGACCATAGTTGAAAGACATTATGGCATCACGAATCAAACGGGTAAGACCATAGCTAAAAGACACTATGACATCACGACTCAAATGTGTAAGACAATAGTTGAAAGACACTATATTGGAAAAACTAATAAGACCATAGTTGAAAGACACTATGACAACATGACGGAAAATGAATAAGACCATAGTTGAAAGACAATATGGCATCAAGTTGGGAATAAATAAGACCATGGTTGAAAGAAGCCATGGCATCCTTCGACCATTTGTTATTCAGGTAACATGTTTCAGATGAGATATGTTTCAGAAGTTATGAATATGTGATGAATGTTTTGATTCGTATAGGTTGATAATAAATGTTAATGCCTTGGTGTGATTATATGTTTCATATATTTATAAGCATGCTAACTAGTGATATGTGTAGTGTGTTTAGGAAATTAAATGGTTATATGAGCATAATATAAATGGTTCATGAATTGTATGAATTGATTCTTGTTCGGTAAGATTTGTTTAAATTTGTATGAGCTTACTAAGCATTGGTTGCTTACGTTAATTGTTTTATTTCTTTGTAGATCATTGGAAAGCTCGACTGACTGGACTCAAGTCGAAGGATATACACCGTATCCATCATTGAATTATGGTAGAAGATTTGGTCATTTTGATGTTGGTTATAAATGGCATGTACTAGGAGCCTATTTGTTCATTTTGTTTATGTCGATGAAGTATGTATTTTGGTTTGGAAAATATTTTGGCTATGCACATGTAACGCCCCAAAAATACCTGTTTATGTTTCTGTAATTAGTTGACAATTGAGTATCTACTTTAGTGGTTAAGTGTTTGGGTGTGTGTGTGAGGTCCCAAGTTCAAGCCTTGACTTGAACAAATTTTGATATTTTTAGGAATGAAGCCCTATCTCTAGTCAGTAAGCTCTTAATTAAATCTTTGAAAAATTATATTAGAATGAGCTTGCTGGTCTGGTGGTTAAGTTAAGTGTGCGTGTGATGGAGGTCCTGTGTTTGAATCCCTGCGCGAGTAAGAGAATTATTTTTGCTAGAGGCCGTAAGAGTGTTTAAGGAAAATTGGGTTCTAAGTAGTGGAGTTGATTGGGCAAGTGGGGAGTATTTTGGGGGATTAGAGAGTTAGCGAGATATTTTTTTTATCCCCATTACTGAAATTATCTCTCTCCCAAAGGAGTCTCTGCCGTTCTCCTCATTCTCCCCTATTTTTGCTGCCAGAAATTTAATCATCTCCTAACTCTCTCTGTTCCGGTTTCATTTCTATTTGTTTCTATTGTGCAAGTTGGATTATGCGCGCGTGGTAAGTCTTTCTTTTGGGTAGCCTTAATGTTTTTCCTGATTAAGTGATTGAAGATGGATTTTGGTGACAGGAATCAATCAAGGGGCTGTGCATCGGTCCTAATCGCCATTTTAAAAGTGTGAAAGCACTGTTTTTATTTTGAAGGTAAGAGTTGTAGCTCAAATGGTGAAATTCCCATTTTGGGTTTTGGTTAATTCGGATGTTTAAGATTAATCGAGTGTATAATGTACAATTATAGGTTGATATTGTTGGGAGTGACTTTTGCATCGAAAACAAACCAAGTGTGTTCCTGAAAATTCAGAAAACAAGGTTTCGACTAAAGTTAAAAACTATTTTGTTGACACCACACAGGCGTGTGCTTGCCCATGTGGTAGACCGTGTGACTGAACACGAGTGTGTGGTCGAGGAGCCAAGCTATGCACATATGACACGACCGTGTGATGACTAGGTGGGCCGTGTGTGACACACAGGCTTGACCAATTTAGGCCGTGTAGGCTATAAGGGCGTATGGGCCCAGACGGGTGCACCACACGTGCTTGTGGGATTTTGGGCCAGGCCGTGTGATCCACACTCCCAAGTCCATGTTGGGGCGTGTTGGCCCACACGGGCAGACCACATGGGCGTGTGAGCCCAATTTACTAATTTGTTTGCTAAAGTTGCATGGGTCACTCGAGACTACTGTGAACCTACTGTGGGATCGGTAAGCAATGCTTTGATCCCTAATTGACTAAATGAAGTATGCGTAACTATTTACTGAGCATGATTATAATACTGTACTGATTATATGCATGACACTATGTGATAGCATGCCATGACTAGATATTGCATTGCATGGGGATGGGATGATATATGTGGAGGAAGTGTACCGAAAGGCTTTAAGCCTAATATACTGGCAATACAACTACGACTTACTGATGGCTTTAAGCCTAATACTGGCAGCCCAGCTGCAAACTACTGTTAGTGTCGCATTCGGTACTTTTTTTGAGTGTACGGTTGGGTGGGTTGATTATATCCCCACATGGAGTGTAAGGTTGGACGAAGATGGAGTGTAGAGGCTGGCTGGCTAGGATTTGATATTGCATATCTGTGGTGTCTGCTTCGCTTATTGATACTTGTAATGGGCAGGGCCCTACTTGCATGACCGATTACAGATGATCAGAGCTAAGGCCCAAACTGGACTGATACCAACACTGAAAAGGGCTTAAGTCCAGACTGTGTTTGTCTGTTTGTATGCTAGGGATCACACTAAGTTCTCATAAACTCAACCTTCTGTTTTATCCGTACAGGTAATCCTCAAACATAGGTGGATTGGTGCAGCGGAGGATTTGATGGTAGCCACACGACCCATTTGACTTTGTCTCGTACTTATCTATGGCTTTAAATTTTATTTTGGGTAATTTTTATGTAAAATGGCCTCTACGGATTTTGGATTAAATTTGGGTTTTATACTATTTTATGATTATAGCTGCTAGCAGTAGGTAAAAATTTGGGTTTTCAAAAGAAATGCATGTTTTAACAAAATACCCTCGACGAAGCAAACTATTTTAAAAAGCTTTCGCAACGTATAATGTTTTAAAAACTAACAACTGAAATAAAATCACGATTTTAGAATTGATGGAAGATAATGACGAAATCTAAACAGAAAAATGGTTTTAGCAAACGAGAGTGATTCCGTACACACTTCTATGTGACATTACCAGATTCGGTCATAGTGTCTAGGTCAGGTTTGGGGTGTTACATTTAGTGGTATCAGAGCTAGGTTGCAAAACTCGGTGTGGATTGGGTTTTAAAAAGAAAAATTTGTTTCTAACTGATTTTTGAATACTGGAATATTTTTACTGAAAGTGTGGTACATCGAGTCTCCGGCACCGATCCTGTAAGTTCTCTGAAACTATTATGTGCTTTAAACTAAAACTGGTATAGGTAGACTGTACTGAAAATACTCTAGTTAGTGTATACTGAAAACTGTAGATAAACTGAAGCTATAGCAAAATGATAGAGACTGTGTTATACGAGAACAAACTCTAAACTTCTGGTACTGTTTTTCATAAATATCTGTTAATAATTATTGAAACTATAAACTGATACATAAAACTGCTAATACAGATAAACACGTTTAGATAATGAGTACTCGAGGTACATGCGGACGAGGTACAAGAGGCCGTGGTTGAGTCCTCTTCACTGGGTGATATGCCAAATTTAGACACTAGCGAGACGCCGGTGTCGCCTGTTACAGAGACTAGATCTCGGTCAGGGTCTCATGATCGAGTGGCTAGGGACGACGCACTGTCCCAGGCCATGTTGAGGATTTTGGAGAGGGCCGTTGAGCCCAATACTAGAGCTGGAGGCCGAAGGTCGGTTACAGAACTACTCCAGTCTAATAGAGCTAAGATATTTAGGGGTGTCGCCAGGGTCGCCCCTAATGTGGCTGAGTACTGGATAAAGGCCACGGAGTGGATTATGGACGACTTGGACTATACCCCCGAGCAGAAACTTAAGGGTGCAATGTCACTGCTGAAAAATGAGGCTTATTAGTGGTGGCTTCCTGTAAGGGAGGGTACTCAGCCCGAACGGTTGACCTGGGAGTTCTTTAAGACTGCTTTTCAAGGGAAGTATGTAGGTGCCAGTTATGTGGATGCCCACCAACGAGAGTTCCTGAATCTGACCCAGGGTGATAGATTAGTGGTCGAGTATGAGGCCGAATTTTTGTGACTGAGCCGCTATGCACGAGGTATGGTGGTGACTGAGTACGAGTGATGTGTTCGCTTCAAGGATGGCCTTAGAGATAATTTGAGGGTTCTGATAGCTCCGCAGAAGGAGTGAGATTTTTCTACCTTGGTTGAGAAGGCCAAGATTACTGAGGAGGTTAAATGCACTAAGTGCCAAAACGGCGATAAAGAGAGAGGTAGGAATAAGAGGGAGTCAGAGCCCTCGAGTTCTATCCAAAAGCCTAAGAAAAAGGCCAGAGTTGAGGGGCCGATCAGAGTTGGGGCTCCTATATTGCTACTGGACAGCTGCTTTGTACTGATTGTGGTGAACGCCATTAGGGCAAGCATTGGAAAAGAACGGAGGCTTGTTTGAGGTGTGGTTCTCTGGAGCATCATATTAGAAGTGTCCATAGAGGTCTGAGCAGAAGCAAGCTCTGGGTACTGGTACTACACCATCACCAAAAGCGGTTCAGCAGCTACTAAGAGGTCGTGGCCAGGCCAGAAGAGGTAATGGGTTAGGCCATGGGCAGAGAGCACCGGACAAAAGTGTAGGTCAGACTGAGGCAAGACAACCGGCCCTAGTTTATGCTGCTAGTCTTCGTGAGGAGGCAGATGCTCCGGATGTCATCATGGGTGCGTTTCTTATTTATAATGTACCTTATACTACACTGATGAATATAGGATCCACTCACTCCTACATAGCTTGTGCCGTATCTGAAAACTTGGGTATACTGGTTGAGAGCACTACGAGTGAGGTCACTGTACTGAGTCCGTTGGGGCAATCAGTGAGGGTAAATAAGTTGTTCAGAGACGTCCCTTTAAAAGTTCAATGGGCTACCTTTCTGGCAGATTTGATGAAACTTCCTTTCGGAGAGTTTGATCTGATACTGGGAATGGATTGGTTGGTCAAACACCGAGTGAGCTTGGATTGTGCCACTAAATGGGTTATACTGAGAACTGAAAAGGACAACGAGGTGGTTGTAATCGAGGAACGTCAGAACTACTTGTCAAATGTGATTTCTGCATTAAGGGCCAAAAAGTTGGTTCGTAAAGGATGTGAGGCATATCTGGCCTACATCAGTGTTTTAGATTCTAGGGACTCTTCGATTAAGGATATCAGGATAGTTAAAGACTTTCTAGACGTGTTTCCTGAAGAGCTACTTAGGTTGCTTCTAGATCGTGAAGTAGAGTTTCCGATGTCTATCGCTCCTTATAGAATGGTGCCGAAGGAGCTCATTGAGCTTAAGGCTCATATTCAAGAGTTACTGGATCGTGGGTTCATCCGCCCTAGTGTGTCTCCGTGGGGAGCACCAGTTCTGTTCATGAAAAGAAGGATGGGTCCATGCGTATGTACATCGACTACCGGCAACTGAATAAGTTGACCATCAAGAATAAGTATCCCCTACTTAGGATAGACGATCTGTTTGACCAGTTCTGAGGTGCTTCAGTTTTCTCTAATATTGATCTTCGATTAGGGTATCACCAATTGAGAGTTAAAGAGGTTGATGTGCATAAGACGACATTTAGGACTTGTTAAGGACATTACGAGTTCCTAGCAATGCCATTTGGACTGACGAATGCACCAGTAGCTTTCATGGATCTGATGAACCGAGTGTTCCAGCCTTATCTGGATCGGTTCGTAGTGGTATTTATTGACGACATACTGGTGTATTTGAAGACTGAGGATGAGTATGATGAAAATCTTAGGGTGGTTCTACAGATTCTACGAGAGAAACAACTATACGCCAAGTTTAGTAAATGTGAGTTCTGATTACATGAAGTAACGTATTTGGGACATGTGGTTTCAGCTGAGGGGATTAGAGTTGACCCTCGAAGGATTGAGGTTTTCTTGGATTGGAAGCAACCTAAAACTGTATCTGAGATCCACAGTTTTCTAGGACTGGTAGGGCATTATCGACATTTTGTAGAGGGGTTTTCATTGATTACAGCACCCTTGACTAAGCTACTACGTAAGGGTGAGCCATTTAATTGGACTGATACGCAACAAGAGAGCTTTGAGAAGCTTAAGACTTTACTGACTGAGGCCCCTGTTCTAATACAGCCAAAGTCTGGAAAAGAGTTCACTATCTACAGCGATGCATCATAAGTTGGTTTGGGATGTGTGTTAATACAAGAGGGTAGGGTAGTAGCGTATGCGTCTCGTCAGCTTAAGACTCATGAAGCGAATTACCCGACGCATGACTTGGAGTTGGCCGCTATGGTATTCGCATTTAAAATCTGGAGGCATTATCTATATGGTGAAAAGTGTATCATGTAACACCCCAAACTCAACCTAGATGTTATGGCCGAATCTGCGATGTCACATTGAAGTGCGTTTTGAAAAGTATCATTCTTTTTGAAAAAAATATTTACTATATTAAAACCCTCATAATGGACTTTTATAAAACTATTAAGTTTTTATTTCATTGTTGAAAACTCAAGTTGGTTAGCAAAATTTTAATCATATTTGGTTGTTATTACATTTTAAAGGAAATGTTTGTTGCGGAAGCTTTTGAAATACGTTATAGTTGCGTGGTGTTTTGAAAATATATATCTTTTAAGAAAACTCACATCCTACTGCTAGCAAATATAAATCAAAATAAGTAAACTCCAAATTAAAGTAAAATTTAAAGAGGCCCTATTACATAACAATTACCCGAATTAAATAGCTTAAAGATTAAAGGTTTAAAACAGTTGCAAAAGCAGTTGTGTGGCCTCCATCAAGTCCCTCGCAGCACCGACCCGCCTAAGGATTACCTGCACAGGAAGGCAGAAGGGTGAGTTTAAATAAACTCAGTGTGTAATCCCTTATTAAACAAACAATCAGTCATACAATAGGCAAATACAGTCTGGGCCTAAGCCCATTTCAGTAACAGTCTAGTAACAGTTAGGGCCTTAGCCTAATACAGTAACAGTAATAGAAATGCAATCAGAAGTCCTACCCATCCATCCTCTACACTCCACTCTGTCCAGCCCTACACTCCATGTGGGTAGGGGTGTTCAGTCGATTAACCGACCCAAAATAATATTAACCGAATTAACCGACCCTTCAAAATTTTTAACCGTTAACCGAGCCGAAATGTTTTCAAAAAAATTACCGAACCGAAATTTTTTCGGTTAATTCGGTCAGTTAACTGAATTAACCGAAAATTATATGTTTTTTTTATTTTTGGTTAAAATAAGTATAAAATTAACCGATTTAATAGAATTAACCAAATTACCCAAATTAACCAAATTAACCGAATTAACCGAATTATTTGTATAAAATTATATGTTTTTTATTTTTATTTTTAGTTTTAGTTTTAGATTTTTATTTTTATTTATTAAATTATTTGTAATTTTTATGATTGGGTTGGGTAATTGGGTTGGGTTGGGTATTTGGGTTAATATATATTAGATTGGGTATTTAGGTTTATGTTGGATTGGATTTGAGTGAATAGTGGGCTATTTATATATTATAATTTTATTTATTAATTTTTTCTTAAAACTGAAAAATTTGGTTAATCGATCGTTCAAACCGAATTAATCATTAATCAAGACTCAAAAATTATTAACCGACCCCGACCGAATTAATTCGGTTAACCGACCGATTAACCAAATTCGGTTAACCGATCGATTAACCAAATTCGGTCGGTTAACCAAATTTTTTCAGTTTTACTCGAATTTTGCACACCCCTACATGTAGGGATAAAATCGACCCACCCAACCCTACACTCCAAAATATAGCACCGATTGCGGCACTAAATAGTATTTGCAACAGAGCTGCCAGTACAGTACACTTCCTCCAAATATATCAAACCCACCCCTATGCAATATGACATGTCATAATACCATACGTGTATGCAACATGTGATGCTCAAATATAGTAAAACATATCATAGGGGTATATCAGTCATTTTACCGCTTAGGGGTGTAATAGTCATTTCATCAGTATGGGGTCCAAGTATACTTATCGACCCAACAGTAGGGCCACAGTCATCTCGGGCGACCCGTGCAACTATAATGGTCAAATAGTAAAAATGGGCCCAAAGCCCATAACACGACCCATGTGGTGCCACACGCACGTGTGGCCCAATAAGCCCAAACATGGCCTTAGCTGTGCAAACAACATAGCCTAGACCAATAATTTTCACACGCCTATGTGGTTTACTCGTGTGGGCCCCACGGGCTTTGGCCTAACGTAGCCCAGACTGATCTAAGCCCATGAAATCGCTCATGGTGGCCTCTACTGTCAAACGCCCACGTTTTATGCGTTTTGATCACCACACGAGCGAGCGTACGCTGGTGTAGAGTCAATAGTCATACGTTTTCGACTTTTGCCGATCTATGCTAATAGTAGTGTGATTACACATCTGTTTGGATTCTAGATACGCAACCCCTCTTGAAACGAATTGCATCTAAAACAATTGATCATTTCACAACTAATGTTAGATATGCTTGAGCCTAAACCAAAAACAATTGATTCACAGTAGTGTTGTTACCTTACTGCTCCAAACGGATGTAGTCTACCACTCCAATGGTAAACCCCGCTCGTTACGATTAGTAGCTGCCAAACACCATTTAATAGGACCAAATATTAGGAACTTAAGAAAAGAACAGTAAATACAAACCAACAACTTCCAACCAGTTGAGGCAAAAACTTCCACCCTTACCAAAGACTTACCATTCTAAATCACGTAGAACAGAACCAATCAGTCTAAGAATAGGAAATCAGTAGAAGAGGGGAATTGATCTGAAATAGCAAATAGAGTGTAGTGATTCAAGAAGAAAAAAAAAGAGAGGAAATGATGCTCAGATAAATAAAAGCTGAAATGAGAACAAATAGGGCAGAGGCTTACCTGAAAAAATTCAGCCAAAGGAGGGACGATTGAAAGAGAGAGAAAGGTACAGTATGCGGCCAAGATACAAGGTGAAGAGAGGTCAGAATTGAGAGAGTTGAGGGAGAAAAGAAAAGAATCACTGTGTACTAGCCAAACTGAAACTAGGAAAAATGGAAAGAAGTTGGTGAGGTATTCGACCAAAGAGGCTTGGTGCCAAAGAAAAGAGAAGCAAAGGCAATCGATGGACAAAAACGTTAGAAGAGAACAATCCGACAAAGACCAAAATGAGTAAAACTTCGAATGAACAAGCAAGGAAGCCAAACTAATAAATAGCCAAATTTGGCACCAAAGGTAAAAAAAAGAAGCTAATGCCGATTTTGCCAAAACGAACTCCTAATTTGGCAAGACCTCAAACAACCCCTACACTAGGCTCATTCAACCCTTTTCCACCTCAGCTGAAACACTCCTAAACAAGAGTTCAATTTCGGCACAACCTTCCCTAATTCCAAATTCCACAAAATCCTCCTAAAATCCCTCTTCCATTATCTCCTCAACCGCTCATTCAAACTCTCCTCAACTAGCAGAGTTTCAGTCAACTTCAACTTCCCATACGGCTGAGCTGTAAAATAAACACCCCTTCCGACCACCAGGACTCGAACCTCAGACTGCAAACATAGGTAACACACCACTTACCCCCTAGACCAGTAGGCTCTTTATGACTTGATCTCCCCATAATTATTTAAGAACCCGCTATCAAGAAGCAAGGGTTTTATTCAATTAAAACAAAATTTTTGCTAAAGCCCAGGCTTGAACCCAAGACTTCTTAGACACTTCCTAGGACATTCAGAACACTTAACCACTGAAGCATATACACAGTTGTGCAACATAACATACAAAAATAAATACCTAGATTTTGGGGCATTATAACTCTACCCCCTAAAAGAAAATTTCGGCCTCAAAATTTATTTGATCAAAACAGATGAGGGTATTGTTGTTGCATCACCTCCTCGAGTTCCCACGTGGCCTCCTCAGAACTGTGATTCCACCACAACACTTTAACCAGTGGAACAGAGTTCCTCTTTAGAATCTTCACATGACGGTCTAAAATCTGAATAGGCTCTTCCTCAAAGGTCAGATCTGGCCTAACCTCAATCTCCTCAGTCGAGACTATGTGCACAAGATCAAAACGATATTGCCTTAGCATAGAGATGTGGAACACATCATGAATCCTATCCAATTTTAGAGGTAACTCAAGTTGATAGGCAACTGGTCCCACACGCTTCAATACACGGTATGGCCCAATGAACCTAGGGCTTAACTGACCCATCCGACCAAACCTCAGTACCTTCTTCCATCGCGAAACCTTGAGAAAAACCAAGTCCCCCATAGAAAACTCAGTCTCCTTATGCTTAAGATCCACGTACGACTTCTATCTATCAAATGCCGCCTTCAGTCGATCCTAAATTAGTCTAACTTTGTCTTCAGTGTCAGAAACCAACTTAAGACCCAGAATACGCCACTCACCTAACTCAGTCCAACAAGGAGTACGACACCTACGACCATATAATGCCTCGTAAAGTGCCATCTATATGCTAGACTGGTAGCTATTGTTGTATGCAAACTCTACCAATAGCAAATAATCCTCCCAACTGCCCCGGAAGTCAATCACACAGCTCTTTACATGTCTTCCAATATCTGAATCACCCTCTCTAACTGCCCGTCTGTTTGAGGATGGAACGCAGTACTGAAGTCCAACCTTGTACCCAAAGCCTCGTGTAACCTTTTTCAGAACTGAGACGTGAAGCAAGGATCTCTATCAGATATTATAGAAATTAGTACCCCATGCAGTCACACTATCTCAGACACATATAGCTTAGCCAGTTTCTGCAGCGAGTAATCAGTATGAACATGTATGAAATGGGCAGAATTGGTCAATTGATCCATGATGACCTTTACTGAATTCTTCTTAGTAGGCGTTAAGGGCAGCCCACTAACGAAGTCCATAGTCATTCTCTCCCATTTTCACAGTAGAATCTTGACTGGCTAAAGCAACCCTGAAGGTAACTAGTGTTCAGCCTTAACTTGCTGACAAGTAAGGCCTTTACCCAGGAAATCGGTAACTTCACGTTTAAGACCTAACAACCAATATAACTCACGAATGTCTCGTTACATCTTATTCCCACTAGGATGCATAACATAAGGACTATTATGCACCTCCTGTAGTATCGACTGCCTCAGATCAATATCCTTCAGTACACAGACTCTCCCACGAAAAAAAAGTACCCCTTCGCGATTCAGTCCAAAATCTAAAGTTTCCCCATTCTCTTACTGTCGAAAATGAAGACCCAAAGACTCATCCTCCAACTGTTTCCCCTTAATCTGCTCAATCCAATTGGTTTAGCTTGAAGTTCTGCAAACAAGCTGCCATCGTCAAACAAACTGAGATGAGCAAACATTTCCCTATGATCCACCATAGCCCTACGACTCAGTGCGTCGGCCATAATGTTGGCCTTACCAGGGTGATATTCAGTCGAACAATCATAATTCTTAAGCAACCCAATCCATCTACGTTGCCTAAAATTTAACTCCTTCTGAGTGAGGAGATACTTGAGGCTCTTGTGATCTGTGTAAATGATACACTTCTCACCATACAAGTAATGCCTCCAAATTTTTAGTGCGAATACTAATGCGGCCAATTCCAAGTCATATGTCAGATAGTTTGCCTCATATGTCTTCAGCTGCCGAGACGCATAAGCCACCATCTTACCTTCTTGCATCAACATACAACCTAAACCAATGTGTGATGCATCGCTGTAGATAGTAAACTCTTTCCCAAACTCTGGCTGAATCAAGATAGGAGCCTCAGTCAAAACTTTCTTAAGCTTCTCAAAAATTTCTTGCTACTTATCATTCCAGTTAAACGGTATCCCTTTACGCAACAACTTATTCAGAGGTGCAGCAATCAATGAAAACCCATCTACAAAACTTTTATAATACCCTGCCAAACCCAAAAAACTTCGAATCTCAGATACCGAATTAGGCTGCTTCTAATCCAGAACATCTTCAATTTTCTAAGGATCAACCCTAATCCCCTCAGCAGATACCAAATGACCCCAAAAAGTTACCTCTCGAAGCCAGAATTCATACTTGCTGAATTTTGTGTACAGTTATTTTTCCTTCAGAATTTGCAGAACCACTCGGAGATGTACATCATGTTCATCTTCAGTTTTCAAATACACTAAAATATCATCTATAAACACCACTATGAACCGATCCAGATAAGGCTGGAACACTCGGTTCATCAAATCCATAAAAGTCGTTGGTGCATTCGTCAGGCCAAACGGCATTACTAGGAACTCGTATTGACCATAATAAGTCATCAATCTTCTTATCCCTCAGTTGATGGTACCCAAATAAAATATCTATTTTAAAGAAAACCGAAGCTCCATGAAACTGGTCGAATAGATTATCAATCTTTGGTAAAGGGTACTTATTCTTAACAGTTAATTTATTCAGTTGCCAGTAGTTGATGCATATACGCATGGATCCGTCCTTTTTCACAAATAATACCGGTGCTCCCCACAGAGACACACTAGGATAGAGAAACCCTCAATCTAGTAACTCTTGAATCTGAGCTTGAGCTTCTCAAGCTCCTTCGGTGCCATTCTATAAGGGGCAATGGACACTGGAGCTGTACCCGGTAGGAGCTCAATCACAAACTCAACTTCACGGTTTGGAGGTAACCCAGGTAGCACATCGGAAAAGACGTTCGAAAAGTCCTTAGATGTTCTGATATCTTTAACAGCTGGGACCTTAGAACTCGAAGCACTGATGTTGGCTAGATACGCCTCACAACCCTTACAAACCAACTTCTCAGCTCTAAGTACAGAAATCACATTCGACAGATAATTCCGACACTCCCCAAGCATAACTACCTCATCACCCTTTTCAGTTTTCAATACTACCCGTTTTGTAGCACAGTCCAAATTCACTTGATACTTAACCAGCCAGTCCATGCCCAATATTAAATCAAATTCTCCAAAAGGAAGTTCCATTAAATTCGCCAATAAGATCACTCATTGGACCTCCAAGCGTACATCCTTAAACAGTTTATTCACTCTCACTGTCTGCCCTAACGAACTCAGTACAGTAACCTCACTCGTAGTGCTTTCAACCATAATACCTAAAGTCTCAGACACAATGCATACTATATACGAGTGCGTAGACCCAACATCAATCAATGCAGTATAAGGTACATTATGGATAAAGAATGTACCCGTAATAACATCTGGATCGTCTCCGTCCTCTCGGCAACGTGCAGCATAAACCAGTGCTGGATGCCTCACCTCAATATGACCAACACCTCTGCCAGGTGCTCCACGACCACGACCCATACCATTTCCACCTCTGACCTGACCACGGCCTCTCGGTGGCTGCTGAACACCTCTCGACAGCTGAACAGTACCCATACCAGTAGCTTGCATCTGATCGGGCCTCTGTGGACAATCTCTGATGCGATACTCTAAAGATTCGCACCTCAAACATGCCCTTATCCGTTTCCAGCACTCGCCTTGATGGCGTCTCCCACAATCAGCACAAGGCTGCGACCCAAAAGCAGCAACAGGGGGCCCAACTCTGACTGGCCCATCAACTCTGGCCTTTTTCTTAGGCCTCACAGCTGAACTTGAGGGGTCCCAAACCCTCTTGTTCCTTCCCCTGTCCTTCTCACGATTCTGGCGCTCAATGTGCTTCATATCCTTAGTGATTTTTACCTTTCCCACTAACACAGCAAAATCTTACTCCCTATAAGAAGCTATTAGAACTTATAGATCATCTCTAAGGCCGTCCTCAAAGCAAACACAGTGCTCATATTCAGTTGCCACCATCCCACGCGCATAGCGGCCAAGTCGCAAAAAGTCAAACTCATATTCAGCTACTAATTTATCTCGAGTCAAATTCAGAAACTCTCTCCTCCGGGAATCCACATAACTAGTGCCCACATATTTCCCTTGGAATGCAGTTTTGAAAATTTCCCAAGTCAACCGGTCAGGCTGACTGTAAGCCACCACTGATAAACTTCATCTTGTAGCAACTACACTGTACCTTTTAATTTCTGCTCTGGGGTGCAATCGAGGTCATCCATGGTCCTCTCTATGGCCTCAATCCAATATTCAGCCACATTAGGGGCAATTCTAGCAATACCCCTATAGATCTCAGCCCTATTAGACCTGAGTCATTCCGTCACCGACCCACGACACACAGTACAAGTATTAGGCCTAGTAACCCTTTCCAAAATCTGTAACATAGCTTGGGATAGTGTGTCATTCCTAGCTGCTCCATGTGTAACCCAGCCTCAGTCACAAGTGAAGTCGGTGCCTCCCTAGCTTCATTGTTAGGCATATGACCCGATGCCGACGACCTAGCCTAAGCACCTCCACGGCCTTTGCCGCGTCCTCTTGTACCCTTCCACGAGTACCTCTGGTGCTTATATCGATTTGCGTATTATCTGAATTATAAATATTATGTATCAATTTACAGTTCCAGTGTTTATTACAGGATATGTTACGAAAAATATTATCAATAATTTAGAGTTTTGTTCCGCAGATCGCAGTCTTGCTACAGTTTTACATTACCCTAACAAAGTGTTTCAGTATAGTCAATTGTCTACAGTAATCTCAGTATTTCAATTTAAACAAATAATAGTTTTAGAGAACTTACAGGATTAGCACCGGAGACTCAGTTTGACACATATTCAGTTAAACATTTTCCAAATATTTTTAAATAATTGAAATAGTTCTTTTTCGAAGTTTTAAGTTTTTAAAGAAAAACTCAAATCCACAGCCGAGTTTTGTAACTTGGCTCTGATACAACTAAATGTAACACTCCAAACCCGGCCTAGACGTTATGCCCAAATCCGCGATGTCACATTGAAGTGCGTTTTGAAAAGTATCATTCTTTTTGAAAAAAAATCTTTACTATATTAAAACCCTCATAATGGTCTTTTATAAAACCTTTAAGTTTTTATTTCATTTTTCAGAACTCAAGTAGGTTAGCAAAAGTTTAATCATTTTTTGTTTTTATTACATCTTAAAGGAAATGTCTGCTGCGAAAGCTTTTGAAATACGTTATAGTAGCGTGGTGTTTTGAAAACAGATATCTTTTAGGAAAACTCACGTCCTACTGCTAGTAGATATAAATCAAAATAAGTAGAATCCAAATTAAAGTAAAATTTAAATAGGCCTTATTACATAACAATTACCCAAATTAAATAGCTTAAAGATTAAAGGTTTAAAATAGTAGCAAAAGTAGTTGTGTGGCCTCCATCGAGTCCCTCGCAGCATCAACCCACCTAAGGATTACCTGCACAGGAAGGCAGAAGGGTGAGCTTAGATAAACTCAGTGTGTATCCCCTTATTAAACAAACAATCAGTCATACAATAGGCAAATACAGTCTGGGCCTAAGCCCGTTTTAGTAACAGTCTAGTAGCAGTTAGGGCCTTAGCCCAATACAGTAACAGTAACAGAAATGCAATCAGAAGCCCTACCCATCCATCCTTCACACTCCACTCAGTCTAGCCCTACACTCCATGTGGGGATAAAATTGACCTACCCATCCCTACACTCCAAAATATAGCAGCACCTTCTTTGTACTAAACAATATTCTGATGAAAGAGCCGCGATGACAAGACAATTCCTCCAAATATATCAAACCCACCCACATGCAATATGACATTTCATAATAGCATAGTGTATGCAACATGTCATGCTCAAATACAACCAAACATATCATATAGGGTATATCAGTCATTTTTCCTCTTAGGGGTATAACAGTCATTTCATCAGTATGGGGTCCAAGTATACTTATTGACCCAACAGTAGGGCCACAATCGTCTCAGGCGACCCATGCAATCATAACGGTCAAATAGTAAAAATGGGCCTAAAGCCCATAACACGGCCCATGTGGTCCTACACGCACGTGTAGCCCAATAAGCCCAAACATGGCCTTGGTCGTGCAAACAACACAACTTGGCCTAATAATCTCTACATGCCTGTGTGGTTTACCCGTGTAGGCCCCCGTGCCCGTGGGGCCCACATAGTCTATTTCGGCCCAACATTGCCCAAATTGGCCTAAGCCTATGAAATCACTCATGGTGGCCTCTACTGTCAAACACCCACGTTTTATGCATTTTGATCACCACACGAGCGAGCGTATGCTAGTGTAGCAATAACAGTCATACGTTTTCGGCTTTTGCCGATCTATGCTAATAGTAGTGTGATTACACACCTGTTTGGATTCTAGATACGCAACCCCTCTTGAAACGAACTGCACCTAAAACAATTGATCATTCCACAACTAATGTAAGATATGCTTGAACCTAAACCGAAAACATTTGATTCACAGTAGTGTTGTTACCTTACTGCTCCAAACAGACCTAGTCTACCACTCCAAAGGTAAACCCCGCTCGTTACGATTAGTAGCTGCCAAACACCATTTAATAGGACCAAATATTAGGAACTTAAGAAAGGAACAATAAATACAAATAAACAACTTCCAACTAATTGAGGCAAAAACTTTCACCCTTACCAAAGACTTACCACTCTAAATCACGTGGAACAGAATCAATCAGTCTAAGAACAAGTAATCAGTAGAAGAGGGGAATTGATCTAAAATAGCAAATAGGGTGTAGTGATTTAAGAAAAAAAAGAGAGAGGAAATGGTGCTCAGATAAATAAAAGCCGAAAGGAGAACAAATAGGGCAGAAGCTTACCTAACAAAATTTGGCCAAATGAGGGATGATTGAAAGAGGGAAAAGGTACAATATGTGGCCAAGATACAAGGTGAAGAGAGGTCAGAATCGAGAGATTTGAGGGAGAGAAGAAAAGAATCACTAAGTACTAGCAAAACTGAAACAAGGAAAAATGGAAAGAAATTGGTGAGGTATTCCGCGAAAGAGACTTAATGCCAGAGAAAAGAGAAGCAAAGGCAATCGGTGGACAAAAACGTTAGAAGAGAACAATCCGAAAAAGACAAGAATGAACAAAACTCTAAATGAACAAGCACTATTCGGCCACAACAAGCAAGGAAGCCAAGCTGAAAAATAGCCAAATTCAGTACCAAAGGTAAAAAAAAGAAGCTAATACCGATTTTTCCAAAAGGAACTCCTAAGTGGGCAAGACCTCAAACAACCCCCACACTAGGCTCATTCAACCCTTTTCCACCTCAGCCGAAACTCTCCTAAACAAGAGTTCAATTTTGGCACAACCTTCTCCACTTCCAAATTCCATAAAATCCTTCTAAAATCCCTCCTCCATTACCTTCTCAACTGCCCATTCAAACTCTCCTCAACTAGTAGAGTTTCGGTCAACCAGTTAGAGCTACCCCCAGAGTTAGATCAGATCCATGACGTGTTTCACGTCTTTATATTGAGGCACTACCGCTCTAATCCATCACATATTGTTCTAGTTGTGGAGATTGAGGTTAGGCCAAATCTGACTTTCGAGGAAGAGCCGATACAGATATTGGATAGGGATGTAAAGGTTCTGAGGAAGAAGTCGATTCCGCTGGTTAAAGTTCTTTGGCATAACCATAGCTCTGAGGAGGCCATGTGGGAGCCTGAGGATGCGATGCGTCAGCAGTATCTTTAACTTTTCTAATCAGGTAAAAATTTCGAGGGCGAAATTTTTTTTAAGGGGTAGAGTTGTAATGCCCTGAAAATACCTATTTATGTTTCTGTAATTAGTTGACAACTAAGTATCTACTTTAGTGGTTAAGTGTTTGGGGGTGTGTGAGAGGTCCCAAGTTTAAGCCCTGACTTGAACTAATTTTGATATTTTTGGGAATGAAGCCCTATCTCTAGTCAGTAGGCTCTTAATTAAATGTTTGTAAAATTATATCAGAATGGGCTTGCTGGTCTGGTGGTTAAGTTGAGTGTGCGTGTGATAGAGGTCCTATGTTTGAATCCCTACGTGAGTAAGGGAATTATTTTTGCTAGAGGCCGTAACAGTGTTTGAGGAAAACTGGATTCTGAGTAGTGGAGTTGATTGGGCAAGTGGGGGAGTATTTTAGAGGATTAGAGAGTTAGCGAGATATTTTCTTGATCCCCATTACCGAAATTATCTCTCTCCCTAAGGAGTCTCTGGAGTTTCTCCTCTTTCTCCCCCCTTTTTGCTGCCGAAAATTCAATCACCTCCTTACTCTCTCTTTTGCGATTTCATTTCTATTCATTTCTATTGTGCAAGTTGGATTACGCTCGTGCGGTAAGTCTTTTTTTTGGGTAGCCTTAATGTTTTTCCTAATTAAGTGATTGAAGATGGGTTTTGGTGACAAGAATCAATCAAGGGGATGTGCATCGGCCCCAAGCGCCGTTTTAAAGGCGTGAAAGTACTATTTTATTTTGAAGTAAGAGTTGTCGCTCAAATGGTGAAATTCCCATTTTGCGTTTTGGTTAATTCAGATGTTTAAGTGATTAATCGAGTGTATACTGTACAATTATAGGTTGGGATTGCTGGGAGTGGCTTTTGCATCGAAAACAAACAGGTGTGTACCCGAAAATGCAAAAAACAAGGTTTCAGCGAAAGCCAAAAATCATTCTTTGACACCACACGGGCGTGTGGTCGCCCGTGTGGTAGGCCATGTGACTGAACATGGCCATGTGGTCGACAAGTCAGACCGTACGCGTATGACACGACTGTGTGAAGGCCAGGTGGGTCGTGTGTGACACACAGGCTTGACCAATTTGGGCTATATGGGCCACACGAGTGTGTGGGCCTACACAGGTGCACCACATGGGCATATGGGCCCATACGGGCAGACCACATGGGCGTGTGAGCCTAATTTACTGATTTGTTTGCTATGGTTGCACGGGTTGCCCGAGACGACTGTGAACCTACTATGGTGTCGATAAGCAATGCTTTGATCCCTAATTGACTGAATGAAGTCTGTGTAACTATTTACGGAGGATGATTATAATACTGTACTGATTATATGCATGACACTATGTGAAAGCATGCGATGACTGTATGTTGCATTGCATGGGGATGGGATGATATAAGTGGAGGAAGTGTATCAAAAGGCTTTAAGCCTAATATACTGGCAGCACGACTGTGACTTACTGATGGCTTCAAGCCTAATACAGGCAGCCCAGCTGCAAACCACTGCTAGTACCGCATTCGGTACTTTTTCTTGAGTGTAGGGTTGGACGGGGATGGAATGTAGAGGCTGGCTGGGTAGGATTTGATATTGCATATCTATGACTGTACTGCTTATTGATACTGTAATGGGCCAAGGCCTTACTGCATGACTGATTCTGTACTGATACGGGCTAATGCCCAGACTTGACTGATATCGACATTGAAAAGGGCTTAAGCCCAGACTGTGTTTGTCTGTTTGTATGCTGGGATCACACTAAGTTCTCGTAAACTCACCCTTCTATTTTATCCGTACAGGTAATCCTCAGACATAGGTGGATTGGTGCAGCGAAGGACTCGACGGTGGCCACATGACCCATTTGACTTTGTCTCATACTTATCTATGGCTTTAAATTTTATTTTGGGTAATTTTTATGTAAAATGGCCTCTACGGATTTTGGATTAAATTTGGGTTTTATACTATGTTATGATTATGGCTGCTAGTAGTAGGTAAAAATTTGGGTTTTCAAAAGAAATGCATATTTTAACAAAATACCCTCGACGAAGCAAACTGTTTTAAAAAAGCTTCCGCAACGTATAATGTTTTGAAAACTAACGACTGAAATAAATTCACGATTTTACAATTAATGGAAGATAATGATGAAATCTAAACAGAAAAACGATTTTTGCAAACGAGACTTATTCTGTACACACTTCTATGTGACATCGCCAGATTCGGCCATAGCGTCCAGGCCGAGTTTGGGGTGTTACTACACATATGTTTTGTACCTTTGACTCAAGGTTGTGATTATAAATGCTTTTGGTCATTTGGTTTGTGTCTTATGGAAGTAACTTGAATATGGTAAATGGATGAAATGAAATGAATGATTTAGTATGCTAAGCACATCTTTATGGCACTAATTTGTGGTTGTTGAATGTGTAATTGTTGAATGTTTAAATTGTGGTACCAATGAGGGTGCATTGGTTAGGCCCTTAGGTTTGTTGTTTTGATATGTTTTAGGCTTACTAGAATGTGTTTTGAAGGTATGTGAAAGGTTGAAATTAGTTTGGCTTGGCACCTATGGAATGGGCATTGTTTTAGCTTGATTTGGAAATCATTTTAGGTACACACAGCCTGTGACACGGGCTGTTACAAGACCATGTCTTATTGATTTTAAAGTGGAGGTTTTTCCACACTGCATCTTGCTGTTAGGCGGTCGTGTGACTTTATTTTGAATATTCACATGGTCTGCAACACGACTGTGTGACCCTATTTTGATTTTCACACAAGTCAAGACACGACCATGTGACCCATATTTTGAATTGTACATAGTTTGGCCACACAACATGGGCTATGTCACATGGGCTAGCCACACGGCCGTGTGACCCCTGTTTATAGTTTTTCTTACATTTTTCTGTTTTGTTTCAAATACGTCCCTAATTATTCCTAAATTGGTTTTTAGGCTATGCAAGGTCGATATAAGACCCATAAGCATATTTAGAACATGAATGATATTTAGATTTGAACATTTGTTATTTAAGTTAATAAATAATTGATTTTATGATGTAAATTGTTTCTATATGTGCCGTAATACTCTGCAACCCTAATTCAGTGACGATGATGATTTAGGAGTGTTACACAGTAACTCATATAGCTCATTTGGTCTCTAAACAATAACTAAAATATCAATTTGATACTTTAAGATTTTCTTAATAGTAAATACAAATAAAACCTAAACAATTCAAAAAAAATTAAAAATCTGAAAGTTCATAACTTTTTCTGAAATTAAAAAATATTCTTTAAAATTACAAGTACACAAAAAATTCTTGAAAATTTAAAATATTCATAAGGTTCTAAAAAAATTCGTAATATTCCAAAATAAAAATATAAAAATTGATTTTTTTCTATGAGTTGTTATAATTTACTCCACAATCATCCTTCTATGGGAAATGTTTGCAAATATCACTTCACAATTCGAACCATTGGTATCATTTGTTTCACCCTTTTGATATGCTTTACTATAAATTTTTATACGGTAAATAAATCATATGAAATCACTTCAATACACTCTAAAATTAAGCCTTCTTCATTCAAAGGCATTTTTCTTAATATAGGTTAATATAGGTTTTTAACATAATAGAAAACTACAAAGATATTGAATAAATTTGAATAACTTGGACGATCCATCAAGTAGAGAAATAAAATTTTCAGCTTATCAAGTTGATCATCTTTGGCTTACTTTGGAAATGGTGATTGTCATCCAAAATGAAGATGAGTAGCAAAAGAACTTGCATTTACTTATATCATCATCAAGTTTAGAAAAGGAAAGAGCAATACAGTGGAAAGTTGTGTAGTCAAACAATTAGAGTTTAGTTTTTTTCTGATATAGCTCTTTAGAATTTTATGATTTTTTATTATTTTCATAATTTTCAAATAATTTAATTTAAAAATATTTTTATAATTTTAGAAAAGTAAGTTATGAATTTTTAGTTTTTTAGAATATTTTGGATTTACTGTTAATTTTTTTTAAAAGTATAAAATTGATATTTTAGTTATAATTCAAGGACCAAATTAGCTATTAAGCTTATGAGTTAATGTGTCATGTCATTTGTCCGCTAGTGATAACTTTGTAACATTTCATAGTTCAGTGGTGCTGTACCCCTATTCAAGCTGGACCACCCTAGGGCTACTCAAGGGTCATCGTGTTGGACCTAGTGTCCTAATTGTAGTATTTTTGTCTAAGTACACTTGTGTTTTTTTTTGAACAGATTGGTTTAAAATCATTCATGAATTACATTAATACTTTATATTATTGTCCTCAAATGGTTTTTGCACGCAAAGAAATATGGAAGTTGTAACGACCCGTTTTTCAGTGATGACAGAATAGTGGTTTCGAGACCCTAAATTTTTGTCACGTCGGCTCATAAAAAATATTTATAGAATATTTACAAAGTCATTAGGGTCATATTAAATTTTGGTGAAGAAATTTTATTTGTTTACTTAGTTAATTTGAGAGAAAGGACTAAATCGCAAAAGATGGGAAAATCTAATCATAATTGAATTAGACGAGATAAATGGTTTAATTAATAAAGGAGGGAGGACTTATGTAGTAATTAAACCTTAGTGAGATTAAATGGATGATTTTACATGTTAAATTAATTGGTTGTGTGCTAAATATAAAAGGGTATAATCGTAATTAGATAATAAAATAAAGTAAAATAATAGAAAAAAATAACATTGTCATCTTCCACAAGTGAAAGGAACTAAAATTTAGGGTGAAAGAACACTATTGCCATCAAGCTAGGTTCAGCCATCCTCATTACTTGCATGTAAGCTCAATTTTGCTCCGTTTCTTGTAATTTTTATGTTTTTGAAATCGTTGCAAATAGGTCTAGCTAGCTCGTACATTTATTTTTGAAACTGTTAAAAATTTTAAAAGTTGTCATTGATGAATTTTGAATGTTCTTGATGATTAATATGTGTTTAAAGCTTTGATATGTGCCCCTATTTGTACTTCGATACCCCTGAACACATTTACGTGTGTTGTTATACTCTGGTACGCCTGAAATCTAATAGTATATGAATTGTATCTAATTGTGTTAGATTGAAAGTAATACTTTGATCTTACTAAGTTGTGTAAATCTATCGAATCTTGTGGATTGTTTTGTAGAGTTCTATTGTTAACACTTGGAAGGATCAATCAATCTGCTCACATTATCCATCAATGTTGGTAGTTCTTGTGTCTCTTGGGGTAGTGGCAAGTATATGTGGTTAAATAGGTTGTTTTGGTACAATTTGATACTCTACTAAACTATGTACATAGGTATTTTATCATGCTTGTAAATAGGTTTCTTTTTGGTATAATTTGAATGGTATGAAAGTGAACACTTGTGGTATGTTTTGGTACATGGTTGAATTAAGTTACTATGCAAGAAATGGATCAACGATAATATGTTTTAGTTGTTGAAACTTTGATATAGTTGTGGTGTCTATGAATGGCACATTGGTTGGTTGATTTAGGACATTAAAATGGTATGTTTGTGTAATGGTGAATTATGTTCATGTTCATTGGATACATGTTTAGAATGGTTAGACTGGTTAGGTGTGATTTGCTCATGAAATGGCTAAAATATGAATGTTTAAGTATGGTTTGATGCCTTGTTAGTATGCACAAGTTGTTTAATTAGTCATGCATGAAATGGAATTGGGAATGGCTTGTTTTAGGTGAATTTTAGGTCCACACAACCTGAGCACAGGCCTGTGACTCAGTCATGTGTGACACACGGCCTGGCGACACAGTCGTGTGTTTTCTAAAGGTTTCTTTGTATGCAAGTCAGTGAGTTACACAACATAGCACACGGCCTGACACATGGGCGTGTGAGGGAATTTTGAAAGTTACAAGGCCTAGCACACAGGCATGTGACACGACCGTGTGGCCCTACTCAGAAAGTTACATGGGTAAGGACACGGGCTGGGACACGACCGTGTGTCTCTAGTTTGAAGGTTACATGGCCTGAGACATTGGCAAGTGTCTTAGTCATGTGAGGCACATGACCGTGTGACGCCTGTATCCAAATTTTTGTAACTTTTTCTTAGACTTTCCATATGTTTTCAAATTAGTCCCAAATCATTTCTAAGTTTCCCAAATCATTTCTAAGTTCTAGTGTCTTGAAGGCTCAATTTAGGGTTGATATGTATGTAAATGGTTGATTTATAATATTATTATGATAATGTATGAGATTTATGTTTAAATGTTCCATTTGTATGGTAATTCTCCGTAACCGTAATCCAACGATGAATACGGGTTAGGGGTGTTACAGAAGTAAATGCTACTCACTAGTTGTCTAAATGTTTAACTAATACTAAGAAATATTACGTGGTCAGATTGTAGTACGAAAAGATAACTTGTATTAGTATATGAACCTAAACATGTCCTTAGTCTAATAAAAAAATGAGCAAACCGATTAAAATACTAATATGTTGTCTATCAAGTTCAATTAGGGAGATGCCTTTCTTGGGCATTGGAGCGGAGGACTCCTGGAAGATAGATATATAGATGTCAATGACTAGACTGAAAGTACATCGAACAGGTCCCAATCAAAATAGATCCTAAATCTATTTATGATTTATTTACTTGTGACATTCATAGTGTGGAATACCTAAATCCTGAGTGGATGGCGAACTATATATGCATGGCTCATACACTTTGATGTAAGTAAAAGCCTGAGTTCAAATAGAAAATGAACCAAAAGTTGGTGCATTTGGTGTACATGTTGGGAAATATGCCTATATTGTAGTAAACATTTAACTATTTTCTATTTATTTGAACAATGAATAAATAAATAAAGTTAATTTAACATTTCACTATTATGTTATTTGTAATTATGTCTTTTATATTTTGCATGCATAGCAAATTTGTGACAAGCAAATATTAGCTCATTCATTGTCTAAAATTCAAACTGAGGATAACTGACATTGTAAAGAACATTTACGTTGTGAGAAAGACAACTTACTTTAGCGGATAATCTAAATGAGTCCGTAATCCTGTAAAAGAATCAATGTGAGCATTTGATTCAAATACTGAGAAGGATTATTACGTCATCTACAATTCCAATTGGGGAGATGGCTAGTCTTGGCTATCGGAGCAGTTGATTCCATGAGTAGAGACATAGGTGTATTAATTGGTAGAATGATACATTGGATTGGACCCGAGATAAATTAATTCTGAATCCGTTTGTGAACTAATTCACTTATGACGTTCATGGTGTGATTTACTAAAATCCTGAGTTAGTCACTGACTATTCATACGCAACTCATGTGCTTTGATATAATTGAAGGCTTATACTCTAAAGATGATCGAGCCTATAACTGGTATGTTGGGTACATGACTTGTGTATGGTATGGCTTTACTGGCAACAGTGGAATTCATAGCTCAATTAAAGAGTTAATGATATCCTCTCATTGGCATTGTGTGGATTGATAAATACGGAACATGGCCACGGGTTTCTAATTTTCGAACGAGCAATTTATCATAGTCATTTGTTGACAGTGATCATATTAATCATTAAGAAAATACAATGGTGATAATGAGATAAAATAGAATTGTATTGAGTGAGCGAATTTAACTCAAAGGAATCAAAGATATCATATGAGGGTAACACACACATGACGAGTTCATTGGACAAAATAGTTGGATGAATTACTTTCGTAAGGAGTATACAATAAGGAGTTTTCAACCATGGTACTTCTTGTGGACTGACTCCATGATTAAGTAATTACAAATTATAGGAATGATACTTCTGGACATAATTACAATCACTAGAGCCTAATTGTATATGTCTGATTGGTTCTTCCTCTAGCTCAACAAAAACTCGATCGGACTGCATTTGAATCAGAAGAAAATTCTACGACTTTTAGAATAATTTAATTGAGTCGATTTATTCGATGTGAAATTAAATTAAGTGGTCGTGAGAATTGTTCAACTAGAAAATTAGATTAAAGAATTTTCTTGAAAAATTAATTTGGAAAATCTAAGTGATTTTTGGAAAAATTAATTTTGATCAAGTAAAATTAAATTAATCAAATTAATTAAAATTAATATGATATTTTTGAAGTTAATTTTCAAGTTAGACAATTGGCCTAATGGGTAATTGAACTTGAAAATTGGACCTGAGATCGTAAATTGGGCCCTGGAGCCCAAAAATGAGACCAAGTCCTAAAAACTAGTTAAATTGGGCCGGTATGTGAAACCAGGTCGACAATCCAACCGGTGGCTAGACCAGATTGGTCATGTCGTCATTGATCTAGACCGAACTGGCAGCAGTTGAATTAGATTAGGGTGCCGTAAGAGTGTCACACCTGTATCACCGAACACGGCAGTGCCAGTGGTTGCGGCGGTGGCGTTCCGGTGTCCGATGGCAGTTAGTTGTTGGTGGTAGTGTGGTGGAAGAGTTACATTCCTACTGGAATTCTACTAGATAATTTGATTTTAGATTAATTATTTCAAAAATAATATTATTTTAATAGTTTAATATTAAATTAAATTTAATACTAATCTTAACTATATTTTATTAATTTAATATTAAAGTGATTATCTTAATATTAAATTTAATTTAATGTTTCCCTTGTAGATAAACATTCTATTATTTTAATAAGATCTAATATTAAATTTAATCTAATATTTATCTTGATAAATATTATATTAATTTAATATTAAAGTGATAAAGTTTAATCTTAATTGAACTCTCTAACTCTCCCTATATAAAGATAGTCTTGGGTCATTATTTACACACACTTGAATTGAAGAGAAAGTTGTAGAGAGAGAATTTTCTGAAGAGATTGTTCTAGATAATTTCTAGAGATATTTTTCTGATTTACAACTTGATCCAAAAGTTTAGAGAAAATACAAAATTACCCCACTGATAATTTTTGTGAAAAATTTTCTGATTCGAAGCAAGCCCACACTCGACAGACGTGAGCTTGAGGATAGTGGAGAAGACTACTCGGTCGAAGCGTTCAACCTAGACAAAATGAAAATCTACAATTTTGATTAAGTGTTTATTACTTTAGATATGACAACCAAGATCTTGTTTTGGAAAAAAGAATTAAAACTCTAGTTTTTCCATAAATTTATTTTCCGCTGTGTTTTCTAAACTCGTTTTTCCAATAGTGCGACTTTTGTAATATATAGCGTTATTAACAACAGTGGAACTCATAGCCCAAAATATGAGTAAATGATACTCTCTCATTGGCATTACATGGTTGATGAAAAGTAAATGTGGCCATGGGTCGTCCGTCTTTGTAATGGATGACTTGATCACTATTTGATAGTAATTGATTTTTCATGAAGAAAGATGTAATGGTTACCATGAGATAAAATAGGATCATACTGGAAGAACGAATATTATCCCAGAGAGATCAAGAATATCCTATGAGGGTAACACACTTATGACAAAGTCATTAGACGAGTATTGAGTAGTTGCTTTCATAATGGTATGTCATTGGGGAGAGCTCAGTCACGATACAATAGTGGAATGACTTCATGACTAACTGTGTTTTTAATGAATATGCAAAAAGCTGAAACTTAATTATATATCATTTGAGCCTCAACTAAAAATGTCCAATCAGTCCCTCCGCTAGCTTGTTGAAAATAAAAATGAATTGTGTGTTTGAATAGAAATGAATTGAATGAATAGGAAAAGAGAAATAGAAAACATTATTGAATGATTATGGATTTCTCTGAAATGGAGAAATAGAATAATTTGGAAATGAATATAGGTTTCCAAAGATGGATTTTAAAATGATTCATTTGCAATGCTATATGTATTACTTCAAAAATGATCGGAAGAATGAGTTTATTCTTTTGGACCATTTTGAAGCTCAAAAATGAAAATAAAGCATTTGGTCATAATGAACATGTTGAGTTGTGAAATATTAAACATATTTTCTTGAAATTTTACTAAGGGTAAAATCATCAAAATTTTCCTAAGGGTGAAATAGGGATGAGAAAATTGTTTTATATATAAATATTAAAGTTTGTTTTGGGAAATAGAAAAACTAAATAAAGTTGGATCACATTAAAGAGTATTGGGTTAAAAAGGTCTAAAAAGTACTCATAATTAGACTCGATATGAAAGGGGCCCAAAAACCTCTCATAGACATTAAGGGGGTGACAACCCTATCAGGAATACAAGGGTGTGTTGTCCACCCTAGTCCTGTTTTAAGTAAGATGTTTTTCTATTTGAAATAAACCACTACAACTCAACAATAGTTCTACCTTCTTTTCCTCCTATAAATAGATAGCACCAGTAGAGCTATTAACACAACTTTGAAAAAGTGTTACTCTACCAAAAAATAGATAGAATTTATTCTCAACTATTAAATATATTTTTCTAGAATAACAGTTGTATTGTTTCTATTAAAAAAGAGAGAATTTTTGTTTTCACCCCAAAAAGAAAAGAAAATTTTTTCTAGTTCTGTGTTTTGATTCAATTGGTGAGAGCTCATACTCGAAGTAATTTGTGATATGAGAAAAGAAAAAAAATAATTTGGTTGAAGGATGGAAAATGCCAAGAATTCGCTTAATCGAAAACACATGTATGATTTCAGTTCAAGGCTTATTGCTATAAATATCAGAAACTGGGCTAGTTTTCAAAATTTTAGTTTTCTTCTGTGCAAGAAAGTTGTTTTCAAACCAAAATTTTCCAACAATTGGGATCAAGTGTCAGGTTGTGCTATGTTTATGGTGTAAACTGAGATCGAATCCCTCTCTTCATCTTGTTTGGTTAATATTTGATAAGATGTGACTTTCTTATAATTATTCGCATGTTTAGGGGAATATATGTGAATGAATGCAATATTATATATATTTTTTATATATTAAAATTTTTTGTCAAGTTTGTGATTCTTAGGAAATAGACCGTAGGCTATCATCTCCAAGTAGGATTATTTTTATTTATAGAATTCTTGTGAGTTGAAAATAGACATAGGACATAAATGTAATTTTTTCAAAAAGAAATCCATGACAAGGAGAAGATGGAGCGATGGCGGTCGAAGACACAATGAATACCTTGTGGTGAAAAACTATGTATTTGTTTAGTTTTTCATTTATTTTCTAGAAATAGAACCATGGTAACCTTATCTGACAATTTTATTTTATTACCCATCTCTTTATATATCATTTTAATAATTATTTAGGATATAATTGTGATATATATATGTATAAGATGATCCACAGTTGATTTATTAAAGATAAAAAGTGTGGTAATGACAAAATACATGTGTTGTATTGTTCCATTAACTTATTTAGGTTATTTGATTACTGTGAGAAGTGTGGTAATGAGTAGGTGCATGTCTAGGATTGGATATGACAAAGAAAGACTTGGTTTTTAAGTGGTCAAATATGACTCACCTCTCTTTCTTGGGAACCTACTTGGTGCACAATTCACATTCACTTATTCTATTTTTTCAATTTTTCCCTTAAAAGAAAAACTATGGGGAACCAAAATTGTTTGATTGACTTTTGTGAATAATTGAACGTGAACATTATAAAATTTCCATATCATGTCATGTTTATATATGAGATAAGCATGCCATATAGTTTAGGAAAGAATGCCACATGTGCTTGTCATGCATATATTGATCATACATGATTGAAACTGTAAATTATAAAAACCTTTCATTTTTTTTTAAAATATTGAGTGGGAGAAGGTTTCAACAAAAGGCCTATGACTTCCATCAATGTTCCTTGTGACGGCATGGCAAATGCACTGCCCCACGATAATATTGTTATGTGGATTTCACTGAGGAGATTTCCTGAAAGAAAAAAGAATTCTTTTGTGATCAAATGGTAATTGGACTAGTCCTTGTGGTAGGCGTTATCATGCGATAGGTAAAGAAATTCTATCTTCAAAAGAGGACAACTTGTAATAGCCCATTTTAGTAATGTCAGAAACAATGGCTCCAAAACCACAATTTTGGCAAGTAAATTATTATTTTATTATTTATTATATGTCACCAGAATACTATTAAGGTAGTATTAAAGTTTCGTTAAGAAATTTTGAAGTTTACATAGTTAATTAAGTGAAAAGGACTAAATTGTAAAATGTGAAAAAGTTGAGTTCTATTAGTTAAAAGGGTCAAATGGCTATGGAAATGAAAGCTAATGGAATTATATGGGGTCAAATGGCTATGGAAATGAAAGCTAATGGAATTATATGGTAATTATACCATTCTTAATGTTAGTGGACATTTATGAGTAAGATTTAATTAATTTTTAAGTTAATAAACAAGGTTAAAATGGTAATTTAGAAAGTAAATTAAAACAAAACAAAATTAAAACATGTTTCATATTTTTGTTTTGTATTCAATTGATTGAAAAGAGGAAGAGAACCCTATTGTTGATAGCTAGGGTTCGGCCAAGTCTTTTCTTTGCATGGTATGAGGATTTGATCTCGTTTTTAATGATTTTTATGTTTTTGAGTTCGTTTTAGCTTAATCTAGCTAGCCCAGGGGTTAATTTGTAAAATTCTTAAAGGTTGAAGGTTATGCCATGGATTTTATCAGGAGGTTTGGATGTTAAATGATAGATTATGAATCTTGGTTGAAAAATAAACAAGTTTTGTTAAGTGATTTTTAATGAAAATGACAATTAGAGATTAGCTTGTTAAAATATAAAAATATAGGTTTTATTTTGAAATTATGGTAAATATAAGTTATTTCAAGATCCCTTGTATATGTGGTTAAGTTTAATTTAATTTAAAATGGTTCAATTGCAAGATATGAACTTAAGGACTAAATTATGAAAAGTTAAAATTTTAGGGGTAATTTAGTAATTTTTCATAAATATGAACTATGGATTAAATTGAATACTAGAATTACTTGATTTATTGAAATTATCTATTTAGATCAAGATAAATCATGCTCAAACTTAGATCGAGGAAAAGCTAAAGCTTCGGATTAGTTCGATCTAACTTTTACGCCCCTAGTCATCGAGGTAAGTTCGTATGAATTGTATTCAGTTTAATGTGGTTTAAATTGAAGGCTTGTTGTGTTGTTTTAATGTAAATCAAAGGATATACAAATGTATCAATGCTATGAAAAATTGATGGATATTGAGTCTCAGTTGAACCTTAAGAATTCTTAGGATACAAATGACATGTCATTAGGGATTTGATGTTTTGGGTGGTGGTCTTGAATGTCCTGTCGATGGTTGAAGTCTTGCATTTGTTGCAGATACTCCTCAGCTCGTGTGAGCAACATCTTGTAGCTTACATTTTGACCCACAACTCGTGTGAGTAGGCCCATTTCATAGCTCATGTGAGCAATAATGTAAAGGAAAGGTTACGATTATATGTAAAGGCACAATTCGTGTGAGCTTTCTCGAGTATCCAATGTAATTATAAATGGTTCAACGGGCAAGAAAAGGGAACTAAGTGGTTAGTATGTAAATGGATTGATTCATGACTTATGAAAAGGAATTATGAGCTAAATGATGCATTTACTTATGGAATTTACATATTTTATGGTTGATTTCATTTGTAACATGAGCAAGTACAATAACTTGTGATGTGGTAACGTTGTATAGGCTTTTACTAAGCTTATGGAATTGGTGATGATTTATGTTTAACCTTTGAATTGTTAAAATGTCATGGTAAGTTTACTTAATGTTTATACGAGCTTACTAAGCACTCATTTCTTATGTATTTTCTTTTCTATGTTCTATAAGTCATTGTAATTCGTCGAAAATCTATCACACTATCCGGCAATTGATTTGTTAGTTTTTGAGCATTTTGGCCAAGGTTTATAATGACATGTATAGGGTGTTTTGTAATGGTATTTTGATGAATGTGTTAAGGTTGTTTTGGCATGTATAAGTTTTGAAAGTTAGGTTTTGGTACCATTTGGTGCTTGTTGAGTTATGTCATTTTGGTTACCTTATTATGCATGTTTATAAGGCTCTTTATGATAATGTTAGAATGGTTTGATAAGGGTCAATATGTGGTATATTTTGGTAAGTAGTTGAACTAGGCTATGATGCTTGAAATAAGGTAAAGTTGTCTTATTTTGACATGTTATGTTTTGGTATATTGTGGTTCCTTTGAATGGCATATTGGTTGGTTAAGGTAGGACCTTGAAATGACATTTTTTTTGATGTGTTTTAGATGATGTTTAGGTTCTTATAAAGTGTGCATGAATGGGTTAAAAATTTATGCATAAAATGGTTTTGAGATGGCTTGGTTAGGTAATTTTGGGTTCACATGGCCTAAGACGGGCGTGTAACACAGCCATGTGAGGCACATGGCTTGGCGACATGGTCGTTTGTCATCTAAGAGTTTTTTAGTGTACAAGTTAGTGAGTTACACAGCTTGAAACACAGGCATACGGGCCAACTCAAAATGTTACACAGCTTGGCACACGGGTGTGTGACATGACCGTGTGACCCTACTCAGAGAGTTACACAAGTGACGACACGACATGAGACACGGCCGTGTGTCATTTGTTCAAAAATTACATGGCCTATACACTCAATATTTTCTAGTTAAGTAACTCCATACGGAGCTCTACTTAAGATAGAATGATGGCAAAAAAATTACATGGTTATTAGTATGTGTGAATGCTTAAAGAAATAGGTTCATGTACTAATTGGATAGAAATCCGTGTTCTTACTAGTTGATCATGATCACCCCACGGTGGATTGATTGAATAGGTGTGGGAATTATTGTTGCAACGACTTACAAATGTTTTCAAGGATTAATGTAAGATGCATGCATAATCTTAATACTTATCGTAATGTTGCAAAACGTTTTCAAAAATTTTCTTAATACACAGATATTAATATATGAATGTTTTTATTTTCAGATTGAAAATGGCATCAACTCCCTTATTGAACATACTCACTAAAAACAAACTAAATGGAAACAACTATAAGGAATGGAAAATGAACCTGATAATTGTCCTAAGCTGTGAGAGACTTAAAATAGTTCTTGATACTAAGTGCCCTCCGGCTACTCAAGCTAAGGGTAGACAACGCTGGGAAGAATCTGATGAGACAGCTTGTTGCTATATGTTAGCAAGCGTAACTAGCACTCTATATAAGCAACTAGAGAGTTGTAAGACTGCTAAAACTATTCTAGATAAGCTAGAAGACATGTTTAGAGGTCAAGCTGCCTTGGCTCGACGATATACTATAACTAGCTTAATGAAAGTCTAGCAAAAGCCCGACACTTCAGTCAAAGACCATGTGATAACTTTTATGGGATACTTTGCTGAGGTCACAGATAATGAAGCCAATTTAGACCTAAACACCCAAATAGAGATGGCATTCAAAAGCTTTTCCAAGGATTTTGTTGGTTTTCGAGTTGCATATAACCTTGGCAACAAAAACCTGATACTTACACAACTCATGAAGGAGTTACAATCCTATGAGTTGATGTTGAATGACAGTTAGCTGGTCCAAAAAGAAAAAGTGAATACAGTAGTCACTTCTTCCTCAAAAGGGAAGAGAAATCACACTAAGAAAGGCGAGACTATGGTCTCTAGGCCACCACAAGTGGAAAAGAAGAGAACGAGAAAGCCTAAAGACTTATCTAAATCTAAATGCTACTTTTGCAGCGAGAAATGACACTTTAAGGTAAACTGTAAATAATGGAAAGAATACCTGGCTTTCAAAGGCAAAGGTATGAAACTCTTGATGATAGAAGGTTGTTTAGTGGAAGACTCAATAGACCATTGAGTCCTTGATTCGGGAGTCACTAATCATGTTTGTGTTTCTCTGCAGGGGTTCGAGGAGATGAAATATCTTAGAGATAAGAGCTTATCATTGCAAACCAAGAATGAGACAGATGTGGTAGTTGAAGTAGCGGGAGATGTACATCTTTATTTTGATAATTTTAATAAGATTATTTTAAAAGATGTTTTTTATGTACCAAGTTTCAAAAAAAAAAAAACTTAATTTTTGTTGCATGTTTATATAAAGATAGCTTGACCGTAACTATTAATAATAGAATTGCAATATTTAGAAATCACAATCTTATCTGTAATGGATGGATGTCGATAATATCTATTTTATCAAGCCAAAGATGTACACACTACTTGAGACTAAAATATCAAATAAAATATTTAAAACTTCTCACTCTAATGAGGCATACCTTTGGCATTTGAGACTTGGTCATATTAACTAAGAAAGATTCACTAAACTTGTTAAAGACAACATCTTAAGTTCTCTTAAGAAGTTGATCTTCCACAATATGAATCTTGCTTGGAAGGTAAGATGGTTAAGTGATCTTTTAATGCAAAAGGAACGAGGGCCAAAAAACCCCCTAGAACTTCTACATATTGACGTATGTGGCCCCATGACCGTTAGTGCAAGAGGTGGTTACGAGTATTATGTATCCTTTATTGATAGCTATTCTAGATATGGGTATGTATACTTGATGCATCAAAAAAGTGAAACCTTTCATACATTCAAAAAGTTTTATACTGAAGTGGAGAAACAACTAGTTTTACCCATGAAGGCACTTTGGTTTGATCGAGCTAGGGACTATTTATCTGATGAATTCTTAGGGTATCTAATAGAGAATGAATTCTGTCCCAATCAACCGCGCTGGGCACTCCATAATAGAATGACATGGAAGATAAAAGAAAGTGAGCATTGTTAGACATGGTACATTCGATATTAAGTTATTTAAAACTGTCAATCTCTTTTTGAGGATACATTGTACAAATGCCTTACTATATTCTGAATGATGTGGCAATAAAGGTAGCGCCAAAAACCCTATACAAATTGTGGCATGGCAGGAAGCTGAATCTTAATCATTTTAGGATTTGGGGATGCTCGACCCACATATTGGATAAAGATGCGAGGAAGTTGGACTCATGGACAAAATTGTACATGTCTGTAGGATATCCAAAGGGAAAAAAGGCTGGAAGCAAAGTAAAATTAATACTTTGTATTATTTTCCTCAAATGGTTTTTGCACGCAAAGTAAAATGGAAGCAAGTGTTGTTCACTAGTTGACTAAATGTTTAACAAATACTAAGTGGTATTACATTGTCAGATCATAGTATAGAAAGACAACTTGTATTAGTAGATAAACCTAAATATGTCCTTAGTCTAATAAAAAATGAGTAAACTGATTAAAAGACTAATATTTCGTCTATTAAGTTCAATCAGAGAGATGCATTGTCTTGGGTATTGGAGCAGATGACTACCTAAAGATAGAGACATATATGTGACTGACTCGACTGATTGTACATCGGATAAGACCCAAGTAGAATACATCCTGAATCCATTTATGGATTTATTCACTTGTGACATTCATAAAGTGACATACCTAAAGCCTGAATGGATTGCAGACTATATATGCATGACTCATACACTTTGATGCAAGTGAAAGCATGAGTTCAAATAGATAATGAACCAAAAGTTGGTGCGTTGGGTGTACGACTTCTATAGTATGTAGTGCCATTCACACTAGTGGAGTTCATAGCCTAAAATATGGGTAGATGATATCCTCTCATTGGAATTACATGGTTGATGAAAAGTAAATGTGGCCACGAGTTGTTCGTCTTTATGATGGATGACTTGATCACTATTTGATAGTGATTAACTTTTAATGAAGGAAGATGTAATGGTTACCATGAGATAAAATAAGATCATATTGGAAGAAATAATATTATCCCAAAGAGATCAAGGATATGCTATGAGGGTAACAAAGTTATGACAAGGTCATTGGATGAGTAGTGAGTAGTTGCTTTCCTAATGTTATGTCATTGGGGAGAGCTCAATCAGGATACTATAAGGGAATGAATTCATAACTAAATGAGTTTATAATTAATACGTGAAAAGCCAAAACTTAATTATAAATCATTTGAGCCTTAACTACATATGTCCAATCAGTCCCTCCGCTAGCTCGTCGAAACCAAAAATGAATTACGTGTTTGAATAGAAATGAACATAATGAATAGGAAAAGAGAAATGAGAAACCTTCAAGAATGATTATGGTTTTCTCGGAAATGGAGAAATGAAATCATTTGAAAGTGAATGTAGGTTTCCGAAAATGAAAATGGAAATTATCCATTTGCAATCATATATAGATTACTTAAAAAAATGACCAGAAGAATGAGTTTTATATTTTTGGACTGCTTTGAAGTACAAAAATGAAAAAAACCACTTGTTCATAGTGAACATGTTGAGTTGTGAAATACTGAACATATTCTCTCAAAATTTTACTAGGGAAAAATCATCAAAATTTTACCAAGGGTAAAATCATCAAAAAAAAATTTGGGATGAGAAAATTATTTTATATAGAAATATTAAAGTTTATTTTGGGAAATAGAAAAATTGAATTGGGTTGGATCACATTATAGAGTACTGGGTCAAAAAGGTTTAGGAAGTACTCGTAATTGGAGTCGATGTGAGAGAGTCCTAAAAAACCCTCTTAGACATGATGGGGGCGAAATCCTTATTAGGAATACTAGGGTGTTCCATCCACCCTAGTTCTATTCTAAGTAGGATGTTGGTTTTCTATTTGAAATAAACTACTACAACTCAACAAGGATTCTACCTTCTATTACTATAAATAGATGGTACCGGTAAAGCTATTAACACAACCTTGAAAGATTATTACTCTGCCCAAAAATAGAGAGAATTTATTCTCAACTATAAAATATATTTTTCCAGAATAACAATTGTTCTAGTTTTAATAAAAGAAAAGAGAATTTTCGTTTTCACCTTAAAAAGAAAATAATTCTTTTTTAGTTTTGTGTTTTGATTCACTTGGTTCGAGACCACACTCAAAGCAGCTCGTGGTACGAGAATAGATGAGGAGATTGTTTGGTTGACCAGAAAAAGTCAAAGATTCACTTATCTAAAAATTGGGTGGTGTTCAAAATTTTAATTTTTCATCGTGTAAGAAAATTGTTTTCAAACCAATTTTTTTTTCCAACAAATATAAACCTAGTAACCTTATACTCCTTTTGTAAAGGGATGTTAGAGTCCTACACAACAACTAGTGTCATATGTTGGCACAACCATCTTAGCTCAAAATTGTTGGTAACGTGGTGTAATCGGGCAAGGAAAAGCCCCATCTATAAATATCCTAAGGCATAATGAGAAATCAGTGACTTCCATCCTTTTCAGTAACCCTAGGAACGTACTAAGCAATAAAGGCCCTCCTCTCATTTCTCCTTCCTCATCTTTAAATATTCCAACTCTCTACCTAACTCAGGTGAGCCAACCCTTTTGCCACCGCGACAGTCTCCCATTTATCTCCTCCCTTTGTTGATACCTTGTCTCAACAATTGGGGAAGTGAGCATGAACATGTTGTGTCTACTCCCTCAATTGAGAACCTAACAAACCCAACAAGTGCACCGAACTCACTGAACCTAACAAACCCAGCCGAACTACTAATCTAACATACCAAATTAATCCTAACCCCAATCTTCCTTAAACCAACTACATAAAATAAACCATTAATGCTGAACACCAATCAACATACCCTCAAGCTTGATCAGACCACTGCTTACCAAATTCAGCCTCCATTCGGTGCCTTACCTCCCTCGCTAGAGATATCCCTTCATAATACTATCGATATGCTCTCCTACCTTGGTAGTTTACATCCCCTCCCTAGAGAAACCCTGTAACCATTCCCGAAAACCTCGTAGCACTACTTTTCTGGCTCTCAATAGTAAGTTACTAAGACGCAAGAGATTATGTGACTTCTAGAGCCACAACTTTTTGAGCAACAACATTGTTTTCAAGAGTAGGAAAAATTCTAACAATTTTTAGGTTAAGAAAATGCCCAAAATGTGTAGCTGATAAAAGAGCTTAGGACAGGTAAAAGCCTAACCAGAGAGAACGGACAACCCCAAAATAATGATACTTTCTAGTCTACCCATTATGGACAACGAGATCAAATATAGTAGAAAAATCCTCCTATCGACAATAATAGATTAGTTGGTTCCTAGGGTCGGGACTTGTATCAAAATAACACCTTTAAAGAGCAGATGCAAGCACTAAAGCAGGAACTGTTAGAGGAATCTCGGGGGGGAGGTCAAGCTTGATTACGCTACTTGGAGTAATGCCAACGAGGTAATTGCTGAAGAGGTATTGGCTCAAAACATCCTATTCTCTTTCAAATTTCCCAAGATCTTATATAGTCGTTTAGGGGAATCAGAGGACCATTTGGCCTAATGATCTGTTGTAATTTGATATGTCAAATTAGTCCTCTTGTTATACTTAAAGACCTTATTTTTGGATAATTTTTTATCTTTCACTTAGTTTTTAGGTTTTCAATTGAATAAGTGTAAATGTCTGGTTTTACTAATTTTTGAGACCCAACTTGGCCAATTGTGCCATTAGGGGACCTAACAATCAATTGAGTGTTGTAGGTACTTGATAGAGGCTCGAAATTGTGCAAAAAATCACAAAAAAATGGTATCACGATAGCAAAGCATGAGAATCATGACACCCCTATCAGTCTCGGGATTAAAGCATCCTATAGTGGTATCGCAGTATCCTCTTTGGGTATCGTAATATCCATGTGACAAGGAGCACCCAATTTTAAGATTGACGACAATATCGCGATATCCAACCCTAGGTATCACGATATCACTATCGTGAGGGGACAAAAAATGACACTTGGGGTAATGTTTTTCCAATCGAAGCACCAATCAGAGGAGGCCTATTCAAGGGCATTTTGTTCAATAAATTGGGTTTGAAATTGTTGCTAAATCAACCAAAATTTGTTGAGGAGAGAGAGAGCCACATTAGTTTTTGTTTTTGTTTTAGTTTCTTTAGTTTTCTCTTAAGGTTTTCTTATACATTTTCTAGGGTTTCTTCTTTTCATCTTCTTCTTTAGTGTAATGTTTATTCTTTCTGCACTTTGTTCTTATTTTTGATGTTCTTGTTAGTTAAGTTACTTATTACTGTAGTTGGGGTTTATTTACACTTTTAGTCCACTTTTTTAAGTTATTTTTAATTTTAGTTGTTAGAGTCTTTACTTTTAATGTTTTTTTTTCCATTTCATCTTTAGTAGTTAGGCATTGGTAAGGAGGTGATTCTTAGGAAGTACTAACCTCTTAGTTTTGTGGCCTCTCGCCACACTCAACGTTTGACCTACCTCTGCAGCCTCTTGGGTTTCTACTACTGCAACCTCTTTCTCTACCACTATGGCTCTCTCTTACCATTATGATAGACGAAAATATAAAACAAAAAAAATGGGGATCGATGAAATTACCTATGAAATGAGTTCAATTTTTGAGTGAATAGGGAAGTTACACTTCAGTGATGAGAAAGGAAGAGTAAAGGAAGAAATTGAGACAGAAGAAAAAAATTAGGGATTTTGAAAGAACTTTAGTAACAAGAAAATTTAGGCAAAAACAATTTAAGAAAGTGATGATTCCACTTCTTTACATTCGAATATAAAGCCAACCGTCCACGGGAAGTTTCACGCATAAATGAATTATAATAAATTGTTCAAGTCCTCCAATCAGTGATCGATAGTTTTTAGTATCTTATGAGGGTTTTTCATAAACCCTTAGTATTTAGAAATGCGAGAATATCTGCTAGTATAGATCACGTAAGCAAATATACACCTAATTGGGTTCATCTTTTATGTATCTGACAAAATGAATACTACAAAGCAACCATTTCTTAAGGCTATATGTTTTGACACTCCAGAAGACTATATCTTATGTCTCTTGGATAAGATTATCTGTCAAGGTGTCTAATTGCAAAATCTATTTGTAATGCAACTTCGACATAGTGTCTAATTTCGGAATCTATTTGTAATGCAACTGTTCACTCGTCCCTATTCGATGAAGCACTGTGTGCAAAGACTACAGAGTGCTATTTGCATTATGTTTTGTACAGATTAATTCATCAAGTACAAGGGTACAAAGATTAGTCGAAGTATATTGTGTGAGAGTATTCGTTATTATATGTTGATCTAGTGTGGTTTATCTTTTTTCTGATTATGAGTAAGAATTTTTTAGGATGAAATTTTCTTTAAAGGTGGGAGAATTGTCACACACCGAAATGTTAATTTTAAGTTGGAGTGGTGATTCTGGGTATTAAATTAAAAAAGTTTACAAATTTAGCTGGTTCTTGTTGAAATAAGAGGAATTGGTAAACTGGTTGTGGAAAAGTTGGGTTTCAGCCTTTAGTTCTGTTACAATTAAACTAGAAATTTCTTAGTGGGAGACATGATGGTGAGGGATATCTACACTTGACTGTTGAAATTGAGATCAGTGAAGGAAATACGGGAGTAGTATACAAGGGAGAGACATTATTCTCTAATGTTGTTCATTTATTTTTCTATTCCTTCTTCATCTTCTTCATTGGATTGGTTGTAAGAAATAAAGATTAAGTGCAGTCTACATGGAGGAAAGAAGCTACAGTTTATGCATAAGTAACTAAGGACTTGTCAAGCTGGTAAGCTTCCTAACCATTCTGTATTGATGGATTTAAGAAAAGGAAAGAAAGTTGAGGATTTTAGCTTCCATTGATTCTGTTTTGTTATGGGTAAGGCTACATATAATCTTTTAAATTGCCTCTACATGCAAAAAAAGTTATTGTTCTTATAATGATAAATTATCTTCGTTGGAAATGTTGAAATGGTTGTTATGTTTTGTAAGTTGGAGGCTCGGGTAGCAAGGGAAAAGCTAAGTAGATGGATTTGGAGTCAACCTCCTAGTGAGTTCCAAAACTCAGAACTTAAATGGTTGTTCATTTACCTTCAGTAACATGTTGTAAGTAGGTTTGACTGAATGTGTAGCACCCCTAACCCGTCTTCGTTGTTAGATTAGGGTTATAGAACATTACCAAACATTTGAAAAAATATTTAACATTCCAACATTAAATAATTAATTAAAAACCAATCAAACATCTGCACTTTGCCACTAACTTGAGCTTTTGAGGCCCTAAAAATAGCTTAAAAATAATTCGGGACTAATTTGAAACAAAACAAAAGATTTGGGAAAATTTTGCCAAAATTTGAAAATAGGGGTTACACAGCCGTGTGGCATACCACAAGTTGTGTAACAATTGAACAAAGGGACACATGGTCGTGTCCCAGCCCGTGTCTCTAGCGATATAACTCATTGATTTGGGTCACATGATTGTGTAGCAGGTCGTGTGCTAGGTCGTGTAACTCACTGACTTAATACACTAAGAATTTACAAATGACACAAGGCCGTGTGTGTCACACGACCATGTGACAGCCCGTGTGATCCATATTTTGAAAATAAAAACATGCCATTTTGAAAATAAAAGCAAGCATTTAAAAATGGCCAAAATGACCTAACTTGTCAAGGTTTCAAAGCTTATCAAACAAAACATCAACTCCAAAATCATATACATACCAAATCAACCATTACACATTTAAGAACTACCATAATAAAATGGTCCTATAGATGACATTTATAACCTTAGCCAAAATACACAAAAACTACCAAAATGGTTGTTGGATAGTGTGATTGATCCCTGACAAGCATCCAACTGATTGAGCTTCCAATAATCTATAAAACAAAGGAAAGCAACTACATAAGAAATAAGTACTTAGTAAGCTCATATAAACTCAAACATAACTTAACATTTCCTTAGCACAAACTATAAAATATGCATAATGTCATTACCAAGACCATAAGCTTAGTAAAAGCCTATACAAGCACCATAAAACTCACAAGTTAATAGGTTCATCCACGATACATATAAGTTCAATCATATAGTAAGTAGATTTCATATATACATCATTTAACTAATCAACCTTTTCATAATATCATAAACCATTTCAATTGCATGCTTACCATGCCATTTCCTTTACTTACCCGTTGAACCATCTATAATTGCATCGGATACTCGAGAATGCTCACATATAGTGTGCCTTTCCATATAATTGTAACCTTTCCTCTTCAATAGTGCTCACACAAGCTGTGAAATTGGCCTACTCACATAAGCTGTAAAATGGGTCCGCTCACACAAACTGTGGGTCAGTATGTTAACTACATGATGTTGCTCACATGAGCTGTGTAGAATCCGCAACAAATGCAGGGCCTCAACCATCGATGGGACATTCAAGACCATCACTCGAAACATGAAATCCTTAATGACATGTCATTCGTGCCCTAAGAATTATTAAGGTTTAAACAGGACTCGTTATCCGTCAATTATTCAAATAATTGATATATGTATATTTAAATCCATATATTGTAATGCCTCGTACCCGAGACCATTGCTGGAGTCAAACACGATGTGATAACAGACTTAATTCATTTCTTAAACAGCTCAAACAATTTAATTCTAGAAATCCTAGACAAGCTGGCTAACTGCATCACAGTCGCTTAAAAATTCATATCTTGAGTTCTGAAACTCAAAATTCAAATCGGTAAATTTTTACTGAAACTAGACTCATATATCTATTTACTAATTTTTTTCTAGAATTTTTGGCTGGGCCAATTAGTACAGTTTATTAGTTAAAGTCACCCCTATTTCAGGGTTCAACTGCTCTGACCTCTGTGTACTACGAATCAGATATCTCTCTGTACAGAAATTCAATGACTATAAAGTTTGTTTTTCTTAAAACTAATTCAATAATAAATCTGTACATATAAATTATGACTCCTAATTATTTTTATACAATTTATAGTGAATTTCCAAAATCAGAACAGGGGATCTAGAAATCGCTCTAGCCCTGTTTCACAAAAATTTAAACATCTCATAAAATATAACTCATATACCTGTTTCGTTTCTTCCATATGAAAATAGACTCATAATTCTTCAATTCCATATTTTATTAATCATCTAATTATATATCTACTATTTTTAATGATTTTTCAAATTCACGTCACTACTGCTGTCTGAATCTATTTTATGGTAAATTTTACCTATTTCATGGTTTCCATGGATTAACTAGCAATTTGACATACATAACACCAAAAATGATCATAATTAGCCATTCCAATGGCTAATCTTTACCAAGCATTTTTATACTACTCAATAACCATATCATAAGACCATATATACAAAATGATTATAATGCTATACATGCCATACTCAAAATATACAAGCCATTATGCCAAGATGGTATACGGATAGTGTGAGCGTGCCTCCGACCGTTCCCGATTTCCGAGCTGGCTTGTCAACACTACAAGGAATGAAAAGGAGGGAGTAAGCATAAATTCTTAGTAAGTTCACATGCAAATAGCAAGTAACATAACCATATAAGCAAACATAAAACATCATTTGCATAATCATCACCAAGACATTCATATCATATTTTCCTTTATCATCTTACCATATTGTTGTTATATCGATTTTTCAACCCGAGGGTTAAGTACATACCTATTCAAAGTATCCATTTCACAACACTTACCAATATGTCCCTTTCATCATGAGTATTCCTCCATTTGAGTAGAACTTTACCCGTTGAACACATCGGAATATAATTCGGATACATGGAAAGTTTGCACATAAGTGCCACATATGTAGCTAAGCTACTATGTAACCCGCCCATAAGCGAACTCGGACTCAACTCAACGAGCTCGGGCGTTCGCATCCATAAGTGAACTCAGACTCAATTCAACGAGCTCGGATGCCTAGTTACATCTCACGAACTCGGACTCAACTCAACGAGTTCGGACATTTGCATCCATAAGTGAACTCGAACTCAACTCAACGAGTTCGGATGCCCAAATATCCCAGTGACATGTCACTTGTATCCTAATCCATTCCTAAGGTTCAACGGGACCTTTTTCCCAATCATGTGTCTCAACCATCTTCTACGGAATACTGATACCGATACTCGGTAGTATTTCACATTTTCCAAGTATATCACATAATTTGACATATTATCAAACAATTATCACGAGTATAATATTTCATAATAATTATCATATCATTTAAATAACATAAAAACATTTAAAATAATAACTATGTTACCAACATTTACATATGAACTTACCTAGTATGCGAAAATGGCTACTTTTACCATTTCATCTACAACTAGGTATTTTCCCCATTTTAGCTCGAATTTCAGTTTTCCTTGCTCTATCATTTAAAATATAGTCTAATTAGGACTCACATTATTCAAATTGACCCAAAATCATAATTTGGAAAAATTACAATTTTGCCCCTAAACTTTTGCATATTTACACTTTTTCCCCAAAGCTCGTAAATTAAACTTCAGCCTATTTTCTTATGTTTTATGACATGCTGATCATTTTTCCCTTCTATGGCAACATAAAATTCTCACTCTAACATGTACTTATGACTATTAGGTATTTTTACCGATTAAACCCTTTTGCTCGTTTTCACTTAAAACCGAGTAGCACAAGCTGTCTAACATAATTTAAAACCTCATATTCTATCATAAAACACCAAAATACACAAATTTCACCTATGGGTATTTTTCCAAATATAAACCCTAGGTTAAATTATTGCTAGCATAAGCTAAATCGAGCTCTACCGACTCCAAAAACGTAAAGAACTTGAAAAAACGGGGCTAGAATGGACTTACAATCGAGCTTGGAAGCTTGAAAAACCCTATCCATGGTTTCTCCTTGCTATATTCGGCCATGGTGAAGAAGATGAGCAAAATTGGCTTTTAATTTTGTATTTTAATTCATTTTACCCCTAAATGACCAAAATGCCCTTACTACTAAACTTTCCAAAAAATTCCATCCATGTCCAATTTTTGTCCATAAACTTAGAAATTGGTAAAATTGCTATTTAAGACCTCCTAATTAATATTTCAAAACAATTTCATACTAGAAACTTCTAGAATGCAAGTTTTGCAAATTATTCGATTTAGTCCCTAATTTCAATTTAAGCACTTTAGGCATAGGATTTCATCACGAAATTTTCACACAATCATGCAATCATATCATAAAAATCAAAATAATTATAAAATAATTATTTCTATCTCGGATTTTGTGGTCACAAAACCACTATTCCGACTAGGCCCAAAATCAGGATATTACAACTCTCCCCCCCTTTAGGGATTTTCGTCCCCGCAAATCTTACCAGAAAAGTGGCCTTCACTTTTAATCTCATATTCGGTGTCGAAGAACTTTCACTTAGACTGTACCTCCAATACATCTCTTTAATTTCTCATATGGTCTGAAAGCTTACATCTCAACTCTCAACTGTTCTTAATTTTTCAACCCTTCTCAGTTTCCCATGATATCATGACATAAAACCCGGATCTTAACTTGATTAATGGAGACCGAATTCCAAGAAATCCAACAATCAAAGAGACACAATTTCCATGAATCGATGAGTAGGAATTCATTCAATACAGATATGATTTATAGATCTCTCCAAACATTTAACAATAGGATACATCACATTTTCCTCTTTCTCGCCATGGAAATAATTACGATATGGCCTCAAGAATAATCCTTCTCATTTCCATCCCAATATCAACACCGACAAGGATAATTTTGATAGATCCCAATGCTCGGCTTTAACCCCTTTAACAACTCGATTTTATGTAACATCGAATGCTCTAAACTATCACATTACCTCACCGTCTTGAAACACATCACAATTCATACAACAATACATTCTTGAAAGTTAGGAAGTCTTTACTCAATGTAGACTAGTCTAGTTCAGACGCTTCGGTTACCAATATTCTCATCTATCCGAACTTTGTCAACATGTAATAAACTTTTCAGCTTTTACAAAATGAAAACCTTATCATTCGTAGTGACTTTAACTAATATCAAACTTTTTCTAATAAATATACACTTCTCGTTCAGACTATTTACTCTTTTATCCGTACAAAATGAAATTCTATTATCAGACTTGGGAAAAATAATCCTGAAATAATTGTCGCATGAAATCTTTCAAATAGATAATTCACCATACCGACTGAAACTCGCGCTTTTATCACTTATGCCTTTACGGATGTCAAATCCTTACACAGAAATTAGAAGAAAAAAAACCCAATACTAAAATCACCACATTACCAAGATCAAATTAGAAGTATAGTCATATTTGACATGATTATCACGAGCTGAAGAACGCACTTCGAACACGAGTCATAATTGACAAATTATGGAACAAAGATAACAAGAAAACTGAATAAAGAAATCCAAAATAGAGAAATCCAGAATAAAGAAATCCAGAATAAAGAAACCCAAGATACGATACTATGCTGGAGAATCGAAAACCAAGCCGGAGAATCGAAAACCAAACTCATAGAGAAAATACGGAATACCTCGATAATTCTTCAAAGAAAGAAAGTCCAAAAGAAAACATCATTTAATCCCACTGGAATCAAATATAACAAGAACAATATATCTTCCCATACATATATATCAGATGAAGCATCAAGTAGAAGAAATAGAATCATAATATCATATGTATTCTCTCATCAATTCTTATCAGACGAAATGAAATAGAATACTCGATGAAATAGAGTAATATAAATTATAAACCAGTCAAACTACCAATGCTTTCATCCAACACCAGGATTAAAAGACATTCCCATATAACAAGAATTTCTTCAGAAGATCAATAGCCATAGAAATATTTTTGAGAACGGTAAACACATAGAACATCTCAAAAGAGACTCAAGCAAATCTGTCCAGTCATAACTATCACACTCGAGATAGTTCACATTTCAAATATCATTTCCCCAACTAGTTCTGCCGTCACAAATTTCATATTAAACCATTCACTAAAGAAGGCCAGTTTTGAATAAATTTCGATTTACACTTTTCTCGACCTTGCACCTGAGTAATTCAGTTTACCAAGGAGAATTCCTTTTCTAACTGGAACATTGCATAATTCCAATAATCTTTACGTCAATCCGATACTTTACTGGCTCTAACTTTACTTATCAGCTCATTTTCAATCTCTGATCATACTTATAATTATTCTATCACTGAACTCTTTGGGTTCTCAACCGGAAACTTATTCAATACAAATATCATGAAATTCCATTATAAGTACCATTTCGGTAAGGGGGAGGGGTTGTAGGACCTCTGACTCGACTTTCTTATACATACACATATGACACAACTTCCATCATCATAGCAACATCATCAAAATCATGTCATTCATTCATGTTGGCTTACACCAATTTTCCTATTGTCCCATTTAGACAATATACTTATGCATACATTCTATGTTTTCTAGATAGCTTTACTTATCCATTCATTTAATTAAATTAAGTCATGCTCATGACATCATATAAGGCCAAACAAACATAGATATTTGCACCACAATCATAACTTTCATTTCATGCATCATCATGTACATATCATTACAATCATATAATTCAATCTAACAATTTAACACAGATAAGTTCATTTCATTATAATCCTTTATCTCATAAAAATTATATATCATTAGCATTCATCAACATTCGACGTCCAAATCAAAACAAGGACATTTTCATTTGTATCATAATATTATGACTTTTATTCATACCTCTACTACTTTCTATTTATTCCGTTCATCTTATCAAGTAAGCCATATACACTACATCATATGAGCATTAAGCAAATATGAATATTTATCACATATGTATCATAAACCTTTATTCATACTTTTCTGAACTGATACTTATCATAATCATAATTTTACTCAAATACCTTCACATAACATTGAACATGGTCGGCGCAGCTCGGTTGGAGAGTACCCTGTCTAAATAAGACGGTACTCATACACGCGTCGGAAAGACATCACACTATCACGCATCGCTGGCATGTATAGCTAAACTTTTACACATGCTAGGATAGTCCGAGAACCGACTAAATCTGCTTTGATACCACCAAATGTAACACCCTGTACCCGAGACCGTTGCCAGAGTCAAACACGAGGTGTTAACAGACTTAATTCACTTCTTAAACAGCTCAAACAATTTAATTTTAGAAATTCCAGACAAGCTGGCTAACTGCATCACAGTCGTTTAAAAATTCATATCTCAAGTTCTGAAACTCAAAATTCAATTCCGTAAATTTTTCCTGAAACTAGACTCATATATCTATTTATTAATTTTTTTCTAGAATTTTTTGCTCGGCCAATTAGTACAGTTTATTAGTTAAAGTCTCCCCTGTTTCAGGGTTCAACTGCTTTGACCTCTGTGCATTACGAATCAGATATCTCTCTGTACAGAATTTCAATGACTATGAAGTTTGTTTCTCTTAAAACTATATTCAATAATAAATCTGTACATATAAATTATGACTTCTAATTATTTTTATAAAATTTATGGTTAATTTCCAAAATCAAAACAGGCAATCCAGAAATCGCTCTGGCCCTGTTTCACAAAAATTTAAACATCTCATAAAATATAACTCATATACCTGTTTCGTTTCTTCCATATGAAAATAGACTCATAATTCTTCAATTCCATTATTCATCATCTAATTATATCTCTACTATTTTTAATTATTTTTCAAATTCACGTCACTACTGCTGTCTGAATCTATTTTATGGCAAATTTTACCTATTTCATGGTTTCCATGGATTAACTAGCAATTTGACATACATAACACCAAAAATGATCATAATTAGCCATTCCAATGGCTAATCATTACCAAGCATTTTTATACTACTCAATAACCATATGATAAGACCATATATACAAAATGATTATAATGCTATACATGCCATACTCAAAATATACAAGCCATTATGCCAAGATGGTATACGGATAGTGTGAGCGTGCCTCCCACCGTTCCCGATTTCCAAGCTGGCTTGTCAACACTACAAGGAATGAAAAGGAGGGAGTAAGCATAAATGCTTAGTAAGTTCACATGCAAATAGCAAGTAACATAACCATATAAGCAAACATAAAACATCATTTGCATAATCATCACCAAGACATTCATATCATATTTTCATTTATCATCTTACCATATTGTTGTTATATCAATTTTTCAACCCGAGGGTTAAGTACATACCTATTCAAAGTATCCATTTCACAACACTTACCAATACATCCCTTTCATCTTGAGTATTCCTCCATTTGAGTAGAACTTTACCCGTTGAACGCATAGGAATATAATTTGGATACATGGAAAGTTTGCACATAAGTGCCACATATGTAGCTAAGCTACTATGTTACCCGCCCATAAGCGAACTCAGACTCAACTCAACGAGCTCGGGCGTTCGCATCCATAAGTGAACTCGAACTCAACTGAACGAGCTCGGATGCCTAGTTACATCTCACGAACTCGGACTCAACTCAACGAGTTCGGACATTTGCATCTATAAGTGAACTCGGACTCAACTCAACGAGTTCGGATGCCCAAATATCCCAGTGACATGTCACTTGTATCCTAATTCATTCCTAAGGTTCAACGGGACCTTTTTCCCAATCATGTGTCTCAACCATCTTCTACGGAATACCGATACCGATACTCGGTAGTATTTCACATTTTCCAAGTATATCACATAATTTGACATATTATCAAACAATTATCACGAGTATAATATTTCATAATAATTATCATATCATTTAAATAACATAAAATAATTTAAAATAATAACTATGTTACCAACATTTACATATGAACTTACCTAGTATGCGAAAATGGCTACTTTTACCATTTCGTCCACAACTTGGTATTTTCCCCATTTTAGCCCGAATTTCAGTTTTCCTTGCTCTATCATTTAAAATATAGTCTAATTAGGACTCACATTATTCAAATTGACCCAAAATCATAATTTGGAAAAATTACAATTTTGCCCCTAAAATTTTGCATATTTACACTTTTGCCCCAAAGCTCGTAAATTAAACTTCAGCATATTTTCTTATGTTTTATGACATGCTGATCATTTTTCCCTTCTATGGCAACATAAAATTCTCACTCTATCATGTACTTATGACCATTTGGTATTTTTACCGATTAAGCCCTTTTGCTCGTTTTCACTTAAAACCGAGTAGCACAAGCTGTCTAACATAATTTAAAACCTCATATTCTATCATAAAACACCAAAATACACAAATTTCACCTATGGGTATTTTTCCAAATATAAACCCTAGGTTAAATTATTGCTAGCATAAGCTAAATCGAGCTACCGGGACTCCAAAAACGTAAAGAACTAGAAAAACGGGGCTAGAATGGACTTACAATCGAGCATGGAAGCTTAAAAAACCCTAGCCATGGTTTCTCCTTGTATATTCAGCCATGGTGAAGAAGATGAGCAAAATTGGCTTTTAATTTTGTATTTTAATTCATTTTACCCCTAAATAACCAAAATGCCCTTACTACTAAACTTTCCAAAAATTCCATCCATGTCCAATTTTTGTCCATAAACTTAGAAATTGGTAAAATTTCTATTTAAGACCTCCTAATTAATATTTCAAAATAATTTCATACTAGAAACTTCTAGAATGCAAGTTTTGTAAATTATTCGATTTAGTCCCTAATTTCAATTTAAGCACTTTAGGCATAGGATTTCATCACGAAATTTTCACACAATCATGCAATCATATCATAAACATCAAAATAATTATAAAATAATTATTTCTATCTCAGATTTTGTGGTCACAAAACCACTATTCCGACTAGGCCCAAAATCAGGATATTACATATATAACTACACAAAATAATAGATAGTCAATTTAACTAACATTATTATGATTATAGTTCTACGAACTTACCTCGATAACAATGTTTGTAAGAGTAGAATTCAAAACTAATCTGAATCTTTTGCCTTCCCTCAATTTAAGCCCAACTGTGGTTAATCTTCATCTAAATAGATAATTTAATTCAATTAAGTACTTCAAGTATTCAATTCAGTGATAGATTTTCATGTTTTGTAAAGTGATTTTAGTTTATACAAACTAATAGATTTTAGTTCATACTTGAAGTATATTTAAATCCATATATAACTACACAAAATAATAGATAGTCAGTTTAACTAACATTATTATGATTATAGTTCATACGAACTTACCTCGATAACAATGTTCGTAAGAGTAGAATTTGAAACTAATCCGAATCTTTTGCCTTCCCTCAATTTAAGCCCAATTGTGGTTAATCTTCATCTAATTAGATAATTTAATTCAATTAAGTACTTCAAGTATTCAATTCAATGATAGATTTTCATGTTTTGTAAAGTTATTTTTGACAAAAATGTCAAATAAGGGTTAAATTGTAAAATATGCAAATTGAGGGGTTGAAATGTTAAATAAATGAAAGTTTTGGGCTGTTAGGGACCTATATGTAATTCGGCCAAGCATGGGTTAAGTTGAATTGTGTGAATTTTGAATAATTGTGAAATAGGGACTAAACTGATTAAAGGTGAAAGATTATGGGCTACTGTGAAAAAATGCCCAAATGTGTATTTTTGGAGTAAATTGAATGAGTAGGTGATTAAATGAGTTATTTTTTAATATAGATCAAGAAAGAAAGAATTCGAATTTAAATTGGGGGAAAAGCAAGGTTATCGCGTAATCGATCCGATCCATCAATTTCGAACATGAGGTAAGTTCGTACATGATAAACATTGTTACAATTATGCTTTTAACTCTTAGATATTGCATAAATTGTATATACGAGACTATAGTCATGTTCGATGATAAATTGACAATGTTTAGCAATTAGTGTGCGATTTGAGATAACTTCAGCTATATACGGCACTTAATGTGCGAAACATCGAGTAAGGCACTTAGTGTGCGGAATTATAATAGCTTTGAATATGCACTGTCACTTAGTGTGCGAAACATCGAGTAAGGGACTTAGTGTGCAAAATTATAATAGCTTCGACTATGCGATGGCACTTAGTGTGCGAAACATCGAGTATTCGACAGTGCTGCAGGAAGGTATGAGTTCGTTATAAATTTGTACAGGTTTGTACATGTAAGTTTGAAAATCAAATAAAAAAGATTATGACTTTGCATATTAGTATATGAATAACTTATGAAAGGTTTGATTTTATCATGAATGATACATTAACTTGTTTAAATTGATGAATTGTATTTTATGAATTGTGGAGTATATTAGTATGAACTTACTAAGCTATGAAGCTTACTTTGTGTTATTTTCCTATGTTTTATATAGAATCAAGGATAGCTCAGATCCGAGAGTTGTCGGTAACATCATCGCACTATCAAATGTCTAATTGGTACTTTTAAGTTGTGTATAAATGGTATATGGCATGTATAGGCTAGTTATGGTACTTTGGTTTTGAGTATAGCCATATGATTTGGCTTGTAAATGTATGTGTTTTGTTTTGTATATATAGCCATGAGTGATGGCTTATTTTAGAATGTTTTGGTATAAATGTGGTTATGGTTTCATAATTACTCAAATGGTTATATTTTGAGTTTGGTAAATGATTTACATGGTGTGATTGAAGTTGATAATTTGAGAAGTTTTATACTTGTGAATTGATGCTTGATGATATAAGTGTTGAATAGGTAATTGACATTAATTTGAGTATTAAATTTGGTTGAAATGGATATTGTATAAATTGTGCATTTGGTTGGTGATTTTGGAATGCCTATTGTATGATAAAATGGTACCATCTTGGTTGTTTAGGTGATCATGAATAAGGGTGGCAAATTGGCCTTGCAAATGGCCTATTTTTGTCCATACGGGCAAGGACCCGGGCGTGTGTCTCAACCGTGTGTGACACACAGTCATGCTACACGGCCGTGTGTCCCTTGGTGTTTAAGTTAAATTAAAGTCAGTATGCTGCACACGGCCTCACACACGGGCATGTGACTGGCCGTGTGGCACAAGTCAGTATACCCCCTAAATGACACACGACCTAGCACACGGGCGTGTGACTTGGTTCGTGTTGCATAAGTCGGTATACCCTACAGGATTGGCACGGCATAGCACACGGCCTGACACACGGGTGTGTGTGGCCACTTTAAAAGACACATGGGCTAGAGACACGGGCGTGTGGTTGGGCCGTGTGACCCAAGTCAGTATGTATGCCCTGCTTTCACACGGCCTTGGACACGGGTGTGTCCAGAGCCGTGTGCCTGTTCACATAGGCGTGTGACCCTTGTATGCTTGAAATTTTTATAAGTTTCCAAAATTTTCGTATGTTATTGGTTTAGTCCCAAACCACTTTTAAAGCATGTTTAAGGTCTCGTAGGCCTTTATAAGAGACAATGTGAATATGATTGAATGGTGTTCGAGAATGGATGAATAAATGTATGAGTTATGAATGTTCAATAATATGTATTGGTTAGTAATACCTCATAACCCTATTTTGACCGTGAATATGGGTGAGGGGTGTTACATTTATTTGTATCAGAGCTATGGTTTATTCGATTCTAGGACTAACATAGATTATGTGAGAGTCTAGCTATACATGCCGTATATACTCTACGATAGTGTGATGATTCTTGAAAGCTTAAATTGTGTTTTCGTATAGTAATAGAACCCGAATAAGCTGTAGGCGATGTTGTATAGAGTAATGCACCCGCTCCCGCGCAAGGGATAACGCCTACTGAATCTAGGCCTGTGTCAAGTAGCCACAAGGGAGAGGCTAAGCAAGCCTTTTTCCAAATAATGAACGAGTGGTTCATGGAGTTCGTTCGAATGAATCCAACTGCTCAACAACCTCCACCCCCACCTGCTCCTCAACCAAACCCTACTATTCCTCAAGTTATAGATTTGATACAGTTGAATAATCCTCCAGTGAATAAAATTCGTAAACATGGGGCTGAAGAATTCAGGGCTATTGTTGATGATGATGCGGAGAGAGCTGAGTTTTGGCTCGAAAACATGATTCGAGTATTCGATGAATTATCTTACACTCCTGATGAATGTATCAAATGTGTTGTATCTTTACTGAGAGATAATGCATACCATTGGTGGAAAACATTGATATCTGTGGTTCCTAAAGAACAAGTTACTTGGGATTTTTTCAATCTGAATTCTAAAAGAAATACATTAGTCAAAGATTTCTCGACTAGAAGCATAAAGAGTTTCTAGAGTTGAAACAAGGTCAGATGACTATCACCGATTATGACAGAGATTTCGTTCGGTTGAGCAAGTATGCTTGGGAGTATGTGTCTACTGAGGAGATTATATGTAAACGGTTCGTTGATAGATTGAACGAAGATATAAAACTACTAGTCAGAATTCTAGAGTTAAAAGAATTTATCGTTCTTGTTGAAAGGGCTTGTAAAGTCGAGGATCTTAGCAAAGAAAAGAGAAAGGAAAATTTAGAAACTAGAGATACAAGAAAGAGATCGATGAGTAAACCTTATCAATCCTCATCAAAGAAATTCAAAGACTATTTTAGCCGATCGGTAGCTTCAGTGGGATTTTCTAATAGAGAACGTGGAAAGCAATTCACCAGCCCTAAAGCTCAAGCGACATCGGTATCAAGTGTTGGCAATGTGAAAGATGTTAAACCCGAGTGTCAACATTATGGAAGACGACATTTTGGAGAGTGCTGGGTAAAAGCTATTAATTGAGCTTGTTATAGTTGTGGTTCACGAGATCATTTTATTAGAGATTGTCCCGAACTAAATGAAAAAGATAAATCTCAGAATGCAAGACCGAGTAATATGTCGGCTAGGGGAAGACCACCGAGAAATGCTGAGAATGTGAGTGGTAGTCGAGGGGCAACGAGAGACTCTACTGTGAAATCTGAGGCCAAAGTACTTGCTAGAGCCTACGCTATTCGCGCTAGTGAAGAAGCATCATCTCCAGATGTTATCACCTGTACTTTCACTTTTTATGATACTAATGTGATTGCGTTGATAGATCTAGGATCAACTCATTCTTATATATGTATGAACTTAGTATTTAGTAAGACTTTGCTTGTAGAGTCTACTGAATTTGTGATTAGAGTATCGAACCCCTTAGGCAAATGTGTTTTGGTTGATAAAGTTTGCAAGAATTGTCCGTTAATGAATCAGGGATTCTGTTTTCTGGCTAATCTGATGTTGTTGTCATTCGATGAATTTGATGTGATTTTGGGTATGGATTGGCTAACGATGCATAATGCTATAGTGATTTGTAGATGAAAGACAATTGAATTAAAATGTTAGAATAATGAGATTATTAGAATTGAATATAATGATTTGAACAGCATGCCAGTTGTGATCTCGTCTATGTTAGCTCAGAGATTGTGAGAAAGGGGTCTGAAACCTATCTTGCATATGTATTAGATACGAAAGTGACAGAAACAAAGATTGGATCAATACCAGTTGTATGTGAGTATTCAGATGTATTCCCCGAAGAGTTACCGGGTTTACCACATATCAGAGAGGTTGAGTTTAGTATTGAATTAGTACCGGGAACAACGCTGATATCAATAGCTTTGTACAAAATTCCCCTAATAGAGTTAAAAGAATTGAAAGCTCAGTTGCAAGAATTGACAGATAGAGGTTTTGCTAGACCGAGTTTCTCTCCCTGGGGTGCACCAGTGTTATTTGTGAAAAAGAAAAATGGCACGATGAGAATGTGTATATGTAACATCCCGAAATAGGGCCTAGTCAGAATAGTAGTTTCGGGACCACAAATTCGATATCAAAATATTCATTTTATGATTATTATGAGGTCTATAATATGAGAATATGCATACGTTAAGATTTCATGAAGAAATTCTTTGAGAAAGGTGTCCAATTGAAATTAGGGACTAAATTGAATAAATTGCAAAACTTGGATTCTAAAAGAAATTGGTATGAAATTGCTTTAGATTATAAATTAGAAGGTCTTAGAGAGAAATTTGCCCAATTTCTAAGTTTTTTGACAAAAATGGGCTTGCATGGAGGAAATTTTAAGGAAAGGGCTTAAGGGCATTTTGGTCATTTGGCATTTTAATGAAATAAAATGGGAAAAATGAACCAAAATCAGCTCATTTCCTTCTTGTTGCTGCCGAAACTTTAGGGTTCTCCATAGCTAGGATTTCCAAGCTTTTCAAGCTCAATAGTAAGTGCTCCCAAGCCTCGTTTTTAATGTTCTTTATATTTTTGAAATCCCGGTAGTTTACTCTCTCCATTTCTACCCATATTTCATACTAGGTTCATGTTTAAAAATTTACCCATGCATGAGTTACTTGTATTTTGATGGTTTATGGAGGAACATGAAAGTTGAAGGTGTGTTAAACATCTTTTCCTAGGTGATTTTCATGAAAACCCCCCAAAAGGACCTTTTTTCAAAAGTTCTTAAATATGTGGTAGAAATGTGAAAATAATGGAAAATGTAGGCTGCCATAAGAGGGAAAAGTGTTCGACTAGGCTTGAGTAAGATATAAATTGCATGTGTTTCATTATACGAGCCTAGGGACTAAATCATAAAAATGTGAAAGGTTAAGGGCAAAATGGTCATTTGGATCAGGGGTGAAATTTAAGCTCAAAAAGTACAATGTGACGTGTTAATGATTTAATTTTATTGTTATAGACCCCGAGGAACAAATTTCAGAGGTCGACCGAGGAAAGCTAAAGGTTTCGAAAAAATCGAAACATAACGCCGAAACGAGTACCAGGTAAGTTCAGATAACTTAAAGTAAACTCATAATATGCATAATTGTATGATGTATGAATGCATGATAATTACATTGTTGATGGCATGAAAATGCATGGAATGCATCCTTAATAATGATTTTGATGGATAATGTCTCGGTTGAGGTTAAAAAGGGAATTCGATGGATAAACCATGATTGATATGTGAATTGAGATCCTGCATGTGTTACAGGAAGGATTTAGCCTAGATGGGTAATCCGATGATCTCAAGTATAAAAAGGGATCTAGCTCGAACGGGTGTTCCTTGAATGATCGAGCCTCCCCAAGAATATGTGTGCATTACAGATTTAGCTCAGATGGGTAATCCGATTAGGGTCTAAATTTAGCCTGGACTGGTAATTTAGATCCAATCTCATTAAGGGTGTTTGTCTTTATAAGGGATTTAGCTGGGAATGGTAATCCCGACATCACCTTATGGGTTTATATTATAGGGGATTTAGCCTGGACTGGTAATCCTGCCGTAAGATGTGAGGTTCACAGGAGTGCATACTGAAATAATCATTCGTATGAATTGACGGTGATTGGATAATCCATCGAGATTTCCTAAAACCTCAACGAGACTAAAATGAAATATATGTATAAATGACATGTTGAATGACGAGCTCATCTAAGATAAGTTATATGGTGTTTTGTTATGTGGCTAATTCATTGATTGAGTGCATGTGATAGGGAAACCATTTTCATATTCGTTGGTTTCATTATCTAATAAGGATGTATGCTAAATAATCGGTAAGTTTACTTTCCAGTTATTCGAGCTTACTAAGCATATAAATGCTTACCCCTCTCTTTTTCCCCATTTTCAAAGCTTGAGGACTTGTAAAGATTGGAAGACTGTTGGAGAGTCTACACACTATCAACTAGTCCACTTTTTGGTATCTGACCATATGTTTTGTTCAATGGCATGTATAGAGCTTTTGTGTATTTTGTTATATGTGTCATTTGATTTGCAAAAATGAAGGCATGTAAAGTTATACTTATCTTTTTGTATATGGTCATGGAAATTTGGCTTATTTTGAAGTAGGCAATGACCTACAATTCTATGCATGTTTATGTTCACATATGATGGCTTGGTTATAATTGGAAATGAGTTATAAAAATGAGCCAATCTTAAATGTGTCAAGTAGACATGGAAATTCTTAAATGCAAGATGAGAATTAACTTAGCATGTATGAAACCAATGACATGAAGTTAACATGCAATAAGGTTAATCAAAATTTTGTATATATATAAGTGTATAATTTGGCCTTATCATGTGTAAAAGTAACCCATAAGTATGGAGGGTGATCAAAGGCTTGGAAAATGTCCTAATAAGGTCCAAACGGGGGTGTGTCTAGGCCGTGTGTGACACACGACTCACTCCCATGGGTGTGTGGTATAGCCGTGTGTCCCCTGCACTTGAATTTTAAGTCAGTATAGAACACGAGCTAAGCACACGGGCGTGTTTCTTGGCCGTGTGTCTTTAATAGAATGATAAGGTTGAAGTCAGTGTTGCACACGGATTGAGGGCACGGGCATGTCCTAAGCCACACGGGTGTGTGTGACCACACGACCCCATCACACGGGTGTGTCACACTTCAAAGTAAGGGAAATTTTCTAAGGTACCCAAAGTTTATCGAATGTTTTCGATTTTGTTCCGTTCTGCCCTTAGGTGTGTTTTAGGCCTCAAAGGCCTGTGTAAGGGACAAAGTGTACATGTTTGAGAGGTTTTAAATTTGGGCGAAGTTCAGTGACCCGATTTAGTAAGTTTTTAAAGGTGAATTACCAGTAATGCCTCGAACCCTATCCTGGCGTCAGATACGGGTGAGGAGTGTTACAGTATAGACTATCAATAGCTCAACAAAGTTACGATCAAGAATAAATACCCTTTGCCACGAATAGATGATTTGTTTGATCAATTAAAAGGGGCAACAATTTTTTCAAAAATTGATTTGAGATCGGGTTTTTACCAATTGCGAGTTAAAGATTTAGATGTGCCAAAGACTGCATTTAGAACAAGATACAAACATTATGAATTTCTTGTTATGCCTTTTGGATTAACAAATGCACCTACTATTTTTATGGACTTGATGAATCAAATTTTCAGGCCGTATTTAGATCGATTCATACTTGTATTTATTGATGACATTTTGATTTACTCTCATGATGAATTTGAACATGCTGAGCATTTGAGAATCATGTTACAAACTTTGAGAGATAAACAGTTGTTCGCAAAGTTCAGCAAATATGAGTTGTGGCTATGAGAGGTTAGTTTTCTGGGACATATAGTTTTAGCCGCGGGTATCCGAGTTGACCCAAGCAAAGTTTCTGGTATTATAGATTGGAAGCCTCTGAGAAATGTATCTGAAGTCCATAGTTTTCTGGGACTAGCCAGCTATTATAGACGATTTGTGAAAGGTTTCTCGATGATAGCGACTCCGATGACACGATTGCTTCAAAAAGATGTTAAAGTTGAGTGGTTAGAAAAGTGTCAGCAGAGCTTCGAATAGTTAAAAGCATTATTGATAGAGGCACCAGTGTTAGTTCAGCCTGAGTCGAGTAAAGAATTTGTAGTTTTTAGTGATGCTTCGTTACATGGCCTAGGTTGCGTTTTGATGCAGGAAGGCAAATTTATAGCTTATGCCTCGAGACAGATGAAGATGCACAAAAAGAATTATCTGACGCATGATCTTGAGTTAGCCGCGATAGTTTTCGCATTGAAAATCTGGCGTCATTACTTGTTTGGTGAGAAAGGTCATATTTATACTGATAAAAAAAGTTTGAAATATCTGATGACTCAGAAAGAATTGAATTTGCTTCAGTGAAGATGGTTAAAATTGCTAAAAGACTATGAATTAGTGATTGATTATCATCTGGGGAAAGCAAATGTAGTTGCTGATGCATTGAGCCGAAAGTCCTTATTTGCTTTGCGTGCTTTGAACACACAATTAGAGTTGTCTAACGGTGGTTCGATTGTAGCTGAGTAGAAAGAAAAACCTATATTTCTACAATAGATTTATGAAGCTCAAAGGTTTGATAATGAGTTGCAAGCAAAACGGGTTCAGTGTGAGTCGATTTTTGATTCCGAGTTTCAAATAGGGCCTGATGACTGTTTGATGTTTCATGATAGAATATGTGTACCAAGAAATTATGAGCTTACTCAGAGGACTCTAAATGAAACATACAGTAGTTATTTATCAGTACATCTAGGAAGCATGAAAATGTATAACGATTTGAAACAGTTTTATTGGTGGCATGGCATGAAACGAGATATCTTAGAATTTGTTTCGAAATGTTTGATTTGTCAACAAGTTAAAGCTGAGTATCAAGTGCCGTCAGGTTTATTACAGCCTATTATGGTTATCGAGTGGAAATGAGATAGAGTAACAATGGATTTCGTATCGAGTTTGCCCTTATCTCCGAAAAAGAAAGATGCAATCTAGGTTGTTACTGACAGATTGACGAAATCAACTCATTTCATTCCTATACGTATAGATTATTCACTTGATAAATTGGTTGAGTTGTATATCTTAGGGATTGTTCGATTGCATGGAGTGCCACTATCTATTGTTTCGATAGAGATCCGAGGTTCACTTCGTGATTTTGGAAGATATTGCAAGAAGCTTTAGGTACAAAGTTGCATTTTAGTAGTGCTTTTCACCCACAAACGGATGGATAATCCGAACGAGTTATTCAGATACTTGAGGATATGTTACGTTGTTGCATTCTTGAGTTTGAAGGTAGCTAGGAGAAATATCTACCGCTGATTGAATTTGCTTACAATAATATCTTTCAATCTAGTATAAATATGGCACCATACGAAGCAGTGTCAGATCGGCATAAATCATATGCAGACCTGAAACAGAAAGATATTGAGTTCCAGATCGGGGATAAAGTGTTTTTAAAAGTGTTGCCGTAGAAAAAGATATTGCAATTTGGTCGAAAATGGAAATTGAGTCCTCGATTCATCGAACCGTATGAGATTATCGAGCGAGTTGGACCAGTGGCATATTAGCTATCTTTACTGTCTGAGCTAGAGAAAATACAAAATGTGTTTCATGTGTTGATACTTCGATGATATCGATCCGACCCTTCACATGTCATTTCCCCGACTGAGGTTGAAATTCAGTCAGATATGTCATATGCTATAGAACCATTTTAAATTTTAGCTCGTGAGATCAAAGAGCTGAGAAATAAGAAAATTGCATTAGTGAAAGTATTATGGCATCAACACGAGGTTGAAGAACCTACTTGGGAACCCGAGGATGCTATGAGAAAACTATACCCAAATGTAACAGCCCGATTTAGACCCTATACGGAACGGTGGTATTGGGACCACGAATCTGAGTCAGAAAATTTTTTAAATATTATTTTCTGCGTTTATTATGTGTGAATTTGTATGTGTGAAATTTTCGTGATTTAATTTTGTTGTTTGAGTGCTCGATTTAATAAAAGGACTTAATCGCGTAAAATAAAAACTTGGTAGTTTAATGTGTAACGGCTGAATTGTTGTTGTCTTTTTAAGTGAAGGCATTTAAGTTGCAATTTTCCCATGATATAATGATATGGACGGTCATGACCTTAGTATATAATGGTTTTATATTTTATGATAAAGGTTATTTAAGTAAAATGAATAATAATGTTAATATATGTTATATTATAACATAATTAAAAGCCATTAGTTCATATATTTTCTTTGACTGAAACATAAAAAAGAAAAAAGAAATGAAAAAACAAAGTGTAACACCCCAAACCCAGCTCGAAAGTTAGACTTGAATCTGTCGTGTCACATTGAAGTGTTTTTCGAAAATCATGTTTTCATTAGAAACCCTTCTTATTTAAAACGTAGTACATTGAAAACTTCTTAATTTTATTTCCAAAACCCCTTTTTACTTTGTGGAAGCTAATTCTAAAAGTAACCGATTTACGAAAACATGATGTTTTAAAAGTTAAGTCGCGAAAATGTAGTGTTTTGAAAATAGTTGTTGTTTTGGAAAATCGTGTTCTACTTCTAATAGATATTAGACATACTAAATAAACTTTCCAAATAAAAGGTTAAGGAAATAAAGAGGCCTTATTACAACCCAAATCAAAACCAAAGTGCTTAACTAAATAAAGGAAATAGAAAAACATTTGTAGTTGTGTGGTCGTCTCCGAGTCCTTCTGCAACATCGATCCACCTAACACTAGGGATTACCTGTACGGTTAATAAACGGGGTGAGTTTACGAAAAAATAGTGTGTAATCTCCTTACTAGAGTAACAATCAATTATCTGAAAACAAAAACAAAACGATGCAGGCTAGAGCCCGTTAACGATAATAAAGACAGATCGATTCGAGCATACGTGGGCCAAAGCCTATTACAATGTCATTTGGGTCACAGCCTATAATAGAATCAATTCGGCCCAGCCCAAACCAATAACAGAACAGAATGTGTGAATGCATGGATGCATGCTATCCCATCCTAGTAATCCAACCGTTACACATCAACTCCGTCCCCCGGTACACATCATGTGGGGATATAAATATCGACCCACCCATCCGATACACATCAATGGTAGCCCGGTTGCGGTACTACCTTTATTACAGCAAAAAGCTGCTAATCATATATTGGGCTTAAAAAGCCTTCAGTGGCGATATTATAATTGGCATAAAGCCATCGGTAATTGTATTATGTTTGGCACATAGGCATCAACGACGGTAATATAATCGGCACACAGCCTTGGGTAAATAGGATCCACTGTAACATCCTGAAATAGGGCCTAAACGGAACAGTGGTTACTAAACCACAAATTCGAGGTAGAAAAATTTATTTTATTATTATTTTGAGGTTCATGATATGATTACATGATTGTGCAAAAATTTCGTGATGAAATTCTATGCATAAAATGCTTAATTTGAAGTTAGGGACTAAATTGAATAAGTTGCAAAACTTGCATTCTAGAAGTTTCTAGTATGAAATTGCTTTGAAATATTAATTAGAAGGTCTTAAATAGCAATTTGACCAATTTTAAGTTCATGGACAAAATTAGGACATGGAAGGAATTTTTAAAAGTTTAGTAAGGAGGGGCATTTTGGTCATTTGGATATTAAATGAAATTAAAAGGGAAAATAACACAAAAATTAGTTATCATCTTCATAGTTGCTGCCGAATGCTCCATCTCTCCATATCTAGGGTTTGTTCAACTTTCAAGCTTCATAATCAAGAAGAATGAAATTCAGGAGTAGATCGAGGAAAAGAAAAAGTAAAGGACTAAATTGTAAAGTTTAGTCACATTTTGTATCGAGGTAAGTTTACAGTAAATAAATGCAATATTCTTATATTTTACATTATTATTGTTAATTTCCAGCATTTATATACTTATTTTTTTTAGAATATTTAAAGTCGAATTAAAGGCAAAGTAGCAGAGAAAAAGCATTAGGAAGCCCCGTTTGAACCTTAGGAATATTAGGATATTGGGGTTGACAGGACAGGATAGAAATGAGCCATGTAAGTCCATATCAGACATATGGCTTTGGAGACAGGAATGAGCTATGTAAGCCCATATTATATATATAAATATGGCATTGGAGACATGAATAATTCATGTAAGTCCATGTCGAAGACATGGCATTGGCAGGACATTAATAGAAAGGAAAGACCCTAGTATCCTTAGTATTCCGAGTGGTTCATCGGGTCATTGTATATGTTAAATCATAGTGAATTATCAGCAAAAAGGGAAGGTAGATTATATTTATGAATAGTGAAAGGTCAGGTAAGAAAGAAGGTAAGTGAGTAAAGAAGAAGGTAGAAAATGAGAAGTAAAGAAAGTTTATGAGGCTAGGTGACTTGATGTATATTTATTCATTATGTTGAATGTTGTAATTTATTTGCTTGTAAGCTTACTAAGCCTAGTGCTTACTCTCTTATTTTCTTTTTCTTATAGTTTTTATCAAGCCACTCGGGGATCGAAGGAAACGTCGGAGACCCGATCACACTATCGAAGAAATTACATTGGTATAGTTAGACGTTTCGTTTTATGTATGGCATGTATAGGAACTTGGTTTCTTTTGATATGATATGATCAATGAATGATGTGTAAATATTTGCTAGTGATTAGCTAATAGAATGGCTGATGATATACATGTTTAATAGTATGTATGATTAAGTAGTAGCTATCACATGAAAATTATGAAAATTGTGAAAGTAACTTAAAAACGGATTCAAGTATAAAAAATAACGTGATTTTGAAAAATCACAAAAATTTGTAGAGACATGGTTTGATAGTGAATAATATATGAAATCAAAGCTCATTGTGTCTATTTTCATATGGAATAAGCGAAGTAGGTAAAGGTTATGTATTTTATAAGATATCTGAGTTTTAGTGAAATAGGGCCAGAGCGATTTCTGGATCCCCTGTTTCAACTTTAGAAATTCACCATAAATTTATAAAAATAATTAGGTGGTGTACTTTATATGGTTAGAATCCTTATTGAGTCTAGTTTTAATAGAAATAAACCTCATAGTCATTGAAATTCTGTACAGAGAGATATCTAATTTGTAATACACAGAGGTCAGAGCAGTCGAACCCTGAAACAGGGGAGACTTTAACTAATAAACTGTACTAATTTGCCCAGCCAAAAATTCTAGAAAAAATTAGTAAATAGATATATGAGTCTAGTTTCAGGGAAAATTTACGGAATTGGATTTTGAGTTTCGAAACTCGAGATATGAATTTTTAAGCGACTGTGACGCAGATTGCTAGCTTGACTAGAAATTTTTAAAATTAAATTGTTTGAGCTGTTTAAGCAACGAATTAAGTCTATTAACACCTCGTGTTCGACTCCAGAAATGATCTCGGGTACGGGGCGTTACATTTATTGGTATCAGAGTAGGTTTAGTCGGTTCTCGGAACAGTTAGTGTGAGTAAAAGTCTAGCTATACATGCTATACCTGTATTTTGATAGTGTGACGACTCCTGACGATTTTTAAATATTTTGTTTTATAGTAATGGATCCCGGCGGCGAGCTGGTGATGATGATGTAGAAAGTAATGCGCTTTGCTCATGAGAAAGCAGCGGCGCCATCTGAGAATAGGTTAGTAACAGTTAATCAGGGAGGAGTGACTCGAGAAGCTCTCTTCCAAGCTTTGAATAATTTGTTTGCCGAGTTCGTTCGTACGAATCCGGCAGTTAGACCTCCACCCCCTCATGATTCTCAGGCTACCCATGCAGCTCAAGCTTCCCCAGTCACAAGTACAGTGATAAGAGAAAAGCCACCAGATTGATAGAATCGAGAAACAAGGGGCGAAAAGAGTTCCGAGCAACAAAAATGATGATGATGCAGAAAGAGCAGAATTTTGGTTAAAAAATACTATCAGTTTCTTTGACGAATTATCTTGTACACCCGAGAAATGTATGAAATGTGTAGTATCACTTCTTAGAGACTTAGCCTACCACTGGTGGCAAACACTTGTATCAATTGTACCAAAGGAGAGGGTCACTTGGGATTTCTTTCGGGAGGAATTTCGTAAAAGTACATCATCGAGGTTTATTGATCAGAAGAGAAAGGAATTCTTAGAATTGAAACAAGGTAATATGACGGTGACCGATTATGAGCGCGAATTTGTCAGGCTTAGTAAATATGCTAGAGAATGTGTGTCCACAGAGGCTATCATGTGTAAAAGGTTTGAGGATGGGTTAAATGATGATATCCGATCACGGTGGGTGTCCTAGAAATAAAAGAGTTCATTATTTTAGTTGAGAGAGCACATGAGCGTGAGGAGCTATTAAAAAGAAAAGGCAAAGTTGAGACAGAGACACAAGATACAAAGAGAGAGACAGATGAGCGAGTTATTCCAAGCTACATCCAAAAGGCTAAAGGAGTTTTCTACGGATCTAGTTTCTCGGCCCGGGTATTCTAGTCGAGAATAGAGGCAGCAGATTTAAGGATTCGAAGGCTCGGACCACCTCGACTACGAGTGTAGGTAATGTTGGACGAGTAGATCGAGTGTCCACGGTGTGGTAGACTTCATTATGGTCCTTGTCGGGGGCGAAAATGTTTGTTATAAATGCGGTGCTCCAGATCATTTTGTACGAGAATGTCTAGAGGTAGCTAATCGAGAGATAACACAGAGTGCTAGATCCAAAAATGCTCCTACTAGAGGCAGATTACCGAGGCAACCGAGAGTAGGAGCAGGTAACAGAGGTACCTCAAGAGATTCAACTGTGAGACCAGATGCTAGAGCTCCTGCAAGGACTTGTGCTATTCGTACACGCGAAGAGGCATCCTTCCCCGATGTGATTACGGGTACATTCTCTCTACATAATATTAATGTCATTGCTTTGATTGATCTGGGTTCAACTCATTCATATGTTTGCAAGAAATTGATGCCTAGTATAAGTATGCCTATAAAATCTACAGAATTTGTGATTAAAGTATCGAATCCATTAGGCAAGCATGTATTAGTAAATAAAGTATGTAGAAATTGTCCTTTGATGATTAGAGGCTACTATTTTCCGGCCGATCTTATGTTATTGCCATTTGATGAGTTTGATGTGATTCTTGGTATGGATTGGTTGACTACACATGATGTGATAGTGAATTGTGGGAAGAAATTCATTGAGTTGAAGTGTGAAAATGGTGAAATTATTCGGGTTAATTCAGAAGAGTCAGATAGTTCATTTTCCATAATTTCTGTTATGTTTGCTCAAAAATGTTTGAGAAAAGGGTATGAAGATTATCTTACTTTTGTGTTGAACACTAAAGATCCAGAATTGAAATTTGAATCAGTGCCTGTGGTATGTGAGTTTCCCGATGTGTTTCCGGAAGAACTACCAGGTTTGCCTCTTGTTAGAGAAGTTGAGTTTGGTATTGAGTTGATTCCAGGTACCACGCCCATTTCTATTGCTCCTTATAGAATGGTTCCGTTGGAATTGAAAGAATTGAAAGTTCAGTTGCAGGAATTAATAGATAAAGGCTTTGTAAGACCCAGTAGTTCACCATGGGGTGCACCAGTGCTATTTGTGAAAAAGAAAGACGGATCGATGAGATTGTGCATAGATTATCGGCAACTTAACAAGGTAACAATGAAGAACAAGTATCCATTACCTAGAATTGATGATCTGTTTGATCAATTGAAGGGAGCTCTTGTGTTTTCCAAGATAGATTTGAAATCCACGATACTATCGATTCATGAGTTAAAGAGTCGATGTCCTAAAGATCGCTTTCGGACTAGGTATGGTCATTATGAGTTCCTTGTGATGCCATTTGGCTTGACTAATGCTCCTGCCATTTTCATGGACTTAATGAACCGAATTTTCAGACCGTACCTGGATAAGTTTGTAGTTGTGTTCATTGATGATATTTTGATTTATTCTCATGATGAGACCGAGCATCTGAGCATTTGAGAACAGCTTTCTGATTCGAGAGATAATCAGTTGTATGCCAAGTTCAGCAAAAGTGAGTTCTGGTTACGAGAAGTTGGTTTTCTTGGACATATTGTCTCAGGTGAAGGTATTAAGGTTGATCTGAGCAAGATTTCAGCCATTGTTGATTGGAAGCCTCCTAGAAATGTATCCGAAGTTAGAAGTTTTCTTGGTCTTGCCGGATATTATAGACGATTTGTAGAGGGATTTTCTATGATAGCTACCCCGCTGACAAGATTGCTGCGAAAGGATGTCAAGTTTGAATGGACTGAGAAGTGTCAACAGATTTTTGATAAGTTAAAAGCATTGTTGACTAAAGCTCTTGTTTTAGTACAACCAGAACCAGGTAAGGAGTTTGTGATTTACAGTGATGCGTCCATGGATGGACTTGGTTGTGTACTTATGCAGGAAGGGAAGGTAATCGCTTATGCCTCTAGACAGCTAAAGCCATAAAAGAAGAGCTATCCGACACATGATTTAGAGCTAGCTGCCATTATTTTTGCGCTGAAAATTTGGAGACATCATTTGTACGGTGAGAAGTGCCACATATTTACTGATCATAAAAGTTTGAAATATTTGATGACTCAAAAAGATTTGAATTTGAGGCAAAGAAGATGGTTAGAGTTGATTAAAGATTATGAGCTAGTGATTGATTATCACCCAGGTAAGGCAAACGTTGTTGCTGATGCTTTGAGTAGGAAATCTTTGTTTGCATTAAGAGCTTTGAACACTAGTCTAGCCTTATCAAATGATGGTTTTATCTTAGCTGAGTTGAGAGCCAAACCGATGTTTCTTGAAGAAATTTGTGAAGCTCAGAAAAATGACAGTGAGTTGTTAGCCAAAAGAGATCAGTGTGAGTCGGATATAGAGTCAGATTTTCAGATCAATTCTGACGGTTGTTTGATGTTCAGAGACAGGGTATGCGTACCGAAGAATGATGAGCTTATTCGAAAGATCTTACAAGAAGCACATAGTAGTTCTTTGTCTATTCATCCAGGTAGTACAAAGATGTATAATGGTTTGAAGAAAATGTATTGGTGGGTAGGAATGAAAAGGGACATTTCAGAGTTTGTTTCTAGATGCTTGATCTGTCAGCGGGTAAAGGCCGAACATTAGGTACCTTGAGGTTTATTGCAGCCCGTGCTAGTCCCTGAGTGGAAATGGGATTGAATTACTATGGATTTTGTGACAGGATTGCCGTTTACACCGAGAAAAGAAAGATGCAGTATGGGTTGTGATTGATAAATTAACGAAGTCGGCTCATTTTATCCCAGTTCGTATGGATTATTCACTTGACAAGTTGGCTGAGTTGTATATTTCAGAGATAGTCAGACTACACGGGGTACCATTATCGATCATTTCAGACAGAGATCCAAGATTTACTTTACGGTTTTGGAAGAAATTACAGAAGGCTTTGGGCACAAAGTTGAGTTTTAGTATAGCTTTCCATCCTCAAACCGACAGTCAGTCAGAGAGAGTTATTCAGGTACTTGAAGATATGCTTAGATGCTGTGTACTGGAATTTCAAGGCAGTTGGGAAAAATATTTACCATTAGTAGAGTTTGCCTATAATAATAGTTATCAGTCGAGTTTGAAGATGGCACCTTATGAAGCTTTGTATGGACGTAAATGTCGCACACCTTTGTATTGGACAGAGCTTAAGGAAGATCAGATTTACGGGGTTGATCTAGTTAAGGAAACAGAAGAGAAAGTAAAAATCATCAGAGATTGCTTGAAAGCAGCTTCAGACAGACAAAAGTCGTATGCAGATTTGAAGAGAAAAGAGATTGAATATCAAGTTGGTGACAAAGTTTTTTTGAAAGTATCCCCGTGGAAGAAAGTTCTTAGATTTGGCAAGAAAGGCAAACTAAGTCCACGTTTTATTGGACCGTTTGAAGTGATTGAGAGAGTCGGACCATTAGCATATTGGTTAGCTTTGCCGATTGAGTTAGAGAAGATTCAAAATGTATTTCATGTGTCTATGCTACGTCGTTATCGTTCAGATCCGTCACATGTGATTTCTCAGATAGAGGTTGAGATTCAACCAGACATGACTTATGGTGAAGAACTAGTAAAGATTCTAGCTCGAGAGGTAAAGCAATTAAGGAACAAAAGTATTGCATTTGTGAAAGTACTATGGAATAGACATGGGGTAGATGAGGCTACATGGGAACCCGAAGAGGCTATGCGAAAACAGTACCCAAATCTCTTCACAGGTAAGATTTTCGGGGACAAAAATCCCTAAAGGGGGGAGAAATGTAACATCCCGAAATAGGGCCTAAACAGAACAGTGGTTACGAAACCACAAATCCGAGGTAGAAAAATTTATTTTCTTATTATTTTGAGGTTCATGATATTATTACATGATTGTGCGAAAATTTCGTGATGAAATTCTATACATAAAATGCTTAATTTGAAGTTAGGGACTAAATCGAATAAGTTGCAAAACTTGCATTCTAGAAGTTTCTAGTATGAAATTGCTTTGAAATATTAATTAGGAGGTCTTAAATAGCAATTTAACCAATTTTAAGTTCATGGACAAAATTAGGACATGGAAGGAATTTTTAAAAGTTTAGTAAGGAGGGGCATTTGGGTCATTTGGATATTAAATGAAATTAAAAGGGAAAAATAACACAAAAATTAGTTATCATCTTTATAGTTGCTACCGAATGCTCCATCTCTCCATAGCTAGGGTTTCTTCAACTTTCAAGCTTCATAATCAAGAAGAACGAAATTCAGGAGTAGATCTGGGAAAAGAAAAAGTAAAGGACTAAATTGTAAAGTTTAGTCACATTTTGTATCGAGGTAAGTTTACAGTAAATAAATGCAATATTCTTATATTTTACATTATTATTGTTAATTTCCAGCATTTATATACTTATTTTTTTTGAGAATATTTAAAGTTGAATTAAAGGCGAAGTAGCAGAGAAAAGGCATTAGGAAGTCCCGTTTGAACCTTAGGAATATTAGGATATTGGGGTTGACAGGACAGGATAGAAATGAGCCATGTAAGTCCATATCAGATATATGGCTTTGGAGACAGGAATGAGCCATGTAAGCCTATATTATATATATAAATATGGCATTGGAGACAGGAATAATTCATGTAAGTCCATGTCGAAGACATGGCATTGGCAGGACATTGATAGACAGGAACGACCCTAGTATCCTTAGTATTCCGAGTGGTTCATCGGGTCATTGTATATGTTAAATCATAGTGAATTATCAGCAAAAAGGGAAGGTAGATTATATTTATGAATAGTGAAAGGTCAGGTAAGAAAGAAGGTAAGTGAGTAAAGAAGAAGGTAGAAAATGAGAAGTAAAGAAAGTTTATGAGGCTAGGTGACTTGATGTATATTTATTCATTATGTTGAATGTTGTAATTTATTTTCTTATAAGCTTACTAAGCCTAGTGCTTACTCTCTTATTTTATTTTTCTTATAGTTTTTATCAAGCCACTCGGGGATCGAAGGAAACGTCGGAGACCCGATCACACTATCGAAGAAATTACGTTGGTATAGTTAGACGTTTCGTTTTGTGTATGGTATGTATAGGAACTTGGTTTCTTTTGATATGATATGATCAATGAATGATGTGTAAATATTTGCTAGTAATAGAATGGCTGATGATATACATGTTTAATAGTATGTATGATTAAGTAGTAACTATCACATGAAAATTATGAAAAATGTGAAAGTAACTTAAAAACGGATTCAAGTATAAAAAATAACGTGATTTTGAAAAATCACAAAAATTTGTAGAGACATGTTTTGATAGTGAATAATATATGAAATTAAAGCTCATTGTGTCTATTTTTATATGGAATAAGCGAAGCAGGTAAAGGTTTTGTATTTTTATAAGATATCTAAGTTTTAGTGAAATAGGGCCAGAGCGATTTCTGGATCCCCTGTTTCAACTTTATAAATTCACCATAAATTTTATAAAAATAATTAGGTGTGTACTTTATGTGGTTAGAATCCTTATTGAGTCTAGTTTTATGAGAAACAAACCTCATAGTCATTAAAATTCTGTAAAGAGAGATATCTAATTCGTAATACACAGAGGTCAGAGCAATCGAACCCTGAAACAGGGGAGACTTTAACTAATAAACTGTACTAATTGGCCCAGCCAAAAATTCTAGAAAAAAATTAGTAAATAGATATATGAGTCTAGTTTCAGGGAAAATTTATAGAATTGGATTTTGAGTTTTGGAACTCGATATATGAATTTTTAAGCGACTGTGACGCAGATTGCTAGCTTGACTGGAAATTTTTAAAATTAAATTGTTTGAGCTGTTTAAGTAACGAATTAAGTCTGTTAACACCTCGTGTTCGATTCCGGCAGCGGTCTCGGGTACGGGGCGTGACATCCACTAGAGTCATCCATAAGTATGTTAGGCATATAGCCACAGGTAAATACGTTTGGCACAAAGCCATAGTCAAGATGGCACAGAGCCATTTTTAGGTTGGCACAAAGCCACAATCAAAATAATTGGCTTTAAGCCATCGGTAGCTATTTCATGTTAGGCACATAGCCATCAATGACGGTAATACAGTCAGCACAAAGCCTCAGGTAAATATGATCGACACAGAGTCGTCAATAATCATATATTGAGCTTAAAGCCATCGGTGGATCCATGGTCGTCAAGCAACCATGCAATCCTTAATCGGTGGATCCACGGTCGTCAAGCAACCATGCAATCCTTAATTTCTTCCTCCGTTTCACAATTCCAACCCCATGCAATATGTCGTGTATGTCATGCTCAATCATTACACGTGTATGTAAAATGGCCGTGCTCAGTAACATTCATTTAAACATATATTAAAAACATATCAGTTTTACAACCACAATCAAGTCAGTTAAAACACAATCATACAATCACAATCAATCAGTCAAATTCATAGTCCAAGTTAGTCATTTACCCACAAGGGCAAAATAATCATTTTACCCTATAGGGGTATTTCAGTAATTTTACACTACAAGGGTAATCCAATAATTTTATAAACTGGGGGTATTTGGGTAATTTTACAAATCAAGGGTATTTCGGTAATTTTACAAATCGAGGGTATTTTGATAATTTTACAAATCAAGGGTATTTTGATAATTTTACAAATCAAGGGTATTTTGATAATTTTACAAATCGAGGGTATTTTGATAATTTTACAAATTGGGGGTATTTTAGTAATTTTACAAATCGAAGGTATTTCGATAATTTTACAAACTGGGGGTATTTCGATAATTTTACAAATTGAGGGTATTTCAGTAATTTTACAAATTGAGGGTATTTCAGTAATTTTACAAATCACGAGTATTTCGGTAATTTTACAAATCGAGGGTATTTTGGTAATTTTACAAATCACGGGTATTTCGGTAATTTTACAAATCAAGAGTATTTCAATAATTTTATAAATCAAGGGTATTTAGGTAATTTTATATATCAAGGGTATTTCGGTAATTTTACAAATCAATGATATTTCGGTAATTTTACAAATTGGGGGTGTTTCGATAATTTTACAAATCGGGGGTCTTAACGACCCAACAGAAGGTCCAGTTCGCCTCGAGCGACTTAAGTATCCTAAATAGACCTAATGGTGCAAATGGGTCTAAGGCCCATTACTCAGCCCAAGTGGCCACACACGCTCGTGTGGCCCATTTAGCCCAAATTCAGTTACAGCTATGTGACCTACAAAGCCCTATCCAACATTTATCACTTACCGTGGATTTAATCAGTGTGGGGCCCACGAGCCCATTGGGTTCTCACGGCCCATTTCGGCCTATGCCATGCACACGACATGACAAGCCCAACTACTTCCCACCCAATAGTTAGATTTACACCAGCGGGCCCACAGGGTCTATTGGGCCCAATAAGGCCCAGTACACGAGAACGCTCGTGGAGGCCTCTAGAGTCTATCGCCCCTGATCTGTGGGCTTGATTTACCACACGAGCGATCTCATGCTCGTGAAGCCTCATATGCCAAAGTTTCGACTTTTCGACTTTTGCCGACTTCTAACAAAGAAGGGTGCGAATACACACCTGTTTATGAGAACGCGCCGAAGTCCACGATCACCAACCTTGGCACATCCTGTATTGAGTCTTCCTCCCCAACTCATCTGGTTCGCTCTACTTAAAGCCAGCTTCTCACCAATTCTCATGTTAGCTTCCCGATGTGGGATTACTTTCAACCATTAGGAAAAATTCCTCATTCTTATGACCACTTCAACCACAGAGTTTCAGTCCAACTCCACCTCTTACACAGCTCAAATAGCAAAATAAATACTCAACTATGCATCCCAAGACTTGAACCTTAAACCTCACAGTTACACAACACACCACCTTGCCACTCCACCAAATGCTCTTTCTCTGATAAAAACGTTCATAATTAACTTTAAGACATATGTGTCAGCGTCCAGATTCACTTAAGAGAAAAACCAAAATGAATTGTAAGATCCAAGACTTGAACCTAAGCTCCCTTACAACCTTTATGACGCCACAACCACTAGACCACATGTTTCCTTGTGTCATTTATTTAACACAATAATTTAAAAGGCCATCCTCCAAGCATCCAGAGTTTTATTCACTTAATACCAAAATTTTTACTAAAGCCCAGGTTTGAACCCAAGATTTCTCCAACACTTCTCAGGGCCATTAACCACCAAAGTAGACATTTAATTGTGTCATTTCCTTGCACAATTAAATACTTATATACCACCTCCTTACGCACCCATACTCAAGGCCCAATACTTCTAGGCCCAAATTCGGGGTGTTACACAAAGCTTAGCTATTCGGCCATTTTCAAGCTTAATCAAGGTATGTAACTAGCTCAATTTTTGATGATTTTTACGTTTTTGAGATCGTTGCAGTGTAATGTACAAAGCCCATGCTTGAATTTTTTATTTTGATGAATATTTTGAGTTAGGCCATTGATGAATATTTGAGTTTTGTCATGCTGGTTGATGAAATATGAAATATATGTTTTAGATTAACATGTTTTGTATTGGAATTTTTTTATTATTTTGAGTAATTAGAACTAAATTGCAAAAATAATAAATTGAGGGAATAAATTGTGAAATAAATGAAATGTATGGACTTGTATGAACACAAGGAACATTCGGCCTAGGCATAGTATATTCAAATTTTGCATGTTTTGTGTGTTTGTGCAATTTGGACTAAATCGTAAAAAGTGTAAAATGTCAAGGGTAAAATGGTTATTTTCCCATTTATGTGTTTTTAGAATAAAATGAGTGAAAATATGTTTGAATGAGTTTAATTTGAATATGTTTAGATCAAGAACCAAAGAAATCGGATTTGGATCGGGGGAAAACCAAAGTTGTCGACTAGTCGTCCCGTTCTGATTTTCATCGTCCGAGGTAAGTTTATAGGCAAATATATGTTGTTAATTTTGAATAAATATGAGATTTATATGCTGAAATGAAATATGTGAAATTATATATATGTTGGCCGAATGCAAATAAGCTTGGGAACTATGTTTACAAATTTGTTTCGACCAAGTTACGACATCTGAAAGCCCCGTACGAACCTTAGCAATAGTTAGGATACATATGTCATGACATAGGATTTTTGATATGTGTTCTCGAGTAAGACCACGTCTAGGACGTTGACTTCGATATGTGGTTACAAGTAAGACCATGTTTGGGACATTGGCATCATATTTAAGTCGTGTAAGACCCTGTCTGGGATAGCGGCATCGATATGAGATAGCATGTAAGACCACGTCTGGGACGTTGGCATTGTATGATATATGTGATTATCCGAGTATCCTATTCAATTTTGAACGGTTCAACGGGCAATGATAAGTTGTGAACAAAGGTGTAAAATGAGCTAAAATGATCAGATATGAGTTAGTTGATTACCTATTTGAGAATAAGGTAAGTTGGCTATTTGATATGTGATGCAAATCTTATAATTTATTAATGTAAACATATGTGCACTTGCAAAGTATATTTGGCTATAGGTTATGTAAATGTATGTGATGTTGTATTTTGGTTCATAAGTACATGTATACATGTGTAAACGCATTTGATTATATAATGATGTTATGTCTTTGAAATTGAATGATACTTTGAATGTGTATATATGTACAATCGGTTAAGATAAGGTTATTTATGAAAGCATATGTTATATATGAAATACTAAGCTTGAGATTAAATGTAATTATGATTATATAATTTGGTTTGGTATAAATGATTTGATTATATCATTTAATTGTTTATTTGCTTATGACTTACTAAGCTTAAATAGCTTACTGTGTGTTATGTTTGCCTTTGTTTTATAGATTTTGAGATCTAGTTACAAGCCCGGGGATCGTCAGCAAAGTCTATCACACTGTCGACTATTTTTCGGTATTTTATAAGCTGAATTTTTGAACTTATGGCATGTATAGGTTGGGTTATATTTTGAAATGTTGGATTTTGGTTTATGTATATATTAAGCCATGAGAAAATGGCTAATATGCTATGAAAGTATGTGAAACTTATTTATGTTTATATGTGTTGTATGCATTAAAAATGGTTGATGATTTTTTATGTGATTTGATTGAAACGATCATGGTATATCCATAAGTATGTTAAGCTTGATATATTATTCATGGTTAAATGATTCGGTTATAGTTTATGCATTGATAAACATGCATGTGAATTTTGTTGTTATATTTGGTTAAGGTGTTATTATGTGATTTGGTATTAAAGAATATTCAACTATATATAAATGTGGTTGGAGATTATTTTGATGTGCATGTTATATGGTATTATTTGTTTTATCAACGGTTTATTGAATTGGTTTTTTAATGGAGTAAAATGAAAATTTCGTTTATATGTATATTGGTTTAATATGATACGTATTGGCTTATTTCAAAGTACTTAGTACTTATATGATTTTCATGGTTAATATTATTACCGAAGTGTTAAGAAGCAAGTTGGTCTTGAGTCGTATTTTGGTATAATATATAGTATAAGTAATTATCATGATTCGGCATTCATATATATATGTATAGGTATATAATGTAATGGTTTAATATTTATACATTAGTTGAGATAAATTTGTAATAAGTTTGATATGACATAAATCTTAGTAATATGTATATTTATGTACTTAATCAAATATATGATCATTGAATTGGTTATAGATATGATCTTTGTTATATTGCTTGCTTGGTAATATTAGCATGTTTATATATTCAGTTATGGTATGTTACATGTGAGACAACCTATGTTTGATATATTGGTTTAGCTCTTTAAAATGCATAGATTTGTAAAGTGATTGAATAAAGTTGAAATTAGACAATTGTTAAAGCATAATTGTATTTGGTTAGTGCATTGAAAAATGACCAAATGAATAGCGATTTGTGCATTAGTAAATCATGAAGATTTTGTAAGTTTTATGTGATGCATAAATGTCCTACTTGGTGTAAAATGGATGTTGAATAGTGTTTAGGATAGTCTTTAAATGTTGGTCATAAGTTAAATGATTTATAAGTTTATTATTTGGTCAAACAAGAATAACATTGAAGTTGTTTGTATATGAATTACGATTTTTTTCCTTATTGAAATGATTCGCAAAGTAATTAAATCGGTTATTTATAATAATATTTGATTGGTTAAAAGTTTATGCATGTGTATGCATATGATTGTTTGAAATTTGTGTCTCGTCTGGTAATACCTCGTAACCCTAATCTGGCGATGGATACTGGTTAGGATCGTTACGTTTGATTGGTAACAGAGATATGGTTTAGTTGATTCTAGGACTAACATAGCGAGTGTGAGTCTAGCTATACATGCCATATTATATACTGTGATAGTGTGATGACTTCTGACATTTGAAAATGTGTTTTCGTATAGTAAATGGATCCCGACAGAGCCGTTGCTGATGATGTTGAGAGTATACCGCCTGCTCCCGTGCAAGGGACAGCGCCGGTTGATTCTCCACCGACCTTGAGTAATCAAGAGGGAGAGGTTAAGCAAGCCTTTTATCAAATGATGAATGACTGGTTTACTCAGTATATCCAGACGAATCCGGCTATACAACAACCTCTACCCCCAATTAATCCTTCTCTGATACCTGCGATGCCTCAAGTGTGTGATTTGTTGAGATTGCATAAGCCTCTTGTTGATAAAATCAGAAAACAAGGGGCTCAAGAATTCAGAGCTATCGATGATGATGATGCTGAGCAAGCTGTATTCTGGCTTGATAATACTCTCCGTGTGTTTGATGAGGTATCTTGTACCCCGGATGAATGTTTGAAATGTGTCATATCTTTGCTTCAAGACACCGCATATCACTGGTGGAATACACTAGTATCGGTGGTTCCGAAAGAATGAGTGACTTGGGACTTCTCTTAGACTGATTCCGTAAGAAATATATTAGCCAAAGATTTATCGACCAGAAGCGCAAAAAAATTATGGAGTTGAAACAGGGTAGGATGATCGTGACAGAACATGAGTGAAAATTTGTAAGACTCAGTCGATATGCCCACGAGTGTGTTTTGACCGAAGCTGTCATGTGTAAAAGATTTGAAGATGGGTTGAACGAAGACATTAAACTGCTAGTTGGCATACTTGAAATAAAAGAATTCATAGTACTGGTTGAGTGAGCCTACAAAGTCGAAGAGCTCGAGAAAGAGAAAAAAAGTTGACTTTGAAGCTAGAGATTCATGTAAGAGATCATCGAATAAGTCATTTCAGTCATCATTAAAGAAGTTCTGAGATGATTTTAGCCTTTCTAAGCTACTTCGGGTTATTCTAGACGAGATCGGGATAGACCACCTGTGAGCTCGAGAGCTACCTCAGTAGCTAGTGTTGGTAATGTTAGATCAAATCAACCCGAGTGTAAACATTGTGGTAAATGACATCATGGCAGTTGTAGATTGCATGATCCGGTCTATTTTAAATGTGGATCGATGGATCATTTTGTTCGTGAATGCCCTGAGTTAGCTGAACAAAATCCAATATAGAATACGAGATCGGGTAACACTATAGCTCGAGGTAGATCACCCAAAAATACGGGTAATGTGAGTAGCAGTTAGAGAGGGACTAAAGATCCGACTTTTAGATCTGAGGCTCGTGCACCTGCCAGAGCTTATGCTATTCACGCACGCAAGGAGGCCTCATCCCCAGATGTTATTACTGGTACTTCACTCTCTATAATACCAGTGTAATTGCATTGATTGATCCTGGTTTGACTCATTCTTATGTGTGTGGGACTTTAGTATTTAGTAAGACTTTGCTTGTTGAGTCTACTGAGTTTGTGATTAGAGTATCGAACCCCTTGGATCGGTGCGTTATGGTTGACAAAGTGCATAAGAATTGTCACTTGATGATTCGAGATTTGTGTTTTCCAGCTGATTTGATGTTGTTGCCATTTGATGAGTTCGAGATAATTCTGGGTATGGATTGGTTGACTTTGCATGATGCTGTCGTAAACTGCAAAAGATAGACTATTGATTTACGGTGCCAGAATGATGAGATTATTCAGATTGAATCTAATGATCTTAATGGTTTACCAACAGTGATATATTCGATGTTAGCTCAGAAATATGTGAGAAAAGGCTGCAAAGCTTATTTTCCCTATGTGCTTGATAGTAAAGTGGCTGAAAGAAAGATTGAATCAGTACCACTTGTGTGCGAGTATCCAGATGTATTTCCTGAAGAATTGTCGGGTTTTCCACCTATTCGAGAGGTGGAGTTTGGTATTGAGTTAGTGCCGGGGACGACTCCGATATCGATAGCTCCGTACAGAATGACACCTACTAAACTAAAAGAATTAAAAGCTCAGTTGCAAGAGTTGACAAATAGAGGTTTTGCGCGACCCAATTTCTCTCCCTAGGGTGCACTAGTTTTATTTGTGAAAAAGAAAGACGAAACTATGAGAATGTGTATCAACTATAGACAGCTCAATAAGGTGACTATGAAGAATAAATATCCGTTGCCACGGATTGACGATCTGTTCGATCAGCTGAAAGGGGATACGATATTTTCAAAGATAGATTTGAGATTAGGCTACTATCAGTTACGAGTTAAAGACTTTGATGTACCAAAGACTCTTTCCGAACGAGGTACGGACACTATGAGTTTTTGGTTATGCCTTTTGGACTTACTAATGCACCTGCTATTTTCATGGATTTGATGAATCGGATCTTCAGACAGTATCTGGATCAGTTTGTGGTTGTGTTCATAGATAACATTTTGATCTACTCCTGTGATGAAACTAAGCATGCCGAACATCTGAGACTTATGTTACAGACTTTGCGAGATAAACAGTTGTATGCGAAGTTCAGTAAATGTGAGTTCTGGTTACAAGAAGTCATTTTTCTGGGACATGTTGTATCAGTATCGGGTCTTCGGGTTGATCCGAGTAAAATTTTAGCTATACTTGATTGGAAACCTCCGAGAAATGTTTCTGAATTCCGAAGTTTTCTGGGACTTGCTAGTTACTATAGACGGTTCCTGAAAGTTTTCTCTATGATTGCAACCCCAATGACGAAGCTATTACAGAAAGATGTTAAATTTGAGTGGTCAAAAAATTGCCAGAAAAGCTTTGATCAGCTGAAAGCTTTGTTGATTGAAGCTCCAGTCCTAGTTCAACCAGAATCGGGTAAAGAATTTGTTATCTATAGTGATGCATCTTTAAATGGTTTGGGCTGTGTTTTGATACAAGAAGGCAAAGCTATAGCTTATGCCTCGAGATAGTTAAAGCAGCATGAAAAGAACTATCCGATGCACGATCTAGAATTGATAGCTATTGTGTTTGCATTGAAGATATGGCGTCACTATCTGCTCGGTGAGAAATGTCATGTTTATTCTGATCACGAAAGCCAGAAATATTTGATGACTCAAAAAGATCTAAATTTGAGACAACGCCGATGGTTAGAGTTGCTAAAAGACTACGAGCTTGTGATTGACTACCATCCGGGAAAGGCTAATGTTGTTGCTAATGCTTTAGGCTGAAAATCACTGTTTGCTTTGCGTGCAATGAATGCACATATGGCTATGTTTGATGATGGTTTGATAATAGCTGAATTAAAAGCAAGAACATTATTTGTTCAACAAATTTGTGATGCTTAAAAAGTTGATGATGGTTTGTTAGCTAAACGAGCTCAATGTGATTTGAATATTGATTTAGAGTTCAGAGTTGATGCTGATGGTTGCTTGAGGTTCAAAAACCGAATATGTGTCCGAGTCAGAGTTGATTCAGATGATTTTGAACGAAGCTCACAGTAGTCGGTTATCTATTCACCCGGGTAGTACAAAGATGTATAATGATTTGAAACAGCTTTATTGGTGGCATGGTATGAAACGAGACATTTCTAACTTTGTTTCGAAATGTTTAGTCTGTCAGCAAGTAAAAGCCGAGCATCAGGTACCTTCTGGGTTGCTTCAGCCAATCATGATACCTGAGTGGAAATGGGACAGAGTCATGATGGATTTTGTATCCGGTTTACCGTTGACACCGAGCAAGAATGATGCAATCTGGGTTATTATGGATAAATTGACTAAGTCGGCTCATTTTGTTCCGATTCGTACAGATTATTCATTTGACAAGTTTGCTGAGTTATATGTTTCTCAGATTGTAAGATTACACGGTGTGCCTATTTCTATTGTTTTGGATAAAGATTCGAGGTTTACATCACAGTTTTGGAAGAAACTGCAAGATGCACTAGGTACGAAATTACATTTTAGCATTGCTTTCCATCCGCAAATAGATGGTCAGTCCGAACGAGTCATTCAGATACTTGAGGATATGTTGAGATGTTGTATTCTCGAGTTCGAAGGTATGTGGGAACGATACTTACCTCTGCTTGAATTTGCATACAATAATAGCTTTCAATCAAGTATCAAAATGGCACCTTACGAGGCTTTGTACGATCGTATATGTCATACACCATTGTATTGGACTGAGCTCAGTGAAAACAAGATACATGGAGTCGATTTGATCAGAGAGACTGAACAGAAAGTGAAAGTAATCCGTGAAAGTTTGAAGACAGCATCAAACAGTCAGAAATCATATGCAGACTTGAAACAAAAAGATATAGAGTTTCAGATCGGGGAAAAAGTATTTTTGAAAGTATCACTGTGGAAGAAAATACTCAGATTCGGTCGTAAAGGCAAATTAAGTCCGAGATTTATTGGGCTGTATGAGGTTATAGAGCGTGTCGAGCCGGTTGCTTATAAACTGTTGTTGCCACTTGAGTTAGAAAAGATCCACAATGTATTCCATGTTTTGATGCTTCGTAGATATTGATCTGATCCCTCACATGTGATTAGTCCGTCAGAGATTGAGATTAAGTCCGATATGACATATGAGGAAGAACCGATTCGTATTCTGGCTCGCGAGGTTAAAGAATTGCGAAATAAAAAAATTCTGTTAGTTAAAGTACTGTGGCATAAACACGGAGTTGAGGAAGCAATGTGGGAGCTAGAGGATGCAATTAAAGAGCGTTATCCGAAACTATCCACCGGTATGATTTTCGAGAACGAAAATCCCTAAGGGGGGAGAGTTGTAACAGCCCGATTAAGACCATATAAGGAACAGTGGTTTCGGAAAACGAATTCGAGTCAAAAAAATTTTTAATATTATTTTTTATCTTTATTATGTGTGAATTTGTATGTGTGAAATTTTCGTGATTTAATTTTGTCGTTTGAGTGCCCGATTTAATAAAAGGGCTTAATCGCGTAAAATGAGAACTTGGTAGTTTAATGTGTAAGGGTTGAATTGTTGTTGTCTTTTTAAGTGGAGGCATTTAAGTTGCAATTTGCCCATGATATAATGATATGGACGATCATGACCTTAATATATAATGGTTTTATATTTTATGATAAAGGTTATTTAAGTAAAATGAATAATAATTTTAATATATGTTATACTGTAACATAATTAAAGGCCATTAGTCCATATATTTTCTTTGACCAAAACATAAAAAAAGAAAAGAAAGAAACAAAGCTTAGGTATTCGGCCATTGTCAAGCTTAATCAAGGTATGTAACTAGCTCAGTTTTTGATATTTTTTAACGTTTTTAATATCGTTGTAGTGTAATGTACAAAGCCCATGCTTGAATTTTTTTATTTTGATGAATATTTTGAGTTATGCCATTGATGAATATTTTACTTTTCTGGTGTTGGTTGATGAAGTATGAAATATAAGTTTTAGATTAACATGTTTTATATTGGAATTTTTGATGATTTTGAGTAATTAGGACTAAATTGCAAAAATAATAAATTGAAGGACTAAATTGTGAAATAAATGAAATATATGGACTTGTATGAACACAAGGAACATTCGGCCTAAGCATAGTATGTTCAAATTTTGCATGTTTTGTGTTTTGTGCAATTTGGACTAAATTGTGAAAAGTGTAAAATGTTAGGGGTAAAATGGTAATTTTCCCATTTATGTGTTTTTGGAATAAAATGAGTGAAAATATGTTTGAATGAGTTTAATTTGAATATGTTTAGATCAAGAACCAAAGAAATCGGATCTGGATTGGGGGAAAACTAAAGTTGTCGACTAGTTGTCCCGTTTCAATTTTCATCGTCAAGGTAAGTTTATAAGCAAATACGTGTTGTTAATTTTGAATAAATATGAGATTTATATGCTGAAATGAAATATGTGAAATTATATATATGTTGGCTGAATGCAAATAAGCTTGGGAACTATGTTTACGAATTTGTTTCGACCGAGTTATGACGTTTGAAAGCCAATAGCAAGGATACATATGTCATGACATAGGATTTCTGATATGTGTTCTCGAGTAAGACCACGTCTAGGACGTTGGCTTCAATATGTGCTTACGAGTAAGACCATGTCTGGGACATCGGCATCATATTTAATTCGTGTAAGACCCTATCTGGGACAGTGGCATCGATAAGAGATAGCATGTAAGACCACGTCTGGGACGTTGGCATTGTATGATATATGTGATTATCCGAGTATCCTATTCAATTTCAAATGGTTCAATGGGCAATGATAAGTTGTGAACGAAGGTGTAAAACAAGCTAAAATGATCAGGTATGAGTTAGTTGATTACCTATTTGAAAATAAAGTAAGTTGGCTATTTGATATGTGATACAAATCATATAATTTATTAATGTAAACATATGTGCACTTGCAAAGTATATTTGGCTATAGGTTATGTATATGTATGTGATGTTGTATTTTGGTTCGTAAGTACATGTATACACGTGTAAACACATTCGATTATATAATGATGTTATGCCTTTGAAATTGAATGATACTTTGAATGTGTATATATGTACAATCGGTAAAGATAAGGTTATTTATGGAACCATATGTTATATATGAAATACTAAGCTTGAGATTAAATGTAATTATGATTATATAATTTGGTTTGGTATAAATGATTTGATTATGTCATTTAATTGTTTATTTGCTTATGACTTACTAAGCTTAAATAGCTTACTGTGTGTTATGTTTGCCTCTGTTTTATAGATTTTGAGATCTAGTTTCAAGCCTGGGGATCGTTAGGAAAGTCTATCACACTATCGACTATTTTTTAGTATTTTATAAGCTAAATTTTCGAACTTATGACATGTATAGGCTGGGTTATATTTCGAAATGTTGGATTTTGGTTTATGTATATATTAAGCCAAGCAAAAATGGCTAATATCCTATAAAAGTATGTGAAACTTATTTATATTTATATGTGTTATATGCATTGAAAATGGTTGATGATTTTGGATGTGATTAGATTGAATCGGTCATGGTATATCTATAAGCATGTTTTAAGCTTGATATATTACTCATGGTTAAATGATTCGGATATAGTTTATGCATTGATAAACATGTATGTGAATTTCGTTGATATATTTGGTTAAGGTGTTATTATGTGATTTGGTATTAAAGAATATGCAACTATATATAAATGTGGTTGGAGATTATTTTGATGTGCATGTTATATGGTATTATTTGTTTTATGAATGGTTTATTGAATTGGTTTATTAATGAAGTAAAATGACAATGACATTTATATGTATATTGGTTTTATATGATACGTATTAGCTTATTTCAAAGTACTTAGTACTTATATGATTTTCATTGTTAATATTACTACTGAAGTGTTAAGAAGCAAGTTGGTCTTGAGTTGTATTTTGGTATAATATATAGTATAAGTAATTATCATGATTCGGCATTCATATATATATGTATAGGTATATCATGTAATGGTTTAATATGTATACATTAGTTGAGAGAAATTTGTAATAAGTTTGATATGACATAAATCTTAGTAATATGTATATTTATGTACTTAATCAAATATATGATCTTTGAATTGGTTATAAATATGATCTTTGTTATATTGCTTGCTTGGTAATATTAGCATGTATATATATTCGGTTATGGTATGTTACATTTGAGACAAGCTATGTTTGATATATTGGTTTAGCTCTTTGAAATGCATAGATTTGTAAAGTGATTGAATAAAGTTGAAAATGTACAATTGTTAAAGCATAATTGTATTCGGTTAATGCATTGAAAAATGACCAAATGAATAGTGATTTTTGCGTTAGTAAATCATGAAGATTTTATAAGTTTTATGTGATGTATAAATGTCCTTCTTGATTTAAAATGTATGTTGAATAGTGTTTAGGTTAGTCTTTAAATGTTGGTCATAAGTTAATTGATTTATAAGTTTATTATTTGGTCAAATAAGAATAACATTGAAGTTGTTTGTATATGAATTACGATTTTTGTTTCCTTATTGAAATGATTCGCAAAGAAATTAAATCGGTTATTTATAATAATACTTGATTGGTAAAAAGTTTATGCATGTGTATGCATATGATTGTTTGAAATTTGTGTCTCACCTGGTAATACCTCGTAACCCCAATCTGACAAAGGATACGGATTAGGGGTGTTACACTGAACCTATTCACTGGTAAGATTTTCGGGAACGAAAATCCCTAAGGGGGAGAGTTGTAACAGCCCAATTTTGGCTAAGTCAGAATAGTGGTTTTGAAACCACAAATTTGATGTTGAAAAATTATTTTAATATTATTTTATGTGTTTACAGCATGAAAGTATGAAGGTGTGAACTTTTCGTGAAGTAATTTCATCGTTTAAATGGTTAATTCGAGAAAAAGGACTTAATCGCGTAAAGTGTAAAACTTGTGTGCTATTAGTTAAATGTGTCTAATAGCTATGGCTTATTAAAGTGAAGGTCCTTATGTTATAAATAGACCATTTTTATATTGGGTGGACAATTATGGGCATAATATAAATGTTTTAATGGTTTATGAATAAGGCTAAAAATGTAAATTAGTAAATAAGGTTATTATTAAAACAAAACCAAAATTAAGTTTGATTATCATCTTTTTTTGGTCGAATATTGAGGAGGAAGAAAACATTTGGTTCATTTTAGGGTTCGGTCAATTGTGAGCTTAATTGGTAAGTGTTTTGAGCTCGGTTATTTATGATTTTTATGTTTTTGTGATCGTTGCTTTGTGTTCTAGCTAGCCCATACCTTTAATTTCAAAACTGTTAAAGATTTTGAGAGTTTCCATTGTTGAATCTATGTTTTCTTTGAGTCTTGATGATAGATTATGAAAGTTTAATGGTAGATTTTCATGTTTTGTAAAGTGATTTTTGACAAAAATGTCAAATAGGGGTTAAATTGTAAAATATGAAAATTAAGGGGTTAAAATGTGAAATAAATGAAAGCTGTGGGCTGCTAGGGACCTATATGTAATTTGGCCAAGCATGGGTTAAGTTGAATTGTGTGAATTTTGAATATTTGTGAAATAGGGACTAAATTGATTAAATGTGAAAGCTTAGGGGCTAATATGTAAAAATACCCAAATGTGTGTTTTTTGACTAAATTGAAGAGTAGGTGATTAAATGAGTTATTTTTGAATACATATAGATCAAGAAAGAAAGAATTTGGATTTAGATCGAGGGAAAAGCAAGGTTATCGAGTACTCGATCCGATCCATCAATTTTGAACACGAGGTAAGTTCGCACGTGATAAACATTGTTACAATTATGCTTTTAACGCTTTGATATTGCATAAATTATATATACGAGACTACGGTCATGTTCGACGATAAATTGACAATGTTTAGCACTTAGTGTGCGATTTGAGATAGCTTCGGCTATATATGGCACTTAGTGTGCGAAACATCGAGTAAGGCACTTAGTGTGCAGAATTATAATAGCTTCGACTATGCGATGACACTTAGTGTGCGAAACATCGAGTGTTCAATAGTGCTACGGGAAGGTATGAGTTCGTTATGAATTTGTACAGGTTTGTACATGTAAGTATGAAGATCAAATATATAAGATTATGTCTTTGCATATTAGTATATGAATAAGTTATGAAAGGTTTGATTTTATCATGAATGATACATTAACTTGTTTAAATTGATGAATTCTATTTTATGAATTGTTGAGTATATTAGTATGAACTTACTAAGCTATGAAGCTTACTTTGTGTTATTTTCCTATGTTTTATAGAGTCAAGGCTAGCTCGGATCCAAGAGTCGTCGGGAACATCATCGCACTATCAAATGTCTAATTGGTACTTTTGAGTTGTGTATATATGGTATATTGCATGAACAGGCTAGTTATGGTACTTTGGTTGTGAATATAGCCATATGATTTTGCTTGTAAATGTATATGTTTTGTTTTGTATATATCGCCATGAGTGATGGCTTATTTTAGTGTGTTTTGGTATAAATGTGGTTATGGTTTCATAATTGCTCAAATGGTTATATTTTGAGTTTGGTAAATGATTTACATGGTGTGATTGAAGTTGATAATTTGAGAAGTTTTGAAATTGTGAATTGATGCTTGATGATATAAGTGTTGAATAGGTATTTGACATTAAATTGGGTATTGAATTTGGTTGAAATGAATATAGTATAAATTTTGCATTTGGTTGGTGATTTTGGAATGTCTATTATATGATGAAATGGTACCATTTAGTTTGTTTAGGTGATCATGAATAAGGGTGGCAAATTGGCCTTGCAAATGGCCTATTTTTGTCCACACGAGACGGGACACGGGCGTTGTGTTTTAGCTGTGTGTGACACACAGTCATGCTACACAGCTGTGTGTCCCCTGGTGTTTAAATTAAATTGAAGTCAGTAAGCTGCACACAGCCTCACACACAGGCTTGTGACTAGCCGTGTGGCACAAGTCAGTATACCCCCTAAATGATACACAGCCTAGCACACGGGCGTGTGACTTGGCCGTGTTGCATAAGTCAGTATACCCTACAAGATTGGCATGGCCTAGCACATGGCCTGGCACACGGGCATGTGTGGCCGCTTCGAAAGGCACACGGGCTAGACACATAGGTGTGTGGTCGGCCGTGTGACCTAAGTCAATATGTATGCCTTGTTTTCACATGGCCTGGGACACGGGCATGTCCGGAGCAGTGTGAGGCACATGGCCTGTTCACACGAGCGTGTGACCCTTGTATGTTTGAAATTTTTATAATTTTCCAAAATTTTTGTATGTTATTGGTTTAGTCCCTAACCACTTTTAAAGCATGTTTAAGCCTCGTAAGCCCTTATAAGGGACAATGTGAATATGATTGAATGGTGTTTGAGAATGGATGAATAAATGTATGAGATATGTATGTTAAATGATATGTATTGGTCGGTAATACCTCGTAACCCTATTTTAACCATGAATACATGTGAGGGGTGTTACAAATCTATCAAATAACATCAAAACCTATTAAAAAAAACCATGGCAAGTCTCTCAACCTTTAACAGTTTTGCAAATAAATCCCCGGGCTAGCTAGATTAAGTTAATACAAACACAAAGCATAAAAATCATTAAAAACAAAATCAAAATCACATACCATACAATGTAAAAGCTTGGTCGAACTTTAAAGCCCTAAAAATGATGTTTTTCTCTTGAATTTTCGGCGGAGAAGACAACTAGAGAAGATGGTATCAATTTTGCTTTGTTTTAGTTTAAGATTATTTATTAAATTACCACTTTACCCTTAGTTATTAACTTATAAATTAACAAAATCCTACCCATAATTGTTCACTAACTTTAAGAATGGTATAATTACTATCTAGATCCTTTAGATTTCCTTCCCATAGCCATTTAGCCCTTTAAACTAATAGATACTCACTTTTGCTGTAACACCCCTTACCCATATCCAACGCCGGAATAAGGTACGAGGCATTACCGGACTTATACACAAGCAATCATACAAAATCGAGACGTAAATTTCCATCCAAATCTAAAACTTTTCATATACATTCATATCATCCCTAAAACGAGCCTACGAGGCCCAAAACATGCATTGGAAGCGGTTCGGACTAAACCAGGAACTTTAGAAAATTTTACAACACTTAGAAAATTTTTCACTAAACAGGGGTCACACGCCCGTTTGGCTTTGGGACACGCCCGTGTGGACAAGCCATGTGGTCACACACGTCTGTGTCCCTAACCCGTGTCACTCTCTGTTTTCCACCCAAGAACAAATTGAAGACACACGGCCAAGTCACATGCCCGTGGACTTGGTTGTGTGGTCGATTTAATTTTCATAATTTTCATAAAATAGGTGTAGACTTCACACGGCCGGGGCACACTCCCGTGTTCGAGGCTGTGCTGTCCACACAGCTAAGACACACGCCCGTGTCTCTGCCCATTTGCTCGATACTGAGGATTCTGTTTTGCAACAATTAAGGTGTAGGGGACACACGGCCGGAACACACGCCCATGGGATAAGCCTTATGTCTCACACAGCCTAGACACACACCAGTATGTCTACCCATGTGGACAAAAATAAGGCTATTTACCAAGCCATTTTGTCCCCTTTTAATGCACACACCTACACAACAAAACATAGCACCACTCCAAGCAATTACATTCAACCAATTCAGCCAAAATCAAGACATCCACACATCATTCACATGCCACCATTTATCACTACGAACATCACATACTTATCAACTTAAACCATGCAAGTTTCCACATCCATGAAAACATCATCATATGCATATATACTTAAATCAATATTAGCCAATTTCAATGGCCATTTACAAAATGAATTATCAACCAACATAAGCCAACACATTTGGCCAGATTAATTATGACACATAACAAAACGACCAAGTCCCTATACAAGCCATAACTCAAAATGTTGAATCATTGATACCCAAAATAATAAGTTGATAGTGTGAGTGGATCTTCGACAGTCTCCGATCCCCGAGCTAGCTTGGAGACACTATAAGACAGGGGAAAAGAAATGGAAGTAAGCTATAAAGCTTAGTAAGTTCCTATGCAAATAATAAGCATCATAAACACACATTTAGCATACAATTAACATGAGGTAAGTTAACATAAATGTTATTATAAATCTCATAGTCAAACTCACTCAATCATAACCTTACCAAGGGTTCATCACATAAAGAGCTCATTATGTATGAGTTTTACGTACATACCTAAGTCATCTCAAACTTGGATTTTCACACAATTCATCTTTGACATACTCGTTAAATTACCCGTTGAACCACTTGGAATACTAAAGGATACACGGGAGTTCTGTACACACGGTACCATTCCAATGCCATATCCCAAATATGGTCTTACATGTAATCTCGTATCGATGCCAATTTCCTAGCTATGGGCTTACAAAAAGTCTCATATCGATGCCATATCCCATAAATGGTCTTATACATAGTCTCATATTGATGCCATATCCCAGATATGGTCTTACACGTGGTCTCATTAACCTTAATGCCATAACATTTGTATCCTATCTATTCCTAAGGTTCAACTGGGATTTCATGCTTTTTGAAGCTTTGTCGAATACCCCCAAGGGTCAATCGCAATTCATGCAATAATAAAGCATTTAAAACATAATTAAAACAATGCATTATTTACATACAAACTTACCTCGGTACAAAAATAGTAGAAATGGGACCTAATTGTCAAACACTTTGTTTTTCCCCTAATCAAGGTCCGAACCTCGTTTCTCTTGATAATCGAGCTTGGAAGTGGCCAAACCCTAGCTATGGCTTCCCTTTGAAAATTCGGCTATGGTGAGAAAGATGGACAAGATTTTGGCTTGATTTTTGCTTTTTAATTCATTTAATTACTAAATGACCAAAATGCCCTTTTCTTAAAACACTAAAATTCTTTTACCTCATGTCTATTTTTGTCCAAGTTAAAGTAAAATTGCCTAATTACCATCTAAGGACCTCCAATTTAAATTTTCATAGCAATTTGACACCTCTAGATGTAGAACACAACTTTTACGCTTTTTACAATTTAGTCCTTTTTTGCAAAACTGAGTGCTCAAACGTCAAAATTTTCGAACAAAATTTTCACGAAATCATTCCATAAAACTGTAGACCATAAAAACATAATAAAAACAAGTTTTACTACGTCAGATTCGTGGTCCCAAAACCACTGTTTCGACCAGGCCTAAAATCGGGTTGTTACATTTGCAAGCTATACGATTTAATTCTTTTTACCTAATTAACCATTTAAACTTTAAATTTTCGTAACGGAACTTTAATACGACCTTAATATAATCTAGTAGACATAAAATTACTAATAAAATAAAAACTCACTCATCGGTATTGTGGTCCTGAAACCACTGTTTTCGACAATTCTCGTCCCCGAAAATCTTACCAGAAAATAGGTTTGGGTTTTACACTTTCATAGCTTCCTCCAGTTCCTAGGTAGCTTTCTTGACTCCATGACGTTGCCAGAGAAATTTAACTAAAGCTATATGTTTATTTCTTAACTCTTTTACTTCTCAAGCTAAAATTCTGATCGGTTCTTCACTGTATGACATATCTGGCTGAATTTCAACATCAATAGGTGAAATCACTTGTGAAGGGTCTGATTAATACTTCCGTAACATCGATACATGAAATAGGTTATGTATTTTCTATAATTCAGACGGTAAAGCTAAACGATATGCTATAAGCCTAATTCTCTCGATGATCTCATTCGACCCAATGAATTGTGGACTAAGCTTTCCTTTTTGATCAAAACGGAGAACTTTTTTCCAAGGCGATACTTTTAAAAACACTCTGTCACCAACTTGAAATTCAATTTATTTTATTTTCAAATTGGCATATGATTTTCGACGATCAAAAGTAGCTTTTAAACAATCACTTATTGCCTTGACATTTTCATCAGTTTCTCGAATCAAATCAAAATCGAATAGCTTTTTCTCACTCAGTTTAGGCCAGTATAATGGAGTTCTACATTTCCAATAATACAAAGCTTCGTACGTTTCCATTTTAATACTCGTCTGATAACTATTATTGTATACAAATTCAACCAATGGAAGAAATTTCTCGTAGCTACCCTCAAACTTTAAAATACAATAATGAAGCATATCGTCGAGTACCTGAATCACTCGCTCAAACTGATCATCAGTTTCTGGATGGAATGTTGTACTAAAATGTAGTCGAGTAACCGTGGATCTCTATCAGAGATAATAGACATTGGCACACCATGAAGTCTAACAATCTAAAAAATGTATAATTCTGCCAATTTTTCAAGTGAATAATCCCTATGTACTAGAATGAAATGTGCGAATTTAGTCAATCGATCAACAATAACTCAGATAGCATATTTCTTCCCTAGAGACAAATGTAACCCTGATACAAAATCCATCGTAAACCATTCCCATTTCCACTGTGGAACCATACCAGACTATAATAGTCCAGAAGGTACCTGAGGCTTGACTTTAAGTTGCTCACAGATTAAACATTTTCATACAAACTCTAAAATCTCTTGTTTCATACCTAACTACCAGTACATCTATTTTAAATCACTATACATTTTATTACTATCGGGGTGTATCGAAAAATTACTGCTATGAGCTTCCTGTAAAATCTTCTTAATAATATCAGAATTCCTCGGAACACATTCTTTTCTGGAAATACAAACTACCTTCAGAACTAACATGAAATTCTAAATCAGGTGCCTTTTCAATTTGTTCCAGTTTAGTAATCAACTCAGAATCACTTTTCTGAGCTTCACAAATCTATTACAGAAATGTCGATTAAGGTTTTAGTTCTGCTACAATGGAACCATCATCAACCAACGTTAACCGAGTGTTCTAAGCTCACAAAGCAAATAATGACTTTCTACTTGGAGCATCAACAACAACACTAGTTTTTCCTGGATGATAATCGATGATAAAATCGTAATCTTTTAGCAGCTCCAACCATCTACGCGGTCTCAAATTTAATTCTTTTTATGACATCAAATACTTCAAGCTTTTATGATCTGTGAAGATAGGATATTTTTCTTCCTACAAATAGTGTCACTAGATCTTTAAAGCAAATAAAATAGTTGCAACATCTAAATCATGAGTTGGGTTATTTTTCTCATGCGATTTCAACTAATAGGAAGCATAAGCTACCACTTTGTGTTCTTGCATCAAAACATTGCATAAACCATTTAGTGAAGCATCACTATAAATCATAAATTCTTTACTGAACTTTGGCTGAATCAACACGGGGTCTTCGGTCAACAATACTTTCAACTAATCGAAACTTTGTTGACACTTTTCGACCATTCAAACTTGATATCTTTCTAGAGTAGCTTCGTCAATGGTGTAGAAATCATTGAAAACCCTTTTACAAATCTCCGATAATATCCGATTAGACCAAAGAAACTTCTGATCTTTGAAACATTTCTCTGAGGTTTCCAATCTACTATAGCTGATATTTTACTCGAATCAACTCTAATACCGTCTATTGATACAATGTGTCCTAAAAATCCAACTTCTCTAAGCCAAAACTCACACTTGCTAAACTTAGCAAATAATTTTTTCTCACGTAAAGTCTGCAAAAATTTTTTAAATGTTGTGCATGCTCAATTTCATCTCGAAAATATATCAGAATATCATCAATAAATATAACTACAAATCTGTCTATATACAGCCAGAATATTCTGTTCATTAAATCCATAAACACAATAGGTGCATTGCTTACATCGAATGGCATAACAAAAGATTCATAATGTAACACCCCTAACCCGTATCTGTTTCGAGAATAAGGTTATAAAGCATTACCGTACAAACGAAACATTTAAACATAAGTTTCATACATTAACATAATCATATCATAAACCAATCAATCACATACGTATAGTCTCTAAATCGAGCTCTTGAAGCCCTAGAAATAACTTAAAAACAATTTGGTACCAAATTGGAAACATTTGGAAAGTCTAAGAAAAAGATACAAAAATTTGAATACATGGGTCACACGACCGTGTGCCTCGCCTGATTGATCACATGCCCGTGCCTCAGATTGTGTAACCTCCAAACTAGGGACACACACCCATGTCTTAGACTGTGTAACCTTCAAAATAGGGACACAGTCGTGTCCCAGGCCATGTCCTCACCCATGTAACTCTCTGAGTAGGTTCACATGGTTGTGTCACATGCCCATGTGCCAAGTCGTGTAACTGTAACACCCCTTACCCGTACCCGACGCCGGGATAGGGTTCGAGGCATTACCGGACTTAAACATGAACATTCATACAAATTGAGTCATAAAATTTCATCCAATTAAAAACTTTTCAATCACATGCAAATTGTTCCTTATAAGGGTCTGCAAGACCCGAAACATACATTGAGGTGGTTCGGGACTAAATCAAGAACTTTTAGAACTTCGAGATAACTTAGAAAATTTTCTTGCTTTGGAGAGTCACACGCCCGTGTAGGTAGGCCGTGTGGTCACACACGCCCGTGTAGCTTGGGACACACCTGTGTCCTCAGCCCGTGTAACTCTCTGACTATGAAGTCATCAACAAAATAAGGTCACACGGCCAAGTCACACATCCGTGTACTTAGGCCGTGTGGCAAATTAAATTCCAAAAATTAAGTGCAGACTTCACATGGCTTGGGCAGACGCCCATGTGCTAAGATCATGTCCTTCACACGGCGGAGACACACGGTCGTGTCTCTACCTGTCTGTTTACTACTGAGCATTCTATTTTGCATGATATGGGTGTAGGGGACACACGGCTGGATCACATGCCCATGGGGCAGATCGTGTGGACAATTTTTAGGCTATTTTCTAAGCCATGTGCCACCCTTAAACACTCACATACTTACACTCATATCATGGCATTCAACATGGCACATTTGATTATTCAAGCATTTACATTCGTGGATAAATTATGACTTAACAATGTCAACATATCACCTATCCAAACTATCATGCTTTCATATGGCATTCCACACCAATTTCATATTTATTTATCATCCTTGCTAACCTACTTTCAAGTTACACATTTACACCACATATTTTGTATACACATTAATCATATTTCATACACTCAACATACAACCATCCATCACACTCATTAACCATAAGCAACTATAACCACATTAAAGCATAAGCACATTTGAATGTATGCATCAATAATTAGGGTTACAACCCAAATAATCATTAAGAGCCACCTCTCATGGCAATATACAAAATAATCATAATAACATAATGAGCCAACACATTTGGCTAATCAATATGATACACAACAAAAAAGACCAAGTCCCTATACATGCCATACTCAAAATGATAAGACTAGCTATACCCCAGTGTTCAATTGATAGTGTGATCGTGTCTCCAACGTCTTCCAATCCCCAAGCTATTTGGCTACATTATAAGAAAAGAAAGGAATGGGGTAAGCTTTAATGCTTAGTAAGTTCACATGCAAATAAAATGTAACTTATACAAGCATTAATCATAAATTTAACATAACAAACATAATCTTGCATTTTATCAAATCTAATAAGCTTATTCTTCATGTATAAATATACACATGGTTTTACCGCTAGCTCATCGTATTTCATGTCATTCATATGAGTTCGATGTACATACCTGTGCCCACTAGCACATAATAACTTACTTCCTTGTCTTGATGCCATTGTTAAGCTTACTCATTGAACTTCTCTTAAATTACCCATTGAATGCTCGGAATACTATTGGATACATAGGAAGCTTGCACCTAAGTGCCTCATATGTAGCCAATGCTACTTCATATATCAGGTCACATGTTGCTCGCTTATGAGCTACTTATGAGACTGCTCATACAGGCTGTCAGGTATTTGCAACACATGCCGGACTACCTCGCCATCAATAGAATATATGAGACTAGTACCCAGACACCAAAACATGTGTCATATATACCATGAACTTAGACCACAACTCAATGAGTTCAGATCACATATTTCCTAGTGACATGTCACTTGTATCCTAAACTATTCCTAAGGTTCGAACGGTGTTTCCTCAATACCACATTTCCCTTGAGCTTGCTCAAAATGTCAATTTCAATATTCGTAGTACCCATCACATACTCATGGAGTAAGCACGTATATTTCATAGGAAAATTTAAGCATCAACACATGGTACAATATCATATTAATTATATATACTCACCATACATACAATATCAATCATTTAAAATATGGTACATGTTGCATAATTTGCAAATGAACTTACCTCGGTACAAAATGATAGAAATGAGCTTAATATTCGTAAACTTTGTTTTTCCCCCCGATCAAGACCTAAATCACATTTTTCTTGATCTATAATGCCAAATTCAACTTGTTCAATACATACATTGCTCATATCGACCCATAACACACACTTTGGTAAAATTACCATTTTGCCTCTAACTTTTCACTTATTTATGAATTAGTCCCTAGGCTCGTAAAATGAAATGCATGCATTTTCTTGGTTACCCAAGCCTAGCCGATTCATATTCTATCTCATATCTACCCATGTTTTCCTTTCTACTACTCATTTTTACACCTTTTTCAAATAAGTCCTTTTTAGGTGTTTTCACAAAAGAATCACTTAGTAAAAGATGTTTATCACACATCAAACATTCATATTCCTCTATTAAACATCAGAATACAACCATTTCACACATGGGTCAAGTTTCATACATGAACCCTACTTCAAAATATGGCTAGAAATGGATAGATCATGCTTCAAGGACTTCAAAAATGCAAAGAACATAAAAAACGGGGATAGGGAGCACTTAAATCAAGCTTGAAAAGTTGAAAACCCTAGCTATGGAACCCTTGTAAAAATTGGCTATGGCTTGAAGAAGATGGACAAGATTTTCACTTCATTTTCCCTTTTTATTCTTTTATTTACCAAATGACAAAAATGTCTTTTTAGCCTTTCTTTCAAAATTTTCCTATTCATGCCCATTTGTGTCCAAAATTTTAGAACTTGGTCTAATTGCTATTTAAGAACCTATAATTAATAATCCAATGCAATTTCATGCTTGAAGCTTCTAGAACACATATTTTGTAACTTATTCAATTTAGTCTCTAAAGTCAAATTGGACACTTTAGACATACAATTTCTTCATGAAAATTTCACACAAACATGCAATCATGTCATGGATCATCAAATAATCAAAAAATAATTATTTCTATCTCAGATTTGAGGTCTAGAAACCATTGTTCTGACTAGACCCTAATTCGGGATGCTACAATAATTCTCGAAGTTGCCTCACACGCCCGTGTCCATGTAACTCACTGACTTGCAAGCAAATGAACCTATAGGAGACACATGACTGAGTCACACGCCCGATTATGCCATTACCAGCACCAATTCATGCATAAACCTTTAGGCCTTTTGTGTACATAATTAAGGCATTAAAACCCTAACAAAACATACATATAATGACCAATTCAAGAGTCCTAAAATCAACTAACCAATATGCCATTCAAGGCACCTCAAATGCAATCTTCAAGACTTATCTAAATGTGTATATTTTACCACTTCTCATTCATCAATTACTAGTTCCAAAAACTTGCTAAACATACTTCAACTTAACCATTACTATCCTTCATAAAACATGCCATTTGAGTCATTCAAAACATACAACATGAGGTAACTCAATGACACGAATCATCAAATGATATTAACAAACCATTCTCATTCATTATCAAAAGTGACCAAAAGTACTTTCTAAAGCAAGCATTATAACCTATTATGCATACATGACACCAAAACACAAACACATTTAGTTACTATATACATATTCATCAAAACACCATTTTAAAACATCCTATACATTTCAACCACAAATTCATCTACATAAGTTTATACATGCCACTACCCTAGGAGATACAAAAAACTATCCACATTGATGGATAGTGTGAGTCGATTGATTGATCCGTCCAAAATGTCAGGAACAAGAATCTACAAAACAAATCACAAAAACTGATAAGCTTTTAGAGCTTAGTAACGAAAAAGTATAGCATTTAATCAAATAATAATTAAATACGATTCATATACTTTTTGATTCAAAGTTACCAGAGTGTAAACAGGGCACGAAAGTGTATTTAGGGGTACCGAAGTACAAACAGGGGCACGTATGTGCAATTCACAATAATATTTTAAAAACATAATAATTAAAGCATCATAATATAAGTACACAAATAGAAGTTCATTTACATATTGAAATACTATGAACGTACCTTGATGACTAGGAAGTAGAAATATGATCGAGCTAATCCTTAACTTTTGCCTTTCCTCGGTTTAAATCCAATTAAGGTTTATCTTGATCTAAACAAATAATTATTTTCAATTAAGTATTTCAATTAGTCTCAACCATTCAATCCAATCCATAATTCACATTTATGCATAATTACCATTTTGCCCTTAATATTTTAACTTTTCACAATTTAGTCTTTAAGCTTATAACTTAAAATCTAACCATTTCTATCACATTCCATGTTAACCAAACATGTAAGGGACCTTGAAACTACTCATACTTATCACCTTTTCACAATAAAACCTTATAATTTATACCTTTAACAATTTAATCCCTAATTCTAAAATTTATAAAAATCGCTTAACAAAACTTATTTACTTTTCAACTAATGTTCATAATCTATCATTTAACATAAAAATCATTCAATAACTTTCATAGCATAACCCTTAACCTTTAACAATTTTACCAATTGACCCTTGAGTTAGCTAGATTAAGCTAAACCGACCTCAAAAACATAAAAATCATTAAAAACGGGGCTCAGAATGACTTACATGCACTAAATAAAGCTTGGCCGAATGAAGCATTCATCCATAGAGGTTTTTCCTTCTTAGAATTGATTTAGGTTAAAAAAAAAATAAAGATCATACCTTGTTATTTTCTTTTAGTTTTAAGTTTATTTACCTATTTACCTTATTAACCTTTAAAAACTAACAAAATTTCAATCAAACCATGCCATGTACATCCACTAATTCATTAAATGGTTTATTTACCATTTAAGTCCTTTATTTTAAGGTTTTATAACCATTTGACCCTTTAAACTAATAGAACTCAACTTTTATCCTTTTTACAATTTAGTCCTTTTTACTTAATTAACCATGCAAACATCAAAATTTCTTAACAAAATTTTAATATGACCGTACTATAATTCCATAGACATTAAAAAATAGTAAAATAATAATTTACTCATCAGAACTATTGTCTTGAAACCACTATTTCGATTTTAATGAAAATGGGTTGTTACACATAATGTTCCTATATGGTCCTAAAAGCAGTCTTCAGCACATTCGAATTTTTAACCCGTAACTGATAATATCCAGAACAAAGATCAATCTTTGAAAACACCATCGCACCTTTCAATTGATCGAACAAATAATCGATACGTGGCAAAGGATATTTTTTTTATTGTTACTTTTTCAAGCTGTCGATAGTCTATACATAATCGCATTGACTCATCCTTTTTCTTAACAATCAATACAGAAGCAACCCAGGGAGAAAAAGTAGGCTGAACAAATCCTTTGTCTGATAATTCTTGCAACTGTGCTTTCAACTCTTTTAATTCTGTGGGTGTCATTCTATACGGAGCTAGAGATACCGAATAAGTTCTCGGTACTAACTCAATAGCAAATTCAACTTCTTTGACCGGTGATAACCTTGGTAACTCTTATGGAAATACATCCGAGAACTCACAAATAGTTGGAATTGACTCTAATTTCAATTCTAAAAACCTGGAATCAAATATATAAGCTAAATACGCTTCACAACCCTTTTTGACATATTTTTGAGCTGACATAGCTGAAATAATATTAGTTATACAATCAAATCTATCTGATTCAACCCGGACTATTTCACTATTCTTGTAACACCCTAAACCCGGCCTAAAAGTTAGGCCCGAATCTGGCACGTCACATTGAAGTGTTTTTCGAAAATCATATTCTCATTGAAAACCCTTCTTACTATTTAAAACCTCTGGCCATTTTTAAACTTGTGAAAACCTCAATTTACCTTGGTTTATGAAAAGTCATTCTCTTGTAAAACATTATTACCTTTAAAACTTTATTTGCTGTGGAAGCGTAATTTAAACAATTGCGGAAATGTGATATTTTGAAAAATAGTTATTGCTTTGGAAAACTGATGTTCCTACTCTAGCAGTTTAGAATATGAAATCAAAAGCCCATTAAAAGTTAAAAACCCCCAAATAGCCTTATTACATAATTAAAACCCAAATATGAAAGCTTAAATAAATTGAGTCATTAACAACCAATCTGCTGACCTGTGGTCACCACTGAGTCCCTCGCGGCTCCAAATCGTCTAAGGCTGGGGATTACCTGAGCAGTTAGACAGAAAGGGTGAGTTTGCGAAAACACTATGTGTAATCCATCAAAAATACAACAGTCAGAGATACAGTATGCAGAAATAGACTAGGCCTGTGCCCATCACAGAAACAGTATCAGGTGGGCCTTAGCCCACTAACAGAATCAAGTAGGCCTAAGCCCAAAATAAATCAATATCAGATGCAGATATGCAGATAGATTCCCAGTCCAGTCCAACCAACACACCACCCGTACCAACCAACTCACCATGTGGGGATAAAATCTACCCACCCAGCCAACACACCAAGCTTAGCACCGGTTGCGACACTAAGTCAACAGAACGGCACAACGTCGTAGATAGAACGACTAAAGGCCATAAATGTCGCAACAACACTGCCAGTTAATAGAACGGCTATAAGCCATAAGTATCGCAGAAAGGCTGAAAGCCTTGTACAGAATGACTATGAGCCGTACACTTTCTCTGTCAATAATCACCCATCCCCATGTAGAATGTCATGTCAAAACATTATATGTGAATGCAATATTTCATGCTCAATCATAGTAATATATAAATCATATAGGAAACTAGTCATACATAATACAAGAGCATAACAGACATTTTACCCTACAGGGGTATTACAGTCATTTTACCCTACAAGGGTATTACGATCATTTTACAAACTGGGGATCTTAACAACATAACAAAAGGTCCACCGTCGCCTCAAGCGACTTAAGTAACCTAAACAAACCTTACGATGTTAATGGGCCTAAGACCCATACTAGGCCCAAGTGGGCCCACACACTCGTGTGGCCCATTTACCCCTGAAATAGCCACAACTATGCGTATGTCACAGTCCAAACAACACTTACCACATCACATACAATTTGTTTGTGTGGGCCCACAAGCCCACTAGGCCCACACGGCCCATTTTAGCCTAATGAAGCCCAGAACAGCCCATGACCACAAGAGCGCTGGTGGAGGCCTTTACAGTCTAACGCCTATATTCGTGGGCTCAGTTTACCCCACGAGCGATTGCACGCTCGTGAGGCCTCAAATGTCGAAGTTTCAGCTTTTTAGCTTTTTCCGACTTCCAACAAAGAAGGGCGTAAATACACTATTGTTTATGAGAACGCGCCGAAGTCCACGATTACCAACCTTGGCACATCCTGCATTGAGTCTTAATCACTTTCCCCTCTCACCAACTCATCTGGTTCGCTCTATTTAAAGCCAGCTTCTCGCCAATTCTCATGTTAGCTTCCCGATGTGGGATTACTTTCAACCATTAGGAAAATTCGTCATTCTTATGACCACTTCCACTACAGAGTTCCAGTCCAACTCCACCTCCTACACAGCTCAAATAGCAAAATGAATACTCCACTGCGCATCCTAAGACTTGAACTTCAGACCTCACAGTTACACAACACGCCACCTTGCCACTCCACCACAGGCTCTTTCTGTGTCATATTTTATCCTCAATTAATTATAAGGTCTATAGGCCAAAGTCCAGGTTCCTTTAAAAGAAAAACCAAAATAAATTGTAAGAGACAAGACTTGAACCCAGGCTCCCTTGCAACCTTAATGACGCCACAACCACTAGACCACATGCTTCCTTGTGTCCTTTACTTAACACAATAATTTAAAAGGCCTTCATCCAAGCATCCAGGGTTTTATTCACTTAATACCGAAATTTTTGCTAAAGCCCAGGTTCGAACCCAGGACTTCTCCAACACTCTCAAACACTCCTAATCACTTAACCACTGCAGCAGACATTCAATTGTGTCATTTCCTTGCACAATTAAATACTTATATACAACCTCCTTACGGACCCATAATTAAGGCCCAATACTTCTAGGCCCAAATTTGGGGAGTTACAATTCTAACATTTCAACAAATTTTTTTCGTCTACAATTCACAATAGCATCATGCAAAGTCAACCAATCCATACCAAGAATTACATCAAACTCATCAAATGGTAATAGCATCAAATGAGCTAGAAAGTTGTAATCCTGAATCATCAAAGAAGAGTTTCTACAAACTTTATCAACTAACACATACTAACCTAAAGGATTCGTTACTTTGATCACAAATTTAGTTAACTCCTAAGGTAGTTTCTTATCCGACACTAAGGTTGTGTATATATATGAGTGTGTTGACCTCAGGTCAATCAAAGCATTAACATTAGTATCAAAGATAGAAAATGTATCAGTAATCACATCTTTGAAGCTTCCTTACGAGTTCGAATTGCATAAGCCCTAGCTGGTGCCTGAGCCTCAGATCTAACTGTAGAATCTTTTGTTCCACTTTGGCTATTTCCCGCATTACCACTATTTCTGGATGGGCTTCCTCTTGCGGCAATGTTATTCAGACGAGTATTTTGAGTTTTCTCTTATCAGATTTTTTAGGGCACGATCTATCTCTCAATTTGCACTCCCCAAAATTTCATCTATTGCACTATTGAAATTTAGGTTTATATATCGAACACTACTTACATTTGCTACAGAAGTAGCCTGAGGTCTCGAATTTGAATGTTGCTTCCCTTTGTCTTTTTCTGAAAATCCTACTGAAGTTGAGGTACAACTATGAAATTCTTTTAAATTCTTCAGTGGAGATGAAAATGATTTTCTCATAGGTTGTTTATCAGTGTCACAAGCCTCAAAATCTACCTTTCTTTTAGCCTTACTAAGTTCTTCAGCTTTATGTGTTTGATCCACCAAAACCATGAATTCTTTCAATTCTAGAATCCCAATAATAGTTTGATATCTTTGTTTAAACCATCTTCAAACTAGGTGCACGTAACAACTTCTAATGGTATACATTCCCGAGAATACTTGCTAAGTCATACTAACTCTCTTTTATACTTGACTATAGTCATATGGCCTTGTTTTAACTTAAGGAACTCTTTTTGATTTTTTTCCAAGATATCGCTGACTAACATATTTCTTCCTGAGTTCTGTCTGAAAGAAATCCTAATTTATATGATCTTTTGGTACCACTGTAATCAAGGTATTCCACTACTGATACGCTGAATCTTTTAACAACATTATCACACATCTCAAACTATCAGTAGAAGAGAAAGACAATTCATCAAAAACTCTGATAATATTCTATAAACAGAACTCGGCCTTTTTTGGATCATCTTCTGCAATACCGTAAAACTCTTCAGCCCCATACTTACGAATTTTATCAATCGGAGGTCTATTCATTTGTACCAATTCTAAACATTGAGGAATATAGGGACAGGTTGTGGTATGGGAGGGGGTGTAGGTCGTTGAGTCATAGGGTTCATTCTAACAAACTCAAAGAACCACTCAAACATCATTATGAAGAAGGCTTCTTTAGCCTAACTTCCTCTCTTCTCAGCTATGGGCCCAGTGCTAGTTGCTCCATGAACGAAGGCTTGTTCATTACTATCAACTTTATCTGAATCAGCTCGATTGGATGACATCTTTTGTCTATATGAAAACATAATTCAATTTGAGTCAAGAGATATCACAGTATCAAAAGTTATATAATGGCATGTATTTCTAGACTCCATACATGCTATTTTTAGTCCAAGAACTGGCTAAATCGTAACTCTGATACAACTAAATGTAATACCCCTAACCTATTTCTATCGTTGGATTAGGGTTATAGAGCATTACCAAACATTTGGAATACATTTAACATTACAACATTAAATACATTAATCTTGTTAAAAACTAATAAAAAAATATGCACTTGTTCCCCAAATCGAGCCTTTGAGGCCTCAAAAATAGCATAGAAGCAATTCTGGAAAAAAGTTGCGAAAATTTGAAAACATGGGTCACACGCCCATGTGACATACCCCAGGTTGTGCAACAATCGAACAAAGGGACAGACGATTGTGTCCTAGCACGAGTCTCCACCCGTGTAACTCACTGATTTGGGTCACATGACCGTGTCATAGGCCGTGTGCGAGATTGTGTAACTCTCTAGCATGTAACACACGACCGTGTCGCAGGCTACGTGCTAGGCTGTGTAACTCACTAACTTAATACACTAAGAATTTACAAATGAAACATGGTCGTGTAGCCATGTCGTGTGGTCACACAACTGTGTGACAGCCCGTGTCCCAAGCCGTGTGATCCATATTTTGACTCTAAAGACATGCCATTTCAAGGCCAAAACACATCCAACCATCCATCCCATTTGTGCAAACATTCAATTGCCTAAACATCATTCAAACCCTCATAAACATACCATTTTAAACATCGTATTTCATCTAACCAATATGTCACTCAAAGGCACCACATATATATATCAAAACATCATTAATCAACAAACCAATATGACCATACTTCAAGCACAAAACCTAGTTCATTTATCTACTAAATGATACCATAAATGACCATTTACATGCCATCACAACATACCAAAAAGATTCTTATAAACAAGCATTTAAGAAAGGCCAAAATGACCTACAAGGTTCCAAAGCTCATCAAACGAACATAAACTTCAAAAGCATATACATACCAAATCAAACATTACACATTCAAGAACTACCATAAACTTCAAAAGCATATACATACCAAATCAACCATTACACATTCAAGAACTACCATAATAAAAGGGTCTTATACATGCCATTTATAACCTTGGCCAAAATACACAAAAACTACTGAAATGATTACTAGATAGCGTAATTGATCCCTAACAAGCATCCAACTAATCAAGCTTTCGATAATCTATAAAACAAAGGAAAGTAACTTCATAAGCAACAAGTGCTTAGTAAGCTCATATAAACTGAAACATAAATTACCATTTCCTTAGCACAAAATATAAAATATGCATAATGTCATTACTAAGACCATAAGCTTAGTAAAAGCCTATACAAGCACCATCAAACTCACACGTTAGTAGGTTCATCCATGATACATATGAGTTCAATCATATAGTATGTAGATTTCATATACACATCATTTAACTCATCAGCCTTTCCATAATATCATGAACCATTTCAATTGTATGCTTACATTTCCATTTCCTTTACTTACCTGTTGAACCATCTATAATTGCATCGGATACTCAAGAATGCTCACACATAGTGTGCCTTTCCAAATAACAGTAACCTTTCCTTTTCAATAGTGCTCACACAAGCTCTGGAATAGGCCTGCTCACATGAGTTGTGGGTCGAAATGTTAGCTACACGATGCTACTCACATGAGCTGTGGAGAATCTGCAACAAATGGAGGACCTCAGCCATCAGTGGGACATTCAAGACCAGCACCAGAAACAAGAAATCCTTAATGACATTTCATTCGTATCCTAAGAATTCTTAAGGTTCAAACGGGATTTGTAATCCGAAAATTATTCATAATATTGATACATGTATACTTAAATCCATTTATAACTATGCAATTTAATAGGTAGTCAATTTAACTAACATTATTACGATTATAATTCATACAAACTTACCTCGATAACTACAGTCATAGGAGTAGAATTTGAAACTAATCTAAAGCTTTTGCCTTCCCTCGTTTTAAGTCTGATTGTGGTTTATCTTGGTCTAAATAGATAATTTATTTCAATTAAGTACTTCAAGTTTTTAATTCAATCCAAAACTCATTTATGTAAAATTATGAAATTACCCTTAATACTTTAACTTTTCATAATTTAGTCCTTAAGCTCATAACTTGAAACTAACCATTTTAATCCTCCTTACCAGTTAGCCCAATTTCTTAGGGACTCATATCAACCCACTTAAATCATCATTTCATTATATTACCATGAAATTTTACTATTTTCACAAATAACTTCCCAAGTACAATCTCACCAAAAATCACTTAACAAAACATGTTTGTTTAACAACTAAAGTTAATAATCTATTAACTAACCTCAAAACCTATTCAAAAATAACCATGGCAAGTCTCTCAACCTTTAAAAATTTTGCAAATTAATCCCCGGGTAGCTAGATTAAGCTAATACAATCACAAAAACATAAAATCATTAAAAACATAATCAAAATCACATACCATGCAAGGTAAAAGCTTGGCCGAGCTTTAAACCACTAAAAATGGTGTTTTACTCTTCAATTTTCAATGGAGAAGATAACTACAGAAGATGGTATCAATTTTGTTTTATTTTAGTTTAAGATTATTTATTAAATTACCACTTTACCTTTAATTATTAACTTATAAATTAACAAAATCCTACCCATAATTGTCCACTAACTTTAAGAATGGTATAATTTCTATCTAGATCCTTTAGATTTCCTTTCCATATCCATTTATCCCTTTAAACTAATAGATACTCACTTTTGCTACCTTTACTATTTAGTCCTTTTACCTAGTTAACCATTTAAACATTAAAATTTCTTAACGAAACTTTAATACGACCTTAATATAATCTCGTAGATAATAAATTAATAATAAAATAATAACTCACTCGTCAAATTTGTGGTCCCGAAACCACTGTTTCTAACACCACTGAATTGAGCTGTTATAGAATGTTATGCAAATGATGATTTGTTCTATAGTTGAATAATGTTATATCATGATGCATGTTGTGTATATATGAAAACGTATAATTCGTCATAAGTTTAACCACGTTGAATTGATGAAATATTTAGCGAAATGCATATTGTGCATGTATAGTAGTAGTGGTTGAATGCATGTGTATGACTTATGCAAAGTTGTGGAGGGTTGTCGAAGTGTGATTGAGATGGAAGACGGAGAAGGCAATATGATATGTGGTTTTCCTCCAATAGGGTATGTAAATGCAAACCAAAATTTGCAAATAACCCGAGCCTTATAGGGAAACACTTATGTGTTCCAATTAACAAGGAGGATTTGTAGAGGTTCAGGTAGATTGTATAGAGAAAGGTGCGTACCAGTATATGAGAGTCCTTTATGGGACATGTGAATCACTAAAGAGTCGAAGGCTTCAAATCGTATGAATGAATAGAAGTCCAAGGCCATGGCATAACCAGGGAGGTCCACAAAATAGTTTGTGTTTATGAATTCACCAGACTTGCTCAGATTGCATAATCCAATAGAGATTCGCGAGATAAAATCGCATACGTGAGTCTGTATATATGAATTCACATCTATGTCTCTAAAATTATTGGAGTTTCTTGATAATTTTGCCAAGAAAGAGTTCATGTATTGGTAAACTATTACAACGTATGAATCTATAGGTGTAACATCTCGAATTAGGGCCTAGTCAGAACAGTGGTTTTGGAACCACAAATCCAACATATTAAAAATTGTTTTTATTATATTTTTATGGTATACAATTATACAAAATGACTTTTTGAAAATTTCATTCGAAAATTTTGATGTTTGGGCACTCAATTTAGTCAAAAGGACTAAATCATAAAAAGTACAAAACTTGAGTTCTAGATGCTAGAGGTGTCTAATTGCTATGAAATTTTAAATTTGGAGTCCTTATGTGGTAATTAGACCATTAGTTGAGTTGTGGAAAAAAATGGACATGATTAGGCATGTTTTAAATTGTTTTTCGTTAAGGGTATTTTAGAAATTTGGCTAATAAAGCCAAAATAACATGAAAAAAAGATATCTTCTTCATTTTTCATGCCATGGTCAAATTTTTCCAGGGGATACCATACTTAGAGTTTTCCAAACTTTCCAAGCTCCATAGTAAGTCCATTCTAGCCCCATTTTTAATGATTTTTACGTTTTTGAAGTCGTTATCACTCGATTTATCTATTTCTAGATATGGTTGAAGTATAGGGTTTTGACCCATGAAAAATATATGTGTATTTTGATGTTTAATGGTAGATTTTGCAAGTTTATGGTTAGAGAAACGACTTTTACTAACTGTTTTTTGGTAAAAATGCATAAAAGGACTAAATTGTAAAAGTTATAAAATTTATCATAAAAGTGTGAATTAGTGGAAATGGAAGGCTTATGCAGTTACAAAATTTGTTCAGCTAGGCTTAAAATACAAAGAAATTGAATAAAAATCATTTTACGAGCTTAGGGGCAAAAGTGTAAATATGACAAAGTTTAGGGGCAAAAACATATTTTTTCCATAGTGTGATTTTTGGATCAAATTGACTAATGTGACTAATAAATAGACTAGATGTGATATTATAGATCAAAGAAAATTAGGTTCAAACCTAGAACGGGGGAAAAACAAGAAATTGACGGTTAGGTCCCTTTTCACCATTTTTGGTATTGAGGTAAATTCGTGTGATAATAATAATGCAATGTTATACTTGAATGTTAATGCTTGATATCACATGAATTGTAAGCACATGTGTAAATAATGTGACAATGTAATATATTTTGATGTGTTGGCATTATGTGATAAATGTTTCATCATTATTATGTATGCTATGCCTAATGGTAACTTTGTAAGTATGAATGATATTGGTCATTATCCACGACATTACGAGCAAGTACGATGGAGATGTTATGTACATGTGAGAAAAATCCTGATTGAACCTTAGGAATAGTTTAGGATACAAGTGATATGTCACTAGGAATTAAGAAATCTGAACTCATTGAGTTGGTTTGAGTTCGTGATATGTATGTGGCATCCGAGCTCGTTGAGTTGGCCCGAGTTCATAATGGATGTGATACATGTAATTGGGTTCCGGGCAATGGTCTTGTGTGTCCTACTGGTGGCTAGGTAATCCTTGAGTAGGTCAGATACCTGACAGCTTGTATGAGCAGCCCGTGTAGTTAGACCTTGACCAATAGCTTTTATGAGTAGGCCCATGAGTAGCTCCATTGCGAGCATTACATGTTATGAGATAGCCTTGGCTACGTATGTATATGTGGCACTTATGTGCAAGTTTTTCGCGTATCCAATAGTATTCTAAGTGTTCAATGGGTAATACAATGGATGAGGTGATGATAGTCCCGAAAGGGTATGTCAAAGCCAAGAGTGAATATGTGGAAATGTTGCAAGGGTACATGTATGTACACTAAGCTTATGGTTATTGAGACTTTGAAATATCGAGACCTCAGTGAGTTAAGATGTATGAATTTTGATAATGAATTTTGTTGCAATATCATGCTAACTTACATTGTGTAATTGAACATGGAGTCCATGAAATGTTGTGTAACCCCCCAAAAATGTAGGGTCTGTGATTTTGCATGCTTTGACACAAATTGCATGTTTGCTGTACTGGCTTAATGATTTGGGTGTATTTGGGAGTGTTTGAGAAGCCTTGGCAAAATTTTTAGATTTGTTCTTAAGTGAGACTGGCTGTTCACAGTTAGGATTTATGTTTAAGTGTGTGAGATTTTATGTCATAAAAAGTCCTGTGGCTTAGTGGCAAGTAGCGTGTGGAGCATTTGAGGGGGGCATGCGTTCGAATCCCTTGGCAATCAAGGAGCATTTATTTTGCTATAAAGGGATGGCAAGAGTTGTGGGGGATTTAAACTCTGGTGATGGAGAGTTTGAGTGGGTCATAGAGGTTGTTGTGGAGGATATCAATAAGGGATAAGGGGAGAACGCTTTGGAGAATTTCAAGGAATTTGAATTTGGAATGAGTTGTAGCCGAATAGGAGGTGCTTGTGAGTGTAAATTCGACTAAGGGGGTTTTGGGAGTGTATTTTCGGCAATTGGGGTGAGAGTAGGTGCCAAACTCCTTCTCTTCTATTTCGGGTTTGTTCTTTTTGACATTTTTGGTACCATTCTCCGTTGTACCGATCTCTTTTCATGCCTTTCGGGATTTAAGCTAAATTTCTTTGTTTTCATTTCTTTCTTTTGACTCTACCCTGTGTCGAAACATATTTCTCTTTTCATTCTTCCCTTCTAAATCTTTTGTCGAATATAGCCTTCCTCTAATACCCATATTTCTTCTCTTATTTCCACACGTTTCTTTCTTTGGCCAAACCCTACTGTTGAACTTAAAACCCCCGTGCTGAAACTTCTTCCCTTTTTCTTCAAATATTTTCTTGATTCTTTGTTCATCATTTTAGTATCTGTGTTACTCAGTTTGTTTGGTTGTCTGAATTCTGGGCTCCCCTACTATTAGTAAGTATATCATGTAGGCAACTCTCTCTCTTCTACTATTTTCTTAAAAGCTGAATATCCCTTCTCATAAATCTCTATACTTGTCAATTGGTGACCTCTTTTCCCATGATCTGTGTTTGTGGATTCCAGGTGTCGCTTAGAAACGAAGGGCGTAGCACGTTCTCGAACCATTGAAACCCTGTCTTCCAAATACTTGAGTAAGGCCGATTGCCCCTAGTCTCTTAAGTGTTATCTTTGTGATTTTAGGCTACTTTTTATTTAGTTCTACCAATTAATCTGTCGTGAGTGCAGTTAGGTGCCTAAATACGGGTGATCGACCCTAACTATTCCAGACGTAGTTGGCCACTCTCTTTTCGGTCAGGGTAAGCGGAAGAGTTGGGTTATGGATTAGTTATTCTCGATTGTTTTAAGTGGAGACTAACTGAATGTTGGATTGATTGTAGGCTTTGGACTCGTAGGAGGTTCTCTCATTTTCGCAAATCTAGGTGTGTAATCGTACACCCAAACTTTTGTTACTGCCAAACGATTGATGAAGGTGTGTATTCGTACCATTACGTTGTTGTGAGTCGGCAAAAGCCGAAAAGCTGAAACTTTGGCAGTTGAGGACTCACGAGCGTGCAAACGCCCATGCGATAAACCAAGCCCACCAATTAGGGACGACAGACTGTAAAGGTCGTCATTAGTGTTTTGTGAGATGGGCCGTTGTGGGCCTCGTTGGGCCGAGATAGGTCGTGAGGGCCCAATAGGCTCATGGGCCCCACATGGATAAAGTATTCGGTGAGTGACAAATATTGGAGTGGACTATGGGATTCACATAGCCGCAACTGAAATGGGCTGTTTGGGCCACACGAGCGTGTGGCCCACTTGGGCCGAGTAATAGGCTTTGACTTACACTGTTTTGACCAAACGGGTTATCTGAGTCATTCGAGACGACTGTAGACCATTTGAAGGGTCATTATTTGTATCAAGACTCCCGAAATTAGTTAAATGACCAAAATACCCCTGCGAGGTAAAATTACTATTTTACCCCTAATGGGTGGAAATGACCATTATACCCTATAGGTAGGTTGATTGATGAGTGTACGATATATGCATGATTGTATCTGAGTATGAAACCTTGCATACACGTAATATTTTTGACATGACATTCTGCATTAGGGTTGGGATTCTGATTCGGAGGAAGTACTGTACTAGTGGCTTTGCCATGTTTTACCGTCCTGGTGGCTTTGCCACGTATTCTGACATTAGTGGCTACACTATGTTTACTGTTATTAGCAACTTTGCTGTGTTAATGTTAGCAGCTTCGCTGCGATATTGGTGTGCTGGCTACGTGGGTCGATTCCATCCCTACATGGTGTGTTAGTTGGTACAGGTGGTGTGATGGTTGGATTGGGATGGGTTGCATATCTGCACTGTATTTATGATATATTGGGTATAGGCCCACTCTTTCATTGTATATGGCTTAGGCCCAAACTGCACTGTTACTGAATAGGGCTCAGGCCTAGACCGATACTGTATGCTTTGGTTACTGTTGACCGGTAGGGGATTACACACTGAGTTTTCGTAAACTCACCTTTCCTTTTTACTGTGTAGGTAATCCCCAGCCTTAGACGATTTGGAGAAGCGAGGGACTCAGAGGTGGCCACACGACCACAAATTGGTTGATTATGACTTAATTTATTCGAAGATTTTATATTTGGGTTTTAATTATATAATAAGGCCATTTGGGAATTTCTTTTTTAACTTTTATTGGGTTTTTGATTTCGTATTTTAACTGCTAGAGTAGGAACATTGGATTTTTGAAATAATAATATTTTCAAAGAAAAACCGGCATTCTTAACCTTAAGGTTTTCAACTAGAGAAGCTTCCGCGATTTTATTTGGATTAGGAAATCAATGATAACAAACGTTTTGATAAGTTAATTTTAGATGTAATAACGGAATTTACCGAATTTTCTCAAGCAATACAAACTAATGGGTTTTATCTTAAAAACGATTTTAACCAACAAAGTTCTAATTTTGGAAGGCACCTCGATGTGACACGTCAAATTCGGTCGTAATGTCTAGACCGGGTTTGGGGTGTTACATGGTGAGTCCATGATTAGTTGAAAATAAACTTATGATAGTTATCACCATATTGCACTAAAATAGTTTTGGACAACAACAGTAGTCCTACTTTGAAAATCCACAAAAAATTGTGAAAATCAAATTAGAGACTGAATAAGATATGAAATTAAAGCTTACTATTTTCGTATGGACTTACTAAGCTATAAAGCTTACTCCCTCCTTTCCATTTCTTTAGTTTTGTCAGGTTAGCTTGGGGTTGGAGATCGTCGGAAGCAGCATCACATTATCAAATTATCAATTTGGGGTGTTAATAAACCTTAAGTGTTTTTAAATGACTGGCATGTATAGAGATTTAGCCTTTTGATATATGTGTTCTATGATTTGGCCAAATGTATTGGCTTATAATGATTCAATTGTATATAGCCATGAGATGTGGCTTAAATTGATTATTGGGTTGTAACCCTATTATATGTTCATGCACAAGCTTAAAAGTTTCATGTAATGTAAGTATGTGACTTGATGTGGTGTGCAATGTCTTAGACAAGCATGTTATTCTACGCATGTGAAATATGTTGGTATGTTATAAAGTTATGAGTTAGCCTTGAATATGAATGTTTGATGATTAAGTTGAAATCTTTTGGTATGATGGTAACCATGATATAAAAGTATAAGTGATATCATAATAGATAAGGCCAAATGAGTGTGTAAAACACATGAATCATGACATGCAAATGCTATGTTTGTGGCCTAAATGAAGATGTTTAATCGTTAAATGGAGGTCATGTTATATGTCCTTGATGTTGTATAAATGTGTGAGGGTTTATGGTTGACCAAGGCTTGGAAAATAGCCTAACAGTACGTTTGGGTCAGTGTAATGGAATAGGGCTGTAATTGAATAGAGTTGTAATCAGTAATTCAACTGTTTGGTTGAATGGAATGGAATAGAACTATAATTGTATTCTTGTGTTTGGTTGAATGGAATGGTGTTGTAATCGCATAAGAAAAAAAACTAAATTAACCAGAATACCCTTAGCAAAAATTTTTGTAGGTAGATGATTATTGTTATTGGTATTAAATTTTAATAAGATTATTATTTAAAATAATTTAATAAAAATAATAAATAATTTAACCATATTTTAACATAATTATTATTAAATATAATTTAATAAAAGAATATAATTTAATAACATTTTTAATATAATTATTATTATATGAATTAAAAAAATCAAAATATATAATACTATAAAAAATATATAATCTACTTTATTATTTTTAAAATACAATACATATTTAATGTGCTAAAATATCATTAGTGAAACAAATAATTTAATTATTCTACAATAAAAAACAAAATACTAAAAGTAATAAATAACTTGAGAATTGTATTTCACATCCAAGCATAATATTCATATATTAACAAAAAGTTACAAGCCAAAAGTTTTAAGAACCAAGTCAATAGTCAAATTGATTTTACCACTAATTTATTAATAAATTAATTAAATAAACTATTAAAAATTATAAAAATAATATTTATAAAAATTAAAAATCGATTAACTAGTTTTTTTAACCTATTTCAATAATTTATACAAATACATAAGGCAACCAATTTGATGCCTTTTCCAACTTGATACCCAACCTAAGGCAACCAATTTGATGTATTTTCTAACTTGATACCCAACCAATTCCTGATTAAACCAACCAATTTGATCAAATCCAGACATCCATGATGGACCAATTTGATCCAATCCAAACAGATTCATGAATTTATTTGATAATCAAACCCGAAAATAGTTGAAGGAAATAAAATCTCAAATCATTCTGGTAATTAATTATTGTAGACATGATCCAATGAACATCAAACAAGTCCCTTTTCATCAATGAACTTTGCATTGTAAAGAAAATAGAATTATGAGGAAATCGACAGAAACCAACAACAAATCTGGGTTTGATGTATTGCATCCTTTGTCTATTGGGAATGAGGCAAAGCATTTATCACTTACACTCAGTTGATAGAAGAGCATTAGCTTATTAAACAAAAAGATTTAGAAGCAGATGATGCTATAGTTGAATTTGAAGTAAGATACAAAAGAGTCTTTTTGGATTTCAACTTAGTGGAAGCATGGGACGTATGAGAAGCATGGTGGCACTGACTTCTAAAGGAAGATAATCTCACAAAACATCGAGAACCATAAGGATGGAAATCAAAAGACAGGCTTTGTGCTAAATTCACATCTTGGCATCAGACCATTGTTGCCACCTCTAGAAGCAGCTTTAAAGAACTTGTAACTCGAATATAAAGAATCAGGAAGAAACCTGGAGCAACAAAAAAATGTTCACTCAGGTAATACACTTCTTAGAATAGCATGCTTGCATTAAGGTTGGGACTGGGGAGAAATATGAAACAGAAAATAAAAAAATTTTGAACTCTGAATGTATCCAAATTTCAAAGAATTACCCTTTAAAGGCTAAAGCAAGATTGTGAAAGAATAATTTAGATTATTAGGCTTTTACAACCAAGCATAAATACCTGTCTTAGTTCTTCAAGTAAAAGTTCCAAATGGCACAAGCAAAATTAAAAGGCCCAAATTTGTATATTGGTAACATGGTGATTATCTTGATTCTTGTGACAAAAACTGTAGATTTTTCGAGTGATTCAAGAGAGAAATTCTACTTGAAATTCTTGACCATGACATGATGTTAGGCAACTATGTGTCACTGCAAGTGCACTAGCAAAAAAGAAAGCAATGAACATTGGACAATAAATTCTACTAGAAAATCTTAACCATGACATGATGTTAGGCACCTATAGCAATTCAATTCAAATTTCAGTTTGGTTATAACAAGTTACAATAAAATCAAACCAAATCAGAAATGATAAAAGGAAGCTTATACATATTCATTATAATCAAACACAAGAATGGCTTTCTTTAACAAAAAAGTTTCCCAATGAAAAATTTTTAAAACAAATAAATTAGATATAACAAATGCCAATAACTTTTCCACACCATATATATATAGCAGACTAAAGGCAAACAATAGTCTACCAGTTCCAAATTCAAAGGAGCAAAGTAGTGTTTCACAAAAAAGAAACATATGATATGGTACCAACTATCAAACTAATCAAAAGCATCGACTAATTTACTCAAAAAGGACCAAATTTTTAGCATGAACGAGTCAAATAAAAGTAACCCATATCAGAACTAAGGACATAAAGCTTGAAATAAAATGATGAAATTAATAACGAGAGCTTTATACCTTGGAAAGGGTATTAGCCAAAATTGATGATGGAATCCCAAATTAGTAATTGTAGCGTCTTCTCCTTGGTTTCAGCCTTGGAGCTTCTGGGAAAGTTGGAAGCTTGAAAGTGTGGGTAGCTAAAATAAAGGAGTAGCTTTAGCCTTCATAGGAAGCGAGACGAGAGCAAAGGGAAAAATAAAACTAAACAATAGGGTTTGTCAAAGGGTTGGTTAGGATAGAAGCATGAAAAAGAGAGATAAGGTTGGAAGGAAATAGGAAGAAGAATGAAAAAAAGAAGATGCTTCAGAAGTGAGTATGAAAAAGAGGGAAAAGGTCGGTAGGAAATGGGAAGAATGAAAAAAAAAGAAGTTGCTTCAGACGTGAGAATGAAAAAGAGAGAGAAGGGTAAAGTTGAAACTTACACACGCTGAATGGGTATTCTGTGGATAGAGTGCTAAATAGTAAATGACAATTTTTCCTTGAATGAGGCTGTATGAAATAGGGCTGTAATAGCCCATTACAACCAACCAAATAATGGAATAGGGATGGGCCATTGAATTCAGCTGTAATGGTTTAGCATTACAGCTAACCAAACATGTTGTAAGTGTTGGCCACATGGGCAGAGACACGACCGTGTGTCCTAGCCGTGTGGGGAACACGACCTTAGTACACGGGCATATGACATGGCCGTGTGACCCCATTTCATTGCTGACGTTATAAACAGAGAGTTGCACAGGCTGAGGACACGGGCGTGTCCCAAGCCACACGGGCGTGTGTGACCACACAGCCTAATCCACACGGGCGTGTGACTCTCTTAGCATGGAAAATTCCCTAAGTGTTGTAAAATTTCTGGAAGTTCTTGGTTTAGTCCCGAAACACCCCCGGTGTATGTTTTGAGCCTCGTAAGCCTGTACAAGGGATGATATGTATGTGTTTGAATGTTTTTGAATTGGTTGAAATTTTATGGCCCGATTTTACATGTATGTGTATGTTTAAGCCCAGTAATGCCTCGTATCCTGTCCCAGTGTCGGACATGGGTAAGGGGTGTTACATTTAGTGGTATCAGAGCTATGGTTTAGTCAGTTCTCGGACTAACCTAGCATGTGTGAGAGTCTAACTATACATTCCACATATAATCTGTGATAGTGTGATGTCTCTTGACGCGGATGAGATTTATCTCGCTTCCAACCGAGCTACACCGACCATGTTCAATGTGATACTAATGTATTCGAGTAAATTATAGTTATGCCTAGAAAAGTATGAATAAAATTTCATGATATGTACATGATGACACGTGAGATGAAAGTTCATGTTGCGATGATAACCTGTGCTTGTTTGATGTTCATATGATGTTGTGCACTTGTTTTATTCGATTAAGTCAATGTGATAAGCAGAAATTCATAAAGGCATGAATAACGACTCATAATATCATGTTACGGATGGAAATGTCATTGTCTCAATTGGACATTAAATATTGATGAATTTCAATGATATCTTTAAATGAGAGAAGGGAATACTTTGTAATAAGATTATCTATGTTTAATTGATAGTTTTATGATGTATATGACTGATTTGCTCGAATGAATACATGTATTTGGGTAACTCACCAAAGATACTGATGGAACGAATGCTCATGTATACTGGTTTGGATAATTATGATTGGCAAGCTCATATAGCTTACGTAAATGTGCTAAATTGATTGAATTGAGTTATATGATTGTAATGATATGTATATGATGATGTGCAAGATGAAAGTTTAGATTGTAATATGATTATTAATGTTTGTTTGACCCTCATATGATGTTATGTGCATGACTCGTTTGAGTAAATGAAAATGATTAGTAATGTTATTCAAAATCCATAGAATGCATGTATAAGTACACTTGTTTAAATAGGGTAACCGAAAAGTCTGCATAAAACAAACATGAATGTTAGCTTGCCTGAAGTGAATGATATGATAGTGATAAAATGACTATAATGATGAAATTTGTATTGTAAGTATATGTGTATGAGAGACGAGTTAGGGACCTTACGACCCCACCCCTTTACCAGAGTGGTGTTTATAAAGGATCTTATGAGATCTGTGAAATAAGCTCACAAGTGTGAAACCAAAGAGTTCAGCTGTAGAATGATTATAAATGTGGTCAGAGTTTGAGAATGAGTTGATAAGTAAAGATAGAACTAGAAAGGTATCAAATTGATTTAAAGATTATACGATTTACGAAATATTACAGTGAGAGAAGAAATTAACTTTGGTAAATCGACTTATTTAGACACGATGTTGAAAGAATGTGGTAATCACAGTGAACAGATTACGACTGTCTCCCTTGAGGTACCCTAAGGATTTATTTGTTCTCAGAAGTGTATTGTCACTGTCTATCTTCTGATAAATTATTATTGTGGGAGGATGATTCCTAAACTTGATGTTAGACGAAAGCATTGATAACCCGATTGGTTTATAATCGGTATTGTTCTATTTCTCTCTGGTATTCTGTTATATTCCGTCTGTTGGGATTTTATGAGAAGATGCACATGATGCCATGATTCTATTCATTCAAATTGATGCTCTGTCTGACATATATATATATGGAAAATATATTGCCTTTGTTGCATTTTAATTCTAGTGGGTTTAATGATGTTTTCTTTTGGACTTCTTTCTCTGAGGAATTATCGAAATCATCCATATTTCTTAAGAGTTTTATTCTTGGTCTTTCGACATGGCATCCTATCTCAGATTTTTCTATCTAGGATTTCTTTACTTGCTTTCCCTTGTCATCTATATTCCATAAATTGTCAATTATGGCTCACATCTAAAGTATGACCTTCAACTTGTGATATTTATATCAAGTATGACAATGCTTCTGATTTGATCGTGGTAACGTGATGATCATAGTATCTGGTTTTCTTTAGTTTTTGTGTAAAGAATTGATATCGGCAGAGGTATAAATAGTGAAATTGCTAGTTTCAATTTGTATAATAGATTTCTTTTCTCAAGTAAGTTAATCGAAGTTAATGCCTTCGATTGGAAATATTTATACTACCTTGGGCGAATGTAATTGAAATGGTCTTTGATTAGCATGATAAATGAATATTAAATGGTTGTATGTTGAATTGTTCTATCGACTGGAAGAGAAGATTTCTTGAAATGTCATTTATTGATGATTAAGACCGACTTGGTTGTTCAATCGATATGGGTTATTGTTAGGAAGATTTAATGAGACATGTATGTCCAAATCATTTTTCTCAAGTCTGAGAATAAGATTTTATTTCTTTTCGAGTAAAAGACAAATAGTTTGAATGAAAAGTGTACATAACTTAGAAGACTTTGATATGATTTAAAGCTACTTTGAATGATAAAATTTTCCTCTTGTGAAAGTTGAATGGTCTATTACATGTTAGTAAAGCTTTGAATAGGCTAGAACATTGTTAACCGAAGCCTTTGAACTTGTTTAGTCTGCATTGGGCAGAGACTTCTTGATTTTTAATGAAATGTTGTTGAATGGGTTATGATGTGTTATAAGACTGAAAGGTAGTCTGATAGCTCAACGTATCCGATGTTATAGACAGATATAAGTTGGTGATAGTATAGATGACTAGAGTCTTTAAAAGATAATAAGATAATTATTGTATTATCTCTAAGAAGAGCATAATGCAATTACAAGTGTTTGGATAGAAAACCAAGAGCTTATACAGAAAAATTTGCAAGAAAATTTATAAGAATAGTGTATTAGTGATCGAGTGTGAAACTCGACATTTCTGATCCTTGTGAGTGAATACTTGACATGTTAACAGAGTTAAAGTTGACTATCAAGTATTATCAGAACTATTTTCGCTAGTGTTGACACTAGAATGGAAATGAGAAAGAATTACTATGGTTTTTATATCTGGATTATCTTCGTCTCTGAAAAATAAAAATATCATGCGGTTTGTATTAAGTATTTGATGAAATCTGCAAATCATGTCGGTATGTACTGAATTCTTGCTTATCAGATTACTGGAATTATGTATCTCTGAGATTGTCGGATTTATTAAAATGCTAGTATTTGTTAATCGAATTGAGATCTGAGATTTATATCGTAAATTATTGAGAAAGCTAAATGAGGATCTGAATTTTAATGAAGGTTAGAGGTTGAATTAGCAAATTTTCTGACTGTATAAAATTGTAGAGAGTATAAGGCCATGATAATCGGGCTAGCTACGCCATTTAAATCCGGAAGGATTCAAGTATGTTTTGTATGTATGTGCTATGGCAGTATGGATCAGACCTTTGAGTACATGAATTCCCCAATAGAGATCAAGATTTAGTTGATGTGTCGTATAGCGAAGAATTACTCATTACTTTAGTATGAGAAATTAAAGAGCTAAGTATTAAGCATAGCCTGAGTAAAATTTCTTTAGCAATGATTATGAGATAGTGGAGTTTATGTGAAAACCGAACCACTCTTCTGTTAAGATTTTCGGGGACGAAAATCCCTAAAGGGGGGAGAGTTATAACATCACTAATTAGGGCCTAGTCAGAATAGTGGTTTTGGGACCACAAATTCGACACAGTCAAATTTGTTTTTATTATATTTTTATGGTATACATTTATACGGAATGATTTTTTGAAAATTTCATTTGAAAATTTTGATGTTTGGGCACTCAATTTAGTCAAAAGGACTGAATCTTAAAAAGTGTAAAACTTCAGTTCTAGCAGCTAGAGGTGTCTAATTGCTATGAAATTTTAAATTGGAGTCCTTATGTAGTAATTAGACCATTAGTTGAGTTGTGGACGAAAATGGACATGGTTAGGTATGTTTTAAATTGTTTTTCATTAAGAGTATTTTAGAAATTTGGCTAATAAAGCCAAAATAACATGAAAAAAAAGATGTCATCTTTTTCATTTTTCATGCCATGGCCAAATTTTACAAGGGGAGACCATAGTTAGGGTTTTCCAAACTTTCCAAGCTCCATAGTAAGTCCGCTCTAGCCCTGTTTTTAATATTTTTATGTTTTTGAAGTCATTATCACTCGATCTATCTATTTCTACCAATATTTTGAGATATGGTTGAAGTATAGGGTTTTGACCCATGATAAATATGTGTGTATTTTGATGTTTAATGGTAGATTATGCAAGTTTATGGTTAGAGAAACGACTCTTACTAAGTGATTTTCGGTAAAAATGCATAAAAGGACTAAATTGTAAAAGTTATAAAATTTGTCATAAAAGTGTGAATTAGTGGAAATGGAGGGCTGATGTAGTTATGAAATTTGTTTGGCTAGACTTAAAGTACAAATAAATTAAATTAAAATCATTTTATGAGCCAAGGGGTAAAAGTGTAAATATGATAAAGTTTAGGGGCAAAAAACGTAATTTTGCCATAGTATGATTTTTGGATCACATCGACTAATGTGACTAATAAATAGAATAAATGTGATATTATAGATCAAAGAAAATGAGGTTCAGACCTAGAACGGGGAAAATGATAAATTGACGGTTAGGTCCCTTTTTGCCATTTTTGGTATCGAGGTAAGTTCGTGTGATAATAATAATGCAACGTTATACTTGAATGTTAACGCTTGATATTAAATGAATTGTAAGTACATGTTTAAATAATGTGACAATGTAATATATTTTGATGTGTTGACATTATGTGATAAATGTTTCATCATTATTATGTATGCTATGCCTAATGGTAACTTTGTAAGTATGAATGATATTGGTTGTTATCCACGACGTTACGAGCAAGTACGATGGAGATGTTATGTACATGTGAGAAAAATCCTGATTGAACCTTAGGAATAGTTTAGGAAACAAGTGACATGTCACTAGGAATTAAGAAATCCGAACTCATTGAGTTGGTCTGGGTTCATGATATGTATGTGGCATCCAAGCTCGTTGAGTTGGTCCGAGTTCATAATGGATGTGATACTTGTAATTGGGTTCCGGGCAATGGTCTTGTGTGTCCTACCAGTGGGTAGGTAATCATTGAGTGGGTCAGATACCTGACAGCTTGTGTGAGCAGCCCGTGTAGTTACACCTTTACCGATAGCTTTTATGAGCAGGCCTGTGAGTAGCTCCATTGCGAGCATTACATGTTATGAGGTAGCCTTGGCTACGTATGCATATGTGGAACTTATGTGTAAGTTTTCCATGTATCCAATAGTATTCTGAGTGTTCAACGGGTAATACAATGGATGAGGTGATGATAGTCCCAAAAGGGTATGTCAAAGACAAGAATGAATATGTGTAAATGTTGCAAGGGTACATGTATGTACACTAAGCTTATGGTTATTGAGACTTTGAAATGTCAAGACCTCAGTGAGTAAGATGTATGAATTATGATTATGAATTTTGTTGCAATATCATGCTAACTTACATTGTGTAATTGAACATGGAGTCCATGAAATGGTGAGTCCATGATTAGTTGAAAATGAACTTATGATAGTTATCACCATATTGCACTAAAATAGTTTTGGACAATAGTAGTAGTACGAATTTGAAAGTCCACCAAAAATTAATGAAATCGAATTAGAGACTGAAGAAGACATGAAATTAAAGCTTATTGAGTCTAGTTTCACATAGGGGAAACAGTGTAAGCAAAAGAATTTCATACTATGAGATGTTTGAATTTTTGTGAGATAGGGTTAGAGTGATTTCAGGCTCCCCTATCTTAACTTTGGAAAATCACTAAAAATTTTACAAAAATAATTATGGATTATAATTCATATGACTAAATCCTTAATGAGTCTAATTTCAAGAGAAATAGACTGGAACATTATCCAAATCCCGTACTATGAGATAATTAATTTTTAGTAACGAAAGGTCGAAGCTATCAAATAGCGAAATAGGGGAAACTTTAAAGAATGAACTGTACTTATTGGCTAGACCAAAATTTCTGAAAATTATATGTAAGAAGATATATGTGTCTAGTTTTAGGGAAAATTAGCGGATCTTAATTTGGAGTTCCGTAGCTCCAGATATAAATAATTTAGTAACTATGACTCAAGAAAACAGTTTGACCATGACATAAGTAAATGTTTAATTATAATTGTATTACGTTAAGAAGCATGTTGACATATTGCTTATTATATTCATATGGACTTACTAAGCTATAAAGCTTACTCCCTCCTTTCCATTTCTTTAGTGTTGTCAGGTTAGCTCGGGGTTGGAGATCGTCAGAGGCAGCATCACACTATCAAACACACGAATCATGACATGCAAATGCTATGTTTGTGGCCTAAATGAAGATGTTTAATTGTTACATAGAGGCCATGTTATATGTCCTTGGTGTTATACAAATGTGTGAGGGTTTATGGTTGACCAAGGCTTGGAAAATAGGCTAAGTGTTGGCCACACGGGCAGAGACACGGTCGTGTGTCTCAACCGTGTGAGGAACATGACCCTAGTAAAGAGGCGTGTGACTTGGCCATGTGACCCCATTTCATTGCTGACGTCATAAACAGAGAGTTACACGGGCTAAGGACATGGGCGTGTCCCAAGCCACATGGGCGTGTGTGACCTCACGGCCTAATCCACACGGGCGTGTGACTCTCTAAGCATGAAAAATTCCTAAGTGTTGTAAAATTTCTGGAAGTTCTCGATTTAGTCCTGAACCACCCCCGATGTATGTTTTGGGCCTCGTAGGCCCGTATAAGGGATGATATGCATGTGTTTGAATGTTTTTGAATTGGTTGAAATTTTATGGCCCAGTTTTACATGTATGTGTATGTTTAAGTCCAGTAGTGCCTCGTATCCTGTCCCAGTGTCGGACACGGGTAAGGAGTGTTACAACAGGTACATACTATGCAAGTTCATAAATGAAAGATATGACAGTTCTTTAGATCTATTTCACATGAATGATTTAACAAATAGGGGATTCACTCTTAGGAATCTGCCAACATGTTATCTATTTCAAAGAGTGGACCACTATGAATGGGTTATTTGTTATTACGAGATAGAGGAAGGATATGACGATCCGCCAAAATTTTCTACTTGGTTCAGATGAGTATATTCTCTTTACTAATTCGTAACCGGGTCTTCTTTATGAATCTGCCAATATGTTTCATAAATCATGAATCCACAAACTTGAGTTTGAAACAAGAATCTGAGTACCTTAGACAAGTTACTAATAGCAGTCCGCAATAAGAACTATTCGCCAAGATGTATAGGTTTTCTTTCATAGACTCGTGATTGCATCCAAATGTTTGAACATTTGACTGGAAAATACTAAACCAGAAATATAAGAAATTAATGCAGCGGTGGCTGCAAATATACGATTCAGATTGTAATATAATAATGTGTCACAACAAAACAGATGGAAATATTCTGAGGATCGAACCTAGGGGAGGATGAACTAAACCTATTGAAAACTTCTTTACAATAATAAGTCTAAATAGTAATAATTAAATTCTATATTACGATAAACCATAAAAGAGAGAATATTAGAAATTAAATAATTAAAGTGAATAAACATAAATAAAATACAAACGACTAAACCAATTAAACCAATCAAGAAGATTTACTCATTTCAGGGGTTGTAATTAACTTCAGATTCAGGTTTTAGGGTGAATTAGGTACTAACTAACCAATTATTACCTCTTGAATCCTAAGTATTTTTTTAATTAGTTGATACTCACTTATCTCCTGACCTCACTTTCTCAATCGGGATAAATTATGATTGATTTGACAAACTTATCTCCAAGACCTTGTTTAACCTATGATTACTTCCTAGGGTTTTTAAGCCAAGGTTTAAGAACACACAATTTATACCAACTAATTCGACTAACAAACCTTTAATCGTCCATTAATCAGTTCCCCATCCACTCGTTAATCTCCCTTCAGGGACTTAACTACTCATAGTATTCATAATCTCAAATTCAATTTATATAAACATGTAAATAACATGGTTAAGTCTAAAGAGAAAAAAGATTTAGAATAATCCTATTTTTTATCGATTATGAGTGGAATAGCGAATCTCTCGACTAGGATAATGGATTTTGTAACTTGAAAAGGCAAACAAACTTAATAACTTCGATATTATAAAAGAAATCTTTGATCAAGATCGATTTGAAGAGAGAAGAACAAAGCATTTTATAAAAATAAAGGGAAACTAAACCTAAATCCTACTCCTAACTATGAAGGTTTTTGGATGCTTTTAAGACGACTTAGTTACATCAAACCCATAAAGTTTTATTTATCGGAGCATTAATAGCCCCAATTAGTTCTTTAGCCCATCCTAGGTCTTCTTATAAAATTGATTGCACGAATGAAAATAGCCATGAAATACTTGGGCTCCACGTTGGTCATATGTCGAGCCATACACAAGCTATGGCACAACATGACATGCATTTTCCTTGTCATGCTTTTGTGGCTTGGGAAGCTTGTGCATCACTTGACCCAAGTTCCTACGTCCATTGGGCCTAAATTAAGCATTTTGCACACTCAATATACATATTAAAACCTATCTAAGGCCTATGTCGGCCTAATAGTCACTAACACTCAAAATTGTGTAAAAGCACTTATTTTTATTAATTAGTCAATACTAACTACTAAATACCAAATATGCAGTAATAAATAATAAAATAGCTAGAAAATAAGCTCCTTAAATGCCAAAATGTATCTAAACTACTAGTATAATTAGTGGCAGGTCAAATACCCCCCTTAAGCAAACTAAATAAAAACAAAATAGAAAATAGAAAACAAAACAATAAAGAAACATGCAAGAAAAGGAAATGTACTTGAGCTAGCTTGATACAGGAAATTAGATAGAAATATATTAACAAGATAATGTAAGTAAACATGTAGCTCTGGCATGATACACAATTGATTTACAATTTCTAAAATTAGACGGATTAGTTTATTAAATTACAAACTAAACAAATAAAAGAATATTAAGTATAGGTATCCATAAAAACAAGTATATGAATATAAAATTATGTTCAAATGAATATAAGTGGTAAAAATATCAATCATTTGCACAATTTCATCCATATAAAGCCTTACCTAGTTCACATAGGACATTTTGGCTTGTAATGTTCTGCGACTTAGGTTGGTTTGAAATTCAAAGAATAGGTTCGACAAAAAGGTTAAGCATGAAATTAGTTTGATACATTATATTGTACCTTATACTCCCTTGAGTGTACATGTAGCTCACCACCTTATATACATTTCCCTCACATTCTTTATTTCTCCATTTAGTAAGGCCTAGTATAGTATTCACGAGTACAATCATCTAAGCTTATATTTTTGAACAAATGTTAGCATACCTTTTTTCCAATTCATTTTTTTATTTTTTTATTTTTTTCTTCAAGATTTTCTCGATTTGGAATTTTTCCTTTTTCTATTTTTTACAAGCTCAAAAATTTTATACTCACTATGTAACAACCTGTTTTCGGTAAAATCAGAATAGTGGTTTCGGGACCACAAATTTGATTCTGGAAAGAAAATTTATTTTAATATTATTTTATAATCTATAGTATGATAATAATGTTGTATTAAAATTTCATAAAGTACCGATTATATGTTTAATTTGATAAGGGACCAAATTGCACAAAGTACAAAAGTGGACATCTAATAGCTAAAGGGATTAAATAGCTATGAAATTCAAAATTTGAGGTCCTTAAATGGTAAATATACCATTAAAAATGCTTAGTTGTTAAGGATGATGATTCATCCATGAAAAATAAAATAAAGAAAAGGATGAAATTAGAAAGTGAAAAAAAAAAGATGATAAATGATAAAAAAAATAAAATATCATCAATTTATCATCTCCTTCCCCAAAAATACATGGAAACCCTAGGAAAGAGAAAAGAAACTTTCTTGGCTTAATTGGGTAAGTAATCTTATCCCGTTTTTAGTAATTTTTTTATTTCCGAGATCAAAATAGCTTAATCTATCTATTTTGGGGATTAATTTGTAAAGATATCAAAGTATAGAAATTATGCCATGGATGTAAATGCTGGAAATTTGAAATTTATGGTAGAAAATGAAATGTTGTTGATAGATAAACAACTTTTGTAAAGTGAATTTTTATGAAATTATGATTTTAGGATTAAATTGTAAAGATATAAAATTCATGGAAAGTTTTGAATTTTTATGAAATACATGGGCTATAAATATTACATGTAAAACTCAGCTAGGCTTGGAATAAGGATTAAATTTCATGAATTTCATTTTCCGAGCCTAAGGACGAAATCATCATTAATTAAAAGTTTAGGGGCAAAAATTGTAATTTTACCTAAGATGTGAATTGGACTGAATTGAGTATGAATTGTATTAAATTGATGTTAAATTTACTCATATAGATCCGGATAGACCAAATTCGGAGTTAAAGCGAGGAAAAGAGAAAGTGTTGAATTAGTAGATTTTACGTACACGAACATTTATTGAGGTAAATTCGTGTAACTAAATTGTGTTTATTTTCATGCTTGAATTAAGTGTGGTATGTGTTTATATGAATTATATAAATGTTAAAAATGTATGAAATAATCATATGACCAATAATGTTTGGAAAATGTTAAGTTCAGTTTGAATAATGAAATTCGATGGATACATGATTTCCCATATTGAATGTGGTCCTGCATATGTTGTGGACAGAATATAGCTCGGATGAGCAATCTTATTATAAGTCCTCTCGAGCATCCTGTTATATAGTTCTTGCAAGCATCATGATTGGTAGTGATCCTGCATGTGTTGTGCACTACTGCAGCTCTTTGTGAGTGTCCTGTTTCATGATTCGATTAGTTGTGATCTAGCATTTATTGCAGACACAAACGCAGCTCTTCGTGAGCATCCTGATATAAGATCTTATGAGCTTCTTGACATGGCTCGCTTGAACTCCCTGTTATGCTATTCGAAGCTCCCTGATAATAACTCTTCGGAGTTACCTGTTAAGCTCAATGAGCTTCCTGTTCTAAACTATTATGAGTTTCTTCTTTAGCTTGGATAAGCTTTCTGTCACATGACTCATATGAGCATCCTGATATATAGCTCGAGAGTGTGCTTCCTGATTATGTGCCCTTATGGGTACCCCTGAACATGAGTTGACGAATTTCTGATATGTACACTTTGAGTGTACCACTTGTATATCCATTGATATTTCAAATAAATTCAACGGGCAAAATCCTGACATGAGAAAATATGAACATGAAATGATTTAATACACGTATCTGCTTGAAATACATGAAAATGATGATACATGATGTATGGAAGTATAAGATAATGATATATGAATATAGAAATTGTTTGATGAATATATTTATCTATGATTATAGATTTGTACATCTCGAGTACAAGTATACTTTCCGTGTTTTCATCGTTATTTTAAATAGTTCAAAAGGTAAAATTTTGATATGAAACAATCTCAAATATGACAAAATAATATAGGTACATACTTGAATTACTTGGACATGAATTATATCTAATATTTGAATACTTGATGTGGAAAGTATGAGCATATGGAAAAAATATTATTATTATTAAGCTCATACAATTTTATTGATATTCATATGAAATATATATGACTAACATGCTTTGTATATGCTACATGAATATATGATAAGAGAGGTATCTTAACATATAAATGATATCACTTGATATATTGAAGCATGGTATGCTTGATACACAAATGTGGAACATGCTTCATGACTTTATTCATCTATAATCCGGTACATGCCTGAAATACATAAATCAAATATTACAAAACATGTTGAAATGTGAGATAGATGGTACATGTGTATAAAATTTGCCAGATGATTATGTAAATTTGTGATTATGAAATATTATATGGATTACAGTTGATGAGGACATGTGTTTAGGCACTTGGCCAACACGACTTGGCAATGAAATTTATGTTTACCTTATGTTTATAAAATTGTGGTAAGTTAAATTCCGGTTATACGAACTTACTAAGCTTAAAAGCTTACTCTATTTTTAATTTCCCTATTTTAAAAGAATTCAAAAGCTCCTGAGTTGGAAGCTTGGCAGAGATATTTCACACTATCCATTGACCCATTTAGTGCAAATGGTAAAATTAATTCTGGTTATAATGGTATGTTTAGGTTAATTTGGCCAATTTTGGCATGATAATGCTTTGGTTGTAACTAGCCATTGGAATGGCTAGTATTAAACATATTTTGATGAAATTGTATAAGGCCTTATTATGTTTGATGTGTTTTAAATGGTTATGTGATGAAAAGCATATAAACCTAATGATAAATGGCTTTGAGTAAGCATAAGTGAGAAAATATACTTTTATGTATATATAGGTGTATTTGATAAGTTTAAACACTTGAACATAGGTAATGATAAGTCATGCATAAGACTTGGTTTTGGCTTGATTTGAACGTTTTGTATTGACTTGGGAATGTATTAAAATATCAATATAAGTGGAAGACATATTTGGGTGAGAAATAAGGCCTAGAAATTGCTTTATTTTGTCCACATGAGTAGAGACACGGCCGTGTGTGACACATAGCCATGTGCGCAGGCGTGTGGTTTGGCCGTGTGTCCCTTGCATATTAAAAATTAAGAAATTGAATGCTCAAGTATTATCACACGGGCAAAGACATAGGTGTGTCTCACAGCTTTGTGTGTCACACGGCCTAGTACACGAGCATGTGTCTTGGCCATGTGACCCCTGCACCAAATTATTGAAAATTAAATTGCCCACACGGCCTAGCACACGGGTGTGTGGATGGTCGTGTGACCCAAGTCAGAGAGTTACATGAGTAAGGACACAGTGTAACGCCCCAAAAATCATGAACTTTTTTTCGATTTTGATAAAAAGTGTGCTTAGTATCTCTAGTCAAGTGTTATTTATGTGATAATAGGCCTTGGTTAAGTTTTAAGTTCGAAATTTAGGGTGAAGGAAATTATAGTTTAATAATTAAAAGAACCTTGTTGGAAAGTAGCTTGGTTTTTAAAAAAATGGAGGAATTGGACACAAGGAGCCTTGTGTTGAAGTGGCAAGTAGCGTCACAAGGGGGGCTTAGAGGTGGCATCACATGCATGGCAAGGAGGTTTGGGGTTCGAATCCCTCCTTACTCAAAAGAAGGATTTATTTTTGCTTAATGAATGGCCAGTGGTGGCGTTGGATGTGAACTCTGAAGGGAGTGATCAGAGGAGAAATTTAAGGAAGGGATTAAGGAGTTATCAAGAAGAAAATTTAGGAGATGAGGGGTGTAGAGAAGTGGAGCTGAATTGGAAATTTGGGGATAGGAAATTCGGCTATAGTCTATATATAGGTGCCGATTGTGGGGATTCTAGGCTAATGCTGAATTCTTCCTCTCTATGTTACCGAAAACACTTTTCTCTCCAAAGATCTAAAAACTGAGATCTCTTGTTCTTCCTATTTTATTTTGTGTCGATTTTCCATTCTTTCTCTACTCAAATTCTCTTTTAATTTACCTTTGGTTTTAGCTGATTCCTTCTCCTCTTCTTCTTATTTGTGCCGAATAACCCCTTTCATCATACAAATCTCAAAAGCCGAGTACCTCTTTGGCTGAGGACCCTCTGTGCCGCCATTACTCCCTCTTCTTCGGCCGATTCTTGTGTAAGTGCTTGCTCTTTTAGTCGGTTTTCCTAGTACCAATTTCTTCTCTCCCTCACTTTTCTAAATCAGTTTTGGTAGGGGATTGGTATCGAATCTTGGAGTTCAGATCTCTGTCGAATCGCTTTTTAGGCATTTTGAGATTTTGGGTAAGTGTTCCTCATTTATTGGTTAAGGTTGGTCGAATGGTCATGGGTGATTTAAGAGTGACTTAAGATGATTGCGAGTCACTTGTGTTTGGGTTTTAATGATAAAGATGGGTGCAGATCTAAGGAATACTCGTGATTAGTGATCAAGGAAGGGTTGTTAAGGCTTGTCGTTCAAGGTAAGGCAAATGTGAGATTTTCGGTTTGTAGTGATCGTATTTGATAAGTGTGTGATTAATCGTTGAGTGACATCGTCTGTAGGTTTGTGGTTAAGGAGATCACAGCACATCTTAGTACCAGGTGTGTACATACACTACGCACACACAGTAGACCGGTAAATCCTGAAATACCGTAAAGTCGAAATACCGAAAAGCCGATAGTTTGGCTACGATAGACTTGCGAGTGCGTGAACACTCATAAGGGGGGAACTGATATGTTATCAGAAGACCCATGAGCGATCTCATGGTCTTGGGCCATGTTTTGGCCAACTGGGCCAGAATAGGCTAAATGGGCCGATAGGCTGTAGGGCCCATAATAAGAAAAATTGGTAATTCGATACTAAGTAATGAAAAATCATATGATAGCATGACTATTAATGTGATTGGGCCTGATGGGCCATATGAATGTGATTGGGGCCAATGGGCCATATGAATAAGATTAGGCCTAGTGGGCCATATGCAGGTATGTAGACTTGTTTGGGCTTTGTAAGGGGTTTTGGGCCTAGTATCTGATAACTGCTTAAATAGACATAAAACTTAATTAATTAATTAATTGTGACCGTGGACAAGTCATAAGGTTAAGGTGTGGCAATGGGTATATGCATGTCTAGGATTGGATCTAGGGAGAGCTTGGTACTTAAGCGGTCTTAATGACTCACCTTCTCTTCTCTGGAATCCTACCTGGTGCATAGTATCTATTCACTTTAGCCAACAAGGACTTGTTAACGGGTCAAGGTAAGTAATAAATCCATAATAAAAAGAAATTACCGAAATACCCCTAAGGGCGAAAAATGACTAAAATACCCTATGTGTTGAATGTAAGACTTATGAATGTTATTTGTACACTTGCAGCATTCATATGATATTCTGTTAAGTTGCATGAGGATCGCATGGTTGCTTGACTACCGTGGAACCACCGATGGCTATTAAGCCCAATATTTGATTAGCAGCTTGCTGCAATGAAGGTAGTACCGCAACCGGGCTACCATTGATGTGTATCAGATGGGTGGGTCGATATTTATATCCCCACATGATGTGTATCGGGGGACGGAGTTAGTGTATAGCGATTGGATTATTGGGGTGGGTTGCACAGCATTGCATGTATGATATTATGGTGATTGATGATTGCTTAATACCTTTTAAGGGTTGTACACACTGAGTTTTCGAAAACTCACCCCCTCTTTTATTTTTCTCAGGTGATCCTCAATAGGTGGTTCGACGGTTTGAGGGACTCTGAGGTGGCCAACTAGCAAGACGACTTGGACTTGTTTTTATTAAGCATATCATTTCTAGTATTTTAAGTTATTTCAGTTCGGATTGTAATAAGGCCTATTTGATGGATATCTTTTTCAAACTAGGATTATTATTATTTTTATGCTTTATACTTGCTAGAAGTAGAACATGGTTTTCCTAAACCATAACTGTTTTTAATACTACGTTTCCGCAACTTAATTTAAAAATGACAAGTTTTCATAGATCATCTGTTTTAACTAAAGCTTCCGCAACTAAAAGTTACATAATATTCTCTTTTGAAGGGTTTTCAATGAAAACAAGGTTTTCGATAAAATACTTCAATGTGACACACTGGATCTGACCATAACGTCCGGGCCGAGTTTGGGGTGTTACACACGGGCTGGGACACGACTGTGTGCCTCACATCAAATGCCCACACGGCCTGAGACACGAGCGTGTCATTTGGCCGTGTGAGCCACATGACTTGGCCACACAGGCGTGTGTCCCTTGCACCTAGGAAAATTTTGAAATTTCGTAAAAAATTTTATGAGTTTTCGATTTAGTCCGACTTATTTGTAATGCATATTTTGGGCCTCGGGGGCTCTTATAAGGGACTTAATGATTGATTTCTAATATGAATACTGTATAAATGTGAAATGTTTGTTATTTGATCTATAATCTCTAGTAATGCTCTGTAACCCTGTTCCGTCGACGGATTCGGGTTAGGGGTGTTACACACTATACCATACAATTACTTAGCTCACTCAATTCTTTTCCTATTTTTATCTAAACCATTGTGATGTATCTATTTAGTCCCTCAATATCCATGGTCAGACATTTAAATCCATGCTAGGACCAAGAAAATAAAGGATCAAATAAATTATTTATTAGGCTAATGGTTTCATTTGTGGTTCATCAAGAAAATGGATTTAGGCTTCAAATTGGGTACTAGGGAAAATATATACAAGATAGCTTTTTGACTCGAAAAATTGTCTACCAAACAATGCCTTAGGTCATTCCTAGGTGATTTCATACATGGATTAAATTAGTCAAGTCTATCAATTTCTACAACCTATAATTCAATTAAACATGCATTGTATTTATATATCTATTTACCATTTGATATGCTTAACATCTTAAATCTATTTACAGCATAATAAATTGAACTAATTATTCTAAAAATAGATAATTCAGAATCAATTATTATCAAACTAAATTTACAGTTTATTCAAAAAATCCAATTAACATTCTACTAATCAACCACTTGTATTTCTACAATCTCAAGCACATATAAAACACACAAAATAAAAAAAAATTAACAACTACTAAAAACTAGAAAAACAAACAAAATAACAAAAATATTTTAAAATTTTCCTAAGTCACCGCCACACTTTATTCAGCACATTGTCCCTAATATGCAATAAAAGATAAAAGAATGAGGTTACTCGATTAGCGTGATACATGCACTCAATTGGTGGGACTACTCCTTCTTGTGGTTTTGGCTCAAAATTATAGTGCCTTAAAAAATATGGGATTCCTACAAAGAAAAACTAAAAACAAACTATATATATAATACTAAAATCCTAACTAAGCTAAAAAATAAAAATAATCCACAAATAAAATTAGTCTTAAAAATATAAATCCAAAATAAAAATAAAAAATTATTTAGAACTAGTTGAAATTAGGGGCCGACACTTCATCAACTTTGTCTGGTTTGCCTTTTGAATCTTCCTCAGGATCTTCTTTGGTATCTTACTCATCTTTCGATTCCTCCTCTTTCTTCATCTTACTCGGTTCAACCTTTACCTCATACTTCACTGATAGAAATTGTGGTAGCTTCAACCTGCTTTTCCTCGCATAGTCCTCGTAAATTGGTTCAACTTCTTGCATCCACCAAACTATCCATTTTGAATTAGATAACGCATTCTCTCCTAGATGTGGATTTGTATTTATAGCTCTTTTTTGTTTCTTATCCCCTATAAGATACCCCACACTTGGTTCCACTATCAGAAACTTTATTGGTTGTAAGAAACAACTTGATCCTCCCATTAACACCTTTGGTTATCGGCATATGTAACACCCCCAACTCGGCCCGGACGTTCTGGTCGAATCTGGCACATCACATTGAAGTGTTTTAGCGAAATCCGTGTTTTCATTGAAAACCCTTCTTAAAATAAAAGAAACCTTAATTAACAAAAAAAAAACTCCTTTCAACTGCTTGTTTAAAACATATGATCTTATGAAAACCTATCACTGCAAAATTTAGTTGCAGAAATGTAGAAAAACATACTATAGTTTAAGAAACCATGTCCAACTTCTCATAATTACATCGCATAAAAATAACAATCCAAGTAATAACAAAATGGAAGCCCTATTACAATCTGATTTGAAAAGTACTGAATAAAATAGAAACTTATATGCCTTAAAAAGAAAAACAAGTCCAAATTGTCTTGCTAGTTGACCACCCAGAGTCCCTCCAAACATCGAACCTTCTACTGAGCATCACCTGAAAATAAAATAAAAGAGGGGGTGAGTTTTCGCAAACTCAGTGTGTACAACCCTCGACAAGTAACAAGCATTCATCAATCACCATACATCAAACATGCAATGCAATGTAGAGCAATCCCATCCCAATAATCCATTCGCTACACACCAGCTCCGTCCCTCGACACAACATGTAGGGATATAAATATCGACCCACCCAACCGACACATCCATGGTAGCCCGGTTGCGGAACTACCTTTATTTACACATTGGGCTTAAAAGCCGTCAGTGGATCCATGATTGTCATGCAACCATGCGATCCTCATATACTTCCTCCATTCCATAATTCCCAACCCATATGCAACCTAAGCAGTATATCATATGTATGCATGTCGCATCCATAAAACTTACATTCAACACCTAGGGGTATTTTGGTCATTTTTACCCTTAGGGGCATTTCGATAATTTTCCCTTTCTTTACGGTTTTCACTTACCTTAGCCCGTTAACAAATCCCGTGAGCTAAGATGAACGAATACTGTGCACCAGGTAGGATTCCAGAGAAGAGGAAGTGATTCATTAAGACTGCTTAAGTACCAAGCTCTCCCTAGATCCAATCCTAGACATGCATATACTCGTTGCCACACCTTAACCCTTTGACTTGTCCACGGTCGCAATAAATTAATTAAGTTTTATGTAGTCATCATATACTAGGCCTAAAACCCCTTACAAAGCCCAGTCAAATTCACTTACCTGTATATGGCCCACTAGGCCCAATTATATTCATATGGCCCATTAAGCCCAAATCACTTGTATATGACCCACTAGGCCCAAATCACATTATACACATGCTCACATATGAATTTCTATCATATAGCATCAATTATCAAATTTTTCCTATTATGGGCCCAACAGTCCGTCAGGCCCATTAAGCCTATTCTGGCCCGGTTGGCCAATTCACAGCCCAAGTCCATGGAATTGCCCATGGGGCCTCAGACAACCTATCAGTTTCCTCCTCACGAGTGTTCGTGCACTCACAAGACTACCGTAACTGAACTTTCGACTTTTTGGCATTTCGGCTTTTGCCGATTCATTGTGTGTGTATAGTGTATGTACACACCTAGTAAGCAAGTTTGCTGTGATTCCCTTAGTCACCAACCTACAAACAATATCACCCTTCAATTAATCACATGCTTAATACATATGTTACTAAAATCGAAACCTCACCTTAACCTTACCTTGCGCGATAAATATAACAGCCCCTTCTTAAATCACTAACCACGATCAACTCCTAGATCTACACCAATCTTAACTATTAAAACCAGAATAATTGGTGACTCATATCCAATACAAGTCCCCTTACCTTAACAATGAACATTCGCCACCTTAGCCAATGGAAGGGGAATACTTACCAAAATCGCAAACACCTAAGGAGCAATTTCGGCAGAGAGCTAAAATCTAAGATCCGATACTAATTCCCTATCATAGTTGATTAGAAAGAGTGAGGAAAAAATAACAAAATGGATTCTTAGCAAAACCGATTGGGAGAACAACACTTACACTAGATTTGACTGAAGTAGAAGGAGTAGTAATTGAACCAAGGGTATTCGGCCAAAGAGTATTCGGCTTTCAAGCTTAGTATGGTGAATAAGGTTTATTTGGCACAGATTAAATAAGAAGAGTAGAGGAAGAATAGAAAATTGTTACACGAAAAGAAAGAAAGAAGCAAAAGTTTTTGGCTTTTTGGATCTTGAAGAGAAAAGGGTTTCTGATAACAAAGTGAGAGAGATTTCGGCATTAGCCTGACAACCTTGCATTCGACACCTATTTATAGCCCCTATAGCCGAATTTCCTGACCCTCAATTCCCCATTTGGCTCCATCACTTCCCCCTTCTTATCTCCTCGTTTTTCTCCCTGATAACCCCTTGATCCTTTCCTCAATTTTCTCTTCTGAACACTCCCCTTACAGTCCATCTTCACGCCACTTCCAATCTTCTAGAAGGCCAAAATTAAACTTTTAAAAATACTAAGCTAGGATTCGAACCTTGGATCTCCTTGCTAGCCACTAACGCCACCTCCCTACACTCTAATTGGCATAACTTAGCCACTCCTCCACAAGGTTTTTTGATGCCATTTTCCCTATCTTTATTTAAAAGCCCAGCTACTTGCCAACAAGGTCCTTTTAATTATTAATGTATAATTTTATTTTCCCCTAAGTTTGAACTTAAACCTTAGCCAAGACCTACCATTACCTACTTACCTGAAAATACCTAACACATCTTTTTATCAGAACTGAAAAAAAGAAAATTCGGGATTTCGGGATTTTTGGGGCGTTACAGCATAAGGCTGTCACTAAGTGCAAGAAAAGTAATTCCACTTCATTTTTCATTGCACATTGAAGCATACTCCGATATATCCATGTTCCCACACAAATTCTTTACTTCTTTAAAATTGCATACAACAATGTTGCTTAGAATGTATCGATATCGGACATGTCTAGTACTGGGCAGGTTCAAGTGCTGATAAATTTCAACCACATTCTAGCCTTTGAAGTTAACTTCTCATGAGAGAACAATATAGGGAAGTCTGTTCTTAAGTGGCATTCCCACTCACCCTTTTCGTCTGTTAGGATATTAATTAAATTGTCTATATTTTTTTTTAGGAAATGCATCAGATCAGTTCATTGTACAAAATCACATAGATATAATGGAACATTGTAATACCTCGCTATCTCGGGAGGCGATATAGAAATTTCCTTCCCTCAAACCAGTATTTGCATCTGTCTCCTTTAACGCAGAATAAAATTCATGCATAACCGAAATGTACACCCGATCGATCGGGATTGTAAAAAACTTCTCCCATTGATGAAATTGAATCATCTCTCGTGTTTCACCATTAAATGCACCTATGGAATCGAAACCTCATTCTTGTAGAGTGATTTTTCATTTAATTGCTCGAAGGATATTTCCAAGCTCCCTTTCTTAGATGTTGGCATGGTTATCCACTATGAAATCACTGTAAAAGAGGTTGCTACGCATGATTTTGAGGCTATGGAATAGGTGAAAGGTAGAGAATTCACGGAATCTCAAAGAAAAAGGTAGCAAAAGTTTGTTTGGTTGCTTGTGAAGGCTTGGGGGATGTGACTTTTCTTATGGAAAATATATGGAGGCCATCTAGGGTTTGGCTTATTGTTCAAAATTGGGAAAAATCTTTGAAGATTACGTCAAAACATAGATGGAAAGTTACCAAAAATGGCCTGCATGTCATGCCATAGAGATGGTATGGTACGATAGGACACGACACTTGTTTTTCCCCTGCTTTTACTTCCATCAAGGGTATTCCATGCCGTGGTGGTTATACGCCATGCCATGACAACAAAATTGTGGGTTTCTAGGTTCAAAGGGGTTCTGTCATGTCATGGCCTTGGTACGTTGCCACATGGTCCCTATGTATCTCCTCCGAGATTTGTCAAGGTCCTCTGGTTGTCTGTAATTGCCTCCAAATGACTCCTTGCCTTCCATAGCTTTCGACAACCATTTTTTTTCAATTCTAACATGCAATTTACAAAATACTTATTCTAAAATCTAACTACAAATTTAAAATTAAAACTAATTTACAATATGCTCAAATTGATTGAAGTTCGATGGTTTAAAAAATTATGTTTTACTACTGGACTTGTCTGATAGTTCCTTGAATTTAATCATTAGCTTCTTTTGTCTCTCACGACTATCATTGATCACCCAATTGCTTATTATCCTATCGTAGTTTCTCCATTTGTCTCGTTCTCTCGCATGTTGCTTACCTGCACTCATACAAGTCAAAAAATACCTTTGATTAAGGGTGTTAAAGCTTAAATTGAATAAAGTGGAACATTCCTCCATAATTGATCCTTCACTTTGGGAATCATGACCGCACTTGGACACTTCAATTTCACCATCAATTTTTGTTATTAACTCATTTCGTTCAAGAATGATGGTTGGCTTAGATGTGGCCAAGAACAATTGACCTAACAGAATCGGGGTGTCTTGATCTTTCTAAAATCAAGGACTACAAAATTGATAGGAATTATAAATCCCCATACCTTAACCAATACATCCTCAAGGACACCTTTTAGGTGTACCAAGGATCTATCAGCTAGTTATAGCTTTATTGAGGTGTTTTTAATGTCCCTCAGTTCGAGTTTCTGATAAATCGAAAGTGGCATTGAGTTTATGTTGGCCCCTAAATCACAAAGGGCCTTACTGAAATGTTGATCCCATATCTCTATTAGAATCATAAAACTACCTAAATCTTTCAATTTTTGGGGCATCTTCTTCGCAATTAGTGCACTACATAAAGCATCCATGTTAATTTGCTCACCCTTTTCAATTTTTCATGCCATGCTATAATTTCCTTTAGATATTTGGCATATTTTGAGATTTTTCCGATGAGTTCTAAATGCAATATATTGACATTGAGGGATTTGAATGAATCTAGTTTAAGAAATCTGCCTCATCCCTCTTTTTCTTGTCATGTAATCGTGTCAGAAATGGTACCTTTATGGTGTTCGACTTTGTATTTACCAAATCAGGCACCAATTCAGCTATCTCCTCATTTTCTTCAAGTATGGGTGCATTTGGCTTTTCTAATGTCGTTCTCGAATGCAAAGTGCTCGCATTTTGATGCGAGCTCGGTATGGAGTTAGATGCCGAACGTATGGAGTTGGCATTAGGACCAATCACTCGAGCTAGTGCCAAGAGGTTTCAAGAAGCTTTGTCAAGTTACATTGCTCGATTTGGAATAGAAGGAATGGCCGAACATCAAGTGACTAGCTCAAGTAGTTCATTTTGCAACGCTCTACAAGCTGACTTAATTTATTTCAGCTCAAGGGAGCTCAATTCAACACAAAGCTAGCTCATTGAACTGATTTCAATTTATTTTACTTAATGCATTTATGTTGCTGGAATAAATTTAATTAGTTGTGTTAGTTCATTAGTTAAATTTTAGCTCAAATAATTGATTAAATTAATGTGTCTTAAATCTGGACATTTTTAATTTAATGTATTAAATATGTCTTATATTAATACATAGATTTACTGTGTCTAGTTTAGGACATCCTTTTAATGTGTCTAGTTTAGGGACAAATTTATTAGCTGCTACTAATTAATTTGCCATAGCCGAGTTAATGGTGTCCAAACTCCATTAATTTTCTGCAATTTAATTTGTCTAGGAGCATGTATGGGACAGCCTGTAATTTGTAGCCAACAAATGCACCTTTTCGTGGACACCAAGGGCCAAAGGTGGTGGTGATTTATCTTCTCAAGGATGGCTGACCAACTCCCCCAAACAACATCTTTTTTGTTCACATTTTGCTGAAGATTCTTTTCACACCAAGTTCTGATCGGTTCCATGTTTTGACACCTAAGGACTATACATATTCGGCCTTTCACACTTTAAGGGCTACTGGAATGCCCAAAAATGCTCATTAAAGCTGAGTCCTTTTAGCTCAACCAAGCAACATATTTAAGGAGCAATTAAGCTGGTTTTAAACACCTTGGCCGAACATGGACAACACCATTCAGCTACCCCAACAACTCCATCAATACTCAACTGAATAACCAGCATCTAGAAGGTGTGCATTGATGTTTTCCAAGCTAAAAAGGATCTAGAGACGTCCAAGAAGCTACAAGGAAACTTCCAGCCCCTTTCTAGCTTAATTAAGCCGTCCATTCAGCGTCCCATATGGCCATTCAGCTACACTTTGTTTAGGCTATAAATATGAGTAGTTTGTCTCTTGTAAAAGGCTAATGAACATTTTATGAACATTTCTTATTTTGTGAGTTTGTTTTTAACTCTCATTGTTCTCCAAAGACTTGTCTGACTTATCAAGTAACCCTTGTGGCATCAATCTGTCTTTGTTCGAACTTATCACTTTGTTCCCAAAGTGTGGTGTTCAAATTATACCGAGGTTCCTATCATCTTTGATAGCGGGTCGAGTGATAAACCATAATATATACATATTTTTACCCCATGCTTGGCATATTTATGGATGATTTTTCCTTGGTTTCATTGAATTTGATGCTCCTAATCCTTTAATTTCATGTTTTATATTCAGGAAAGCTTAGGATAGCAAAAAGAGTAAGAAACGAGCCAAAAAGGGATAAAATGGGTCTAATTCAGCATGGCACACGGCCCAGGCACTTCCACATGGGTGATACACACGCCCGTGTGTGACACACGGGCAAACCACACGCCCGTGTGTCATGGCCGTGTCGACATTAAACCAAGTCAGAATCTCACAAGACCTGAGCCACAGTCGTGTCCCTGTCGAGCCCAAGTATAATTCTACTCAGAAAAGGCTACTTTTGAAGGTTTTGAAGCATTCTAAAGCCTATATAAACACCCGAGATGATAAATAAAGGGGACACACAGAGTAGAAGGTAGGTAATACTCAAGGACAGCCATCAGAATCACCTCGGAGGAGGATCTACATCAAGACTGGAGATTTCCATCCAATTTCCTTGAAGTTCTTTGTGTTTCTTTATGTTTTGTTATTTTCCAAACTTTGAGATGTTTTCCATTATTATTATGAACTAAACTCCCTAGATACCTAAGGGAGATGAAACCTGATATGGATTTTTTTATTATTTGAGTTATATGATAAATACTTGTTCTTATTCTTAATTGTGAAATTAAATCTCGCATTGATAATCTAGGATATTAATTCAAGTTTTTGATGTGCTTATTCAGTGGAGGAAAAGTCCCTATTTAAGAGTAGATCATTCATAACTACGCGGAGTTGCATGCAATCCTAGAGATAGAATGACATAAATCTGCCGAATTAGAGTCAAATCTAATAAGGGAATCTATAGATCGAGTTAATGCGATAATAAGGGTTTTAATTAGAAAGAGATTTCGATTAATCAACCTAGAGTCAGTTGTTTTTAGTCTCAAGAGAGATATTAACATAAATCATGGATTTCTACGGATTAAGACAAGTGAATAATTCGTCTAAATTAGAAAGTAATAAGTGAAGTCTAGGTGTATTCTTCCTTGGGAATTGTCTTCTCCATCAGTTTTCTAAAAAGTATTTTCCAACTTAATCTCTGTCGCAATCTTAGTTAATTAGATAATTAGTTTTAGTTTAAAAACACCCTTTAATTCTTAGGTAGATAATAAAAAGATTGTAATTACTAGTACTTTTAGTCCTTGTGGATACGATATTTCCGGTCTCATCATAACTATACTACTGTTTGATAGGTGCGCTTGCCTTAGTCGAATTTTTAGTTAGTTTCACGACAATCATCGAGGTCTTTATCAACTATCCGATATCCTTCCATCGCTTTCCTGACTTAGGTGTTCTCATAAGTTACGGGTTAACACATCAATATTGTGTTATTTCATACTTGAACCCTTAGCCAAATCCCATCCACCATTTCTTAAATTATCCAGTAACCACATTGAACCATTTTGAGCCTAATTCTTTCTTTCCATACACCCGTTTTTGAAAGAACCTTAATCTACTCGATTTACGATCGGGCAAACATTACGACTCAAGTCTCAACCGAGGCGAGTGCATATCAAGTTGGTATTAGAGCTGGTTAAATCAAGGTAAGAATCGATGTTTTTGTACCCCGGGATTGAATATTAGCAAAAAAAAAGCGAAATATATATCTATTTAAAAAAAGGGAAAAGAATATACATTGAAGTGTAAAATTCGAAAAATACAAAAAAAAAAGAAACAAAAAAAAAAGAAAGTGAAGTTTAGTTACTTCAATTTTATTTTTCTGCCCGAAATCCTTTCAGATCTTCTTCATACCAAATAGCAACACTTAACCCTTTTCTTTTTGTTGTTAGCCTACCCTTAATCCTTACATTATTCCTCACCTAACCACATCACTCTTGTAAACCGACCCCAATGGTATTGATTCGTTTACGTAGTCCGAGGAGAACTCTGAGAGGTAAAAACTAAGTGGTAAAAGGCAAGAGAGTGGTGAGACTATCCGAGAGAAATAAAAGCCAAAATTGAGTGACTTTTCTTTGTAAGTGACGTGTGATCTTTGTTGTGTGATTAGCTTTCCATGTCTAGAAGCCCCGGGAGGAATCAAATGGAGGGAGGAGGATTGTGACCCATTTGCAATGTTGCGGGTGGAGGACAGCCGGATTTGAATGTACAAGCCTTAATGCGTGAGATGGAAAGGCTTTTTGATCATAAGCTCGAGCCCATCGAGGATCGAGTTTACCAAGTGGAGACACGAGGACAACGAGAAAGAACCCCCAAGTATACCAGGCGTGGGCATCCTAATCGAAATCGAGAGGAACCTTATGAGTCAAGTGATCAAGAGAGCGACCATTCATCTGCTCAGAGTGTGCGAAATTGAGGCCATCGTAATCTGAGTCATCAAAAAAGAGATCGTCCCGACGACAACCTCAAAAACATTAAAATGTCCATACCGCCATTCCAAGGCAAAAATGATTCAAAAGCATATCTAGATTGGGAAAAGAAAGTTGAGCTCGTCTTCGAGTGTCATAATTACTCAGAGATCAAAAAGGTAAAGCTTGCAGCCATAGAATTTTCTAATTATGCAATTGTATGGTGGGATCAGCTCATGACTAGCTGGAGGAGGAACAGTGAGAGGCTTATCTCGACGTGGGCCGAAATGAAGGCTGTCATGCTGAAACGATTCATTCCCTCATACTACCATAGAGACTTGTACCAACAGCCACAAAATCTCACTCAAGGCAACCGTAGCATCGAAGATCACTACAAATAAATGGAGGTTGCAATGATACGAGCCGACATGGATGAAGATCGTGAAGCGACGATGTTGAGGTTCCTAGCTGGTTTGAGCTGTGATATTGCCAACATCGTGGAACTTCAGCACTACGTTGAAGTGATGGACATGGTCCATATGGCAATAAAATTTGAGAAACAATTGAAGCGGAAGGGAGCCAATTGATCTTATCCATCATCTTCTGCCAATAAATGGAGTCAAGGGACGAGCAAAGTTCCTATTCGTCCCAATGAGCCTTTCGTTGCTACCAAGCCCAATCAATCAAGTGGCAAAACTAGCAAGAACAAGAACGAGCCTGCATCCAATCGTTCTTGATATATCAAGTGTTTTAAGTGTCAAAGAAGGGGCCACATTTCTAGTCAATGTCCCAACAGACAGGTGATGGTGGTGCGACCTAATGGCGAAATTGAATCCGAAGATGAAAAGGGAGGAGAGCCTGAAATTCCAACCGATGAAGACAAAGAACTTGAGATGCCCGTCGAAAGAGAGATTCTCATCGTAAAATGAAGTCTAAATATCCAAGGAGTTGAAGAAGAACAACAACTAGAAAACATATTTCACACTCACTGCCACGTTCAAGGTAAAGTGTGCAGCTTGATAATTGACAGAGGGAGTTGCACCAACATTTCGAGTACCATGCTCGTTGAAAGACTCAGTTTAGCCAGTACGAAGCATCCAAATCCCTACAAATTGCAATGGCTAAATGACAGTGGTTAACTCAAAGTAACCAAACAAGTAAAGGTGGCATTTTCAATAGGCAAATACCAAGACAAGGTGATTTGCGACATTGTGCCGATGCATGCAAGACACCTTCTGTTGGGGCATCCTTGTCAATTTAACTGAAGAGTAGTTCATGATGGTTACACGAATAGTTATTCGTTCAAGCATCTTGGAAGAAACATCATGTTAGCCCCTTTTACACCAAAGCAAGCTTATGAAGATCAGCTCAAAAGTCAGCAATCTGTGGAGAGATCAAAAGAAAATGAGCAAAATAAAAAGAATGAAAAGAAAAAAAGTGGAAAAAGTGAGAAAAGCGAGTTAAAAACATGAGTGACAAAAGAGAAAGAAAATGAGAGTGAGAATGAAAAAACGAGTGTTTTTGCAAGAAAATGAGAGATTCGAAAGTTATTATTGACAAAGCAACGCATTCTTGTACTTATGTACAAAGAATGCTTGTTGGAAACTAACGAGATAGAAAGAATTTTTCCTTCTCCTATTGTTTCTTTGTTGCAAGAACTTAGAGATGTATTTCCCGATGAAGTACCGAACGGGTTGCCTCTTATTCGAGGCATCGAGCACCAAATTGACTTTGTACCTAGTGCGGCTATTCCGAATAGACCGGTTTATCAGAGTAACCCTGAGGAAACAAAGGATTTGCAAAAGCAAATAGCTGAGTTAATGGAAAAGGGCTATATCTGTGAAAGTTTATGTCCATGTGCGGCTCCTGTCTTGTTGGTGCCCAAAAAGGACGGTTCATGGCAAATGTACGTTGACTGCCGTGCCATCAATAAAATCACCATCAAATATAGACATCCTATTCCCCATCTCGAGGACATGCTCAATGAACTCAGCGGAGCCCAACTCTTCTCAAAGATTGACCTAAAGAGTGGTTATCATCAAATCCGTATGCGAGAGGGAGACGAGTGGAAGACCGTATTCAAGACTAAGTATGGTTTGTATGAATGGTTGGTAATGCCATTCGGTCTTATGAATGCACCTAGTACTTTTATGCGTTTAATGAATAATGTGTTGCGTGCCTTTATTGGAAAATTTTGTGTTGTATATTTTAATTATATTTTGATCTATAGATAGTCATTGGAAGATCACGTTCAGCATCTGCGTGCGGTGTTAGAAGTTTTGTGAAAAGAGGTACTCTACGCTAACTTAAAAAAAATGTTCTTTTTGCACTAATGAGGTTGTGTTCTTAGGTTTTGTGGTGAGTGCCCGTGGCTTACAAGTTGACCAAGAAAAGGTCAAAATAAGTAATAAGTGGCCGCATCCAACAAGTAAGGAGTTTTCACGGGTTGGCAAGCTTCTACCGAAGGTTTGTGCCTAATTTTAGTACCTTAGCTGCACCCTTGACAGGTATTATTAAGAAAAAATCACCTTTTCATTGGACTGATGACCAAGAAAATGCCTTCAACAAAATTAAGGAATGTCTAACTAATGCTCTGTTATTATCTTTACCTGATTTTAACAAGACATTCGAGATTTAATGCGATACTTCAGGAATTGGCATTGGAGCTTTTTTAGCACAAGATGGAAGGCCTGTAGCCTACTTTAGCGAGAAACTCAACGGCGCCACATTGAACTATCCAACGTACGACAAGGAGATGTATGCCTTGATCCGAGCCTTAGAGACTTGGCTACATTATCTATGGCCGAAGGAATTTGTAATCCATACGGATCATGAGGCCTTAAAGCACCTCAAAGGACAAACAAAGCTCAATAAATGTCATGCCAAGTGGGTGGAATATTTGGAGTCATTTCCCTACATGATAAAGTATAAGAAAGGTAAGGAAAACATTGTTGCCGATGCATTATCACGAAGGTATGCACTTGTCAATTTATTGGATTCTAAACTGCTTGGTTTTGAATTTATGAAAGATCTTTATCAAACTGATGCTGATTTTGGTGAAACATATAAGTGTTGTTTGCATGGTGCATATGAAAAGTATTTTCAGCAAGAAGGCTATCTTTTTTGTAAAGGAAAGTTGTGTATACCCCAAGGGTCTGTTAGGGAAGTGCTTGTTAATGAAGCCCATAGTGGTGGACTTATGGGCCACTTTGGAGTTATGAAGACCTTAGCCATATTGCACGAACACTTCTATTAGCCCAAGATGAAATGTGATGTAATAAGGAAGTGTGATCGATGCATTACTTGTAAGAACACAAAGTCACGGATCAAACCACATGGTTTGTACACACCGTTGCCTATACTGGATACACCATGGGCTAACATTTCAATAGACTTCGTTCTAGGCCTTCCTAGAACCAAATGAGGAAAAGATTCGATATTTGTTGTTGTGGATTATTTCTTGAAAATGGCTCATTTTATACCTTGTAATAAAACTGATGATGATACTAACGTTGCTAATTTATTTTTCAAGGAAGTTGTTAGGTTGTACGGGATACCTCGTACTATTGTCTCCAATCGTGATAGAAAATTTCTAAGTCATTTTGGCGGACGTTGTGGGGCCTGTTAGGCACCAAATTGCTGTTTTCGACGATGTGCCACACCCAAACGGATGGCCAAATAGAGTTAGTTAACCGAATTCTATCAACCTTACTTCGAGCCATCCTTCAAAAGAATTTGAAGTTGTGGGAAGAGTGTTTACCTCATGTGGAGTTCGCTTACAATCGCATGATCCATTTGGCCACAAAACATACTCCTTTCAAGATAGTATACAGTTTTAACCCTATAACCCCTCTTGACTTGGTTCCTATACCTTCTAATCAGTTAGTGCATGTAGATGGGAAAAAGAAGGCCGATTTTGTTAAACAACTTCACAGGCCAATTTTGTTAAACAATTTCACAAGAATGTCAAAGAAAATATTGAAAAAAGAACCGAACAATATGTTTGAGAAGCAAAGAAGGGGAGCAAATGAGTCATATTCGAACCCGGTAACTGGGTTTCGCTCCACATGTGCAAAGAGAGGTTTCCCGAGTAGAGAAAATCAAAACTTTTACCGAGGGGTGATGGTCCATTCCAAGTATTGGAGCAGATAAATAATAACATTTACAAACTCGATTTACCCAGTGAGTATGGAGTAAGTGCAAGCTTTAACGTTGTTGATCTTTCCCCTTTTGATGTAGGTGACAACTTGGGGACAAATCACCTCGAAGAGGGGGGAATGATGCGAGCTCGGCCAAGGAGTTAGATGACGAACCTATAGAGCTGCCATTGAGACCAATCACTCGAGCTGGTGCTAAGAGGTTTCAAAAAGCTTTGTCAGGTTACATTGCTTGATTTGGAATAGAAGGAATGGCCGAACATCAAGTGACCAGCTCAAGTAGCTCATTTTGCTACGTTCTACAAGCTGAATTAGTTTATTTCAACTCAAGGGAGCTCAATTCAACACAAAGCTAGCTCATTGAGCTGATTTCAATTTATTTTACCTAATGCATTTATGTTGCTGGAATAAATTTAATTAATTGTGTTAGTTAATTAGTTAAATTTCAGCTCAAATAAATAATTAAATTAATGTGTCTTAAATCTGGACATTTTTAATTTAATGTATTAAATATGTCTTATATTAATACATAGCTTTAATGTGTCTAGTTTAGGACATCCTTTTAATGTGTCTAGTTTAGGGACAAATTTATTAGCTGCTGCTAATTAATTTGCCTTAGCCGAATTAATGGTGTCCTAACTCCATTAATTTGCTGCCATTTAATTTGTCTAGGAGCATGTATGGGACGGCCTGGAATGTGCAACTAAAAAATTCACCTCTTCGTGGACACCAAGGGCCAAAGGTGGTGGTGATTTATCTCCTCAAGGATGGCTGGCCAACTACCCCAAGCAGCATCTTTTGTGTTCACATTTTGCTGAAGGTTCTTTTCACACCAAGGGCTAATCGGTTCCATGTTTTCACACCTAAGGACTATACATATTCGGCCTTTCACACTTTAAGGGCTATTAGAGTGCCCAAAAATGCTCATTAAAGCTGAGTCCTTATAGCTCAACCAAGTAGCACATTTAAGGAGCAATTAAGATGGTTTTAAACACCTTGGCCGAACATAGACAACACCATTCAGCTACCCCAACAACTCCATCAATACTCAGCTGAATAACTAGCATTTAGAAGGTATCCATTAATGTTTTCCAAGCTAAGAAAGATCTAGGTATGTCCAAGAAGCTTCAAGGAAACTTCTAGCCCCTTTCTAGCTTAATTAAGTTGTCCATTCAGCATCCTATATGGCCATTCGACTACTCTTTATTTAGGCTATAAATATGAGTAGTTTGTCTCTTGTAAAAGGCTAATCAACATTTTATGAACTTTGCTTATTTTGTGAGTTTGTTTTCAACTCTCATTGTTCTTTAAAGACTTTTCTGGCTTATCAAGTAACCCTTGTGGCGTCAACCCGTCTTTGTTCAAACTTATCACTTTGTTCCCAAAGTGTGGCGTTCAAATTATACCGAGGTTCCTATCATCTTTGATAATGGGTCGAGGTCTTTATCAACTATCCGATATCCTTCTATTGCATTCCCGACTTAGGTGTTCTCATAAGTTACGAGTTAACACACCAATATTGTGTTAGTTCATACTTGAACCCTTAGCCGAATCCCATCCACCATTTCTCAAATTATCCAATCACCACATTGAACCATTTTGAGTATAATTCTTTCTTTCCATACACTCATTTTCGAAGGAACCTTAATCTACTCAATTTATGATCGGGCAAATGTTACGACTCAAGTCTCAACTGAGGTAATTGCGTATCACATTTACAATCACCTTCCCATCTTTTTGAGGATTGTTCTCAGTATTACTTAGGATGCTTTGGCCATTTTTTTTCTTTTGAAACATAGCCATTAGTTGGCCCATCTTGTTAGAAAGGTTGTACATTCGGGATTCTAGTCGTCTATATGTAGCTTGGAATTATCAAATGTCCGTCTTCATTGTTTGCATCTCCCCTTCTAGTTGGTCGAATCGTTGACCTCATGGTCATTGCCCACGAATCTTTGTTGTAATGGTAGAAATTGGTAAGGAGGGTTTGGTCAGTTTTACGTTTGATTTTCACCTTATCAATTACCTCTCCACTTAAGGTTCAAATGATCCTTCCAACTGGGGTTATTTGAATAGGGATCTCGACCCTTTCTTATGAAATTTGCCTCCTCCGATTAGTTCTTAAAATATGGCTTTGATTTTGTTGGTTTAACGGTGGACTCCAAATGGTTGAGCCTTTCTAACATTTGATAATATCAATCATCTTTGTTTACCGCTTTTACCATTGGAGGCTTTGATTTGTACGTGAATCTTTGATTGGGAAACATGTATGAATTCATAGCCATGTCATTTATGATTTTATAGGCTCATTCATAAGTGTGGAACATGATATCTCCTCTAGCCACCCAATCTAAGTTGGATCTGATATTACCATAAGCACCATTATAGAATATCTGAATTTAGAGCCACCCTTACAATTCATGGTATGGGCACTTCCTTGTAATCAACTTAAATAGTTCTCCTGCTTTGTATAGGGATTCGCCTTCATATTGCTTAAAGTTAGTGATTTCTCGCTTAAGCTTAATGGTTCTACTAATTAGGAAAAATTTATTGAGAAAGTTTTCCACTAAATCATCCCATGTGGTGATGGAACCTAGTTCTAACGAGTCTAACCAATCGGCTACATTGTCGCACAAAGAGAAAGGGAATAATTGGAGATTCACAATATCATCGGTTACCCCATTACATTTGAAGGTGTCACACAATTGAAGGAACTACTTCAAGTGTTTATTTGGATCTTCCACCATGTTTCCGTTGAATTGAAGTGTGTTTTGGATCATTTGGATTGTAGTCGTCTTTTTCTCATAATTATTGGCATTAATCGTCAACTTTTTTACACTGCCTTGTACCACATCAAGTGTAGGTAGAGCATATGTAACTCCCCAAAACAGGGCCTAGGAATTTTGTGACATGCTTTATCAGTAATATTTTATACTATGGTTTTTAAAAAATTAACTCAATTTCTAAAAATGAGTTTTAAATACCTTTAATTTTGAAAATAGTATTGATTTGTAAAAGAATCAAAATTGTAAGTCTTTATGAAGCAACTAAACCAAATTGTAAAATTCAACCTAATACTTCCCCCACTACATATATTTCACATTCGTTTCTTCCCCTCCCATTCTTATTGTCGTCCCTTTGTTTTCCCTCACCCTCACCCTCTCTATTCAATTTTTAATTCCAAACTCTAGTATTTTGATTTCCATCATCCTTACAACATTAAACCTTTATAATACTTCAAGAAAACACTAAAAAACTCCATAGATTTATCTTCTTCATGTGTGGATTTTTAGGGTTTTCGACAGAAGTCCATTTTTCTTCCAACTGAGGTAACCATTCATCTTTCTATTCATTTTAAATGTTATTTAGTCTTTAAAACTAAGTTTTTAGCCATTAAATCTCATGTTTTGAATAAAAGCTGAAAATTGGGTCATTAATGGTGGATTTCGGGACTTTGCATTAAAACTTGGTTTTAAAGTGTTTTTCAACTTATTTTGACTTGATTAGAAGGTTTTTAAACTTACTTTAAAGTTTCGTAAAGATTTCTAACATTTTAATGAATTTTTGGAAAATAACCATAAAACATGTCGAAAAAGTTGATACTATGAATTGAGTATTTTATTGTAGTTTAAAGGTTGGGAATTAATCGTAGGTGAATTATAAGATGAACGAAATTGGTTTTAAGTGAAAAGATTCAGTATATTAAGATATTCGGATTTAAATTTTGTTATGTTATAAGCTTTAGTTACATGGGAACATAGCTTAGGCTTATGATTTTGATTACTTGTGGTGAGGTCTTAGCTGATTATTGAATGCATTGTTGTATTGAAGTTCCAGACTTGATAGGACCTTCTATGAGTAGAGATAAAGGCAAGGAAAAGCTAGTTTGAGCTTTCGACTTTTCGATGAAAGCATAATTGGTGAGTGTTTGGAATAATTCCTTGTGGACATGATTTAATACGTTATTTGGGAATTTGGTAATAGCCTAAACCCCTACCCTAAATTCCAAGTGTAAGCTTTCTCATACCTATGCTATTTTGAGAACAATGTGCTTATGTGTTTGTGAATATGTTAATTGAGATGAGATGCTATAACATGTGATATGTGGTTATGTTAACCGTTGTGAAAGTGCAAATGTGTACATGATATGTATATGTTAAATGTTAGTGACGGTGTTTTGCTAAAGATGCAAATATGCAGTGATAGTGCATAGATAATCAGTAAGTGATATATGTTGGATTTCGGATATTTTGGCCTTGTGATCTTGAAACCGTTGAATATAGTTGGCATGCCATAGGGTTGTGAGTACTTACCTATATGTACAGTGATTTTGGGTGTTGAGGCCCTAGGACACATTGGAGGGATAAGTGAATGTAAGCTAAGCTCCATTCAACGGGACATGTGAGAGGAAATAAGGAAAGCGTTAGCTTTATGCTTCACTTTTGGGACATGTTTGGCTCTATGAGTCTATATTTGGTGTGTTGGAGATCCGTGTATCCGATGAGTGATGATAGAGCTCACATTTACGTTTCATAGCTCAAGTGTCAAATTATCTTAAAATGTAGTTTTGTGTAATGTGATGTATGCCTAAATGAGTATCTGGTTGCTATGCAATTTATCTATAATATGTATTTGCTTAAAAGTGAATATGTTTACCAAGTAAAAGGACTAGTAAAAATGCATGAGTAAGTATAATATGACACTAGAGTTGGAACTGTTGAGGTTATCGTATATGGTTGTTTCGTTGATGATTGATGATTTGCATTGTGGTTATTCTCAGCATTCATTGAGCTTATTAAGCTCACCCACTCCTTTCAACCTATTGCAGATTAGTAGTGTGCTAGTGTAAGTAGTGTGGTTTCCGAGAGGTGATCCAAGCAAGTCTATTTGTTATTTCGTAGGTGTTCTATATTTATTTACACTTTGGAAAAATAGGAAATGTGGTAGTCTCATTTATAGCCATGTTAACTTTCAGACATTCTACTATTTTTTTGTTCGGTTTATAAAGATTACATGTTATTGTTATGTTTGGGTTCAAGAACATAATGATGGGTTGATATTACTTGCTCAAACACAATTTTGTGATATGGAAATGTTAATTAGGCCATTGAATGATTATTTGACGAAATAATTGATGCATGATGTTTAGGAACTAAATTGGAATGGATTAATTGCTTATGTGTGCTGTATTTTTGAGGTTTAGAGCAAAGGTATCAATAATCGGGTTTTAAAATCGAAACCTCTGTGTTTTGAAATATGCAGGAAGTCAGAATAGAGATTTGGTATCAATAACTTTGCTCGAGTATCAAAAATGGGGTTAAGGTATAGATATTGCATGATAGATACCGATAGTTTTCAAAACTTTAGTTTTTAATTAGGAAATAGAATGCAAGTTTGGTATCGTTTTTCCAGGTGGCATCAGTACCACTTAGAGAAAATATTGATACCCTAGTGTCAATATCAATACTTACAGATATGTTTTTGGAAATTTTACTAAATGGACCTTTTATGCATGTTTAAGTATTATTATACGACTAATTCATGTATGGTTAGCATGTAACAATGATAACTATCAAGTTTTAGTGGTTTAAGACCTATCCAAATAATAAAATGATGGACATATTGTTTAGAATGATCTTTCTACTTGATGTATGGGACATGAGACGGTGGTGTGACATCTCGTATTTGGGTTTGGCGACCAGGCTGAGTAAAAGGTGTTACAGCATATTCCCGCAACATCCTTTGTGTAACATCTCGAATTAGGGTCTAGTCAGAATAGTGGTTTCGAGACCACAAATTCAAATAGAATTGATTATTTTATGATTATTTGATGATCTATGATATGATTGCATATGTATGTGAAATTTTCATGAAGAAATTCTATACCCAAGATGTCCAATTCGACTTTAGGGACTAAATTGAATAAGTTGTAAAACTTGTGTTCTAGAAGCTTCAAGCATGAAATTACATTAGATTATTAATTAGAGGTCCTTAAATAGCAATTTGACGAAGTTCTAAAATTTTGGACAAAAATGGGCATAAATAGAAAAATTTTGAAGAAAGGCCTTAAGGGCGTTTTGGTCATTTGGTTAATTAAAGAATAAAAAGGGAAAAATCAAGCAAAAATGTTGTCCATCTTCTCTAAGGGTGCCAAAATTTTTGGAAGCCTCCATAGCTAGGGTTTTCAACATTTCAAGCTTGATTGTAAGTGCTCCCAAGCCCCGTTTTTAATGTTCAGTACATTTTTGAAGTTGTCATCAATCGATCTAGCTATTTCTACCATTATTTTGAGCTAGGGTTCATGTATGAAAATTGAACCAACTGTGACATGGTTGTATTTTTATGTTTAATAGAGGAATATGAATGTTTGATGTGTGATAAACATCTTTTGCTAAGTGATTTTTAGTGAAAACACCTAAAAAGGACTTATTTGTAAAAGGTATAAAAATGAGTAGTAGAAGTGTGAAATAAAGGAAAATGTAGGCTGATATGAACAAGGTGTAGGTTCAGCTAGGCTTGGGTAACCAAGAAAATACATGCATTTCATTTTATGAGCCTAGGGACCAATTTGTAAATAAGTGAAAAGTTAGGGGTAAAATGGTAATTTTACTAAAGTATGTGTTATGGGTCGATTTGACCAATGTATGTATTGAACAAGTTAAATTTGGCATTATAGATCAAGAAAAACGTGATTCGGGTCTTGATCGGGGGAAAAACAAAGTTTACGAGGATTAGGCTCGTTTCTATCATTTTGTACCAAGGTAAGTTCATTTGCAAATAATGCAACATGTTTCATTTGCAAATAGTGCAACATGTTCCATACTTTAAATGCTTTAAGATTGCATATATGATAAGTACTTAATACTTGATATGTTGTTGTATCATGTGTTTATTGTTTAAATCTTATCATGAATATGTGATTGGTGCTCTGAGTATTGAAATCGACGTTACGAGCATGTCCAACAGTGATACGATAAGCATGGAAATCCTGTTTGGACCTTAAGAATAGTACAAGTGACATGTCACTAGGAATTATGTGATTTGAACTCATTGAGTTGTGGTCTAAGTTCATGGTATATATGACATCCGAGCTGATTGAGTTGTGGTCTGAGTTCATGATGTATGTGACACATGTTTTGGCGTTCGGGTACTAGTCTCGTATATGCTATTAATGGTGAGGTAGTCCGGCATGTGTTGCGGATACTTGACAGTCTATATGAGTAGACCCGTGAGTAGCTCGAAAGTGAGCAACATGTGATATGTGATATAAGGTAGCATTGGCTACATATGAGGCACTTAGGTGCGAGATTTTGATGTATCCAATAGCATTCTGAGTGTTCAACGGGTATTTCTAAAGAAAGTTCAATGAGTAATCTTGATGAATACGTCAAAGACTAGAAAGTAAGTTATCATGTGCAAGTGGCACAAGTATGTACATTGAACTCATGAGAATGACATGAGATATGATGAACTTGTGGTAAGAATATATGTATATGTATATGAAGAATAAGTTTAAGAGATTTGATAAAATGCAAGGTTATGTTCATTATGCTAAATGTATGATTAATGCTTGTTTAAGTTGCATTTTTACTTGCATGTAAACTTACTAAGCTTTAATGTTTACCCCCTTTCCTTTCTTTTCCTTATAGCGTCACCAAGCTAACTCGGGGATTGGAGAACGTCGGAGACTCGATCATACTATCAATTGAACATTTGGGTATAGCTAGTCTTACCATTTTGAGTATGGCATGTATAGGAACTTGGTCTTTTTATTATGTGTCATATTGATTAGCCAAATGTGTGGGCTTATGAAAGTATTATGATTATTTTGTATATGGCCATGAAAGATGGCTTATATTGATTAATTGGGTTGTAACCCTAATTATTGGTGCATGCATGCAAATGTGTTTAGTTTTGATGTGGTTTTGGTTGCTTGTGGATGATATGTGAGATGAGTGGCATATGTATTAAATGAATGAATGAGGACTAATAGGTATGACCTTATTTATTGTGTAGTTGAATAACTTAAAAGAGGAACTATAAAGATGATATAATATGAAATTGGTGTGGAATGTCATATGGAAGTATGATGGTTGGAGTATGTGATATGTCCACATTATAAAGACATGGATTAATCATGATGGTGAATCCTTGTGTGGCCAAATATGCCATGTTGCATGCTATGAAGTAGGATTGAGTATGTGTGTGTTTAAGGGTGGCAAATGGCTTGGAAAATAGCTTAAAAATTGTCCACATGGTTAGACACATGGGTATGTGTCTTGGCCGTGCGTGACACATGGTCTGCCCCATGGGCGTGTCATCCGGCCATGTGTCCCCTGTACCATTATTATACAAAATAGAATGCCCAGTAGTAAACACATGGGCAGTGACATGGCCGTGTGTCTCAGCCGTGTGAACGACAAGACCTTAGGACAAGGGCGTGTGCCCAAGCCGTGTGAAGTCTGCACTTAATTTTTGGAATTTAATTCGCCAAACGGCCTAAGTATGTGGGCGTGTGCCTTGGCCGTGTGACCCTAATTGTGCTGATGGTGTCATAGTGAGAGAGTTACACGAACTGAGGACAAGGGCGTGTCCTAAGCCACACAGGCGTGTGACTCTCCAATACAATAAAATTTTCTAAGTTATCCTAAAGTTCTAAAAGTTCCCAGTTTAGTCCCGAACCACCCCCAGTGTATGCTTTGGGCCTCGTAGGCCCTTATAAGGGACAATTTGCATGTGATTGAAAATTTTTTAATTGGATGAAATTTTATGGCCCGGTTTTGTATGAATGTTCATGTTTAAGTCCGATAATGCCTCGAACCCCGTCCTGGCATCGGATACGGGTAAGGGGTGTTACACTTTGATCTATTGGGACTTCTTCCCGGATATTCACTTGTCGCTCTTATGGATCATCAAATAATGGATTCTCCCACGGTAGATTAATTGCCATGGGTGGATTGGTATTCATCAACCGACTATTCCGTCTAATTATCTACTTAGAATCTAGAAATGATTTGATTGCGGCGCTCCCGTTCAGAGCATAAGCAACTAATAAATTTAAAATAAATTAAAAAAATAAAAATATATAAACAAGAACTAACAATAAAAGAAATAAAAATATCGTATCTATAGTCTTTAACTTTCCTATTTATCTTATTAGTTGTAAAGATATTTTCTAGATTTATTGTTGAAACCTCCCCAAGAATTGCGTCAACAGCTTGATTGTCACCAAATGTTTGAATGTTTGATTGGAAAATACTACATAAAAAAATATAAGAAATGAAAGCAATGGTGTCTGCAAGTATACTAGTCAAATTGTAATGTAGTAATATGTTACAACAAAACACAGTGAAGTATTTTGAGGATCATACCCAAGGGAGGATGAATTAAATCTATTGAAAACCTCTTTACAATAATCAATCTAAATAGTATTAATTAAATTTTATATAAAGAAAAAACATAAAAGAGAGAAATATCATAAATTAAATAATTAAAGTAAATAAATAGAAATAAAACACAAATGACTAAACCAATTAAGTCAATCAGGAAGATTAACACATTTCAGGGGTTGTAATTAACTTTGGATTCAGTTTTTAGGGTGAATTAGCTAGTAACTAACCAATAATTACCTCTTGGCCTCTAGCTGATTAATTAATTGGTTGATACTCATTTATCTCCTGACCTCGTTTAACCTATGATTACTTCCTAGGGTTGTTAAACCTAGGATTTAAGAACGCGTAATTTATACCTAATAATTCGACTGACAAACCCTTAATCATCCGTTAATCACTTCGCCATCCACTCATTAATCTCCTTTAAGGGAATTAGCTACTCATGGTATTCATAATCTCGAACTCAATTGATATAAACATGTAAATGACAGGATTAAATCTAAAGAGAAAAGATATTTAGAATAATTTTTATTTGTATCGATTAAGAGTAGAATAACCAATCTCTCGATTGCGATAACGAATCTTGTCACCTGCAAAAGAAAATAAACTGAATAATTTTGATTTTATAAAAGAAACTTTGGATTGAGATCAATTCTAAGAGAGAAGAACAAAGCATTTTAGAGAAATAAAGGAAAACTAAACCTAAATCTTACTCCTAAACTACAGGGGGTTTTGGATGCATCTAAGACAACTTAGTTACATTAAACTCTAAAGTTTTTATTTATAAGAGTGTTAGCAGCCCCAATTAGGTCTCCAACATGTCCTAGGTCTTACTATAAAGTTGATTGCACAGACAAAAACAACCTCAAAATACTCGTGCTCCACGCCAATCTTATGTCACGCCATACACAAGCTATAGCGCAACATAACATGCATTTTGTAGGCTTGGAAGTTCTTGTTGTGCTTTCGCAGCTCGGGAAGCTTGTGCATCACTCGTCCCAAGTTCCTATGTTCATTGGGCCCTAAATTAAGCATCCTACACACTCAAATTTACTTATTAAAACTATCTAAGACCTGTTTCGGCTTAATACGTCACTAACACTTAAAATTGTCTAAAAATACTTATTTTATTAATTATTTAAAACTAACTACTAAATATAAAAAATGCAATAATAATTACTAAAAATAGCTATAAAATAAGCTCCTTAAATGTCAAAATGTATATAAACTATACTACAATTAGCGACAAGTCAATCCGCAAGTAAAAATCTACAAGGATTTCCTCTCAAGAAGGTAGATGCATATGGGTCCGCAATGCCAACTTGTGAAGATACAATTTATAAGAGTGTTGGCAACCCAAATTAAGCCTTTGGCATGTCCTAGATCTTCCTATAAAGTTGACCGTGCGGATGAAAATAGCCTTGAAGTACTTGGGCACCACGCTAGGGCTATGTTGTGCCATACAAGGTCTATGGCACGACACGACAAGCAAAATGTGCCTCCTTTGGTTCATTTCATGCTTTGACAGCTCAGGAAGCTTGTGCATCACTCGTCCCAAGTTCCTATTTCTGTTAGGCCTATAATTCTTTATCCTACACACTTAATTACACAAACTAGACTACCTAAGGCCCGTGTCAGCCTAATAGGTCACAACACTCACAAAATGTGTTAAAAACACTTATTTTTACTAACTTTTAATACTAACTACTAAATACTCAAAATGTAATAATAAATACTAAAAGTGCAAGAAAACAAGTTCTTTAAGTGCAGAAATAACCCAAAACCACTACTACATTTAACGTCAGGTGAAATACCCCCACATTTAAGTCTTTACTTGCCCTCAAGCAAACTAAACAAAAATAAAATATAACCTGAAAATAAATCAAACTAAAAATGACAAATAATGCAAGAAACAAAAATGCACTTGAGCTAGCTTGATATAAGAAATTAGATAGAAATATATTAACAAGATAATGTAAATAAACATATAACTCTAGCATGATATACAATTGACTTTCAATTTCTAAAGTTAGACGGGTTAGTTCATTAAATTACAAACCAAACAAATAAAAGAATATTAAGTATAGGTTTCCATCATTATATATAAATATACAATTATGATCAAATGAATATAAGTAATAAAGACATCAAAACTCGGCATAACATCATCCATATCAAGTATTACCTAAGTCACATAGGACTTTTTTGCTTGTAATGCTCTGCGGTTTAGGTTGTTTGGAATTCAAAGAATAGGCTTGACAAAATGGCTAACCATGAAAGTAGTTTGACACAGTATATTGTCCCCGATACTCCCTTGCTTTCAAATAATCTCTCAACCTTATATCCACTTCTCTCGCTTTCTTTTTCCCTCCATTTACTAAGGCCTAATATAGTATTCGTGAGTACAATCATTCGAGCTCATAATATTATTTTTATTCGAGATTTTCTTGATTTGGTATTTGCCCTATTTTTCTACAAGCTCAAAAGTCTTATACTCACTATACCATACAATTCCTTAGTTCACTCATTTTTTCTCTTTTGAAACCGATGTGATGTATCTACCTAATCCCTCAATATCAATTGCCGAATGTATCTACCTAGTCCCTCAATATTTTCATGAAAGATAAATAAAAGAAGAAAAGATAAGAGATAAGAGAATGCTCATGAATAAATATATTGAAGCACGAATCCAGAGCAATCTCTACTCATCTTCTGACTCCGAAAGAGTAAAAGAAAACTAAAACTAAAGAACTAGAGAAGTGTTTGATGGATGAATTCTCGATTGATGCCCTAATTTGCGGATAGATGTAACAGCCTATTTTTTAGTGGTGTCAGAAACAGTGGTTTCGGGGCCACTAAATTCGACAAGTAAGTTTGTAAATATTATATTTAATATTTACAAGTTAATTTTGATTTTAAAAAGGTTTTTGATATTGTGATTTTTGTTTTGTAAGCAATTTATTAAGTTCAAGTGATATGACCCTAAGGTCAAGTGGTTTTAGAAATTGAGGTATCGGGACCTTATTTTCTATAAACCGAGCCATAAATATTTTTATAAATATGTACGGAGTGTAATTAAGGTGGTATTAAATTTTTGTTGAAAAAAATTTATCGTTTCAATAGTTAATTAATTAAAAATGACTAAATTGTAAAAATGACTAGGTCCAACTGGCCTGCCGTACTTTTGATTTTGAAACTGTTTAAGATTTTGAATGTCGTCATTGATGAATCTTGTGATTATTTTTTATGTTAGATGATGAATTTAGAATGTTTATTTATATTTATAAGTATTTTGTTAAGCGATTTTGATGAATTTGTTGATTAGGGACTAATTTGTTAAATTAATAAAAGTACAAGGATTTAATGTGAAATTGTTGCATGAATGGGCTATTTTGGATACCATGAACATTCAGCTAAGCTCATTTTTGGGTAAAACTGGTTAAGTTGCATGTGAAATTTAGGGGTAATTTTGTAAAAAAAGTAAAAAAAGACCAAATTATGTGAAATGAATTATTTTATTTTCTAGATTAATATATTGAATGAAATTATTAATTTAGATCAAGGTCGAACGAAAAATCGAGGAAAATAGAAAATTATAAAAATGCCCCTAAACTTTGGTATTTCTATAATTTAGCTAGGTAAGTTCGTATGAACTATATTATGTATATTGTTGATTAAATTGAATGTTATTATATGAAATTTTATTGAAAATGAATATATATATATGTTATTATATAATTTGGCTTATAATGAAACGAGGGAAATTCAACGACACACGACGACTATCGAGTCCTGTTTGAACCTTAGGAATATTTAGGATACAAATGATATGTCATTAGGGGTTACCATGTTTTGGGTGCTAGTCTCGTGCATTTTATCGATGGCTAAGACTTCCAGCATGTGTTGCGGTTACTCGTTAGCTTGTGTAAGCAGCACCGTGTAGTTTGCGTCTTGACCATCAGCTTGTGTGAGCAGACCCAGTGATAGCTCGAGAGTGAGCATCTATATGAGATATGAGATAGACATGGTTTTGACCATGTTTTGGCACATAATATGCAAGATTTCCCGTGTATCCAATATTATTCTAAGTGGTTCAACGGGAAATGTACTATTACGAGACAATATGAGTTCAATACGAACTAATACAGGTATATACATAAAATACATGGAAATGATGGTACATGATATATTGATATACTGAAATGGATGATATATGTATATAATGAAACGGTAAGTTAATGATATGTATCATGACATGTATATATATGAATATCTTTGATATGTTGATACATGGTAATTATGTAAGTTGAGACAAGTAATGAACTCAAGTGTGACATGTTGAGAAAATAAGGTTATTAATGTTGAATTTATATGAAATATGTTCAAGTACGCTAACATGTGTTGTTTTTTGATGCTTAGGCAAGTGCCAATCTGTCAGTTGAATGGTATTATGTTTACTTATAAGTCGTATTGAAATGGTAAGTCCTCAAATGAAAATATGCTTGTACTCATGAAAAAGTGGTAAGGTTTAAATTATGCAAATAATTATGAAATGGTTTATCATGTGACTAATTCTAAAAGAGCTATGTTTAAATGCACTAGATTTTGGCTATGGTTGATGATATGCTTGTGTCTTGTGTATTATGCATATGAAATGAGTGATGAAAAAGGGAATAATGAGTTGAATTGATAATGTTAATTAAGCTAAAGAAAGTAAATGTAATGGAAAATAATGATATGCAAACTAAAGGAAGAAAATTGAAAGAGACTTAAAGTTTTTATAAAATCCTACTTTGTTAGGGATGATAAGTATAAGTAATGTTGTGGAATTATTCAATTTGTGAATTTTTTAATTTGGTTTCAAGAATCGTGTGGTATTGGTATATGATTATTCTTGAATTGTATAAATTTCATATTTGAAATGGTTAGATATGATTGAAGTTTATATGAGCTTACTAAACATTCATTGCTTACGTAGTTATTTTTTCTTTACTTTTCAAACTATTGGAAGCTCGATTAGGTTGGAAGCTCGTCGGAGATTTATCACACTATCCAGCAATTATATCGGTAGATGTTGATGTCTTAGTTAAGGTTATAATTGCATGTATAGGTATTTTGGCTAATGTTAGTCTATGTGTTTTGGTTGTGGAAATGACCATTTGGTTAGTTTGCATTTTGGTCTTATGTTGGTAAAATGATATATATTATAAGGTGTATATAAGTAGCCTGAATGATGGTAGATAGAAAAGTAGTTGAATGTGCATATTAGACATGACATACAACTTGTTGTGAATTGGTGTTTTGTCATAGTAAGCATAAATGTATTTAATGCTAATGATTATGTGGCTCAATTGGTACCAAATGGTATGTTTTGGTAAGTGATTTACATGTTATGTAATGATGTAAACTTAGTTAAAAGTTAATCTATTATTTTGGCTAAATTGAGTACATGGTTATACATGTTTTAATGTTTTCATTTGAGGTGCCTTTGAGCATATTGGTTGGATGTTATTATACCATATGTGTTTGGTTTGATTATGCATGATTTTGGTGTCTTTTGAGAGCTTATGTATATGTACAAAAGGGATTATAGGTACATGTTGAAAAATGTGATAAAAATGGCTTGTAAAATAGCCTATTTTTGTCCGCACGGGCAGAGACACGAATGTATGTCTCAACTGTTTGTGACACACGGCCAGGTAGCACGACCGTGTGTCCCCTGTAGTTTTCAAAGGGTTACAAGTCAGGTTTTACACAACCTGGCACACGAGCGTATGGTTTGGCTATGTAACCCAAGTCAATGAGTTACACGAGTACAGACACGAGCTGGGACATGGTCGTGTGGCCCTTGCAGTTGGTAAATTTTCGTCTTTTCCCTAAAATTTCTATATGTTTCTGATTTAGTCTTGATTTGCTTCTAATGTGTTTTTAGGGCTTTGAGGGCTTGTATAAGGGAAAATATGTATGCTATTGATTGGTTTTGTTGTGATTGATGATATAAATTAAATGTTTTAATATTTTTGATAGTTCTAAAATGTAAACTCCAATAATGCTTCGTAACCCTATTCCGATGACGGATACGAGTTAGGGGTGTTACAATAGAAGCTTCTTATTTATAAGCTAAAAGTTGTGCCTTTTATGTCTGATATACCCCTAATATGCCCCTCGATACTTTGGGTGCGAGTAAGAAATAAAATCTTTGAGAATTTACCAAAATATGGTTGTCCACATCATCCTTGCTTGTTGCCTACATTCAGGTTTTGTGGCTTAATGCAGGTTGATGTGGCTTACCATAGAGCTACAACACACATATTACGTGTCGGGCCATGCAAGACATTTTGTGGCTTTGGATGTTTCTTGTGCTTTCATAGACTGGGAAGCTTTTGCATCACCCACCCCAAGTTCCTACTTCAATTGAGCCTAAAATTAAATCTCCTGCACACTTAAATACCCCAAATTAAACCTACCTAAGGTCCATGTCGGTCTAATAGGTCATCAATACTCAAAAATATGTTAAAAACACTTTTTTTAATTAAATTTTAATCTTAGGTACTGACTATAAAAAATGTAATACTTAATTATAAAAGTACTAGAAAACAAACTCGTTAAGTGCGAAAATTACCTAAAATAACTACTACAAGTGATGTCAGGTTAATATGCACAAGTATGATTCAACTTACCAAAGTTAACATCATCAACCTCACTTTCATACAGGACCATATAAACATACCAAAATGGCATTTTCACAAGTTCAACATCAAGAACATATATACATTATACCTATTACATGCCACTTATAACCGAGCCAAGATAAACTAAGAGATGTTGAATAGTGTGAGCTCTAGAAGTGATCCGATAGCCAAGTTCCCTGAAAATGCAACTAGAAAAGATAAGAAAATAAAATGGGGTAAGTATTGACATGCTTAGTAAGTTTATAGGTACATAAACAATAGTCTTACCTTAGATTCACATCTAAGTTAATTGAATTAGCTAGTTTAAGTTACTTTCCTGTCAAGACATTTAACAATAGCAAAGTGAGTATATCACTAGTTAAATCATATAATCTTCCAAAATTTATTCAATAAGATACTTAACAGTATTATTCAGTCAAAACAATAAAACCTATGAATCAAGTTAATAAATTCATCATATCCATTCATAAACACATTCTTCTCAACTCATCACATACACAATCAAATATCTTTTCCTTTTAAACATACAGCCTCTGTCACTACATATCATATTTACAAAGCAAGCGTTTCATACATATAAATTATAAATTTTCCAATCATTTGATATTGTTTCCAAACAACTTTTAAACATATACTTATCATTCATTAATTTCATCAGCTAACATTTCAATAGTCGTACAAACATATCATTCCCAAGCAACTCATGAAGTTAATCAATATACTTTCCTTTAACAGTTAGACAAATGAACTATAGCAAAATAATTTGGATACTAGGGTAAATACACCACACCAGGGATCACCGTAGTGCTATCAAGGGCACTAAAGTGAAAACAAGGACCTTGAAGTGTGAATAGGTGAACCAAAGTGCAAACAGGGGCACCGAAGTGCAAAGTATAAGCACAAAAGTGCAAACATGTACAAGCACGCATTCTAACCCTATTAGCATGCCATTCGTAGCCTAATCATTTAGTACATTCAAACAAACATTTAACCAAGACTCGTAAAATTTATAAGTCAAGGGCACTTCCATGTTCTTAGTACAAATGTTGTAAACAAGTCACATTTATTTTGAATCTATATGAATCATGTTTTACAAATATTCATCAGTTTTCAAATAAGTCATTTCTCACATTGGTATTAGTTTATAGCAATTCAAGTTTCAAACAATATAAACAAATACAATTACACAATTCAACAATAATCAAATACATATATATACACATTTCTATACCTTATTAACTTACCTAATATATTCAACTAATGAGTTGGTTCGTAGGGCCTATTCTATAATTTTTCATTTTTTCTAATTTTCCTTCGTACGATTCAGTCCTTGATCTATATAATAATTCAATTTACATTATCATATTTTATCACTTTAAATTATCTAAATGCATGAATATAATATCTTTTATTCATTTTTCACAATTTACCTAAAGTTTTACATTTTATTCAATTTAGTCCTTAAAACCGAAACTATTATATCTTTCAAAATCAAGCTTTGATTTTCAATCCTATTACAATTTCATCACTGTACAGCCCTTTAAAAACATAAATTTCAAAAATTTCATGATAAATTTATATTATTACAATTTGGTCCATATACACAAAACTAACAAAATTTACTTAACAAATTAATCCAATTTCATTTCTAAACTTCCAAATCTACCATAAACATTCTAAAATTTCAATTAACATTAATGGAAACTTTAGAAATCTTTAACAATTTTGAAAACTAAGATATGGGTTAGCTAGACCTAGTTGCAACGATCTCAAAAACATAAAAATTACAAGAAACGAGTTCAATTTACATACCATGCATGAGAAAGAAAGCTTGAATTTAAACTACCAAGTTTGGATATTGTGGTTTCGATGGAAGAAAAGAAAGATGAGAAAGATGACTAATTTCTTATGTTTTATCTTATTTTAGTTTTTAATTAATTACCAAAATAAACTTAAAACCAAATTATATTTTCCACCAAAAACATGCATAAACCATCCATGCTTGTTATAATGTGGCTATTTCCCACATAAAGCTTCAAACATGCATTAATTAAGAACTTTAACTAATTAAAATCAACATCGATTAACTTTTACAGTTTTTATGATTTAGTCCTTTTTCCTTAATTAACTATCAAATCATCAAAATTTCTAGATAAAACTTCAACCCACTTATATTATAGCTTTTTAAATATTTTAGAAAAATATTTACAAGCTGAGTTTATGAAAATGAGGTCCTGATACCTCATTTTCCAAAACCACTCAATTTCAGTACGCACCACTTGTACTTCGACTAACTAACCAATTAATACAATCTATCTAATCAAAATTCACCATAATACTATATTTAAATCATAAATATTAATTACTAATGTTTACAAACTCACTCATCGAAATTGTGATCCCAAAATCATTGTTTCCAACGCCACTAAAAAACGAGCTGTTATAGAAGCCATTACAGGCCGTTAGGGGTTAAATCAAATAAGACATACCACACCTCCCTAACTAATCCTTTACTTTGGGAGTCATGGACACACTTGAACACTTCTATCTCGCCATCGATTTTCATAATTAGCTCATTTCTTCCGAGATCAATTGTCGATTTGGAAGTGGTCAGATGTGGCCTATCCAACAGAATGGGGATTTCCTGATATTTCTCAAAGTGATGGACTACAAACACTACAAGGATTATGGATCCTTATACCTCGACCAATACATCCCCGATTACACCTTTTGGGTGTACCAAGGATCTATAGGCTAATTGTAGTATTATTGATGTATTTTTAAGATCCTTCTGTCTGATTTTTCAATAAATCAATAGGGGCATTAAGTTTATGCTAGCGCCTAAATCTCAAAGGGATTTGCAAAAATTTTGATCCCCTATCTCGATTGGAATCGTAAAACTATCCATAACTTTTAACTTTGGTGGTATCTTTTTAGCAATTAGCGTGCTACATAAAGCATCAATGTCAATTTGCTTGCCTTTTTTTCATTTTTTTATGTTGTGCCATCATTTCCTTTAGGTACTTGGCATATTTAAGAATTTTATCGATAAATTCCAAGTGTGGCAAATTGAAATTGAGGGACTTAAATAAATTAAGAATATTTATAAAATCTACCTTTCCCTCTTTTTCTTGTCCTCTAGTCTCGTTGGGAATGGTACTTTCATCGTGCTTGAATTTTTTATTATTGGCTCAGACACCGATTCAGCTATCTTCTCGATAAGCTCATTATGCTCGAGTTCCTCCATGGGTTCGTCAGCATATTTAGGAACCTCCTCTTTTTCATGGATAGGCTTGCTAGGTGTTTGCAATTCATTTCTCGATCATAAAATGATCACTTTTACATGCTCATTTCTATCCCTTTGAGGGTTGTTCTCCATGTTATTGGGAATGATTTGACCATTTTGCTTTCGAAACATTATCATTAATTGGCTTATTTGGGCATAAAGGTTTGTAAGGAGGGTTTTTTCGGGTTTGAGTTTGAATTGCTCCTCCTTGGTTTCCTCCCCATATGAGGTTTGGATGATCTCTCCAACAAAGATTGTAAGTATTTGAATAGGGATCTCGACCCTTATTACCTACGTAACTCACTTCTTTAAATTGCTTTTCAAAGTATGGCTTCACTCTCATCAGCTTGACAGTTGTCTACAAACGATTAAGCTTCTCTAAGATTCATTAGTATCGATCATCTTCGTTGTCTTCATTTATAGCTTTTATCATTGGAGGCTTTGATTTGTACACAAATATTTTATTAGGTCATATGTACAAATTTATAGCCATGATGTCTATGACATTATGGGCTCATTCGTAAGTGTGGAACATGGAGATCTTTTGGTTGCTTCGTCTAGGCTGGATCTAATGTTATCGTCAACACTATTATAAAAAATTTAGATTTGGATCCACAACTGCAATCCATGGTGTGGGCACTTTCTTAACATTGTCTTGAAATGTTCCCATGCTTCATACAGATATTTACCTTCATATTGTTTAAAATTGCAATTTCTCTCCTGAGCTGAATGGTTTTACTAATCAAGAAAAATTTATAAAGAAATGTTCCCACTAGATCGTTCCACTTTGCAATGGAACCTGGTTCTAACAAGTCTAACCCATTAGTTGCGTTATCGTACAATGAGAACGGGAATAACTGAAGACGTACAACATTATCAGATACCTCATTGTACCTGAAGGTGTCGTAGAGTTGTAAGAACCGCTTGAAGTGTTGGTTTGGATCTTCTGCCATGTTTCCCTTGAATTGTAATCTATTCTGGATCATCTGAATTGTGGGTGTTAATTGTTGGCCTATCTATGCTACTATGCATCGCATCGAATGTAGGTAAGGCATACTCCCACAACATCCTTTGCTAAATTAGGACTTCTTCTCGGATATTCGCTTATCTCTCTCGTGGATCTTCAAATAACAGACTTCCTCTGGGTAAGTTAATTACCCCAAGTGAATTGGTGTTCATTAATTGACGATTGCACTTGAATATCTATTATGGATATGGATATGGCTCGATTGCGGTGTTGGAGCTTCGAGTCATAAACAACCTAAAAAATTAAAAAGAAATTAAACAAAAAATTAAAAGTAAATAAAAAAATTTAAAATATCATATCTATAGGTTTTAACATTCCTATTTATCTTATTAAGTGTAAAGATATTTTCAAGACTTAATGTCGAAATCTCTCTTGCAACAACACCAACAACTTGACCACCTATAAATGTGTTATCATTTATAGTAAAAATATCACATACAAAATATAAGAAATTAAATCGGTAGTTTCCATAAGTATATGGGTCAAATTGTAATATAGTATATATGTCAAATGGAACACAAGAATTATTCCAAGAATTGTACCCAAGTAGGATGAGATAAATCTAAGGAAAAACTCTTTACAATAATAAGTCAAAATAGCAATAATTAAATCCTATATTACAACAAATCATGAAAGGGATTAATATTAACAATCAAATAACTAAAATAAATGAACAATAAAATTAACGAATGATTAAATAGATAAAACCAATCAAGAAGATTAACTCATTTTATAGGTTGTAGTTAACTTCAGATTAGGGTTCTAGGGTGGATTAGCTATCAATTAACCAATTATTACCTTCCAACCTCTAACTAATTAATCAATTAGTTGATACTCGCTTATCTACCGACCTCACTTTCTCAACCAGGATAAACTACAATTTACTCAGCAAAACTTATCTCCCGACCTCGTTTAGCCTATGATTACTTCCTAGGGTTGGCAAACCTAGGGTTTAAAAATAGTAATTTAAATCAACAAATCTTATCAAGAAACCCTAAATCCTCGGTTAATCATGTCCTCTTCCACTCATTAGTCTTCTCTAAGGGTTTTAGCTACTCATGGTATTCATAACCTCTAACTCAATTGAATTAAACATGTAAAGAACATGATTCAATCAAAAGAGAAAAGAGATTAGAATCATCCTGAATTTGATGTCAAATGGAGAACAGAATAGATAATCTCTCGATTGGAACAACAAATGCCGTTGTTTGCGAAAGCAAATAAACTAAAATAGTTCAACTAAATAAAACAACAAAGAGTTGTGAAAATCGAAAGAAAACTTAATCTAATCCTACTCCTAAATTAATAGGGTTTCTGGATACGTTTAAGACGACTTAGTTACATCAAACCCCTAAGGTTTTATTTATAGGAGTATTGGTGTAACAACCCATTTTCAGTGAAATCGAAACAATGGTTTCGGGACCATAAATTCGACCCAAAAATAAAATTTATTTTATTTTATTAGATGGTCCATTTTATAATGGACATGTTGTGTGAAATTTTTTATACAAAAATTTTATCGATTAAGTGTTTAATTACGAGAAGGACTAAATTGCATAAAATGTGAAAGTTGAATTCTAGTAGCTATAAGGATTAAATAGCTATGAAATTCAAAACTAGAGGTCCTTAAATGGTAATTAGAACATTAAATAAAATTATGTAGATTTTTGGTGACTCATCCATTGAAATTTAGAAAAAGGGCAAGGCCTAAATTGGAATTTAAAAAATAAGTAATTAATTAAAAAATGAAAAGAAAATATCATCTTATTTTCTCATCTTCTTCAACCTAAAATACATGGAAACCCTAGGAGAGAGAGAAGAAACTTTCATGGCCTAATTGGGTAAGTTTCCTTGTCCCATTTTTAGTAATTTTGATTTTTTTGAAATTGGGATAGCTTAAACTATCTATTTGGGGGATTAATTTGAAAAGTTATCAAAGTAAGAAAATGAGTCATGGATGTATATGCTGAAAGTTAGAAATTTATGGTAGAAAATGAAAGGTTGTTGATAGATAAACGACTTTTACAAAGTGATTTCTGATGAACACGTGATTTAGGGACTAAAATGTAAATTTGTGAAATTGAAGAAAAATTATGAATTTTATGAATACATATGCTGTAAATTTTGTAATGGAATTTTGGTTCGGCTTGGAATAGGGAGTAAATTGCACAATTTTCATTTTTCGAGCCTAGGGATGAAATTGGAATTTATGGAAAAGTTAGGGGCAAAATGGTCATTTTGCCCAGGACGTAAATTGAATCCAAATAAATATGAAATATGTGAAATTGATGATTGAAGCTATTTATATAGATCCAGACAACACAAATTCAAAGTTAGACTGAGGAAAAGAAAAGGTTTCGGATTAGTAGATTTTATACACGAACAAGTGTCGAGGTAAGTTCTTGTAACTTAATCGGGCATGTAAATATGTTTAATTGAATGTTGTGTTATATAGATGTGACTTATATTGATGTACATTACTTGAATGCTATAATGATAAATTTAATACATGCTTGATAAGATGAAAAAGGGTTAAGTCCTGATTGAATATTGAATTCCGATGAATATATGCGCTTTCTTGAAATGAATAAGGCCCTGCATTTGTTGCGGATGGGATTTAGCTTGGACAAGTAATCCTATTCACCTTGTTATAGAAAGGATTTAGCTCGGATAGGCAATCCGGATATAATACCTCTTGAGTATACGTTATGATTAGGGTTTAGCCTGGACTGGTAATCCTATTATATAATATGTGGCTTGAGAGAATGTGTAATAGCCCGACTTAGACCCTATTCAGAATAGTGGTTTTGGGATCACAAATCCGAGTCAAAAAAATATTTTAATATTATTTTTTAAGTCTACAGCATGTTAAATTATATGTGTGAAAATTCCATCTGAAAATTTTAGTGTTTGTGTGCTCAATTTAATTAAAAGTACTTAATTGCATAAATGCAAAACTAGCATGCTTTATGTAAAGGTACCTATTTGCTATGGCTTTTAATATATGATGTCTTTATGTTGTAATTTTACCATAGAAATTATTAGTAGACGATTTAGACATGTAACATATGGTTTAATAATTAATTTATAAAGGTTTATATGGTAAATATGTTAATTAATGATAATATAATAAAACATTAAGTAAAAGTCATGAATTTTTATTTATCTTGATGGCCGAAAGTTAAAAGAAAGAAACCATATTTGAGGTTTGAGCATTCGGCACATTTGGGGCTTGATTTAGGTAAGTTTTAAGCTCGATTTTTGATAATTTTTATGTTTTTGATATCGTTGCTTCGTGTGTTAGCTAGCCCATGCCTTGATTTTTAGATTCGATGATGATTTTGTGATTTGTCATTAATGAGAGCTTTTTGTTTTTGTTGTTGGATGATGAAAAATAAATTTTTGTTGTTAGATTATTAAGTTTAATTAAGTGATTTTTGGTAAAAATGTGTATTAAGGATTAAATTGAGAAATTTGTAAATTGAAGGGTCAAAATGTAAATTAAATGAAAGAAATGGGCTACTATGAACCTTAGTAAAATTTGGCTATATAGAGTTTAATGAAATTATGTGTATTTTGTGTTTTGTGAAATATGGACTAAATTGTAAAAAATGTGAAAAGTTAGGGGCTAAAGTTCTAATTGCCCCTTTTTTGTTTTTGGGTGAATTTAAGTACATGTGTGATTAAATAAGCCTAATTTATATTAATTTAGATCAAGAAAAGAGGAAATTGAAATTGGATCAGGGGAAATCTAAAGTTGTCGAATAGTCATTCCGGTTCGTTCGTCTTCGTCCGAGGTAAGTTCATAAGTAAATAAATGCTGTTAAATTGAATGTATTGATTTTTTAAATAGTCGAATTGAATTTAGCATGGAATGATGTGTTACGAGTATGAATTGATTGAGTTACGACGTTCGAAAGCCCCGTACGAACCTTAGGAATAGTATGATACATATGTCATGACATAGGATTTTGATTTGTAATTTACGTGTAAGACCATGTCTGGGACATTGACATCGTATATGAGTTCGTGTAAGACCCTGTCTGGGATAGTGGCATCGATAGTCGATTAGATGTAAGACCTCGTCTGGGACTTAGGCATTGTACTAGCTTTTCGAGCTATCCGAGTATCCTTATTGATTCCGAATGGTTCAACGGGCAATATTAAGTTAAGATCGAATGTGAAATCGGGTTGAATGGTTCAGGTACGTGAAAAGTTAAATATTGATGAAGATAAGGTAGGTTTAGTACTTGAAATGATGATATAAACTACGCATGATGAAATAGGTGACTTATATGTGCATGTGATTATTTATATTCGGTCAAATGACATTATAATGTTAATATTCAGGTGGTGCTATATGAATTTGCAAGTATGATAAATGTATATGTGGTTAAGGTTTGCTTGATTTGGCTTAGTTTAATTGAATTATGTATGTCATTGAAATGATTTATTTGCTTACGACTTACTAAGCTATTCAAGCTTATTGTGTGTGTTTGTTCTTTGATTTATAGATTTTGTAATCTAGTTGCGAGCTCGGGGATTGTCAAGGAAATTCGTCACACTACTGATCGCTATTTCGGTATTACAAAAGTTTGAAACAATGAACATATGACATGTATAGTTTAATATTTGTTTTGGTTGGTTTTGAGATTGTAAATATATGAGCCATGCGAAAATGACTTAAAATGATGCTTATGTTTAAGCATTTCAGTTGTGATATGAGTTTGTAATATCCCGAATTAGGGCCTAATCGGAATAGTGGTTTCGTGACCACAAATCCGAGATAGAAATAATTATTTTATAATTATTTTGAGGTTTATGATATGATTGCATAATTGTGTGAAGATTTCGTGAAGAAATTTTTGGCATAACGAGTTTAATTTAAAGTTAGGGACTAAATCGAATAAGTTGCAAAACTTGCATTCTAGAAGTTTTTAGTATGAAATTACTTTGAAATATTAATTAGGAGGTCTTAAATAGCAATTTGACCAATTTTAAGTTCATGGACAAAATTAGGACATGGAAGGAATTTTTGAAAGTTTAGTAAGGAGGGGCATTTTGGTCATTTGGATATTAAATGAAATAAAATGGGAAAAATAACACAAAATGGTCATCTTCTTCATATGGTTGCTGCCGAATTTTACTCTCTCCATAGCTAGGGTTTCTTCAACTTTCAAGCTTCATAGTAAGTGATTCCAAGCCCCGTTTTTAATGATTTTTACGTTTTTGAGATCCCTGTGAGTTCGATTTAGCTTATGCTAGCAATAATTTAACCTAGGGTTCATATTTGGAAAAATACCCATAGGTGAAATTTGTGTATTTTGATGTTTTATGATAGAATATGAGGTTTTAAATTATGTTAGACAACTTGTGCTACTCGGTTTTGAGTGAAAACGAGTAAAAGGACTTAATCGGCAAAAATACCTAATAGTCACAAGTACATGTTAGAGTGAGAATTTGATGTTGCCATAGAAGAGAAAACTGATCAGCATGTTATAAAACATAAGAATAAAGAATAAAGTTTAATCCCGAGCCTAGGGGCAAAAGTGTAAATATGCAAAAGTTTAGGGGTAAAATTGTAATTTTGCCAAAATTTGAATTAAGGATTAATTTGATAATGTGAGTATTAAATAAGCTAAATGTGTTATTTTAGATCAAGAAAGACGTGGAATCGACCCCAATCGAGAAAAAGAAAAGATTGTGGACTAAATTGCAGAATCTTTATATTTTGGTACCAGGGTAAGTTCATGTGTAAATAATGTAGCATAATTGTTATTTTTAAGTTATTGATGTCAATTATATGATATGCTGATTTTTATCATGAAATATATGTTTTGTGGTTATTTTCGAATAAAATGTAAATTATGTGAGCTACTTGTTAAATATAAATTGTTACCGAGCATTGGTTTCGGCATTCTACGGAAGACGGCAAGAATATGTGTTCGAGGAAAATCCCGTTTGAACCTTAGGAATAGATTAGGATACAAGTGACATGTCACTAGGATGGTTGAGCATCCGAACTCGTTGAGTTGAGTCCGAGTTCACTTATGGATGCAAATGTCCAAACTCGTTGAGTTGAGTCCGAGTTCGTGAGATGTAACTAGGCATCTGAGCTCGTTGAGTTGAGTCCGAGTTCACTTATGGATGCTAACGCCCGAGCTCGTTGAGTTGAGTCCGAGTTCACTTAGGGGCGGGTTACATGATTGCTTGATTTCATATGTGGCACTTATGTGCAAATTATCCATGTATCCGAATTATATTCCGATGTGTTCAACGGGTAAAGTTCTACTCAAATGGTGGAATACTCGAGATGAAAAGGGACATATTAGTAAGTGTTGTGAAATGGATACTTTGGACAGGTATGTACTTAACCCTCGGGTTGAGTATTGATACAACAACGATAAGGTAGTAAGATGATGAATAATGATTAGAAATGTGATATATGTTTTGATGATACCATGCTAATGTTGTTTGGTATAATTGCTTTGTTATGTTACTTGTTATTTGCATATGAACTTACTAAGCATTTATGCTTACTCCTTCCTTTTTATTCATTTTAGTTTTGGACAAGCCAGCTAAGGAATCGGGATAGGTCAAAGGCTCGATCACACTATCTGGAGGACTTTTTGGTAAATAGCTTGTAAAATTTAAGTATGGCATGTATAGCAATATACCTATTTTGTGTAAATGATCTTATGATATGATGATGGATTGGTTGAGAAAATGCTTGATAATGATAAGACATGGAAATGGTTAGTTTAGATTATGTTTGATGTCATGGAAGGTTAATAGGTTATCTAGTTCATGAAAACTCATAAAAAGGATGAAATTTGCCATAAACAGAACATTGCAGCAACACTGACGTGAGTTTGAAAATTTATTAAAAATCATAGAAATCGAATTTGGTGATGTATTAAATATGAAATTGAAGCCTAATAGGTATAGTTTCACATAAAACAAACTAAACAGGTAAAGGAATTATACATTAGAAGATATTTGAATTTTAGTGAAACAGGGCCATAGCAATTTCTGGATCCCCTGTTCCAACTTTAGAAATTAACCATAAATTTTACAGATATAATTAGGTGGTGTATTTTATATTCTCAGAATCCTTATTAAGTATAGTTTCAGGAGAAACAAACCTCATAGTCATATGAATTTTTTACAGAGAGAAATGTGGTTCGAAGTAAACAGAGGTCAGTCCAGTCAAGTCCTGAAACAGGGGTAACTTTAACTAATAAAATGTACTAATTGGCCCAACCAAAAATTCTATAAAAAAAATTAGTAAATAGGTATATGAGTCTAGATTCAGGGAAAATTTACGGATCTTGATTTTGAGTTTCGTAACTCAAGATATGATTTTTCTTGTAACTGTGACGCAAGTAACTAGAAAGCTGTGAATGAAGAAACAAATGATCCAAAGTTCTTAAAATGTTAAATTAAGTCTAGTAACTCCTCATACTCGACTCCGGCGACGGTCTCGGGTAAGGGGGTGTTACAGAGTTCATGTCGGGTAATATGTTTCATAGTATAAGTGTTTGATATGCTTGATATATATATATATATATATATATGTTTTGGCATGAAGCAATTATATATGGCTTATGATTAGTTCATTTGGAAAACTTGATACATGTGGGTGTTGAATATGTTTGGGTTACGGATTGTTAATGACTTATTATTGAGATACATAATTTGAAACATGAATTAATTTGAGAATTGTTTATAATGTAAATTATGTATTCGGTCATATGATGAAATATAGGTGATGGTTATAAGCTATTTATGCTTTGGCAATGGTGTTTAAATCATGTCATTAAGTGTTTAGTTATATGTTAATGTTAAAATTGTGGTATTGTACATGTGTGGACAAAGATAGGCTATGAAAATTTGATTAAGGAAGGTGGTTTTTTTGTCGGTTTGAAATGGCATGCTTGCATGGGTAATTTGGTTTAGAAATGATAAATAATGTGTATATGTAGATTCGGCTAAGGCTTTGGACTCATAATGATAAGTATGTGATATGGTATATAGCATAATTATATAATTATATTATGTATTGAATGTTGTCATGAATGACCGAATATGTATTCAATTGATTGGGTTGTGGTTGACTGATTAGGTACAAAAGGTTTAGGCAAATAATGAATATTCTACTTGAATGCTTTGGTTAGTTTATTTGGGTAGCTAAGAAGGTTAAGTTGATGATATATTCAGCATATGCTAGGTAGAATATTTATATACATATCCATGATATGCTTTGTTGTGGTTAGGTAAACAAGTGTCATAATGATAGGTTAATTAGCTAGCCAAATAAAAAGTGAGATGAAAGGTTAGATATATGTAATTTGGTTTGGTGACTGAGTACACTAAGGTTGCATATGAGTTTAAATATTAGTTGGTGAAATGATTGATTGATTTTAATATACTTATGTGCTGAGTTAAGAAATGGTACGTTAATATTTGACAGATGAAATAGACATATTGGTACATATTAGATATATGAAATGAAATGATATATGTTTGCATGTTTTGAAGTATGCGCATATAATTTGAAAAATAATAAGTTATCTTATACTTTGATTATTCGAATGCCATAAATGAGAAGTATACATATATGATTCGAATGGTGGAGTTATAAAGCATGTGAATTATGATTGTTCTGTGATGTGCTTTGGTCAATAATGCCTCGTAACCTTAATCCAGCGATGGAGACGAGTTAGGGGTGTTACATTTGATTGGTATCAGAGCTGCGATTTAGTCAGTTCTAAGACTAACGTAGCGCTTGTAAGTCTAGCTATACATACCATATTTAAAAATGTGATAGTGTGATGATTCCTGACAATTAAAATGTGTTTTCGTATAGTAAATGGATCCTGATCTAGCCGTAGAAAATGACGTGGAAAGTAATGCACTCGCTCCTACTGAAGGGGCAGTGTAATCTGATTCTAGACCTATTACGAGTAGCCACGAGAGAGAGGCTAAACAAGCCTTCTTCCAGATGATGAACGAATGGTTCACACAATATATCTGTAAAAATCCAGCTGCTCAACAACCTCCACCCCCGCCTAATCCTCCTCAGATACCTATAATGTAACACCCCTAACCCGTAACCGTCATCAGAATAGGGTTACGAGGCACTACCAGACAAACAGAACATTTCAGACCAATTCAAAATCACAGATATCACATAACATTAATGCATAGGCAAACATAAACAATTCATCCCTTATGATGGTCTACGAGACCTAAAACATAATTTTTTAAGGACAATCGGAACTAAAACAAACACATTCATAAATTTCAAAACTCAGAAAAATTTTCAATTCTGTTGAGGTCACATGCTCGTGTGACCAGGCCATGTGCCTCACACGGGCACCAGACACGCCCATGTGAACCAGCCATGTCAAAATAAGGCATACATACTGACTTTCACCCACGGTCAACAGACATGCCCGTGTGCTATGGTCGTGTGATACTTAGCTAGTTACTGCTTTGCATACACGGCCACAAGGCAAGCCCGTGTTCCCTGACCATGTGGCACAATGCAGGCTTGGTTTAAGCCAACTTTCCACCCCTTTTTGGGTCATTTCTACAAGCAATATTAAACAACATTTATCCTAAAATTTTCAGCCAATTCCATGCTCAACACATGCTTCATTATAACTAAATCATCATCATTCAATAACCTATTCTAATCCATACCAAAACACGTTAAAATTATTACTACAACAACATGCCAAAATGCTCATTTCATAACTCACTTATGGCACCTTCTAACTCATGCTTAAACTTACCATTTCCTCAACTTGGCATCACAAACCATTTACCACAACTAAGCACAAACATACCATTTGCTAGCCAACTCTCATGGCATAACTTATATACATATCAAGTTTAATTACAATGACATTTTAGCTTATACATACCATACTTAAAAATATTTACACTTTCAAAAGTACCAAATATTGATTGATAGTGCGATGATGCTTCCAAACGATCCCCGAATCTGAGTTAGCTTTGATGATCTATAAAACAGTGAAAGATAAACACAGTAAGCTTTAAAATCTTAGTAAGCCATATACAAATAAATTATCTCATGCATCAATATCTTTCTTATCAATTTAGAAAGTTATACATGAGCACGTATAAATGCATAAACAAATTCACAAAACTACATCATTAAATACACATTCAATTCTATAATTGAATCCATCCAATACTTTCTGTTTCAATACTCAAATGAGTCTCGTACGTACCTGAGTCACTTGATTCACTTATATTTTCTTTCCCAACTTAACTTTACCCGTTGAACCATTTGGAATCGTTAAGGATACTCGGTAATCACTTATAGCTCATACAATGCCATATCATTGATATGGTCTTACATGTTAACACGTATTGATGCCACTGTCCCACACAGGGTCTTACATGTAATCACATTTCAATATCTAATGTCATGACATTTGTATCCTATACTATTCCTAAGGTTCGTACAGGACTTTCAACTATCGCAACTTGTCGATTCTTGTTCATATAAAATCATTTGGCATTCATAGCAATTTAATGACAAAATAACATAAACATTTCAATGTAATGATATTTATTTGCATATGAACTTACCTCGTACGGAATGAACGGAAACAAACGGCTATTGAACTACTTTTGATTTCCCCTGATCTAATTATGATTTCTTTGTTTCTTGATCTAATTCCAACCAAAATTAACCCATTTAATAACTTATTCATTCAAATTCACTCAAGAACACATAAATGGGCATTTTACAATTTGGCCTCTAAAGTTTCACATTTCTTACAGTTTAGTCCTTATTTCATAAAAACACAAAATTACACAATTTCTTTCCAATTTAATGCTAGCCGAATTTTCCTTACCACCCTAGCAGCCAAAAACTTTCATTTATTTTACATTTCAACCACACATTTTTAACATTTCTCAATTTAATCCATAATAGGTATTTTTACCAAAAATCACTTAACAAAAATTGTATACTAAACACCAAGCTTTCATTTTTCATCATCAAACATTCAAGAACACAAACACTCATCAATGGCATATCACAAAATCATGAAAACTTTCAAAAATTAAGACACGGGCTAGCTAGAACACGAAGCAACGATCTCAAAAACGTAAAAACCATAAAAAATCGAGGCTAAATTCACTTACATGCACAAGTACTAAGGTCGAATGCTTCCAAAGAAATAATGGAGTCTTTCGTTTTCTTATTTTCAGCAGACCACACATGAAAATGAAGCTAAATTTGATTTTTTATTTATTTTATTAACTATTATACACAATTAACCATTTTGCCCGTGATTTATTTCACCAAAATTTCACCAACTAATGTCCATCAATGTCCACTATCATTATCAATGGTATAATTACCATGCAAGGACCCCTACTTTAATAAACCATAGTAATTAGGCACTTTAACAAATAGTATGGAACTTTTACATTTTACGCGATTAAGTCTGTTTTCGTAATTTCACATTCAAACGTTAAAATTACTTCACGAAACTTTCACACATAACAATTAATATATTCTAAACACCAAAAATAATATTAAAATAATTTTACGACCTCAGATTTGTGGTCCTGAAACCACTGTTCTGACTAGGGTCTAAACCGGGCTATTACATGTAATACCTCAAGTTATTGATCCGATGAGATTAAATAAGCCCCTGTTTGATAAAATTCGAAAACACAGGGCTAAAGAATTCAGAGCCACTGTTGATGACGATGCTGAGCAAGCTGAATTCTGGCTTGATAATACTATCTATGTGTTTGATGAGCTATCCTGTACTCTTGACGAGTGTATTAAATGTGTTGTATCTTTGCTTCAAGGTTTTGCGTATCATTGGTGGAATATACTAGTATCAGTGGTTTCAAAAGAGTGGAATACCTGGGAGTTCTTTCAAACTGAATTCCAGAAGAAATATATCAGCCAGAGATTTATAGATCAAAAACGAAAAGAATTCTTTAAGTTAAAACAGGGTCGTATGACAGTGACATAATATTAACGATAATTTGTGAGACTCAGCAGATATGCCTAGGAATGTGTATCGACTGAAGCAATAATGTGTAAAAGATTTGAAGATGGGTTGAATGAAGACATTAAACTGCTAGTCGATATTCTAGAAATAAAAGAGTTCGTGGTACTAGTCGAGCGAGCATGCAAAGCTGAAGAGCTTGGGAAAGAGAAAAGAAAGGCTAACTTTGAAGCTAGAAATTCACAAAAAAGATCATTGAGTACGTCATTTCAGTTAGCATCAGAGACATTTTGAGATAACTTTAGTTGTTCGAAGGCTACTACAGGCTATTGTAGACGTGACCGAGACAGACCACCTGTGACCTTGAGAGCTCCCTCAGTAGCTAGTGTTGGTAACTTCGACCGGACCAACCTGAGTGCAAACATTATGGTAAAGGACATCCTGAAAATTGTAGATTGAATGATCGGGCTTTTTTTAAATGTGGATCGATAGATCACTTCATTCGTAAATGCCCTGAGTTAGCTGAGCAAAACATAGTGTAGAATAGAGGACCGAGCAACATGTCAGCTTAAGGTAGACCACCTAGAAACACGGGTAATATGAGTGGCATCTAGAGGGAAACTAAAGACACAACTGTTAGATCAGATGCTCGCACACCTTCTAGAGATTATGCTATTCGCGGTAGCAAAGAGGCTTCATCTTCAGATGTTATTACAGATACTCTCACTCTCTATGATACTACTGTAATTACATTAATAGATCCGAGATTGACTCATTCTTATGTATATCAGATTTTAGTATCCAATAAGACTCTACCTGTAGAGTCTACTGAGTTTGTGATTAGAGTATCAAACCCCTTAGGCCAGTATGTTTTGGTTGATAAAGTATACAAGAATTGTCTGTTGATGATTCGAGATTCATGTTTTCTGGACGATTTGATGTTGTTGCCATTCGATGAATTTGATATAATTCTGGGTATAGATTGGCTAACGTTGCATGATACTATTGTGAACTACAAACGTAAGACTATTGATTTGTGATGCCTGAATGATGAAATAATTCGGATTGGATCTAATGATCAAAATGGTTTATCGGCAGTGATTTCTTCGATGTTAGCTCAAAAGTGTGTGAGAAAGGGTTGTGAAGCTTACTTTGCCTATGTACTCGATTCTAAAGTGACCAAAAACAAGATCCAATCAGTACCAGTTGTGTGTGAGTACCTAGATGTGTTCTCTGAAGAACTACTGGGTTTGCCACCAATCCGAGAGGTAGAGTTTGGTATTGAGTTAGTGCCGGGGACGACTCCGATATCAATAGCTCCGTACAGAATGGCACCGATCAAGTTAAAAGAATTGAAAGCTCAGTTGCAAGAATTGACTGATAGAGGCTTTGCGCGACTGATTTTTTCTTCCTCGAGTGCACTGATTTTGTTTGTGAAAAAGAAAGATCGAACTATGAGAATGTGCATCGATTACCAACAGCTTAATAAAGTAACGATAAAGAATAAATATCCTCTGCCACGAATTGATGATTTGTTCGATCAACTGAAATGGGCTACAGTGTTTTCTAAGATAGATTTGAGATGAGGTTACTATCAACTGCGAGTTAAAGACTCAGATGTGCTGAAAACTGCTTTCCGAACGAGGTACGGACATTATGAGTTTTTAGTTATGCCTTTTGGACTAACGAACGCACCTGCTGCTTTTATGGATTTAATGAATCGGATCTTCAGACAGTATTTGGATCGATTTGTGGTTGTGTTTATAGATGACATCTTGATATATTCCCTCAATGAATACGAGCATGCCGAACATATGAGAATAGTGCTACAAACTTTGCGTGATAAGCAATTGTATGCGAAGTTTAGTAAATGTAAGTTCTAGTTACGAGAAGTCAGTTTTTTAGGACATGTCGTATCAGCATCGAGTATTAGAGTTGATCCGAGAAAATTTTTTGCAATTCTAGATTGGAAGCCTCCAAGAAATGTATCCAAAGCCTGAAGCTTTCTGAGACTCACCGGTTATTACAGACAATTCGTAAAAGGCTTCGCAATGATTGCAACCCCAATGACAAGACTATTTTAGAAAGATGTTAAGTTTGAGTGGCCAGAAAAGTGCCAGAAAAGTTTTGACCAGTTGAAATCTTTGTTGACAGAAGCTCCAGTGCTAGTTCAGCCAGAGTCGAGAAAGGAATTTGTAATCTATAGTGATGCATCATTGAATGGACTGGGATGTGTTTTGATGCAGGAAGGTAAAGTCATAGCTTATGCCTCGAGATAGTTAAAGCCGCACAAAAAGACTTATCCGACGCACGATCTGGAATTGGCAGCTATTGTGTTTGCGTTGAAAATTTGGTGCCACTATCTGTTCGATAAGAAATGTCACATTTATTCCGATCACAAAAGCTTAAAATATTTGATGACTCAAAAAGACCTAAATTTACGACAACGAAGATGGTTAGAATTGTTAAAATATTATGAATTAGTGATTGACTACCATCCGGGAAAGGACAATGTTGTTATTGATGCTTTAAGTCAAAAATCTCTGTTTGCTCTTCGTACGATGAATACGCATATGGCTCTATCTGATGACGGGTCAATTGTAGCTAAGTTGAAAGTGAGACCACTATTTATGCAACAGATTTGCGAAGCTCAAAAAGTTGATAATGAATTGCTAGCAAAATGGGATCAATGTGATTTGAATAATGATTCAGAGTTTTGAATTGATGCTGAGGTTTGTTTGAGGTTTAGAGGCCGAATATGTGTTCTGAGAAATTCAGAATTGATTCAGATGATTTTAAATGAAGCTCACAGTAGTCGGTTATCTGTACATCGGGAAGTACGAAAATGTATAGCGATCTGAAACAACTTTATTGGTGGCTTGGTATGAAACGCAATATCTCTGAATTTGTTTCGAAGTGTTTAATCTGTCAGCAAGTCAAAGCTGAGCATCAAGTACCGACTGGGTTACTACAGCCGATTATGATTCCCGAGTGGAAATGAGACAGAATTATGATGGATTTTGTTTTGGGTTTGCCTCTGTCACCGAGTAAGAAAGATGCGGTCTGGGTAGTGGTTGATAGACTGACTAAATTTGCCCATTTCATTCTAGTACACACAGATTATTCGCTCGATAAGCTTGCTGAATTGTATATCTCCGAGGTTGTGAGATTGCATGGAGTACCTATTTCTATTGTTTCAGATAAAGATCCAAGATTCACATAGGGATTTTGGAAGAAGCTGCAAGATACATTAGGTACGAAGCTATATTTGAGTATTGCTTTTTATCTGCAAACAAATGGTCAATCCGAGCGGATCATTCAGATACTTGGGGATATGTTGAGATGTTGCATTCTGGAGTTCAAAGGTACGTGGGAACGATACTTGCTATTGATTGAATTTTCGTATAATAATGCTTTCAATCAAGTATAAAAATGGAACCTTATGAAGCTTTGTACGGTCGCAAATGCCGAACAAATTTGTATTGGGCTAAGCTCAATGAGAATAAGATACACGGGTTTAATTTGATCAAGGAAACTGAACAAAAAGTGAAAGTGATTCGCGATAGTCTTAAAGCAGCGTCAGATCGTTAGAATTCGTATGCAGACTTAAAACGGAAAGATATTGAGTTTCAAATTGGAGACAAAGTGTTTTTGAAAGTCTCACCGTGGAAGAAAATACTCCGAATCGGTCATAAAGTCAAATTGAGTCCAAGATTCATTGGGCCATATGAGATTATTGAGCGTATCAGACCGGTTGCTTACAGATTGTTGTTGCCATATGAGATAGAAAAGATTCATAACGTGTTTCATGTATCGATGCTTCGATGTTATCTATCAGACCCATCACGTGTGATTTCCCCATCTGAGATTGAGATTCGATCTGATATGACATACGAGGAAGAACTGATCCAGATTTTAGATAGCAAGGTTAAAGAATTAAGAAATAAGAAATTCTCTTTAGTGAAAGTCTTATGGCATTGACATGGGGTTGAAGAAGCCACGTGGGAGCCCGAGGATGCTATGAGAGAACGTTACCCAAACCTATTCACCAGTAAGATTTTCGGGGACAAAATCGCTAAGGGGGGAGAGTTGTAACAACCTAGTTTAGACCCTATTCGGAACAGTGGTTTTGGGACCACAAATCCGAGTCAAAAATATTTTAATATTATTTTTGATGTCTACAGCATGTTAAATTATATGTATGAAAATTTCATGTGAAAATTTTAGCGTTTGTATGCTCAATTTAATTAAAAGGACTTAATTGCGTAAATGCAAAACTAGCATGCTTTATGTAAAGGTACCTATTTGCTATGGCTTTTATTATATGATGTCTTTATGCTGTAATTTTACCATTGAAATTATGGGTGGACGATTTAGACATGTAACATATGGTTTAATAATTAATTTAGAAAGGTTAATAATAATTAATTTAAAAAGGTTAATATGGTAAATATGTTAATTAATGATAATATAATAAAACATTAAGTAAAAGTCATGCATTTTTATTCATCTTCGTGGCCGAAAGTTAAAAGAAAGAAACCATAGTTGAGGTTTGAGCATTTGGCACATTTGGGGCTTGATTTAGGTAAGTTTGAAGCTCAGTTTTTGATAATTTTTATGTTTTTGATATTGTTGATTTGCAAGTTAGCTAGCCCATGCCTTGATTTTCGGATACGAAGACGATTTTTGATTTTTCATTGATGAGAGCTTGTTGTTTTTGTTGTTTGATGATGAAAAATAATCTTTTGTTGTTAGATTATTAAGTTTAATTAAGTGATTTTTGGTAAAAATGTGTATTAAGGATTAAATCGAGAAATTTGTAAATTGAAGGGTCAAAATGTGAATTAAATGAAAGAAATGGGCTGCTATGAACCTTAGTAAAATTCGACTATACTAGAGCTTAATGAAATTATGTGTATTTGTGTTTTGTGAAATAGGGACTAAATTGTGAAAAATATGAAATGTAAGGGCTAAAGTGCAAATTACCCTTTTTGTGTTTTTGGGTGAATTTGAGTACATGTGTGAATAATTAATTCTAATTTATATTAATTTAGATCAAGAAAAGAGGAAATCAGAATTGGATCGGGGGAAATCTAAAGTTGTCGAATAGTCATTCTGGTTCATTCGTCTTCGTCCGAGGTAAGTTCATAAGTAAATAAATATTGTTAAATTGAATGTATTGATTTTTTAAATAGCCAAATTGAATTCTATGTATGTATAACTACTTATCCGAATTGAATTTAGCATGGAATGATGTGTTACGAGCATGAATCAATCGAGTTACGATGTCCGAAAGTCCCGCACGAACCTTAGGAATAGTTAGGATACATATGTCATGATAAAGGATTTCGATTTGTGATTTACATGTAAGACCATGTTTGGGACATCGGCATCGTATATGAGTTTATGTAAGACCCTGTCCGGGACAGTGGCATCGATAGTCGATTACATGTAAGACCTCATCTGGGACGTAGGCATTGTACGAGCTTTTTGAACTTTGTAAATTGAAGGGTCAAAATGTGAATTAAATGAAAGAAATGGGCTGCTATGAACCTTAGTAAAATTCAGCTATACTAGAGCTTAATGAAATTATGTGTATTTGTGTTTTGTGAAATAGGGACTAAATTGTGAAAAATATAAAATGTAAGGGCTAAAGTGTAAATTACCCTTTTTGTGTTTTTGGGTGAATTTGAGTACATGTGTGAATAATTAATTCTAATTTATATTAATTTAGATCAAGAAAAGAGGAAATCAGAATTGGATCGGGGGAAATCTAAAGTTGTCGAATAGTCGTTCTGATTCATTCGTCTTCGTCCGAGGTAAGTTCATAAGTAAATAAATGTTGTTAAATTGAATGTATTGATTTTTTAAATAGCCAAATTGAATTCTATATATGTATAACTACTTAGCCGAATTGAATTTAGCATGGAATGATGTGTTACGAGCATGAATCAATCGAGTTACGACGTCCGAAAGCCCCGCACGAACCTTAGGAATAGTTAGGATACATATGTCATGATAAAGGATTTCGATTTGTGATTTACATGTAAGACCATGTCTAGGACATCGGCATCGTATATGAGTTCATGTAAGACCCTGTCCGGGACTGTGGCATCAATCGTCGATTACATGTAAGACCTCATCTAGGACCTAGGCATTGTACGAGCTTTTCGAACTATCCGAGTATCCTTATTGATTCCAAATGGTTCAATGGGCAATATTAAGTTAAGATTGAATGTGAAATCGAGCTAAATGGTTCAGGTTCGTGCGAAGTTAAATGTTGATGAAAATAAGGTAAGTTTAGTACTTGAAATGATGTTATAAACTATGCATGATAAAAGAGGTGATTTATATGTGCATGTGAATATTCATATTCGGTCAAATGACATTATAATGTATAACTACTTAGTCGAATTGAATTTAGCATAGAATGATGTGATACGAGCATGAATCAATCGAGTTACGAAGTCCGAAAGCCCCACACAAACCTTAGGAATAGTTAGGATACATATGTCATGACATAGGATTTCTATATGTGATTTATGTGTAAGACCATGTCTGGGACATCAAAATCGTATATGAGTTCGTGTAAGACCCTGTCCAAGACAGTGGCATCGGTAGTCGATTACATGTAAGAACTCGTCTACGACTTAGGCATTGTACGAGCTTTTCAAGCTATCTGAGTATCCTTATTGATTCCGAACGGTTTAACGGGAAATATTAAGTTAAGATCGAATGTGAAATCGAGCTAAATGGTTCAGGTACGTGCGAAGTGAAATGTTGATGAAAATAAGGTAATTTAGTACTTGAAATGATGATATAAACTATGCATGATGAAATAGGTGACTTATATGTGCATGTGATTATTCATATTCCGTCAAATGACATTATAATGTTAATATTCAGGTGATGCTATATGAATTTGCAAGTATGATAAATGTATATGTGATTAAGGTTTGCCTGATTTGGCTTAGTTTAATTGAATTATGTATGTCGTTGAAATGATTTATTTGTTTATGACTTACTAAGCTATTCAAGCTTACTGTGTGTGTTTGTTCTTTGATTTATAGATTTTGTAAGCTAGTTGTGAGCTCGAGGATCGTCAAGGAAATCTGTCACACTATCGATCACTATTTCAGTATTACAAAACTTTGAAACTATGAACATATGGCATGTATAGTTTAATATTTTTTTGGTTGGTTTTGAGATTGTAAATATATGAGCCATGTGAAAATGGCTTGAAATGATGCTTATGTTTATGCATTTTCGGATGTGATATGAGTTCATGTCGGGTAATATGTTTCATAGTATAAGTGTGTGATATGCTTAATATATATGTTTTGGCATGAAGCAATTATATATGGCTTATGATTAGTTTATTTGGAAATCTTGATACATGTGGGTGTTGAATGTGTTTAGGTTTCGGATTGTTAAAGACTTATTATTGAGATGCATAATTTGAAACATGAATTGATCTGAAAATTGTTTATAATGTAAATTATGTATTCGGTAATATGATGAAATATAAGTGATGGTTATAAGCTATTTATGATTCGGCAATGGTGTTTAAATCATGTCATTAAATGTTTAGTTATATGTTAATGTTAAAACTGTGGTATTGTACATGTGTGGACTAAGTTAGGATATGAAAATTTGATTAAGGAATGTGGTTTTTGTGTCGGTTTGAAATGGCATGCTTGCATGGGTAATTTGGTTTTAAAATGATAAATAATATGTATATATATATATTCGGCTAAGGCTTTGGACTCATAATGATAAGTATGTGATATGGTATATAGCATAATTATATAATTATATTATGTATTCAATGTTGTCATGAATGACCGAATATGTATTCAATTGATTGGGTTGTGGTTGACTGATTAGGTACGAAAGGTTAAGGCAGATAATGAATATTCTACTTGAATGTTTTGGTCAGTTTATTTGGGTAGCTAAGAAGGTTAAGTTGATGATATATTCAGCATATGCTAGGTAGAATATTTATATACATATCCGTGATATGCTTTGTTGTGGTTAGGTAAACAAATGTCATAATGATAGGTTAATTAGCTAGCCAAGTAAAAAGTGAGATGAAAGGTTAGATATATGTAATTTGGGTTGGTAATTGAGTATATTAAGGATGCATATGAGTTTAAATATTAGTTGGTGAAATGATTGATTGATTTTAATATACTTATGTGCTAAGTTAAAAAATAGTACGTTAATATTTGACAGATGAAATAGACATATTGGTACATATTAGCTATATGAAATGAAATGATATATGTTTGCATGTTTTGAAGTATGCGCATATAATTTGAAAATTAATAAATTATCTTATACTTTGATTATTCTAATGCCATAAATGAGAAGTATACATATATGATTTGAATGGTAGAGTTATAAAGCATGTGAATTATGACTGTTCCGGGATGTGCTTTGGCTAGTAATGCCTTACAACCCTAATCCGGCGATGGATACAGGTTAGGGGTGTTACAGTGTGTTTCTTGATTAAGTGCCCTAATGGGTAACCTTGAATAAGAAATTGATGGATTATTGAATCGTACACCTCGAGTGTACTACTTGTGCATCCATCATAATTTGAATGATTCAATGGACATAAAACTCTTAACATGGTATGAGAATTGTGAGATGAAATGATAATGACTTGAATATGAAATGATAATGACTTGAAAAGAAATATTTCATGATGAGCTCATCTATGTTTACTTGATTGTGATGAGGATTTTTGGTGACTAACATGTTTGATTGAATGCATGTGTTTAGGCAATATTGCTAATGGATGAAAAACATGATTGTTAAGTTTAGTTTCCGTTATACAAACTTACTAAGCATGTAATGATTATTCCGTTTTATTTCCATATTTTATAGTGCTCGGAAGCTCGCGAAGGTTGGAAGATCATTGGAGCATCGTCACACTATCGACTAGCTTATTTTGGGTATACATAGTAAAATCATTTTGGTATAATGGCATGTATAGGATAACTTGGCCATTAGTGGCATGGAAATGATGTTTTGTAACCTAGCCATTGGAATGGCTAATAATGGCTTATTTTGGTATGATTAAGTAGGTTTTTATGATATAATCATATGTGATATGCTAAGTCTATGTGATCAAATAATGTTAATGCCTATGTTAATCCAAGGTAAGTTTATAAACACATATGCATGTAATGATATGCCATGATGAATGATGAAATTGTTTAATTTGAATGCTTGGAATGGTTGGTATTGGATGTGTGTTTCAAGTGCAGGTCTTAGGTGAAATTTTGGGTGAGAAATGAAGCTAGAAATGACTTCATTTTGTCCACACAGGCAGACACACAAGCGTGTGTCTAGACCGTGTGTGACACACGGCCTAGTAACATGGGCATGTGGTTAGGCCGTGTGTCCCTTGCACCTTAATTTTGAGAAACATAATGCTCAGAATTGAGCACACGGGCAGAGACACGGGCTTGTGTCTCAGTAATTTGTGTTACACGGCCTAGAACACGGGCATGTGTGCTGGCCGTGTGAAACCTGCACCTAATTTCGAATTAAATTAATTAACCACACGGCCTAGCACACGGGCGTGTGCTAAGGTCGTGTGCACAAGTCAGAGAGTTACACGGGGTTGAACACGGCCCGCAGCACGGGCGTGTCCCAGGGTCACACGGTCGTGTCCCTTGGACCACACGGGCATGTGAGCCCTGCACCTTGGAAAATTTTTTAAATGTCGCGAAAAATTCTTAGGGTCCCCGACTAAGTCCTAACTCGACTCTAATGCTCGTATTGGGTCTCGAGGGTCCAATTGAGGGATTTTTTGAATGATTTCGATTAATGAACAGCAATTTACAAGAATTATCTGAAAATTGTTTTGAAAGTTCCGGTGATGCTCTGAGACCCTGTTCCAACGGCGGATACGGGTTAGGGGTGTTACATTTAGTAACCCAAATTAGGTCTTTGACACGTCTTAGGTTTTCGTATTAATTTGATTATGAGGATGAAAATAGTATTGAGTACTTGGACACCACGTCATGGATATGTTGCACCATACAAGGTCTATAACGCAACACAACAAGCAGAATGTGCCTCATTTGGTTCATTTCATCCTTTGACGGCTCAGAAAGCTTGTGCATAACTCGTCCCTTACTCTTAAATCAATTAGGCCTATACTTTATCATCTTACACACTCAATTACTCAAATTAGAGCTACGTAAGGCTCGTGCCGGCCTAATAGGTCACAACACTCATAAAATGTGTTAAAAACACTTATTTTTACTAACTTTTAACACTAACTACTAAATACTGAAAATGTAATAAAAAATACTAAAAGTGCTAGAAAACAAGCTCTTTAAGTGCATAAATAAGACGAAATTTTTACTACATTTGACGTCAGGTCAGCAAGTAGAAAATAAATGGTGTCATTGAGGATAATGAACCAAGTACAAGTGAGCCAATTCATGTGGTGTAAATACTATGGCAATGAGATCGAGGAACCATCCGATTACAAACAAGACAAATATGAATGTTGAGCCATGAAGTAAAAGTTGGTTAACGTTGTGCTGATACAAGTTATAAACACTCACTAAGTTCATTTAAACTTACACATATGCTATTATGTATCGCAGGTAATAAAGGAAGTTCAAGATTTTGTAGAGGGACCAGGCTAGAATCCGCCATGCTCAAGCAAATTTACTTCTTCGTGGTAATATGTTTATAGTGGGGTGACCCAAAAGCAAAGTCTCAAGGTTAGAGTTGATACGAGCACGCCTCGGATCTCATTAAGCTCCGACAACGAACTCCTCAAGCTATTTGAAGTTCTAATGAGCCGATTGCAATATAAACTTTTCGTACGAGCTGTTTTGGCTTCTAATGCAAAACCTTGGTTCGAAACAAGGGCCAATACTCACAAAATCAGCTCAAAGCAACCATCCAACGAACCCATGCATTGTTGGCAAGTTGATCCTAGCTCATTTCCAGCTCCTCGAGCTCCGTCAAGCTCAGTTCAGCTCGTTTGAGTTTGTTTCAGCTCGTTTGAGCTCAACCAAGCTTACTTTCAGCTCGTTCTTTATTTCAATAAATTAAACTAAGTTTTAGTTTTATATTAATTAGTTTGCTACAACTCATTAACAAAAATCCTAGCTCAAATAAGTTCATTAAATGTTTTCACTTAGTTTGAGCTAGCCAAACTTAATGCTACTAGCTAGTCGTTAATAAATGTGTTTAGTTTAGCTTAGCATGATATTTATGATGTCTAGCTCATGCTCTTAACGTGTTCAGCCGAATATACATTGGGATTTAATGTGTTCATGTTTCTTGTAAGTTCAGCCGAATGTATTGAGCACATTTAATGAGATTCATGCACGACTAGGTACATGGATTATAAGAGTTCATGCATGAACGAATTTATGAATGGTGAGCTGGTTATTGGTGATCCCTAAGCAACCTTTTGGGCAAGATTTAAGTTCCTCAAGGTGTCTTTTTGGAAGAAAGAGTAGCCGAACATGGATAAGTTTATTAAATGATGATTTTCTAGAATTTTCAAGAATATTCAAGGCTAATCTTACTTAGTTCATAAGTTTATGAATGTGCCTTTTTGGCTGGACTTGTAAGGCCTATAAATTCGGCCATTTGCATTATGTAAAGGACTTTTGCCAAAATTATAGCCGAACCTTTGTTCTTGTAAGAATTTTCTTCTTTAAATCTCGTTTATGATTTCGTTGGCTTATCTACCTAGTAGTGGCGTCAACTGACTTCTTTTTACGAAACCTAACTTATCACTAATTTTAGTGTGGCATCCAAACAAACTTAATACCGAGGTTCCTATCTGCTTAGATAGTGGGTCGAGGTCCAACTTCTTTTCAACCATCCCAACTTAAGAACCAATCACTTCCTATCCCATCGCCACACTCAAAACCATTCCAATTCTTCTTTCAACCCACCCTTAACCCCCTCATCATAATCCTTTGTTAAACCATTTGCAACCGACCCCTAAGCCTACGATAAGGCCTTGGCAAGTCCGAATACGAAGTTATAAGAGAAAAGTTTGAGAGGTAAAAGGCACAAGTGTGTGAGATTATTCGAGTGAAGAAAAAGCCTGTAAAGAGTGAAAACACAAGCGTGAGTGAAATCCAACAATTTTCCTTTTCGAGTGAATAGTAAGATTTTGTTGTGAGGACTTTACTTTTGTTTTTTTCTAAAAAATTTTATTTTTAGCAATAACATCATGTCTTGCGAAGAATTTATCGAATCAGAGTTCCAATATTTGGTGTAAGAAACACGTAGAATGGTGAACTCTAAATTTGACAAAATACATGAAAGATTAGACCAAGTGGAACAAAAAGATCAACGAAAACGAATGTTTTCAAGTCAGAGAGCGAAATCGAGAACATCACGGAGATATACATTTGATGACTACTCGAGAAAAGATTTCTATTGTGATTCCTATTCGCCAACGACTTCGAGACAAAGAGACCTATACTATGACTCCTACTCATCGAAGAATTCGAGAAGAGATTTCAATCGAGATTCCTTTTCATCAAGGAATTCGAGATGGAGAGAAGCCGATTTTGATTTTGAATCCTTCCGAGAAGATGTGCGAGATGAAAGATACACCTTTGCAAGAACTCTAAAGAAAACATCCACGGAGAGATCTTCACATAGGATTATTCGTAAACCATATGTAAATGATTTTTCTTCTTTTGAACAAAATAATTATTCTCCTGAATATTTTGTGTCCTCTTGTAAAAATAAAACGAGAAAAGAAAAAGACAAAAAGCAAAAAGAGATCAAAAGAAAAGAGAGGCAAGAAAAGATTATGAGAGAAAATAAGAGGATCTTGAATGAAATTGAGAAAAGAAACAAAGAAATGAAAGAAAAAGAGGAAGAGAGGAAACAAAATGAGATTGAAAAAGAGATTAAACAAGAGAATGAAAAAGAAAAAGAGTTTGATCAAAAGAAAAAAGAGGAAAAAGAAATTGAGGTAAAAAAACGAGTGTTCCCAAAGAAAAAGATTCGAGTGGAAAAGATGTTAGTGAGCAAGCGAGGATTGTTTCTACTAACGCACCTATTAGTTTTTCTTGTGATATCTCTTCCCAAGTTTTTGAAAATCCGTGTGACTAATTCCAGCTTCAATACCTTCCCAACGAGTGGCAATTTTGATTGTACAAGAAAGGTAAGAACGAGAATGACAACTGGCCACTTGTGTCCAAAGGTAACTGAGGTAAGGACTCTATGATTATCGAGTCACGATCATTTGATTTAAAAGCTACTAATAAAGATTTTGATGGTTCAATTTCTGAAAGGTCTCCAAATTTTGATTTGGTTAGTTATTTTTCAACTTTTGACGTTAATGACCTTGTTTCGAAAAGTGCCATGAAAGTTTTATCTTATGACATGTTTAACCCTTCTGTTAGGTTGGTTTCACCTATGCGAATTATGGAGGTGTGTGATAAAAGTTTTGCACATACAAATTTTAATGTGTTTGAATACTTAAAATCTTTGAATATATGTGCTAAACCTTTTTGCTTAAGCATGCCTATTCGATTGGTCTGTGCTGGATTTGATCTTTTGAAAAGTCACATGTTTACAATTTCTTTGTTCGACATATGTGTTCAAAGGTTTTCGCATACAATGAATAATTCGTTTGATTTTGCCCTTCAAGAGAAATCTTTGAATTTTTGTGCAAAATTTCCATCTTTCGATTTGCCTGTCCGGTTGAGATTCTTGAAGTATGAGTTTTTGCATATTTGTCTGCCTAAACTTTCGTTGTTCTATTTTTGTGATTTATTTGAGAAAGTGAAACTCTTGCTGTATATCAGGCTAAGTGACCAAAATCGAGTCTTTAAGCCGGGAGTTAGCCACTTTAAGTTGTTACTAAGAGAAGGTAAGCATCATAATTCCCCTGTAAATAAATTGGTTGCACCTATTCATCTGATTCGAACTTTATCTTCATTTCTGAAAATAAATCCTGTGGTGAGCTTACAAAATCAAAATCAAGTTTTTTATTCTGGAAATTTTGTTTTTAATCTCAGAATCGGTTCATGCTATCCACTTGTGAATAACATCTTAGCATGTCCTTTTAAGTATATCCTTCCTGATGGTATTGACATTTTCCATTTTTGTGGAGATTACATTTTGAAAAGTGTAAATTGTCTTTTTAACTTTTTACCTTTTCAGGTTTATTTGAGTCTGAAATATCGATTACATTACCTTGCTAAGGAGCGAAGGCTTGTTCTGCAAGAACGAGGTAAATTCGAACTTTCGCCATGTAAAGGTAAGTCAAAATTGTCTTTATTTTGTTTGAAAAGTGAAGAACTCGGTGTTGTTAAAAATGACTTGGTGGAAAGTGGCCACATTATTTATCTTGCTACTGTACGTCCAATCAACCAAATATGGCAAGGTGAGGATGTTCAAATTGAAAAGCCAAGTAAATGTGTTATTTGTTTTGGACCTATTTGAATGTTGTGGTTGAAACAAGGAATGAATATTCGTTTGCAAGATTGCGTGACTAATCAATCTTTGGCCCCCTTCTCTTCAATTGTTCATATTGATGGCATATCGAACTTGTGTGACAATGTGAAGTATCCATGTTATGACTGAATAAGATTTATGCCATATGACCTTTGGATTAAATTTTATATATGCTATTTGAATACTTTGCATTTGTTATTGCCAAATATGGTTTGTGTGATATCTTTTATCCCATTCGACCGAGGAAAGCTACGTAAGAAGGTGCATTTTCAAATGGACAAATGTCTCAACTTAAGGGCAAGTCGCCCTTAAGAGGGGGGAATGATACGAGCAAGCCCCGGAGCTCATTAAGCTCCGACAACGAGCTCCTCAAGCTATTTGAAGTTCTAATGAGCCGATTGCAATATAAACGTTTCCTAGGAGATGTTTTACCTTCTAGTGCAAAACCTTGGTTCGAAACAAGGGCCAATGCTCACAAAATCAACTCGAAGCAACCATCCAAAGAACCCATGTATTGTTGGCAAGTTGATCCTGGCTCATTTCTAGCTCTTCGAGCTCCGTCCAGCTCAATTCAGCTCGTTTGAGTTCGTTTCAGCTCGTTTGAGCTCAACCAAGCTTACTTTCATCTCGTTCTTTATTTCGATAAATTAAACTAAGTTTTAGTTTTATATTAATTAGTTTGCTACAGCTCATTAACGAAAATCCTAGCTCAAATAAGTTCATTAAAAGTTTTCACTTAGTTTGAGCTAGCCAAACTTAATGCTACTAGCTAGTCTTTAATTAATGTGTTTAGTTTACCTTAGCATGATATTTATGATGTCTAGTTCATGCTCTTAACATGTTCAGCCGAATAGACATTGGGATTTAATGTGTTCATGTTTCTTGTAGGTTCAACCGAATGTATTGAGTACATTTAATGAGATTCATGCAAGGCTAGGTACATGGATTATAAGAGTTCATGCATGAACGAATTTATGCATAGTGGGCTGGCTATTGGTGATCCTTAAGCAACCTTTTGGCCAAGAGTTAAGTTTCTAAAGGTGACTTTTTGGAAGGAGCAGCCGAACATGGACAAGTTCATTAAATGATGATTTTCTAGAATTTTCAAGAATATTCAAGGCTTATCTTACTTAGTTCATAAGTTTATGAATGTGCCTTTTCGGCAGGACTTGTAAGGCCTATAAATTCGGCCATTTGGATTGTGTAAAGGACTTTTGCCAAAATTATATCCGAACTTTTGTTCTTGTGAGAATTTTCTTCTCTAAATCTCGTTTAAGATTTCGTTGGCTTATCTACCTAGTAGTGGCGTCAACTGACTTCTATTTTACGAAACCGAACTTATCACTAATTTTAATGTGGCGTTCAAACAAACTTAATACAGAGGTTCCTGTCTGCCTAGATAGAGGGTCGAGGTCCAACTTCTTTTCAACCATCCCAACTTAAGAACCAATAAGTTTGGGGTCGATATTTGCTAATATTGGTTCAACTTGTTCTTAGGCAACCATTTACCATATTTCTTTCCATTACCAAAACATTTCGACCAACCATATTCTTTGTTTACTTGCTGAACCAAAACCAAAACTTCCAAACATTCTAACTCTTCTCCTTCTTGAACCTAAACTTCTTAACCAATTTTGAACTCGAACTTAGACATCCAAATCTTCCTAAACCGAACTTACTTTCTTCCTTCAACTTCCAACGACACTTCTTCGTAAACGATCGGGCATCTTACAAATGACTCCAATCAAACCAAGGCGAGTTCGTATCAAGAGTCGTACTTGTAATTAGCTATGATAAGAATATTATTTTCAAACCAAGCAAATATTCAACATGTTTAAGCTACCTTGTAAAATATTTTGTATCTTAGATTAAAGTTACATAATCGAAATGAATTATAGTATGTGGCGAAATAAAATATTTTCAGTTCTCTTTAATTTTAGTTGTTAAAGTCTTCTGTTGTAATGATAATATTATCCAATTTGATGAATTTTTAATTATCTTAAATTAGCGTAACTAAATTCTAACAAAATATACTCATTTTTTTAAACGCACGAAATTCAAAATTAAATCACTAATTTGGTGTGGTACCAAATATCCAAAAAACGGGCTTACGTTTGCAAATTTCAGCATCAGGGCATACAAAGTAGAATCAAAATTTAATATAAACTTTTAACAGAAGTAGTAACAAATTTGACTTCGACCTCAATAAAAATTTTATTTATTCTTTCAATTAAAAGGTGTAAAGACAACAACAAAAAAAAAAGAAATTGATTAAAATGGAAAATTTTATTTCTCCCCAAAAAGATGTTAATAATTATTATTTGTATCGCAATCAAAGGAATCATGGGTGTGACCGGCAGCTGGTTTAGAACACCTTGGAGTAGTGTAGAAAAAGGTGCCGAGTTGATATTTAACCAAATCACGATACAGAACAGTAGGCCTGACCGGGAGATTGACGCCGGTGATTCCTCCGGCGAAGTTTGTCGGAATGTTGCAAGTAAGATGTGTGGAAGACACTAACCTAACCAAGCATGATTTTGGTTGCAATTCTTTCCCATTTATGTATTTGTTGACAGCCATACTGAAATTCCCTTCTTCATCGCTTTCATCCCTAGCATAATATATGATTCTACTTCTATCATCCTTGCACGTCACTGATACTTTACCGCCTGCAAATCATTAATTTGAAATTTTCAAAAATAGAGATTACATCCTTATTTCTTGTGAATTATGATTTTCATTCATGTATTATATTCAACTTGGATTTAATTTTTCATAATTTGGTCATTAGTAATGCTGCTTTAATCCAAGTCACTTTGTTAAAGAATTTTGTTAGTCAGCTTACGTGATTTTTTTTTTTTAAATTATGAAGTTTGAAATTTTTTGTTATTTAAAAGATGAAGTTATGCCGACTTAATCTTAATTCGATTAACATTGTTATTATTACCAGTGCAGGAAAATATAGGTTCAAGTATATTAAAATATCTTTTATTCGGAGAAAGATTATGGCAGTTCTAATAAAAAAACATAAAGTTATGATAATTAAAATAATTGTAATTTAAAAAAATTCAATTTATCCTCACAACTTAAATTTTTTAGAAAAGAAAAAACATATTGAATAAGTACCAAAATTTTAATGGTATTAGTGATTTCAGCTTACGAATAACATTAATAATAATATTACTAAAATATGCCAAATCCTTAAAGCATGTGTTCTAAATCTCCATTTTCAGTAAAGTGCATGGTAAACCAATCATTTGCAGCCTAATTCTAAAAAGCAAAAAAAAATGATACCGAAATCTAAATTTGACCATACTCATCTTCACTATCCATTTTCACTATTCATATATTATGAAATATTTAAAAAGATTATACTAATATATAAATACATTATAATTAAAATATTGTATTATTTAATTTGAACTCAACCTTCCAGAGGTAAAATTTATTTTATCCAAGCTTATTTGGGCTATAGGGACTCGGATCAAGCAATAGAGGTTTAGTATTTGGATAAAAGAAATCAAACTCAGCCAAATTTGTTTTTGACATTAGAAAGAAAAAATAAAATATAATGTAATATGAAGTTGAAGAAATGAAAGAACCTTTGATGGGTTGAGAGCCGTGAGTCCATTCTCCATAGCTTTTGGTGCAGTCCTGGCACATGACTTTCCCACCCAGATGTATAACTTGGACACCAGCAACCACCGTGCCTACTGCTTCATTAAAGCTGCATCCCATTAAAAGTGAGGCCGCAATTAACATCATCAACACCTTCCTTGCCATCTTAATTTCTGTCTCCACTCTTCTTTTTCTTTCTTTTGAACGTACTTCCTTTTGATATATATATATATATATATATATTTTTAAGAGTAGGAATGGAACGGCACTACTTGAGACGTGCAGTCCATTTTCCATTAGATTATTTTGGGTTGTTTATATATAATATATTGAGCCAACATCATGATTGAATTTTTTAATTCATTACATATATTATACCAAGGTTAGTCAAGTGCTTTTGATAGGAAATAACATAACAACCTACGTCAAGGGGCGCACTTAATTTTTATTTTTTCATTTTTTATCATATTTTTTTAATCAATTTAAATTTATAAAATTATATGGAAATCCTATTTTGCAAATAACAATTATCCCAACATAAAAAGAAATTCTCTCAATAAAATTGATTTTATCTCAAAAATTTAAATTGCTAGATGAATCAAACTTTTTTTTTTTAAATTTTCTTATCACTAGACGTTTGTATTAATATACAAAACTGACGCATGTATTATTTACACAAATAAACAGTAAAAAAATTAGTAAATATTTTCAATTACCACAGTCACGACATTAATTCAAAGATTGTATAATTCCCACTCTATAAATAAGTATATATTGTCAAATTAAAAAAGAAAAAACAAAGCACTCCGCCACAAATCACAAATGCAATATTTGTTTCTACTTATTTTTAAGATTTTCTATTCAATATTTAATATTCAACCATCCTTATTTAATTTTTTTTTCTTCAATCTTTTCTATTAAATTTTAGCATAATTTTTCAAAATGAAAAGCGAGAATTTTGAACAAATTATCAAACTTGATCCAAGGTTTGCCTTTTTTTTTAATACATTACATTATTTTGATGTCTCGTATGTGTTTTTCAATATGAGTTACTATTAAAGTTGTATGACCCAAATTCTTATTAAATAAAATAAGAGATTGTATGCAAGTCAAGTTAAACAAAATATATTTGCTTTTAGAAGATTTAGTGTTTAGTAGTATAATATATTTAGTATTTATTAGCATTATTTATTTGACCTACAAATTTATCCTATAAATAAACTCTTTTACAACATTAGAAAAACACCCATTAAAAAATTAGAACTCATAACATTTTTGGAGAATTTTGTGTTTACGTTTTGAGGGTTCTTTGTTTTTGGGTTTCGAGGTTTAGTTTTATCTCCATCTTTTGTACTCTTCATTCTTTTGTCATTATAGTAAAATTATCTTTGTCTATGGTTTTTTATCCTCTTTGGATCCCAACAAGTAGTATCAAAGCTAGTTCAAATTTCGTAGATCAGCCCGCTCTGATATGGTAGCAAAAAAGTTTGACATGAGAAGTTCGATGGTGTCACAAATTTCAATCTATGGCAAGTTCAGATGATGGCAATTTTAGTTTATACCGGCTTGAAAAAGGTCGTTACCGAGAAAAAAACATAGGAATCTAGATTAGACAAAATGGAAAGAGCTTAATGAAAAGGCTCTGTCTGTAATCTAGTTGTGCCTCGGGAATAGGATATTTTAGGAGGTGTTGATGGAAAAAAACCTCATCCACCTTGTGGAAAAGGTTAGAAACTCTTTATGGGACCAAGTCTCTAGCTAACTGTTTAGTGTTGAAACAATGTCTATTTACGTTTCGCATGAATGAAGGTGAAATTCTTAGAGATCATATCAGTCAATTTATTACTCTTTTGAATTATTTAAAGAATGTTGAGGTTAATATTTACGATGAAGATCAAGTTATGCTATTATTGTGCTCCTTACCCTCTTCATACAAGTTTTTCAGGGAGACCCTGATTTATGGTAAAGACAAGCTCTTGTTCAAGGATATGAAGGGTCATTAGTTGAGTAAAGACAAACTCGACAATGAGTTTTGGTTATGATAACAAGGTAGATAAGCAAGCTTCGGTTTTGGTAGCATCAAAGAAACGAGACAAAATGTGTCACTATTGTAAGAAATAAGGTCATATCAAATAAGGTTGTTATAAAATGCGAAATAAAAGAGCTGTTGAGAGTAACAAGGAAGACGTAGTTGGTGCTAATTTGGCTGACGAAAGTGGTGATGATTTCTTGATAGTGTCAATAATTAATAGCTCTGAGCTTACATCTGAGTGGATCCTAGATTTAGGATGTTCTTTCCACATGTGTCCCAACAGAGAATGGTTCTCCACGTGCAGCTCGATTGAAGGTGGATTTGTGCGCATAGGAAACAATTCATCTAGTAAGGTAATCAGTATTGGTACTGTTAAAATTGGGATGCACGATGGGACAGTTAGGACACTCTCAGATGTCAAGTATGTATCTGATTTACGAAAGAATCTCATCTCCTTGAGTACTTTAGACTTGAAAGGTTGCAAAATCAACATCGAGTCGAGCGACATTAAGGTGTCTCGTGGAGCTCTCATTTTGTTAAAAGGTAAAAGGACCGGCAATCTTTATATTCTGAAAATTTATATAGTGATCGGTGAAACCAGATGTCCCTTATTGATTACAGAGTTGAAGTCAACTCTTTGGAGCGGAGGCAACTTGGTCATAAAAAGGAAAAAGATATGACTGTTTCATTGAAGAGAGGTTCTCCTTTGGATGCAGGTTTTGAAAAGTTAGGGCTCTGTGTTTTTGAAAATCAGACTCGAGTTAGTTTTGATTTGACAGTGCAGAAGTCAGAGGTTAGAAGTTCCAGCTCTAAGCACAGATTCGACTCAGTTAATTCCCTGCATTGGTCAAGATAAGCTTGTGGCTGGATTTGGTAAAGATGGCGTTGTGAGAATTAGTGTAAAGATGGAGATTGTTAGAGTTGTGTAACCCAAATTCCTATTAAATAATATAAGGGATTGCTTGCAAGTCAAATTAAACAAAATATATTTTCTTTCTAGAAGATTTAGTATTTATTAGTATAATATATTTAACATTTATTAGAATAATTTATTTGACATACGAATTTAGCCTATAAATAGGCTCTTTTACAACCTTAGAAAAACATCTATTAAAAGGCTAGAACTCGTAACGCTTTTGGAGAATTTTGTGTTTAAGTTTTAAGGGTTCTTTGTTTTCAGGTTTTGGGGTTTAGTTTTATCACCATCTTTTGTACTCTTTGTTCTTTTTCCATTGTAGCAAAATTATCTTTGCCTGTGATTTTTTATCCTCTCTGAAAGGGCTTTTCCATGTTAAATTCATATGTTCAATTTCTCAATTTCTTTCGCTATTTTTACTTGTTTGTTGCTTAATCGGGTTGATCCCAACAGTTACAAACTTAATTATTTATTCTCAAATATATTTCTTGGGATGAACCTTCTTGAAAAACCATATCATATATATAATATATAATATTCCTTAATTTTTAAAGGTATGCAAACTAATTTGAAAAAAAAAACAATAATATAGCTAAATTATGCAAATAACTTACTTAATTCAAACATACCTGTAAACTAATACATTACAATTAAGGATACAAATTTAGGAAATTAAAATATATATATGATTTTAATTTTTTTTAATCGTGAGAGTGCATAATTAAAGATTGTATGCATTAAAACAATCAATGAAAATATAATTTTCTCCAAAAGATCAATAACAATATATTCGAAATTTCACACAAAGTTTAAATGTTTAAACTTTCTCCCACTATAACCAAATCTCTGAACAAATACAAAATTATATTTAAGGATGCAAAAAATATTAACCGAATATCAAATTTCTTTTCATTTACACAATTATTGTTCTTCCAAAAACCAACATCTCTAACAAAATTCTCAAATGTTCTAATCTATAAATAAACACAAACCAACATCTTCATCGATTATGAATTTCTCTAACTACATAATAAAATATCTAACGTAAACATGGTTTTCTAACTGATAAATTCACCATATTCTTTTTTCCTCACCTTAATCTTCCAAAAGAACAAAAATAATCCTAACTTTGGGGGGAGGGGGCAAAATGCTTTTTTTAAGAGGGTAGTTGCTTTCATCTCATTCATATTTTATTTCATAGTAGAATATTGTGTAACACCTAGATATTTGGTATTAAGTTATTGATTTTAAAGTCCTTTAACACCTAGATATTTGGTATTAAGTTATTGATTTTGAAGTCCTTTAAGGATGATGTTATTCTTATATAAGTTTGTGAAGACTATTGTAACACCCCTAACTCATATCCATCTCCGAAACAGGGTTACAGATCATAACCGAAGTTTACAATTCAAATGGACAGAAATTTCAACCATTTCATATCATAATAATAAGCATATTAAACCCAAGTCAAAACATACATATTGTCCCTTAAACGAGCCCTCAAGGCCCTAAATATACGGTAGAAACAAGTCGGGACTAAATTTAAAACTCAGAGAATCTTCTAGGAAACAAGAAAAATTTTCAACACTGCAGGGGTCACACGGCCAAGAGACACGCCCTTGTCTCTGGCCGTGTGGGCATTCGAAGTAGGGACACACAGCCTTGTCCATGCTCGTGTCCTAGCCCTTGTTTGTGCCCATGTAACTCATCGACTTGGGTCACACGGCCAAGCCACACGCTTGTGTGCCAAGCTGTGTACCCTTCAAAATAACCTCATACACCCATGTGCCAGGCCATGTGCTAGGCCGTGTAACAGCCTAACTTGCAACCCTTTGAAAGCTACAGAGGACACACGCCCGTGTCTCTACTTGTGTGGACAAAAATAGGTCATTTTACAAGCCATTTTTCTCACCCAATTTAGCATGTACCTACACACAATATTGTACATATTTACAAGCCATAACCAGACATCCAAATCAAGCATAAACAAGTCATTTACATATGGTATAAATTCATACAACCAATATGCCCTTAAGCACCTTAAATGACTAAATGCAAACATGTATAATCATGTACTCATTGTGGTCAAAATGATAAACTAACTTCCAATTAGATTTGTATTAATTCACTCCATTTAGTTTACTTACCAAAACTCTCACTTGGTACCAAATATGCCATTCTAAACTAGCACCAAATCACCATATAAGTCATGTATACTATAGTATCAAATCACCACAAATTCATCATATCATAAAACACAATTAACTATCATTTTACCTTTCATTATTCAATTACAAAACAAGCCACACATCAACCATGTTAATGCTACTTATATACTTACCAAAATATGTCAATACACAAGCCAAAACAAATGACAATATTCACAAGAAATCATATAGGCTAACATTAGCCAAAATACCTATACATTCTATTATAACCAAAATTAAGCAACCAAATGTACCAAAACAGCCGATGGATAGTGTGGTATAGCTCTGACAAGCTTCCAACCCGAACATGTAACAGCCCGATTTTGGGCCTAGTCTAAACAGTGGTTTCAGGACCACAAATTCGATGCAGAAAAATTTATTTTTCTTATATTTTTATGGTATACAATTTCATGGAATGATTTTTTGAAAATTTCGTTCGAAAATTTTGACGTTTGAGCATTAAATTTAGTAAAAAGGAATAAATTGCAAAAAGTGCAAAACTTGAGTTCTAGAAGCTAGAGGTGTCTAATTGCTATGAAATTTTAAATTGAAGGTCCTTAGATAGTAATTATACCTTTTGTTAAGTTAGTGGACAAAATTGGACATGAAGTAAGAGAAATTTTATGTTTTAAGAAAAGGGCATTTTGGTCATTTAGTAAATAAAGACAAAAATAACTAATAATGTAACACCCCAAAATTTGGATTTTTGATTCTGTTAGAATATGATACAACTGTGTATCTATTTCAGTGGTTATGTGTTCTGGATGTGTGTGAGAGGTCCCAAGTTCAAGCCCTAGCTTGGGAAAAATTTTGGTTTTTATTTGAATAAGGCCTTCTCTTTGGTTGTTAGGCTTATAAGTTTTTGTTTATTAAAATATGCAAGAATGAGCCTGTTGGTCTAGTGGATAAGTGGAGTGTTTCTGTGAGGGAGGTATTGGGTTCGAGTTTGAGTAGAGGCAGTATTTTTGTTGCTAATACCGTGAGAGTTTTTGAGTTGGCTTGGGATTCTGAGTATTTGCCACAGTTGAGATTTAGTGGGAGCAAAAAAAAGGATTTGGGAGTTACCCAAATACTCTGCTTTTCTCTCTCTGGCAAATTTCTCTGCAATTTTCCCCCTCTCCACATTTTTTCTTTCTTCTTCTTTCTTTTCTTCCAGATAGAAATTTCCTATTTGCTGCTGATTTTACTTCTTTCTATTATTAGTTTTTGGCCGTTTTCCATCATCTCTACTCATCTCTGCGTTTGGCGTAAATACCGTAAGGGTAAGGGTGAGTTTAGTTTCATTTTATGATTGTTGGGGTTGTTAAGAGGTTGTTTTCTATTTAGGAGGCAATCAAGGTGTTGTGGATTGCTAAAACGATGCTCTAATCAGCGAGGAACTGCCGTTGTTCGTCAAAAGTAAGGTCGTCGTTAACTTTCGGGTGTTGCCTATTCTTTGTGACTCGGTTTAGGTGACTAATTAAGTGATGTGTTGTTCGATATTAGGTTCTGGAGTGCTCGTGGTTGCGTTAGCTTCGAAACGATACCAGGTGTGTACCCCGACCACGTAGAAAATAAGAATCTATGAAAGCCAAAAATGATTCTGTCGACGTCACACAGGCGTGTGGTCGCCCATGTGGTAGGTTGTGTGGTCGATGAACCAGGCTGTATGCACGCGATACAAGCACGACGGACACGACCGTGTGATGGCTGGCGAGGCCGTGTGTGAGAGACGGTCTTGGCCAATTGGGTCGTGTGGACCACACAGGCTTGTGGGCCAACACGGGTGAACCACACGGGCATGTGGGAATTTAGACCATGCCATGTGGCCACATGGGCGTGTGAGCCTATCTTTCTGAAATGTTCTGTAAGGTTGCACGGGTCACCCAAGTTAACTGTGACCTATCGAAGGGTCAGTAAGCAATACTTAGACCCATGTTTTGTGATATGATATTGTGATGTATGTGTTACCATGTTACACCTAGCATGTATATCTATACTATTTTGAATATAAATGTATGATCTGTTTACCTGCATTATAGCATGCTACACTGTATGATGCATTGCATCGGGGTGGGTTTGATGAAGTGAAAGTTTATAAAATAATCTTACTGAACTTGGCATATAATTTCTTATCTATCAAGGTTTGTAAAACAGTTCTCAGATGCTCCGCGTGATCACTCTCATCACGTGAATAATTTAGTATGTCTTCGATAAAGACCACCACGAATTTATCCAAATACGGTCGAAAAATGCGGTTCATCAAATCCATAAACATCGCAGGAGCATTCGTTAAACCAAAGGGCATGACGAGGAACTCATAGTGCCCATACCTCGTCCTAAATGCGATTTTTGGTACATCTTTCTCCTTAACCCTTAGCTGGTAGTAGCCAGACCTTAAATCGATCTTAAAAAACACTGTGGCTCCCTTCAATTGATCAAAAAAATTGTCGATCCTTGGTAAGGGTTACTTGTTCTTCACAATCACTTTGTTAAGTTGTCAGTAGTTTATGCACAATCTCATCGATCCGTCCTTCTTCTTCATAAAAAGTACCGGAGCACCCCATTGTGAATAGCTCGGTCTCACGAAACCTTTATCCATTAGCTCTTATAATTGAGTCTTCAACTCCTTCAACTCCGTTGGAGCCATTCTATACGAAGCAATCGAGATAGGTGCCGTACCGGGGACCAACTCGACACCAAACTCAACTTCTTTGATCAGGGTCAATCCGGGCAACTCTTCCGGAAACACATCTTGATACTCATACTACTGGCACTGTCTTGATTTTTACTTCAGATTCTTTGGTGTTAAACACAAAGGCTAGGTAGGTCTCATATCTTTTTCTCAAATATTTCTCGGCAGTCAAAGACGAGATTAGCACTGGTGAGTTATCCGGTTCACTTGATTCAACTCGAATAATATCCCTATTCTCACTTTTCATTTCAATGAACTTGCTACCACAATTGACTATCACATTATAACTAGTCAACCAATCCATGCCAAGAATTAGATCAAATTCATCAAACGGTAGTAGCATGAGGTTAGCTGGAAAACAATGACCTCTAATCATCAAAGAACAACCTCTACACACTTTATCCACTATCACATGCCTGCCTAACGGGTTTGACACTTTTATCACAAATTCAGTAGACTCAATAGACATATTCATACTGGGTACTAATTTCATGCATACATAGGAATGGGTAGACCCCGGATCAATTAAAGAAATAACAGAAATATCGTGAAGAGAGAAAGTACCCGTAATCACATTTGGTAAAGATGCCTCTTTATGAGCGCGAATGGCATAAGTCCTTGCAGGCGCACGACCCTCGGACCTCACAGCTGAATCTCTAGGGGCACCTCTACTGCCAGCCCTACTATCAGGGTTCTTCTATGGTCTACCCCTCGTAGGAGCACTACTCGCCCTCACTTCTTGCTTTTTTTCTTTCTCATCTAATTCAGGGCAGTCTCGGATGAAGTGGTCTAGTGATCCACATTTGAAGCACCCTCTCTCATTTCCTCGAAAATCGCTGAAATGATGCCTATCATACTACGAACGCTCCGGCCTATTTGGCCGAGCACTACCAACACTCGCAATAGAAGTGGTTGAGCTTTAAAAGCCGTATTCTGCTTATTCTTGCTCTTATTTAAGAACCCCACTAATGCGTTTGATCAGGTAGGAAATTCTCTCGATCTCTTAGATGAGGTCTATTGTGATTTCCCCATCTACTTTTTCCTCGAGTCTCGGGACTCGATGTCAGCTCTTCTCTTTTCCTTAGCCAATTCCTCGGCCTTATATGTTTTTTCCACGAGCATCACAAATTCACTCAATTCTAAGATGTCAACTAATAAACGAATATCTTCATTCAAACCATCTTCAAACCTCTTACACATAATAGCTTCTTTAGATACACACTCCTGTGCATATTTGTTGAGTCTCACAAACTCACGCTCGTACTCTGTCACTGTTTTACAACCTTGCTTCAGATCTAAAAATTCTTTCCTTTTCTGGTCTATAAACCTCCGGCTAATGTACTTCTTCCGAAACTCTTCCTAAAAGAATTCTCAAGTTAACCTCTCCCTTGGTACAATCGACACAAGGGTGTTCCACCACTGGTAGGCCGAGTCTCGTAGGAGCGACACTGCGCACTTCATACACTCCTAAGGTGTGCACGATAACCTGTCAAATACCCTAATGGTATTTTCCAACCAGAACTCTACTATTTCTGGGTCCTCGTCAATTTTAGCCCGAAATTCCCCGGGCCCTTGCTTTCGTATTTTATCAACTGGGGGTTTCTCTCTCCTAACCATATCCACTCCTTGTGGGGCTACAAGGGCATACTGAGGAATCGGAGGAGGTGAGGGAGGTGGAGTGTTTGGATTCGCACGAACAAACTCCGTGTACGAGGCACCTATCATGTGGAGGTAAGCTTCTCTAGCCCCTCCGCCCTGACTCAGTGTCACAGGCCCACTATCTACTGGCGCGGTCCCTTCAGTGGGAGCTAGCGTATTACTTTTCACATCATCCGCCATAGCTACGCCAGGATCCATTTACAATATGTTAAACATAATTTATAATCGTTAAGAGCAGTCACACTATCCATATACAACTATGGCATGTATGGCTAGACCTGTACCCATGCTAGGTTAGTTCTAGAACTGACTAAACTATAGCTCTGATACCATTAAATGTAACACTACACACTCAAGTCTGACGCTGGGATGGGATACGAGGCGTTACCTCACTTAAACAATGCATTCCAACATTTTTGAATCGTCAAGACTTAACCAAATTTAAATTTTTTTTCCAAACTTTGTCTAAACTTCTAAACATGAGCCTACGAGGCCTCAAACGACCTTTAGAATTCATTCGGGACCAGCTCGGGTCCTTAACCACTTTTAGAAAAATAACCTTTAAAACAGGACCCACACCCGTGTGGAAGGGCAACACGCCCGAGTGGTCATTATGACATGGCCCTTCTGATGGCCCGTGTGACACGCACGGCCTCAGCATCTAGGGACACGCCTGTGTCCCATGCCTGTATGAATTAAATTCCAAATTTGAACCTACAGGGGTTTTTACACGGCCTGGCACACGCCCGTATCTATGGACTGTGTCCTTCACACGGCCATGACACGCCCGTGTCCTAGCCCGTGCCTAAAAACCTTGACATTCTATTTCTGACGTCAGCAATCCTTAAGGGTTACACGGCTAAGGCACACGCTCTTGTGCTAAGCTGTGCTCTTCACATGATTGAGACACATGGACGTGTCTCTGCCCGTGTATTTACTACCATGCATACCAACTTGTAATATTTATGTGCAGGGGATACATGACCTATCAACACGCCCATGGGGTAGACCGTGTGTCACACACGGCCTAGACACACGCCCGTGTGTCTACCCGTGTGGACAAAAATAAGGCTATCTACCAAGCCTTTTGCCACCCTGAAACACAAACTAATGCCAACCAACATATCAAAGTCTAACTAAATATGATTTCTCAACCAAACAACCATAGCTAATGCCTATGTACATTGCATACATATACGATCATGCCAAAAATTAAGCCATTATTCATGGCCTTATACAAAATGAGAAAAGTACTAGATTAAGCCAACACATTTGCCCCCAAAACAATGACACAAAACTCAAAAGCCAAGATCCTATACATGCCATAATCAAAATTAAAGATCTAACTATATCAAGCGCTTCAGTTGATAGTGTGATTGGCTTCTCTGACGTAAACGATGATCCTTGAGCTACTTCGGAGGCACTAAAAGAAAATGGAAAGGAAAGGGAGTAAGCATAAAGCTTAGTAAGTTGCATGCAAACGAATATAACAACAACTTTACCATTCATCATCATTCACATAATACAAAGTAGGCATAAGCACAACTTACTCATCACTATCCAATACAATTCACATAGCATATATTGAGCTCATATCTCATACATTTCAAATGGGTACCTGTACCACTCATAACATGGTTATACTTTTCTCATTTAACTTAAAATATAACTCTCATCGTTGAACCATTTGAAAAGCTATCGGATATTCACTAAGCCCTTAACATAGGGTGTAATGCCGATGCCATGTCCCAGACATGGTCTTACACTAACTATCAAAGTCGAGGCCGACGCCATGTCCTAGACCTCACATATCCGTGCTGATGCCATGTCCCAGATATGGTCTTACACTGGCAGATCTCGTAGCTGATGTATGTCCCCGACATGTCTTACATTAGCTTACATCACGAGGCCAATGCATGTCCCAAACATGTCTTACACTAGCTCTCATCTCGATGCCGATGCCATGTTCCAGACATGGTCCTATAGTGGCTCTCATAATATGACCGATGCATGTCCTAGACATGTCTTACACTGGCACACAAATAACGCGAATGTCGTGGCATGAATATCTGATTTATTTCTTAAGGTTCAAATGGAAGTTCTACTGTCTCAACATTCCTCATGCATAATCATTTTCACAAACAAGCAATTTATGCTATATCAATTCAAATACATATAATAGTAATGTAGTTGTATTATTTACATACAACTTACCTCGAATTACAAAAATGTGGCAATTAGTCCGGCTTAGTCCACTAGCTTTACTTTTCCCCTATCTAGGCCTAAATTTTTTAATTCTTGATCTAAAATAATAGAAATTCATTTATTTCATCAGCATAATAATCTAGACACTCGAAAATTCATAATTAGGCAAAATGACCATTTTACCCCTAGGTCCGAAAATTGATTTTTATTGAATTTCCTTATTAACCATGTCTAACCAAATACTTTTTATACTAATATCAGCCCAAAATTCTCATTATTTCACACATTTATCACCAACTTTACATCTTATGCAAAATGACCCTTTTAGGGTTTTCATGAGAAATCTTTTCACAAAAGTTGTTTATTTCACAACCATGATTCATTTTCTTCCATAAAATTTTAGAAAACAATATAAAAACTCTCATGGTTAAACCCTAGACTTTCAACTATTTTGACAAATAGTTCCCTCATTTGAAAGCTCATGTTGCAAGGGGTCAAAAAATGCAAAAATCATCAAGAAAACTATCAAAATCACTTACCTATGAGAATAGAGAGTGGCTGAAATTTTTGAAGCTTAAAAACTCCTCTTTTTTGGTATGAATAGTGGGAAGAAGATAAGAGACAATAAAATATCATTCTCTCTTTATTAAATTTTAATTTTAACTAATTTAGTCACCAAAACCTACCTAACCTAGTCAACATGTCTCATTTTGCCCCCCCCATGGCCGATCACCTCTAATTTAAGGGTCTATTTGCCCTTTAAAGACCCCCAATTTAAGTTTCATGGCAATTTAAAACCCTTAGCTATCAATTCAAGACATTTGCACTTTATGCGATTTAGTCTCTTTTTCGCAATTAAGCTCACCAACGCTAAAATTACTTCACCAAATTTTTCATGCACTAATATAAACATGTTATAACTCAAAATTAATAACAAAAAATACTTTCTTCGACTTTGGATTAGTGGTCCTGAAACCACTATTTCGACTAGGACCAAAATCGAGCTATTAAAGAGAAATAATATAAAGAGGTTTTGAAACCTCCTACTAATAGGGAGGATTTGCTTAAGTCCCATTGTCTTGTAGTGCAACAATTCCTTAGTATTCAAGTAAAGGACGATTCTGGCGAAGTGCAACAGACTAACATATTCCACTCGAGGTGTATGATTCAAGGAAAGTTGTGTTCTCTTATTGTTGATAGTGAGTTGTGCCAATGTGGTGAGTAGTTTTTTTTGTGGATACTTTATCTTTACCTTGTCAAAGACACCCTAAGCCATATCACTTACAATGGCTTAATGAAGGTTCAGAAGTTTAGATAGTTAAATAGTCCTTAATTGCATTCAAAATTGGCCTAATCACGAGATCCAAATCCAAGAAGCTAAATTCAACCCTCAATTTATTCGTTCAAGACTTTATCATAAAAAAATTCAAGAAGAAGAGTTGAAGTTTCAAGATGAATTTTGGAGCAAGGATGAATTTGAAGGGATTATAAACTCTCAATCTATGATGACAAGCCCATGTGGAGAATGTTCACAAGCTTAGGCGTTTCATTACAAGGACCCTAATCAATCCCACAAGCTTAGGCGTTTCATATTGGGTTCAGGTCCTATGCTTAATTTTTATTATACATGAGCCCAATATTGTATTTATTATCTCTTTTTATTTTCTTATTTTTTATTACGTTTTTTTATAATTATTAAGTATTTTATGTTATTTATGAGTTTTATGTTAACAAGAAAGTTTTGTTTAAAACTATTTCTTGTTTATTATACCTAACCTATATAAAGGCTTCTTCATTGTTCATTAAGCAAACAATTGTTTTCATTAATAAAGTTTTCAACTTTAGGAGTTTGTTTCTTGTGCAGGATTTCTTTCTTGTGGTTTTTAGAAGTAGTTTTCTTCTCAATTTTTTTCAATGAGTCGTGGGAATCCATTCATTGCCCTTCAATTTGCCAAGGATTATTTCTTGGAGGGTTGATTAGAGTCATTCATTGAGTTTGTTGGGATTTATATCTAAAAGGGTTCAATTGGACATTTATCCTTCTATCCATCATAACCATCATTTTATTCAATCCATCTTCTACTTTAAATTTCCTCTATTTATTTATTTTTATATTTTTATATTTATTTGTTAATTGTTCTCAAATTTCTTCTTTTACTATTTTTGACTTATTTATTATTAAATTTGTTTAGTTTTGTTTTTCAGATCAGATCCAAATCTTTTCTTTTTGAGTCAAACAACTTAAATTCGATCCTTCTTCCACTTCCTGCATTCATTTTGTATCAATCTTAAATAGATGTAAATATATAGTCTATAATAATTAAGTAAACAAACATGAAAAAACCAAATTCGTATCATAGTCGGTTATCAATTCAGAGTAGAGCATCATAAAACATTATTAGAGCTGTAAATGAACAGAACATTCGATGAACTGTTTGTGAACTGTTCGTTTCACGTTCGTTTATTAAGCTAAATAAACGAGTATGAACAAAATTTTTATGTTCATTTAATAAATGAATGAACACGAACAGAGGTGTGTTTGGTTCGTTTATTTTCATGAACAAGCTCGTTTAAAGGCTCATTTTTTGGCTCGTTTATAAGGTCATTTATTGAATCATATATGAATTATTTATTTATTAATGATATTTTCTTATAAAAATTCCATTAGTATATATTAATAAATTATCTTGGTTTGTATTTTTTTCATTTATAATATAATTATTAATATTTATATTTGACTATTTTATATCTAAACAATATATATGTGTATGTATGTATTTATTGTTTATTTGTTTGTTATTTTTTAACATTGTTAATTAACATGTTCAATTATATGTTCATGAACATGTTCGTTTAATGTTCGTGAACATGTTCGATTAAGTTAAATGAATATGTTCGTGAACATTAAACAAACGAATATGAACACACATAATTTTAAATAAACGAACCTGAAAAAAAATTTGAAATTCTTAACGAACACAAACTTAACACAAACAAGCTTAAAATAAACAAAAGAACATGAATAGAGGTTTGTTCGTTCAAGCTTGGTTCATTTATAGCCCTAAACATTATCATTGTGACGGATGTTTAAAAACAAATTCAATGTCTAATCATATCAAACTACTCATCACAACCAAATCAGACTATGTTAATTGAATCCCTGCTCAAATAACACCAATACCAAAACCAACCTATCCAACCTCTACACACCATCTCTAGAAAAACCCCACACACACACCATTAATGGTATACTATACCTTTTCCAACGTTTACACACCACTACCAGGTTATGGTGGACCCGTCCAACCAATTCACACGCAGCTTGACTGCCGAATAAAACTTTCTTCTCTTCGTAACCAAATCCCAATCAAAAATGAAAATGCAAATGCAAAAAATATTATGCATTCGGATAAACAGAATCAGACATGCTCACTTTTAATTTCCAAAATTCAATACACATATTTGCTGCCAGTTTCGTTTAAGTAAGAGCAGAATCACACAAGCTCATATTTAATCACTAAATAACGATAACAACAATATGCGAAAATTTCCATTTATCACATCATATAAATACTTAAGCATAAAAATTTAATCTTATCAGAATACGTAAATAAATCAATTAAAGTTGTAATTGTGTTCCAAACATGTCTACAGAGGCTTAAACATGCAAAACTTCCACCAGGGACTAAAACGAATCAGTTTGCAAAAATCATGTCAAAACTGCAGAGGGCCATGTGGCTAGGCCATGTGAGAGGGTCCAGACTGTGTGACTGGGGGTGAGGTCGTAGGGCCTCTGACTCGACTCTCGTATACATATACATATGACAGAACTTTCATCATCATAGCGACACCATCACAATCATGTCATTCATTTCAGGAAAATTATCGTTGTATTTCACAATTTTCCAATTATCTTATTCACTCAAGTTCACTTATGCAACATTCTATGAATTCTGGATAACTTTTCTCGTCACATTCACTTAATTAAACATATCAAGCACATCATATCATATGAGGGCCAACAAACATGGATGAATATACATTACAACCGAAACTTTGATTTCGCACATCATCATATGCATGTCATTACAATCATATAAATCTATTCGAACAATTTAACGCATTTACTTAAGCTATACGAGCTTGCCAATCATAGTCATTCAAATAATTATACATGATCATTCGTTCTACTTGTATTTTTAGTAAGTTATCTAAACACATGCATTCACTCAAACAAATCAATCATATACACCGTGGGATTGTCAATCAACCATAGATAAGCTCATTATGCCATGTACAAATTCTAATTCATGTTTCTCCTATCACAAATATGTATATATACATTTCATGAATTCTTATTCGTACCTTTCCGAGTTTCAACTCATCATAACTACACTTTATTTGAATACCTTTGTATCTCTATCTGCGTGATCAAATGTAGCTCGGTTGGAGTACCTTGTCTACACAAGATAGTTCTCATTCGCGTCCAGAAACATCACACTATCACGAATCTGTGGCATGTATAGCTAGACTCCTACACTTGTTAGGTTAGTTTCAGAACCGACTAAACCATAGCTCTGATACCACTAAATATAACACCCATTACCTGTGTTCGACGCCAGAACAGGGTACGAGGCATTATCGGACTTAATCGTTCACAAACATGCAAAAACTAGGCTACAAAATTTTGTTCAAATTAAAAATTTTCATACACATGCATAATGTCCCATACACGGGCCTACGAAGCCCTAAACATGCATTGAAAGTAGTTAGGGACTAAACCAAAAACCTTAGAAAGTTTTGGGAAAACTTAAAAAAAATTTCCATGACATAAGGTCACATGCCCGTGTGGACATAGGGACATGCCCGTGTGACTTCGACACGCCCGTGTCCTCAGGCTGTGTAACTCTCTGACTATGACATCAGCAAATAAATTGAACCACATGGCCAAGCCATACGTCCGTGTGCTAAGGCTGTGTCCCCCACACGGTTGAGACACACGACCATGTCTCACCCCGTGTGGCCAACACTTAGGCTATTTTCCAAGCATAATCACATCATTTCATCACAAGCATTAGAACATAGTATAGATAGATAGGTTCACAAACCATAATCCATATGAGACACACCTCTTGGCCATATACCAATAACTCAATATAGACCAATAAATTAGGCTAATCATAATACCACATATCATAAAAACCTAGGCTAATCATAATACCACATATCATAAAAACCTAGTCCCTATACATGCCACTCACTTGAACACACTTAACATATATCAATATTCCAAAGGTGATGACTTAATAGTGTGATGCTGCCTCCGACGATCTCCAATTCCAAGCTAACCTAACAACATTAAAGAAAATGAAAGGAAGGGAGTAAGCTTTATGCCTTAGTAAAACCGTATGAAAAATAATAAGCAATTATCAACTTGCTCCTCAAGGTAATACAACCATATTTTCACTTTTACTTATCTTCAAATCAAGTTGTTTCCTCGAGTCACAGTCACTAAATTATTTATATTTGGAGCTACGAAACTCCAAATTAAGATCTGCTAATTTTTCTAGAAACTAAACTCACATATATACTTACCATAAAATTTTCAAAATTTTTGGTTCAGCCAATTAGTACAGTTTATTCCTTAAAGTTCAGCCGGGAGTTTATCACGTTAAGTCTCATCATACATTTCTCATAGCCACATTCAAACATTTCATGCAAAATTAACCATTCAGTGCATAATAATGATAAATTTGTAATATTTACGTACAACTTACTCATTTCGATGGAATATCATATTCCATCAAATTTACAATGCATTCAATCATCACATAAATGATATTAAAATTTGGCATCACTTTCTCACATACAATATAATCAACATAAAATTGAATACAATCATAGTAAGATAGATTTCAAGTATATTAACAATAACATGGATATCATGCTTATTTAATCACACAGACTTACCTCGAATACAATTTCGGCTAATTACGCCATTTTAGTCCATAACGTCGTACTTTTCGATTTAAGCCCGAATCTCAGTTCCTTGATCTAAAATGATAAAATTCACTACTTTAATCATCACGTTAACCAGTACATTCCATAATTTATACTTGGGCAAATCGACCATTTTGCCCCTAGACTTTCATAAAAATTACGATTTTACCCCTAGGCTCGTAAATCGATTTTTATCAAATTTCTTCATTAATCAAGCCTAGCCAAATTTATTTTAGGCTTATAGCAACCCACAATTTCATTCATTTCACACACTTATCACCATTTTATCAACCTTTACAAAAAGGTTCATTTAGGTGTTTTTAATGAAAATCCTTTCACAAAAGTTGTTTATTACACAACCATGACTTATTTTCTTCCATAAAAATTCAGCAAACAACATAAATATTCACATGGCAAAACCCTAGACTTTCAACCATTTTGCAAAATAATCCCCCCATTAGCTAGATTAAGCTACAGGGGTTCCAAAAATATAAAAATCATAAAAAAATGACCATCAAAATCACTTACTTGCAAGGAAACTAAGTGGCTAAAAATTTAAGCTCTCAAAACCCCCATGTTTGCTGCCATTTTCGGTAGAAGAAGAAAAAGAAATGAAAAATATGACAACTTTTTCTTTATTTTATTTTATTACCAAAACAAGTCACCTAATGCCACCAAATGTTGACTGTTCAAAGTTTCTTGTCCCTATGGCCGACATCACTCCCCAAATGGCCTATTTTCACTTTAAAGACCTCCAATTTTGGTTCCCTAGCTATTTAATATATTTGGGTAGTAAAACAAAACTTTTTTCCCTTTATACGATTTAGTCTTTTTCGCAATTAAACTCACAAACGCTAAAATTAATTCACCAAAATTTTCATGCACTCATATAATCATGCTATAACACAGAAAATAATATTAAAATACTTTCTTGACCTTAGTTTTATGGTTTCGAAGCCACTGTTCTGATTAAGCCCTATTTTGGGATGTTACATTGGGTAGCGGGTTGTTGCTCATATCATTACTAGTCAGGTTGAGATAGGAGGACTAGCTTAGTTATATGTTGTTAGAGAGCCGCAGGACTAGGATTCGACCAACGTTATCACATGAATTTTCACTTTGCAGTCTATTTTGTTATTTTTTTGGTTGATTCTGGTTATACGCATTTGTACATATTAAGTTAATTGGCTTGTGAGTTGGGGATTCCATTAGAAATTATTAGTTTGCGTATAATTGTCACTAGTCACTTCGATGAAATTACTATGGTGAATCGGGTATATTGTAGGTGTCCCCTAATGATACAGGGATATATCTTTCCCATAGATTTGATAGAGTTGCCTTTTATGGATTTAATGTGATTCTCGGCATGGATTGGTTAACTGAGCATAAGGCAAAGATACACTTTGAATTGAAGCAGGTTACTTTGTAAAATAGTGATGGGTTGGAAATTGTAGCTATCGGGGACAGACTCAAATTTCAGTCTAATATGGTTTCGACAACTAAGGCCAAGAAAATGATGGGTAAAGGTCGTCAGGCATATCTAGCTTATGTGTTAAAATCAATCAACAAGGAACTAAGGGTTTAGGATATCACACCATAAAGGATTTTCTCGATGTGTTTTTGGAAGAATTACTGGCTTGTCACCAGGTCGTGATGTAGGGTTCAGCATTGAGCTCTTCCCTGGTACTTCATCAGTGTCCATTGTGCCCTATCTCATGGCACCAAAAGAGCTTAAGGAATTGAAAATAAAATTGCAAGAGTTGTTTGACCGAGGTTTCATTCAACCGAGTGTAACTTTATGGGTGTGCCAATTTTGTTTGTAAAGAAGAAGGATGGTACTTTGACATTGTGTATAGATTATAGGCAGTTAAATAAGTTAACCATCAATAATAAGTATTCATTGCCTTAGATCAATAACTTGTTTGATAAGTTCCAAGGAACAACTATGTTTTCAGAAATCAATTTCAGGTGAGGGTATTATCAGCTAAAGGTGAAGGAGTTTAACATCTTAAAAACTATATTCAAGACTCGGTATAGACATTATGAATTCTTGGTCATGCCATTTGGTTTAACTAATGCTCCTGTCGCATTCATAAACATGATAAATCATGTTTTCCATTTGTATCTAGATCAGTTTGTGGTGTTCTTCATAGACCACATTCTAGTGTATTCACGTACTGAGGAGGATCACAATGCACATCTGTAAGTTCTTGTACAAATATTGCTAGAAAAGTAGTTGTATACGAAGTTGAGCAAATATGAATTCTGGCTAAAAATGGTGATATTCTTAGGCTACGTTGTATTGGCAAATGGAATCCATGTGGATCCAAAAAAGGTTAAGGCAATTTTGGAATATAAACCACCAAAGTGTGTTATCGACGTTTGGAGTTTAATGGGTTTAGTTAGTTATTATCGTAGGTTTGTTGAAGGGTTTTCCATTATTGATGCACCTTTAACAAAGTTACTGCAGAAAAATGTAGTGTTTGAATGGACGAATGAAAGGCATAAAAGTTTCGAACAACTTAAGGCAATTCTAACTGTGGCACCTATGTTGGTTCAACTAGAGTTCGAAAAAGATTTTATGCTTTTCAATGATACTTCACACACAAGACTTAGTTGTTTGTCGATGTAAGAATGTAAGGTTGTGGCATATGCCTCATGACAATTGAAGTCACATACGAGCATAATTACCTAACCCATGACTTGGAATTAGTTGTTGTAGCATTTGCGCTTAAGATTTGGCACCATTTTTTGTACGGTGAAAGATGTATTCGCTATATGGATCATAAGAGCCTTAAGTACCTCCTCACCCAGAAGTTAAATTTAAAGCAGAAATGGTGGATTGAACTACTAAAGGACTATAATTGTGTGATAGAATATCATCCCGGTAAATCGAATGTAATCGCTGATACATTGAGCAAGAAGTCAACCTTGCTTCAGTAGATTAAGGAAAGGTAATTAACGGGTGAGAATTTGGTAAATAGGATTCAATAGGTAGAAAAAGGTGATAAAAGACATTTTGATTTTAATGCAAATGATATATTGAACTTTCAAGGGAGACTTTGTGTGCCAGATGATGTGGATTTAAGGCATGCATCCTAATAGTAGTAAAATGTATCACGGTCTTTGAGAAATGTATTGGTGGCCTAGTTTGAAATGTGATGTTACGAATTTCGTGACTAGGTGTTTGGTTTGCCAAAAGGTGAAAGCAGAGCTTTAGTACCCTTTGGGTTTGCTTCAATCGATTAAGATTTCGGAGTGAAAATGGGAAAGAATCACCATAACATTTTTTTGGGTTTACCTGTGACCCCAAAGAGTGCGCATGGACTCTGTTTGGGTAACTTTTGATCGATTTTTGAAGAGTGCGTATTTTCTAACAGTGCATACTAACTACTCTTTAAAAAAATTGGCAGAGTTGTACATAATTGAGATTGTGAGTCTCTATAGAGTTTGAGTTTCCATTATTTTCAATAGAGATCCACGTTTTACCTCTAAGTTTTCGAAGAGTTTTGCAGGAGGCTTTGGGTTCAAAACTTAATTTCAATATGGCTTATCACCCACAAATAGATGGATAGTCGAAGAGGGTGATTCAAATTCTTGTGGATATGTTACACAGTTGTGTAATTGAATTCAATGGTAGTTGGGAGTGATACTTGCCCTTAGTAGAGTTTGCCTACAACAATAGTTTCCAAACGAGTATTCAGATGGCACCGTTTGAAGCGTTATATGGAAGGAAGTGTAAGACTCCCTTGTGTTGGACAAAGTTGGATAAAAAGCGGGTTGTTAGGCCACATCTGGTTCGAGAGACTGAAGAGAAGGTGAATTGATCTATGAGAAGTTGAAGTTAGCCTCAAATAGATAGAAATCTTATGCGGACTTGAAACGTTGTGGTATCAAATTTCAAGTTGGTGATAAGGTGTTTTTGAAAGTTTCACCTTGGAAGAAGGTACTAAGATTCAAACGGAAGGGTAAGCTGAGTCCGAGGTTCATTGGACCTTATGAGGTCATTGAGAGGATTGGTTCGGTAGCTTATCGACTCAAGTTACCACCAAAACTTGAACGTATCCATGATGTCTTCCATGTGTTCATGTTACAGAAGTATCAATTGGACCCATCTCAAATTGTGGCAATAGAAGAGATTAACGTTCCACTTGATCTCACTTCTGATTAGGAGCCAACTAAGATTTTGACTCGGGAGGAAAAGGTTTTGTAACACCACTTACCCGTACCCGAGGCCGAGATAGGGTACGAGGCATTACTAGACTTGAACATACACAATTTCATGAAATCGGCCATAAAATTTCAACCAATTCAAAAACATTCAAACACATGCATATCATCCCTTATACGGGCCTACGAGGCCCAAAACATACATTGGAGGTGGTTCGGGACTAAACCGAGAACTTATGAACTTTTTACAACACTTAGAAAATTTTCTAGTTTGGAGAGTCACATGCCCATGTGGGTAGGCCGTGTGGTCACACAAGCTCGTGTGGCTTAGGACACACCCGTGTCTTTAGCCCGTGTAACTCTCTGTTTATGACGTCAACAATGAAATAAAGTCACACGGCCAACTCACACGCTCGTGTGCTAAGGTTGTGTCCCCCACACGGCTGAGACACACGGCCGTGTCTTTGCCCATGTGACCTACACTTAGGCTATTTTCCAAGCCTTGATCAACCATAAAACCTCACACATTTATACAACATCAAAGGCATATAACATGACATCCATTTAGTGATTAAACATCTTCAATTAGGCCACAAACATAGTATTTGCATGTCATCATACTTGTATTTCTCATACTCATTTTATAACAACTCTAGAAATACCAAACCATATTCATTTGGCCTTGTCATCTTCAATACCACTTATACCCTTATACCATGGTTATCTTCATGTTAATATTCTCATCTTAATCATCTAGCATTCATAGTCATGTCTAATTTATAACCTTAATTTCACATATCACACATTCATATTAACATGTTTCTTTAAGGCACTCCACACCAATTTCATCCTTCATCAACATCATTAACTTACTCTAAATTTACACTTTTATACTAAGAATATGGTCACATCTATTGATCAAAGTTCATCCAACAAATATGCACACCATATCATACATCCATCGATAACAAGCCATCATAACATGTACATCATCAAGACATTAGAACAGTCAAGCAAAATCAATTAGGTTTACAATCCAATGATTAAATATAAGCCATATCTCATGGCTCTATACAAATGAATCGTTATAAGCCAACTCAATTGTCCAAATCATGAAACACATATCATAAAGTACTAAGTCTCTATACATGCCACTCACTTGAAAACACTTAAGTTTTATTAATACCCCAGCTTGATAATTTGATAATGTGATGCTGCCTCCGACGATCTCCAACCTCTAGCTTAGTAAGTTTTATAGCTTAGTAAGCCCATATGAAAATAATAATAAGCAATTTATTAACATGTTTTTTCCAAATTCTTACAACATGTTCTCATGGTAACACAATCAAAATTACACATAATTCCACCATTTGCTCATATTCCAGTCAAGCTATCCACCCGAGTCATAGTCACTAAATTATTTCTAACTTGAGCTACAAAACTCTAAATTAAAATTTGCTAATTTTTTCTAAAACTAGACTCATATATCTTCTTACCATAGAATTTCCAGAATTTTTGGTCTAGCAAATAAGTACAGTTTATTTTTTAAAATCACCCCTGTTCTACTGTTTGATAGCTTCGATTACCAAAAAATTATTATCTCATAGTACATGATTCAGATAATGCTCCCGTCTGTTTCTTTTGAAATTAGACTCATTAAGGATTTGGTCATATCAATTATAATTCATAATTCTTCTTGTACAATTTTTAGTGATTTTCCAAAGTTAAGATAGAGGAGCCCAAAATCACTCTGGCCTTGTCTCACAAAAATTCAAATATCTCATAATATGAAATTCTTTCGGTTACACCATTACCTCTATGTGAAACTAGACTCAATAATATTTAATCTCATATCTTATTCAGTTTCTAATTCAATTTCCAAAAATTTTGGTGGATTTTCAAAGTCACACAACTGCTGCTGTCCAAGACTATTTTAGTGCAATATCATGATAACTATAATATGATGGCATAATAAACATAATCATAAACATAAACATAAGTTTATTCATCATTCAAAACCTTTGACTTACTTATCACCCACATACCTCTTTATCATGAAACATCATATAATAAGGCATTACTCGTGCGTTTAGTCTACATACCTGTACCAACTCGTAATACAACATATAATCATAACGTCCTTAGGACTTTTGTCACATCATCCATTACGTTACCCGTTGAACACTCGGAATACTATTAGATACGTGGAAAACTTGCACATAGTGCATCAAATGCAGCCACATGCTACCTCATATCACAATCACATATTGCTCACTCACGAGCCAATCACGGGCCTGCTCACACAAGCTGACAGTCAGGACGTAACTACTCAGGCTACTCACACAAGCTGACAGGTACCCACAACACATGCCGGGCTACCCAGCCACCGATAGGACGTACAAGACCAGCATCTAAATTCACATATCACATATACACACATGTTCATGAGCTCATATCCACATAGTTCCTAGTGACATGTCACATTGTATCCTAAGCTATTCCTAAGGTTCAAACTGGATTTTTCGATACCACATCTCTGTCAAACTTACTCGAAGTGTCGATCTCACTATCTATAATACCAATTGTCCATTCATAGCATAATAATGCATAAATCAAATAAAAATAAGCTTTTAAGAATTTACATAACATATATCACATATTTCATATATCGCTTGTCATGTATCATCATTTTCTTGCATTTCATATAATATTTTTCCATGTCATATTTCCACATCATATACACCATTCCATCAACTTTTCCAATTATTAAATCATACAATATATGCAATAATAGTAAGGAATATAATTCAAACATTACATTGCATTATTAATATCATATGAACTTACCTCGAATCCGAGCACAACTAATTATTCCAATTTAGTCCATAATCTCGTACTTTCCTAATTTAAGCCCGAATCTCGATTTTCTTGATCTAACATTTCAAATATAGGTTATTTATTACTCACATTATTCAATTTGACCCAAAAATCATACATTTACAAATTTGCATTTTTACCCCTAAACTTTGTCATATTTACACTTTTACCCCTAGGCTCGTAAAATGATGTTTAATCAATTTCTTTGCACTTTAAGCCTAGCTGAATAATTTTCATAACTATATCAGCCGACAATTTCCACTAAAACACACTTTTATGAAAAATTTTATAACTTTTACGATTTAGTCCTTTTAAGCATTTTCACTGAAAATCACTTAGCAATAGTCGTTTATTCAACACCCAACATTCATTTTCTACCATTAGACATCAAGACACATGCATATCACTCATGGGTAAATTTTTAAACATGAACCCTAGCTCAAAATAATGGTAGAAATAGGTCAATCGAGTTACCGAGACTTCAAAAATGTAAGAAACATTAAAAACAGGGTTCGAGATCACTTACAAATGAGCTTGGAAGCTTGAACCAAACCCTAACCATGGCTTCTATGGTATATTCGGCTGGTACATGAAGAAGATGGACAAATTTGGCTTATTTTGGCTTTTTAATTTTTTTAATTATTAGATTACCAAAATGCCCCTAACTTAGAAATATTCTATTTCACCTATTTCATGTCCATTTTTGTCCAAAAAATTAACCAATGTTCTAAGTACCATATAAGGACCTCTAATTTAAAATTTCATAGCAATTAGACACCTCTAGATTCTAGAACTCAAGTTTTGCACTTTTTACAATTTAGTCCTTTTCACCAAATTGGGTGCCCAAACGTCAAAATTTTCGAACGAAATTTTTACGAAATCATCTCGTGAAATTGTAGACCATAAAAATACAATAAAAAAATTTACTGTGTCAAATTTGTGGTCCCGAAACCACTGTTCCGACTAGGTCCTAATTCGGGATGTTACAACTCTACCTCCTTTAGGGATTTTCGTCCCCGAAAATCATACCAGAAGAGTGGTTTGGTTTTTGCATAAACTCCACTATCTCAGAGTCATTGCTAAAGAACTTTTACTCAGGCTATGCTTAATAATTAGCTCTTTAATTTCTCATACTAAAGTCACGAGTAATTCTTTGCTATACGATACATCAACTAAATCTTGATCTGTATTGGGGAATTCATGTACTCAAAGGTCTGATCCATACTGTTATAGCACATACATACATAACATACTTGAATCCTTCCAGATTTAAATGGCGTAGCTAGCCCAATTATCATGGCCTTATACTCTCTACAATTTTATACTGTCGGACAATTTGCTAATTCAACCTCTAGCCTTTATTAAAATTCATAACCTCATTTAGCTTTCTCAATAATTCATGATATAAATCTCGAATCTCAATTCGATTAATGAAGGCTAGCATTTTAAGAAAATCAACAATCTTAGAGATACATAATTTCAGTAATTTGATAAGCGAGAATTCAGTACGTACCGACATGATTTGCAGATTTTATCAAATACTTAATACAAGCTACATAATATTTCTCTTTTTCAGACACGAAGATAATCCAGATTTGAAATCCAGAGTAATTCTTTCTCATTTCCACTCAATTACCACCACTGGCAAGAATAGTTCTGACATTACTTGATATTCGACTTTAATCTTGATAACATTTCATGTATTCAAGCACAAAGACCAGAAATGTCGAGTTCCAAAATCGAACACCAATGCATTACTCCTGTGAGTTTTCTTGTGACTTTCTATATCGCTCTAGATTTTCCGCCCAAGCCCTAATGACTGTATTTTACTTTTCTCGAAGATCATACAATAACTATATCATCATCTTTTAAAAACTTTAATCATCTATGCTATCAAATACTCAGATCTGACTATAATATTGGATACGTTGAGCTATCACATTGCCTTTTAGTCTTAAAATGCATCACAATCCGTTTAATGACACATCACTGAAAAACTAAGAATTTCTTGGTCGATGCAGGCTAAACCAGGTCTAATATTTTGATTAACAATGTTCTCGTCTGTTCCAAACTTTACTAACATGTAATAGACCGTTCAACTTTCACAAGGCGATAACTTTATCATTCATAGCAGCTTTAAATCATATCAAAGTCTGCTAGGAAATATACAATTTTCATTCAGACTAACCGTCTTTTACCCATAAAGAAATGAAATTTTATTCCCAGACATGAATATCTCATTTAATCTTTCAAACAAGAACCAATACCGATTGAACAACCAAGTCAGTCTTAATCATCAATAAATGACATTTCAAGAAATCCTCTCTTCCAGTCGATAAAACGATTCAACATGTAATCATTCAAAGTCCACTTATCATGCTAATCAAAAACCATTTCAAATGCATTGACTTAAGTAACAGGGATATCTCAATTGAAGGCATTAACTTTGATTAACTTACTTGAGAAAAGAATTCCACCATACCAATTGAAATTCGCATTTTCACCACTTATGTCCTTGCCGACGTCAAATTTTTCACGAAGATTTAGAAAACTCCAGATATCAGAATCACCACGTTACTATAATCAACTAGAAGCATGATCATAATTAACATAGTTATCATAAGCAAAAGAACACACTTTAGATATGAGCCACAATCGACAATTTACGGAATAGAGATGACATGAAAACCGAGATAAAGAAGTCTAGGACAAAGAAATCCAAGATACAGAAATCCAAGATACAATATCATAATGGAAGTCCCAGAACAACGCTCATAAGAAAAATATGAAGGATCTCGATAATTCCTTCAAGAAAAGAAGTCTAGAAGAATACATCAATCTAACCCACTAGAATTAAAATGCAACAAAGACGATATATTTTCCATATATATATGTCGGACAGAGCATCAATTTGAAGGAATATAATCATAGCATCATGTGCATCTTCTCATAAATTCCCAACAGACGGAATATAATGGAATACCAAAGAGAAATAGAACAATACCGATTATAAACCAATCGGGTTATCAATTCTTTCGTCTAACATCAAGATTAGAAAACATCCTCGTACAATAACAATTTATCAGAAGATAGACAGTCACAATAACACTTCTAAGAACAAATGAATGCTTAGGGTACCTCAAGATAGGCAGTCATAATCTATTCACTATGATTACCATATTCTTTCAACATCGTGTCTGAGTAAGTCGATTTACCAAAGTTAATTTCTTCTCTCACTGTGATATTCTGTGAATTGAATAATCTTTAAATCAATCTGATACCTTTCTAGTTCTGTCTTTACTTATCAACTCATTCTCAAACTCTGACCATATTTATAATCATTCTACAGCTGAACTCTTTGGTTTCACACTTGTGAGCTTATTCCACAGATCTCATAAAATCCTTTATAAACACCACTCTAGTAAGGGGGTGGGGTCGAAAGGTCCCTAACTTGTCTCTCATACACATATACTTACAATACAATTTTCATCATTATAGTCATTTTATGACCATCATATCATTCACTTCAGGCAAGCTAACATTCATGTTTGTTTTATGCAGACTTTTCGGTTGCCCTATTTAAACAAGTGTACTTATACATGCATTCTATGGATTCTGAATAACTTTGCTAATCATTTTCAATTACTCAAACGAGTCATGCACATAACATCACACGAAGGCTAAACAAACATGAATAAGCATATTACAATCTAAACTTTCATCTTGCACATCATTGAAATTCATCAATATTCAATGTCCAATCGGGACAATGACATTTCCATCTGTAACATGGTATTATGAGCCTTTATTCATACCTTTATGATTTTCTACTTATCACATTCACTTAATCGAATAAACCAAGGGCATAACATCATATGAACATCAAACAAGCATGGGTTATCATCGCAACATGAACTTTCTTCTCACAAGTCATCATGTACATATCATAAACTTTTATTCATACTTTTCAGAGCTTAGACTCATCATAACTGTAATTTACTACAATACCTTAGCATCACATTGAACATGGTCAGTGTAGCTCGGTTGGAGAGTATCTCTGTTTAAGCGAGATAAATCTCACCCGCGTCGAGAGACATCACACTATCACAGATTATATGTTGCATGTATAGTTAGACTCTCACACAAGAGGTTAGTCTGAGAACCAACTAAACCATAGCCATAATACCCCTAAATGTAACACCTCTTACACGTACTCGAGGCTGGGATAGGGTACGAGGAATTACTAGACTTAAACGTACAAAATTTCATAAAATCAACCATAAAATTTCAACCAATTCAAAAACATTCAAACACATGCATATCGTCCCTTATACAGGCCTACGAGGCCCAAAACATACATTGGGGGTGATTTGGGACTAAACTGAGAACTTACGAACTTTTTACAACACTTAGAAAATTTTCTAGTTTGGAGAGTTACACGCCCATGTGTGTAGGTCATGTGGTCACACACGCCCGTATGGCTTGGGACACGCCCGTGTCCTCAGCCCATGTAACTCCCTATTTATAACGTTAGCAACAAAATAGAGTAACACGGCCAAGTCAAACACTCATGTGCTAAGGTTGTGTCCCCCACACGATTGAGACACACGGCCGTGTCTCTGCCCGTGTAGCCAACACTTAGGCTATTTTCCAAGCCTTGGTCAACCATAAACCCTCACACATTTATACAACATCAAAGGCATATAACATGACATCCATTTAGTGATTAAACATCCATTTAGTGGCATATAACATGACACATTTATACCAAACCATATTCATTTGGCCTTGTCATCTTCAATACCACTCATACCCTTATACCATGGTTATCTTCATGCTAATGTTCTCATCTTAATCATCTAGCATTTATAGTCATGTCTAATTTATAACCATAATATCACATATCACACATTCACATTAACATGTTTCTTTAAGGCACTCCACACAAATTTCATCCTTCATCAACATCATTAACTTACTCTAAATTTACACTTTTATACTAAGAATATGGTCACATCTATTGACCAAACTTCATCCAACAAATATGCATACCATATCATACATCTATCGATAACAAGCCATCCCAACATGCACAACATCAAGACATTAGAATAGTCAAGCAAAATCAATTAGGTTTACAACTCAATGATTAAATATAAGCCATATCTCATGGCTCTATACAAATGAATCGTTATAAGCCAACTCAATTGGCCAAATCATGAAACACATATCATAAAGTACTGAGTCTCTATACATGCCACTAACTTGAAAACACTTAAGTTTTATTAATACCCTAACTTGGTAATTTGATAATGCGATGCTGCCTTCGACGATCTCCAACCTCGAGCTAACCTGACAACACTAAAAGAAATGGAAAGGAGAGGGGTAAGCTTTATAGCTTAGTAAGCCCATAAGAAAAAAATAATAAGAAATTTATTAACGTGTTTTTTCCAAATTCTTACAACATGTTCTCATGGTAACACAATCGAAATTACACATAATTCCACTATTTTTTTCATTTTCTAGTCAAGCTATCTACTCAAGTCATAGTCACTAAATTATTTATAACTTGAGCTACGAAACTTTAAATTAAGATCCGCTTGTTTTCCCTGAAACTATGCTCATATATCTTCTTATCATAAAATTTCTAGAATTTTTGGTCAAGTCAATAAGTACAGTTTATTCTTTAAATTTACCCCTATTCTGCTATTTGATTGCTTCAACCTTTCTTTACTAAAAATTTATTATCTCATAGTACGAGATTCGGATAATGTTCCCGTCAAATTTTTTTAAATTAGACTCATTAAAGATTTAGTCATATGATTTCTAATCCATAATTATTCTTGTACAATTTTTACTAATTTTCCAAAGTTAATACAGGGGAGCCCGAAATCACTCTAACCTTGTCTCACAAAAATTCAAATATCTCATAATATGAAAATCTTTCACTTACACCATTTCCTCTATGTGAAACTAGACTCAATAATATTTAATCTCATATCTTATTCAGTTTCTAATTCAATTTCCATAAATTTTGGTGGATTTTCAAAGTCTCACAACTGTTGCTGTCCAAGATTGTTTTAGTGCAATATCATGATAACTATCATATGATGGCATAATAAACTAATCATAAACATAAACATAAGTTTATTCATCATTCAAAACCTTTGACTTACTTATCACCCACATACCTCTTTATCATGAAACATCATATATCAAGACATTACTCGTGATTTTAGTCTACAAACCTGTACCAACTCGTAATACAACATATAATCATAACTCCCTAAGGACTTTCGTCACATCATCCATTACGTTACCCGTTGAACACTCGGAACACTATTGGATACACGGAAAACTTGCACATAGTGTATCAAATTTAGCCACATGCTACCTTATATCACAATCACATATTACTTGCTCACAAGCTAATCACGGGCCTACTCACACAAGCTGACAGTTAGGACGTAACTACTCGGGCTGCTCACACAAGCTGATAGGTACCCACAACACATGTCGGGCTACCCAGCCACCAGTAGGACGTACAAGACCAGCACCCAGATTCACATATCACATATACACACATATTCATGAGCTCATATCCACATAGTTCCTAATGACATGTCACATTGTATCCTAAGCTATTCCTAAGGTTCAAACGAGATTTTTAGATACCACATCTTTGCCGAACTTACTCGAAGTGTCGATCTCACTATCCATAGTACCAATTGCCCATTCATAGCATAATAAGGCATAACTCAAATATAAAATAAGCTTTTAAGAATTTACATAACATATATCACATATTTCATATATCACTTGTCATGTATCATCATTTTCTTGCCTTTCATATAATGTTCTTCCATGTCATATTTCCACATCATATACACCATTCCATAATATCTTAAATCATACAATATATGCAATAATAGTAAGGAATATAATTCAAACATAACATTGCATTATTATTATCACACAAACTTACCTCAAATCCGAACACAACTAATTATTCCAATTTAGTCCATAATCTCGTACTTTCCTGATTTAAGCCTGAATCTCGATTTTCTTGATCTAACATTTCAAATATAGCTTATTTATTACTCACATTATTCAATTTGACCCAAAAATCATACTTTTACATATTTGCATTTTTACTCCTAAACTTTGTCATATTTACACTTTAGCCCCTAGGCCCGTAAAATGATTTTTATTCAATTTCTTTGCACTTTAAGCCTAGCCGAATCATTTTCATAACTATAGTAGCCCACAATTTCCACTAAAACACACTTTTATGACAATTTTTATAACTTTTATGATTTAGTCCTTTTAAGCATATTCACCGAAAATCACTTAGCAAAAGTCGTTTATTTAACACCCAACATTCATTTTCTACCGTTAAACATCAAAACACATACATATCACTCATGGGTAAATTTTTAAACATGAAACCTAGCTCAAAATAATGGTAGAAATAGGTAAATCGAGTTACCGAGACTTCAAAAATGTAAGGAACATTAAAAACTGGGTTTGGGATCACTTACTGTAACACCCCTAGCTCGTATCTATTGCTGAACTAGGGTTAAAGGCATTACCGGATAAATCGAAACATTTAACATTCATTTCGCAAACATCATAGCATCATAGTCATACAGCAATACAGAGTCCTTTACATTGGTCCAAAAGACCCTAAACATGCTTTAGAAAAGGGTTGGGATTAAACCGAGCTCATACAAATATTTTCAAAACTTAAACAATCTTTTTCAAAGTTATACAGGTCACACGCCCGTGTGAACAAGTTGTGTGCCTCATACGGCTTTAGACACGCCTGTGTGTCTAGGCCATGTCAAAACAGGATATACATACTGACTCGTCCACATGGCCACAAGACACGCTCGTGTGCCAGGCCGTGTGAAAATTAGGGAGGCTACTGACTTGGATCACATGGCCAGTCACACGCCCGTGTGTCTAGGCTGTGGTCGAAACTAACTTGGCCACATAGCCTACCACACGCCCATGTGTACGACCGTGTAGTCTACCCAGGCTTATTTCAAAATGGCCCTTGAGCAACACGCCCGTGTCCCTACCCGTGTGGGCAAAAATAGGACATTTGCAAGGCCAAATTGCCATCCATAAAGGGTCCTCCCTACAAGCATCAAACCAAGCACATTTGCACTATAATTTCAGCCAATTTCAATACCAAAACTTACATTATTCATACCATAACATTATCAACCAATTTCATGTTTAATAGTCATACCAAAACATAAGACCAGATCATATTTATTCATAACCTCATTTTACATCATTCCAACACATGTTATAAACTTACTAATATCTCAACTTTGCACATACCAAAATTTACCAATATTGATCATTTCATTTGGTCATTTATAAACACATCACATAAACATAATTTGCATCACATATCATATACCAAAATCAGACCATAAGTTCAGCCACAAACTAGCCATATCACATGGCATGATATATATACACTTCACAACACATAATCAACTACTTCTAGCCTATACATGTCATACTTCAATATATACAATTCCAAAAGGTACCAAAATAGAGTTCGATAGTGTGATGATGATCCTTGATGACCCCGAGCTCTCAATAGCTGCAATATCTATAAAACAATGCAAACACACACAAAGTAAGCTTTCAAAAGCTTAGTAAGCCATATACAAATAAACATACCAACTTAAACATATAAATATCATAAAATACATATACTTTATGGCCAAAATACTAACATTTACCACATAGTTCACATACAACTCACATTTTTCCAATCCATTTGCTTATATAACATATTTTCTCATAGTTATACCATATGTTCACAAAGGTACATGTACTTACCTTTCATTCTCAACATAGTATACAATTCAAACGTACCTGTATAAAATACATATTTTACATAATCATTCGTATCTCAGAATGCCCGTTGAACTATTCGAAATCATAAGGATACGCGGATAACTCTGAAAGCTCGTACAATACCAACATCCCAGACGTGGTCTTACATGTAATCAAATATCGATGCCACTATCCCAGACAGGGTCTTACACGAAATCAAATACGATGCCATCATTCCAGACATGGTCTTACACATAAATCATAAGTCGATGCCAACGTCCCAGACGTGGTCTTACACAAAAACACATATCGGATCCTATGTCATGACATATGTATCCTAACTATTCCTAAGGTTCATACGAGCTTTTTGGACATCGAAACTTTGTCGATACTTTCTCGGATATCTTATATTCAGCTCTTATATTATCATTCATCACAATAAAATGTCATGTATACATGAATAAATCAATTCAAACACACTTATTTGTATATCGACTTACCTCGTACGAAAATGAATGAAAACGAGCAACTATTCAACGACTTTTGTTTTCCCCCGATCTAATTTTGTTTTCTTTGGTTCTTGATCTATATGAATTCAAATTTAACTTATTCACTTTCACATTCATTCAAATCAATTCAAAAACACATAATTAGGACACTTTACAAACTAGCCCTCACATTTTGACATTTCAGTCCCTATTTCACAAAATCACAAAATACATATAATTTCTTTATACTTATACTTAGCTGAATATTCATGGTACATATACAAGTCCACACATTTCATTTATTTCACATTTTAGTCCCTCAATTTGAAAATTTCACAATTTAACTCATTTTACTCAAATTCATCAAAAATTCAAAGACAAAACATGTTAACCCAAAACATATCTTCCATTTATAACTTCGCAAAACTTATAATTTCATCAATGGCATAACTCAAAATCATCAACAAAATCAGAAATTGAGACATGGGCTTACTAAAACACAAAGCAACGATCATAAAAAACATAGAAATTATCAAAAATCGAACAAAACTCATACCTTAATTAAGCCTTGTATATGCTGAAACTTAGAACTCTTCAAACTTAGGTTTTCTTTTCTATTTCTGGTGGATGAACACTAAAATGAGCTTAATTTTAACTTTGTTTTAATTATAATAACATAATGTGCTAATTACCATAATAACCTTAACGATAAAACATAAAACTAATTTAATTCATGCCCATAATAGTCCACTCAAGTTAATAATGGTCTATTCAAAACATAAGGACCTCACATTTAATAAGACACATCAATTAAGCACTTTCACAAACAGCAGGCAAGTTTTACGCGATTAGGTCCTTTTATCAAATTGAGCACACAAACGATCAATTGTTCGTACAAAATTTCACACATACTAATTCACATATAATAAACATATAAAATAATATTAAAATATTTTTTTGAGTCGAATTTGGGGTCCCGAAACCACTATTCTGACTAGGGTCTAAACCGGACTGTTACACTTACAAATGAGCTTGGAAGCTTGAACCAAACCCTAGCCATGGCTTCCATGGTAGATTTGGCTGGTACATGAAGAAGATGGACAAATTTGGCTTATTTTGGTTTTTCAATTCTTTTAATTATTAGATTACCAAAATGCCCCTAACTTAAAAATATTCTATTTCACCTATTTCATGTCCATTTTTGTCCAACAAATTAATCAATGGACTAATTACCATATAAGGACCTCCAAATTAAAATTTCATCGCAATTAGACACCTCTAGCATCTAGAACTCAAGTTTTACACTTTTTACAATTTAGTTCTTTTGACCAAATTGAGTGCCCAAACGTCAAAACTTTCAAACGAAATTTTCATGAAATTATCCCGTGAAATTGTAGACCATAAAAATATAATAAAAACAAATTTTACTATGTCAGATTTGTGGTCCTGAAACCACTATTCTGACTAGGCCCTAATTCGAGATGTTACAGGTTTTGTGGAACAAAATAGTTCTGTTGGTTAAATTTTTATGGTGTAACCATAAAATAGAAAAGGCTACACAGAAAGCCAAAGATATGATGAAACACCAATATCCTTATTTGTTCAGTTCAGGTAAATTTTGAAGACAAAATTTTTTTAGAGCCAAAGAGTTGTCACATCTCAAAACTTGGGTTAATAGAACTGGGATACTAAATAGAGAGTTTGAGTCAGATGTTGGACAATAGGGTCGTAAATAAGTAATTAAATTATTAAAGTATCATAATCGAGTTTTTATTTTATTAACTACCTTAAACCACAACTTAATTTCGAGGTCTAATGTGAAAATAGTAAGTTTTAATTGAGTTAGGACCTAATTGAAAAAGGGGAGAAATAAGGAGTGACCAAAAGGGAAATTGCCCAATTTTTGAAATTAGTCTTCTACAAGGGGAGCACCGACTATCTTCCCTTTTTTTTAAAAAAATCTAAACCTATTCAAACTTTCCCTAAAACCAAATTAGAGAGTTTTCCTCAGAACTAATTCATTCTTCCAAATTTATTAACCTCATAAACACCAAAATAACCACCAATTTCAAACGAAAATCGTGATTTCTTCCCAAAATTCATCTTTATTCTTCTTGAGTTCAAATCCCGAATTATTGTTGTAGGTCTTCATTTTCATTAAATTAAGGTAATATTCTACCTTTTTAGGATAAAATGAAAAGTGTTGTTAATTTCAAATCGAGTTTTAAACAATTCTATTTGGATTTAATGTTTTAAAGTAAGCTTGGATTCAAAATGGAAAATCTCATAATCTCGAGTAAACTCGTGTTTTCAAAATAATTTGTTATTCATTCCAACCTATGTAGAAGGCATTTCACTTCAAATTGATAGTTCATAACTGAATTTTTAAGAATTAAACATTTTCCCCTTTTTCATGTTCTTGAGAGCTTCAATTTTTTGAAAATTTTAGAACCATAGATTTAGGTGAAATTAATGGTTTAGATATGAAATTAAATGATATTTAGGATGTTTTAAATTGAAATTGAGTATTAGAAATGATATTAGAGTTTTGAAACTTCAGTTACGACCAAATTAGCAAGTTTTTGATACTGAGAAAGGAAAGGCTTGAATTGTGTTCTCCTTGCTATTAGGTTGTGTTCATGGCTTTTTTTTAATGATATTTGAATGTGTTTGTTGTGTGTGAAAAGTGTCGAATCAATCGGGAGCCACTACAAGCAAGTTTAAAGGAAAAGAAAAGTTTGTTTGAGCTTTCGGCTAGTAAGCGGAAGCATGATCAGTGAGTGTTCCAAAGTCACTGTTGGCATGTGTGATTCATAGCGTTAATCAGTAGCTTAGGATTAGCCTAAGCCCCTATACTAAGTTTCGAGAGTAAGTATTTCCTATACTTGTTCTTTTATCAAAAAGTCATACCTGAGTAAGTTGGGTTGTATTGTGTGACGTTATTACAATAGGTAAAATGTGAAAATATGTACATGTTATATGTGATATACTATTATTAATGTGCACATATGAGATTCGAAAAATTATAGCTCAATGAGCATTATTGTGGCACTTAAATTGTAATTAAATGTGAATCCAATAAGCATGCATTGCATATGAGATTGTGATGTGAATTGATGAGTATGAAAAGAGGTTATGTACATTAAAAGTAGTTGTTAGATATGTGTATTTTTTTTATATTTTGACCTTGTGGTCTCTTGAAACCGTTGGATATAGTTGGTATGCCATAGGATTGTGAGTATTCACCTTTGTGTTCTGTGATTTGGGTGTTGAGACCCTGAGATAGGTTGGAGAGATAAGAGAATGTCGTGCTAAGCTCCATTCATCAAGACATGTTGATGTGCTGGAGAGTTTTTAGCTTTATGCTACACTTTTGGGACATGCTAGACTCTTTGAGTCATTGGTGTAGATGCGAGTCTCAAGCCCCAACTTTAAACCCGTAGATGTGATGGGCTAACACTACCTCAACGCCAATTAACAATGTCAAAGGCTAAGAAAATCAAACCAAGGTTTGATCAAAAACAAGATTCGAGGATGAATCTTTTTGAGGAAAGGGGGAATGATACATGCACGGATGAGGTAAATTTAATTAAATTTCGTTCATCAAACTTGTCAATTTCCAAGTTTGGGAAATCAACATACTTGTAACGACTTTTTGGATGGAATAAAAACATTTCTAGGTTGAGATGTCTACGTTCAAAGATCTATCTCTTAGCTTCAAAACACACTTTGAATCACTCGATTTTGAGTTTGAGAGCTCAAGTTATGACAATTTTAGTGAAGACTACACGAGAAGAATTTCTAAATGGGATTCAGATGAAAATTATGAGTTTCGGGCTTTTAATTGAAGTTTAAATCATATTGGGTTTGGGTTTAAGGCTTAATTTTTATTATATATGAGTCCAATATTGTATTTATCAACTCCTATTACTTTACTATTTTATTATTCTGAATTTTTAATAACTATTAAGTAGTTTAAGTTATTTAGGTGTTTTATGTCAATAAAGTTTAGTTTAAAATTACTTCTTATGTATATTAACTAGAGTTCTAGTATACTTAAGAGTTTTATTTAGATTTATTTAGTTAGTCTATATATAGGTCTTTGCATTTACACAAATGAATCAATTGATTATTATTCAACTTCTCTTTTGAGTTAATAAATTCTTATTGAGTTTTTCTTTTGAAGAATTTCTCTTGAGTTTTCTTTTAGAAGAGTTTTTAACAATCTTTTCAGATTATGGGGATCATTTTCAAACTTTTTCTTGTCAAGTTTTCTATCTTAGAGGGGAAATTAGAGCCGCTTGAATGGGTTGTGAATTCTTCGTGTTTTCAAGGCTTCTTAAGACTTCTACATGTCACGTTCTATCTTTTCCATCTATCTTCTTTATTTTCTTATTTATTGTTCCAATCTTTGATTTATTGTTCTATTTATTTGTCTTAGTTATTTATTTTTTATTTCTTTTATTTGAATTGGATTTGATTGTATTTCAGGTTGTGTCAAAATCCAAGTTTCTTTCTAAACGTCTAGAGCCCTAAGTCAAATCCACAACTTGAACAAGCTTTACGATCTGCTTCCACATTCATCCATACTCATCCGTATCATTTGGCATCACATTTGAGCATTTTAGGTGTTCCTTTTTCATATAAAGTGATTTCCATCAAACAAATTTCAAAATAATTTTTTTACCAGAAAGTTTTCGAAAAATATTTTTCAATAGGTAAAGATATTTCAAATGGTCTAAAATTTTACGTGATCGTTTCTTGACACTATTTAAAATATATAAAAAATATTTCCCACAAAAAAAGTGATTGAAAAAGTACAACAAAAAAGAAAAATATGAAAAAGATTAAGAAATATTTCACGGGTTGAATTTTATGCCGAAAATTTCAAGATCAAATATGCGTTCCTTCTCATAACTATTGAAAAGTAAAAATGAAACTTCAATGCCTTGTTCAAGGTAATCAATCTGTTGATGAGTACTTAAGGAGATGGAGATTCTTATGCAAAGTGCAAATGTGCAAGAAGTTGAAGAGACTATCATGGTGTGGTTTGTAGATGGCTTGAATGTTTCGATAGCTAATGCTCTTAATCTTCAAACCTACATTGATCTTGATGAGGTGGTACACAAGGCAATTTAGATTGAGCAACAATTTCAACAACATTAATCTCATCCATTTGGTGCATCACAATATTATAGAGGTACGAGTTCTAATTTTACTTTCAAGTATTTGAAACCTCCTTATGCTACTAATAAGTTGCTGCCAAAATGTGATGAGACCAAACCTTTTGACTGGAAAAGTGGGGCACCTACAAAACCTTCTTCTACATCTTCTAACTAGTTCACCTCTACTGATTCTTCACCAAAATGACAAAGAGCTCGTGAAATTGAATGTTTTAAGTGCAAAGCGCATGGGCATTATAGTCGTGATTGTGCCAACACGAGACTTTTCTTGATAAAAAAAGATGATAGTGAGAATTTTTTCCTTGAATCTATGGAGTTAGATGAGATAGAAACATCATGTTTTCCCACTAAGATGTATTGCACTAAATTGAATATTCAAAATACTTTTGAGGGGGATATGGGAAGTGAGGAAAAATCATCTGAAAAGACTGAGTGAAAAGAGACCTTGAGTGATAAAAGTCTACTTGATGGTCCAAATTAGGTGAGTGAAAATCCATATGAGGTGAAATTGGAGAGTTCTCAAATGGAAAAAGAAAATGAAAAGTAAGAAAATACCCACACAAAAGTAAGGAATGATTATTTAACTAACCCTAACTTAATTTTTTTTAGTGGTGTTTCTTTATTACAAGATTTCAAGGATCCATTGACGGATTTCTAATTATATTAGTCTACCATCGATAGGTGATTTTACTTATGGGAGAGAGGTAAGTTGATCATTGATACTTCTCCACAAGTGCTACAAGGTAAGAAAGGTAAGGAAACATTAGAAGTTGATTTAAGAAGGCATACCTTGAATGTTTTTGATAAGTATGCGACTAATTTTGTTTTTCCTTACCACATGCTTTCTCGTTGGTCAAATTTCATTAAACATGGGTTTGAAAGTTCAATTGATTTTATGGGTTTATCTAGATTTGTAAAAATTAAATCTAGTAATTCTGTTGCACTAGATAGGTTTATTAAAGCTTTTTATATATTTTCTCTTGCAACAAAATTTTCTATCTTCACCTTTAATGATGAATTTTACATAAACTTAACCTTCTTGATTTTTTATAATTATGTGAAATTCTTAACTCATCGTTGGAAATTCTTATGAATGACCATATATATTCAAAGAAAGTTACAAGTTATTTTTTACTTGAACACTCATGTGCCTAATATTTCTTTGTTTAGTGTTGATAGTATGTTTTTGAATGAGAGATATTTGATTCATGTTGATTTGGAAGGTCAAAATCATATATTTGATCCTGGAGATAGTTTTGACGCACAAGAAAGCTTAGGTAAGTATTTTTTTCATGTTATTGTTACCTATTCTAATTCCTTTTTTTTTTTTTGTGCAGCTAAATATTTGAGAATGGATCTTCTTAAGGAAGGGGAGAATGATCTGAGTCTCTAGGTCCAATTTCAAACCCATGGATGTGATGGGCTCACACTACCTCAAGGCCTAACAAAAATGTCAAAGGCTAAGCAAATCAAACCAAGATATGATCAAAAACAAGATTCGAGAAAGAATCTTTTTGATAATGAATCTTGTCGAGGAAAGGGGGAATAATACATGCACGGATAAGGTAAATTTTATTAAATTTCATTCACTGAAGTTGCCAATTTTCAAGTTTTGGAAATCAATAGACTTGTCATGACTTTTTTCATAGGATCTAGGCATTTTTGGGCTCAAATGTCTCATGGCAGTCGAAGATCTATCTCTTATCTTCAAAACACACTTTGAATCACTCGATTTTGAGTTTGAGAGCTCAAGTTATGACCATTCTAATGAAGAGTGTGCGAGTAGAATTTCTAGATGGGATTGTGACGGAAATTGTGAGTTTCAGGCTTTTAATTCGAGTTTGAATCATATTGGGTTTGGGTTTTTGGCTTAGTTTTTATTATATATAATTCCAATATTTTATTTATCAGCTTCTATTATTTTATTATTCTAAATTTTTAAGTATTATTAAGTAGTTTCAGTTATTTAGGCGTTTTATGTCATTAAGAAAGTTTAGTTTAAAATTACTTCTTATGTAGATTAATTAGAGTTCTAGTATACTTAAGATTTTATTTAGATTTATTTAGTTAGCCTATATATAGGCCTTTGCATTTACACAAATGAATTAATTAATTATTATTTAGCTTCTCTTTTGAGTTAATAAATTCTTTTTGAGTTTTTCTTTTGAAGAATTTCTCAAGTTTTCTTTTAGAAGAGTTTTTAACAATCTTTTCAGATTATGGGGATCATCTTCAAACTTTTGCTTGCCAAGTTTTCTATCTTGGAGGGGAAATTAGAACCGCTTGAAGGGGGTTGTGGATTTTTCATGTCTCCAAGGCTTCTTAAGACTTCTACATATCACATTCTATCTTTTCCATCTATCTTCTTTATTTTCTTATTTATTGTTCCAATCTTTGATTTATTGTTCTATTTATTTATCTTAGTTATTTATTTTTTATTTCTTTTATTTGAATTGGATTTGATTGTATTTCAGGTTGTGTCAAAATCCAAGTTTCTTTCTAAACGTCTAGAGCCCTAAGTCAAATCCACAACTTGAACAAGCTTTACGATCTGCTTCCACATTCATCCATACTCATCCGTATCGTTTGGCATCACATTTGAGCATTTTAGGTGTTCCTTTTTTTCATATAAAGTGATTTCCATCAAACAGCCTCAAAATAATTTTTTTACCCAGAAAGTTTTCGAAAAAATATTTTTCAATAGGTAAAGATATTTCAAATGGTCTAAAATTTTACGTACTGTTTCTTGACACTATTTAAAATATATTAAAAATATTTCCCACAAAAAAGTGATTGAAAAAGTACAACAAAAAGAAAAATATGAAAAAGATTAAGAAATATTTCATGGGTTGAATTTTATGCCAAAATTTCAAGATCAAATATGGGTTCCTTCTCATAACTATTGAAAGGTAAAAATGAAACTTCAATGCCTTGTTCAAGGTAATCAATCTGTTGATGAGTACTTTAAGGAGATGAAGATTCTTATGCAAAGTGCAAATGTGCAAGAAGTTGAAGAGACTATCATGGTGTGGTTTGTAGATGGCTTGAATGTTTCAATAGCTAATGCTCTTAATCTTCAAACCTACATTGATCTTGATGAGGTGGTACACAAGGCAGTTTAGATTGAGCAACAATTTCAACAACATTAATCTCATCCATTTGGTGCATCACAATATTATAGAGGTACGAGTTCTAATTTTACTTTCAAGTATTTGAAACCTCCTTATGCTACTAATAAGTTGCTGCCAAAATGTGATGAGACCAAACCTTTTGACTGGAAAAGTGGGGCACCTACAAAACCTTCTTCTACATCTTCTAAGTAGTTCACTTCTACTGATTCTTCACCACAACGACAAAGAGCTCGTGAAATTGAATGTTTTAAGTGCAAAGCGCATGGGCACTATAGTCGTGATTGTGCCAACACGAGACTTTTCTTGATAAAAAAAGATGATAGTGAGAATTTTTTCCTTGAATCTATGGAGTTAGATGAGATAGAAACATCATGTTTCCCCACTAAGATGTATTGCACTAAATTGAATATTCAAAATACTTTTGAGGGGGATATGGGAAGTGAGGAAAAATCATCTGAAAAGACTGAGTGAAAAGAGACCTTGAGTGATAAAAGTCTACTTGATGGTCCAAATTAGGTGAGTGAAAATCCATATGAGGTGAAATTGGAGAGTTCTCAAATGGAAAAAGAAAATGAAAAGTAAGAAAATACCCACACAAAAGTAAGGAATGATTATTTAACTAACCCTAACTTAATTTTTTTTAGTGGTGTTTCTTTATTACAAGATTTCAAGGATCCATTGACGGATTTCTAATTATATTAGTCTACCATCGATAGGTGATTTTACTTATGGGAGAGAGGTAAGTTGATCATTGATACTTCTCCACAAGTGCTACAAGGTAAGAAAGGTAAGGAAACATTAGAAGTTGATTTAAGAAGGCATACCTTGAATGTTTTTGATAAGTATGCGACTAATTTTGTTTTTCCTTACCACATGCTTTCTCGTTGGTCAAATTTCATTAAACCTGGGTTTGAAAGTTCAATTGATTTTATGGGTTTATCTAGATTTGTAAAAATTAAATCTAGTAATTCTGTTGCACTAGATAGGTTTATTAAAGCTTTTTATATATTTTCTCTTGCAACAAAATTTTCTATCTTCACCTTTAATGATGAATTTTACATAAACTTAACCTTCTTGATTTTTTATAATTATGTGAAATTCTTAACTCATCGTTGGAAATTCTTATGAATGACCATATATATTCAAAGAAAGTTACAAGTTATTTTTTACTTGAACACTCATGTGCCTAATATTTCTTTGTTTAGTGTTGATAGTATGTTTTTGAATGAGAGATATTTGATTCATGTTGATTTGGAAGGTCAAAATCATATATTTGATCCTGGAGATAGTTTTGACGCACAAGAAAGCTTAGGTAAGTATTTTTTTCATGTTATTGTTACCTATTCTAATTCCTTTTTCTTTTTGTGCAGCTAAATATTTGAGAATGGATCTTCTTAAGGAAGGGGAGAATGATCTGAGTCTCTAGGTCCAATTTCAAACCCATGGATGTGATGGGCTCACACTACCTCAAGGCCTAACAAAAATGTCAAAGGCTAAGCAAATCAAACCAAGATATGATCAAAAACAAGATTCGAGAAAGAATCTTTTTGATAATGAATCTTGTCGAGGAAAGGGGGAATAATACATGCACGGATAAGGTAAATTTTATTAAATTTCATTCACTGAAGTTGCCAATTTTCAAGTTTTGGAAATCAATAGACTTGTGATGACTTTTTTCATAGGATCTAGGCATTTTTGGGCTCAAATGTCTCATGGCAGTCGAAGATCTATCTCTTATCTTCAAAACACACTTTGAATCACTCGATTTTGAGTTTGAGAGCTCAAGTTATGACCATTCTAATGAAGAGTGTGCGAGTAGAATTTCTAGATGGGATTGTGACGGAAATTGTGAGTTTCAGGCTTTTAATTCGAGTTTGAATCATATTGGGTTTGGGTTTTTGGCTTAGTTTTTATTATATATAATTCCAATATTTTATTTATCAGCTTCTATTATTTTATTACTCTAAATTTTTAAGTACTATTAAGTAGTTTAAGTTATTTAGGCGTTTTATGTCATTAAGAAAGTTTAGTTTAAAATTACTTCTTATGTAGATTAATTAGATTTCTAGTATACTTAAGATTTTATTTAGATTTATTTAGTTAGCCTATATATAGGCCTTTGCATTTACACAAATGAATTAATTAATTATTATTTAGCTTCTCTTTTGAGTTAATAAATTCTTTTTGAGTTTTTCTTTTGAAGAATTTCTCAAGTTTTCTTTTAGAAGAGTTTTTAACAATCTTTTCAGATTATGGGGATCATCTTCAAACTTTTGCTTGTCAAGTTTTCTATCTTGGAGGGGAAATTAGAACCGCTTGAAGGGGGTTGTGGATTTTTCATGTCTCCAAGGCTTCTTAAGACTTCTACATATCACATTCTATCTTTTCCATCTATCTTCTTTATTTTCTTATTTATTGTTCCAATCTTTGATTTATTGTTCTATTTATTTATCTTAGTTATTTATTTTTTATTTCTTTTATTTGAATTGGATTTGATTGTATTTCAGGTTGTGTCAAAATCCAAGTTTCTTTCTAAACGTCTAGAGCCCTAAGTCAAATCCACAACTTGAACAAGCTTTACGATCTGCTTCCACATTCATCCATACTCATCCGTATCGTTTGGCATCACATTTGAGCATTTTAGGTGTTCCTTTTTTTCATATAAAGTGATTTCCATCAAACAGCCTCAAAATAATTTTTTTACCCAGAAAGTTTTCGAAAAAATATTTTTCAATAGGTAAAGATATTTCAAATGGTCTAAAATTTTACGTACTATTTCTTGACACTATTTAAAATATATTAAAAATATTTCCCACAAAAAAAGTGATTGAAAAAGTACAACAAAAAAGAAAAATATGAAAAAGATTAAGAAATATTTCATGGGTTGAATTTTATGCCGAAAATTTCAAGATCAAATATGGGTTCCTTCTCATAACTATTGAAAGGTAAAAATGAAACTTCAATGCCTTGTTCAAGGTAATCAATCTGTTGATGAGTACTTTAAGGAGATGAAGATTCTTATGCAAAGTGCAAATGTGCAAGAAGTTGAAGAGACTATCATGGTGTGGTTTGTAGATGGCTTGAATGTTTCAATAGCTAATGCTCTTAATCTTCAAACCTACATTGATCTTGATGAGGTGGTACACAAGGCAGTTTAGATTGAGCAACAATTTCAACAACATTAATCTCATCCATTTGGTGCATCACAATATTATAGAGGTACGAGTTCTAATTTTACTTTCAAGTATTTGAAACCTCCTTATGCTACTAATAAGTTGCTGCCAAAATGTGATGAGACCAAACCTTTTGACTGGAAAAGTGGGGCACCTACAAAACCTTCTTCTACATCTTCTAAGTAGTTCACTTCTACTGATTCTTCACCAAAACGACAAAGAGCTCGTGAAATTGAATGTTTTAAGTGCAAAGCGCATGGGCACTATAGTCGTGATTGTGCCAACACGAGACTTTTCTTGATAAAAAAAGATGATAGTGAGAATTTTTTCCTTGAATCTATGGAGTTAGATGAGATAGAAACATCATGTTTTCCCACTAAGATGTATTGCACTAAATTGAATATTCAAAATACTTTTGAGGGGGATATGGGAAGTGAGGAAAAATCATCTGAAAAGACTGAGTGAAAAGAGACCTTGAGTGATAAAAGTCTACTTGATGGTCCAAATTAGGTGAGTGAAAATCCATATGAGGTGAAATTGGAGAGTTCTCAAATGGAAAAAGAAAATGAAAAGTAAGAAAATACCCACACAAAAGTAAGGAATGATTATTTAACTAACCCTAACTTAATTTTTTTTAGTGGTGTTTCTTTATTACAAGATTTCAAGGATCCATTGACGGATTTCTAATTATATTAGTCTACCATCGATAGGTGATTTTACTTATGGGAGAGAGGTAAGTTGATCATTGATACTTCTCCACAAGTGCTACAAGGTAAGAAAGGTAAGGAAACATTAGAAGTTGATTTAAGAAGGCATACCTTGAATGTTTTTGATAAGTATGCGACTAATTTTGTTTTTCCTTACCACATGCTTTCTCGTTGGTCAAATTTCATTAAACCTGGGTTTGAAAGTTCAATTGATTTTATGGGTTTATCTAGATTTGTAAAAATTAAATCTAGTAATTCTGTTGCACTAGATAGGTTTATTAAAGCTTTTATATATTTTCTCTTGCAACAAAATTTTCTATCTTCACCTTTAATGATGAATTTTACATAAACTTAACCTTCTTGATTTTTTATAATTATGTGAAATTCTTAACTCATCGTTGGAAATTCTTATGAATGACCATATATATTCAAAGAAAGTTACAAGTTATTTTTTACTTGAACACTCATGTGCCTAATATTTCTTTGTTTAGTGTTGATAGTATGTTTTTGAATGAGAGATATTTGATTCATGTTGATTTGGAAGGTCAAAATCATATATTTGATCCTGGAGATAGTTTTGACGCACAAGAAAGCTTAGGTAAGTATTTTTTTCATGTTATTGTTACCTATTCTAATTCCTTTTTCTTTTTGTGCAGCTAAATATTTGAGAATGGATCTTCTTAAGGAAGGGGAGAATGATCTGAGTCTCTAGGTCCAATTTCAAACCCATGGATGTGATGGGCTTACACTACCTCAAGGCCTAACAAAAATGTCAAAGGCTAAGCAAATCAAACCAAGATATGATCAAAAACAAGATTTGAGAAAGAATCTTTTTGATAGTGAATCTTGTCGAGGAAAGGGGGAATAATACATGCACGGATAAGGTAAATTTTATTAAATTTCATTCACTGAAGTTGCCAATTTTCAAGTTTTGGAAATCAATAGACTTGTGATGACTTTTTTCATAGGATCTAGGCATTTTTGGGCTCAAATGTCTCATGGCAGTCGAAGATCTATCTCTTATCTTCAAAACACACTTTGAATCACTCGATTTTGAGTTTGAGAGCTCAAGTTATGACCATTCTAATGAAGAGTGTGCGAGTAGAATTTCTAGATGGGATTGTGACGGAAATTGTGAGTTTCAGGCTTTTAATTCGAGTTTGAATCATATTGGGTTTGGGTTTTTGGCTTAGTTTTTATTATATATAATTCCAATATTTTATTTATCAGCTTCTATTATTTTATTATTCTAAATTTTTAAGTATTATTAAGTAGTTTAAGTTATTTAGGCGTTTTATGTCATTAAGAAAGTTTAGTTTAAAATTACTTCTTATGTAGATTAATTAGAGTTCTAGTATACTTAAGAGTTTTATTTAGATTTATTTAGTTAGCCTATATATAGGCCTTTGCATTTACACAAATGAATTAATTAATTATTATTTAGCTTCTCTTTTGAGTTAATAAATTCTTTTTGAGTTTTTCTTTTGAAGAATTTCTCAAGTTTTCTTTTAGAAGAGTTTTTAACAATCTTTTCAGATTATGGGGATCATCTTCAAACTTTTTCTTGCCAAGTTTTCTATCTTGGAGGAGAAATTAGAACCGCTTGAAGGGGGTTGTGGATTTTTCATGTCTCCAAGGCTTCTTAAGACTTCTACATATCACATTCTATCTTCTCCATCTATCTTCTTTATTTTCTTATTTATTGTTCCAATCTTTGATTTATTGTTCTATTTATTTATCTTAGTTATTTATTTATTTTATTTGAATCAGATTTGATTGTGTTTCAGGTTGTATCAAAATCAAAGTTTCTTTCTGAATGTCTAGAGCCCTAAGTCAAATCCGTGACTTGAACAAACTTTATGATCTGCTTCTACATTCATTCACCCTGATTCGTATCAAGTGTGTTGGAGATCCGTTTCTCCAATATGTGGTGATGAGTCACTTATTTGTTTCATAATCTTAACCTATCAAATTATCATCATTTGGATTATATATATATGAGATATGTTATTTGAAAATGCATGTGAGAGTATATGCTAGACTTGTGAGATAATGAAGCATGAATACATTATTTTGACTTGATGAATTATGGTTGTGCATATTATTTAGTATGTTCATACTTAACTTATGTTGTTGTGTTTACTTTGCGGTCATTTCAAACATTCACTAAGCTAATTGAAGCTCACACACTCCCTATTAAAACCTTGCATATAAGTAGCTCTTTTGATGTGAGTGGAGCGACAAAACAAGTGATCTAAGAAAAGCATAATTTTTTAGTAGGTGGTTTCATGATTCTTTTTAACATACTGAATAAAGGCAATGTGGGTTATAATTACAATTATTATTATCATTATTTTGGGATTATACTTATGAACTATTAATGTTGTTTTTGGACTTAAAATGTGGACAATTTTGATGCTTGAGATTGATATTAGTAATGTATTCTATAGTTTGTTTGTGAAATATGTGTTAATATGGCATGGAAAATGGTTAAAAGATGTAAGTAGGTTTGATTGAGTTAGTCATTACTTGTATCATGAGCAGGAATGTTGTTTTAAGCATATAGAATGTTTTAACAAATGAAATTTTAGCATTCTAGGTAAAAGTATTGATACTCATGACTAAAATATTAATACCTTTAGAATGAAAAGCTTTCAAAAATCGACAGTAAACAAATTTTGTATCGATACCCAATCACGAGTACCGATATACTCATGATAAAAATACTGATACCTTTGCCAAGGTATCGATAATATGTTTTGAACCAAAATTTTGGCAGAGAGTTAAAACTGTATCGATTTTTACATTTTTATCGATACCTAACACATAAATATCGATACTTGCTTGATTAGTATCGATACTCACGTTGGATTTTGAAATTTTTCAAAATGGTCCTTATTTCTCAAATAATTATATTTCTAATATTTATTTAAATGATTAATTAGTTAGGATTTCATCTTTAAAGGTTAATAGTGGTAGTTGTTGCTCTTATTTGAAATTGTGTATGCATGTGTATAAGTTCCAATAGCTTTTTTAGCATCCTGTTACTTAGGTCCGACGACTGCACCGGGTGAAGAGTGTCACAGTGCCTTATGCCATATTGTTTAGAACTAGGAAAATGACATGTTTTGGAATGCTTGGGTGTATTTTGTATAGGTCTAATGAATGGTTAATGGCATACTTATAGCATAAGTAAGTATTTGATGTTGTGACTTGTATTATAAGATACATTTTAGCACACACAAACTAACACACGGTCGTGTGCTCTTTATGATTTAGGAGGTTTTGGTTAAACACGATCTTAGTCTCTCACACGACCCAGCCACATGGCTATATGAATGTTTGTAGGTTTTTACATTTAGGTTCACACTGCCTCAGTTTTTTACACAGCTTGGCAACATGGTCGTTTGACTCTAGTTTACACGGTCTTAGTATTTAACACGGTCTATCCACACGGTCGTGCGGCCTTGTTTTGTAATCTTTCCTAATTTTTTAAAAGATTGTAATTCGATCTTTTTTTTGTACTCAGGTCAACTTAAGAGCTTTCGTAAGCTCGATTAAGAATCTAATTTGTTTATAATTCATATTAACTATGCATGATGACTTTTATTTGTTGATTTATTGAATGTTATTGATGTTAAATGTATGTGACTGATCATGTTAACTATTGTAGCATCTTATAGCTTAGGTTCGATGACCAGACCATAAAAGGGGTCTTATATTTATTGGTATCAGAGTCAGGTTTTGTCAATTCTAGTATAGAACGTAGTTTTTATTGGGTCTAAAAATTACATGTCACATAAACCTATGATAGTGTGATATTATTTGATCTGATCTAACCTTGTTTTCTTATAGATTAAAAGATGTCAACTAAGTCCAATCATGTTGTCATTGATGAAGTAGGCAGTAATGTTCCGACTTTTGAACAGGAAGCGAGTCACAGTCTTTTGATTCCACAAATGTCTGAAAACGAAGTGAAAATGCCTTTTTCAGCATGAAGGGTCAATTGTTTTTAGGAGGCCTTAGTCACACGTTGAATAAGAGTTGTATCCAAGTGTCAAGGACAACAATGAAACATCATTTCAGAGGTGCGAATGATTGCCCCAAGTTGCATTTTTAATTTGTCGCATGTAGCAAGGGAACCCAAAAATTTATAAATAATTAAATGTTTTGAGCATGGACTCCAAGTGTTCTTTCATGTAGTGTAGGATTTTAATTAGTAGTTATTTGTCTTTTATACTTCTAAGGATATAATTTATAATTAATTATAATTTATAATTAATTATAATTTATAATTAATTAAACGTTTTTAGGATTGTTTAGTGAAATCACGATATCTAATAGGGGATATCGCGGTTTCTAGAACTATTTCAATAGGGGGCCAAAAATCTTTTTGGTATCACGATATCAGACCCTTGATATTGCGATACCCTTGGAATTTCAAAATTCAAAATTTTGATTTTAAATAGTAGTATCGCGATACCCAACCCTCAGTATCGCAATATCTCAGACAGAATAGATGTGAAGTGTCCAAAATTAGGGAATATCGCATTATCCAACCCTAAGTATTGTGATATCCATATCGGGTCAGGCGATACCCAACTTTTGGTATAGTGATCCTTGTGTTCTTGAGGTTTTTTAAACCTCCAAACACCCCAAAACACTCCATTCTCTTCATTTTCCCCCAATTCTTAAACCTTGAACCCATAAAAACTCCCCCCTTCTCTATTTTCTCTCAATCTCACTTGATAGTTTCTTCCATTTTCTTGCAATTCTATTTTCTTGTTGCTTCATTTTGGTTATTTCTAATCCACTTTCAGGTATTTCTTTTTTTTTCCATTACTTGGGGAACATGACAATTCTCAAATCAATCCACTCGGCTACGACAATCAAAGCGGTCTAGGTTTTATTTTCCTTTGTTTTCTTATAATTATTCTTACTGTTTTCATCAGTTCAAATTTCAGTTTTTAGTTTATTGATTAATTGATTGTGGCTAGTTGGTTAGTTGGTTTTTCCTTGTTTAAAATTGAGAAAATTTAATTAAAAAAATTATCCTCGAGACAAAAAAATGGTCTCGATCCCAAATTGCCTCAGTTCCATCATCAGGATCCGATGGCATTAATTTTTCCCAAAAAAGAGGCAACGAATATTTATCAAATTATCAAGGGATAGACATTCATCCCTGAATACAATTTTTATTCGGCCTCCTCTTGTAATAATGAAATTTGGGATGAGGCCTACTTTCACCGATAGGACAATTTTTACATACTTCTAAAGCAGCCTGCTATCGTACCTGTAGTTTTAGAGTTTTACTCCAATTTGAAAATTTTGAATGTAACTGAGTGTACACTAGGAAGTCTAGCATCGATATTTCCCCTGTAACCATTTGTGAATATTATAACTTAAAATGTTACGAGGAGGACGATCTGTTGTCCCTCGATTTAAACCACTTTACTAATGTCAACACGGACCCAATTTTAAACTACCTTACGAAAGGTAGAGCAGAATGGAATCGAGAAGCTTCATCGGGGTGACTCTCTCTTTTAAGCAAATAATCACGATCCCTATTGCAAAAATTTGATGCAATTTATATGTACTCGTCTCTTCTCAGCACACGATACTAATAACATTAATGTGTTTAAAGTAACCCTAATATATTCTTTTTTGCAATGCAAAAGAGTTTGTGTAGGCACATTAATCAATTAGGAATTGAAGCATTGCATTGTGGGTGACAAAGGGGGTATCGATTTCCCACATTTGGCCTCTAACCAATACCGTAGGGCTGGTATAAATTTCGTATCCATCGAGCAGACTCATCATCCCACTCACGACATCATCAAAGAGTCCTTACTCCAGTAATTCCAAGAGCTTCATAGAAAGCAGATTCAAGAGTGGAATCAAAGATGTGAGGACATAATGGATGCACCCCAAGTAGCAAAAAAGTCAAGCGCCAAAAAGAATACTGGGGTGTAACACCCCAGGTCTAACAGGTCTAAGGTTTTGGTTGTAGTAGTAAGATAGTTTTTTTTGGTGAAATGAAATCCACCCAATTTCATATAATGGCATATACATATAGGTGTATAGTAATCGCCACATAAGTAAGGATTTTATTTCATAATACTTTGCTATATTAAGAGAAGTTTGTGTTAAGCGATAAAAGGGTATCTATGGTATGAGTTTTCACCAAAGGTATATTTTGTCTTGTTTGTTTAAAGTATTGTGCTAGTTAGAAGTAATCTGGTTAAAAATCAACTTGATAGCCTAGCCTGATAATTGTGAATACAGGGTACTTACTTATGTTTCTCTCAAAAATTGTAGGCCATTAAGAAGGAAAATTCTGAAACATGTGACATTTGTTAAGTTCCACTAAGTAGGTTAGGTCATATATATATGAGTGAGATGGGTTCTAAAAGAGGTTCTTATTCTTCCTTAAATGTTGTTCTCTAATTCTTTTTCTTAAATCAAATGGTTTCTCTTCCTCCTTAAGCTAAAGCTATGGTTCTGGGTTTAATCAGTGGTTATTCCATCTTTGGGTAAGTATTTCAGCTCTGCAAGTTAAGTTCTGAAAAATAAAATTGTAAGAGTTATTTGAATGATAAAGCATTAAGTACAAAGTTTTTCATAAGGATGTCAGCGATTGAAATGATAAGTAAATTGTATGTATAAGAGTTATAATAGTGAAATTATGTTTTTAAGCTGTTGTTGATGCTGGTTCAATAGGGATATCTGAGTCTGGAGCTTAGAACTGCAATAGATGAGAAGCAGGTGAGTTTTCATCTTGACTCTTTTACATGAATTGTTCAATAAAGAAGTATAGATATGTATACACATACATAAATTGGATGATGATGTCTACGAAAAATGTTGTGGGTATAAGTGTAGTAAAAATGATATATATGTTGTAATAATATGTATAAAGTTCCATTAACAGAATGATGTTTGGTAAGCACGCAGATAAATTTTGGTATACGAGGTGTATTGGATAGCAAGAAAGTGATTGTCTAGGTAAGTTGATGCTAAGCTAATGTTCCATTGTGAAGCCTCTGGTAGGGCAGTTATATTGCTAACCAGACTAGCATGTCACAAATTGAAAATGAGTGTAAGACCATAAGGTAGAGGCCTATGGCAGTTGAACAAAATTTACATAAATATGTGGTTAAGATGATACATAAAAATGGAATGACAAAACGCGATACATGAATATGTGGTTAAGACCCATGGCATGATATGATATATTTGTATGTATTATTCATGGTGTAGCCTTCGAAAATGTGTAAATCGAAATGGCGGGTCATGATACATGAAATATTGCATAAATCCATGAGGGAGAAACCCATGGCATCCTCTGTGAAGTTCGTCGAGACAGTAAAACAAGATTCTATATGATGCATTTTTGGCATTTTCTGTTTGGCCCTTGTGGTGTAATCTATCGTGTATGTCTGGTAAAATGTGTATATTTATTTTTATGGTAAATTATGGATAAATTTTATTAGTTTTGTAATAATGTATGGTTGTGATAATATATTTATATGCTTAGGGTTAAGGGTTGAGCAAGATCTGTGAAATAATTGAATAAGTTTAGAAAAGAAATGTGTATATGTATGTTAATAAAGGTATCTGCAACGATAGTCTCATAATATTGGATATAGATATATTCATATTTATGTGTGACCTAAGGAATTGTCGTTGTAGATTCGTTATGAAATGGTTGAATCAGAGTCATCTGGAATCTTTCATATCTGGGTGATAGGTTTAGGGTTTAGGGTTTAAAAGTAAAATGGCATGAAAGTCATCTAATTGGTTTACATAGTATATTATCAATGTGGGTTATGTGGCATTGATTCAAATTATAATTTGATTAACAGTTTGATGGTACTTAGATCTACATATGTATTAGCCAAAATGTGTATGTATCCGCCCATGATTTATGTTTGTGATAAACTATTTTGAGATAAGTGAAAGTATTATGATGTGGTCTGTATGAAATGGATTTTGAAGGTACGTTCTGCTGAGGAGTACTTATGTAATAAAGAGAATTAGGAACTGTTCTAAAGAATCTTCAATTATTCAAATATGAAAAGAATCAATATGTAAGGGTATGATCATTGGTGTATATGTGTGTATCAAAACTGTAATGGTATCCGCCCGATATAAGTGGTTCATAATAATGGTTGAAACGTAAATGTTCTTCCAAGAATATAAAGTATCCGCGAGAGTACAATGTGATAAAGCTCACTAAGTACTCTTATACTCATAAGGTTTGTTATTATTTTGAAGTGTTTGGAAAGAGATTATGCCAGGAGTACGCTAGAGTAGTGGGGAAGTGGGTCATTATGCATATAGTGCAATGTGGCGTAGTTAAGATATGTTGTTTCGTGTCAGTGGTTAACTAACTTTTATATTGTAGTTATTTTTAAACATCTTTTTTTTTAAATGTTAAGCTATTCACTTAAATTTATAAATAAAACATTTTAAAGAAATGAAAAATTGGAAACTGATTTGTTAATTTATTAAGTATTGTGTATAGTAACTCCTGAGATCTGAACCTAACAAATCGGGTCAAGTTGAGGGCATTACAAGTAGGTATCAAATCTAAGTTTAGCCGATCCTCTAGCTAGTAAGTGAGTCAGTTCTGTATGCTAATACGTCGAATCTAGCTTAGTCCCTCATGTATGTGAAATTTATATTTGTGTGAAAGAGAATTAGTAAAGTAATTCTGCGGTAAGTAAGATAAAGAGAAATACAGGGGTAAATTCATTGATGAAGTTTGAAAACTATCTTAATATGGAAAAAGAAGGTACAAGACAAAATAAAAAGAAATTATAGTTCCCTTCCTCAACCTGATGATCAGTGGGTTCAACAAGGACCTCTTCTGTTTGTCCCAAGTCCTTTGGAGCCATCTCTAAGTCAACTGAGTCTTTTAAATTTTCTTCGTCATCATCTACTTCAGGCATACTTGTGGCAAAAAAACCAACAATTTGTTTCCAATGTGTTTGAAAGTCCTCCCAATTTTTGGCTTAGGATGGTATTCCTTGAAGCTTAAAGAATTAATGGGGATATCCTTAAGAAAATCAAAGTATACCTGACTTAAATTCATTGAGCCAACGACCACTTGAGGGTCAAGGACCAAGTTGGACTTTAACTCCAGCGAAGTCCTAGTAAAGTTCTTTGTGGTATCTTCTTGATACTTTCTGATGGCTTTTTCAATGGATTGTTCAGACCATCCAACTTAGCTTTATGGCATAGCTCCTAAGCTTTAAGCTGCTACTTTTGTGAGGACTCACTCTCCTCTAGTGTTATGGCTCTCCCTTCCAACAAGTTGCATTTAGCCTGAATATCTTTGAACATTGTCTTCCAGGCAATGATGCAGGAATCGAGTTGATTAATTTTGTCCTTTTAATTTTGACCAGTTCAACGAAACTTAATTATAGTTTGATCCTTAGCCTTGATTGCTTCCTCTAAACTAACAACCTTAGTATTATGAAAGTCACTAGCTTTCTCGAGGAGACCATTCCTTAGCCAATACTTTACTGATAGATCCTGTGAGGACTTTGTCATTGTTGAAAGAGGGGACATACCTCGATGAACAAATTTAGGCAAGTTAGGGATCAGAGGCCATACAATGGCCTGCCAAGTCAAGTGACTCATATGAGGGAAAGGATAACGATGAGGATGAAACCAGTGCAAAAAGGAGTAAAAAAGGTGGAGTAGTAGATGACAAGGCATTAGAGGGTGACGAGGCGACTTCTCATACAAGAGCCACAGAGGATGTATTTACACCTGCACAGGGTGTTGACCTGGGAAAGCAGAGCATACCTATCCACAGATTGCGCACCAAGAAAATTACTCCCAAAGGAAGAAATATATTGAGAGTTGATAAAATCAACTCGAAGGACGGCACGTCCAATGCTTAGTTACATGCTTTTGCATTTATTTTAATTTTTTATGCGGCATGTAAACTGTTAAATACTTTTGGATTTGTTTATTGTTCTTTTTCTTTTTCTTTTTCTTTTTCATATTGTGTTTAGTTATTTTTTTTCTTTATATGATTGTCTTATGTGTAGCATATTACCCTGAAAGACTACACAACATTACAAGCTTCAATGAGGACATAGACCCCCGAGCTAGTCTAATGCTACATTCTAGGGAAGTGTGGTAACCTCTTATCTTTTTCTTGGGACACATTAGGGGCAATGTGTAGTCTACGTGTGAGGGGTGCACATAGTGTTATCTATTTTATTTTTCATACTTTTTAGGTTAGTTGTGTGTTAATTTTAAAACTTTTGCCTTTTCAAAAAAATTCGAAAAAATCAAAAAATATTTCTTGTTTTTATTTTAAATTCTTCAAAAATCCCAAAAATATTTTTTTTTAATTTTGTGTAATTGCATGGTGCTTGGACTATAATTAGATAATAAGTTACTAGTTGTATATATTGAATAAGTACATAGTGTAACAGCCAGTTTTCCAATGGTTTCAGGACTAAAAATCTGATGAGTAAATCCGTATTAATAATGGACTAGTCGATTATAGTTTTATATTGACTTTTGATTAGATAAATTTTAACTAATTGAGTAAATGTTTAAGTATAGGTGGTTGCCCTAAAAGTCAAGTAGTTTCAAACAATAAGGCATCAGGATCTCGTTTCCAAAAATCGGGCTTGTAAATTATTTTTATTAAATATTTGTGGAGTTATTATTTTGATATGTGAAAGTTTGGTCCAAAAATTTTAGTGTTTAGATAGTTAATTAATTAAAAAAAAGACTAAATCGCAAAAGTCGTAAAATCTAATCACTATTGAATTTTATCGTATAAATAGTTTAATTAGTAGATGTATGAGGATTCGTGAAGTAATTATACCATGTTCTCCATTGTCGTTGACAGTTAAGGTATATATTTATTGATTATATATGTTAATTTATAAGTTAAAATAATAAAGAAAACAAAATAAGTAAAAATAAAAGAAAGAAAACATAAAGAATGGTGGCATTTTCTTCTTCTTTTAATCTTGCACACCGAACAGCCAAGGTTGAGAACTTCTCACTTTCGACCAAAACATTTTTCTTGCATGGTAATGTTTTTTAAGCCCATTTTTAACAATTTTTATATTTTTGATATCGTTGCAACTAGGTTCAGCTAACCCGTATCTCCTTTTTCGAAACTATTAAAGATTTTGGATTATTCCATTGATGAATCTTTGTTATTCTTTATGTTAAATGATGAATTTGAGGTATTGGTTGTTGATTAAGAGTTTTTTGTAAAGTGATTTTAGTTGATTTTAAAGTTTAAGGACTAATTTGATAAAATAGAAAAGTTAGCATGAAATTCTTAAGAAATTTAAATAATTATGGGTTGTTTATGTATGAGAGAGAATTTGAATTTCTTGAATTTGATTTAATTGTGATAAATGTTAAAGTTTCGAGATTAGGGAGTAAATTAAACAAAGTGTAAAACTTTAGGGAAATGGTGAAAATGTCAATTAAGAAATCATATTTATTAAACAGACTTTTATAATGTATTTGGGACTGATAGTTGAAATAAAAATTATTGTATAGATAGAGAACCAGTAGCAAATTATGAAAATGAGAAAATTACTTATTAGTCCCTAAATTTTGATATCTTTGCAGTTTAACCCTGGTAAGTTCATACGGTTTAATTAGATATGATTTATATTATTATATTGATTTCTAAGTTGTGTTATGTTCATAAATATATACATGTAATTGAATTATAATAAATTGGTACAAGGTGAGAAAATGAGCTAAACTGTAAAATGTTATAGATTACCTGTATTGAGTCCGGATGAACATAAGATAGGATAGGATACAATTGGCATGCCAATAGGTTATATTGCACACTGTACAGGTCTGACTTGAGATAAGATGAGGATTCCTAATTTATTCATGTCCACTGAATATACCGGAGTCCAGCATTTGTTGTGAACTATCGTGTTATATTTACAGTGTTTTTAGATGTTATCAGGGTAGATATAAAGCCTTCGGGCTTGGCAACTAGTGCCAAGGTGTGCTCTGGAGAGACGTTAGCCTAATGGCTAGGCACTTGGTGCCAAGGCATGTTCTTGATTGGTTTGGCTTGTTGGAGCATTTTGGTGTGTTTCAGTGGATAACCGCATATCCAATTCTATTTTATAGTTCATCAGGCAGATTTAAAATGGCTAAATGACTTGTGTATTGAATTGTATAAATATTTTCTTAATTTCTGATAGTATATCGTGACTTGATATTGATTGAATTCGTATGATTGAATAGATTATGCAACTTGTATATTTGTATAACTCACCATTGATTGATTGTGGTTGACAAGACTAATGTCTATTAACATTGTTATTAAATGATTTGTTATGTTTATTCAGTAAGTTTTATCATTTTAACCTGTGAACTTACTAAGCTTATTAAAGCTTACTCGTGTCATTTCATGTTTCCTTATAGATAAAATTTTACGGAATCGAGCAATTGGACCAACGCGAATATCACACTATCTAGATTCTTTTTGGTAGACTTTGAAAACATTTAATTTTGGGATATGTGGCATGTAATAGGAGTATCTTGTATATGTTTTAAGTACTTATTACAAGTGGTATGTTCTCTTCTTGTGTGATGAATATATGCTTTAGTTAATAATGTGCTAGTTCAAAATTCAAATATGGTGTGGAACTTGTAATGTAATAGGTGAAATTTGTATATGCTTTGGTTGTGTATTATATGTGGTATTTTTTACATTGATAAAATAATGTTTATGTTTTGTCATAGCTTGTATGTGATCATGTTTTAGACCTCGGTGTGTTTATGGTCTTGTTGTGCTCATTGATCACTTGATATAAAATTTATAAAGATGTTTGAATTATGGTACAAATGAATGTTGTTGAATGAGAAGAATAATGGTAAGTTTTGACATGTGTTAATGTAAAGTTTTTGAGCTTAAGTGCAAACCTTTTGGTATAGACTTGTGACATGAAAGTATAGGATTGGTTTTGATTGTTTTAGTATATGAGTTGTGGTGTCAAATAAAGGCATATTGGTTAGGTTTTGGATGATTGAATTTGGCATGTTTTTGGTGTCTTTACAAGTGTTTATACGCATGTGGAAATATGTTGAAAAGGTGTGTCTTGGTTTGCAAGACTTGGGTTTGAAATAACTTGATTTTGCAGGTTTTTCAGGTCCATGCAGTCTAGCACATGAGCTGCCACACGACCATGTGTCACACACGAGCACATCACATGAATGTGTGTTGTCGCGTGTGAAAATAGTATGCGAAATGTGCAAGTATACACGTCAAATAAAGTATTATAATGATAACCAATGTCGTCTCCACGGGGATCGATTAGGATTAATTTGGTTACGTTACTGCTATAAAGTGTATGAATTATGCTGTGGCAAAACTGTGACAAAAATTTAATGATAATTAAAATGATGTTGATGTATGCAAAATGTAAACAAACAAAGATAAAAAAAATACTATTGCAAAGATATCAGGGCAAGAATGAGATGAACAAATCTGTTGAATGGGAATATTGGGATTACTAGGAATCCACCCTTATAAACCAAAAATGCATCAGAAAACTCTTAACCATTTTACCGCTCAGAACAAATCTAAGATAGTCTGCTTCTTTCCAGAGCAGAACCTCAGGTTACCCCACCTAAATCGGTATATGTCTATAGGCCTCAGATGTGATTCCCAGCATTGATTTCTCTTCGTACTATACAAACAGTGCTCTATGTCTAGAAACTGCTATCGGTATTTTATCGAACAACCACTTGTATCATTCAATTTCAATCCAAATAACCTAACATTTTAAGAATTAGATTATGTTTATAAGCATACTAAACATTCATTTGTGTCTAGATTCTGCATGCATGCAATTCAAGAAGATCAAATTGAATGAAACAGTAAAATATATCATATCAAAGCTTCAACATTGATGGAAAATTAGAGTATCATTCAGTAAACCCAACCCAATGACATTTAGCTCATGAGTTGATTAATCAAATCCAAATTCGAAATACCATTCAACATCTTAAACATTTAATTGCAGAAAGAAGAATGTAAAAGAAAATAAAGAAGGACTTTAGGAAGCATGATTTCATTAATCCAACCCTCAACTGTGGCGTTACAATGTTTCGTAAAGACCTAGTTGACTACCTTCATCCTCTTCCTCTTCTTCTGCTCTGCTTTTCAGCTACTACTGCTACCCTCTATTTTCGCCTCAAGATCCTTCCTCTGAGAAAGGCTTATCTTCTCTCTCCTCTCTCTTCCAGATCTTCCTCACATTTTATAGGGTAGATTCCCCTCTCAGTATACAATTTTTCCTCCCTCTTTTTCAGGTAGATCTTTCTAGTACAAGTACAACTGGCTAAGAGTGGCATGAATTGAGTGTTGACTAGGGTCCTGGAATTGCCATGGCATTAATGTTGGTAATCCGTCCAACCTTTTGCCATGACAAAACTTCACTCCTTCATTTCTTTTCCTCATTCTACACTGCCATTCAAACATAAACAAATCTTTTCCACCCACAAGTAAAAGTAACATAATATCATTTAAGTACAATCCAAGCTTCATGATGCAATGTTCTAAAAATACTAATATAATATCCTAAAATGCAAATACATCTACTTAAGAACAAATAATTAACCAAGTTTAGAGGCCTAAAATATAACTCTTTTCAAGAGTTATCATGTGTCACCTTGATTTTGTATGCAGGATTTTCCACACGGCATCAGTGAGTTACATAGCCTGGCAACACAACCGTGTGACCCTAATTACACGGGCACAGTGAGTTACATGGTCTAGCCACGCGACCATGTAACCCCTGTTTTAAAAATTTGTAGATTTAAAAACTTTCTATTTTATTTAAAACTAGTCCCTAATTGTTTCTGAATTATCTTTAAGGCCCTGTAAGCCCGATTTAAGGTTAATAATTTTATTTATGTTATAAATGACATTTGAAATTGATAATATGTTATTTAATTTGATATTTTAAAGGTTAAATATTAGTAGTTGTTATTATATGCATGGTAATGCTCCGTAACCTTAATTCGGCGACGGCGACGGGGTGTTACACATAGAATTTTCAAACTTGTAAAATTTGATGGATAATAGATAATTTGTTATTATTAGGTGTATAATAGACTAGTCGCAATAACCTAAATGAAAATGTATAAAGTGTACCATAGGATGAATAAAATATACGGATCCTTGTAAATAAATAATTTGATTTGCTAATTTTTTGTTTAAGTAGATGCATGCCTGAAAAAATTTATTGCTAGGTGATTAATTTTGGAAAGACCTTAGGCATTATTTGGAATAACCTAGAGCCTAAAAGCTTACCTGTTGCTATGTACCCCTAGTTTATATATCTTTGAGTCTCAAGTACACTTTTCTTATGAGCCTTGATATCAAAGCCTCGAGCCTAAACGAGTCTAGTACCCGATCCTTCTCTTTCATATATATTCTTTAATTGCACTATGTAATGGATGTCAAGCCATAGGCATTAAAGGATAGGTAGAAACATTATGGTGGCTTTTTGTGTGGAAAAAGAAAATGAAAGGATTACATGAATTAGTACATTTAAAAAAGTGAACGAAAAAGTGAAAAATAAAGAAAAAGAGAGCTAAATCAAAATTAAGCTAAAAAATGAGAATCTTTCATTTTGTGATTATAAATTTTGCATGTACTAGTCCCACGTAATACCTTCTAACATTTTGGATAAATAAGGTAGGCTAGAGAAGGAGAAATAAGGAGATGAACTTGTAAATAAATTGGTGATGAGTAGGGAACAATGTCGTGTGCTTAACTGTTACTAGTGCTTGAACACATTTTGAGTATATGTTGTTTGAATTTCAAACCGTCCTAAGCCTCAGAACACTACAAGCCTAAAAGACCTTCAAGACCTGAATAAGTCACCAACTCAATAATTTATCAATAGCTTGCATTTGTTTGAACAAACCTGACCAATTCTTTTTAAATATCTATGAGCGATCCGCATATATATTTTGATAGATAACACTTGTACATATGTTCATTTGCATTGCCTCTACATTTATTAACAATTTAACTTAGTGAACTAATTATGTTTACATTAGGAATAAACAAGTTAGCTAGATATCACTCTTAATTTGCATGTGAGATAATTCTTGTATGAGTTTGATGTTCTATTGCTATGTAACTTAATTGTCTAATTTAGTCCAAGAGCTATCTTTTCTTTTACATGTTTGGTGTGTTTGCTTGAGGACAAGTAAAGAGTTAAGTGTGGGGGAATTTGATCTGCCACAAATTTATGTGGAAATTTAGGCTTTCTCGATCTATTTAAGGAATTTATTATTGAGCAAAATAGCACATTTTGTATATTTTTCATAATTTTTAGATTTTAAGTTAAAAAGTGAAAATGTCTCGTTTTTGCTCATTTTATGACCCAATTTGGCCAATAGTGTCATTAAGGGGGCCTAACGTGTGATTGAGTGGTGTAGGGACAAGTTGGAGTTTGAAAACTAGTGAGAATGGCACCAAAGGGAAGGGTATCACGATATCCACACCATGTAATTGTGATACCTCCAACAATATGGAAGATTAGAGACACCCTTTAGTGGTATCACAATATCTACCTTTCCAAGAAGACCCCAAGGCTTGACATTGCTAGAGCTATTGCAATATCCACTAGTGCATATTGCAACATTAAAATCATCATGGGAACAAAATTTGACAAAAAAAAGGTAGTTTTTGTCCAGCTGGTCCACTAATCACCCAAGGCTCGTGTAGGGGCAATTTTGGCAACAAAAATTCATCAATTTTTAGCCTAAAAGAACCAATTTTGGCTGAGGAGGAGAGACACACACATTAGCTTAGTTTTAGCCTTAGTTTTCTTTAGGTTTTCTCTTAGTTTTTCTGCACTTTTTCTAAGGTTTTCATTTTCTCTTCTTCTTTATTAGTTTTAGAGTTTATTTTTCTACATTTACTTCTTGTTCTTGATATTTTTAGTGTTACTTAAGTATGTTATCATTGTAGCTTAGGTTTATTTACACTTTCAGTCCTTATACCTTAGTTGTAAGACATTTTTAGCTTTAGTTTAATGTATTTCAGTTTTTTCTACTTTAAATCTGTTAAAGTTAGTTTCTTTTATGTTTATTGCTTTAGATTTCTTAGTTGAATGCTTTTAGTTTCATGTTCTTTAAGTTCTTTTTTTTTCATAAAAATCTCAACTTTTATATTTTTATTAAGCTTTACTTTAATGATTTCTTTGCTTTTCATTTTCATGTTCATTCATTTTATTTTCAGCATGAATAGCTCAACCTAAAAGGGGGTTGGTTGATGGAGATGTGGCTAAGCTGATTTTTGGATAAAGGACTAAATCATAATAATTAGACTAAATCAAATAGACCTAAAAACTTAGGAAGTAACGTCCCTAAGGGAATATCTAAGCAAGTGAGACCGAAAGGTAATCTTGTTGTGCACTTTCTCATTAGTCTCAAATCAACTGGTGAGATTGAGAGATAAATCAAACTAATTTATCTAAGTCAATAAAATTGATATCGAAGGATAAAATGAGGCCAATTAGTAATTTAAGTTATTTAAATCCTTTGTTTGAGAATTGATGAACCACATTGAAATCAGCCAATCACCGTTAGTCATTTATTTGGTTAAATTCTTAGTTTTATATGCTTTATAATTTAGTCCCTAGATTAGCATATTTAATTTTCTTGCAAAATTTCCTTGTTATGATTTGTCGTACTATAAAATCGTATTAGTAGTTGCTTAGACTCTTTCGTGTACACTATTTATCACTCAATCACCATCTCATTTGGGTTCGATCCTTGGAATACTTGGGTATTCCATTGTAAAACTACAAATATTACAACTGACTTGTATGCTTGCAGTAAAGCTACGCTTATAAATTTGTTTTATAAACTTGTTTATCTTATGTGCACATGCAAACACGGTTAACTCTTTATTGATAGATTTAAATACTATACTAAGTACATATGGTTATATCCTCTAAGGTGTAAAACAGATATTCTCGAAAATTTTGTCAAATTTAAGTCCCTTGTGGAAAACTATTTCAAATATGAAATAGTCACCTTATACACAGACAATGGGAGGGAGTATATTGCACTTCATTCGTTTCTGGCATCTAGTGGGATTACACATCTCAAAACACTTCTAAATACTCTTGAACACAATGGCTTTTCAAAATGTCATCACAGTCATATTATTGATATCGGTCTCACTCTTCTCTACCATGCATCTATCCCTCTTTCTTTTTGGCCTTTTGCCTTTGCCATAGCTACTTATCTCATCAATTGAATGCCTAAATCCAATCTCTCCATGATGTCATCATTTGAAAATTTGTTTGGTCGTCCACCTAACTTTAAAAAGCCTCGTGTATTTGGTTGTCAGTGTTACCTGTGATTGCGTTCATATACCTCTCACAAATTGGAACCTCGCTCTTGTGCTTGTATTTTCTTAGGCTACTTATTCACACAAAGTGTCTATCTAAGCTATGATTGACTTTCCCCTAAAATATTTACTTCTCCTCATGTTGAGTTTATTGAATATGCTTTTCCTTTTTCCATGCATGTCTTATATGTCTCAACCTTGAGTTCATCATCATCTTCTTCTCTTTTCTTTAATGTTCCATCTACCTTACATGTGGTGCTGTCAGTTCACCTCTCCTGCTCAATTAAACCAGTAATAGCCCATTTTTTAGTGAAAATTGGAACAGTGGTTTCGGGACCACAAATTCGATCCAAAAATAAAATTTTATTTTATTTTATTACATGGTCCGTAATATGTTAGAAATGTCATGTGAAAATCCCGATAAGAAAATTTTATCGGATTATGTGCTTAATTAGGGAAAGGACTAAATCGCATAAAATGCGAAAGTTGAATTCTAGTAGCTAGAAGGATTAAATAGTTATGGAATTTAAAACTTAAGGTCCTTATATGCTAATTAGACCATTAAAGAAAAGTATTTAAATATTTTGGTGACTCATCCATGGAAATTTAGAAGCGGTCTGCTTGTACAAAAGCTGCATACAATGGCCCATAGTAGTCATGTCTAAATCTCTTTTATAAAAGTGGTTGACTAAATTGGCGCAGTCAGATTCCAGTTTCAACTTGTCCCATCCGTTTGTCCTTGCAAATTTATTGCTCTCTTCCATAGCCTGCATCTCAGCCCTCTCAACATTCATTTCTTTATTCACTATTCCTGTCCCTCCCCCAAGAACAAAACCATCGTTATCCCTCGCCACAAGACCGAACCACATTTGTTTGCTAAGAATAGTAGCGTCAAAATTGATTTTTACCACTCCCAATGCAGGCTTCTTCCACTCTTTGTCCACTCTCGTTCTCGGTAGCATAGGAGCCTCCACCAAGTTAAAGATTCGAAAGTTTTAACTTAAGGACGCTGCTCTCTCCCAGGTAATTTTGACATCATCCTCAACACCCCAAAAAATGCGGTTGTTTCTGTTGTTCCATATATTCCAAAGGACCGTAACAAAATCAGAGACGGCTATCTTGTCTAGTTCATGAGCCACCTCTACAATCCAGTCAATGCAACGAAAGTAGTTAGCAACGAGAAATTTATTCTGAAAGCCCTCGTACTCTAGCACCGCCCTAGCCTTTGGGCAGTCCTTGATAGCATGAATAAGGGTTTCTTTATCGTTCCCACACCTCGGACAAGAATTATTAAAACCACATCAGATGCTAGCGATTTTTTCATACGTGGGAAGGATCTCGTGACCCAATCTCCAGTAAAAAATACGTATTTTAAGCAAGGTTTTCAACCTCCATACCATACCCAACCTTCTTGAGAATCAGCCAACAGTAAGCAGATTTCGATGATAAATGGCCATACGGCTTATGGAACCAGATACATTGGTATTCATAGCTATTATGAAGAATGGACAATTTACAAATTTGGTCATTCATATTTTCACCGTAAATCTCCAAGACCCTGTTCTCGTTCCAACCATCCTTGTTAACGTTAAACAACTCTCACACTTTATTTTCGTGAATCATCCTCTTCTCAATTTGCATGGATGAGCCCGATAGCCCTTCGAAGCCCTAATTGTCACTCCAAATATTAATGCTTCTTCCGTCTCCCACATTCCAACTGAAACCCTCGTACAGGATATTAGTAGCCTTGGCTTTGCTCTGCCATGTATAGGATGGCTTATCCCTACTTTTAGGATGAAACACATCGCTATCCGGAAGTATTTCGAGCTTAACACCCTGTAGCACAAAGTGTTCTTGCAGTTGATAAGGCGCCAAACTTGTCAGCCCAAGAGCCACATTGAATAGCCGAATGTCCCTGAAACCAAGTCCCCCCATACCTTTGGGGTAACACATCCAATCCCACGCAAGCATGTTCCAGCCCCTTTTTGTCTCTCCACCGCCCCACCAAATCTGACTCACATAGTTTGAATCTCCTCGAGAATCCCCTTTGGAGCCAAAAAAACTAAAAAAGCATAGGTAGGGATCGATTGGAGAATCGACTTGACAAAATTTCCTTACCCCCATTAAAAAGTAAACGCTTTGACCAACTGTTTATTCTACTAGCTGTGCGGTCCAAAATGTTCTGAAAAGCACTAGATTTCTTTCTGCCAACAGGAATAGGGAGCCCAAGATAGCTGTCTGGCTTTTCAACCACCCTCATCTTGAGTAATCCACTCATGAACACCAGTTGATGTATAGGGGTGTTAGGGCTGAAACACACCATTGATTTTTCCAAGTTAATGCTTTACCCTGACATTTTCTCGAAACTGTCCAAAATCTGCGTGAAGGCTTCCACTTCACTACGATGGTTCCTAACAAACAAGAGGGCATCATCAACAAAAAATAGGTGGTTGATTCTAGGGCCATCCTTACTCGCACAAATGCCCTTAATCTTATTGTTTTTCTTGTACATTTATCAACATACGAGAAAAAACATCCATGCAGAAAAGAAACAGTTAAGGAGATAAGGGGTCCCCTTGATGGAGACCCCTCTCCGGGAAAATAACATCAGTAAGACTCATGTTACACTTGACTCTGTAACAAACCATATGCACACAATTCATAATCCTTTTCACCCATTCACTAGAGAAACCAATCTTAAGCAACACTTTCTCAAGAAAGCACTATTCCACACGGTCGTATGCTTTGCTCATATTGAGCTTGATCACACATCCTTTATTTGGACCGTTTTTAGAGCTACGAAGGTAATGCATAAGCTCATGGGCGATCAACACGTTGTCATGGATCATCCGACCAGGTACAAAGGCGCTCTGATTTTGGCTAATGCAATAGGGTAGGACCTCTTTGAGTCAGTTTGCCAAAACCTTCGAGATGATCTTACAAATGACCCTGCAAAGGCTTATTGGGCTAAAATTAGCCATAACACATGGATTTAAAATCTTGGGAATCATGATAAGTAAATTTTTATTTAAACATTCAACATTTTTACTTCCCTTAAGGATGTTATGACACAAGCTTAGAACATCTTTACCCACAGACTGCCAATGGTCTTTGGAAAAGCTCCCTGAAAGCCAATCAATCCTCGAGGCCTTATGGGGATCCATTTGATTGAAAGCCAACAAAATTTCCTCGTCAGTGAACTCCCTATTTAATCTACTATTCATACTATCAATGATGCAAACAGGGATAAAATGCAAATCAGGAACAACAGCTGGGTCAACAGTGGACATAAAGAGGTCATTGAAATAGTTCCACGCGATATCACAATTCTCATTCTTATCCTCATGCCACGTCCCATTCACATCTTTCAAATTTTCAATATTATTCTTCTTTCTACAACCCGAAGCTCCCACATAGAAATAGCGAGTATTCCTATCCCCCTCCTTAAGCCTCTGAAACTGAGCCTGAAGAGCCTAATACTTCTCCTCCACCTCATACAAATACCCAAGCTTACTATGAGCCGACTTGAGAAGGTTAGTCGATCTTTCTCGATTAGGCCCATCCATAATTAGTCGATCTTTCTCGATTAGGCCCATCCATAATATTGCTAATAGTCTTCTCCAACCCATTAATCTTCTTCTTCATCCTTTTATACCGTTGATGTTGCCACGGGCCAAGCTTTTCACGGGCCAACTCTATTTTTTCCAAAAAATTACTATTGTTACTGGACCAAATGCAGTTGATGATATCCCAAGCCTCCTTCTCCTTATTCCAACAGACATCATATCTGAACCAAGACCTAGGGTCATTATTGTTATCCCCAAGCTTGTTCCCCAAAGTATCCATTAAAATCGCCTCATGGTAGACTTGGATTGGCGCACAATCTTAGTAGAAAGAAAAGGCAAGTTAGCAATAATATCTTCAGATATAAGAAATCTGTCCAGTCTTTCCTTGACTAAGTCAGAGCCCTCTCTGTTATTGGTCCAAGTAAACCACCCATTTTTTGTTGTAACATCAACAAGCTCCAACTCCTTCAGGAAATTACAGAAGTCCTCCATAGAACTTCTAGGCTTCCTACAACCCCCTTCCTTCTCAGCATTGTTAAGTATAGTGTTAAAGTCGCCAGCCACAACCCAACCTTTCTTAACCGTGCTCTTCACCCTCCTAAGCATGTCCCACGATTGATTTCTTAAGTTCAGGTCAGCTTGGCCATAGAATCCAGTAAACCGGATCATCAAACCATCATCCATACTAATCAAAGAGTCAATGTGGTATTTAGAGTATTTCTAAACTGTAACTTTCACCCCTTCCTTCCACAGCAAAGCCAACCCCCCAGTCTTCCCTTCCGCGCTCACAGCGAGGCACCCCTCCATCCTACACATAGTACGAATACGAGAAAAACAACTAGGCTGAATTTTTGTTTCATAGAGAAAGACAATATCCGGGCTGTTAACAATGAGAAGTTGCTTCAGCTCGCGAACTGTCATAGGGTTCCCAACCCCACGACAGTTCCAACACAAGACCTTTATTGCTCTCAGCGGGGCTGGTCACCAGCCGCCGCCTTAAAGGGTGAAACACTCTCCACTAATCTTCTCCTAACTGTTTTGGATGGGCTTTCATCTGTGCAATCTCCAATCGGTCCCCTGAGTCTCTTTCTCTTATTTTTGAAACGACCCATGCCATCCCTCAAAGGTTTGTGGCTCCTTTTTTCCAAAGGAGAGGTGGTCATCGACTCCTCCTCCAGGCCCTTATCATCTCCTTTTTCAGCTAGTTGCTCACTTTCGTCCCTCGTATCTAATTTGCTTTCCTCCCTTTCCTCATTCAAAGGAGTCTTTGCTATCATTATTTCAACCCCGTTGCGTCTTGTTCCCCTACTCTGATTTGGTGCCACAAAGGGTGCCCTCAACCAGTTACCATATTGAAAGTTTACCTCATTTGACATTAGGCTTGGCATTTTATTTTTGCAAACTTTAACAGTATGTCCGATCAAGCCACAAAGAAAGCAAAAGTCTGGGAGTCTCTCATACTTCAGGACACATGTAATCACCTCTCCATCTCTGTTCATCAACTTCACAATCGGCCTTAAAGGTTTTAAGATGTTGATTTTTACTTTTAGCCTTATAAATTCAGTTCAGCCACTGTTTCGGTCCTTCCAATCAATCGCCACCACCTCGCCTAAGGCTTTTCCCACATCCAAAGCAGTTGGGCGATCCATAAGTTCCATGGGGACATTGTAAACTCTAAGCCAAAAGGGGGACATATTGAACTCGTAGGTGTTAATCTCCTTTCCCTTTACAAAAGGCAGCATTGAGAATAAACAGTTGTCGAACAACCAAGGCATCAAGTTGAGTATTCTACTTCGATCTTCTACGTACCCAAACTTAACAATTATAATCTCATCCTTCACAGCTACAAAGTCCACCTCTTCTTTTGTAAACCAAAAAGAACGAAACACCCTGTACATCGCCTCTCAATTTGGTTTCTCATTTCCCATAATCTTTCCTACTGCCCAGGCCTCAAACCCTTGTATATTATTTTCAGTGTTGGTGCTAAACACTTGAACAGAGGAGCACCCTCTCCTCCATTGCCCACCAACCGTCAGAAAAAGAGAGTAACCAAGAAAACAGAGGAGCAAACACACTAAGCCAAAGCAAAGAAGAGAAAACCCTAATAGGCACAGAAGAGAACCAAGAAAACCCAAGAAGTAGTAAACCGAAAAAGATTCAAAGTAAGGAAAAAAAAAAGCAAGAAAATAGCAAAAGGAAACAATCAGCAACAAAATTAGAAAACAAAGGAAAGATAAACGACACTTTTAACCCGAAAGACAGAAAGCGGATGTCAAAAGCAAAAGCAACCACCACGAGTCAGAACCTGGCACTAAGGAAACCCAATCCTTCGGATGAGAAAAAGAAAGCATAGTAATATCAACAAAGCTATGAAACACAAAGAACAAATCAGTTAAGAAACAAAAACCGTAAAAATAACTAAAAGAAACGAAAAACCACTATGCATGCAAAAATCTAAGAAATTTAAAAAAAAAACTGTTGAAACACCTCATTTTCATGAAAAATACGTAAAAAGACAACACAAAAGTAACTTTCTGGCCACCATAGAGCCCATCAATCAATGACGATCTTGCCCAGACACCCATGCAATCTGAACGTAAAACATGACATCGTTCTGCGTGAGAAACGTAAAAAAATAAGAGATGAAAAAGACAATCACCGTCAGACCTGAGAAGACAATCCTTCAAGAAACATCTTTTCCAGTGGCGCGCTTTGACAAAGACCCACCATGTCCAATCACAATCTTCTAAAACCAACAAAAGAAAAAATACAACAACCGAAGAAAAACAAAAAACAAGCAAAACACCCTCCACCTACACCCACAAGTCCCCTACTACTGCCATGAAATCGAAAGATTAAAGGCAGACACACGAAACAAAAAAAGACAAGAAACCAAATTGCCTAAATCTTGGAGAAAAAATGCAAAACACGTACTGGATGCTGCTGCTACTACCAGGTGCCATTCTTTTTTTTATATGAAATCGGGACAGCTTAATCTATCTATTTGGAGATCAATTTAAAGAGTTATCAAAGTATGGAAATTAGGTAATGGTATACAATTTTGAAATTTATGATAGAAAGTGAAAGGTTGTTATAGATAAACAACTTTTACAAAGTAATTTTTGATAAAAACATGATTTAGGGACTAAAATGTAAAGTTGTGAAAATTGATGAAAAATTCCAAAATTTATAGAAAATATGTGTTGTAAATTTTATGTTGAAATTTCGGTTAGGCTTCGAATAGGGAGTAAATTGCATAAATTTCATTTTCTGAGCCTAGGGACAAAATTGGAATTTATCGAAAAGCTAGGGACAAAATGTTAATTTTTCCTAGGACATAAATTGAATCCAAATGAATATAAAATGTGTGAAATTGATGATTAAAGTTATTTATATAGATCCGAACTACACAAATTCGAGGTTAGATCGAGGAAAAGAAAGGTTTTGGATTAGTAGACTTTATACGCAAACCAATGTCGAGGTAAGTTCGTGTAACTTAATCGAGCATGTAAACATATTAACTTGAATGTTATGATTGTATGTAATATGATATACATTTATGTGAATACTATTAATGTGTGAATCATTGCATGTTCAGAAATGTTGGAAAAAGGGTAAAGTCTCTTTTGAATATTGAATTTCGATGAATATATATGCTTTTTTGAAATGAATGAGGTCTTGCATTTGTTGCTGATGGGATTTAGCTCGGACAAGAAATCCTAATGACCTTGTTATAGAAAGGATTAGCCTGGACGGGTAATCCTGATATAATTCCACTCTAGCATATGATACAATTAGGAATTAGCCTGGACTGGTAATCCTAATTAAGCTCTTCCGAGCATACGTTACATAAAGGATTTAGCCTGGACTGGTAATCCTATAATACGATATATGGCTCAAGGGTGTGTTCTTTGATTAAATGCCCTAAAGGGTACTCTTGAATAAAAATTGATGGGTTATTGAATTGTACACCTTGATTGACTACTCAAGTATCCATTGGAATTTCAATGATTCAACGGACAAAACTCTTGGCATAATGAGAGAATTAAGAGATGAAATGATAATGTCTTGAAAGAATATTACATGATGAGCTCATCTATGTTTACTTGATGTATATGAAAATTTTGTGTCTAACAATCATTATTAAGTGCATGTGTTTAGGCAATTTTGCCAAGTTGATGGAAAACATGATATTGTATGCTTAAATTTAATAAACGAGATTGGTAAGTTTAGTTTCTATTATACGAACTTACTAAGCATGTAATGCTTACTCTGTTTTATTTTCCCTTGTTTTATAGTGTTCGGAAGCTTACGAAGGTTGGAGATCATTGGAGCATCATCACATTATTCTCTAGCTTATTTTGGGTATATATAGTAAAATCATTTTGGCATAATTGCATGTATAGGCTAATTTGGCCATAGATGGTTTAAATATGTGGTTTGTAATCTAGCCATTGGAATAGTTAGTAATGGTTGGTTTTGATATACTTATAAAGTCATACTATGGTAGCTACATACATGTTAAGTGGTTGCTTAAATTATGCCTAACATATGAAATATACCAAGGGCCGTATCTAGTAGTGAAAGGCCCGTATCTGAGGGCAGAAGTGAGGAGGCAAAACAGTCCTTTCAATTAATGAATGAATGGTTTATTGAGTATTTAAGAACAAACCCCGCTATACAACGACCTTCCCCACTAGCTCCTCAACCGTTTCTTGAGGTATCATAGGGTTTTGAACTCGCTAGAATAGGTAAGCCTCTGGTAGATAAAATTTGTAGGCATGGGGTAGAAGAATTTAGAGCTACCACAAATGATGATTCGGAAAGGGCTGACTTTTGGTTGGAAAATACCATCCGGGTTTTTGATAAATTATCTTGTACACCTGTTGAATGTCTGGAATGTGCAGTATCTCTACTGAAAGATACAACTTATCATTGGTAGAATACCATAACTTTAGTTGTACCTAGACAGAACATTACATGGGAATTCTTCCAGGCTGAATTTAGAAAGAAATATGTTAGTCAGAGATTTATGGATCAGAAAAAGAAAGAATTTTTAGAACTCAAATAAGGAGACATGACTGTATCTGAGTATGAATGAGAATTTTCTCGATTGAGAAAATATGCTAGAGAATGGGTTCTAACTAAGGCTGAGATGTGTAAACTCTTTGAAGAGGGTTTAAATAAAGATATCAAGTTATTGATTGGAATTCTCGAAATAAGGGAATTTGCGGTGTTAGCTGATCGAGCACATAAAAGTGAGGAATTGAGTAAAGAAAAGAAACAAGCTGAAAGAGAGGCTCAAATTTCTGGAAAAAAGATTATGAGTAAGTCACAATCATTTACTTCTAAGAAAATAAAGAAGTATTATAATCGCGTTACTACCTCTACGGGGTATTCTGAAAAATAGTGAAGCTCTCAACGCTCTAACCCAAGGTCTTCGTCGCCATCTGTAACCAGTGTAGGTAATGTCAGTAATCCTAAACCAAAGTGTAAGCATTGCAACAAATTTCATTTTGGGTAATGTTGCTTGAGAAATGGAGTTTGATAACGATGTGGCTCATTTGACCATTTTCTCAGAAATTGTCCAAAAAGAGCTGAAAAATAAATAGAACTAGCTCCAAAGCTGAGTAATCCTATTTCGAGGGCCAAACCACCCCACTACCTTAGCAATGTTAGTGGTAGTCAAGGTACTACCAAAGATACAGTAGTTAAATCTGAGGTGCAAGCACCTGCAAGAACATATGTTATTCGTACTAGAGAATATGCTCTTGCACCAAACGTCATTACTGGTACATTTTCTCTACTTGATATGGATATTACTACTTTGATTGATCCTGGTTCCACACATTCATACATATGCACAAACTTAGTGTCTGTTTAAAATTTACATATTGAATTCACTAAATTTGTGGTTAAAGTTTCAAACCTCCGGGCTAGTGTATTATGGTTGATAAATTTTGTAAAAACTGTCCATTGATAGTAAAAGGTTATTGCTTTTCAACTGACTTGATATTATTGTCATTTTATGAATTTGATGTGATTTTGGGAATGGATTGGTTAACCCAATATGATGTAGTGGTGAATTGTAAACAGAAATATATTGTATTGAAATGTTAGGGTGGTGAATTACTTCATGTTGAATCTGATAAATTGGATGGATTACCTAATATGATTTCAGCAATATCAGCATAGAAATATGTTAGAAAAGGTTACGATGCTTATCTCGCATATGTGTTGGATACTAAAGTATTGAGTCAAAGATTCAGTCGGTGTCGATTTTATGTGAACTTCCTGATGTATTCCAAGAAGAATTACCTGGTTTACCACCAGATAGAGAAGTGGAATTCTCTATTGATCTTATTCCGGGTACAACACCGAAATCTATAGCACCTTACAGAATGGCTCCTACTGAATTGAAAGAACTGAAAGTACAGTTGCAAGAATTGATTTGCAGAGGTTTTGCTTGACCTAGTTTCTCACCTTGGGGTGCGCTGATTCTGTTTGTAAAAAAGAAAGATGGATCATTGAGGCTGTGCATTGATTACAGACAACTCAACAAAGCTAAAATAAAGAACAAGTATCCATTTCCTCGTATCGATGACTTGTTTGACCAGTTAAAATGTGCCACTGTATTTTCAAAGATTGATCTCGGTGCCATTCGGTTTGACAAATGCACCTGCAGTGTTTATGGATATGATGAACAGAATTTTCAGCCCATATTTACATAGGTTTGTGGTGGTATTTATAGATGATAATTTGGTTTACTCTCGAGATGAAAAATAAACATGCAGAGCATTTGAGAATAGTGTTGCAAGCTTTGCGAGAGAAATAATTGTATGCCAATTTAGTAAATGTGAATTTTGGCTACGGGAACTTAGTTTCCCTAGGCATATAGTATCTGCTGAAGGTGTCAGGGTGGACCTGAATAAAATTTTAGCCATTGTTAACAGGAAGCCACCGAAGAATGTGTCTAAAGTCCAAAGTTTTCTAGGACTAGCTGGTTATTATCAGAGGTTTGTAAAAAATTTTTCAATGATAGCTTCTTCGATAACCCGCCTATGGCAAAAAGATGTAAAATTTGAGTGGTCTGATAAATGCCAACAGAGTTTTGACAGATTAAAAGCTTTATTGGTAGAAGCTCCAGTGCTAGTTCAGCCAGAATTGGGTAAGGAATTTATAGTTTACAATGATGCATCATTGAATGGTTTAGGTTGTGTTTTGATGCAAGAAGGTAAAGTAGTAGCCTACGCTTCAAGACAGCTAAAACCACATGAAAGAAACTACCCGACACATGATCTTGAATTGGCAGCCATAGTGTTTGCATTGAAAATTTGGTGGCATTACCTGTTTGGTGAAAAATGTCACATATTCACGAATCATAAAAGTTTCAAGTACTTGATGACTCAGAAAGATTTGAATTTCAGACAGTGCAGGTGGCTTGAGTTATTGAATGATTATGATCTGGTTATTGATTATCATCTAGGAAAAGTCAATATGGTTGTTGATGCTCTGAGCAAAAAATCCCTATTTTCCTTGCGAGTTATGAATACTCGATTATAATTATCTGACGATGGTTCAATTATAGCTGAGTTAAAAGCTAGACTAATGTTTTTGCAGCAGATATTTGAAGCTCAGAAAAATGATAGTAAATTGCAAGCAAAACGGATACAAAGTGAATCGACTTCTGACTTAAAATTTCATATTGGGACCGATGATTGTCTATTATTCAGAGGTAGAGTATGTGTACCAAAAGGTTCAAAACTAGTACAGAAGATTTTGAATGAAGCTCACAATGGTAACATGGCTATTCATCTTGGTAGTAATAAAATGTATAATGATCTGAAAAAGATGTACTGGTGGTCGGGAATGAAACGGATATTTCTGAGTTTGTGTCTATATGTTTGATATGTCAGCAAATTACAACTAAACATCAGTTGCCTTCTGGACTATTACAGCCAGTTACAATACTAGAATGGAAATGGGAAAGAATTACTATGGACTTTGTATCAGGATTACCCCTGTCTCCAAAGAAGAAAGATGTCATTTGGGTAATTGTTGATCGATTGACAAAGTCTGCACACTTTATTCCCGTATGTATGAATTATTCTTTAGAAAGATTGGTTGAATTATATGTCTCCGAGATTGTCAAATTGCATGGAGTGCCTGTTTCCATTATTTAAGATAGAGACCCTCATTTTACATCTCGATTCTGGAGCAAATTGAAAGAAGCTCTGGGTACTCAGTTACACTTTAGCATGACATTTCATCCATAGATAGATGGTCAATCTGAACGTGTTATACATATCTTAGAGGATATGCTTCGGTGCTGTATACTTGAGTTTGAAGGTAACTAGGAAAAGTATTTGCCTTTAGTTGAATTTGCTCGTAATAACAGTTATCAGTCCAACATCAGAATGACACTGTATGAAGCTTTGTATGGTCGAAAATGTAAAACTCCATTGTATTGGACAGAACTCAGTGAGAAAAAGTTACACAGAGTTGACTTAGTTCATCAAACCGAGGAAAAAGTGAAAGTAATTCGGGGCAGTTTGAAAGCAGCCTCTGATCGTCAAAAGTCTTATGTTGATCTAAAACAAAAAGAAATAGAATTCCAAGTTGGTGACAAGGTATTCTTCAACGTATTGCCTTGGAAGAAAGTTCTCCAATTTGGTCATAAAGGAAAACTGAGTCCACGGTTCATCGGACCATGTGAGATTACAGAAAGAATTGGACATGTTGCATATCGGTTAGCTTTACCACTAGAACTTGATCAGATTCATAATGTTTTTCATGTGTCTATGCTACGTCAGTATCGATCCGATCCTTCACATGTTATCTCTCCAATAGAGGTAGAGATTCAGCCTGATATGAGATATAGTGAAGACCAGATCAAAAATTAGCTCGAGAAACAAAAGAGTTAAGAAATAAAAATGTAGCATTAGTAAAAGTTCTTTGGCAAAGACATAGTATAGAAGAGGCTACCTGGGAACCGGAGAATTCGATGAGGAAGCAATATTCGAACCTTTTTACTAGTAAGATTTTCGAGGACGAAAATCCTTAAGGGGAGAGTTGTAACAGCCCATTTTTCAGTGAAAATCAAAACAGTGGTTTCGAGACCACAAATCTGATTCGAAAATAAATTTTATTTTTATTTTATTACACGGTCTGTAATATGTTAGAAATGTCATGTGAAAATCCCGATAAGAAAATTTTATCGATTATGTGCTTAATTAGGGAAAGGACTAAATCGCATCAAATGCAAAAGTTGAATTCTAGTTCTAGAAGGATTAAATAGCTATGGAATTCAAAAATTAAGGTTCTTATATTGTAATTAGACCATTAAAGAAAAGTATGTAGATATTTTGGTGACTCATCCATGGAAATTTAGAAAAATGGCAAGGACTATATTAGAATTTGGAATAATTTAATTAATTAAAAAGATGATAAAAGATATCATCTTATTTTTCTCATCTTCTTCCCCAAAAATACATAGAAACCCTAAAAGAGAGAGAAGAAACTTTCATAGCTTAATTGGGAAAGTTTCATTATCCCGATTTTAGTAATTTTGAAATTTTTAAAATCGGGATAGCTTAATCTATCTATTTGGGGGATCAACTTGAAGAGTTATCAAAGTATGCAAATTAGGTCATAGATGTATATGCTGAAATTTTGAAATTTATGGTAGAAAATGAAAGGTTGTTGATAGATAAACAACTTTTACAAAGTGATTTTTGATGAAAACATGATTTAGGGACTAAAATGTAAAGTTGTGAAAATTGATGAAAAATTCTAAAATTTATAGAAAACATGTGCTGTAAATTTTATGTTGAAATTTCGGTTAGGCTTGGAATAGGGAGTAAATTGCATAAATTTCATTTTCCGAGCCTAGGGATGAAATTGGAATTTACGAAAAAGTTAGGGACAAAATGGTAATTTTGTCTAAGACGTAAATTGAGTCCAAATGAATATTAAATGTGTGAAATTGATTATTAAAGTTATTTATATAGATCTGGACAACACAAATTTGAGGTTAGATCGAGGAAAAGAAAAGGTTTTGGATTAGTAGATTTTATACGCGAACCAATGTGGAGGTAAGTTCTTGTAACTTAATCGAGCATGTAAATATGTAACTTGAATGTTATGATTGTATGCAATATGATTTACATTTATGTGAATATTATTAATGTGTGAATGATTGCATGTTCAGAAATGTTGGATAAAGGGTAAAGTCTCGTTTGAATATTGAATTACGATGAATATATATGCTTTCCCGAAATGAATGAGGTCTTGCATTTGTTGCTCATAGGATTTAGCTCGGACGAGTAATCCTAACGACCTTATTATAGAAAGGATTTAGCCCAAACGGGTAATCTTGATATAATTCCACTCGAGCATATGATACAATTAGGATTTAGTCTGGACTGGTAATCCTAATTAAACTCTTCTGAGCATAAGTTACATAAAGGATTTAGCCTGAACTGGTAATCCTGTAATACAATATGTGGCTCGAGAGTGTGTTCTTTGATTAAATGCCCTAAAGGGTACTCTTGAATAAGAATTGATGGGTTATTGAATTGTACACCTTGAGTGTACTACTCGAGTATCCATCGGAATTTCAATGATTCAACGGACAAAACTCTTGGCATGATGAGAGAATTATGAGATGAAATGATAATGACTTGAAAGAGTATTGCATGATGAGCTCATCTATATTTACTTGATGTATAAGAAAATTTTGTGACTAGTATGTTTGATTGAGTGCATGTGTTAAGGCAATTTTGCCAAGTTGATGGAAAACATGATATTGTATGCTTAGATTTAATAAATGAGATTGGTAAGTTTAGTTTCCGTTATACGAACTTACTAAGCATGTAATGCTTACTCTATTTTATTTCCCCTCTTTTATAGTATTCGGAAGCTCGCGAAGGTTGATCGTTGGAGCATCATCACATTATTCTTTAGCTTATTTTGGGTATATATAGTAAAATCATTTTGACATAATGGCATGTATAGGCTAATTTGGCCATAGATGCCTTAAATATGTGGTTTTTAATCTAGCCATTGGAATGGCTAGTAATGGTTGTTTTTGATACACTTGTAATGTCATACTATGGTAGCTACAAACATGTTAAATGGTTGCTTAAATTATGCTTAACATATGGAATATACCAAGGTAAGATTATAAACATGTATGCATGTAAAGATATGTCATGTTGAATGGTAGAGTTTGCTTAATTTGAATGCTTGAACTGGTTGGTATTTGGATGTGAGTTTTAGTGTAGGTCATTGATATGATTTTGGGTGAGAAATGAAGCTAGAAATGGCTTCATTTTGTCCTCACGGGTAGACACATGGGCGTGTGTCTAGACCATGTGTGACACATGACCTGGTGCATGGGCATGTGGTTAGGCCGTGTGTCCCCTACACCTTAAATTTTGAGAAATAGAATGCTCAGAATTGAGCACACGGGCGTGTTCTCAGCCGTGTGTGCTACAAGGCTTAGAACACGGTGTGTGTCTTGGCCGTGTGAAACCTACACCTAAATTTGAAAAATAAAATTAACCACACGGGCGTGTGGCATGGCCGTGTGCACAAGTCAGAGAGTTACATGAGGTCGAACACGTCCTGCAGCACGGGCGTGTCCCAGGGTCACACAGGCGTGTCCCTTGGACCACACGGGCGTGTAAGCCCTGTAACTTAGAAAATTTTTGAAATGTTGCGAAAAATTTTTAGAGTTTCCGATTAAGTCCCAACTTGATTCTAATGCTTATGTTGGGCCTCGAGGGTCCATTTAAGGGACGTTTTGAATAATCTCAAAAAATGAACAGTGATTGATATGATTTATCTGTAAATGTTTTGAAAGTCCCGGTAATTCTCCATAACTCTGTTTCGGCGATGAATACGGGTTAGGGGTGTTACAAAACCTTCATCTTTTGTCCCATCCACGACCTCCGATGATGATTTTGCACCACCTATCTCTTTCTCTATATCTCCCAATCCCTTAATACGTCTCGTCGTGCCCAAAACCGGTACCAATGGTCACTTGATGCTCACCTGCTCAAAAAATAACATTCACAAATTGAACCCCAAATATTTTCTTATCTTTTCCAATTTCCCCACTAATGTTGAGCCCGTAAGTGTAAATCAAGCTCTAACTGATCCAAGATGGCATTCTACTATGTCTACTGAGTTTGACGCTCTACTTCGTAATGGTACCTGGGATCTTGTTTCTTCTAGTGGGTTGTAAATGGGTGTTTCGAATCAAGTGCAATCCTAATAGATCTATTTCTAAGTACAAAGCTCATCTCGTTGCCAAGAGTTTTCACCAACGACTCGGCATTGATTACTATGACACTTCCAGTCCGGTTGTTAAGCTTACTACTGTTTGTCTTGTTTTAAGTCTAGCTCTAACACCCTATTGGGCTCTTCGGAAGCTTGATGTTAATAATGTTTTATGGCCATCTTACTGAAGAGGTCTATATAGTACAACCACCTGGCTTTATTGATCCAAAATTTTCCCTTTGTGTTTGCAAATTCAAGAAATCGATTTACGGTCTTAAGCAAGTGCCTCGAGCATGGTACCAAGAACTTTGCAACTCTTTACTTCAGTTGGGTTTTTTTAATACTCAGTCTGACATGTCTTTCTTTGTGTTCAATCATGATAGGATCATTGCTTATTTCTTGGTGTATGTTGATGATTTGATTCTCACGGGCAATGATACTACCTGCATTTCTCGCATAATTTATCAATTAGCTGTCAAGTTCTCTATCAAGGATTTGGGATCACTATCCTAGTTTCAGTGTGTTTAAGTTCTCTTTCATCAATAGTCATGCTTTCTTGCTGAACAGAAGTATATCATGAACTTACTTGCTCGCCACAATATACTTTCTTCTAAACCGGTATAAACACCTATTATAGTTGGTACTACACTCTCACTTTATGATGGATCTTCTCTAATATATGCTACTTTTTATAGACAGCTTGTTGGGAGTCTTCAATATCTCCTTATAACGCGCCTACACATTGCCTTTATGGTTAATAAACTATCACAATTTATGCATGCACCAACTGAATGTCATTAGGGTGCTATCAAGCGTCTACTCTGCTATCTAAATAGTACTCGTGATCTTGGACTTCACCTTCATACCAGCTCTTCTCTATCACTTCATTGTTTCATTGATGCTGATTGGGCTGGAAACTCTGATGATCATCATCTAAGAGAGCCTATGTCCTCTCTTTTTTGTCCTAACCCCGTTTCTCTGAGCTAAAAAAGACAATGCTCTATGGCTCACTCCTCAACTGAAGCTGAATATAGAGCAATTTCCTCTACTGCATCAGAAGTTTAGTGGGTCAGGTCTCTACTTGTAGAACTTGGGGTCTCACTTCCCTCACCACCGGTTATTTATAGTGATAACATCGGGGCACATATCTTTGTGCTAATCTCATTTTTTACTCACGCATGAAGCACATCTCCATTGATTATCATTTTGTTCAAGATCTTATTCAACATTCTACGCTTTGCCTGTCTCATGTGTCCTCTGCAGATCAGCCTGTCGATGCTCTAACAAAGCCTTTATCTAGGAATAGACTACGTGACTCAGTCTTTAAGATTAGTGTCTTCTCTAGATCACCATCTTGAGGGGCTTAATAGGATATCTTCTATAATAAGATATCTTCTAATTTGATTTTATTCAATCTTTGATTTTCTAGATTATTCTTATAATCTTTTAAAATATAATAGTTGATTATCTCAATTATTTTGTTTCCTTATTTTTAGGATTATGCTCAGTTGTCTTAGTATTAAGTTCAGCATTGGAACTATATATATATATATATATATATATTTATCATTTTTGTGTAAAATACAAAAAACTATTCTCTATAAGCTTTACAGAATATACATATTTATAGTTATATTATTTAACAAAATATTTTTGTTTGATAATCATTATTAAAAATAATTAACATATAATATTTAAAATAAGTCTTTCAAATTATTATAAGTAATTGTTATAATGAAAAAAGTATTTATGTACTATAAATATACTAAAAATTTATACTTTTTTTTTTATTTTTCAATCTTAATTTCTTTTTTATCTTTACACAATTAATACAAGTGTTCTTTTATCTCTTTTCTTTTTTTTTTTTGTATTTTTGTCGTATGATAATTGAACTTATCTTGATGCAAACAAAAATAATTAAAATAATAAGATATTGTTTATTGATTAAATTGAATAGTTTAAATTATAATGAATGTGTAATTGAAGATGGACTACTTTAATACTTACTATGAGTTTGAATAAAGATAATTCAACAACTTTATCTTGAAAATTTATGTAAATATCTTAAAGATTAAATTCTAAAATATAAAAAGTATTTTGAGAATTGAGATTAAATTTTAACTTAATTTGAATGTCTACACTAATAATAAATAAAATTAATTATGATTTTGATGTATTAACATTATCGAATTAATTATTAACTTTCAATTTTAATTTTAAAACATTAAATTTAGTTTTTTTTATTTTTAATATTAAAAATACTTTTAACATTTTAAATTTAATCCTTTTTCTAATTTAAAACCAAATAAAAATGTTATTAATTAAAAGTTAAGTTCAAATTGTATCAAATATAATCAAATTAAACTCTATGAATTCTGTTCAAAATTAACTTATCTAATTTGAATAAGATTGTCACAATATATTTTCTAATTTTATAATAGTTTATTTTGATAAGTGAAACTTGAGATTATTAAGTTGTCTAATTGTATTATAAAATATGAAATAAATTAAATAAAATTTAAAAAGCTTCAACTTACTAATTAAAAAAGAGGTATATTTACACAATTTTAAAAAATCAAACTTCTAAAAAAATTATAATAAATTATAATAAATTCTAAATAATTTTACAAATATATTTAAAGTTTTTATTTTAATCCTCTACTTAAATCTATCATTTTCGTCTTCATTTTTTATCTTGATCTTCTTTTTCAACCTAGTATCCCCGTTAACATTTTCGATCAACATTGAATTTTTTATGTAATTAATTACTTTGCAGTAGCAAATTACCTAAAAAATATAAAATTATAATAATAAATAATAATAATTAGTTTTTGTAAATTAGAGATTGTAAAGTTATAATTATAATATTAATAAAAATAGCATAAAGTAAAATTAAAATTAATAAGATCACACAATTGTAAAGTGAATAATAGGATTATAGTAGAAAACCAATAAGGGTGATTTTAAAATTAACCTAGTAAAATATGTATAATTGTAACACCCTCGACCCAGCTTAAGAGTTTCGGCTAAGTCAAAGGCATTACATTCGATCACCGAGGTGATCTTGTATAGCCATTCTTTTCGAAGCGTTGATTTATATGGAAAACGCTCTTTTTTTTTTTTTTTTTAAGAAAGATGTTCATTAATTTAAACTGACTTTACTTTATAACATTATTAATGTAAAGACTTTATCAAAATTTTAAGTATTTTGCAAAGTAGAGAAAAACATTTAAAGTAATGGTAGTTTTCTAAACCGAAATAGCATGCAAATATCAGAGTATTAACTAAATGTCATACTTTAAAATAGATAACTAATCAATCCCAAACTTTAAGATATAAAAGCAAGAAATTAATAATTACAATCTCAAATATAAATGATAAATGGAAACTTTTTAAATAATAAAATAAGTTGCTAATATGAGAGTCTTCCGATGCCATACTGAGTCCTAATTTTTTGCATTACCTGAGAGGTAAAGGAAAACGGGAATGAGCTTACAATGACTCAGTTTAAGACTAACTTATAAATCAATATATATAATTGCACAAACATAAAAGCATAAAAATAACAACGATTTAAGCATAACATATACAGCATATAGTATATCAAAGTATATACTGTTTATGTATGATGCAATGCAAATGCAAATTTCCCACCCATCCATCCTAACCATCCTTGAGCATCGCTCGACACACCAAAACACATATAAAAAACTAACCATCCTGGATTTCCCGGTGAAGATGGTCATTCCTTTGTCACCTGTGACGATGACTTTTCTTACCATCCCGGTTGCCCAGTTTTGATGGCTTTTTATTACAATAAACTATCATCCCAATCTACCCGTTTTGATGGCTTTTTAAAGTACCATCTCGACTTATCCGGTTTTGATGACATTACTGCCTACTTCGTGCAGTACTAACTCTTAGTGTGGACTTAAATTGCCATTATCTCCTACGGAACTCCTCCGTCCTCCATACATGTTTTTCATATAAATTATGCACATATTCTTAACATATCATTGTATTTATCATCTTTCTATGCTTACATTCAGTATTTCACACTCACATTCAATGGCATGTGAACATGCATCCATTCTCATCAGTTTCGTATATACAATTAATTTTAAGATTAAAACAATTTCACATATGCAGTGTTTTCGTGTGATCTAACACACTTGGTTTGGTTAACACATACTTAAGTTGGGTTTGCACATACAAGGGTTACACATATAAGGTCGCACATATGGGTTCGCACTTGAGGGGTTCGCACCTTAGGGGTTTGCACATGTGAGTTCACACTTTAGGATTCATGTAACACATCAAACTCACATGTCGTTGAAATAGGGTTACGGAGCATTACCAAAATTTACAAAACATGTATCAGGTATTTCATATCATTTGGCATTCACAGCAGAAATCAATCATAATGTCCCTTATATGAGCCCTCGAGGCCCAAAACATATATTAGAAATAAGGCGGGACTAAACCAGAAACTCAGAGAATTTTTCGCGAAACTTCAAAAACTTTTCCTAGGTATAGGGGACACATGCTCGTATGGCCAGGCCATGCGGGCATTTGAAATAGGGCACACGGTCGTGTCCCAGCCCGTGCCCTTACCCTTGTAACTCTCTGACTTGGGTCACATGCCCATGTGCCAAGCCGTGTGATCAATTCTGAACATTCTGTTTTCAAATTTCAAAGATGCAAGAGACACACAGCCAAAACACGCATCTGTATGCTAGACACACGGTTGAGACACACACCCATGTCTCTGCTCGTGTGGACAAAATAAGGTCATTTCCTAGCCATATTTCTCACCCAAACTTTTCTTCCACCTACATTAACTCTTAAACACATTCCCAAACCAATAAAAAAACATTTGAATCAAGCCAAAACCAAGTCTTATGCAAATCAAATCATCATATATTTCCAAGTATCCATACTTAACAATTTGATCACTTACATATATATTCATGTTTTTACCAACTATACCAACTCAAACCATATTACAATTTGCCTATTAGTTAACCATCAGTCAATTATACCAAAACACAGATCAACCATGATAAGGCCATATACTCATATATATATATATCAAAATGTATCAAACATAAACCATTCAAATGGCTAATCACAACAAAAAATTTACATGCCATCAATGGCCAAATTAACCTATACATGCCATTATACCAAAGTTGATTTAACAAATATACTGAATAAGGGCGATTGATAGTGTGATGTGGCTCCGACTAGCTTCCAACCTTAACAAGCTTCTGAGTTACTATAAAACAGAAGAAATAAAATAGAGTAAGCATTTAATGCTTAGTAAGTTCGTATAACTGGAAATTAACTTACCATTCATTTACATTTAAAGTAAGCATGAAAAATATATCTAAAGAAATTTGGCAATTTGCCTTAACACTTATAACTCAAGAAACATGTTAGTCATGTATTTCATGTGAATATCAAGAAACAAATATGAGCTCATCATGTAACAATTTTCATATACATCTATTTTCCACATCATATGTTCATATAACATATACATTTCCATAATAATTCATCTCAAGTTCAGATTATTCCATGTCAGAACTTTGCCCGTTGAATTTATTTGAAATATCGATGGATACATAGGTAGTTCACTTGAAGTGTACAAAATTGTAATCCATCAATTCATATTCGAGAATGCTCATACGAGCACATAAACAGAAAGCTCTTTCTCGAGCCATATAATGGAAAGCTTATGTGAGCCATGTAACGGAAAGCTTATCCGGATTGTATAACAGGAATCTCATAAGAGCCATATTCAGGAAGCTCATACGAGCCAAAAATGGGTAGTTCTGAAGAGCCATTAATCAAAAAGCTCCAGATAGCCATATATTGAAAAGTTCAAGTGAGCTATATCAGGAAGCTCCGGAGAGCCATATACCAAGACGCTCATTGGAGTTGTGGTGTGTCAACAACACATACAGAGTCTCAACCAATCGGGACGTTCCGAGGAGCTATTAACGGGAAGCTTACAAGAACCATATAACAGGAAGCTCGAGAGGACCAAATATTGGGATGCTCATAAGAGCTAATAACGGGACGCTCATGCAGGACCACAACCAATTCAATAACCATGTATCTTCCGAATTTCATTTATTCAAATGGGACTTACTTGTCGGGCATTATCGAATATGTGACCGATTTTCATATATGTCAATTATACAATACACATACATAACATTCAATTCAAACATATAATTTTATAATTTAGTTGCACGAACTTACCTCGACAATTGTTCGTGTACACAAAATCTACTAATCCGACACTTTTTCTTTTCCACGATCTAACTCCGTATTTGGTCTATCCAGATCTATACGAGTAAATTTAGCTTAATTTAATGCAATTCATAATCAATTCAATCCAATTCACATCTTAGAAAAAATTACCATTTTGCCCTTATACTTTTATTTAATTACAATTTTATCTCTAGGCTCGGAAAATAAAATTCATACAATTTAATCCTTATTCCAAGCCTAGCTAATTTTTACATATCACAATAGCAGCCGATATATTTCATAAAATTTAGAATTTTTCCATGAATTTTACAACTTTTCAATTTAGTCCCTAAATCATAATTTCATCAAAATTCCCTTTACAAAAGTTGTTTATCTATCAACAACCTTTTATTTTCTACAATAAAATTTCATAATTCAACTATATTCATCCATGGAAAAATCCTATCACTTTGATAACTTTACAAATTAATCCTCGAGATAGCAAGATTAAGCTATTACGATATCGTAAATATGAAAATTATTAAAAACGAGACAAGAAAACATACCTAATTCAGCCAAAATAGCTTTCTTGAGTTCAGCCCTCATAAATAGGGTTTTCATGTCTTTAATTTGGGAAAGAGGATATAAAATGATGATATTTCTTATTTAATTAAAATATCATCTTTTATTATTTCATCTTTCCAATTTAGTCATTTTTTTATTTAATTTTTCATGGATGAATCATCATACTTAACTCCTCTTAATGGTCTATTTGCCATATACAGACCTCAAATTTTGAATTTCTTAGCTATTTGATACTTATAGCTACTAGAACTCAACTTTTGCATTTCATGCAATTTGGTCCTTTTATCAATTACACATGTAATTTATAACGCCCTGAATAATTTATTTCTATTTCTGTAAATATTTGACACAAGTGTGCATCTAGTTCAATGGTTAAATGTTCTGGGTGTGTAGGTGTAAATGGAAAAATATATAGGATTTTTCCTATGTCATTTATCACCTTTTTACTTAAAATTGTTGTTAAAACTAAGTAATTGTTTAATAAATTAATGAAATATGTGAAAATATTTATGCTTTATTATATAGTTTTCATGCAATAAATGGCTTATTTTATATTAATTTGAATAAATTATATTTTTAAGACATAAAGTGGGCCATGCATGATCATACAGTTTTCATGCAATAAATGGCTTTTCTCCCCATGCCTATCTTCATCTTTTCATAAAGATTTTAGCATTTGAGCCTCTTAAAGAACCCTTGGTCAACCACCTTGGAGAACCATTAGCAAATGAGTGAAGCAAAGGAACGAAGGAGCCTCGTCAGTCAGAGTCTTGGGTGACAGCCACTCTGAATTGAGTTTAATCTTTATTTTATTTAATTTAACTAAAAGATGTTTGCTATGTGTTCTTTGTTCTTGTTTACAACAATGTTAGCTTAATTTTATTTAAGCGAGGATGATTGCTTTGATTAAATAATATTTATTAGATTCATGCTTATAATGTTTGTGCCTCAATCGATCATGTTTTCAATTAAAATCAAGTCTATATTTCATTCATACGTGATTGAAATGCACCTGAATTAGCTGAGCGATCCTAACCAGATGACGGCTAGTGGACGCATAATTGAAATGTGCATGCTCAATTTATATCCTAACTCGATTAAATTGCAGGTTGCATAACAACCCTAACCAGGCTCTATTATCTGCATAGTTTTTAGATTTGTATGATTAAACTGTTTCAAACCTAACAGGTCCCTGTTACCTCGCACGAATACTAAGAAACCCTTAGTAAATAAGGATTAGTAAAATGCGTATTTACTAAGTAAAGGATTCCGAAAGGACCTAACGTGGTTTCCAAACTCATGAAAGATTGAGTTGCCATGGAATGTTTTTCTGAATATTATTAAGCATGTTGATAATAAGTTGAGTTTAATTAAATTAATTGTTCTAGTTTATTTATGTTATAATTGTTGCAAATTGTGTTTAATTTTGCTAAAATATATTTCATTCGTATAGTTTGCATACTTAGGTTAATTTTCATTAGGGATCATTGCATTCAGTCTAATATATTTTAATCATCACTTCTCAACTAAATTGTGTTTTTATTTACCAAATTGTTAACATAATTTTACAAATTAAGTGACTTAGCACAAATACAATCCCTATAGAGACGATAACTCGATACTTACTTATTACTTGATAACGACTGTGTACACTTGCACAAACCTACGCGTTACAAGTTTTTGGTGCCATTGCCGGGGATTATCAACTGTTGCTATAGTCATTTCTTTCGTGAAATTATTTGTTTTCAATTTGATTTATTTCTAACATTACTAACTTATTCTTTTTTATTTTGTGATTTTCTTTTCAGGTGTTTATGAGCATAGATCGAATTATCGATTTACTCCTTTTAGACCCTAAAATTGAGCGAACTTTCAGACAAAGAAGACCTGAACAAATAGCTCAAAACAAGTCGAGATGGACCTTGGAAATCAAAATCAAGACTAAGGTAATGAAGCTGATCATGTACGAAATCCCATCCTCATTGTCGATGATAGGGATCGATGCATCAAACAATATGTTGTGCCACTTTTTAGTGAGTTAAATCCAAGAATTAGAAGGCCAGATATTGAGGCAACCCAATTTGAATTGAAACCAATGATGTTTCAAATGCTTCAAACGGTGGGCCAATTTAGTGGTATGCCCACGAAAGATCCACATCTCCACGTTCGATTGTTTATGGAGGTGAGTGATTCATTCAAGATAGCTGATGTGACTGGACACACGGTCATAGCACACACCCATAGGAGTAGCCCGTGTGTCTACCCATGTGGACCTTATTATGCTATTTTCCAAGCTTTAAGTCACCCTCTACTAGCCAATTACACTTATAGATTACTATAGTGCATATTTGGGCCAAATTATCCATTTGTAAATATGAAACTTTGATTAACCTCATTGCATGTGAACCTCATGTCATTGGTTTCATACATGCCAAGTCAATTCTTATCTTGCATTTAATGATTTATATGTCTACTTGACATATTAAGATTGGCTCGTTATTATAACTCATTGTCAATTATAACTAAGCCATCACATATGAATATAAACATGCATAGATTTGTAGGGCATAGCCTACTTCAAAATGAGCCAATTCCCATGGCCATATACAAAGAAAAATAAACATATTTTACATGCTTTCACTAGGAAAATCAAATGACATATATAACAAAATACTCAAAAATCCTATACATGCCATTGGACAAAATAAAAATGTCTTTATGCCAAAGCTTGTCTAGTTGATAGTGTGTTGACTCTCCAATTGTCTTCCAATCCTTATGAGTCCTTGAGCTCTGAAAAGTAGGGAAAAGAGAGGGGTAAGTATTTACATGCTTAGTAAGCTCGTATAACTGGAAGGTAAACTTACCGATTATTTAGCATGCAACCATATGAGGGAATGAAACCAACAAGCATGAAATGGTTTCCCTAACACATATACTCAATCATCAAGTTAGCTACATAAAAATGTACCATGTAATTTATCTTAGATGAGCTCATCATTTAACATATCATCTATACATATTCCTTGTGATAGTCCTGTTGTGTTTCTAGGAAATCTTGATGGATCATCCATTTACCATCAATCCGTACGAATGATCATTTCAATATGCACTCTCATGAACCTCACATCTAACGGCGGGATTACTAGTCTAGGCTAAATCCCCCATAATATAAACTCATAAGGTGATGTCGGGATTACCAGTCCAGGCTAAATCCCTTACACGACAAACACCCTTAATGAGCTCAGATCTGAATTATCAATCCAGGCTAAATTCAAACCCTAATCAGATTACCCGTCCGGGCTAAGTCCATAATGCACACATATTCTTCGGGAAGCTCGCTCACTCAAGGAACACAATTCCAGGCTAGATCCTTTTTCCATACTTCAGATCTTCGAATTACCAGTCCAGGCTAAATCCTTTTCTGCAACATATGCAGGATCTCAAGTCTCATGTAAATCATGGTTTATCCATCGAATTCCCTTTCCAACCTCAACCGAGACATTATCCAACAATTCATTATTAAAAATGCAATTCATGCATTTTCATGCCATCAACAATGCAATTATCATACATTCACAAACATACAATTATGCATGTTATAGGTTTACTTCGAGTTATCTGAACTTACCTAGTATTCGTTTTGGAGCTGTGTTTCGATTATTCCGAAACCTTACGTTTACCTCGATCGACCTCTGAAATTTGTTCCTCGAGGTCTATAACAACAAAATTATATCATTAATTCACTACATTACACTTTTCAAGTTTAATTTCTACCCGGTCCAAATGACCGTTTTGCCCCTAACCTTTGACATTTTAATGATTTAGTCCCTAGGCTCGTATAATGAAACACATGCAATTTCTATCTTACCCAAGCCTATCCGAACATTTTTTTCTTATATGGAAGCCCACATTTTCCATTATTTTTACATTTCTACCACATATTTAACAACTTTTTACAAAAAAGGTCCCTTTAGAGGTTTTTCATGAAAATAACCTAAGAAAAGATGTTTAACACACCTTCAACTTTCGTACCCCTCCATAATCCACCAAAATACAAGCAACTCATGCATGGGTAAATTTTTAAACATGAACCCTAGCATGAAATATGGGTAGAAATGGAAAGATCAAGCTACCGGGATTTCAAAAATATAAAGAACATTAAAAACGGGGCTTGGGAGCACTTACTATTGAGCTTGGAAAGCTTGAAAACCCTAGCTATGGTGACAAGAGAATTTTTGCAGCTATGGGGAAGAAGATGGCTGATTTTGGTTTGATTTTTCCCATTTTATTTCATTAAAAAGCCAAATGACCAAAATGCCCTTATGTTTCTTTGAAATTTCATCCATGCAAACCCATTTTCGTCCAAAAACATAGAAATTGTGAAAATTTCTCTGTAAGACCTTCTAATTTATAATCTAAAGCAATTTCATACAAATTTCTTCTAGAATCCAAGTTTTGCAATTTATTCAATTTAGTCCCCAATTTCCAATTGGACACCTTACTCAAAGAATTTCTTCATGAAACTTTAACACATGCATAATCTCATATTCTAGGTCTCATAATAATCATAAAATAAATATTTTGATGTCAGATTTGTGGTCTCAAAACCACCATTCCGATTAGGCCCTATTTCGGGACGTTACATGATGCCTAAGTCTATTTTCAAGATATTAGGGATTGGTGAAATAAGACCTAGAATTGTGACGCTTCAGCTAGCGGATCGATATTTAGCATATCTTGAGGGAAAGGTCGAGGATTTTTTGGTAAGAGTCGATAAATTTATTTTTCCTGCTGATTTCATTGTCTTAGATTTTGAAGCAAATAAGGAAGTGTCGATCATCCTTGGGAGACCTTTCTTAGCCATATGAAGAACGTTAATTTATGTGTAGAAAGGTGAACTCACCATGTGAGTTTAAGATGATCAGGTAACATTTAACATTCTTAAAGCGATGAAATTTCCCGATCCAACTGAAGAGTGTTCAATTATGGAAGAAATAGAAACCTTAGTTTCTATGGAAAGCAATTTTGAAGAAGATCCATCGGAGAAAACCTTAGATCTTGACCTTTTGGAGGATGAAGAAGGTGAAGAAAACATGGCTTTTATGAAAGCCAATCCGAGAAATTTTATTCAATCCACACGGTTTGAATCGTTGGAGTTGGAAGTCAGATAATTTGTGCAACCCAAGTTGTCAATCGAAGAACCACCTAAACTCAAACTAAAGATACTTCCTTCCCATTTGAAATACATTTATTTAGGTAACTATTCTACTTTGCCTGTGATTATTTTAGCAGAACTGACGAAAGATCAAGAGGAGCAACTAATTGTTATTCTAAAGAAATTTAAGAAAGCAATTGGTTGGACCATAGCTGATATTTGAGGTATAGGCCCTTTTTTTTGTGTGCATAAAATTATTTTGGAAAAAGGTGAAAGAGCTCAAATTGATAGGCAAAGGAGGCTCAATCCTATTATGAAAGAAGTTGTAAGAAATGAAATGATCAAATGGTTAGATGCAGGAATCATCTACCCTATTTTAGATAGTCCATGGGTAAGTCCGGTACAGTGTGTGCCAAAGAAAGGTGGAATCACGATTGTCGAAAATGAGCGTAATGAGTTAATTCCAAAAAGAACTATTACCGGTTGGAGAATCTATATTGATTATAAAAAATTGAACAAAGCCACTCGGAAAGACCATTTTCCGTTGCCTTTTATGGATTAGATGTTAGATCAACTTGTAGGTACCAAAGTTACAATATTTACTAACCAAGCAGCTATTAAATACTTGCTCACGAAGAAAGATGCAAAACCGAGGCTAATTCGTTGGATACTATTACTTTAAGAATTTGACCTTGAGATCCAAGACAGAAAATGTGTCGAAAATTAAATAACTGATCATCTATTGAGGTTGGAGCAAGATGAGGTAACTCGATCATATGTGTCTATCAACAAGAGTTTCCCAGATGAGCACTTATTTGAGGTAAATCGAATTCATGAAACACCTTGGTTTGCTGATTTTACCAATTATCTTGCATGTGGAATAATTCCTCAAGAAATGACATACCAACAAAGGAAAAATTTCCTTCATGATAGTCGGTATTATTTTTGGGAGGATCCGTTTTTGTTTAAACAATGTACAGATAATATAATTCAAAAATTTGTAGCTGAAAGTGAGATTTCTAAGAGCTTATATCATTGCCATTCATCTCCAAGTGGGGGACACTTTAATGGTTCACGTACTGCAGCAAATATTTTGCAAGCAGGTTTCTTTTCACCTACGCTATTTAAGGATGCTTATGTTAATGTGAAGAATTATGATAAATGCCAAAGGACTAGGAATATATCAAGGAGGAATGAGATGCCCTTGACAAACATTTTGGAGATTAAATTATTCGACGTATGGGGAATTGACTTCTTAGGCTCGTTTCTTTCTTCGTATGGGAACAAATACATCTTAGTTGGGGTTGAAGCTAAAGCATACCCTACAAATGATGCTAAGGTAGTCATGCGATTCCTACATAAGTATGTGTTTACATGATTTGGGACACCAAGAGCTATTTTTAGTGATGAAGGTTCTCACTTTGTGAACAAATGGATTAAGTGGTTGCTTGACAAATATGATGTGAAGCACAAGATTGCTACTACCTATCACCCCTAGTCCAATGGGCAAGTTGAGAGAGTGAACCATGAAATCAAAGGTATCCTTGAAAATGTATTACGCCCTAGCAGAAAAGATTGGTCTCGAAGGCTTGATGATGCATTATTGGCCTATCGAACAGCATTTAAGACACCTTTAGGAATAACTCCTTATCGATTAGTTTTTGGGAAGGCATGCCATTTGCCATTAGAGTTGGAGAATAGAGCTCACTGGGCCTTGAAGCAATTGAACTTTGATCTTAAGTAAGCCGGTGAGAGAAGGATGTTATAACTGGATGAGTTGGAAGAGTTGAGGTTGTTTTCTTATGAGAATGCCAAAATGTGTAAAGAAAGATCAGAAAGATGGCATGATAGTCATATACAACCTCGTGAGTTTAAAGAAGGTCAAAGGTTTTGTTGTTTAATTCAAGATTGAAGTTATTTCTTGGGAAGAATAAATCCCGATGGAAAGGACCCTATATCATCTACCGAGTGTATCATTATGGAGATATTGAATTATACGACAATTACGAAGGTACGTTTAAGGTTAATGGTCAACGTCTCAAACATTACTGGAATGGTGAAGTTGAGCGAGTTGAATCCTCATTCAAATTAACAGACCCTTGATTTTTCATGAACTCATTTTGTAAATAAATAAATAATTAGAACTTATTTTCTTAGCTTATTACATTTAATTAATTCTGTCTAAGGAGATTGGAACTTAAGCGGGACTGCTGTGACCCCTCCAACCTTTCTTGGGAATTAATTTAATGTAATTTGTTAAGGAGAAATTTTCTATTTAAAATTTAAAATTTTTAAGTTTCATTTGTTTTGTTTAAATTTTAAAATGGGGTCAAATTTGGCCCAAGTACTAATCAGTTTTTTTCTTGAGACAAGACAGTTTGAGGTTGAGGCCCAAGATAGCAGCATAAAGGAGGGAAAAATCCATACCTATTGCTGCCACTCCCATTGCCTGCCGCCCAAGTAACCCTAATGTAGCTAAATTTTTGCTACATGTTACCCTAATTTGTCCCTATATAAACCTCTCTTCATTTCACTATTTTTCATATCCCTCAAAGCAATTTGTTTACACCCTAAAAATCCCTAAATCTCCCTTTTGTGCCATCAACCTCAAATCCCGAAAGAAACCATAGTTCTCTTCCTTTTTTTGGCGAAATCACCTATTGCCAATGCAAAAAGATGGCCGAAGCACCAACTTTGCTGTCACACATCTACATTGTCGCCGCCATACACCGCCTTTACTGTCATACGCTGTCATTACCGTCGCACCACCCTTACTGTTGCACGATTTTTGCTGTAGCAAGTTCTACTCACTTGCCGATTTCTTTTCTTCCTAGTAAGCAGAAACTTTGCTGAATTTTTGGGAAAAGATACCATGTCTCGCAAAAGAACTAGATCATCAAAGACTACTCCTGAAAACTCGATTTTGATTGATGAAGAAGTAAAAGAGAGATTTGATTCAATTTTCAAGCATCAACCTATGATGCCAGAAAAAGGCTTTAACTTGAAGAGTAATGATTTGATGGTTGTTCCTGTGCCAATTAGAAAGGTAATCAATGCTCTCAAGTAGGAACGATTTTGTGATGCTCGATCACTTCCCGATGATAAACTAGTTCGAGAATTCTATGCAAGTTTGATGACACAAGATGCTACTGAGGTCATCGTTCGAAAGAAAAAGGTACCTCTTACTTCTAAGTCCATCAATGATTTGTTTAACTTACTTGATATTGAAGAATATGAGTACTACCCTATGATAAACAATATCAATTGGGATTTTCTTCAACAAGTGCTTGATGTTGTGACAAATCCAGGATCCCAATGGATTATAAGAAAGTATAGGAGCCATTCTTGCCAAAGGGAATACTTAAAACCAGTAGCAAAGGTGTGGTTTTATTTTGTTCACTACGGTTTTATGCCTATCTCATATAGTTCCACCATCTCGATGGAACGGATGCTTTTGTTATATGCAATCTTGATAGAAAAGTCCATTAATGTTAGGAAAATTATCCTCAAGGAGATTCACGATTGTGCTAAAAAGAAGTTAGGAAGTGCTTATTTCCCATCATTAATCACTTCACTTCGTTTAAGGGACCGTGTTAAAACACAACCAAATCTGAAGGGGCGATATGTTCAAGGGTGCATTTCAACTTATGATCTTGAAAGGTTAGTAGAGAGAATGCATGAGCTGAATCAGAGCAAGGAAGAAGAGCCAACTGAAGAGGAGTCAACAAATGAAACTGAGACTGAAGCTAATTCAGTTACAGACACTGAAGAGGAAGAATCTGATAAGGAACTGAACATCCTTGAACCAAGGGTTGAGCTAGAAGAAGAACCAGTCAAGCTAAGTGTTGAACCTAAATTTGCAACTCCTATGCCGACTTCTACAAGTGCTTCAAAGAAATCGGAGTTGTCAATTTTGATGGATATGTGCAAGTTCATGCACAATCAGCAACATACTTACTGGAAATATGCAAAAATTAGAGATGACTCAATTCGAAATTCTTTTAAGAATATCTCTAATACTTTTGTTCTTGAGTTCCCAGATGCTATCTTTGAGACATGGATGGAAGATACTGACGATGAAAGCGAAGATGGAGCTGAAAAAGACTAGGGGAATGAGTCAAGAAAATAAAATGGAAGACTCTTGTCTTATTATTTATTTAATTTTAGGTCCTTAGGAATTTATTTCTTTCATAATTAAGATTTAATTTCTGCAGAATAAAACATAGCAAGCATGAATAAACTTAACACTTCTTTAGAAAGAAAAAGACTAAGTGATGTGGTAATGGGAATGAACATGTCGAGGATTAGGTTATTAGGAAAGACTTGGTATTTAAGCAGTCTTAATGACTCACCTCTCTTTCTTTACGACCCTACCTGGTGTTTAGTTTTTATTCATTACTTTGTTCTTGCAATGAGGACTTTACTTCTTTTTAAAAGGGGGTAAGGCAAATAAATTGCTCAAACTTTTAAATTTTTTTCAAGTATGTTTCAATCATTTCTTTCATAAGTATGTTTTAAAAAATGAATGTTTAGAGATATTTTTTTTTTGTTAATAAGATAGATTGTATGCAAGTATGAATGATGATTTTATCTGAGTGAAAGTATGTTATCATGAAGAATGGAATGCTTGTATGATCTTAGCCTTAGTAATGTTTGCCATGGAAACTTAGTTTCTTTTAAGATTAGACATACATGAATGTTTATATCTTTAGAATTTATTTAGTAACTTTCTTGAGGTGAAATCCTAGGGGACATAAAAATCTAAAATGATATAGGCAGTATTTCTTTGGATCATTTGAGCCTTTTCAAGCCAACCCTATGATATTTGACCCTTGAAACTGAAATTTTGAGCTTAAAAGCTTGTTTATTACAATAAACCTACATTATAAGCCACATTACCATCTTTTAAAGTTATCCTAATTTTGTGCACCTATCTTAACTAAAGTTGTCTTGGTAAGCAGCATTTGAAGAAGTTTTCATAAAGATGTATGTGCTCATGCTTAAGAAAAAAAAAGCAAAGAAAAGTTTGCTCAGTCTCCAAAAAGGAAAAATGTATGAGCTTGAGTTCAAAATAAGTTTGGGGGTGTTCCAGAGGTTCACTTAAAGAAAAAGGTTGTATTACGAGAAACCAAGACAAAGTTAAAGGTTAAGATTTTTAAAACTGAAATATCCTATCTCTTAAAATCCCTACCTTTAATTGAGCCCTATTACAACCTTATAAAAGACCTGTTGATTTGATGATTATGTCACCTACATTAGTCGAGAGGAAGTCCTAAGTTCAACATATAAAGATCATAAATAAGCCTTGTGATTGTTTACTTGATTGATAGGAAATTATATTGAATAAAGAATGTTATCTATGACTATGACATACACACAAGCTATGATTCATGTTGGCATATTTTGAAGCTTAGTATAATCTTAAGGAATGTTGTATATGAATTACTTGTTAATAAAGAAGATTGATGAGCATGAAGTTATTAATGCATGATTATGAGACAAAGATTGATGCTACTTACACAATTAGCAATTTTGCCTTAGCAAGACCTTTTGCGGTGCGTGAACATTACTCGGGCCGAGCAATGATTTAAGTTTGGGGGTGTGTAAACGGGAAAAATATATAGGATTTTTCCTATGTCATTTATCGCCTTTTTACTTCAAATTGTTGTTAAAACTAAGTAATTGTTTAAGAAATTAATGAAATATGTGAAAATATGAAATTAGGACATAGGAATTATTAAAATGTGATTTTATACTTTATTATATAGTTTTCATGCAATAAATGGCTTATTTTATATTAATTTGAATAAATTATATTTTTTAAGATATAAAGTGGGTCATGCATGATTAAATTAAATAATAAAATATAAAATTATATTTAATAATTCATTTTAAAATATTTCATTAATAATTTGGATTTTAAATTAATTAATTAAATTTAATAAATTTTATTCTTTGGTCCTCTAACTTGTTGATTTATTCGGGACAGGTCTGATAACTTTGCTGGATTACAAAATCGTCCAAATTGGGGACCAAGTCAACCCAAAATTCGGCTACACATGGCTGTCCATAAACCACTTTTTGGTTTAATTGCACAAGGTCCTTAAAGAGTTGAAGAAATTAGAGATTTACCTGAAGATTTGCACTTGACCGAATCTCAGTCCTGAGTTGTTGTGGCACTCAAATTGACCAAAAATCAAGCAAAAATCAGCCCAACTTTCTCAATTTATGGCCAGCCACCCATGGAAGAAGCTTCAAAAGATGAAAACTCCTTTTTTTAGTAAACTATCTCCCTCTCCTAACCTATAAATAAGACATCATTCTCACATTTCTACTCATCCCTCATCACTCATCCTTCATTCCTCATTCATTCTTTTAACATTCTTCTTTTCTCCCCACGCCTATCATCATCTTTCCATAAAGATTTTAGCATTTGAGCCTCTTAAAGAACCCTTTGTCGGCCATCTTGGAGAACCATCAGCAAAGGAGTGAAGCAAAGGAACGAAGGACCTCGTCAGTCAGAGTCTTGGGTGACAGCCACTCTGAATTGGGTTTAATCTTTCTTTTCTTTAATTTAATTAAAAGATGTTTGCTATGTGTTCTTTGTTCTTGTTTACAACAATGTTAGCTTAATTTTATTTAAGCTAGGATGATTGCTTTGATTAAATAATATTTATTAGATTCATGCTTATAATGTTTGTGCCTCAATCGATCATGTTTTCAATTAAAATCAAGTCTATATTTCATTCATACGTGATTGAAATGCACCTGAATTAGCTGAGCGATCCTAACCAGATGACGGCTAGTGGACGCATAATTGAAATGTGCATGCTCAATTTATATCCTAACTCGATTAAATTGCAGGTTGCATAACAACCCTAACCAGGCTCTATTATCTGCATAGTTTTTAGATTTTTGTGATTAAACTGTTTCCAACCTAACACGTCCCTATTACCTCGGACAAATAACCCTTAGTAAATAAGGATCAGTAAAATGCGTATTTACTAAGTAAAGGATTCCGAAAGGACCTAATGTGGTTCCCAAACTCATGAAAGATCGAGTTGCCATGGAATGTTTTTTCGAATATTATTATGCATGTTGATAATATGTTGAGTTTAATTAAAGTAATTGTCCTAGTTTGTTTATGTTATAATTGTTGCAAATTGTGTTTAATTTTGCTAAAATTTATTTCATTCATATAGTTTGCATACTTAGGTTAATTTGCATTAAGGATCATTGCATTTAGTCTAATATATTTTAATCATCACTTCTCAACTAAATTGTGTTTTTATTTACCAATTTGTTAATATAATTTTACAAATTAAGCGACTTAGCACAAATACAATCCCTGTAGAGACGATAACTCGATACTTACTTATTAGTTGATAACGACTGTGTACACTTGCACAAACCTACGCGTTGTAATAGGGATGGGTGGGTGTTTTTAACCTCATATAGTGTGATGGGATGGTCGGAGTTGGTGTATCACCCTTAACCCGTATCCGCTACCAGAATAGGGTTACAAGGTATTACCGATCAATACACAACATATAGTTAACCTTTATTATTATAAATCATTCATTATCATACATCATTCAATACAATCACGTTGTCCCTTATAAGGGCCTACAAGGCCTTAAACATGCTTTAGAAGTGGTTCGAGACTAAACTAATAACATACAAAAATTTTGGAAAAACTTAAAAAATTTTCAATCATAAAAGGGTCACACGCCTATGTGAACAAGCTGTGTGCCTCACACGGCCAATAGACACGCCCATGTTTTAGGCCTTGTGGAAACAAGGCATACATACTGACTTGCATCACACAGTCGAAGACACCCCCGTGTGCCAGGCCATGTGAAAACTGGAGAGTGTACTGACTTGGGTCACACGGCTAGCCACACGTCCGTGTGCTAGGCCGTGTGCCATTTAGGGGGTATACTGACTTATACCACACAGCCAGTCACATGCCTGTGTGTGAGACCGTGTAGAGCATACTGACTTCAATTCAATTTCAACACCAAGGGACACACGGCCGTGCAACCTAACCGTGTGTCACACATGGCTGAGACACATGCTCGTGTCTCTGCCCGTGTGGACAAAAATAGGCCATTTGTAAAGCTAATTTTCCACCCTTTTTACACATACTTAAGTAAACTCAAATGGTATCATTTTAAGTCACAAATATGCAACCAAAGTTCACCAACAAATACATAATCATACCGTATCCATTTCAACTAAATTCAATACTCAAATCCATACTAATTACCTATTCAAAAACCAAGCAATTTAACTTGCTTTACTAAGCATAATTCACATGTATAAATCATTTAAGAAAACCAATCCAAACATACATAACCACTTCAATCCCATTCATTCATTATAGGTCTATTACCAACATTAAAAGTAGAACTAATTGCACATTCATAAGCATCATCAAGTTCATCATCTTATGCCAAATTAAATGGCCAAAATACATATCCATCAAACATACCAAAATGACTCAAGCCTATACATTCCATATACCATATATACATAGCTTCAAAAGTACCAAATAGATTATCGATAGTGCGATGAAGTCTCTGACGATTCCTGGCTCCGAGCTAGCTTCGCAGAACTATAAAACATCAACAATTAAATAAAGTAAGCTATAAAACTTAGTAAGTTCATATGTGAAAATGAAATAATCACAACATTCATTAGCAATTCAAAATAGATAATATCATTAACATTTAAAGCATCAATTCATAATCTAACATCAAATTTATTCATATAATCACTCATGAGTTCTCAACTTCATCTAACTTGATACTTGAATAGTTTTTCGTACATACTCGTACCGATACATTTATATTTCTCAACAATAGTCCTGTCAAACCTCTCCAATTTATAAGTGCTTACGATACAAACTCATCGATATTCAAATGCCATAGTCCAACTATGGTCTTACACATACATTGCAAGGCCCTGTCGTGGTCTTTTGTTCACATGCCATAACCCGGTTATGGTCTTTTTATTCTATTTGCCATATCCCATCCATGGCCTTATTCGAAAACTTGCCTTACTCAACTCGTACATTTCATGTAATATCTCAACATTTATCCAATAGAATAAATACTGTAACATCCCGAATTAGGGTCTAGCCGAAACAGTTGTTTCGTGACCACAAATTGAATTAGAAATAATTATTTTATAATTATTATAAGGTCTATGATATGTTTATATGATTGTGTAAAATTTTCATGAAGAAATTATATGTGAGAAGTGTTTAATTTGGCTTTAAGGACTAAATCGCGTAAAGTGCGAAAGTTGCATTCTAATAGCTAAAGGTATTAAATAGCTATAGAATTTTTAGTGGAAGCCCTTATGTGTAAATTATCCCATTAATAAGTTAGTGGAAGATATTTTTTTGGTATTATTGAAATTAGTTAGAAATTAAAAGGATAAATGGGTAATTAAGTTAAAAAGGTATAATAAGACAAAAATGCAAAAAGCTATCATCTTTTTTTTATTTCTTTTTCTTCTCCACTGATTTTTACCCAAGGAAATGGCCATAGAAGCTTGAAAATTTCAGCAACTTCTAACCCTCACAAGTAAGTGATTTTGATGGTCATTTTTGATGATTTTTGTATTTTTGGAACCCTTGTACCTTAATTTAGCTAATGAGGGGACTATTTTGCAAAATGGTTGAAAGTATAGGGTTTTTCCATGAGAACATTCATGTTGTTTGCTGCATTTTTATGGAAGAAAATGAATCTTGGTTGTTAAATAAACAACTTTTGTTAAGTGATTTTCATGAAAACACCTAAAATGGACCATTTTGTAAAAGTGGTAGAATAGATGGTAAAGGTGTGAAATAATGAAATATGTGGTTTACTATAAGTAAGATAAATATTTGGCTAGGCTTGGGTTGGGATAAAATTGAATGAATTTTATTTTTCGAGCCTAGGGACTAATTTGCAAATAAGTGAAAGTTTAAGGGCAAAATTTTAAATTTTCTTAAGCATGATTTTTGGGTCAATTTGAATATTGTGAGTAATAAATAAGCTATATTTGAAATGTTAGATCAAGAAAATTGAGATTCGGGCTTAAATTGAGAAAGTACGTGGTTAAGGACAAATAGAGAATAATTAGCCGTTTTTGCATCCGAGGTAAGTTCGTGTGATAATAATAATGCAATGTCTTAATTGAATTGAAATGCCTAATTTTTATTATATAATTTGCATGATTTGTTACGGACATACTCGACGAGGAATCGACAAACGAGTCGTATGATAAAATTGGTAAGACAATATTGTTATTGTGATTTGTGATTGCAATCTGAATTGATATGAAAATGCGGATGCATTGAATTATATGTTTGTGGTACTATGTACATGATGGTGTTATGGTTCAGGATATTATGTTGTAAGCTATGTATATGCAATGACCTAAAACATATGTCTATGATGTTTGATGACATTGTAATGAATGGTAACTTGGTGTTAAAGAGTGATATTATATGGAATATGTATGACGAGATTTGTTGTGGTAAAACTCCCAGTTGAACCTTAGGAATAGATTGGATATCCATGCCAAGACATTTGGTTGATATGTGTGCTAGTGTAAGACCATGTCTGGGACATGGCATTAGCGTTGATATGTGTGCTAGTGTAAGACCATGTCTGGGACATGGCATCGGCCTCATTATGAGAGCCAGTGTAACACCATTCTAGGACATGGCATCGGCGTTGATATGTGTGCTAGTGTAAGACCATGTCTGGGACATGGCATCGACCTTAATAGCCCTCATTATGAGAGCCAGTGTAACACCATTCTAGGACATGGCATCGGCGTTGATATGTGTGCTAGTGTAAGACCATGTCTGGGACATGGCATCGACCTTAATATACGAGCCAGTGTAAGACCATGTTTGGAATATGGCATCAGCATTGTTATATGTGTCAGTGTAAGACCATGTCTGGGACATGGCATCGGCACCGATGTATGAGAGCTAGTGTAAGACCATGTTCGGGACATGGCATTGACATTTAACCTTTTGTATGAGGCTTATCGAGTATCATTTAGTATTCCAACTGGTTCAACGGGTGATTTAAAGATTGTGTCATGATTGAGAAAATTTATGATGATGTTGCAAGTGGTACGGGTATGTGTGCAAAACTCATGAGAAATGATCTAGGTTTATGATGTACCTTTAGTAAGGAAGCAAATAAGTAAGTCATGCCCATGTGAATGATTTTGTGATGACCTTGTGATTATGGGTCTATGCTTATGATGTATAAATATGTATTTTTACCATGAAGGTTGAAATGATTTGTAAAGGTGTTATAAATTTAGTTATCATTATTCTACACCAAAACTGTTTTGGACAGCAGCAGTAGTCCGACTTTTAAAATCCACCAAAAATTATGGAAATTGATTTGTAGGTTGAATAAAATATGAAATTAAATCTTACCGAGTCTAGTTTCACATAGAAGAAACGGTGTAAGCAAAAGAATTTCATGTTATGAGATATTTTGATTTCTGTGAGACAGGGCTAGAGTGATTTCGAGTTCCTTTGTCTTAACTTTAGAAAATCATTAAAAATTGTATGAAAATAATAATGGGTTAGAATTCATATGAATAAATCCTTAATTATTCTATATTAAATAAAAATACACGGAAACATTATCCGAGTTCCGTACTGTGAGATAATTAATTTTTAACGAAGAAGGGTTGAAACTATCAAATAGCAGAATAGGAGAGAATTTAAAGAATAAACTGTACTTATTGGCTAGACCAAAAATTCTGAAAATTTTATGGTAAGAAGATATTTGAGTCTAGTTTTAGGGAAAATGAGCAGACCTTAATTTGGAGTTCCGTAGCTCAGGATATAAATAATTTAGTGACTATGACTCGAGTAGACAGCTTGAGATGAACAAGAGTAAATAGTAGAATTTTGTGCAATTATGATTGTATTAACTTGTGAACATGTTGTGAGAATTGTTAAAAACATGTTAATAAATTGCTTATTATTTTCATATGGACTTACTAAGCTATATAACTTACCCCTTTTCCTTTCCTTTCTCTCATAGTGTCACAAATGCTAGCTCGAGTTGGAGATCGTCGGAGATTCTATCACACTATCCAGCTATTGAAGGGTATAAATGATTTCAAGCACTTTAAGTCTATGGCATGTATAGGAACTTAGTCAATTCAATATGTGTCATTTTATTTGGCCAAATGTATTGGCTCATAATAGGAATATGATTCGTTTTGTATATGGCCATGTGATGTGGCTCATATTGGTTATTGGGTTGTAAACCTATCCATATATGCATGCATGTGCTAAAAGGTTTCATAGGTTGTGGTCATATGTGTTTGGTATGGATGAATTGTGAATGTGCCCTGGATTACTTGACAGTTTAAAAGTGACTAAATTGGTCTATGGATAGACCTTAGCATAAGTATGAAGTATAAGAATGTGTTAACGATAACTATGGCATGAAGTTGATAAGTTTAAACTAGGTAAAGTATGGTGCCTTATGCATGAATAAAATGATATAAAATTGCCTCGAAAAGTACCATTGAAGTTATGTTTAAGTAAGTGCTAAAGAGGGTGCCAAGTGGCTTGGTAAATAGCCATTTTCTGGGCCACAGGGGTAGAGACACGATCGTGTGTCTCATCCGTGTGGAGGACACGGTCTAGCTCACGGGCGTATGACTTGGCCGTGTGACCCTATATCGTTGCTGATGTCATAAACAGAGAGTTACACGTGTGGAGGACACGAGCGTGTCCTGAGCCACACGAGCATGTGTGATCACATGGCCTGCCCACACGGGTGTGTGACTCTCCAAAATATGAAAATTTTCTAAGTATTATAAAAAGTTCGTAAGTTCTCGATTTAGTCCCAAACCACCCCTGATGTATGTTTTGGGCCTCGTAAGTCCATATAAGGGACAGTATGAATATGAATGAATGTTTTTAATTTGAACAAAATTTTATGGACCGGTTTTACATAGTTGTGTATGTTTAAGTCCGGTAATGCCTCGTACCATGTCCCGACCTCGGACTCGGGTAAGAGGTGTTACAAATACTGTCTCAATTTCATCCACTCAATAAATGTATATACATTTAAGTTCAATTATACGAACTTACCTCGTATACATAATTGACGTATCAGGTCGACTACTCGATAATCTTGCTTTTCCCCCGATCTAAATCTGAATTCTTTCTTTCTTGATCTATATAAATTCAAATTTGACTTATTCAATTACATATTCTTTCAATTTAGTCTAAAAATACACATTTGGGCATATTTACATATTAGCTCCTAAACTTTCACATTTTATCAATTTAATCTTTATTTCACAAATACACAAAATTCACATAATTTCTTTAAACCAAAGCTTAGCCAAATTACACATAAGTCCCTAGCAGCCCAAAACTTTCATTTATTTCACACTTCAACCCTTCAATTTACATAATTCACAATTTAACCCCTTTTTGACATTTTTATCAAAAATCACTTTACAAAAACTATTAATTTATCAATTAACCTTCATAATCTATCATCAATCATCAAATTACTCAAGTATTAAACAATGCCAATTCTCAAAATCTTTAACAATTTCAAAATCTAAGGTACGGGCTACCTAGATTACAAAGCAACGATCTCAAAAACGTAGAAATCATTAAAAATCGAGCTCAAAACACTTACCAATTAAGCCTTGCAAGTGTCAAACCCTAATGTGCATAAAAATGGTGTTTTCTTTTCCTTTGAATTTCAGCAATAGCAAGAAAGATGAACAAAAATCATGTTTTGTTATATTTTATTAACTTAATTAACTAATTTACCATATTATCCTTTACTATAAACCATTAAAAATCATTTATGCATGGACATGTTTGTCCACTAACCCTTTTAATGGTCTATTTACAACATAAGGACCTTAAATTTAAAGTTCTATAGCTATTAAACACCTTTAGCTAATAGAACAACACTTTTGCATTTTACGCGATTGAGTCCTTTTTATCAAATTGACTAATTAAACGATAAAATTAATTCATGAAATTTTCACACATATCAAATAGCATGTTGTAAACACCAAAAATAACATTAAAATAATTTTATAACCTCAGATTTGTGGTTCTAAAATCACTGTTTCGATTTAGCTAAAACCGGGCTGTTACAATTGGTATGTAGAGGATGGAGGTAGGATTTTGTATTTCTGATCTGCATATCTGTTCTGTTATCAGAATCTGTAAATGGCTTAGGCCCGAATCTGAATCTATATCTGACTGTGTATGAGTTTACTGTACGTATTGCATGTCTATTTCTGTTGGGTTACACACTAAGTTTACGAAAACTCACATCTAATTGTCTGTTCTGTTCAGGTAATCCACAAACTTAGACGGGTTGTGTGAAGGAGGCTCAACGGTGTCCACCTGATCGAGAACTATTTTACTTAGTAAATTATATTTTTTATTTATAATTCTGGTTAGATTTGAGAGTTTGTAATTTTTGGGACTCTCCGGACTGTTGGTTTTTATTTTTGTTGTGGATGTGATTTTTGACTCTTTCGTTGCAGCACACAATGGGAAACACAGTTTTATGAAAACAAAGGTTTTTCTAAAAACGCAAACTGGATTTCTTAAATATTACGATTTTAAGACTTTCGCTATTATGTTTTAGTAAGTAAATGAATTAAATAACACTTTCAAAAATAGTTATAAACGAATATGAACTATAAAACTTGAATGATTTGACGAAACGACTCTGTTTTCAAAACCTTATCTTGTGACATCTCCAGATTCGACCATAACGTCTAGGTCGGGTCTTGGGTGTTACATAATCGGTCAAATTTTCTTAATGAAATTTTTATATGATATTCCTATCATACAGTAGACCATAAAATAATATTAAAATAATTTTTCTTACGGTCTTGGATTTCTGGCCCCGAAACTACTGTTTCGATTTCATTGAAAATGGGTTGTTACAGTTCATGCCTAAGGGTTCGCTCATTAAGGGTCGCACATTAGGGTTCACTCACCTAGGGTTCACTCATAGGGGTTCTCATATGTAGGTTCACACTTTAAGGGTCACACCTAGGGGTTTGCTCATTAGGGATCGCACTTAGGGGGTTCGCACATTAGGGTGCACACACCTAAGGTTGGGACAGTATTGTTCACACACCGAGGGGTTCACGCAGATGGGTTCACACTTAGGGTTCACATAGATGAGTTCGCACATAAAAGGTTCGCTCACAGGGGTCCGTACATGGGTGTAACACCCTGCACCCGAGTCCGATGCTGGGATAGGATACGAGGTGTTACCTCACTTAAACAATGCATTTCAACATTTTCGAATCGTCAAGACTTGACCAAATTTAAAACTTTTTTCCAAACTTTGTCTAAACTTCTTAACATGAGCCTACGAGGCCTCAAATAACCTTTGGAATTCATTTGGGACTAGCTCGGCTCTTTAACCACTTTTAGAAAAATAACCTTTGAAACAGGGCCAACGCCCGTGTGGAAGGGCAACACGCCCGTGTGGTCATTATGACATGGCCATGCTGACGGCCCGTGTGACACACACGACCTCAGCATCTAGGGACACGCCCGTGTCTCATACCCGTATGAATTAAATTCCAAAATTGAACCTACAGAGGTTTGCACACGGCCTGTGTCTATGGCCTGTGCCCCTCACATGGCCATGACACGCCCGTGTCCTAGCCCGTACTTAAAATCCTTAACATTTTGTTTCTGACGTCAACAATCCTTAAGGGTCACACGGCCAAGGTACACGCCCGTGTGCTAGGCCGTGCTCTTCACACGGCTGAGACACACGGCCGTGTCTCTGCCCATGTATTTACTACCATGCATACTGACTTCCAATATTTACGTGCAGGGGACACATGGCCTATCAACAAGCCCATGGGGCAGACCGTGTGTCACACACGTCCTAGACATACGCCTGTGTCTCTACTCGTGTGGACAAAAATAAGGCTATCTATCAAGAATTTTGCCACCTTGAAACACAAACTAAAGCCAACCAACATATCAAAGTCTAACTAAATATGATTTCTCAACCAAACAACCATAGCTAATGCTTATGTACATTGCATACATATACGACCATGCCAAAAAATTTCACATTCATGAAAGATTTCCTTGAATCCATAAATCAACTTTCTATAGTAGCCATTATTCATGGCCTTATATAAAATGAGTCAAGTACTAGATTAGGCCAACACATTTGACCCCAAAACAATGACAAAAAACTCAAAATCCAAGATCCTATACATGCCATAATCAAAATGAGAGATCTAACTATACCTAGTACTTCAATTGATAGCGTGACTAGCATCTCTGATGTAAACGATGATCCTCGAGCTACTTTGAAGGCACTAAAAGAAAATGGAAAGGAAAGGGAGTAAGCATAAAGCTTAGTAAGTTGCATGCAAACGAATATAACAACAACTTTACCATTCATCATCATTCTCATAATACAAAAGTAGGCATAAGCACAACTTACTCATCACTATCCAATACAATTCACATAACATATATTAAGCTCATATCTCATACATTTCAAATGGGTACCTGTACCACTCACAATATGGTTATACTTTTCTCATTTAACTTAAAATATAACTCTCACCATTGAACCATTTGAAAAGCTATCGGATATTCACTAAGCCCTTAACATAGGGTATAATGCTGATGCCATATCCTAGACATGGTCTTACACTAGCTCAACCATCAAGTCGATACCATGTCCCAGACATGGTTTTATACTGACTATCGAAGTCGAGGCCGACGCCATGTCCCAGACATGGTCTTACACTAGCTCTCACATATCCGTGCAGATGCCATGTCCCAGACATGGTCTTACACTGACACATCTCGTAGCCGATGCATGTCCCAGACATGTCTTACACTAGCTCTCGTCTCGATGTCGATGCCATGTCCCAAACATCGTCTTACATTGGCTCTTATAATATGGCCGATACATGTCTCAGACATGTCTTACTCTAGCACACAAATAACCCGAATGTCGTGGCATGAATATCTGATTTATTTCTTAAGGTTCAAACGGGAGTTCTACTATCTAAACATTTCTCATGCATAATCATTTCCGCAAACACGCAATTTATGCTATATCAATTCCAACACATATAATAGTAATGTAGTTGTATTATTTACACACAACTTACCTCGAATTACAAAATGTGGTTGTTAGTTCAGCCTAGTCCACTAGCTTTTCTTTTCCCCGGTCTAGGCCTAGATTTTGTAATTCTTGATCTAAAATGATAGAAATTCATTCATTTCATCAGCATAATAATCTAGACACTTAAAAATTTCATAATTGGGCAAAATGACCATTTTGCCCCTAGACTTTCACAAAATGACAATTTTACCCCTAGGTCTGGAAAATGATTTTTATCAAATTTCCTTATTAACCATGTCTAAAAAAATGCTTTTTATTCTAAGAGCAGCCCAAAATTCTCATTATTTCACACATTTATCACCTATTTTACAACTTATGCAAAATGGCCTTTTTATGGTTTTCATGAGAAATCTTTTCACAAAAGTTGTTTATTTCACAACCATGATTCATTTTCTTCCATAAAATTTTAGAAAACAACATAAACACTCTCATGGTAAAATCTTAGACTTTCAACTATTTTTCAAAATAGTTCCCTCATTTGAAAGCTTATGTTGAAAGGGGTCCAAAAATGTAAAAATCATCAAGAAAACTATCAAAATCACTTACCTATGAGAATAGAGAGTGGCTGAAATTTTTGAAGCTTAAAAACTCCTCTTTTGCTGGTATGAACAGTGGAAAGAAAATGAGAGAAAATAAAATATCATTCTCTCTTTATTAAATTTTATTTTTAACCAATTTAGTCACCAAAACCTATCTAACCTAGTCAACATGTCTCATTTTGCCCCCCCCCATGGCCGGTCACTTCTAATTTAAGGGTCTATTTTCCCTTTAAAGAACCCCAATTTAATTTTCATGACAATTTAACACCCTTAGCTATTAATTCAAGACATTTGCACTTTATGCGATTTAGTTCCTTTTTCGCAATTAAGCTCACCAATGCTAAAATTACTTCACCAAATTTTTCATGCACTAAATAAACATTTTATAACTCAAAATTAATAATAAAATACTTTCTCAAACTTTGGATTAGTGGTCCTAAAACCATTGTTCCAACTAGGCCCAAAATTAGACTGTTACAATTCTCCCCCTTAGGGATTTTGGTCCCCGAAAATCTTACTGGTGAATAGATCTGGGTATTGGTCTCTCATAGTCTCTTCGGATTCCGACGTGGCTTCCTCGACTCCATTTCTATGCCACAATACCTTCACGAGTGCTACAATTTCGTTCCTCAATTATTTGACCTCCTGAGCCAGAATCTTAACTGGCTCTTCGTCATAAGTCATGTCTGAGCTAATCCCACCTCTGTTGGCGCAATCATATGCGAAAGATCTGATCTATATTGACGTAACATGGACACATGAAACACGTCGTGAATCTTTTCCAACTCTGAGGGCAAAGCCAATCGGTAGGCAATAGGCCCTACTCTCTCTGTAATCTCATAAGGTCTTATAGAACGAGGACTCAATTTGTCTTTCCTTCCGAATCGGAGAACCTTCTTCCACGGGGATACTTTCAAAAATACTTTATCCCTGACTTGAAACTCGATCTCTTTTCATTTCAAATCCGTGTAGGATTTCCATTGATCTGAAGTGACCTTCAAACAGTCGCGAATCACCTTAACTTTCTCCTCGGTCTTTTTAACTATGTCAACCCTGTGTATCTTATTCTCTCTCAACTCAGTCCAATACAAGGGTGTTCGACACTTACACCCATACAAAGCCTCATAAGGTTTCATTTTCAGACTTGACTAATAGCTATTGTTGTAGGCGAATTCGACTAGCGATAAGTGCTTTTCCCAACTGCCTTAGAACTCAAGAACACAACACTGCAACATATCTTCTAAGGTCTGAATTACTCTCTCCAACTGTCCGTCGGTTTGCAGGTGAAATATTGTACTAAAATTCAGTTTCGTTCCTAATGCCTCTTACAACTTCTTCCAAAACCACGAGGTAAACCTCGGATCTCTATCTGAAATAATCGACAAAGGCACTCCATGAAGTCTCAAGATCTCAGAAACATATAAATCGGCCAATTTCTCAAGAGAAAAGTCGGTACGCACTGGTATAAAATGTGCCAACTTTTTAAGCTTATCAACATCAACCAAAACTGAATACATTTCCTTCGTGTCAAAGGCAACCCCGACACAAAATTGATGGTTACTAGGTCCCATTTCCACTCGAGAACCATCATAGGCTGAAGTAAACCTGAGGGTACTTGGTGTTCGGCCTTCACTTGTTGACAAATTAGATATTTAGAAACAAACTCAGAAATGTCTCTCTTCATCCCTGGCCAGTAGAACATTTTCTTCAAGTCGTTATACATTTTTACACTACTCAGATGGATACACAAGCAACCACTATGTACCTCTCGTAAAATCCTCTGAATAAGCTCATTATCCTTCGGTACAAAAACTCAGTCTCGGTACATCATATAACCGTTGGTACCAATACTAAAATCTGATTCATTTCCCGTCTCACATCGAGTCATTTTAGCTTGCAAGTCCTTATCACCTTTCTAAGCCTCACATATCTCTTGAAGGAACATTAGTCTAGCTCTCATCTCAGCTAGGATCGAACCATCATTGGTCGTGGTCAACTGAGCATCTATAGCCTTCAAGGCGAACAATGATTTTCTACTTAGGGTGTCAGCGACTACATTCGCCTTTCTCGGATGGTAGTCAATCACTAACTCGTAATCCTTTATCAACTCTAGCCACATTCGTTGTCGTAGATTCAACTCCTTCTGAGTCATTAAATACTTGAGACTTTCATGGTCGGTGAACACTCGACATCTCTCGCCATACAAATGGTGTCTCCAAATTTTTAATGCGAACACGATGGCTGCTAACTCTAAATCGTGGGTCGAGTAATTCTTTTCGTGTGGCTTGAGCTATCTCGAGGCATAGGCTATTACCTTACCTTCTTGCATGAGCACACACCCTAACCCATTTAAGGATACATCACTATAAACCACAAACTCTTTTCCAGATTCCAGTTGCACTAAAATTGGGGCTTCAGTCAATAAAGCCTTTAGTGTCTCGAAACTCTGTTAGAACTTTTCTGACCATTCGAACTTGACATCCTTTTGTAACAACTTTGTCATTGGAGTGGCTATCATAGAGAATCAATTCACAAATCTTCTGTAATATCCCACCAAACCCAGAAAGCTTCGATGTAAACGATGATCCTCGAGCTACTTTGGAGATACTAAAAGAAAATGGAAAGGAAAGGGAGTAAGTATAAAGCTTAGTAAGTTGCATGCAAATGAATATAACAACAACTTTACCATTCATCATCATTCTCATAATACAAAAGTAGGCATAAGCACAACTTGCTCATCACTATCCAATACAATTCACATAGCATACATTAAGCTCATATCTCATACATTTCAAATGGGTACCTGTACCACTCACAACATGGTTATACTTTTCTAATTTAACTTAATATATAACTCTCATCGTTGAACCATTTGAAAAGCTATTGGATATTCACTAAGCCCCTAACATAGGGTATAATGCCGATGCAATGTCCCAGACATGGTTTTACACTAGCTCATCCATCAAGTCGATGCCATGTCCCAGACATGGTCTTACACTAACTATCAAAGTCAAGGCTGACGCCATGTCCCAGACATGGTCTTACACTAGCTCTCAGATATTTGTGCCGATGCCATGTCCTAGACGTGGTCTTACATTGACACATCTCGTAGTCGATGCATGTCCTAGACATGTCTTACACTAGCTTACATCACGAGGTCAATGCATGTCCCAGACATGTCTTACACTAGCTCTCGTCTCGATGTCGATGCCATGTCCCAGACATGGTCTTACACTGGCTCTCATAATGTAGCCGATGCATGTCCCAGACTTATCTTACACTGGCACACAAATAACCCGAATGTCGTGACATGAATATCTGATTTATTTCTTAAAGTTCAAATAGGAGTTCTACTATCTCAACATTCCTCAGGCATAATCATTTCCAAAAACAAGCAATTTATGCTATATCAATTCAAACACATATTGCAACAGCCCTCGCTCGTATCCGATACTGGGACAGGGTTCGAGGTGTTACCTGACTTAAACTCAATCAATCATACGAAAATCGGGCCTTAAAATTTCAATCAATTTAAAACTTTTCATTTCACATACATTTCGTCCCTTAATCGGGCTCACGAAGCCCAAAACATGCGTTAGAGACGGTTCGGGACTAAATCGAGAACTTAAGAAAAACTTGAAAATTTCATGCTATAAGGCTTCACGCGCCCGTGTGACTTTGGAAACGCCCATGCCCTTAGCCCGTGTGCAACATTGACTTTAAAACACGGCCATGACACACGCCCATGGTGACAGACTGTGTGTCACACACAATCTAGACACACACTCGTGTGTCTACCCGTGTAGACAATTATAAGGCTATTTTCCAAGCCATTTGTCACCCTCACAACATATGCACACATACTTATCCAATAACATACAACATGGTATAAATGAGCTCTTAAACACCTACAAACATGTTATGGTCATGGTAATTTCTTAAGCAATAAATATCATAGAATTTACTCACATCATTACCACATACTTGTCATAACTATCATTACGTCACAAACCTCATGTCCATCACTAGGCATGCATAATCATATTCACAAACCATTCATGAGGCATTATTAACTATTTACTAATCACTTAATCTTGCATCAGTTACTAACTCATCAATGAATCTCAATTCAATCTCTAGGCATACATGTTGTAAGCCACATCATAAGAGATAATAACATACATGCATAAGAATAATCATATAGGCCCATAACGTCATTAGCTGACATAGGCCAATTTACATGACTACATACTACCTTAATAACAAGCCAATGCCTTTGGCTAAATCATAATATCACATACTCAAATTAAGACCCTATACATGCCATAGACTCAAAACACTAGGATTTACTTATGTCGATAGCATTAACTCGATAGTGTGATAATATCTCTAACGGCCTCTAACCCGAGCTAACCTGGCAACCCTAGGGAACATGGGAAAGAAAGGGAGGTAAGTTTTACGCTTAGTAAGTTCATATGAAAACAATAAGCAACTCATTAACATGTTTTATCAATGTTTACAACATATTCTCAAGTTCACAACAAGTTGTCTTCCTGAGCAACAGTCACTAAATTATTTATATATAGAGCTACAAAACTCCAAATTAAGTTCTGTTAATTTTCCTTGAAACTAGAATAATGTACCTTTCTACCATAAAATTTATAGAATTTTTGGTTTAGCCAATTAGTACAGTTTATTCCTCAAAATTACTCCTGATTCATTGTCTGGCAGTTCCGACCCTTCTACACTAAAGTTCAATCATCTCATAGCATAGGACTCGAACAATGTTCTCGTCTATTTCTCTTGAAACTAGACTCATTTAGGATTCTAAGAATATAAATCATAACTCATAACCTGTAACACCCTAAACCCGGCCCACACGTTATGGCCGAATCTGGCGTGTTACATTGAAGTGTTTTAGCGAAAATCATGTTTTCATTGAAAACCCTTCCTAAAATAAAAGAAACCCTAATTAACTAAAAAAACACCTTCAGTTACAAAAGCCTTGTTTAAAACATTTGATTAAAAAAAACTTAGTTGCGAAAACGTAGAAAACATACTATAATTTAAGAAATCCATGTTCAACTTCTCGCAATTACATTGAAAATAATAATAATTCAAGTAATAATAACACAATGAAAACCTTATTACAATCTAGTCTGAAACATACTTAAAAAGAAGTAAAAACTTAAATGCTTAAAAAAACCCAAGTCCAAATCATCTTGCTAGCTGGCCACCCAGAGTCCCTCCAAATATCGAACCCTCTACTGAGCATCACCTGAAAATAAAGTAAAAGAGGGGGTGAGTTTTTGCAAACTCAGTGTGTACAACCCTCGAAGAAAACAAGCATTCAAAAAAAAACATCATTCATCATTCATGCAATGCAATCCCATCCAAATTATCTATCCGCTACACACCAGCTCCGTCCCCCATCACACCATGTGGGGATATAAATATCGACCCACCCAACCCACACACCATGGTAGCCCGGTTACGGAACTACCTTGATTTAGATATTGGGCTTTAAAAGCCGTCGGTGGATCCACGATTGTCAAGCAACCATGTGATCCTCATATACTTCCTCCATTCCATAATTCCCAACCCATATGCAACCTAAGCAGAATATCATATGTATGCATGCCGCATCCACAAAACTTACATTTAACACCTAGGGGTATTTTGGTCATTTTCACCCTTAGGGGCATTTCGATAATTTTCCCTTAATTACGATTTTCACTTACCTTGGCCCGTTAACAAGTCCCGTGAGTTAAGATGAACGAATACTATGCACCAGGTAGGATTCCAGAGAAGAGGTGGTGGGTCATTAAGATCGCTTAAGTACCAAGCTCTCCCTAGATCCAATCCTAGACATGCATATACCCGTTGTCACACCTTAACCCTTTGACTTGTCCACGGTCGCAATATATTAATTAAGTCTTATGTGGATATCATATACTAGGCCCAAAACCCCTTACAGAGCCTAATCAAATTCACATACCTGGATTTGGCCCATTAAGCTCAATCATATTTATATGGCCCATTAGGCCCAAATCACCTATATATGGCCCATTAGGCCCAAATCACATTTATACGGCCCGTTAGGCCCAGTAATATACATGTTCATGCTCACATACAAATTCCTATCACATAGCATCAATATTCAGTTTTTACCTATTATGGGGCCAACAGCCCATCGGGCCCATTTAGCCCATTTTGGCCCATGTGGCCAAATCACAACCCAAGTCCACGGAATCGCCCGTAGGCCTCAGGCAACCTATCGGTATCCTTCTTACGAGTGTTCGCGCACTCGCAAAACTACCGTAGCCAAACTTTCAGCTTTTCGGCATTTCGACTTTTTGGCATTTCGGCATTTTGGCTTTTGCCGATTCATAGTGTGTGTGCAGTGTATGTACACACCTGGTAAGCAAGCGTGATGCGATCTCCTTAGCCTAAACCTACAATCAATATCACCCTTCAATTAATCGCATGCTTAATACTTATTTACTCAAAAACCGAAACCTCACATTAACCTTACCTTGAGTCCAATCCTTAATCACTTTTTCCTTGATCACGTATTTCCTAGATCTGCACAAATATTGACTATTAAAACCCGAATAATAGGTGACTCGTATCCAACACAAGTCTCCTTACCATAACTATGACCATTCGGCCACCTTAGCCAATGGGAGAAGAATACTTACCAAAACTGCAACACCTTAAGGAGCAATTCGGCAGAGAGCTAAAAACCAAGATCCGATACTAATTCCCTACCAAAGTTGATTAGAAAGAGTGAGGGACAATAATTAATACTAAACAAAGAAAAATCGATTGGAAGAGCAACACTTACACTAGATTCGATCAAAAAGTATTCGGCCCTTAGAAGATTCAGTTTTTCGGCTTTTCAAACTAAGTATGGTGAATAAGGTTTATTTGGTACAGATTAAAGAAGAAGAGTAGTAAAAGAAATAGGCAAAGAAGATTGTGTAGAGGAGAATAGAAATCGGCAGAAAGAAAAGAAAGGGAAAAAAACAAAAGGGTTTTTGACTTTTTGGATCTTGAAAAGAAAAGGGTTTTCGACTTTTGGAGAAAAGGGTTTCTGGCAACAAGATGAAGAAGAATTTCGGTAGTAGCCTGGCAACCTTGTATTCGGCACCTATTTATAGCCCTTATAGCCGAATTTTCCATGCCCAATTCCCAATTCAGCTCCACTTACTCCTCACTTCTCATCTCCTCGTTTTTCTCCCAGATAACCCTTTGACCCTTCCCTAAATTCTCTCTTTTGAACACTCCCCTTGAAGTCCATCTTCACGCCACTTCCATCCTTCTAGAAGGCCAAAATTAAATTCTAAAAAATACTAAGCTAGGATTCGAACCTTGGACCCCCTTGCTAGCTACTAACGCCACCTCACTACACCTTATGTGGCGTCACTTAGCCACTCCACCACAGGCTCATTTTGTGTCCAATTGTTTCTTCATTTATTCAAAAGCCCACCTACTTGTCAGCCTTGATTCTTTTAATAATTAAATTATAATTTATTCTACCCCTTAATTTGAACTCAACCTTAGCTAAGACCTACTAAAATTATCGCTTGGATAAGAATATTAAACACAATTTTCATCAAAATCAAAAATAAAGGAAATTTGAGATTTCGGGATTTTTGGGTTTCGGGATTTTTGGGGCGTTACAACTCTACCCCCTAAAAGAAATTTCGTCCTCGAAGTTTACCTTGTTTAAACTGTTGAGTATATTGATGTCGCATCACTTAAGTTACACCACTACGCTTCTGCTGCGCACTCTATTTCTAATTTTAAAATAGATAGATCGCACACTATGGATAAAGTACATACCAGTATTCACTTCTGGAGCATCTTCGTCTTCTCAATGACGAGCAGCATAAACCAAAGCTGGCTGCCTCGCCTCAGCATGGCCTGTATTTCCACCTAGTGTTCCGTGTTCACATCCATTGCCGTTACTGCCCCTGGCATGTCCACGACCCCTTGGCGGCAGCTGTCCACCCCTTGGTGGCTGAGCACCTCCTTGACCCACTACTGTCTCTCGACTTGGCGTTCAAGGGCAATCCTTGATCCTATACTCCATAGACCCACAAGCTAAACAAGCTCCCATCCTCATCCAACACTCGCCTCCATGACCTTTCCCACAATCAGCACAACGTGGCACCCCTAGATTAGCAGCAGGGAACCCTGCTCTAACTGGCCCATTAACTCTGGCCCTAGCCCTAGGCATCTGATTGACACCATGAGTCTCAATCTCCCTCTTATTCTTACCCCTTTCTTTTTCCCGATTTAGGCGCTCAGTGTACTTTACCTCCTCCGTTATCTTTGCTTCCTCCACCAATTCTAAGAAAACTCATTCCTTTTGTGGAGCTATCAGCACCCTAAGGCTATCTCTAAGTCCATCCTCAAACCTAACGCAACGCTCATACTCTGTTGCCACCATTACCCTTTCATACCTACTAAGGCGTAAAAACTCCGCCTCACACTTCGCCACCGATTTATTGCTTTGGGTCAAGTTCAGGAACTCCTTCCTCCTAGCATCCACATAGCTTGCACCCACATACTTCCCTTGGAATACAGCTTTGAAAAACTCCCAGGTGACCCGCTCCGGTTGGGTGCCCTCTTTCACTGTTAGCCACCACCGGTAGGCTTCCTCCCTAAGCAATGACACCGCCCCTTTCAACTTTTACTCAGGTGAGCAGTCCAAATCCTACATTATCCTTTCAGTGGCCTCTAGCCAATATTCTGCCACATTAGGAGCCACACCAGCCACGCCTTTAAAGATCTCAGCCCCGTTTGATCGAAGTCGTTCTAGAATGGACCCCCGATTTTTGTTGCATTATTGGGACCACCGACCCTTTCCAAAATCCTCAGCATTGCCTACGACAATGCATCTTCTCCCGCGGCCCAATCATACTGTCTATTCCCAGCCACAGGTGAGGCCGAAGCCTCTTCTACTCCAACATCGGGCATATGGCCCGATGCCGACGATTCAGCCCTAACATTTCTGCGGCCTCGGTCACGGCCTCAGTCACGGCCTCTTGCACCTCTTCTAGCACTCATCGTCGATTCGTGTATTATCTGAATTAGAAATTTTATGAAGTTTTAGTTAGTTTAATAATTACACCGATGTTTTATGAAAATATTTAAAGAGAAGATCATTTTTGAAAATCCTCTACAGTTTCCAAATCATACGGGCTTTAGTTCCATTCCAACCATCATCTAAAGTAGCCCTCTAACTATCTACTGCATAACAATTTAAACAAACTTAAATAAAAGTACTTACTTGGTTCGATGTCAGAGACTCGGTGTGCCGCTCAGCAAGATTTCTCTTTTTCCAAAACATCGTGATCCAAAATATTTTTTTTAAATCCAAATAATAAGTAGAAAAGAAACCAAATAATAATAATAAGGCCCAATTCACATCCCGAGTTTTGTAACTTGACTCTGATACCACTAAATATAACACCCCAAACCCAGCCCATATGTTATGGCCGAATCTGGTGTGTTATATTGAAGTGTTTTAGCGAAAACCGTGTTTTCATTGAAAATCCTTCTTAAAATAAAAGAAACCATAATTAACTAAAAAAACACCTTCAATTACGAAAACCTTATTTAAAACATTTGATTAAAAAAAACTTAGTTGCTGAAACGTAGAAAACATATTATAATTCAAGAAATCCATGTTCAACTTCTCACAATTACATTGAAAATAATAATAATTCAAGTAATAATAACACAATGAAAACCTTATTACAATCTAGTCTAAAACATACTTAAAAAGAAGTAAAAACTTAAATGCTTAAAAAAAACCCAAGTCCAAATCATCTTGCTAGCTGGCCACCTAGAGTCCCTCCAAATATCGAACCCTCTACTGAGCATCACCTGAAAATAAAGTAAAACAAGGGGTGAGTTTTCGTAAACTCAATGCGTACAACCCTCGAAGAAAACAAGCATTCAAAAAAAACATCATTCATGCAATACAATCCCATCCAAATTATCCATCCGCTACACACCGGCTTCGTCCCCCGTCACACCATGTGGGGATATTAATATCGACCCACCCAACCCACACACTATGGTAGCCTGGTTGCGGAACTACCTTCATTTACATATTGGGCTTTAAAAGCCGTCGGTGGATCCACGATTGTCAAGCAACTATGCGATCCTCATATACTTCCTCCGTTCCATAATTCTCAACCCATATGAAACCTAAGCAGAATATCATATGTATGCATGCCGCATCCACAAAACTTACATTTAACACCTAGGGGTATTTTGGTTATTTTTGCCCTTAAGGGCATTTCGATAATTTTCCCTTAATTACGATTTTCACTTACCTTGTCCCGTTAACAAGTCCCGTGAGTTAAGATGAATGAATACTATGCACCAGGTAAGATTCTAGAGAAGAGGAGGTGGGTCATTAAGATCGCTTAAGTATCAAGCTCTCTCTAGATCCAATCCTAGACATGCATATACCCGTTGCCACACCTTAACCCTTTGACTTGTCCATGGTCGCAATATATTAATTAAGTCTTATGTGGATATCATATACTAGGTCCAAAACCCCTTACAGAGCCCAATCGAATTCACATACCTGGATCTGGCCCATTAAGCCTAATCATATTCATATAGCCCATTAGGCTCAAATCACCTGTATATGGCCCATTAGGCCCAAATCACATTTATATGGCCCGTTAGGCCCAGTCATATACATATTCATGCTCACATACAAATTTCTATCACATACCATCAATATTCAGTTTTTTCCTATTATAGGGTCAATAGCCCATCGGGCCCATTTAGCTCATTCTGGTCCATGTGGCCAAATCACAACCCAAGTCCACGAAATCGCCCGTGGGCCTCAGGCAACCTATCGGTCTTCTCCTTACGAGTGTTTGCGCACTCGCAAGACTACCGTAGCCAAACTTTCAGCTTTTTGGCATTTTGGCTTTTCGGTATTTCGGCATTTCGGCTTTTGCCGATTCATAGTGTGTGTGCAGTGTATGTACACACCTGGTAAGCAAGCGTGATGCGATTTCCTTAGACCAAACCTACAATCGATATCACCCTTCAATTAATCGCATGCTTAATACTTATTTACTCAAAAATCGAAACCTCACCTTAACCTTACCTTGAGCCCAATCCTTAATCACTTTTTCCTTGATCACGTATTTCCTATATCTACACAAATCTTAACTATTAAAACTCGAATAATAGGTGACTCGTATCCAACACAAGTCTCCTTACCATAACTATGACCATTCGGCCACCTTAGCCAATGGGAGAAGAATACTTACCAAAATCGCAACACCTTAAGGAGCAATTCGGCAGAGAGCTAAAAACCAAGATCCGATACTAATTCCCTACCAAAGTTGATTAGAAAGAGTGAGAGACAATAATTGATACTAAACAAATAAAAACTGATTGGAAGAGCAACACTTACACTAGATTCGGTCAAAAATTATTTTGCCCTTAGAAGATTCAGTTTTTCGACTTTTCAAACTAAGTATGGTGAATAAGGTTTATTTGGTACAGATTAAAGAAGAAGAGTAGTAGAAGAAATCGGCAAAGAAGATTGTGTAGAGGAGAATAGAAATCGGCAGAAAGAAAAGAAAGAAAAAAAAACAAAAGGGTTTTCGGCTTTTTGGATCTTCTAAAGAAAAGGGTTTTCGGCTTTTGGAGAAAGGGGTTTCTGGCAACAAGGTGAAGAAGAATTTCGGTAGTAGCCTGGCAACCTTGTATTCGGCCCCTATTTATATGCCTTATAGCCGAATTTTCCATGCCCAATTCCCAATTCAACTCCAGTTACTCCTCACTTCTCATCTCCTCGTTTTTCTCCCTGATAACCCCTTGGTCCTTTCCTAAATTCTCTCTTTTGAACACTCCCCTTGGAGTCCATCTTCACGCCACTTCCATCCTTCTAGAAGGCCAAAATTAAATTCTAAAAAATACTAAGCTAGGATTCGAACCTTGGTCCCCCTTGCTAGCTACTAACACCACCTTACTACACCTTATGTGGCGTCACTTAGCCACTCCACCAGAGGCTTTTTTTGTGTCCAATTGTTTCTTCAGTTATTCAAAAGCCCACCTACTTGTCAGCCCTGATTCTTTTAATAATTAAATTATAATTTCTTCTACCCCTTAATTCGAACTCAACCTTAGCTAAGACCTACTAAAATTATTGCTTGGATAAGAATATTAAACACAATTTTCATCAAAATCAAAAATAAAGGAAATTCGGGATTTTGAGATTTTTAGGTTTCGAGATTTTGGGGCGTTACATAACCATTTTTGTACAATTTATAATTATTTTCTCAAATCAGAACAGGGGATCTCGAAGTCATTCTGACTCTGTCCCAAGCAACTTAAATTATCTCATTATAGGAAATTCTTTTGCTTACACGGTTTCTTTTATAAGAAACTAAACTCAATAAGCTTTATTCCCATATTTTATTCAGCTTCTAACTCATTTTCCATTATTTTTAGTGTATTTTCAAAGTTACACTACTGTAGTAACTCAAATCTGCCAAGGCTAAGTTACTCATTCACGATCATTGCTCACAAAATAAATACAACATCATTTCATCCATCATGGTAAGAACACATATTTATGCATCATAGATCATTCGCATACCAAGGCATTCTCATAGGCTTAGTTTACATACTTGTACAACTTGTAACATAACTCAAGTGCATACTCACCAATGACTTACCTCATTGGGACCATCATCAACTCTTTCCTCGGATTACCCGTTGAACACTCGGAATACTAATTGGATACTCGGAAAAAACTTTACACATAAGTGCCTCAATTGTAACTAAAGCTACATCATATCTCATAACATTTAAATGGTCATCCTCGAGCTAGTCATCTAGACTCAAAATTCCTAGTGACATGTCACTTGTGTCTTATTCTATTCCTAAGGTTCAAATGGGATTTTTCCTCGTCTGTTAAGGCTTTGTCTTATCATATTTCTATTAATCACATACACTTAATATCTATACAATTCGTGAAATGATAACATTTAAATACATGTATAGCATGGTATTGTTTACATACGAACTTACCTCGATACCACAAAGGTGAAAAAGACGTAATCGTCCATAAATTGATTTTCCCCGTTCTAGGCCCAAATCGCATTTTTCAACATCTAAAACATCACATTTAGCTAATTAAAACAATGTACTAATCAAATTAGTCCATTGACACACTTTGGCAAAATTTATAAATTTTCCCATCTATTTTGCAAAAATTACCAAATTGCCCCTAGGCTCGAAACAAGATTTTTATTCAATTTTTATACTCCTTAAGCCTAGATAAACCATTTTCATAACTATGGAAACTCACAAAAAACATTATTACACACATTAACAACCCATTTTACAACTTTACATAATAACCTTTTTAAGGTATTTCCATGCAAATTTCCTTCACAAAAGTTGTTTATTAGGCAACTACAACTCATATTCTTCCATAAAAACTCAGCAAACAACATATATACATTCATGGAAAAACCCTAGACTCTTAATCATTTTGCAAACTAGACCCCTCATTTGAAAGCTTATGCTTTAGGGGTTCCAAAAATGTAAAAATCATTAAGAAATAACCAAAGATTGCTTACTTGTTAGGGCTTAAAGTGGCTGAAAGTTTAAAGCTCAGAACCCCCATTCTTTGCTACCATTTTCGTGAGGAAGAAGAAGAAATGAAAGAGAAAATGACATTTTATTTCTTTTTTCTTATTTTATTACAAATTAGTCAAAATAAAACACCTAAAAGCCACAAATTTTGGCTTTTTGACCAATTGGTCTCCCCTTGGCCGACCACACACTTAAAAAGGGTCTAATTTCCCTTTAAAGGCCTCCAATTTTAGTTCTCTAGACTATTAACACATTTAGGCATTAACACACAACTTTTACATTTTACGCGATTTAGTCCTTTTTCGAAATTGGACTAGAAATCGCTAAAATTAACTTACCAAAATTTACATGCACTTATAAAATTATATTATAACACATAAAATAACATCAAAATAATTTTCCCTGGCCTCAGAATAGTGGTTCCAAAACCGTTGTTCCGACTAGGCCAAAATCGGGCTGTTACACATATAATAGTAATGTAATTGTATTATTTACATACGACTTACCTCGAATTACAAAATGTGACAATTAGTTCGGCTTAGTCCACTAGCTTTGCTTATCCCCAGTCTAGGCCCGAATTTTGTATTTCTTGATCTAAAATGATAGAAATTCGTTCATTTCATCATCATAATAATCTAGACACTCGAAAATTTATAATTTGGCAAAATAACCATTTTACCCCTAGACTTTCACAAAATGACCATTTTACCCCTAGGTCTGAAAATTAATTTTTATCGAATTTCCTTATTTACCATGTTTAATCGAATACTTTTTATACTAGGAGCAGCCCAAAATTCTCATTATTTCACACATTTATCACATATTTTACAACTTATGCAAAATGGCACTTTTAGGGTTTTCATGAGAAATCTTTTCACAAAAGTTATTTATTTCACAACCATAATTCATTTTCTTCCACAAAATTTTAGAAAACAACATAAACACTCTCATGATAAAACCCTATACTTTCAACTATTTTGCAAAATAGTTCCCTCATTTGAAAGCTCATGTTGCAAGGGGTCCAAAAATGCAAAAAACTTCAAGAAAACTATCAAAATCACTTACCTATGAGAATAGATAGTGGCTGAAATTTTTGAAGCTTAAAAACTCCTCTTTTTCTGGTATGAACGGTGGGAAGAAGATGAGAGAAAATAAAATATCATTCTCTCTTTATTAAATTTTATTTTTAACCAATTTAGTCACTAAAACCCACCTAACCTAGTCAACATGTCTCATTTTGCCCCCCCATGATTGGTCACCTCTAATTTAAGGGTCTATTTGCCCTTTAAAGACCCATAATTTAAGTTTCATGGCAATTTAACACCCTTAGCTATCAATTCAAGACATTTGTACTTTATGCGATTTAGTCCCTTTTTCGCAATTAAGCTCACCAACACTAAAATTACTTCACCAAAATTTTCATGCACTAATATAAACATGTTATAACTCAAAATTAATAATAAAATACTTTCTCCGACTTTGTATTAGTGGTCCCGAAACCACTATTCCGACTAGGCCCAAAATCGGGCTGTTACAATAGGGGCTCGCACACAGGCTTTACACACAGGCTCACACACTAGGGTTCGTACATAGGCTTGCTCATAGGGGCTCGCACATACAATTCTCATACAATTACTTACGTGAGGATTCACATGTTTAATAAGCTTGTATGAATAAAAGGTTCGCATATTTTATCATGTTGGGTTCACATAATAAACAAGTATGTTTTGCATAACTGAACATGTATGGTCCACATACTATATAGGGTTCGCTCGTCCCATGTAGCTTACATGTGCCTAGGGTTCACATATCTTGTGTAACTCGCATAGTATCCAAGGTTCACATACAGGTTCGTATGCATGGGTTACATACATGGGTTTGCCTAGCATCTACCTAAGGGTTCACATGCAATTTCCTATAGGTTCGTATAGTTCTTATGGGGTTCACCTGTACTGATTTCTTACTTTCCAGTACACCAATTAATTATAAATAATAATTTTAAATTTAGATCCTACACCTAATTTGAAGGCAAAAAAAACCTTAACCGGATGAGGAGATTAATGATCTATTTGGGGGGAGATGGACGATTTTGAAAACTTTGAATTCCTCAGTTGAAATTGATTTGGCAAAGAAGGAACTTTGGGAGTTTCCTTGAAAAATTCTCTAGATATCAATTCTAGGGTTTGAAAAGGGTTGGCTATTTATAAACTCTTTTTCCCTAATTGAAATAGGTTTTTGGGAATTCATGTAGAATTAGGACTATATTGAAAAAAAAACAATTTTTGGCTGGGTTGTTTTGCAAATTCGGCACTTTTATAGGGTAAAAATAAAATATTTTGGTTGAATGCACACAAAGAATTTCAAACTTGGGACTTATAAGTAACCTAAAGCCTTATCACTAAACCAGCAGGCTCATTCTTAATAACTTTTAACAAAAACAATTTTTAAGGCATACTAAATTCTTACCCTTAAAAAAATAAAATCTAAATTTTATCCCTATTTCTTCTAACCCTATTTTTGGGATGTGGCAATGTAAACTAAATAAATGTGTGATGAAAGGTTATCATAATTATACCTCATTATCGATTAAAATGATCTTTCACCTGACTGAAACTTTCCACTTCGAAAAACAAATGCTTTAGTACTCTATAATTTTTGAGATACTTCAAACTTATCAATGCTAATAGTCTCCATATTTTAGTGATTATTCAAATGCTATTTGTTTGAAAATGTTTAAGTGTTTAATGCTATTTATAATGATAAATCTTAATTGTTATAGAACTATAACATTAATTAAATGATAATTAATTTAATATAATATTTATATTAATAATTAAATACTATGCTGAGTTGTGTAGTTTAAACCAATAAACATTCTATATAAAAAATAAAAATTATTATTGATATTATTTTCTCTATATTAATAATTAATTAATATTACTTGTTATTAATACGTTAAATCAACTTTAACTCAACTTAATAATGAATAAGAACCCTATTATTTACAAAAATAAAAACATATATTTTTATATATAATATCAATTTAGTAATATAATAAATAATAAAATATTTTATCATTGATTCAAATGTACTTTTATATAAATTATAGATTATAAAAATAAAAATAAAATATAGATAATTATGTATTTGAGGTTTTATGAAAATTTGTCCATTTTTTAAAAATAATTATCCACTTAAATTTTAGAAAAAAACCATCCACTTAAAAAGTTCTAATCTTAATTAAACTACTATTACTTAAATAATAATAATAATAACAATAATAATAGCTATTAAATTTTTTTTTACTTCTTTAAAAGCATTTAAATATATATTAAATATAATCGTTTTATATATAAAATATTTACTTTTTAATTCAAATCTGATAAATTCTGCCAACCCAGTGACAAAAACAATATTTTATAAATATAAAAGTTTTGATTGAATTCCACGCAACTAAATTACTCTCCCCAGTTATAAAAAAATAAAAAAATCTGACAAATTCTAATATTCATAGATAAAAGATATTAAATTTATTATTAACTGTCATGTCATCGGGTATAAGAAATTGTTTTGCATGCTCCACACATAATTGCAAGGAAACTTCCAAACAAATTCAAATTGTTGTTAGGATATAATACAATGGTTTGGTATATTAATTTCCGTCCAATCCGATCATACAAATCTACGACAATCTTAACTTCAACTATAATCCAATTATATAATTTAATTTAATTTAATTTGTGTTTGATAAGTACAATTATATTAATAAATTTAATAATTTAATTTGTTAAAATGTTAATTATATAAATACAATTAATACAATTCAAACTTAAATTATATTTGAAGTAATGAATATTCTTTACCATCAAATAATTACATAGGATTTATAATTATTTTAATTTTATATAGTTGTAAATGAATCACTCCCATATGATATATTTAAATCTATAATTATATAATTAACAAATAATTAACCATATAATAATAACCATGTGATATGTATTATTTATCATATATAACAATCTGTATATATATATATTTTTTTGGTAAGCATATTTTTTCATTAACTATATACATAGATTTTCGCATTTTATCTCTTGTGACCTGGTATCCCAAATATATGACATTCTAAATATAAAATTAACGTGATTAGTACGGCTGTATATTATTTGTCATATATAGACCTATCTACGTCATTATATTAGACTACTCTATTTTCATTAATTAAATATGTAATTATGGTAGGTGACTGTGCTTGATTGATTTTGACTAGAACTAATCATGATCGGCTGGGTCCATTTAAAATGGATCTAAAATTTTTGTTTAAATTTAAATTTAGATTAAAAAAATTCTAAACTCGAATTCGACTTGACTTGTATTTTTTAATAAATATATCAAATAAATTTAAAAATATAATACATCAAATATATTAAAAATAGTAAAATAAATGTTTCTTAATAAATTAAAAATATATTAAAAATTATTTTTACTTAAATAACACGAAATAGTTACAATTTAGTAAGCAAATGCCTATAAAATAGTAATAAAATTAACAATAAAATAAGAGTTATACAATATTTAAACAATAACAACAAAATAGTAACAATGTAGTAGCGAAATAGTAGCAAAATAGTAGAGAAATGACAACAAAACAATTGATTCGGGTTGGCCTCGAGCAAAATAAATCCTACTGAGACTTGGCCTGTTTTCTAAATAGGTTTTTTTTTGTCCAATCTCATTTTTTTTACCTATATTTTTATCTAAACCCTCTCACTTTTCAAGCAGGCCTTCGAACTTGAATGGTAACCGGGCCCATGATCAGGAATAACTTCAATTATGAAGAGATTTGTTTTATTTTATTTTATTTTTGAATTTATAAAAGTGTTATTTTTTTATGACACGTCTACCGTATTAATAAAACAAAAATTATAAAAAAATATATATTTATAAAAAATTATACTTAAAACAAATGCGAAATTGGTTTAATAGGTAAAAATGAAGTTTTTGAAATTTTGATGGTAACTCCAATCTGATCATATATTAATTTTTATAGATTTTATATAAAATGTAAAATGATAAAATCATTCTAAAAATAATATTTATTACTTTATAAATGAAAGAGGTTTTTTAGTTTTTCAACTAAGATAATCAATATCATACCAATGAATACCGATATGTTTCGGTATACTATTTTGAGGTTATCGATGTTCTAAAATATTTTTCCCATATATAAATTTTTAGTTTCTTAAAAAATTATTATATATACATGTAAATACATCATAATTAGATACATGAAAATATAAATATATTATATATACATGTAAATATATCTCAATTATGTATATATAAATATATTGATATGTACGTATAAAATTTAAAATTATTAATTAGGTCAATTCATATAATTTAATATATTGAGATATTATGTATAATAAATTGAGTCTAACACACAAATTTGTTATCAAATGAGCTAAGCATAAATTTAATATATGAAAACTAAATTGTTAGATAATAAATAATACAAAAAGAAAACGTTAGATGATAATACTTATGGTACACGAAAAAGGGATAGCAACTTCAATTTCTCAATCTCTATCATTTGAAAGTCATGGTTTTCATGTTGGAATATTAGATTATACCATAGCCATTTTTTGGAGGGATAGAAAAGTGTGAGCAAAGTTTTGAAATTCCGATTTCATTATCTCTTTTTTTTTTTTAAATTTTTTTATTGCTAAAATTTTTCCACTTATTAAATCTAAATATTTAGTAAAATCTAATATTTGAAGTATATTTTATTTAATTTGTATTTAAGTTTAAATACAATATTATATAAAAAATTCAATAAATACAGCTAAGAGTGCTCTGCGAGAGTCCTAGAGAAAACAGTATCTGCTGTGGCTTGGAATGGCGAAAAGCGGTGGCGGTGGTGGAAAAGGGAGGGATGAAATTTCCCTATTAGCAGAAGAATTAGTGCAATTATCTGTGAAAGGGTCGACGGTGACTCCAAGTAAGAAACCAACATTAATTTCTACAGTTTGGACGGAGAAACTCTATAATCCAGAAAGTTTTAAGGCCTAGATGAAAAGTATATGGAAGACAAAGCAAAAGTTTGAGATTAAGTTGGTAAGGCAGAATTTATTTTTAATCGAGTTTGATTTAGAAGAGGATCTAGAGACGATTATGGAGGGGAGGCCATGGCTGTTTCAAAAAAGTTTAATTGTATTTAACAAATTACACAAACCGACGGAAAGAGCCCAAATTCGGCTTAACTCTTCACCATATTGGATAAAGATAGGGTCATGTCCACCAGATGTTGACAAAAAATATCTATTACATGCCATTGGTACTACTTTTGGGGGAGTGCTCAATTCTAAAATTAATGGAGAGCTATGTCGTCTTAGAGTAAATCTTGATGTGCAAAACCCCTTAGACGAGGAATTTTTATTTCAATTGATAATATTAATAAATTGTGGATTTCTTTTAAGTATGAAAAGCTACCATTGTTTTGTTTTGGATGTGGAAGAATGGGGCATGGGCTTGCAGATTGCTCTGAATTAAATCCTGCAGACAAAAATAAAATTAGAGATGACCCACCATACACGTAGGCTTTAAAAGCAGAATCAAGCTTACTTAGGAAAGAAAGTATAAAGTTAAATGCTTTTTCAAAGTCGGAAAAGGCTCAATGCTCGTATATAGGTGGTACAGAAGTATTGTCACTTGATAGGAAAATAACTGAAGAGGGGATTAAGACGACTAGGTTACTGTTAAAAAAATCAAAGGTGAAGGATGTGGAGGATATCATGAAGAATACAGAGGAAGTATCTACACTTATGGAAGATATACAAATGGATGACAGTATGAATAAACAAGTTAAATGTCCAATCTCAGTCAAAACGTCAAGTTGTGAAAGACTAGCCCCAGTTGAATCAAGAAGGGAGGAAAATGAAGATCGCAGTATAAGGAAGAGGAAATCCCCGGAAGATGAATATGGGAATAACGGTAATGAAGCAATATATGATGAAGGAACAAAAAGGCTGAAAAGAGAAGTAACGAATGTCGGTGGTGAATTTTTATTGGAAGCAATGTTTGAAACTACGGAGCAGAGTGTTGTTCCACATTTTACAGGATCGGCGGCTGCCAAGTGGCAAGCAGACCGGAAGCAATGAAAAGCATAAGCTGGAATGTCCGTGGGTTGGGGATTCTACGGGCGATCAGAAGGCTGTAATATTTCTTAAAGCAACATAATCCCCACATGGTCTTCTTAATAGAGACAAAAGTCGATAAGCAACGTATAGAAAAGGGTAGGAGGAGATGCGGTTTTCTAAATGGGATTGATATTGATGCAGAAGGATCATGTGGAGGATTATGTTTAGCATGGAATGATGATATAATAGTTACTCTGAGGAGTTTCTCCAAGGAACATATTGATGTAATGGTTAAGGAGATCGATACCAACAAAGAATGGCGATATATAGGTTTTTATGGGTTACTTTATGTTAATAGTAAAAATGTCTCTTGGAATTTGTTGAGGAAATTAGGAGAAGATCAAAGGCATCCATGGTTAGTAAGCGGTGACTTCAATGAAATAATGTATTCGTTCGAGAAAAGTGGAGGGATACTGAGGGATGAAAGAAAAATAGAGGCCTCCCAAGAGACTCTAGAAGAATGTTAGTTAGAAGATATAGGATACGAGGGGGCTTGGTTCACATGGGAGCTAGGTAATTTTGCAGAAACAAATATAAAGGAAAGACTTGATAAGGGAGTTGCCAATGAGAAATAGAGGAATGTTTTTCCAACTAGTAGCATTTACCACTTAACCCATTCGATGTCTGATCATTACCCACTCCTTCTAAATACCAAAAATGGAAACACCTATGTTGGGAAGCCACAATTTAGATTTGAAGCGTGGTGGATCATGGAGGAATCCTTAGAGTAAGAAATTAAGGCATCATGGGAATCAAATACAGGCACAATTATGGAGAAGTTGGAAAAGTTACAAGCAAACCTCTAAGTATGGGCGGCGTCAATTAGGAAAGGAAAAGAGGGGATAAAGAAAAAGTTGACCAAGGAACTTAAGATGCTGATGGTAAAAAAAAGAGATGATGACACGATAGTGAAGATTATTGACACCAAGATTCATTTGAACATGGAAATTGACAGAGATGAGATCTATTGGGAGCAGAGGGCAAGAGCGAATTGGCTTAAAGTAGGGGACAAGAATTCCATTTTTTTTCCACAAGTATGCCTCGTTTCGAAGGAAAATTAATACAATTTCTCGACTGGAGCTAGATGGAGGAGGAGAGACTACTGAAGCAAGTCAGATAAATGAAACTGCTACTTTATATTTTCAGAAACTATTTACGTCAAACGGCGTTGGGGATTTATCTCACCTATTATCAGGTATTGAAAGGAGCATTTCGTCAGACATGAAAGCTGATTTACTAGCAATTTACACGGTAGAAGAAGTATTTTCAGCTTTAAAGGGGATGGGGCCAACTAAAGCACCAGGACCTGATGGGTTTCCAGCATTATTTTTTCAAAGATGCTGGCATATCGTAGGAAAAGAAGTTACTGATTTCTGTTTGGGAATCCTAAATAATGATCACAGTTTTGGTCCTTTACATTTAACAAATATTGTGCTGATTCCCAAAACACAAGATCCCACCATCTTATTCAATTTCAGACCTATTAGCTTGTGCACGGTTATATACAAAATTATGGCTAAGACAATTGCCAATAGATTGCAAGCAGTAATTGGAAGATGTATCGATGCGGCTCAAAGTGCTTTTGTTCCGGGAAGGCTAATTTCGGATAATGTTCTACTAGCTTATGAAATTTTACATACGTTTCAACAAAAACGTACAGGTAAAAAAGGATATATGGCAGTTAAACTCAACATGAGCAAAACTTACGATAGGGTTGAATAGGGTTTTCTTAAGGAAGTCATGTTGCTGATGGGTTTTGCAAAGGAATGGGTGGATTTAATTTTGAAATGTATTACCAAAGCATCTTATGCCATCAATACCAATGGGCGAAGGGGAAGAATTTTTCAAGCTACTAAAGGGTTAAGACAGGTGATCCCCTTAGCCCTTTTCTTTTCTTATTATGTAGTGAGGGGCTTTCGACTTTAATGAAATTGGCTATGAAGGAAGGACTGATAAAAGAAGCAAAGGAAAGCCGGAGAGGACCAGTGATTACATATCTACTCTTTGTAGATGATTGTATATTATTCAGGGAAGCAACAAACAATGAAGCGAGGCTGCTAAAGGAAATTCTAAAGGAGTACGAAGAATGTTCTGGCCAATGTGTTAATTTTAATAAATCTACGATTTTCTACAGCTCTAATACTTCGGAAGGAAATAAATGTGAGATTTCGACAATCCTTGGAGTCAGACGCTTAACTGATATGGAAAAATACTTGGGTCTTCCTAATGTGGTGGGTAAACAGAAAAAAGAGTCTTTCCAGAACCTTAAAGAAAAGGCTCTCTTAAGAGTTAAAGGCAGGAGTACTAGATTTTTATCACAAGGTGGCAAGGAAGTATTTATTAAATCAGTACTTCAGGCAATTCCAGTCTACGCTATGTCATGTTTTCTCCTACCTAATTCCCTTCGTAATGAATTTGAACAGATCGTTGCCAATTTCTGGTGGCAAAAGGCACATGGGAAGAAAAGAATTCATTGGTGCCAGTGGAAGCATATGTGTCGACCCAAGGATGAGGGAGCAACGGGATTTAGGAGTATGGCTAAATTTAATATGGCTTTACTAGCTAAACAAGGTTAGAAAATCCTAAACAATCTCAACTCGTTAGTTGCGCAAGTCTTAAAAGCAAAATATTTTCCAATTAAAGATTTTTTACATTCCAAACTGGGAAATAATAGTTCATATACATGGAAAAGTATATGGGCAACTAAAGGCGTTTTAGAAGATGGTCTATGCTGGAAAGTGGGCAAGGGTTCAACAATTTCAGTTTTAAATGATGTTTGGATACCAGACTTCCATAATCACAGGTTATCATCTTATGTTAATAATTTGAGTGATTTTAGTGTTGTTGAATTAATTGACGATAATAGCAGAAATTGGAAAAGAGAGTTGATAGTTTCTACCTTCCCAGAGGATGTAGCTCCGAAGATCTTGTGTATTCCACTAGCTAAAGAGGCCCATGATGATTTCTTGGCTTGGAGTGAGGAGCCCTCGGGAGAATTCACGGTACGAAGTGCCTACAAACTATTACAGGGTACTGAAATAGATCCTAGAGCTTATGCTTTACAAACTGACTATAGGAAATTTTACAAAAAACTCTGGCTGCTTAATCTACCTTCTAAGATTAAAATTACAGTTTGGAAAGTACCGTGGAATTATTTACCTACAAAAGCAAACATTCAATACAGGAAGCTCTCTACCGATGGTGTATGCCCTCGGTGTGGACAAAGCACAAAAACTATGAACCATCTATTCCGGGACTACTCTGTTTCAAAAATGGTATGGGAAAAGTTATCATTTTCGAAATACCTTACAATACCACATTTGGAGTTCATATAGTGGCTCACCTGGGTTTTCGAATAGAAAAATATTTCACAGTGCAGAACTTTCTGTTGCGCTTTGTGGGCAATATGGGGAGACAAGAACAAGCGGATACATGAGAAGACGAACAGATCTGGAAAAGAAACAGCAGATTTCATAAATCGTTATATTATTGAGATAAATAGAAATGAAGAGAGAATACCAAAAGTTCTCCCAGAAGTTACAAGGTGGAAACACCCACCTAGTAAATTTGTGAAGATCAACTTCGACGCCGCATACGATGGAAATATTTGTCAATCGGCAGTGGGTACTGTAGCCAGGGACAGTGAAGGTATAGTGCTCTTGTCATGTTTAGAGATCTACCACCAAGTGGCTTCATCTTTTGCTGTCGAAGCAATCGCATGTAGGACAGCAACCCATATCGGCATCAATATGCAATGGCCAAGATTCATCATCGAAGGGGATGTATTATCGATAATAAAGAAGTGCAAGGCAGGGAGTAAAGACAAATCAATGGTCGGGGCATATATTCATGATATTAAGTAGTTAATGAATCAAAATAACAGATTTTTGTTTGAACACATTCCGCGAATAGCGAATAAATTAGCGTATATCATTACAACAGAAACGTTGAAGAAAAAGAATACGAATTACCTGGTCGGAAATGTTCCTGAGTATGCTGAGAATCTGAAGGAACGGGAAAAAGAGAGAGAACCAAGGTGAAGGCAAAATGGGAGATGAGAATGAAGGGAGAGGCTGAAATGTAAAATCAAAAGGGATTAGGTGAATCGGCCTTATAGGGAATCTGGAAACGTCTAAGAAAGGAAGATGATTAGACAGGATGGTGGACAGATCTTTTCTGATTGGGTGAAATATAAGGGTGCCATTATTATGGTAACCAGAGTCTTCTAATTTTTTCTTTTGTTTTGAATTTTCCAGATCACTATCTCAGGCTTTCGGGCCTCTTGTGTTTTTGAATTGGACCCGTTTTATCTCTGTGTCATGGGTTGCTAGGTTTTTTAAAAGGTCCTTTAGTATTTTCTCTATTCCCTAGGTTATGTTTTAAGTTTGTATTCTTATTCTTTGAATAAAGCCCAATCTGAATTCAGTTTCAAAAAAAAAAAAGTTTAAATACAATATTAGATTCAACCCAAGCTAAAAAGGTTGAGAATAATATGAAAATAGAGTTTTGAATTTTTTTTAATCCTCCCTTATATTCGCATAGTAAAAAAGAAAGGAAAAAGTTGGGTGTTAGCTTTTTTTTTTCTTTATGTCTATTTTATAGTCTATGTTCGAGGTTTGTGGTTACCACTTTCAATAATTGTAACACCCGCTACCCGTGTCTAACGCTGGGACAGGATACGAGGCGTTACCAGACTCAGAGATTCTTAAACATACAAAACTGAGTCATAAAAATTCCGTTCCAAATTTAAAACCAATCAAATATATTCATAGTATCCCTATTACAGGCCTACTAACTTGCATTTAAAATGGTCCGGGACTAAACCGAGAACTTTGGAAAGTTCAAGGAAAACTTAGAAATTTTTCTCATAAAACAAGGTCACACGCCCGTGTGGACACAAGGGCACGCCCATGTGTCATCAACACACATGTGTCCTTATGCCGTGTAACTCTCTGTTTATAACGTCAGCATACAATTTGAACCACACGGCCAGGCCACACGCCCGTGTCACCGGGCCGTGTCCCTCACACGGATGAGACACATGGCTGTGTCTCAGTCTGTGTGGCCAACACTTAGGTTATTTTCCAAGCTTTCATGTTACCCACAATCCCTTACATCTTTATACATGTCATAACCACAGTTCATAGCAACACTTTAATGATTAAAACACTCTTTATTAAGACACAACATGACGTTTTCAAGGCATCATACATATTTACATATTCTTCACAGTATACCGATTCTAGGCATTCCAAATCTCATTTATTTGACCAAGTCAAATACTTGACCACCTATTCTCTTATACTATGATTATCAACTTATCCATCCAACATTCACGTTTAAGGCATTATAATCTTACTTGCCCTATTACACATTTACCATGGTCATGACCACTTCGAATGGTCATGAAGCATTCATCACACATGCATGTCACAACACCAATCATGCATGACCAACCATCATGTTCACATCATTTCATCACAAACATTATAACATAGCGTTGATAGATAAATTTACAAACCATACTCAATAAGAACCACACCCTATGGCCATATACAAATGAATCAAAATAAGCCAATACATTTGGCCAAATCATAGAACAAATATCATAAAACTAATCCCTATACATGCCACTCACTTGTAACTTCTCAACCTATGTACCAATATCCCAAGGTAATAACTTGGTAGTGTGATGTTGCCTCCGACATTCTCCGACCCCGAGCTGACCTGACAACACTAAAAGAAATGGAAAGGAGAGAGTAAGCTTTACACTTAGTAAGCTCGCATGAAAAATAATAAGCAATATGGTATTATGCTATTTTTCAATTTCCCTCTTTTTATTCAAAATTTAGATAAGTTATTTTCTCGAGTCACATTCATTAATTTATTTATATCTGGGGCTACGAAATTCCAAATTAAGATCTGATAATTTTTCCTAAAACTAGACTCATATATCTCTTTACCATAAAAATTTCATAATTTTTGGTCTAGCCAATAAGTACAGTTTATTATTTAAAGTTACCCCTGTTTCGCTATCTGGCAGTTCTAACCTCTCTTCACTATGAATTAATTATCTCATAGTACGGAACTCGGATGATGCTTTCGTCTATTTTCCTTGAAAGTAGTATCATTAAGGATTTTAAGCTTATAAATTATATCCCATAATCATTTTTGTACAATTTTTAATGATTTTCCAAAGTTAAGATGGGGGAGTCCGAGATCACTCTGACCCTATTTCACAAAAATTCAAATATCTCATCATATGAGATTCCTTTGCTTGCACCATTTCCTTTATCTGAAACTAGACCTAATAATATTTAATTTAATATTTTATTCAGTCTCTAACTCAATTTCCACTATTTTTGGTGGATTTTCAAAGTCGGACCACTACTATTGTCCTAATCTATTTTGGTGCAACACAATGATAATCATCACAAATTTGTCATAGAAGTTGTTGTCACAAATATCATTCATTCATTTGCATTCTCATCATAAGTCCATTTCATTTCACATGTCAAACACATGCTCATGGGTTTCGAGTATATACATGTGCTATCTCTTAGCACAATCACTCAACCAAACATGACAATCATGTGCATCATACTAGTATCATCTAAGCATAGATGAGTTTATCATTTTAAGTATTTCCATTCCATTTCTCATTTTAATTACCGTTGAATTTCTCGAAATCTCGATGGATATCCCAATTATCGTCAAATCATGCAAGTGATCATTTCAAGTACGCACTCCTGTGAACTTCACTCATTACGGCGGGATTACCAGTCCAGGCTAAATCCCCCGTATCATAACTCATAGAGTGTTGTCGGGATTACCAGTCCAGGCTAAATCCCTTACAATGACATACACTCTCATAAGCTCGGATCTGAATTACCAGTCCGGGCTAAATTTAGTCCTTAATCAGATTACTCGTCCAGGCTAAATCCTTAGTGCACCCATATTCTTCGGGAGGCTCGATCACTTAAGGAACACCCGTCGGGGCTAGATCCTTTCTATATTGAGATCAACGGATTACCCGTCCGGGCTAAATTCTTTTCTGCAACACATGCAGGACCTCAAGTCATGTAAACAATGATTTATCCATCGGATATCCCTTTTTATTCAACCGAGATTTTCTATTTTCATCAAGTATATCAATATGCATAGATAATCATGCAATTTACATTCAATTCAATACATTTTCATGTTTATTTGGGCATTAGTCCATACAATGAAAATAACATATCACCTAGTTTTCGTACAAGCTTATTCATTTCATTTAAAATGTCAATTTCCATCAAATGTCCATTAACGTCAAATTCAATACAATCATAGCAAGATATATTTCATATATAACAATAATAACATGAATAATATGTTTATTAAATCACGCGAAGTTACCTCGAATATGGAAATGACAAAATTACCATTTTAGTCCAAAACTTATATTTTCCCGATTTAAGCCCGAATCTTGATTTCCTTGATATATCATTTCAAATATAGCCTATTTAGGACTCACATTATTCAAATTGACCCAAAATCATATTTTTGCAAAATTACATTTTTCCCCTAAACTTTGTCAAAATTACACTTTTTCCCCTAAGCTCGTAAAGTGATTTTTATTCAATTTTTCCCATTCTATAGGCCTAGCCGAACCATTTTCATAACTATAGAAAACTATAGTTCTCATCATAACACCCTTTTATACCATTTTTACAACTTTTACAAAACGGTCCTTTCGGACGTTTTTGTCGAAAATCGCTTAGTAAAAGTCGTTTATTTAACACCTAACACTCATTTTATACCATTAGACATCAAAATAAAAGAATGTAACTTATTGGTAAATTTTTAAACATAAACCCTAGCTCAAAATAATGGTAGAAATGAGTAGATCATGTTATCGGGACTTCAAAAATGTAAAAAACATTAAAAACGGGGTCGGGATCACTTACAAATGAGCTTGAAAGCTTGAACCAAACCCTTTTTAATTCTTTTAATTATTAGATTACCAAAATGCCCCTAACTTAAAAATATTTTATTACACCCATTTCATGTCTATTTTTGTCCAATAATTTTCCAATGGTCTAATTACCATTTAAGGACCTCCAATTTAAAATTTCATAACAATTGGACACTTCTAACATATAGAACTCAACTTTTGCACTTTTTACAATTTAGCCCTTTTGGCTAAACTGAGTGCCCAAACGTCAAAATTTTCGAACGAAATTTTCACGAAATCATTTCGTAAAATCATAGACCATAAAAATATAATAAAAATAAATTTTATTACGTCGGATTTGTGGTCCCAAAACCACTGTTCCTACTAGGCCCTAATTCGAGATGTTATAATAATTTCGTCTCCAAGGTTCGAACCTGGATCCTCCCCTTAAGAGTGCAATGTGTTTTATTACATCACTTATCACATCGCTCATATTCATTTTATAGTCCATGTTCAGGGTTTATGGCTACTCTCAACATATCATCCATAAGGTTCAAACTTGGGTCTCCCCTTAAAAATGCAATATGCTTTACCATTAGATCTAACACTTGTTCGTTAAGGGTTGAGAACATTTTGGTTCTCATTATAGTTTCTACTGACTTTTTGCTAATCTATGATTTAATGCTTGATTTTAAAACTTTCTATTTCATAATTAATTATTGATATATAATAATTAAATTTTGCTATTAATATTTGTACTTTGTGAAAGTTATGGATTTAGTCCTTGTATTTTAATATGATCAGTTGTAATCTCTGTACTTTTCAAAATTTGAAATTTTATTCCTAAACAAAATAGTAGCAATTAATTCATTTTGTTAAATTCAATTACTAGTCTTGTACTATGTGTACCATTGTAGATTTTGTTCATATTCTCCGATTTGATCATTCTAAGTCCCTATACTTTTCGAATTTTGAAATTCCAGTCTCGATGCAAATGACAGTTATTAATTCATTATCAAGATTTTTAGTAAGCAATATGTGGAAATAACATTACACATGCAACAATATGCTTGACGAATCAAATTATGGAAATAGCATGACTTAATGAATTTAACAGTTATAGTTTAATGATGATTGAGATTTTAAAATTTGAAATGTATAGGGATTGAAAATAACCAAATTAAAGTAGAAGGACTAAATTGACAAATTTTGTAAAGTATAGGGATGAATAGCAGAATTTAACCATATGTAATTATTATAAGGATATTGTTTATATAATAAACAGAAAAAAGAAAATGGGATGGGAAAGAAAAAAGAAAAATATATATTTTTTGAATTTTCTTTTAACTGCTTCGACTTCTTCTCAACCATCCTTCAAGCAAGATTTATTTTCCTTTTTCTTTTCCATTAAAAATACTTATTTTTTTCTATAACCCTTTAGACAAGCTTATTCTTTTTTTAATTTGCAAATTGAAAAAAAAAGGCTCCTTATGCCTCCGAAAAGACCCAATGGAGAAACACCAAAACGACTTTTAAGAAATTGACACGCAAATGTAGTCGGATTTTGATAGGGGCGCCGCCAAGGGATGACCGAGAAATATCATTTTTGACCTTTTAGAATTTTTAAAGTTTATGTTATTTTTTTATAAAATTACATTTTTATTTTTAAAAATTTATAAAAATACTAATTAATAAAACAATGAATTACATGAAAATATAGAATTAAATTTTTATGGGGAATTTTGAGTGGGATAAGCACTGTTGATCTAAATTTTATGGAATTTTAGTTTTGAAAATTTGTTTCAAAGAGTTATTGTCTCTTGATTTATTTATTTAGGGTTTTAAGTTGGGCAATTTACTAAAAAAGTCCTTTTTATTTCGTTATTTACTGAAATGGTCTGACTTTTTCATTATTTATCGAAAAGAACCATTTTTCCTGAAAGCGCGTCCACATCAGCACGAAGTCAGGGTACGTGTCAGCAAAATGCTTCCCTGGGGGAGCGTTTTGCCCCCAACGGTCATATGACCGTTTGAACTCCAACAGTAAAAAAAAAACTATAAAAGGCCCCTCCCCCCTTTCATTTTTTCACACAATAGTCCTCTCACAATTCTCTCTAAATTCTTTTCAAATTCTCTCAAATTTCTCTATATTTTTGTCAAAGTTGTCTCTAATTGTGACAACCCGAATTAGGGCCTAATTGGAATAGTGGTTTCGTGACCACAAATCCAAGATAGAAATAATTGTTTTATAATTATTTTGAGGTTTATGATATGATTTCATGATTGAGTGAAAATTTCGTGATAAAATTCTATGCATTAAGCGCTTATGTTGAGATTAGGGACTAAATCGAATAATTTGCGAAACTTGTGTTCTAGAAGTTTTTAGTATGAAATTGCTTTGGAATATTAATTAGGAGATCTTAAATAGAAATTTGACCAATTTCTAAGTTTATGGACAAAAATTGGACATGGAAGGAATTTTTGGAAAGTTTAGTAGTAAGGACATTTTGGTCATTTGCATATTAAATGAAATAAAATGGGAAAAATAACACAAAAATGGTCATCATCTCAATTAGTTGCTGCCAAATTTTTCTCTCCTCCATATCTAGGGTTTCTTCAACTTTCAAGCTTCATAGTAAGTGATTTCAAGTCCCGTTTTTAATGATTTTTATGTTTTTGAAATCCCGAAAGCTCGATTTAGCTTATGTTAGCAATAATTCAACCTAGGGTTCATATTTGGAAAAATACCCCTAGGTGAAATTTGTTTATTTTGGTGTTTTATGATAGAATATGAGGTTTTAAATTATGTTAGACAACTTGTGCTACTCGGTTTTGAGTGAAAACGAGTAAAAGGGCTTAATTGGTAAAAATACCTAATGTTCATAAGTACATGTTAGAGTGAGAATTTGATGTTTAAATAGAAGAGAAAAATGTTTAGCATGTCATAAAACATAAGAATAAGGACTGAAATTAAATTTCTGAGCCTAGGGGTAAAATCGTAATTTTGTAAAAGTTAGGGGGCAAAAATGTAATTTTTCTATAATGTGATTTTTGGATTGAAATGAATAGTATGAGTGTTAAATGAGCTAAATGTGTTGTTATAGATCAAGAAAGACGTGGAATCGATCGTGATCGGGGAAAAGAAAAGCTTTCGGACTAAATTATAATATTTCTAAAGTTGGCACCGAGGTAAGTTCGTACATGAATAATTTATCGATTTTTTATGTTATTTTGTGTTGTTATCATATGAATTGGTGACTGTCCATAGAATGATTAAATGATGGAAATTTGCAAATTTAATTAGATTATGAATAAGTGTTAACAGTGAAAAAGAAAAGAATTTTCCGGTTGAACCTTCGGAACAGGAACAATACGAATGACCCATTGTGAATACACGTGTGTAGTACTAAGTGCAGGCTACTACGTGTACCATACTGTTAAGTCGCATGTGTAGTACTAAGTGTAGGCTACTATGTGTACTCAATGACCTCGATCAAGTGTGTAGTACTAAGTGCAGGCTACTACGTGTATCAGATGGTGAGGTCACGTGTGTAGTACTAAGTGCAGGCTACTACGTGTACCGAATTGTTGGTCGCATGTGTAGTACTAAGTGCAGGCTACTATGCGTATCAGATAGCTTCGGCTATAAGTGTGGAAAGGGGGAAATATGGGTAAACAATGGTATATTTGTTATTTTTCCGTTGAGTTCAACGGGGAAAAATCGATAAAGTGGTAATATGTGAAAGTTATTATAAGGTGGATATGTGCAAATTTATGTTTATGAAAAGTTAGGAGCTATGTGCTCGATAATTGAGTGAATTCTGGTATAACAAAAAGGACTAGGTGAAATTATGCAAGAGTGAATGTTAGAAATAAAATAGTGTTGGACAGCAGCAGTTACATGATTTTAAAAATTTACCAAAAATCTTGGAAGTTGAATAAAAATGTAAATGATATATGAAAATAAATCTTAATGAGTCTATTTTTACATAAAAGAAACAGGGGAAGCAAAAGAATTCTATATTGTGTGATAATTGAATTCTTGTGAAACAGGGTCTGAATGAATTTGAGATCTCTTGTTTTGACTTTAGAAATTCACCATAAATTGTACAAAAATTATTAAGAGTCATACCTTACATGAATGGATTCCTTATTGAGTCTATTTTTAGGGGAAACAAACAGCATGGTCTTTGGAATTCTGTACAGGAAGAAATTTGGTTTGTAGTACACAGGGGTCAAAGTAGTTATACCCTGAAACAGGGGAGACTTTAACTAATAAACTGTACTAATTGTCCCAACCAAAAATTCTATAAAAAAATTGGTAAGTAGACATATGAGTCTAGTTTAAGGGAAAATTTACGGAATTAGATTTTTAGTTTTTTAGCTCGATATATGATATTTTTTTAAACCGGGACTCCAGAAAATAGCCTGTCCTGAATATGTGATTATATACTAGTATGATTGTTTTACTTTGATAAATTGAATATCAATTTCGTACTTACTTACTAAGCTATATGCTTACCTTCTTTTCTTTTTCTTTTCTTATAGAATTACTAAGCCAGCTCGAGATTTGGAGATCGTCGGAGACCCATCCACGCTATCAATACTTTTTGGTACTTTGTAAACACTATTTTGGAATTATGGCATGAAAAGAGGGCTGAATCATTTTGTTATATGTCATAATTAATTTGTTTTAAAATATTACTTTTCAAAATTTGATAATTTACTTGTACTTATGTAGATCTGTTAATGTTATCTATTTTGTTTAAGCTAGAGGAATTAATTATGTAAGATCAGGTAAATGTGTGATTTCATGTTTTCGTGATCTGTAATATTTCGTACCTTGTTCTAGCTTAGAACATGGGTAAGGGCTGTTACACTAATTTTTGCAAAAAAGCTGTGTTTAATTTTTTTTGAATTAGTTTTATTTTTTAAATTACAAAAATATTTGATCGGGTTAGTAATGGCCAGAAAATTATTTCGTCTCGATACGAAACACATCTCTGTCGATCAAATGACAATGGTAAGTGATAAGTTTAATTAAGTTTTGAATAGTATTTAATTTTTTTTCATTTATGCAATTTTAATTAATATTTATTTTATAATTTTTTTTATAACAGTCTGTAGATCGGGTGTTGCAATGCTATATCCGTAATATGTCTGGTCCTCCATTGCCGTTGATAGAGAATTACCTACGGGAAGTGGGTTTTTGGCACGTGGCCACGATAGGCCGAGGCTGCAAGATGGACCCAAAACTAATCAGTACATTGATAGAGAGGTGGAGACCCGAGACACACACTTTCCATCTTCCATACGGAGAGTGCACTATCACTCTGGAAGACGTTCAATTGCAATTGGGATTCTCGATTGATGGGTACGCAGTCACCGGGTCTGCTCAATCTACTAATTAGGGGGTCATATGCTACGAGCTTTTGGGTGCTATTCTGGATAATATTAACAGAGTTCAGATCGAGATGGGTTGGTTACGAGACACATTTTCGGAGCCAGATAATGATTCGACTGAATTAGAAAGAATACGATATGCTCGGGCATACATTCTTGATATGATTGGAGGTTATCTGATGCCGAACTTGTCACGAAACCGCGTACATCTAAGATGGGTGCTAAAACTCGTTGATTTTAGAGCAGTAGGTGAATTAAGTTGGGGGTCTACCGTGTTAGCAACATTGTACCGGAAGATGTGCGGGGCAACGCTACTGAATAAAGCCAAAATCGGAGAATGCCTATCACTACTACAATCATGGGCACGGTTTCGATTTCCATTTTTACGTTCTCGAATGAACTACCCATATACATTCTCACTAATGACGAGGTAAATTTTATATTAGATTTTACAATTATTATGTAGATTTAAAATATAATTGTATGTTAAAAAATTATTTAGTTAGGTGGAACCATTCGGTGAGTTATGTTGGAATACCCACATCTCTTGAAGATATACGGCTTCTATTAGACCAACGGTCGGAAGCACAAGTAAGTGTTAAATAAAATATATATACATAATAAAATAGTCATTTCGTATTTATTATTTAGTATTACCTATATAACTAATATATTTATCATGTTCATATAGTTTCAATGGACAACATACGAGGATCCGGTAATTTAGGAAATAATTCAGGATGATTTTTTTTCAAAATCTGAACATTTGGCATGTGAAGGTCCCATTTGTAAACTATGCTATCGTAGAGATGCATTAGTTAGATAGGGTATTACGACAATTTAGATTTCAACAACCGATTCCTATGGAACCTGAGATGCTCGATGATGAGCACAAATTTGACTTACGGTTATTGAATACGGATTGGCCGAGACACTGGTCAGAATATATCGAAATGTGGGAAAATCAGAATGGCTATATACCTATTCGGGAACCGATCATCGTTCCTGAGCTAGCATGTGTGCCGGAATACATGCCATGGTTTAGGATCCATGGCAAGCCATATTTACTGTCGGAAGAGAAGAGGCGACGATAAATTCGTGTACAAAGGGAAAGGCAGGGCACTTTAAATCCAAGAAGAATGGATGACGACACGGGCCCATCAACAGCGCCCACACAGGCACCTGGGCCAACACTTCCACCGACGACACCCATATCACAGCCTTTTCAGATTATGTCAGGTGCGTATCCTAGCCCTTATATGTATCCTAACACTTTTATGTTTCATTTTTCCAGTCCAATGGCAGGTTGGAATGTATGGCCCGGTTCATCTCTGTTCCTAATTACTCCGAGTCAGCTGCCGATCAATAGGCCACAGTCGCATGAGGGATCGCACTAGGTTCCGTCGGGGAGCTCTTCTTTTTACCATTCCCAATCGCCTTATGGGATTCAAACACCTCTACCATGGGTGATGCAAATACCTCCACATTCATTATTTTATCAAGGTGGGTCATCCTCCCAACATCCACAACCAGATCCGTTGCCAGAGGAACCACAATCCCCACCGGAGCAACCACAACCCTCGCCAGAAGCTGAACCAAGGAGGAATCAAGCGCATGACCGTCGACGACCCCCATGTGGCACTGATTTCGACCGGCACCAACATTGATTTTTTTAATATATTTGTAGAAACTTTTTTATATAGTTTCATATAATAAAATAAAAGTTGTTTTTAATATTTTAATTGTACTTTACTTTTTTTAATTTTAATACAATAAATGTTCTTTTAAATTAGCCAATAATTTTTATTAAAATAAATGTTATTTTGACTACGGCAATATTTTTAATATTTTTAATAAAATATAAATAATGCAATATAATTTTATTACAACAACTAGCAGCTATTCCGATTTGGACATGATCGAGTTATATGCCCTGGGTTCCTACACCATCCGCACAACCTCTGTTGGTTCGTTCTTTCTCGGATATCCATATTGTTACGTATTCTAGTCGAGTAAGGTCGACCTTTTGGCTTGCGACGCAATTCTCTATCCGGTAACAGCTTAAACGGAACAAGCGATACAGACGGCCATTTACGTTTATCTGGGATCGGTAGGAATACGTATCTCCACACGTTGTACATGTATTCTATTTTGTACACTTGGTCAACATACGTCATGGGATCCAGACGGAGATTCTGACAAGCTGCAATTACATGAGCGCATGGATAACATAGTGCATCAAACACCTCACAGTCGCATGTCCTATTTCTCAAGTGTACATGATATTGCCTGCCAATAATACCTTGGTTCGCTCAGTCAAACTCCGTCACACGACACCATAGGTTGTCGCGATCGTGACACACTATGTGCATTGTGTTGGCTCGTGCCTTCGCCTTGTTAATCTCTCCCAATACCTTCACGCACCATACATGGCCTCTTTGCATTTGGCCTTCATAACTCGCTGCTCGCTTTGGAAATAGTGTCTCTAAACAAAAATATGTCTCTCGCACAACGGCTGTTATCAGCAAATGACGCGTTCCTTTTAGAACAAAATTTATGCATTCAGTCAGGTTTGAGGTCATATGACCATATCGTATGCCGTCGTCGTATGCTTGTGTCCACTGTTCAAAAGGTATGTTACAAAGGTAGTTTGTACCTTCTTCATTAACTGAACGCAAAACTGCTAACATCTCATGAAAACGGTCCTTGCTTATCTCATACACTGCCAATATAAGTTGATAACAAAAATTACATACCACTCTTCCATTCAGAATAAATTGAATATTACAAATGGAATTATATTAATAGAGATTAAATACCCATGTTGGTCACTTGTCGTCATTCAGTTGTAGATCGATATTGCCCGTAGTAGTTGGACGCAACCTGCCTTAGGCAATACTGATGGTATGTGCGATTCTATTGGCTTCCTTGTCGCTCAATTGTGGCTAGTATTCTAGTGCCTCGATCTGATATAACACATATATTAGGTTAGGGGCAGACATGCCTCCTTAACCTAGAAAGAAAGAAATCCCAGTCATTAACTGACTCCCCCGGTGTTATTGCAAATGCAATTGGAATGATTCTCCCACTGCCATCCTGTGCCACAGCTAGCAATAGTCGATGGGTATATCTACCATATATAAAGGTGCCATCAATTTGTACCAATGACTTGTAGTATATAAATGCGTCCCGACATTGCTTAAAGCTCCAGAACAAACGCTTGAACACTTGGCATCCACGGAACAATCGGCCGTTGTAGTACACAGGTGCTGTTTCAAGGTCTATTATGCAACCTGGGACATATCTCTCCAGCACCTGACACCACTTCCACACTTCATTATATGAAGCATCCCACCTACCATGCATCTTTCCAACGCCTTCTGTTTAGCTATCCAAACCTTGTGGTAAGAGGGCGTGTACTTCAATTGGCTACGAAAATTGGTAATTAAGACGTGCATTGAAGTCTTCGGATCCGCCTTTAGCATTGGCAGTATTAAGCTAGCTAACATATCTAAATCCATCTTGGGATGATCTTGTGAAACATCTGTCAACGAAGTATGTTAAATAATGCAACATTACGTAATAACAATTTTATTCAAAAACCCTAAACACCTAGTGATACTTTACCACCAACACATGTATGTAGACCTTTGTACTTTTTATCTCCTACAAGCCTATCCTTTTCCTCAATGAGGCCATGATTTTCCATGAACACGTACCTTCTTGCACTGCACACTTAGCCTCAAACTTATCAGATTTGGATTTAACCATGTTGTAGTTAACCTTGTTCATGATGTTATGTTGTTTCAATGCAGCAAGAAAACTATCCTTATTGGAAAACTCCCTACCAACTTCAATTTCACCTGAATCCAATGAGGAACTTGAACGGTCATGCCTTCTGTGTGATAGATCTGGAAACTCCAACACATCATCTTGAGATAGATCAACATTATGCATGTGGGCTGAAGGCGAGTACTGTAACACCCTTAACTCGTAACCATTGTCGGAATAGGTTAAGAGGCATTACCGAACTTATAACTCAAATCAGAACCACCATACATCAAATATCATCTCATTACTAATAAAAGTCATGCATTCACATTCAATATTCACATAAAATTGAGTATACAATGCTTATACATGCATTCGGGATCAAATTGATAACATATAAAAGTTTCTAAACTTATAAAAATTTTCCATTTTTAAAAGGTCACACGCCCGTGTGAATAGGCTGTGTGCCTCACACGGTCTAGACACGCCCGTGTGTCAAAGCCGTGGCAAAATAGGGCATAGCTACTGACTTGCCCACACGGCCAGACCACATGCCCGTGTGTCCAACCCGTGTGCTATGCACACACCCGTGTCCAGGTCGTGTGTTAGGCCGTGCCAAAAATATGGGGTATTCTATTTGTGACGTCATCATACCAATTAGGGTCACACGGCCAGACCACACGCCCGTGTGTCTAGCCCGTGTGCGAGCCTGACTTACAATTGTAGGGTACCCCAGAGGACACACGACTGTGTAACATGGCCGTGTGTCGCACACGGTTGAGACACACGCCCGTGTGGACAAAAATAGGCCATTTGAATAGCCAAATTGCCACCCCAATTGGGGTCAACCTACAAGCAAATAAAACAAGCATAATTGTACCACCATTTTAGCCAATTTCAACACCAAAGCATAAACCAATCATTTCATATGATAGTTACCCAAAGCCATACTTGAAAGTCTTACCAATCTATGTCAAAACATGTCAAAAGTATAACAAGAATTTCTTTTCATGCATTACTCAATCTCATACTAAAATCTACCAAAACTTACCAACACTTTCCATTTCTTTTGTCAATTAAAACCATACCACAATTGCATAAAAATATCACATACCATAAACCATCATCAACTATGAGTTCAAGCATAACTTAGCCAAATCACATGGCTAAGTATAAACATCACAAAACACCATTCCACAACTACTAGCATATACATGCCATACTTCATAAATATGCATTTTCAAAAGTACCGAATTAAGGTTCGATAGTGTGGTGATGATCCTTGACGATCCCCGAGCTTACGGTAGCTTCGATATCTATAAAACAATGCAAACACACACAAAGTAAGCTTTCCAAAAGCTCAGTAAGCTCGTACTAAAATCATCAACAATATATAAAACATAGCATATCAAAACATAAATATTTACATATTTTCAATCCATATCACCATATCAATTCCATGAACTTAACACACATAATATCATCTACCACTTAGGTATCGTACATACCTGAAGCTTTCCATATTTATTCACTTACATACTCACCTTTCATTGAATTTTAAAAGACTTTCAATCAATCATTCGTACTTTAAACATCCGCACACTTAGTGTCGTAAAGGTTAGCCGAAACTAAAATGATTTCACACACTTAGTGCCATTATAATTAACCGAAGCTAAGTCAGTAACGCACACTTAGTGCCTTATATAGCCGAAGCTATTCCAACTCGTACACTTAGTGCCATTTGTAGCCGAAGCTATATTAAACCGCACACTTAGTGACAAACATAATCGAATATCATCATACTCAAATCGTAATCAAATATCTATAAAATTTATGCATTACCATCACATTAAAACATAACTTTAACATCATTTATCATGTACGAACTTACCTCGTACTCAAAGTTGTCGACTCGAACGCTTATTCTACAATCTTCGATTTCCCCGATCTAAATCCGAATTCCTCTTTTCTTAATCTATATGTATTCAAAATTAATCCTATTATTTACCAAATTATTCAAAACAATCCATATACACACAATTAGGGCATTTTGCAAAATAGCCCTCATATTTTCACATTTCGACACTTTAGTCCTTAATTCAAAAAAATACAAAATACACAAAATTTGCATATATACAAGCTTAGCCAAATTCTCCTAGTACTCATACTAGTCCACACATTTCATTTATTTCACATTTTAGTCCCTCAAAATAACATTTTCATAATTTAGCCCAAGATACTCAATTTCATCAAAAATCCAAAGACAAAACATTTAAACCCAACATCAAACTTTCATAATTCACCAACTAACATAAAAAAGCTCAAGAATTCTTCCATGGCATGTTTCAAAATTATCAACAATTTCCAAAATTCAGTCATGGGTTTGATAGAACACTAAGCAACGATCATGAAAACGTAGAAATTATCAAAAATCGAGCAAAACACTTACCCGAATTAAGCTCCCAATGTGCTGAACTCTAGACAAAGCTTTTCTCTTTTCTTTTTATCTTATTTTCAGCTATATCAACATATTATGGCCTAATTTTTATGTTTTATTTTATTATAACAACTTTAATAAACATTTTCCCATTTTGCCCTTAACTAATAAACATTAAAACTTACCAACTACATGTCTGTATTTGTCCACCATTAAAATAAATGGTAAATTTGACATGCAAGGACCCTTAATTAAATAAGCCACATCAAATAAACACTTATCAACCAGCACACAACTTATACATTTTACGCGATTAGGTCCTTTTTGCAAATTAAGCACACAAACAATTAAATTTTCACATGAGACTTTCACACATGTAAATTCACTTATAATAGACATGAAAAATAATATTAAAATATTTTTTTGACTCAGATATGTGGTCTCAAAACCACTATTTCGACTAGGGTCAAAACCGGACTGTTACAAGTACGCCCTGAATCGCGATTCTTCTTCTTCTTCATCTGAACCCCCTTCAACATCTTTAGGTATTGTTGGAATAGGCTTCGGTTTAGAAAATAATCTAACTTTTGCACCATCAGGGCCAGGCTCTGGAGGTGGATCAACACCGGACTCATCATCCGACCCACCACCATCTGCAACAAACGAGGTCCCCTCGCCTGTGGATGTCATAGGGAGTACATCATCCCTTCTTCTGGATGTTTCATAATGTCCCCAATCTGATGTGGATTGCCAACCACTAGAAGTTGATGTCATTCCCCAGTACGTATTTCTAGTATGAAACATCGACCAACCGAGGTGTATGTCCCATCCACCAACGGAGTGTCGTGCATGGGTTGTGTATTCCATACTGCTACCAAACACGGGCGATTTCGTGTTTTGCCACCCACTAACGGAGTGTCGAGTAGGGGTCGTGTATTCCTCTCGAACAACATTAGATGTCGAAGTCGCAAATGCATCATTTGGTGATGAAAATTGTACATATAACTCAAGATAGGGTGATCCACTAGCAAGATGAGTCTGCACCATTGCCTCCAAGCTACAGGGACCTTTGATGTCGAATGAGTCATATCTCACGGGATCAACCGAAGTACAAAATCGATACTTAATAGACAAAACTTTCATTAGCGTCGTTCCGAAGATTTTACGCCTAATTCTTTTACAATGTTCTGTCAAATCTATGTTTTGGTTAAAAACCAGTCGCGCTGTACTCTCCGATAAAAAAACAACGCCGTTCTCAGTGTCACGGACCTCGCCATCATAGTAAATAACAACACTAACACGTTCACTCATCTTTAGTTTCTATTTTACTTTAGCCTCAATTTCTCTTGCTGTAACTTATGCAACCTGAGAATGAAATTTGGCTCATTTATAGTCTAAGGCTTTTTCAGATACCACTGTAGCAAAAGAGCGTCCACGTGGGAGCTTTTTTTCGTAATTTTGCTGACAGTGCATCCTTCTTGAAGTGTTTTTGACACTATTTTTTCAGAAACATCTTCTCAAATTTATTTTATCAGATACTACTGTAGCAAAAGAGCATCCACGTGAGAGCTTTTTTTCGTAATTTTGCTGACAGTGCATCTTTCTTGAAGCGTTTTTGACACTATTTATTCAGAAACATCTTCTCAAATTTATTTTTTTAGATACTACTGTAGCAAAAGAGCGTCCACGTGGGAGCTTTTTTCCGTAATTAATAGTTAATTTAATTAATAAACCTTAAAAAAACCCTAAACCCTAAACCCTAATTTAATTGATTTTTTTAATTTCATAGTTAATTTAATTAATTAACCTTCAACTCTAATTAAATTAATTTTTCTCTTAAAAATACAAAAACCCTAAACTACTAAAACCCTAATCCAAAAACAATTAAAAACCCTAACCTTAAAAAATCCTAAACCCTAATTCAATTAATTTTTTTTAATTTCATAGTTAATTTAATTAATTAAACCTCAACTCTAATTAAATTAATTTTTCTCTTAAAAATACAAAAACCCTAAACCACTAAAACCCTAATCCAAAAACAATTAAAAACCCTAACCTTAAAAAATCCTAAACCCTAATTTAATTGATTTTTTTAATTTCATAGTTAATTTAATTAATTAACCCTCAACTCTAATTAAATTAATTTTTCCCTTAAAAAACACTAAAACCCTAAACCATTAAAACCCTAATCCTAAAACAATAAAAAAACCCTAACCTTAATAAACCCTAAACCCTAATTTAATTGATTTTTTAATTTCATATTTAATTTAATTAATTAACCCTCAACTCTAATTAAATTAATTTTTCCCTTAAAAAACACTAAAACCCTAAACCACTAAAATCCTAATCCTAAAACAATAAAAAACTCTAACCTTAAAAAATCCTAAACCCTAATTTAATTAATTTTTTTAATTTCATAGTTAATTTAATTAATTAACCCTCAACTCTAATTAAATTAATTTTTCCCTTAAAAAATACTAAAACCCTAAACCACTAAAACCCTAATCCTAAAACAATAAAAAACCCTAACCTTAAAAAACCCTAAACCCTAGTTTAATTGATTTTTTTTAATTTCATAGTTAATTTAATTAATTAACCCTCAACTCTAATTAAATTAATTTTTCCCTTTAAAAACACTAAAACCCTAAACCACTAAAACCCTAATTTTAAAATAATTAAAAACCCTAAACCCTAAAAAACCCTAAATCCTAATTTAATTGATTTTTTTAATTTCATAGTTAATTTAATTAATTAGCCCTCAACTCTAATTAAATTAATTTTTCCTTTAAAAAACACTAAAACTCTAAACCACTAAACCCTAACCCTAAAATAATCAAAAACCCTAACCCTAAAAAAAAGGGGCAAAAAGCTTCACTAGGGGAGCATTTTATCCACATCAGCAAAGTGTGCCCTCAAGGAAGCGCTTTGTGTTGACGTGGACAAAGCGCTCCCCCAGAGAAGCGTTTTGCTGACACGTATCCTGACTTCGCACTGACGTGGACGCGCTTTCGGGGAAAATGGCCCTTTCTGGTAAATAATGAAAAAGTCAGACCATTTCGATAAATAACGAAATAAAAATACTTTTTTTTAGTAAATTGCCCTTTTAGGTTGATAGTAAAAAAATTAAAAAAAAATTGGTTAGGAAAAAGAATAAAACAAGGAGGGATGATGAAAAGTCAACTAAAAACATGCCCATATTTGGAATTCAGCAACTTGCCAATATGGCCATGTAAAAAGGAAATTTCAACAAACACTTATGAAAATTAAATGGCAAACGTTGAACTCTTGCTAATAGTTAATAGTTCAAAAATTAATAAAGGGAGACCAACGAAGTTGAAGTAGCCAAGGCAGTAGTTACAGTGACAGCTCGGTATGTTTTTACGTATAGATTACCAAAAACAAACCTTAACTGTGATATTTTTTCAATTTGTGAAGGGATCTAATTTTATATTAAGGACCATCCATACAATTCCACTTATATTAAAATTGATTGCACATTTGAAAGGAATCTTTTAGAATGTATGCAAGTCAAACTCTTCTACTGCTACTAATGATAATGACAATAAGGCTAAATATATATAATTTGTTTTTCCAAATTCACTTTGACTTCTTTTCTTTTTTCTTTTTCACATTCGTCTTTACAATTTGTATCCATTATATAAATTGGGATGGCGTGACTAAAATTGGAGGTGATACGTGAGTAACCAGGAGAACAATATGTGTCTTCCTTTATAATTGTTCTTAACAATTCAAAAAATTTAAACATTTTTTAAAAAAAAATTAGTATAAAAAATTGAATATATATAATTCAAAAAAATAAAAACAGTTAAAATTTTAAAAATATAATAATTCAATAATTTAAAAATACTTTGCAAATAAAAAATATATAGTTAAAATTTTAGAAATTACAAAAAAAAAATGGAAATATGAAAAATTCAAGAAGTAGTTTAAATTTAAAAAATTACAAAAAATTTAAAAAATTATTAAAAACAAAAAAAATTGACATACATTGATCCGGTGCTAACCTGATGTTGATCGATGACCAGACGTTGACTAGATGTTGATCAACATTGATTGACGTTGATTGGATGTTGATCGGCATTGATCAATCAAAATTTTTTTTGTGAATTTCTTAAATATTTATTGAATTTTTGTAATTTTGTAATTTTCTAAAAATTTAAGAAAATTTTTATTATTATTACAATTTTCATAATATTTTTTTTATTTCTGAAATTTTAACTATTTTTATTTTTATTTATTTTAAAAAATATATATATATTTATAATTTTGAATATATATTTCTTATATTTTCTTTTCTTTTTTTTTGAATTTATACATATTTTATTGAATTTTAATTTTTTTAGGATAATTAATGAGTAAGACACGTTTTCCTAGTTTATCTATGTGTTGTGCCTAATTATTCAAAAGCTAATAATGTTAACTTGAGTGACTTGTATAACAGATGTAAAACTTAGAGAGTAATTTGTATAATAAATGTCAACTTTAGGGATTGATATAATTAAAAAAAGTCCTGGAGCAATCTATATATGTTAAGCCTGATAATTATTATAAAATTGGAAAAGAATACATCATCATCAAAGTAGATAGTTTTATTATGGTGACCAATTGAAGTAGTAATATTGTAGATAAAGATGGACCCAATTGGAAATCCGCAAATTTAAATTATATTCGACTGCTCCTATTATTTTTTATTTTTATTATAATTATTTTAAATATTAATAATTTTGTTATTATATAAATAAATAGGATGAAAATGACACATAATTATTAGAGAAAGCTTGGCTAAGATAAAGCTAAGCTTCACTCTCATTATACTGATAACCGCAAATTATTTTTGATCGATTCTGATTCACATGTGTGTTTTAGATTTTTATCAGGAATCTGGAATTTATGCTATTTCCTTTTCAATTGATTCCCCTTTTTTTACGAGTTTCTAATAATAAAATATTTTATTAATTAATAATATTATATACAAATATTTTTTTAAAAGGCTAGAATTGAATTATAAATCTTTAAAAATTCAAAAATATAATTATTTATCAAGTTCAATTTCTAAAGGACTAAAGTGAACAAAATTTCGATTCTGGGGATGCCCACGCCTGCCTGATACAAAAAAAAAAAAAGAAAAGAAAAGCTTTAATTGCATTTTATGAAACGCTTTGGTAAAGTGGATTTAATGGACATTTACGAAGGTTAATATAGAAGGTGGTCATTTTTCTTATCCAACTTTATTTGCTGGCATTTAATAACTTTTATTAAATCAAACTCATATTATTATATCTCACTGAATTAAATTTCCAAAATATATAATTTTATTAAAAAAGGTTTAAAATTTAAATTTCAATAACATTCTTCTTTTTTTAAATTTTATAAATTTGTCATTTTATTTAAAAACCAAAGTATAAAGAATTAGATGGAAGAAATATGATGTTTAGCAAAAAAGGAAAAAAAGGTAATTTAGAAAACGTATACAATCTGAATTAAATTTCTGTGCTTTAATTGACTGTATCGGCGGAGATAAGATTAAAGCCTTGCAAGTTGCAATCCTCCCTAAAATTTGGGGGCCTTTATGTTTTTTATGTTTTCAGAATCAATAATGTACGGCTGCTTCAAATCATCATTCCCCGTTGGATAAGTTTTAAATTTGCTAAATCTCAATACTAACATTATAAATTTAGCCTTATAAAAATTTTCTTTTAATTTTTTACTCTTACTCCTCCAAAATCAGTTGAATTATTATTTTTATAATGAAAATATTAATTAAAATAGTAAATATTTAAGCATTGTTACCCACATCATAATTCACATGTTTCTCTTTTTCAATTTTTTTTGAAATATTTTCTTTTATAATTTTAAATTATTTGTTAATATGACATATAAAAAAAATAGTAAAATGTCATTATAAAATGCAAATGAACTGACACACAATTTATCAAATTAATATTATTAAAAATTTTAATGTTTTAGTCAACATTTTAATTAAAAAGTAATTTAATTTTCTTTTGAAATGTTAATTTAACTCAAAAAGAAATAAAGAATCAAATTGTTAGAAAATGTAAATATTGAAGACTAAAAATATCATTTTACTGCTCTAAAATGAATTTGTTCGGACAATTTTAAATTTTAATTATTTCATATTTGAATTATTTAATTTTGTCCGTCTTACTTTTTAAAAATTATTTCAGATGATTTTTTTAAAAATTGTTTGTTGAAATTATTTCCAACTTGGAATTATTTTAAAATAAAATTAATAATTTTTTTTTATATATTTGATGAAGTTGAATTCAGATTAAAATTAATTAAATAACAAATTTAAGTTGAAATGGACATGGACAAATCTAATTTGCCAGCCGTGAATTACCTTTCTGGTTTTTCTTCCCCAAACTTTCTCAATCCAATTATTGAACACGAATTCCAGCCAGACACAGCAACCAGCCAAACAACACTGGTAGTAGAAAATTTGAACACCTTTTACAGTTTTTTGGTTTTATATTTGCTTAATATTCCTACAGATCCTTTTTAAAATTTTATGGTCAATTCTTTTCGAAACAGAGCAGTTGTAATTGAGAATTAATGAAGGTGTTGGTCTTGCCACCCAGATTTAGCCAAGTGGAGCTGCATGTGTGATTTCGTATATCCTGACAAATTTATATCTGACTTGCCTGCCTCTGCATGTGAATGTGTTATGTTTTGTCATGTAATGTATAAATCACCCTCTCTCATTCTATAAAACAACGTCTTGGCTTCTTTTATTTCACTCCCACTTTTTCCATTCTAGTTTCTCTTATTATTGGTCTCATTAAGGCTGCTCTTCTGCTCTCTTCCTTCCCAACACAACATAAGTTATTCTGGTTTTTAGTGGAGGCGGCGGCGGCGGCGGCGGCGGCGTCTGAAATTCAACAAGTCTCGTAATCCAACATGGCGACCAAAGGGTTCGTTTTGTATCTGCTGTCGGGTTTTTCGATAGCAGTTCTCTCTGTTTTGTTCATCCAAAAAAGCAACAACGACGACATGAACCAGAGCTCAAATCTCTTAGAGTCCCCATATAATTTATCCACCACTGAAAAAGTTTGGCCTGTAAGTATATATATATTTTTTCTCTTTTGTCGTAGAAGATCTTTATATATTCAGGTTTTGAATGGTGTTTGATTTTGGCAGGCATTGGAGTTGAACTGGAGGCTTGTAATGGCGACGGTGATAGGGTTTCTAGGATCAGCATGTGGTACGGTGGGCGGCGTTGGCGGCGGCGGCATTTTTGTTCCAATGCTTACCTTGATTGTTGGATTTGATACCAAATCTGCCGCTGCTATTTCCAAATGTAACTTCTTTTCTTATTTTTTCTGTTCCTTATCTCTCTGCCGTTTGAATTTTTGAAATCCAGTCTCTCTAATCTCTAATTTAAAAATTAAAATCACACACCTTTGAATTTTAAATAGCAACTTTTAAGTATTAAAATGTCATATATTTAAATTTAACAAAATATTATCGATTGGATTGGATGAAATTAAGGGATTATTATATGAATTGGCTGCAGGCATGATCATGGGGGCATCAGCATCGTCAGTTTGGTATAATCTTAGAGTGCCGCATCCGACAAAGGAAGTGCCAATCATTGACTACGATTTGGCTCTTCTTTTCCAGCCTATGTTGATGCTTGGCATCACTGTTGGGGTTGCCTTGAGCGTCGTTTTCCCTTATTGGCTCATTACTGTGCTCATCATCATACTCTTCTTAGGTTTCTTCAACAATCCCAACTTTGCCTTTTGTTATTTCACTTTTTGATCTTTGTCCTGCTTCTTGGTTACCACTTTTTATGACATTGAAATGTTCTGTTTCTTTCTTGTTTATTTAGGTACGTCTTCAAGGTCTTTCTATAGGGGTATTGAAATGTGGAAAGAAGAGACAATTTTGAATGTAGGTTTTCAATTATCTGAGTAAATATCAAGTCATTTATAAGACGAAATTATCATCATTTTTTTTATTTAATTTGTTAAAATTTGCAGAAAGAACTCACCAAGCCACAAGAATCTTTTGTTAATTCCAGGGGTGAATGTAAGATTCATTATAAGTAATACCTTTTCATATTTATCTTTAGACAGATTTGAAAATATATTAACTTTATTTTTTTCATCTTAAATTCTTGAATTTCAGTACTGATAGATACAGAGTACGAACCATTGGTTCCAAAAGAAGAGAAATCAAAACTGGTAAGTGAATTTCTTTAAAATATCCATGTCTAGATTCAAATGAATTAATTTCCTTTATATTGCAGCAAATACTGTGTTTCAATCTAAGGTGGAAAAGGCTTTTGGTACTGGCTACAGTTTGGGTACTTTTCACAGTTATTCAAGTCATCAAGGTAAGCTAAAACTCTATCTCAGTTCATCGCAAATTTGTTTCAACTGTTTATCTCAATGGTGCATTAAAATGTTGGATTTTTTTTATTTATTGCAGAATGATGTGGTTCCCTGTACCACTTTGTATTGGGTATTGTTTTGCTTACAGGTAACCTAATTTGATGAAGACTTAGCGAAATTTATGCTTTCTTTGATTCAGTGATTGAAGCAAGTTCATGTTTTATATTTCAGTTCCCCATAGCAATACTGGTTTTTGGATATGAAGCAACTAAATTATACAAAGAACATAAGAAGAGAATGAGCACTGGGAATGCTGAAACAGTTTGTGGAGCTTCAATTCAATGGAGTCCATTGAACATTGCATTTTGTGCACTTTGTGGCATCTTGGGAGGCACTGTTGGTGGATTGCTTGGTTCTGGTGGTGGATTCATTTTGGGTCCTCTCCTCCTTGAAATTGGTGTGATTCCACAGGTATATTTGACTCGTCATCCAATTTTTCTTTCTTCTCCTCCTATACCTATGATATATTTGGTATAAAATATCAATTTGGTGGGTCATTCGGGTTTGTCAGTCAAGGTTTTTAGTTTAGTTAATTTCAAATTTTTTTCATTTGAGTTTGATAGTTGCCATGGATGATTTGGGTTTATTGGTTTGTCCATTTTACATTTTGTCATTAGAGTTTAACATTAGGTTGAATTCTTTTTAGTCATCTTTACTTAAAATTATTTCGTGTTTGAATATTTTGTATTTCAATCATTTTAGATTCGATTGATTTTAAATAATTTTTTGTTTAAATCATTTTAAATTTGAATCGATAAATTTTAATTATTAATTTTTTAATGTCAGATCAAATTTTGTCAAATTTGAATTCCAGTTTGAGTGAAGATGGTTTTTCTGAAACTAAAGCCTGTTGTACTTTGTAATCTAAACAGGTGGCTAGTGCAACAGCAACATTCGTAATGATGTTCTCTTCATCCTTATCCGTTGTTGAATTCTATTTGCTTAAGAGGTTCCCAATGCCCTATGGTAAGTAAGTCATAGTTATTATCCCTTTACATTTCTTCGAATTTTATTATAAACGTGATAAAAAAATCTAACTTTTTTTAAAATAAACTAATTTTCAGCTTTGTACTTGATGGGAGTATCTGTTTTGGCTGGTTTCTGGGGACAGTATTTCGTGAGAAAACTAATAACAATCCTTAGGAGAGCTTCACTTATTGTGTTCATCCTATCTGGTGTCATTTTTGCAAGTGCTCTCACCATGGGTATAAATTCATTAAAGCTCAATGATTCTGCATTCTTAAATTTTAGCATTACAGAAGGACTAAGTTAATAATTATACTTTTTTTTTCCTTTTAGTTGTTGGAAACTGATAATTGTTTTTATTCATGTATATTAAACAGGAGTCATTGGCATTGAGAGAAGCATTCGAATGATTCACAACCATGAGTTCATGGGGTTTTTAAATTTTTGCAGCAGTCAATGATTGTTGACTAAGTAAGAATGTTGTTGGTCATCACCTTGTTGACCAATCCCAACATATTCAATGTCTCGTAAGAATAAAGAATTCCATCAAATGTGTGGTTGTGGAATGTGACTGTTAGCTTCTGGCTAACACCCCATTCTTCATTTATCTTATGTTTAATTGCATATTTATTATTCAAATTTCCTGGTTTTGGAAATCAAATAAACATATTTAAAACCTCATAATTACAATATATAGATTTATGAAGCTTGAATTTAATGGACTCCATTCAACATTGTAGTTTGGTTAGGGATACTTGAATCCGCTTTATTTAATACTTTTAACTCCTATTTCATTGATTTCTAGGTAACATTCTATATTATATTAACTCTTACAAAATTAGACTACTATGTTAAGCTATGAAATCTTTAAGCTAAGAATAAATTATAGAAATTTTGACTAAATTATGGTTAATATAATGTTTCGATTATTTAACTTTTAAAAATTATGTAATAATCATCAATATTATCAGATTGTTGGATTTTGGTCACTTATTCATTAACTTTTGTTACCTTTTTAACAAATTGAGACTAACCCACCCTTATATCCTTGAATTTTTTTTTTTTTTTGGGTTGAGGAACTACACAAGCCAACTCCACATAAAGCATTGCCACAAGTTCCTCAATGTTTTTGTACCTTAAAAGCTCTTGATTGAACACTTCGACTTTTCCTTAATAATGATTATGTGACTCGTTTTAGAAGACCAACCAATTCTTCTTCTTCACTGACTTGGAGCTATGTCAACTAAGGGTACTACAACAGAGCTCACCTTGTAAGAATTGTTGGAAACTAACATGGCCCATATGATAAAATTAAATTAATCAAGATAGTTTATGTAATAACTATACTCATAAGAATAAAAGATAATTACTCCTTTTTTTGGGTACAAAAGAGATTAACACCCAAACTTAAATAGATATCAGACTATCAGAAATATCTTGGAGTAGTATAGAACAAACATCATCTAGCGGTTGCTCACAAATCGTCAGGCAAGGTCAATATCTCTAACCTTCTTTGCCATGAAATCAGTCACTGAATTAGTCTTTTAAGTTATTGATCATGACAAAATGTTTGTGATGGTAGCAGTTTAATTAGTCTTCTAACATAGGTCCTTAGGCTATAAATTGCCTGTGAACCATTAAACGTAATTAGAGGTTGGACAAGTGTGTATGAAGATGGTCAATGAGAGACGCATATTTTTTTCTTTCTGGTTTATATGATTTCATTGCTCGTGAGAATTGGTATATACCTGATAAGTTGTGGGGAACAATGTGTAAATATAAAGGCCCTTAACAAGTGTAGTAAAGGAAAAGCTTCTGACTAACGTCAAAAAAGGTAGGCATGGTTTAACTGATAATGCAACTTGTTGTATTTGTGGTGGCAATAAGGAGCAATATTGCATGTGATTCGAGATTGCCATATGGCTAAGTTGACTTGATTGAAAGTGGTGCCCCTTCAATCCCAACATAGGTTTTCCGCTACACCTTTGACAATTCGGGTAATTGAAATATTTGAAATGCTTTAAATTTTTACATTGATAATGCTGATTAGGGGACATTTTATGGTATTACGTGTTGGAAATTATGGGAGATTAGAAATGATTTATTTTTGAGGACGAGAATTTCCATGGAAATGATGTTGTGGAACAAAGTTGGTCATGGGATAAACAATTGAAGTTGAGATTTGTTCATAGCCTAGTGCCATGGTCCAACATTTTTGTGCCACAATGCCATCATGACAACCCACTTGGTGGCCTTGGATGAGGCTTGAGCCTTGTGATAGGCGATCCCTAACAAGGAGCACAAAGGGGGGCGTGCAACATGATAAACTCTTGAGTAAGCCGTGAACAGACGAGATCGAGAGAGATAGTGATCCTATGTGATGAGATGAGGAAACATGTGGCTCAAGTGTGGGTTTAGAGAGCCAGGAAAGAAAAGTTTCCTTGTTTAGGACATTTTAATGTTCCCAAAGTAAAGTTATATGAAATATTATGCTCTTTAGGAGGTAAGGTCCTAGCTCTCTACCTTCCTTTCACCTTGGCTAGTTGGTAGGACTTCCTTAGTGCAAGCGAGCTACTCTATGGCAATTGAGGTGCCATGGTGTATGAGCATCAAGCAAGTGGAATGCTTGATATCTCATAGGAGGAAAATTATGGACAGTTTAGAGCCAAATGGCCCCATATCGTGCATTGTGTTGCTCGAGGAGGCTGGACCCTAGATTTCTTTATGCCCCACGAGATCCTCCACCCATGGTCCATTAATTGAAAGCATATAAAGGACCTTACAAGATGTAAAGGATAAAAGTAGCCATACATGGAATCCATTTTTTAAAGTAATGTGTGTGTAAATGTCACACCCAGATTCGTTAAATCTAGAGTTGTAAGGGGGATTCATGGATTTAATTGAAAAGTTTTTAAATCTGGCGAGCTCTTTTTGCAAATAAGCGCTTTTAGTAGACTGATTCTTGGAAGGGGTTGGATTTCAACCATAGTTTCGCTAGTTTTGAACTAAGTATATATTAGTGGGAGACATGATGACTAAGATATTTCCAGGTGGCTGCGAATTGGTTTTGATGAAAGGGATCAGAGAGACTAATATATATTTATGAGAGGAATTCTTCTCCAAGAATAATTCTTTTATTTTTTTGTACTTCTTTTCTTTATTTTTCCATGGAAAAGAGAAAGATAAATGAATATTCGTGCATGAAGGGGAAAGACTGAGGTTTAAGTCTTAGAAATTAGAAATCTTGCATGCTAGAGGCTTGTGTAGCAAGAGGAGTGTAGTAAGATGGATTTGGCGACAACTTCTAGGTGAGTTCTCAGATTAGATCTTAAATAGATGTATCTCGTTTCATTAATATACTGAAAATGTTTAAATTAGTGTTTTACTTATGGGGAATCAACTTGTGGTGAAATGTTGATGTATTGTGTGTGCATGTGGTATTGAATGCAATTATAGTTTGGTTGAGTCTGATCATGATTGAATAGATGAGAAGTTTGGCATGATGTATGTTGTTTAATGAGATTAAATTATATGGCTATGAGTAAATATGGTTATGATGCGTAAATGGTATGATTAGCGTACTATATGTCACATGATAGACAATATATGTTGGTTGAATGTTTGTATATCTATGCATGATATGTATGTGGCTTTGAGGAGGTTCGGATAGTCATACACAGGATTACATATGCATTATATTTATATGGCTTTGAGAGAGGTTCAATTGGACTAAGCCAAGAAAGGAGATTAAACGATATAGAGACTCAATGCGTACTCGTGTATGAGAACCCTTCATAAGACGATTGAGAGCCCCTTATGTGGGACGTATGAGAGCCCTTTATGGGACAAATAGAAGCCCATAGCCATGGCATTACCGTAAATATGGAAGTCCATCAAGACGATCGTAAATCTGGAAGCCTGTCAGGACGATCTTAAATGTGAAAAATCCGTTAGGACGATCTTAAATGTAGGAGCCCGTCAAGACGATCTTAATGTGGAAAGTTCATCAAGACTATCTCTTGTGGAAGTCCGTAAGGACTATCTAACATGGGAAAAGTCTGCCAAGACTATTGTTGTGAGGACAGTTCACCTGAACTATCTTTTAAATATGAATCCACACTATGTTCGTTTGTAAGAGTTCGCAAACATGTGATCTATTATTTTGAGAATACCATCATGCCTGTGTTAGCAAATAAAGTGAGCTGGATACAAGTTATGATGGTCTTTTGGCTTATTCTCACAATTTTTCATTTACATAATTATTGAATTCACTTGGGTGAGAGTTTGCATATTTATTTGGAGATTTGAATCTAATTTTGTAAGTCCGCCATGTATAAGTTCGTTTCTTTGAAATCCATTACTATGTGCGAGTTATCTATGTATGTGGAACCATATTTGAAAGAAATAATATTCCGCCACGACTGCCTCATATGTATGATTTCAGTAGGGGATTCATTATTAAGAATCAACCTACAAGTTATCTGTTTCAAAGAATTAACTATCAGGAGTGGATTATCTGATTGCAGATCAGAGGAGGGATGAGATATACCGCCTGATCTACCTACTTGATTAGGATGAACAAACTTTCTATAATAAGCCATGATGAAGTTTTCTTTATGAATCCAGGAGGATCATAATACGAGTTTAAGTTCCGTAAGACAAACTGCTGTTAACAGTTTGCAACATGGACTATTCGCCAAAAATGGTTTTATGTGCATATCTATAGTCATTGGTGCAAGGTGTGTTTTGAGAATTATTGATGGATTATCTTTTACCAGTTCTCAAGTAAGAGTCCGCGAGGATTTCCCTCTCGAGAAAATAAAGGTATTAAAAGCCATAAGGCAATTAATGAAAATAGAATTAGCAAGGAAAATCCGCCAAAGAATCATTTTCTGTGATGACGAGAATGGTGTATCATCCTATTACGGGCAAGTCAATCGTGAAGTCCTAGCCATGAAATGCAAACGTGTTAGTGTTGTGTCAATAAGGTATGAAAAATCTTTAAGTGCCTTAGAACTTATTTGTGTTATTATGTTTTGCAGGGAAATAGGAGATTTTGAAAGTTCGAGAAGGGACCAGGCTAGAGTTCGTCGTGCATCAGCAAATTCATTTGTTGATATAATATGCACATATTTGGACAACCCAGAGGCGGATTCTAAAAGTCTTTGTTGTAAATGAATTAAGTAGCTAAAATGCAAATTTTTAACACCAAATGATTATTTTAACATGTTAATGTTTACTTGGTAAAATTTTTGTATGTTAAACTAAAGTTTTATCATTGAAATAAATTCTTGAAAGTTTGAATTTACTTTAGTACCAGTATCAAATATATTTTTGTCTTCATTCTTTTATTATTGTGGATAATAATGTTGAAAGTATAAGTTAAATTTTAGACTAGAATATAGCATCCTAGAGTCCGAACCCGGCGTTCTGGTCGGGTATAAGGTGTTACAATTATATTGGTATCAGAGCTCCGATTTAACTAGTCCTTAGTAAATAAGATTTTGGAAGTTAGCCTCTGTGTGCATGTTATATAAATTCTGGCTTAGTCCCTTGAGCTGTTGTGAAGTTATATTGCATGTTATATAGTATATACATGTATTGGTGGAAAAAATATTAAAAATCTATGGTAATTGAAGACTCGCATTCTACTAATTTAAGTATGAATACTCAAGGAAAAAAGGAATTTAGGTAAAGAGATTAAGCAATTATGAAGGTCTAGAGAAGAGTTGAAATTTTCATTGGTAATGAAATTTTCATTGATGAAAGAAAGATACAAGTATAATTATAGAGAGAAAAAAATTAATTCTCTTCTTCATTTGCCAGAGTCACAATGGCGGGATCTTCTGAAGCTTCTTCCTTGGGGCCAATTCTTTCTGTGGGAGTAGAGCTAGTTAACCATGGATCTTGAGAATAGAAGAACTTACCTGATTCTCTCCATTTCCTCTGAAAATTTTTCCACTCTTCGCCTGAAGGCTTAAGAACGTCGAAGTCAAGATTCGAATTTGTGAGCTTGCACATATAATTGAAACTTACCAAACTCACATGAAATGGTCCCACGAAAACTTGGGCATGCAGTACTAAATTAGATCTTAACTTAGGTAGATAGATCTTGTTGTTAGCCCTAATGTCCACCTTATAATTCTCTAGAGCCTTGTGGTTTTCTTTTTGGAACCGTTCCAAGTCTGAGAGGCGTTGTTCCTCTAGAGGTTTCTTATTAGCCTCCAGCTAATGGATCTTCTCATTCATTTCCTTCTTTAAGGAGTTGTACTTAGACTTCTATATGGATTCAGAGTTAGAGACCTCCTAGTTTTGGAAAAATGTACCTTCATGAATGTGGCAGAATTGAGTAAGTGATTCCTCGAGGGAATTCAATGAATTTTTAAACTTTATATGCTTAGCCTTATTCTTTCAACAAGCTTTGGAAAATGCCCAGCCGAGAAGTCTACATTTTGCCATCATTAACTGGAAAGAACCTACCAACTCTTCTAGCGAATGTTTCTAGATAGTGGAAGAAGAAAAAGAAGGGTAGATGTTATGATAATACGATAAGAGACGAATACTTTTAATTGTGAATAATATGTTAAATGAGTTGATTTAAGTTACTTGAAAACATTAGTATGTTCTCATAGTAAATTGCATATGTAATTGGGGATTGGGTTGTTTTCATATAACTTGTGAATGCCCGTGAATATATAAGTTAAACTTGTGAGTTATTAAAACATGTATATGTTGTTTTAGTCTTGACGAATTATTATGAAATGAATTAATGAAGCATGGACATATAATTTAGACTCGAATAGAATATGGTTGTGAATGTATTGTAGTATGCTCTTGATTGACCTTTGATATTGTGTGTACATTGTGGTTACTCTGAGCATTCACTGAGCTTGTTAAGCTCACCCACCCCCTTATTAAACTTTGCAGATTACTAGTGTGCCGGTGTGAGTGGCGTGGCTTTTCAAAGGGTGATCCAAACAAGCCTTTTATTTTAGTAGGTGTTTAATTATTGATTATGTTTTAGGGAATAATGCAATGTGGTGGACATATGTTGATAGTTGCTATGTTGTTATGGTGGTTACTTTAGAGTTAATGCTTTTAAGATTTATGAGACTTGGTGCTTGATTAATCGCCTGGTTATACGGATATGATTTGACCTTTAAAACTGATTATATATGCGTTATAATGATTTTTAGGAGTTATAGTCGTTGCTCACATATGTTGTATTTTTCTGGTCTGAAGCAGAGGTATCGATATTCGTATGTTAAAAATGATACCTCTAAAAATTTTGAAGTGCAAGAAGTCAGTCTTGATAATTGGTATCGATACCTTGGCTCGAGTATCAATACTTGGGGGCAAAATTATCGATTCTTGTTTAATGGTATCGATATTTTCTAGTAGTTGGGTTTTTGATTGAGAAACAGTAAGCTAGTTTGGTACCGATTTTCTAAGCGATATCGATACCACTTGAGAGAATTATCAGTACCACATGTATAATATCGATACATATGTGATGTATTTTGTAAAAATTGCTAAATAGTCCTAAATCATGATTATTTGATGTTATAAGCTCGTTTGAAGTATAATTAACATGTCCTATTAATAACCATCATGTGTTCATCATAAAACTTATATGAATGTTAAAATGGAAGAGATTTTGTTAAGAATAAGCTTTTACTTGTTGTATTTGACATAATAATATGGTGTGGCACCTTGATATTCAGGCTTGACGATCAGGTCAGGTATGAGGTGTTACATAAAAGGTAGGCTCCGTAGGAACTAGCGATGTTTCATGAACAGACGAGTCTTTGGAAGTGGTGGACTCCATTTGAGGGATATCAAGAGAAGCAACTCTTCCGTTAGTTATCATTGGAGCCTTCCCATGCCTACGACGAACTAGTTGTTCATCGTTGCTACCTTCGACACTTAAAGACCCTTCCTCTTCTCAAGGTCTCTTGTGGCCACTATTGTTGGATTTTAGTTTTGGGATAACAATTTCTTCCTCTTACAAATTGTCCATCAATTCTTCAACATCCATGTTGTTTCACGAAGAGTTCGAAAGACCAGGAGAAGCAGGGCCTGGGGTAATAACAATAGTGTCAACTCTACTAGGAAGAAGAGCTCTACTAGAAGACTCACCTTTATCACTCACAGATAAGGTAGACCAATGACGGGAACATATATTGGAGGCAGAGTAAAAGAAGTTAGTAGGTTCCCTTATTCTCCCCATCAATGATAGGGCTAATTCATCAGTGGCTCCATAATGCCATGTTTCACTGGCGGATTTTTCTCTTTAGGGATTCGCACCCAATACTAAGCCCACTACTAAAAAGCCGTTAGGGCTTTGTTCTTATAAAAAATATCAAAATATGTTCCTAATTGTTAGTAGGTTCTTCAGCTGTAAAGTATATCCAAACTTTAATCGGTTGTATTGAGCCTTGGAGATTTTAAAATCGAATGCTTGCTCCTAAAGACAAGTGGATTCTTGAGGGATGGACCACCTAGTGGGAAAGTCGAATCCACCATCAATTTTCCTCTTTTCTCGTATAAATTTTGGTGGTTCAAGTGGAGATTTGAAGCTCAATTTTTTATAATGGGCTCGTGGATTTGGCGAGTACAAAAATAAACCATGCCAACCAAGGCCTATTGGGTGATGACCTTTAATTGGTAAATGTGTTGAAATACACCAACGAATGGTGGCTAGTAATGCTTGCTGCAGTTAATTAAGAATGCCACCAAAGTTCACCAAGAGTGGCTAGTAAACTGCCCTGGTGCAATCTCGTAATCATTCAACATTGTACAAAAGAAAGGATGAAGAGGAAGATGGAAGCCTGCCTCTAACATGTATAGTGGGAGGATGAACCCATCATTGGAGTCACTTAATCGACATTCCTCTTCCACAATTTTGAAATCGTAGGCAAAGTTGGGTAGTTTGATTCCTTTGACTCCCAAGTGCTTAACCATATCTTCTTTTGTAGTCGTACATCTATAAAATGGGGATTCTACCAGCATAATTGCTCTGCGATTTCGTGGCCCATCACCACTGACTATACCCACTGTACCTATCCTAACTTTAGCCATTTGAGGGAAGCTAAAGTGTAAGGAAGACGAGAATGAAAGATTGCCTTTGGAATAGACGAAGTTTTGGAAAATGAAATCGAAATGCTATGATGATAAATCAGAGGAATGAAATAAAAAATCAAGAAAGAAAAATTAGGGCTAAAAAATAACTTAAAGGATGAGAAATTTGGGAAAAACAAATTGAGAAAGTAACAATTCCCTTTTCTCTATGATTGGCTGTACAAGGCAATCGTCTCCTAAAAGTCTCGAGTTTAAAATGTTGATAACTGTTCACATTCCCCAATCTACGCTTGACACATGTTGATAACTTACAGTGGTTTTTCCTAAACCCTTGATATTAAGAAAAGTGGGGATATTTGCCAATGCAAATTGCACAAGTAAGTATTCACCAAGATTGAATGTTAAAGAGTCATTATTCGTTAAAGATATCTGTTCTTGCACTTTGCAAATTTCACCTCATGTCTCTATAACGAGACCATTCGCCAAAGCGACAGTTTGTGTAAATACGTTCGTAATGTGATTTCTCACTTGGTTATTCAAAGGAGTGTTCCGCACATAGATTGCATATCATCAATTGCATTATGATATGATTAATTTGCTAGATATTAAAGTACAAAGACCCCTCTTAAATACCTTGCGTGAGATTATTATATGCCGCTCTACTATGAATTATCTTTTTTTCGACTGTAAGGGTGGAAGAGTTGTCACATCGAGATTCGTTAAGTTTAAAGTTGCTAGAGGGATTCACGAATTTTATTGAAATTTTATTGAATTTGGCAAGTTCTTTTTGTAAATAAGCACTTTTAGTCAATTGATTTTCGAAAGAGGTTGGATTTCAACCATAGTTCCGTTAGTTTTGAACTAAGTATATATTAGTGGGAGACATGATGATTAAGGTATTTCCAAGTGGCTATGAATTGGTTTTGATGAAAGGGGTTAGGGGAGGCATTCTTCTTTAGGAATGATTATTTTATTTTTCTGTTCTTCTTTTCTTTGTTTTTTCATGGAAGGGAGAAAGATCAAAGAACGTTCGTGGATGAAGGGGAAATACTGAGGTTTAAGTCTTAGAAATTGAAAATCTTGCATGTTGGAGGTTCGTGTAGCAAGGGAAGAGCATAGTAAGATGGATTTGGCGATAACTTCTAGGTGAGTTGTAACACCCCGATTTAGACCCTAATCGAAACAGTGGTTTTGGGACCACGAATCTGAGTCAAAAAAATATTTTAAAATTATTTTTTGTGTTTATTTTGTGTGAATTTATATTTGTGAAATTTTCGTGATTTAATTTTGTCGTTTAGATGTCCGATTAAATAAAAGGACTTAATCGCGTAAAATAAAAATTAAATGGTAAATTGTATAAGGGTCGAATTACTAATGGTTTTCTAATTTGGAGTCTTTATGATGAAATTAGTCCAGTTATATGATGTTGGACGGTATTGGACATAGGTTATATATTATTATTATTATTTCATTAAGGGTAGTTAGGTAAAATAGTAATAATTTAATATATATGTTAATATGTCATAAAAAATAAGCTATAATCATATTAATTTCTTTATTCTTACACTGATTATAAACAAAAGAAACAAAGAAAGAACAAGGGCTAGGTTCAGCCATCTTTTTCATCTTGATTCAAGGTTCGTTCTTAGTCAATTTTTGATAATTTCTACGTTTTTGAGATCGTTGCTTTGAGTACTACAAAACCCAAGCTTTAATGTTTGATTTTGATGAATATTTTAAGTTGTGCCATTGTTGATAGTTTGTGATTTTTGTTGTTTGATGATGAAAAATAAAAGATATGTTTTAGATTAACATGTTTTGTATTGGAATTTTTGATGATTTTGGGTAATTAGGACTAAATTGAAAAAATAATAATTTAAGGGACTAAAACATGAAATTAATGAAATATATGGACTTGAATGAACATTATGGATATTCGGCCAAACAAGGGTACCTTGAAATTTTGTGTTTTGTGCAATAGGGACTAAATTGTAAAAATTGAAAATGTTAGGGGTAAAATGGTAATTTTTCAATTTATGTGTTTTTGGACAAAATTGAATGAAAATATGTTTGAATGAGCTTAATTTGAATATGTCTACATCAAGAACCAAAGAAATCAGATTTGGATCGGGGAAAAAATGAAAGTTGTCGACTAGCTGCCTGATTCTGTTTTGTATCGTCCGAGGTAAGTTTATAAGAAAATAGACGTGTTTATTGGTAATTAAATGTTATATTTATATGCTGATATGAAATGTTAGAATTTAAATATACTGTGGCCGAACATGATTAAATTTGGCTATTACACTTCCGAGTTCGATTCGACCGAAATACGACGTCCGAAAGCCCCGTATAAACTTTAGGAATAGCTAGGATACATATGTCATGACATAGGATTCCAATATATGTGTGCGAGTAAGACCATGGCATCGATTTATGATTCCGATATGTGTTTACGAGTAAGACCCTGTCTGGGATAGTGGCATCGATATGTGGCTACATGTAAGACCACTTCCGAGACGTTAGCATTGTACGATTTATATAATTATCTGAGTGTCCTATCTAATTCTGAATGGTTCATCGGGTAAAGGTAAATTGTGTACGGATCATATAATACGAGCTAAATGGTCAGGTATGAGTTAACTTGATATCTACTTAAGATAAGGTAAGAAAGTACTTTGGATATGTGCTATAAATTGTGTACAATGCAAATGAAGAATCCATGTGTATTTGATATGTGTACTCGGCTTGTGAATAAATAATTTGTGTAGTATTGAAATGTTGCTTAATATGTGTATATATAATTTGTGTTTTCGGCTACCAAGATGTTAATTATACATGAGATGTCATTTGATGATTCTTATGTTGTATAAATGAGTAAATGGATGTGTGGTTATTTATGACTCTTTGATTGGAAGTTAATTTATAAGGTGTTAAATGATCATATGTGTATTCGACTTAGGTGGATAATGGTCAATGAAGAATGTATTATATACAGAATTTACAAGTTTGAGGTCAAGCATGAAAATGTTAATGCATTTCATTTAGTTAACATGAGTCAATTATGATATTGAGTTGTTTATTTGCGTATGACTTACTAAGCTTTGATAGCTTACCTTGTGTGCTATGTTTACTCTGTTTTATAGATTTTGAAGTCAAGCTACAAGCTCAGGATTGTCAGCCAAGTTCATCACACTGTCTACTGCTTTGGTACCTTTAAGCTAAACTTAAATTATGGCATGTATAGATTGGCTTTTGGGTTAACTACTTTGAAATGTGTTTGTATATTAGCCATGCGGAAATGGCTTAACTACCTTGCTTGATTTTGTTTTCGAATTAGTTATGGTTTAAATCTATTTTGGGTCATGATGCCGTAAGTTATGAATATTTATAAGTGGTGCTATATGATTGTATATCAAGGTTGGTTTATGACTTAGTAAATAACATGGTAGATTTGATCATAAGCATGTTAGATTAGATTGGATGTGATTGAGTTAAGATGAAATATACACATGTGAAATTGCTTTTTATGCTTTGGTTTAGGTTCGTATATGCATAGATATAATACTTAGTAAGCCTAGATTTAAGTATTACCATTCGGTGATGAAAGGTAACAGGTATTAAATACATTTTTAAAATAGTTTTGGTTAATTATTTGGCATGTGCGCATAATTTAAGTGTGGCATTAAAATTTTGGATAAATGAGCATTAGTTATATATATAAATATGTATTGTTAGTAGGTACGGCCATATATTATAGCACCAATGATGCATATGCGATTTTTAATTTAAATTTTGTACTATGAATTCTTCTAGTTTATATAAGAGTGTATGCAAAGGTTGTTATTTGTGATTTAATGGCAACTTATTAATATAATGAATTTTGCATGAACGATATTAAATTATCATTAGGGTTTTTAAAAGGATTTTTGCTAAATGGTAATAGGTGTTTGAGCTTTATATATATTGCATCTCTTATGTGATGGTGATTATTAAATTGAAATTATAATTTACTTTATAGTTCTATTCGGTTATGTTTAGTTATACCTACTTACATGTTCATATATATAATGAGTGAATTAGATAACCTTAATGCAAGACCCATGAATAACTTAATAATTAAAACTGTAATGCCACATGAATAAATAAAAAGGAAGGTAATGACATTTTTTTTATTTAATGCAAGACTTGTGCATAAGTGCGACATATATAAAACAAGTCTAATATTCAATAATGAAGCTATGGATGTGTTCCATGTTCTGTATACGCATACAATGTTTAACCTATACATACATTTTGGATTATATATTATTTATGCTGTGTTGTGCATCATAAATTTCTTTTAAGATTTGATATTGAATTGAGTTATAAGCATATATGTGATCTGAAAACTTGAATTGAAATTTATAATGAATGTTTGTATGAATAATAATATGATCAGTAATACCTCAGAACCCTAATTCGGAGACAGATACGGGTTAGGGGTGTTACATGAGTTCTTGGACTCAAATTTTAAATAGATATATCTTGTGTCATTAATATACTGAAAATGTTTGAATTAGTTTTTTACCTATGGTGAATCAACTTGTGGTGAAGTGCGGATGTATTGTGTGTGTATGTGGTAATGAATGCAATTATCGTTTGGTTGAGTCTAATCATGATTGAATAGATGAGAGGTTTGGCATGATGTATGTTATTTAATGAGATTAAATAACATGGCTTGAGTAAATATGGTTATGATGCGTAAGTGGTATGATTAGCATACTATATGTCACATGATAGACAATATATGTTGGCTGAATGTTTGCATATGTATGCATGATATGTATATGGCTTTGTGGAGGTTCGGATGGTCATATATGGGATTGCATATGCATTATATTTATGTGGCTTTGAGGAGGTTTAGATGGTCATACACGGGATTGCATATGCATTATATTTATATGGCTTTGAAGGAGGTTTAGTTGGACTAAGTTAGGAAATGAGATTAAATGATACGGAGACTCGATGCGCACCCATATATGAGAGCCTTTTATGGGACAATTGAGAGTCCCTTGTGTGGGACGTATGAGAGCCTTTTATGGGCCGAATGAAAGTCCATGGCCATGGCATCATCATAAATATGGAAGTCCCTCAGGATGATCTTAAATGTGGAAGTCCGTTAGTACCATTTTAAATGTGGAAGTTCATTAGGACGATCTTAATGTGGAAAGTCTGCCATGAATATCTTACTATGGAAAGTTTGCCATGTATATGTTAATGTGGAAAGTCCGTGAGGACTATATCTTGTGGAAGTACATAAAGACTATCTAACATGGGGAAAGTCCGCCAGAACTATCGTTTCGAGGAAAATTCACCATAACTGTCTTGTAAATATGAATCCACACATGATCATTTGTAAGAGTCTGCAAATAGGTGATCTGTTTTTTTGAAAAGGCCATTGTGCTTGTGTTAGTAGATAAAGTGGGGCGGATACAAGTTATGACAGTCCACCAACTTATTCTCACAATTTTGCATATACATTAATGATGGAATTCACTTGGGTGAGAGTTTGCAGATTCGTTCATGGATTCAAATCTAATTTTGTAAGTCCGCCAAGTATGAGTTCATTTTCTTGAAATCCATTACTATGTGCAAGATATCTATGTATACAGAATCGTATTTGAAAGAAATAACAGTCTGCCACGATTGCTTCATATGTATGATTCTGTTAATGGAGGATTTGCTGTTAAGAATCCACCTACAAGTTATCTGTTTCAAAGAGTTAACCACTAATAGTAGATTATCTGATCGCAAATCAAAGGAGGGATGAGATGTATTGTTTGATCTGCCTACTTGATTAGGATGAGCAGACTTTCTATAATAAGCTGTGATGGAGTTTTCCTTGTGGATCTTAGATGATCGTAGTAAGAGTTTGAGTTCATTAAGTTAAACAATGGTCTTATGTGTTTGTCTATAGTCACTGGTGCAATGTGTGTTATGAGAATTATTGACGTATTATCTTTTAGCAATTAGCAAGTAAGAGTCCGCGAGGATTTCCCTCTCGAGAAAATAAAGGCATAAGAAGCCATGAAGGCAATGAACGAAAATAGAATTAGTAGGGATAATCCATTAAGGAATCATCTTCTGTGACGATGAGACGTACCGTCCTAATACGGGCAAGACAATCGTGAAGTCCAAGCCACGAAGTGCAAACATGTTAATGTTGTGTCAGTAAGGCATGAAAACTCATTATGTTATTTAAAAATTATTTGTGTTATTATGTTTTGTAGGGAAATAAGATATTTTTGAAGTTCGAGAAAGGAACAGGCCAAAGTTCACTGTGCATTGACAAATTTGTTTTTTGATGTAATATGCTCACAACGAGATGACTCAGAGGTGAAGTCTCAAAGTCTTTTTTGTAAATGAAATTAAGTAGTTAGAATGCAATTTTTTAGTACTAAGTGATTATTTTAACATGTTAAGGGTTTCCTGGTGAAATTGTTGTATTTTAAACTAAAGTTTTATCATTGAAATAGATTCTTGAAAGTTTGAATTTACTTTAGTAGCAATATCAAATATAATTTTGTTTTCATTCTTTTATTATTGTGGATAATAATGTTTAAAGTATAGGTTGAATTTTAGATTGAAAAGTAGTATCTTATAGTCCGAACCTGGCGATTGGGTCAGGTATGGGATTTTATAGTAACTATCAAAGTAACAAAACTAGTTTTAATTTGAAGAAAATGTGATCTTAGAAACTTTATGTTAGAGAAGTTATGAGCCAAATAATATGTATTAAGCTACGATTTTCATTCTTACCAAGAACCCTATAAGAAGATGTTAGTTTCTAAATATTATAAAAAAAAAGAAAAAAAGCAACAATGTAAACATCTAAACCCTATAAGTGATTAAATAAAGACCACCATTTCGACTTTTAAATTAAATGAATACAAGAAGGAAAATGCAAAATTAAGAATATCAATCTTGATTAATAAAGAACATAATATCATAAAAGGAATCCTCACTTGAAAAAAACAAATTTTAAAAAGCCTTCAGTTTGCACTTGAAAAGCAATTTCGTTGTAATTGCTGCTACAATAGAATCAAACATATTACATTAAAGACAAAGTAAGCCAATGAGAAAAGTAAGTAGAGATAACACACAATGTTTGTTAACGCAATTGGATTCACCAATCCTACTTTGTAGGGCCTTGCTCAAAGAATGATTTTATTCAAAAAATTGTGCAGTGCAATTATTAGCTAAAACCCAAACTACCATTTACACACACGAATATTTGCAACCCTAAAGTCGAACCCAAATTGTTACAAATCAATCTCTCAAGTTCATCACTTTACAATCAATAAACCTCTCCAAAGAATACCTAAAAGAGTGTTTATTATTGAGTATATATGTGGCATTTCACCTTGTTTTAAAGTTGATGTTGAATTAGATGCTAAAGAGAATCACCTAGTTGTGATGATAGTGATAGTGAACTTTGTGAGCCAGAAGAAGTTGATAGTGAGAATTGTTTGCTAAAGTCCAAGAATTTAGAAGAGCTAGAAATGTCATGTCCACTTAAAGAGTTGCATTGTGTTGAATTAAGTGTTTAAATTTTTTGTGAGCGGATATGGGAAGTGAAGATATTTCATCTGAAAAGGCCAATAGGATATGGACTTATGTGCTGTGATCATTGAAGTCAACATGGTTAACTCAAATCCAAGGTAATGGTGGCTTGATACTGGTGCCAAACGTCATATCTGCTGTGACAGAGATTATTTTTCTGAGTTGGAACCCTGTGAAAATAGAGAGAAGCTCTATATGGGCAATGCTGTAACTTCCAAGATCGAGAGGAAGGGTACTGTGGTCTTGAAGATGACTTTTGGAAAAGAACTCAAGCTTCAAAATGTGTTGTATGTGCCTAACATACGCAAGAACCTTGTTTCTGGGACACTCCTTGGTGTACACAGTTTTAAAATGGTGTTTGAATCTAGAAGCTAGTTTTTTTTTCTAAAGGGGGAATGTTTGTGGGAAGAGGATATGTATTAAATAACATGTGGAAACTTAATACAATCTCTGTAAAAGTAAAGACAATGAATAAGAATGTCATTTCTTTCTCTGTTTATATGCTTGAGTCAAATACGTTGAACCATTCGGTGAATACTGTGCACAAAATGATATTATTTATGAAGTGACACCATCATACTCTTCTCAATCAAATGGAGTAGTTGAGCTGGAAAATTGGACTCTAAAGGAAATGATGAACGCATTGCTAGGAAGCTGTAGGTTATTATAGAACATGTGGGGGGAACCTATTCTATCAGCTAATTAACTTTTAAATAAGGTTCTCCGCAAGAAAATGGATAAGACAACATATGAGTTATGGTACGGTAGAAAACCTTTCTATAACTACTTGAAAGTATGGGGGTGTCTTGCAAAGGTAATGGCTTTGTTAACAAAGCTAATGAAAATAGGTCCTAAAATGGTGGATTGTATTTTTATTGGCTATGCAGATTGTAGCAATGCATATAGGTTTCCTGTATATGAATTAAAGAATCTTGACATTTACAAGAATACTATATTGAAATCAAAGAATGCTTCATTCTTTGAAAATATCTTACCTCGTAAAGCTAGAGAAGTTGATTCAAGTTCAACTAAATAAACTTCAGAGACTATAGATGAAAATAGTGGAGACGAGGTTAAAACTAAGATAGAGCCAAGGAAGAGTAAACGAGCAAGGATAGAAAAGTTTTTTGGATTGGATTTTCTAACTTTTATGCTAAAGGCCGAACCTCAAACGTATAATGATGCTATACGATCATCTGAACACACCGTATGGAAAGATGCTATTAAAAGTGAAATTGATTCCATCATGCAAAATCAGAAATGGGAATTAGTGAATCTTCCTCCGGGAATTAAACCATTAAATTCTAAATGGATTTTTGAAAATGAAAGCAGATGGAACAATTGATAAGTACAAGGCCGGGTTGGTTAGAAAAGGTTATAAACAAAAAGAAGACCTTGACTACTTTGTTACTTTTTCTCCAATATCCAGGATAACTTCCATAGGGATGATACTTGCAGTTGTGGCCTTGTGGAATATAGAAGTACGTCAAATGGATGTTAAAACAACTTTCCTAAATGGAGATCTTGATGAAGAAATTTACATGGAACAATTCGAGGGTCATGAAGTTCTAGGACAATAAAGGAAAGTTTGTAAATTGGTAAAGTTTTTATATAGACTTAAGCAAGCACTAAAACAATGGCCTGAAAAGTTTGATATTGTCATGATGACAAATGGCTTCAAGATTAATGAGTGTGACAAATGTGTGTATGTCAAAACTAACGATATTGAATAGAATCCTATGCTTATATGTTGTTGACATACTCATTGTTGGAAGTAACAATGAAATGGTAAAACGTACCAAAGACATGTTAAATTCAAAATCTGACATGAAAGATATGAGACTAGCTAATGTAATTTTGAGTATCCAAATTAACAGGTCATTTGAAGGTCTCATATGACTCAGTCACACTATGTGGACAAGATTCTTGGAAAATATAGCAAGAATGATTCTGGTATAGCTAGAACTCCAATAGATACGAGCCAACATCTATTCAAGAACAGAGGTGAAAGTGTTAACTAAGTGGAATTTGAAAGGGTCATAGGCAGTCTAATATACCTTATGAATTGTACTAGACTGGATATTGCTTTCACCGTGAATAGTTTAATCAGATTCACAAGCAACCCAGGGGAAAACCACTGGAAAGCAATTGTAAGGATACTGAGATATCTTAAATATGATCAGGACTATGGATTACATTATTCCAGAGATCCTGTTGTTTTAGAAGGATTTTTCGATGCTAGTTGGATATTTGATATTCAAGATACCAAATACACAAGTGGATATGTTTTTACATTGGAAAGAGTAGCAGTGTTATGGAAATCCTCAAGGCAAACGATTATAACCAGATCTACAATGGAATCTGAGTTTGTAGCTCTAGACAAATCTGGAGAAGAGGTAAAATGGCTTTAAAACTTCTTGAAGGATATTCTTGACTGGCCAAAGCCTGTGCCCATAATATGCATATATTGTGATAACCAAGCAATAATTGGTAGAGCACAAAATGCAATGTATAATGGTAAGTCGAGACACATGCGTCCTCAACACAATACCATTAGAAAATTGATCTCAAACAGAGTTATCTATATTGATTTTGTAAAATTAAAAGATAACATTGTGGACATACTAACTAAAGGCTTAAATCGAGATCAGGTTGATAAAACATCGAAAGGAATGGGAGTAAAGCCCTTGAAAATAAAAGGCGCTATGTGAAGGAAAACCCTACCTAGTTGATTGGAGATCTCAAGATCTAGGTTCAAAGGGACAACCTAATTGCATAGACCTTATGAGGTCACTGTGGGGGTTCTTATCCCAAGTCCATTCCTATGATGTAAATAGTGACTATTAATAGGATAGGTTAAGCAACGCTTTTAATGACCGTTGTGTGTTTCAATGAGCTGAGCAACATAAGTAACCTATGTGAGAATGAAGTGGGGCCACTTCAAGGAGACTATTGGGGCATAGTTCTCTCAAAATCTTGTAGAACCAGGAGATGTTCATGGCTATATGAACATACCCATAAGAACTAAAACCTTGTCAGGGAGGTAGTTGTGTAAGGTATACCATCATTTACACAAACGACAGAAGAGTTCAATAACATCACGTTTACTGGTCAACTAGTAAAGTAAATATACTTTCACAATGGAAGGTTCAAGGGTGGATGCATACTTATCCTATACAACTACCCGTCGTAGATTTTATCACCACATCGAGTCAATGTTGTTTTGTTAAAACTATCAATTTTCATTCATGTGGGGGATTGTTGGAAAAATTGTAATTTTTCGAAACTTTGAGGCATATTCTCAATTGGTAAAGGTGGAGAGTTGAATCATAAAGTTATAGTTTTATATTCTACTCCATGAGACCTTTATAACGGTATATTATATGCTCAAAATGATTGAGTGACGAATTAGAAATCGATGCCCAAAGTGAGCTACTTGTGAGTATTTGTTGAGGAAAAGAGAAACTTAGATCCCACATTGGTTAAATACCAAGTGTGAGATGTGTTTATATATGAGAACCTCCATGAAGGGTGATTGAATGGCTAAGCTTGAAACTCTGCCTCGCGTGTAGGGGGTGCAGATCCAAACCCATCGGGGTTGGGGCGCACGCCCACAACGTAGGCGACGCGAAATGTCCAGACTGGTCGAACCCAAAATAGGCATGTGGATATTTTAGCCCAACATGAAATTTATTTTTTTCTTAGCAAATATATATACAAAATCTGATTTAAAAGGACATATATCCTAATTTATTTGATTCCAATCAATTTGATTTGATTTTAATCAAATTGATTTAATTGCTCCTTTAATGCAGATTTTGTATATTTACAGATATTTCTAAAATTCCTCCATATTGAATGCCTATAAAAGGCCTAAGAATTATTCTAAATTTTTTACACACATTCTCTAAAACCAAGTTTATTTTACTCTCGAAAATTCTTCTTTTTTCCTCTCAATATTTTCAAATACTCTGATGATAGAAAAAGGCAAGGTTTATTCAATGATCTTTGTAGAGGTGCTACTGCTTCGATCATCGTGTTGTTGTATCCTGGGAGATAGTCGACCAAGGTTTCTCCAAGTACATAGGAGCGGCCAAATCTATCTTAAGAAAACTGTGTAAAACAGGCCTCAAAATCTAGTAGAATTTGATTCTTTATTCAATTTCTGGTTTTCTAATCCTATTTATTGGTTTTTCGTATTTGATATTTTAAATAGAAATTAATTAATATATTTTATTTTTATATAAATAGTTATTTATTTATATATATATATATATATTTTTACTAACGTATTTTGTCCAACATTTAATCACTTTAATTTTTAGATATCAAAATTTAATTTCAGTTGATAACATCATTAAATTATTTTTGTTAAATTAGAAGGTGTGACGTTTTAAAATAAAAAAAAACTCTGAAACCATGTAAGAAAAAGAATGATATTATTATGAATATAAATTTAACAAAATAAGTTTAATAGTATAAATAATTAAACTTGTATTTTTTATCTCGAAAAAGTAAAAGCACTAAAGTACTAAAAATAAAAATAAAAAAATTTTAAATTTTAAATATAAAAAGATTATAGAAACTTAAAATATAATTTAATAATTCGATGATGATCAATAACTATGCAACATAACTTTTAACAACATTAGATATGACCTTTACATTATAATAGTAAGGAAAGCCTAGTTTTATCTTTTATGGGCAAGTCCTCAAAGCCGAATATATATTTCGTAGTTGAGAACAAACTCTTGTAATAATCCAATCTTTCTCTTTCATTTGTTTTTCTTTATTCTTCTAATTTATTAATTCATATTCCGATATGAACTTGAATTTGTCAAAAGAGTGGTTAGATTAGTTAATAACAAATAAAATAATATACACATATGATTTTACATTTATAAAAAAAGTTACCTTATTAGTATATTAAACTATTTTTTCTCATTTTTTGAACAATCTTTTTTATTCCACATGGTATCATGCCAATTTGAACTCCAATTTGACTCGTATACTTACGGACATCGTCGCTTAGTGTTATATGTTTTTACTACAGTATTTCTAATCCAGACATTTGCACGTTTAGCGGTGGTCAAGTTGTTGGCGCCGTTGCAGGGGATTGCATCGATGAAAATTATTATTAATTTAATTACTTTGTAAAATAATACTAGTCGAAAGATAAAACAAGTTAGATAATGTGTTAATTTTTATTTTTTTATTTTTTTTATTTTCATTATTTTTGTTATTTTTATTTATTTAATTTTTTAGATACCTTATTGACTATTTAATTTAATTCTGGATACAATTGACAATGAATTTGATGATACTAGCAGTTGGGACGAGGAACATGAGATGTATTCGTGGTATGATGATGAATGGTACGTTAATAAAGGACCAAGTTGGGCAAATGAAGCTTCGACGGTTTATGATGAAGAATACGGAATGCCCAAATATTCAACCCAGCAAGAATTGGACTTAACCATGGATGACAAAGTATACTAATATTTGTATGAACAACATAGGAGCAATCAAAGATCACGTCAGAAAGAACGGAGCCTCGACAAATCAATAGAGTCATGATCGAAAGAGTGGAGATTATGAGTATTCATCTCAAATTCCTCTAGAGTAGGATGAATATAAGTCTTTCCACCTTAGTCTAGAATCCCAAGCTAAAGTAAAGGATTTCCAAAAACAATCAGACCGATAAAAAAATCCAAATATCTAATCGAGCTATCTTGTAATTCGGATGAGACAACCTTGTACAAAGCAACTATGTCAACCTACACTGAGGATGTGATGGAAATAAAAGGACTGCTGGTGCAAATATTGGAAATGACAAAATCACTAAAACAACAAATTGAGGTGAAGAGTCTTTGGACAAGATCGAACATAATGTACCCAACTCTTATCGTGAGGACCATTGTATCGTCGTCAACCACTCTGAATTAGATAGTAATAGTTAGCAAGAATTTGGAACTAGAGACCACAATGAGACATTGAATATAGCCGAAGGCATCTCCGATCCAATTGACATAGAGGTAGATGTAGAAGTAGTAGTAACAATAGATGGAAAAGTAAAGACTAACATGGAGCTTAAACTATTCCTGAATGAAAGTGTAGTTGAGTCAATACACTTTATGGCCAAAATTAAGGAAGTGTAAATTGAAAAAACTGATGAGTTTGTCTCGTTCTCATTTGATTCTCAAGATAAAGCTTAGTTAATAGAGCCTCACACGACATGGAGGTGAAGTGGCTTGAGGTAAAAATAACCTAAAAAATAATTAGGGGTTGGCTCGGATTTGACATCAAATGGATTGTGATATAGATATTGCGCTAATTGGAAATAAGATGATATCAATGGAACCGATCGAAGTTGCTGGTTCAAATATATCGATAGTGGAGCAAACGACAGATCAAAGTGTCAAGAATTAACTAAAAGTTATTTTTCGGTGGCGATACGAATCGTCCCAAGTCTGAAAAAAGGGCTTCTCATTTAAATTTCTTTCAATTTTAAATTTTAATTGTAGTTTGATTATTTTTGTTTTGTTTATTTAAAGTTTTAATTTATATGTTTTATATATTTCCTACAGTGGTCATTGAGCTTGGGAAGTGGAAGAATCAAGAAATCGAAGAAGTTGAAATCTCGAGCACGAGGAAGACTGAAATAGTGAGTGAAATCCCAACAAGGGACATCATGTGGTCCCGATAAGCCTTCTACGTCCCAACATGACCTTTTCGCGTCACGATGAGCTGACCCAATAAAGTGCAAAATAGACAGTGATGTCGTGACGAGGGATGTTGTGTCATCCCAACAAGAAGCTCAATGTTGCAACAAAGGGCAAGGGATATCACAATGAGCAATGATGTAACAATCTTGGAACTTGTAACGGCTATGCGACGTCGTGACGAGCTGAACCTTCACATTGTGACAAGTTGACGATTATAAAAGGTCCTTATCATGAGGAGCCCTAACCTAGCCGCCTCAAATAGTTTCTTATCCTCTCTTTTTTATAGCTCTCCGCCTCCATAGCCTAAGTACACTGAATTCGTTCAATTTTTGTTGCCCTTTTATAGCATTTTAAATTTTGTAATTGTCTTTTCTATTCCTTTTGATTTTCAAGTTTATAACACTAAATTTCTCATTGAGTCTCAACAAATTTATTTTTCGATGAGAAACGATGGTGGGCGATGGTGAGGCATTGTAACTTAGACATTTTGCCAACAAAAGTGTAACACCCCTAGCCCGTATCCGTTGCTAGAATAGACCTACATAGCATTATTGGAAGTTAACATCTCACACGAACAAATATTCAAAAGATTGAAAATATATCATAAATCAAAGCAATATTATTCAAACTCATACTCGTTGTCCCTTATATGAGCCTTCGAGGCCCTATAAACACATTAGAAATGAATTAGGACTCAATCAGAAACATATAGAATTTTTGGAAAAAAATTAAAAATTTCATACTATAGGGGTCATATGGCCATGTGACTCACACGACTAAGACACACACCTGTGTCTCAGGCAGCGTGGGCATTCAAAGTAAGGGCACACGGTCGTATCCCAGCTCGTGTCTGTGTCTGTGGAACTCTTTGACTTGGGTCACATGGCCAAGCCACACGCCCATGTGCTATCTCGTATACCCTTCAAGATGGCCTCAGATTCTTGTGTGTCAGGCCGTATGCTAGGGCATGTAACAACCTAACTTGCAACCTTTTTAAGCTACAGGGGACACACGGCTTTGTCGCATGGCTGTGTGTCACACATGGCTAATATACACGCCCGTGTCTTAAGCTGTGTGGCCAAGAAATAAGCCACTTTTAGGTCATTTTTTTCACCTAAATTATGCACACTCAAGCAACTCAAATGCACCCAAATCAAGCCTCCAAAATGCACCTAAAATGTGCATAATCAAGCTAAAATAGTGGGATACCAATTCATATAACCAACGTGCCATGAGGATGTAACACCCTAGATTTTGAGGTTAGAGGTTTTGAGATTTGAAAGTGGGGTCAATGGCTAGATCATGCATTTGATTTTGTTTTCGTATTCTAGTGTCAGAATGGGCCTACTGGTCTAATGGTTGGTTGTGAGTTAGTTTTCCTCGGGGTTCTAGGTTCGAGTCCTCATGTATGCTTTGAGGAATTATTTTTTTCACCTTCTAATTATTTTGAGTTAAAAATATTTATTAATTTTTAACTTTATTTTTGCTATTTTTATTATTTTGTAAAAATTGGCATGTCCTCTTCCTCTTTTTCTCTGGACATCCTCTCTCCCTCTCTTGGGTTTTTTTTATGAATCGAGGGATTTTCTTCTTTTTATTTTCCTTTGTTAATTCTCAAATTAATTCTGAGTTTATTGTTGTTGACCGGTGGGTCTCTAAATTGGCTTGGAGAGCGAATCAAACGATTCGAGTGCTTATCTCGTAAATCAGGTGTGGGTTTCGAACCTCTTTTCTTTTAATTTTGATTTGTTAATTCAATTCTATAGTATTTGATAATTTTGAGTGTGTACTGAACTAGGAAATTGCTACTGAATTGCTGTGAAATTCGATAACTTGTATGTGTTCTGAACTGCTTATTTTTTACATGAAACTATTGTTGAATCTGGAGGATTTCTATAAGATTCTATTGTTTAAAGTGTGGTTAAGGATTGGGGTTCGTTCTGATGTCGTAAAATTGAGATTTTGGCCTATTTTGGTGTGGTTTTTGTGACCACACGGGTGGCCACACGGCCATGTGAAATTGGGATTTAGGGTTTCTAGGCTGATTTAGGTGCCATACGACTTGGCCACATGGCTGTGTGGCTGATTTGGGGATTTTAGTTGACTTCCACACGGCCGTGTCCCTTCCCTACCTGGGCGTGTGTGTTTGGGAATTAGGGTTATGTGATTTGGGTGCCACACGGTCTAGCTACACGATCGTGTGGCCAATTTAGGGATTTAGGGATCCTACACGGGCGTGTGTTTTGGACACATGGATGTGTCTGTTGGGCACATAGGTGTGTGAGACCTTCACACAGTTGTGTCTACCCTATACCCTATTTTAGTACAAATAGACAGAGAGTTACACGGTTGAATCACATAGACATGAACCTAGGTCACACGGGCATGTATGTGTAAGGGCATTCTGATTCTGTGTGTCTGATTCCAAAAAGTGTGTATTTTTGTAATCGTATGAAATTCTATATTTTATTGACTGTTTACAACCTTCTATGTCTGTGTGATTGTTCGTGTTTAGTATGCATTATTGCATTGCATCATGATTTGGGGTTTGGTTGTGAAGAGAAGGAAGATTGATTCTGATATCATCTGGTAGTTTAAGTGCAACATATTTGTATAACGGGTTATCGTAATGCACTGTATTGTATCTAAATCAGCTTTGCTACGTTTATCTTGCAGTTTAACTACAACTTATTTGTACAATGGTTTACCTCAATGTACTGTACTGGATATACGTCAGCTTTGCTGCATACTATTATCTGAGTGGCTTAGTCCACATACATCGTGTGTAGGGTTGGATGGGTCTTTCGAGGTCCTATGTGGTGTGTCTGGTTGGATGAGCTTAAACAGCTCTATTGGGGTGTGATATGGGGACAGAGAGGTGTTTTGGCTGGTTGGGTGGGTTTTCACTACTTGACTGCATTCATAAGCATCTGATCAAGTGATTGGGTGTAAGTTTGTTTGCCTACACTCTGTCTGTTTGACTTATCATTTGTGATTGTTCTTGCGTGTAATAAGGTTTTGTAACATTGTGTGTGATGATAAGTGCTTTACTTGAGTGCATTTTTTTGGGATGTTGGCTTTGTATATACCTTCTGGTTTTGTATATCTCTGTAAGTATGTTTCACTATTGTACTGCTATCTGGAATTTTACCCTGTAATTCTGTTGTTAGTCATGTTTCGAACACACACTAGGCTCGTGTAGCTCTCCCCCTTAGTGTTTCCCCTTTCTGGTACATTTCAAAAATCTGATGCTATACTCAGCACACTGAAAGTCTTGGAGTTACGCGTTTTAAATAATTAGCTTAAGTATTGTTTAGAAAACTATGGTATGAAATTTCGTATTAAATACATGTAAGTGTTATTGGACTGAGGTTTTTGTAATACTGAGATTTTATATCTAAGAGTTTTTACAGAACTTAAATACCATAATGTTTTTCGATTTGTTAAACTAAGATTTCCCACGATCATTTCGATGATCAATGTGACCTCCGAAATTTGCTCTAAACTTCTAGGCTGGGTATTGGGGTGTTACAAAGGAACCTCAGTTTACATGACATTAAGCATATCCAAACACATGCATAACTTAGTCATTTAACAACTCAATAATTGTAACTAATTTCCATACCAAATTCTACTAAAATGACCACACCAAAATCACATTCAAATATACCAAAATGGTCACTAAAACATACATCAACTTGATCATTCCAACATCAAGTAAAAAAGCACCAAAAGGCCAAATTATCAACCATCATAAGATCACATATACACAAGCCAACATGACAACTAATTCATTATCCAAAATACCACATTTATAAGCCAAACATAACGGCTATTTGATCAAGCATAAAACATCTATACATGCCATTATAACCATGACTCAAAATCATAAAAATCTACTGATAATGCTAATGGATAGTGTGATATATCTCCGACGACCTTCCAACCTGAACAAACTTTCAATTTACTTGACGATAAAATGTAGAAATGAAGTCGGTTCATCCAAATCTTTCTCTTTACCTCGATCTAAAGCCGTTCGAGGTCTATCTTAATCTAAATGAATAAATTTAATCAATTTAATAACCCTTCTATTCAATTCAACCAAAATTCATATTTTTGCAAAATTACCCTTTTGCCTTTAATGTTTTGATTTCTTTACAATTTAGTCCTTAAGCTCATAAAATGAAATTCATGCAATTTCACCCCTAGCCTAGCCTAGCTAAATTCCATAAAAGCTCATAGCAGCCCACACATTTCATTATTTCACAAATAACACCATGAATATTTCACATTTTACAATTAAATTCCTAATTGACAAATTCATCAAAAATCACTTATTAAAAGTTGTTTATCTAACAACAAGATTTCATTTTCTACCATCAAAATTCACAAAAAAAAAACATGGATTCATTCATGGTAAAACTTAAATCTTTTAACATTTTCGCAAATTAGTCCTTAGGCTAGCTAGATTAAGCTACGATGACTTCAAAAACATAGAAATTATTAAAAACGAGACAAAAACACATTTACATGCACAAGGAAGCAATGGGCGAATGAATGAACCCTAAAAATGGCTTCTTCTAATTTTCGATCAAACATCACAAGGTTGAAGATGATACAACCATTGTACACATTTTAATTTAGACATAATTATTTAATTACTTATTTAACCTTTTAATTAACCTTTGAAAACACATGTATAATGTTCATAAATGTCCACTCAAATTTCAAATGGTCTAATTACCTCGTAAACCCTCCAATCATTTAATATCATAGTCACTAGATCCCTTTAGCATATAGAACTCAAGTTTTGCACATTTTGCAATTTAGCCTTTTTTTTATCAAATTAAGCATGCAAACGATAAAATTTCTTAACGAAATTTTTATACAATACTACTAACATACTGTAGACATTATAATAATAAATTAAATATTTTTATGTCAAATTTGTGGTCCCCAAACCACTGTTCTGATTTCACTAAAAACGGGCAATTACAAAAAAATTGGTGATATTCAATCTTTCTCTAAGCTTTATATATTTTTGCTAAATTTTGAATGATATGTTAGATAATCCAAATTTTGTTAGAATAGATTCTATTTTGCTTATTGATTGTTGAAATTGTCTCGCGAATTTAATTAGCATGTCTTTTTGAAAGTAAACAACATCTTGGAAAATTGCAGAATGCGATGTTCCCAATGACCCGAGGAGATGATTCATCTCAAATGAAGTGACCAAATGATTTGAAAACTTTGTTAAACCACTTATCTTGGAACATGACTTTGACTTTGCCACGTAATTATTCCACGACCCTATAATTACGAGGATCGAGCGCTTAAAGTGGGATGCTTTTTACCAACAACCCCTCAGACTCATAGTTATAGCAATCGTTCAAGAATTTTATGTAAACTTTCATGAGGCACAAGACCATAAGGTCTTTGTATAAGTGTAACAACCCGTTTTCAGTGAAATCGGAATAGTGGTTTCAAGACCACAAATTTGACAAGTAAATATTTATTTTATTATTATTTTTATGTTTATGATATGTTAGTGGTGTCGTATAAAAATTTCGTTAAGAAATTTTAACGTTTGTATGCTTAATTTCGTGAAAAAGACTAATTTGAAGAAGATACAAAAGTGGAGTGCTAGTAGTTAAAGGTATCTATAAACTATGAAATTAATTTGTTAAGGGATTTAAATCATAATTAGACCATTATTCTTATGAGTCGACAAATATGGACACACTATTAAGTAATTTAAAGGTTAATGTTAAATGTTAAATTGGTAATTTAATAACTAAATTAAAAGTAGAAATAATACAAAAGATGGTATCATCTTCCTTGTTGAATAAAACCTCCAAAAATAGAGTAGAAAAACACCATTTTTGGAGGTTGAACATTCAACTAGGCTTATTCACTTGAATGATATGATTTTTAATCTCGTTTTTAATGATTTTTATATTTTAGGAATCGTTGTCGCATAATCTAGGTAGCCCAGAGACTAATTTTCAAAACTATTAACGGATTAGGGTTTTGCCATGAACATGTTTGTATGATTTATAAGGTTCGATGAAATGTTATGAGTCTTTATTGATAAATAAACAAGTTTTGTAAAAGTGTTTTTTTTAAGAAAATGTCAATTAGGGATTTATTTGTAAAAATAGTAAAAGTACATGGTGAAATCGTGAAATAATGATTTGTATGAATTTATATGTGTTCATAATAAATTCGGCTAGCATGGATTAAGGATGAAATTGCATCAATTTCCATTTACAAGCTTAAGGACTAAATTGTAAAAAAGTTATAATATTAGGGGTAAAAATATAAATTTGCTAAAGTATGAATTTTGGATTAAATTGAATAGTATGTGTATTAAATAGATTGATTTTATTTATTTAGATCAAGATAGACCCGTAGGGATTTAATCGGGGTAAAGCTAAAGCTTCAGATTAGTCGACTCTGTTTCTACGCCTTAATCGTCGAGGTAAGTTCGTATGATTAAATAACGTTTTAATGTTATATTGATTTATATGTTCATGTATTATTTGTCATGTAATTAAATGATGGAATCTAATGATGTCAAGATGATTATCAAGCCCCGTTTGAACCTTAGGAATATGTTGGATACAAATGACATGTCATTAGGGTTTCCATGTTTCGGGCACTGGTCCTGAATGTCCTACCGATGGTTGAGATCCTGCATTTGTTGTGGATACTGTACAGCTGGTATGAGCAGCATCATGTAGCTTACATTTTGACCCATAACTTGTGTGAGCAGACCCATCTCATAGCTCGTATGAGCAACGATGTAAAGGAAAAGGAAATGTTACGATTATATGTTTAGCACACTTCATGTGAGCTTTCCCGTGTATCTAATGTTATTCTAAATGGTTCAACGGGCATAAAAAGGAAAGGAACAGTAAGTTTTCAAATGAACTATGTGATGAATCTATGAAAAGGTTTGAAATGGAAATTATCAATGAAAGTATATCTATGTTCATGGAAATGATGAGTTCAAAAGCATTATGTAGATGTATACCTAGCTTGCCATATGATATTTCGAGTGAATTATGTGTTAATGCACTAACATGTGTTGTTGATGGTGCTTAGGCTTGTGCCAAGCTTATGGTTGGATTATATCTTGTTTAATCATAATGTTATGCATTGAAATGGTAAGTTATGTTCATGTTTTACAAACTAGCTAAGCATTATATGTGTCATAATGTTGCCTACATAAGAGTACGGGGGCCTAGTAAGCAAAGTTAGACACGGAGGGACTAAATTACGTAGAGTCGCCACTAACCAATTAGGGCTAGGTTGGTTAGCCACCTATCGTCTAAAAATCTAGAATTAATATTACGAAAAATCTTGAAATATAGACTCGATCTCATCACCAAATTTTAGGTTCGGGAGTATGGTTACGAGTGGAGAAAGTTATAGCACCCCTACAACGTCTATCCGAGGATAGTCTTACGGGGTCTTAAGAGCTAGATTTTTTTTATTTAAGCATATTAATGTCTTAATCTAAGCTAAAATTTTATAGAAATCTTAAATAAAAGCTCTAAAGGAAATGCCTCTGGTTTACTTATAGTTCAATTAAGATGTATTCACCAAACTTATCTAATTTGAAACTTAAATTGAAGATTTTTACTTTTAACGGGAGCCCTAAAGGATACCAAAATAATTCTAGTAAAATGCCTTCAATTTCTAAAATTAATTCTATTTTAGAATTCTAAAAAAAAAACCTAGAAATTATTAATGAATTAAGAGAAATATTAAAATAAATCTACAACTTATTTGATATATTATTATTATTATTATTATTATTTAAAAGATTTAATTAATAACGTTGAACCTATCAAGATCTTACGAGAGTATCCTATGTTGAGTTTATGATTTATCTTACTTTAAAATTCTTGATCTAAGATTTAAATTCGTCAAAATCCCAAAATAATAAATCTTAAATAACATTTATTAGCTTTATTAAAAAGTTTCTAAAATAAAATACTTACAAAGACCTACTCATGATTTACAATTCACCTACAAAATTCTTTAGTTTTAATATTGAATGAATTCTTAAAAAGTATTTACATATTAACTTAAGATTCTAATCCTATACAATATTTAAAACTAATTTAGAACCCTAAAAAAATATCGTACATATTATTTATAATTTTTCTAAGGTAAATGGTAGGTAAGATCTTAAGGACTCCTAAATCCAAATGTAAAAACCTTATGGTTTCATTAAAATATAACATCTACTTAACTAACTTCATGTCAACGATTATAGGATGGAAAAATGACCTAAAGTTCCCTTTTTTAAAACGAATAGTAATAAAATAGGAAATTTAATTAAATTGACTAAAGTTAAAGAAAAGTTAAAACTCTTTCAAAATAACAATAATAAAAAGAAAAATAATATAAATAAGACATTAACATGATGATAATAATAATAATAACAATAATACACCTTATTCATAATATAATAAAAGAATCAAAGTAACATAAATAAATAATATTAAAATGTATGTAAAAGGAATGTGTAAATATATATATATAAATAGACATGAAAATAAATAAAATAAGAATAAGAATAAAAAAATTATACAAGTGTGAATAAATATAAAACATTAAAATAAAGTGCATAATTAACATTAATTATATAATGTATAAATACAAGTGAAATGGAAGATATAAGAGTAAATTATTTATTAAAGATGAAAACAAAATGACAGCTTGATTTTAGGACTAAAAGATAAAAATGTGGAAGACAGATGACTGATGTAGCAATTAATTTGCTTTTAATTTTTAAATTTCAGATTAAATCAAATGTTTAAATAAATAAAAGAGTTACGGGTGTAAATAGGTCAAAGAGTGCAAAAAACGGGGTATTTTTTTGTAAATTTAAAAAGTGGGTGGGAATAAATTACTTATTTTTGGCACCTATAAATGCAAAAAAAAAAAAAAAAATTCATTCTTTCATTTTAACTTCATTGTTTTTCAAGAAAAAAAAAAAAACCCTTTTCCTCTTTCTCTTCCAACTTCTATGTTTGCGATGGCTCCACCACCAGAGAGCCCAATGGCTCTCCGGCCTCCGGTGGTGGAGCCGCCACGTATGGTGGCCGAATTTTTTTTTTTTTTTTGCAAAATCAAAGTTTTCTTTAGAAAAAAACCATTAATTTTCTTAAAAATCAAAACTTTATTTCGAAATAGTTAAAAAAAAATCAAAAATTTGTTTTAAAATTTTAAATTTTCCTTTAAAATGACTAAAAAAATAGATTTTTTATTTTCAAAAACTAAACTTTCTCCTTTTTTTTTATATATAAAAAAAACACCATTTTTCCTAAAGGTTAAAACTTTTAGTTTGAAATAGTTGAAAAAAATATCAAACTTTGTTTTAAAAATTTAAACTTTCCTTTAAAATAACTAAAAAACAGATTTTTATTTGTTAAAATATAAACTTTCTCCTTTTTTTTAAAACAAATCAAAGTTTTTCCCAAAATCAAGTCTTCTTTTTCTTAAAGAAACCTTTACTTTAGAAAGGGGAGGGAAAAAAAGGGGATTTTTGGGGGCTTCTATGGGCGGAGGACCGACGATCCTGTGACGTCCCCTTCATTGGAATCCAAAGTCCCATCCCTCATGACATGCCTATGGCCAAAAAACAAAGTAGAAGAAAAGAAAAAAAAAGAAATAGAATGCTTGTAATTATGTTTTTTTTTAACCTTTTTTTAAGAATAAAACTAATGAATAGCCTCTCCTTTTTTTTCCCTTTCCTTTCATGTTTATGTATTGTTTTTTTTAATCTTGCTTATTTGTAAAAAATGATAATAATAATATTTAATAATAGTAATAATAGTGACGATAATAATAATTTGGGCCTTTGATAGGCCCAAAAAGGAAAGAAGAAAAAAAGAAGAAAAGAAAAATAAATGTCTCAAATTGACCAAAACTGGTTGGGCTTCGAATGGCCCAAGAGAGAACAAAAATTTAAACGGGCCCCTAATTGAGCTCAGACAAAAACGGGTTCGTGGCTTACGGAGCAAGGAACGTACAAAGACATAGACACCTAACCACTATCAAATCCCACTCAAACATCGCAGTAAAAGAAATAACAAGTTTCTACAATTACCAAAATTGAAACAGATCAAAACATATTACGTTATCCAAAACTAGAAAAGTAGATACCAGACCTAGGCCTCTAAATGCAATAAAAAGTAAACAAGAAAAGTAAATGGACCTCCACACCTGGGTCTCTCAATGCAATGAAAAGTGAATAAACCTCCACACCTGGGTCTCTAGTGTAACAGCCCGATTTTGGGCCTAGTCGGAACAGTGATTTCGTGACCACAAATCCGACAAGGAAAAAAAATATTTTTATTATATTTTTATGGTTTACGGTTTCACATGTTGATTTTGTTAAAATTTCATTTGAAAATTTCGACGTTTGGGCACCCAATTTAGTCAAAAGGACTAAATTGTAAAAAGTGCAAAAGTTGAGTTCTACATGTTAGAGCTGTCCAATTGTTATGAAATTTTAAATTGGAGGTCCTTAAATGGTAATTAGGCCATTGGTTAATTTTTTGGACAAAAATGGACATGAAATAGGTGAAATAGAATATTTTTAAGTTTGGGGCATTTTGTTCATTTAGTAATTAAAATGAATTAAAAACAAAATTAAAAGCCAATTTTTGTCCATCTTCAACCCATGGCCGAATTTCACAAGAGGAAACCATGACTAGGGTTTTTCAAGCTTCCAAGCTCGATTGTAAGTTCGTTCTAGCCCATTTTTAATGATTTTTACATTTTTATATCCTCGTAACTCAGTTTAGCTATTTCTACCATTATTTTGAGCTAGGGTTTGTGTTTAAAACTTCTACTAAGTAATTTTTGATGAAATTTCATAAAAGGACCTATTTGTAAAATTTGTAAAATATGTGTAGAAAATGTGATTTAGTGAAAAATGTGTGCTGTTATAAGTGGGAATATGAATCGGCTAGGCTTAGGTATTGAAAAAAATGGATACATTTCATTTTACGAGCCTCGGGGTAAATTTGTAAATATGTAAAACTTTAGGGGCAAAATATAATTTTCCATAATATGATTTTTGGACTGATTTGAATAGTATAATAATTTAATAAGTCGAATGTGATATTATAGATCAAGAAAAATAAAGTTCGGACTTAGAACGGGAGAAAAACGAGTATTGGATGATTTGGTCCTTTTTGCCATTTTAGGTTGAGGTAAGTTCGTATGTTAGTAAACGTTATTGATTTGTGTTAATTATGCAATATTATTATATATTTGATTAAATTGTGAAAATTAAAGTAAACGTTCGAATTGAGTAAAAACGCAGGATCGATCACGATCTTTGCGTAATGTAATATCTAGGATATGACATTGTGCTAAGTGAAATAAGACCATGGCATCTATAAGACCATGGCATCTAAGTGAAATAAGCCCATGACATCTAAGTGAAATAAGCCCATGGCATGGTGCTAAGTAAGAAATTTCCCGGTTGAACCTTAGTAATAAAATAGTGTTGGACACAAGTGTGGTACTATGTGAAAGCCACTTTGTGAATAAAATAGCTTTGGACACAAGTGTGGTACTATGTGAAGGCCACTTTGTGAATAAAATAGCTTTGGCTACAAGGGTGGTACTATGTGAAGGCCACAGTGTATCCGTTATTATTCCAATGTGTTCAACGAGAAATGACTAAGTGTAAACGAATATAACTAGGTGATGATTAAATGTGAAAGAATTATGAACCAATAATATTATTTGATGTTGAATTGAAATACTGTGTTTTCATTGAGGTTTAAGTGTATCAACTGACATAGCCAAGATGAAAAATGAAAGTATAATTGATTTAAGCGATACAGGTACGTATGAAATCTATGTGAATGTTGAATAAAAGTTACTACAAAGAAAATGTGAGAGAGTAAAATTAGCTTTGAAAAATCATAAAAAATGGTGTAAATCGAATTAGAGGTTGAAGAAGATATGAAATTAAATCTTATTGAGTCTATTTTCACATAAAAGAAACGTGTAAGCAAAAGAATTTCATATTACGAGATATTTGAATTTTTGTGAGACAGGGTCAAAATGATTTTGAAATCCCCTGTTCTGAATTTGGAAAATCATTAAAAATTGTATAAAAATAATTATTGGTTAGAGTTTATATTTTTAAAATTCTTATTGAGTCTATTTTCAATAGAAACAAACAGGAACATCATTCGAATCCCATATGATGAGATACTTAATTTTTAGTGAAGAAGAGTTGAAATTGTCAAATAGCAGAATAGGGGAGAGTTTAAAGAATAAACTGTACTTATTGGCTAGACAAAAAATTTTAAAAGTTTTATGGTAAGAAGATATGTAAGTCTAGTTTCAGGGAAAATTAGTGGATCTTAATTTGGAGTTCCGTAGTTCAAGATATAAAAAATTTAGTGATTGTGACTGGAGTAGATAGCTTGAGATGAACAAGAGTAAATAATAGAATTATGTGCAATTATGATTGTATTATCTTGAGAACATATTGTGAGAATTGGTAAAAGCATGTTAATAAATTTCTTATTATTTATATACCAACTTACTAAGCTATATAGCTTACTCCATTTATTTTCTGTGTTTATAATGTCCTTAAGTTAGCTCGGGTTGGAAGTCACTAGAGAACCTATCACACTATCAAACTAACAAATTGGGTATTGATGATTCTTATACTTAAGGTCATGGCATGTATAGGGGACTTGGTTATTTTTGTATGTGTCATAATTGTTTTGGCCTAAAATATTGGCCTATGCTATTTGAAAGTTCATTGTTGTGTAAGGCCATTTGATGTTGGTATATTGGCTATATTATAAGTCCATGATGATGCATTTTAAGGATGTGTATGGTTACATATGTGGATGAATGAGTGGTGATATCTATAAGTGACATAAATTTGTATACAATGGCAAGTTATATTAGTGCACGGGCTAGGGACATGGCCATGCGAGCTACACGGCCATGTCCTAATATCACACGGGAGTGTGCCCCTATTTTTCATGAAAATTTTCAAAATTTTCTACAGTTCTCGGTTCGGTCCCGAACCGTTTTCAAAGCATGATTTGGGCTTCGTAGGCCTATATTAGGGACTTTAAGATGAAATGTGAAAATTTTTAAATTTGAACGTAAATTCATGACCTGGTTTTATACGATTGCATGTGTTTATGTTCAATAATGCCTCATACCCTGTTCCGATGTCGAGCACGGGTAAGGGGTGTTACATTTAGTGGTATTAGAGCTATAATTTAGTCGGTTCATGGGCTAACCTAGCATGTGTAAGAGTTTAGCTATACATGCCATATATGAACCGTGATAGTGTGAAACCTCCTGACTCTGATGAAATTGTTTTGTTAAGTCAAATGTGCTTTCCAACCGAGCTATTTTTGAAAATGCTGTAAATGACATTGGGATATTTGAAAATGTGTTTGTGATAAATTGAAACTGGAAAGGGTATGAATAATAGTTCATGACGTGTATGTGATGAGGTACAAAAATGAAACATCCATAAGTTGAGAATTATGAGTAAGATGTTATTATTTTGGTTGAATGTAGTATTTTGATTGATTGTGATGATTTTATGAAATGGGTAAAATGTTATAAATGTTATGAAATGGCTTTAAGCTGGACTGGTAGTATTGTTATATCTATGTGACTCTAGAGTGTGTATTATGAATATGTGCCAAAAAAGGGCATTTTTGAAAATGAAATGATAGATTGTTAATATACATACCTTGAGCATACTATCTAAATATTCCTTGAAATTAAAACAGTGTAAAGGGGAATTATTCTTGAAATATGGGAAAGTAACATAAAATGCAAATTTGTATCATGACAAGCATTCATGTTTGTTTGACCTTCATATGATGTTATGTGTTTGACTTGTATGATTAAGTGAATGCAGTAAGTAAACTTACTCAATATTTGTGGAATGCATGTATAAGTGCACTTGTTTGAATAAGATAATTGAAAAGTTAGTATAACATAAATATGTGTGTTAAATTGCCTGAAGTGAATTGTATAATTATGATGATGATGATGAATGTTAAGCCATATGTGTATGTATGAGAGTCAAGTTAGAGGCTTTACGACCTCACCCCCTTACTAATGTGATATCTTATAATGAAATTTTATAAGATTTGTGCTGCATAAGTTCACCAGTGAAAGATTAAAGAGTTTAGTAGCAGATTTGCTAATAATATGGACAGAGATGAAAACAGTTGAGTAAGTAAATACAATTTTGGAAAGGATGCCAGGTTATTCTAAAGACTATTTGGACTTTGCAAAGTCACGGTTAGAGAAAAAGTTAATCTCAGTTAATCAGCTTAAACAGGTATGATGACTAAAGTATATGTTTGCTGGAATTTCTTCTAGATTGATTTATGTTAGTGAATTGAATAATACGGGATTGATAATGACAAAAATGGTCAGAGAAACGAATTACGACTTGTAAAGATGCCTGAGTATGACAATAGCGATTGAGTAGATTATGATGATCTCTTCTGGGTATTATATATATGTGTGATTGTTCATTATCTGATGAAATTCTTACCGTATGAGAATGAGGGCTGATAATAATGATAGATGAAAGCATTGTGGTTTGTCTGATTGATGATTAGTATATCTTACCATTCTCTTTGGAGTCTATTCTAATATATTTGGTATGAAAAGTTAATGGTGAAAATTATGTGAGGCTATACTTCTGCTACTACTGAGCATTGATTTAGTTAAGATGTATAATTGTAAATATGTTACCTTTGTTACAATTGATTCCAGAACGAGTACACATGTAACGCCCCAAAATCTGTTATAATTATTTTTATATGTTGTTGTTACACAAATTCATGTTTGCTTCAATGGTTAAGGGTTCTGGGAAGTGTTGGTGTGGTTCCGGGAAGTGTTGGTGTGGTTCCAAGTTCAAGCCTTGGCTTGAGAAATTTTTGCTTTTTAATGAATAAACCCTTAGCTTTAGTTAGTAGATTTATAAATAAATCTTGTTAAAGATATGACAGAATTGGCCTACTGGTCTAATGGTTAAGTGGAGTGTTGTTGTTGCAAGGGGTCAGGAGTTCGAGTCTCTTCGCGAGCAAAGGATTTATTTTTACTTGTGGCCGTGTAGGTTTTTGTGTGTTAGTGAAATTCTTATGCTAGTGGGCGGTTGGAGTGGTTGAGAAGTGTGGGGGTTGTTGTGGCCGAATTTGGAGAGGATAATGGGGGGATTTTTAGTTGTTAAGGGATTTGGATAAGTGGGGATTTGGTTGAGAGATTTTAGGAGTGGTTTTGGGAGTGCAGGATGGAGAGTTCAGGTAGAATTGAAACTAGTAAGGGGGAGAAATTTTGGCTGCACTCTCTCTCAATTCTGAATTTTTTTGATAATATAGGCATTTTTGCTTCTAGTTTTCTCTCTGCTTTCGTCTTTTGACTTTTTCATTTCTCGGTTCTTTCATTTGTTACTTTCTTCTCTCCTTTTTCCTCTTTTGTTTTCTTTGCTTACTTCCTTTTACTGAAGTTCTAAACGTGTTCTCTTTAGCTAACCTAGCCGAAACATAGCCGTTCCTATCCAAAAATTTCGACTTGGGCATTGGTTTCCCTTCAAATATTCTGTCGACTGTTCTTCCTTTCCTATCTTCTCTTCACGAAAATTGTGTGAGGTTTGTATTTCGGTTATACTCTCTGCTTCTTTTCAAATTTGCCTTATATCACGATAACGTTTCTTTTTCCTCTTTTGTTGATCTTCCATTTTCTTCCACTCTCGCAGTGTAGTGAACAAAGGGTTCCATTTTGTTCTCCCTTGGCCGAATCTTCTGGTTCTCTGCTTGCGTGTTTGGTAAGTTTGAAATTGTTTGATTTTGGTTTTGTTAGCAAAATATTCATTTAATGGGGGCTGTTTCTGTCTTAGGTGAAGTCAAATTGCAGAATCGTGTTTTCACTCTAAGGTAAGCGTGCCGTTGGTCTTCTTGGGAATGCCCTTTTTGTTTGTATCAAATGTGTATCGTTTAAATCGACTAATTGGCTGACGAATTGGTTAATATTAGGTACGGGCTATCTCGGAGTGCGATTTAACTTCAAACAAAATAAGGTGTGTAAACACAATCTCGACCATGAAAATCAACAAAAGCCGGAGTAAGTGAACAACGACGCCACACGGGCGTGTGCTCGCTCGTGTGGTAGTCCATGTGACTAAACATGGGCATGTGATCGACGAAGCTAGCCATGTGCGATTTCATGGGCTAGACCAAATTAGGCCGTGTGGGCCCCACAGGCACGTGGGCCCCACACGGGTAAACCACAATGACATGTGGAAATATTAGGCTAGGTCGTGTGATCCACACGACCAAGGCCATTTTGAGCCGTGTGGGCCATATGGGAATGTGGGCCCATATGGGCCCGCAACGTGGGTTGTTGGCCCATTTTCACTGTTTGATTGCTAAGGTTGCATAGGTCGCCCGAGATGACTGTGGACCTACCGTGGGGTTGGTAAGCTTATCTTGACCCCTAATTGATTGAATAATTGTTATACCCTTATGTGATGTATATATATATGTACATGTATGACCGTATTTTAGCATGATATTTAAACTGTAATGGATACATGTATAATTCTATTATATGACATGACATGATTGTATGATGCATTGCATGGGGATGAGTTTATACTAATCGGAGGAAGTGTACTGAAATGCTTCGAGCCTAGATTACTGGCAGCCTGGCTGCATACTACTATATAGTGCAGCTTTTGGTATTTTCTAGAGTGTAGGGATGGGTGGGTTGATTATATCGCCACATGGAGTGTAGGGTTGGATGGAGTTGGAGTGTAGAGGCTGGATGGGTAGGACTTATATATACTGTTTAAACTGTTATTGCACTGATTATTGTTACTGTAATGGGCCAAGGCCCAAACACATGACTGTTTCTGTGTTGAGATAGGCTAAAGCCCAATTTGATATTGTCACTGATACTGAAAAGGGCTTGGGCCCAGACTGTGTTTGTTTTCTGTCTGTTTGCTATGGGATTACACACTGAGTTTTCTTTAAAGCACCCTCTGTTTTAACTGTACAGGTAATCCCCGGACATAAGCGAATCGGTGCAACGGAGGACTCAGCGGTGGCCACACGACCTATCTAATTTTAAATAGTATTTCATGATTTCGATTTAATTTTTGGGGGTATTTTACTGTAATAATGGTCTCTTTGGATTTTTATTTTAATTTGGGATTTTTATTGTTTAATTTTTAACTGCTAGCAGTAGAGAAAGACTCAAGTTTTCAAAAGATAAATGTTTTAGCAAAAATACCATGAATACGCAACCTATTTACAAGCTTCCGCAATAACTAACATTTTGAAGACTAATTACGTTTAAATGTGAAGAACTTTTTGATAATGACTCACATTTTGGAAAATGAACGACACGTCTTAGAATCATCATTAGGGTAACACAAGGAGGTTAAAATGAAAAAAAAAGGGTTTTCATCGATATCATACTTCACGAAAAAAACACTTCAATGTGACATAACTGGATTTGGCCATATCATCTAAGCTGGGTTTGGGGTGTTACAACACATACTTTTCTTCTAGATTTCTCTGAGGTGCAGTCAAGGTCTTTATTATTATTTCCTTCTGAATTGTGTTCTCGAACTTTTAGTATGTGTATTCTTTAACTTGTGATGGCTATGTCTGTTATGGATGTTATCCCGGTTTGATCACGGGAACGTGGTGATTCTATCATTAGGATTCCTTAAATTTTTGTGAAAAGAATTGCTATCAGAAGAGGTATGGATAGTGAAAGATCAAACTCAAATGGTATAATGGTTTTCTTTCCTTAGGCAAGTTTGATTAAAGCCAATGAGTTCAATTGAGATATTTTGTTTCCTTGAGCAAATGCAGTAGTAAAGGTCTTTGATTAGCATCATAAGAGAATTTTGAAAGATTGTGTGTTTGAGTTGTTTTAATAGCGTGAAGAAAGGAGCATTTTGTTATGTTATTATTTGATAGTCAAAATCGACTCGGTTGTTTTAATCAGAGTGAGCTGGTCAGTTGAAATGTGATTTGAGTTACATGTAGTTAAAGTATCCTTAGTTATGGTAATAAATTTTGTGCATGCACGAGTATATCGATGGACTATCTAAATGAAGGATTGATATTCTAGAGAGTATGATACCGAGATATACCTATTAGATTTGTTCTAATTTGACGATGTTATTGTGAGTTAAAGTTGTTCTGAATGGTATGGTTATCATATTTATCAAAATTTGGATTGTCTATGCATGTTAGCTAAGTTGAAAACAGTTGAAGATATTATTAACCGAAGCTTTGGTTCTGAGTTTAGTTTGAATTGAGTAATGAATTTATGATTTTTTAGTGATGCACTTTGAACCGATTGGAATGTGTTTTATTACTAATATGTAAAGTGATGGTTCATGTTTTAATACAGTTAATGTCACATTAAAAAGAACTGTTCGACCAGTGATTTAGAGACGATCATTTTTATGTCCGTATTGAGAATTTGGTGATATCGTTTAATCAACAAAAGGTATCACATGTTCTCTGGTTTCAAGAATTAAAGTATTGAATGTCATAGAAAGATCTGAAGTTAAGATAGTGTTAAAGACTTGAACTATTGAAAGATCACGAGTAGTTATTAATTAATCTTTGGGAAAGCAGATATAGTTACAGATACTGAATGGAAAAATCTTTGTTTATTTTGTGAGTGGGTTACATGATTGATCTTAATTGATGATGATCCGATTTTAGCTAGATTAAAAGCTAAGACGATGTTTTCATTGCAAGATTGAGAATCTCAGAAATATGCAAATGAATGGTAAGTTAAACGAGTTCAGTAGGGGTCAATTTTTTATTCTGAATTTCAAGTTTGACCGGATGATTGAAGTTATTGTTCTGAGATAGAGATTGCGTGCAGATGAATTCAGAGCTTATGCATAAAATTTTTGTACAAGGCTCAGTAGTAGCTCGTTGGTTCATTTTGAGAGTAATAAAAATGTGCAGTTATTTGAAATAGATGTTTTGGTGATCGGGTATGTAACATGATATTTTTGAGTTTATGCTCAGATGTCAATTTGATCATGGATAAAATTCAAATATCATGAGCATTCAGGCCTATTACAGTCAGTGATAACCTTCATGTGATATGAGATAGAATTACTACAGATTTTGTATCTGAATTATCTTTATCTCCAAAAAGGAAGATGTTATTGGATTGTGATTGATTTTTCGTGTACAGATTTCTTGTTTAACAAACCAACCGAGTAACATGTTTCTGGGATTATTCGCTTATGTGAAGTATCAGTCTCCATTATTACGGATAGAGATCCGAGGGCTATATCTCAATTATGGAAAGAGCTATAGGAAACTATGAGTACGCAGTTGCATCCTGGCACGGTAATACACTTGTAAATTGGTGATAAGTCTGAGAGAGTAATTCAAAACTTTGGCGATATGCTCCGACACAGTGTGTTAAAGTTGAAAGTTGATTAGAAAGAGATATACGAGGTTGATATGATTTGTAATTCTAGGAAAATTAGTGAAAGTGATTCATGATAGTTGAAAGCAATTTCTTCTGGTAAGATTTTCGGGGACGAAAATCCCTAAAGGGGGGAGAGTATTTCTCACTTTTCGATACTTGTCAATTTCATTCAATATTCAACCACATTTTATAAAACATAATAAAATGTGAGAACGTAAGTAAAAATGATGCATTATTTACATACAAACTTACTAAGCTATATAGCTTACTCAGTTTGTTTTCTGTGTTTATAATGTCCTCAGGTTAGCTCGGGTTGGAAGTCGCAGGAGAACCGATCACACTATTAAACTAACAAATTGAGTATTGATGATTCTTATACTTAAGGTCATGGCATGTATAGGGGACTTGGTTATTTTTGTGTGTGTCATAATTGTTTTGGCCTAAAATGTTGGCCTATGCTATTTGAAAGTTCATTGTTGTGTAAGGCCATTTGATGTTGGTATATTGGCTATATTATAAGTCCATGATGATGCATTTCAAGGATGTGTATGGTTACATATGTGGATGAATGAGTGGTGATATCTATGTGTGAAGTAAATTTGTATGCAATGGCAAGTCAGTTTAGTGCACGGACTAGGGACATGGCCATGCGAGCCATACGGCCGTGTCCTAATATCACACAGGAGTGTGCCCTTGTTTTTCATGAAAATTTTTCAAAGTTTTCTACAATTCTCGGCTTTGTCCCGAACTGTTTCCAAAGCATGATTTGGGCTTCGTAGGCCCATATTAGGGACTTTAAGATGAAATGTGAAAAGTTTTAAATTTGAACGCAAATTCATGACCCAGTTTTATACGATTACATGTGTTTATGTCCAGTAATGCCTCATACCCTGTTCTGGTGTCGAACATGGGTAAGGGGTGTTACATCTAGATGGAATGAATAGTGAATAGACCTCCAGACTTGCGTCTCTAGATGCAATGAAAAGTGAATGGACCTCCACACTTGGGTCTCTAAATGCAATGAAAAGTAAATGGACCTCCACACCTGAACCTTTAAATGCAATGAAAAGTAGATGGACCTCCACACCTAGGCCTCTAAATGCAATGAATGTTTTCCTTTCTTCCTTTCTTGAATTTTTCATAATAGGTAATCATTTTGAGAATCATGTTTTTGGTTTGAAAAAGATCAAATCCCTATCCACACACAACAAATCATGAAAATCAAATTTCATGGGATATCACTTTAACAAATTTCAAAATGATTTTATGACTTGTAAATTAAATTCTCATGAATCCAACATTGAAACATAAATTTCTTGCATCGAGAGTCAACTTGTTAATTCTCATGAAGCCGTCCTTTTTATACCTTTGGACTATTCCAACTATGAACACTGTACCATACTCTTTTGCAAAATTGCATCTTAAAGTAGATATTCTTCAATATAGTTCCTTTCTTTAACTCTGTTTTTATTTTTATTTGGTTTCTTTTTTGTTTTTTTATTGTTTTTTTTCTTGATTTAAGCAAAATATTTACTCTATAGACTCTTACATTCTCCAAGTAGATTAATACCCTAATTTAGAGGGGCATAAGTAATTAGAGATGGATTTGTTCCAAGGTTATAGTGTCGGCTCGAGTTTGGGTGCCAAAGAAAGGGCTAAAATAGGCTCAAATAGATGACTTCAGGGTTCGTACCGAAGGATCAATTTCTTTTGGAAATCTTTACAATCCTCTAAGGCATCTCATATCTTTTTTTTTCTTCTTTTTCCTTTTTTAAAAATATCTCTAGACTGCTTATTTTTGAGTTTTCACCCTAGAGTTCATCTCCCCCTTTTATGCTTTTGAAGACATCACAATTTCCTAAGGATTAGCTTCTTGATTTAAACAAACATATTCGATCAAAATGGTCTTTTAAGGATTGTAACGTGATTTGAGGCTTAAGGGTCAATTAGAGAAAGGTTTTCCAGACTAAAATACATATTATGTGAAAGAGTATAAAAATCATGAGGAGTTATTTTGAATTTTTGATTGGTCCTTCCATCTCTCAAGCACTTTTCTTTGTTCTTACTCCTTTCTATTTCCTTTCTTTTTTTGTTTCTTATCCGTTTTCCCCATTTCTTCTTTGTTTTTTCTTTTTTCGGAATGCGATCAAGAATTTAAAATTTTTCTTTCATTTTTCATGATCTTTCTTGTCAATATATGATGTTCGATGGATGACTTTAGTTAGGGTTTAGAAAGAAGATACATCATGCTCAAAATGAGGTAGCAAGGGATATAATTTTCTCTAAAGTGACGGGGAGAACAAAAGAATGCCATTTATCATTTCAAAATATGGTTAATCTTATCACAAGGTCATTCTTAGAAATGTGTCCATCTTTCCAAATTGAATTGCGCATAATCTCATGTTTGTCTCACAATGTTATAAAATCATCGATCCATTCCAAAAACCTCACAAAATGTTCTCCAACATGGAGGGTGATCCTTCGATAAGGGTAAATTTGGAACAAACAATATGGCCCAAAGTGGTTAACAGAGGATGAAATTTTTTCAAGTGAAGGATATTTCGAAAATCCCATTCGTCACTTTGAACATGACCAACTTATGAAATAATTAACCTTAAGGAGAATGCAAGATTACAAGGTAAACCGTAACCTCAAACATGATAAACAAAGAAAAGCAAAAAAGAAAAAGCCAATATTTCTCAATAGGAATAAATTTTTAAGAACAATCAAGTTTAGTTTTTAAGCAAAGTATTTTTTCACTGGATCAGAATTTATAGGGTTCAACATCTCGCCACCATCCATTTCAGCGAGAATCAATGCTCCACCAGAGAAAGCTTTCTTCACCACATACGGTCACTTCCATTTTGGTGTCCATTTTCCCCGATGATCATGAACATATGAAAGAATCTTCTTTAGTACCAGATCCCCTTTTCTGAATTGCCTTGGTTGCTCCTTCTTATTATAGGCCTTCATCATTCTTTGTTGATACAACTGGCCATGACATAAAGCTACTAATCTTTTTTGCTCAATTAAATTCAAATATTTATATCTCTTTTGCATCCATTCAGCCTCCTCTAGTCGTACCTCCCTCAACACTCGTAGAGATGGAATTTGAACCTCGATAGGTATGTAACATCTCGAATTAGGACTTAGTCGGAATAGTGGTTTCGAGACCACGAATCTGACGTAATAAAATTTATTTTTATTATATTTTTATGGTCTACAATTCTATGGAATTGTTTTGTGAAAATTTCGTCTGGAAATTTTGATGTTTGGGCACTCAATTTAGTCATAAGGACTAAATCGTAAAAAATGCAAAAGTTGAGTTCTACATGCTAGAGGTGTCCAATTGTTATGAAATTCTAAATTGGAGGTCCTTGAATGGTAATTAGACCATTGGTTACTTTGTTGGACAAAAAAGACATGAAATGGGTGAAATAGAATATTTTTAAGTTAGGGGCATTTTGGTCATTTAGTAAATAAAATGAATTAAAAACAAAACTAAAAGCCAATTTTTGTCCATATTCAACCCCATGGCTGAAACTTGCATGGAGAAGACATAGCTAGGGTTTTTCAAGCTTCCAAGCTCGATTGTAAGTCCGTTCTAGCCCCGTTTTTAATGATTTTTACATTTTTGAAATCCTCGTAACAAGATCTACCTATTTCTACCATTTATTTGAGTTATGATGAAAGTCTAGGGATTGAATCATGTTAGAAATTTTTGCATTTTGATGTTTAATGGCAGATTATGCATGTTTATGGTTGGAGAAACGATTTTTACTAAGTAGTTTTCAGTGAAAGTGCTAAGAAGGACTAAATTGTAAAAGTTATAAAATTTGTCATAAAAGTGTGATTTAGTGGAAATTCTGGGCTGCTATAGTTATGAAAATTATTTTGCTAGGCTTAAAATGCAAAAAAATTGAATAAAAATCATTTTACGAGCCTAGGGGTAAAAGTGTAAATATGACAAAGTTTAGGGGGTAAAAATGTAAATTTATAAAAGTATGATTTTTGGGTAAATTTTAATAATGTGAATAATAAATGAGCTATACTTGAAATTTTAGATCAAGAAAACTAAGATTTGGGCCTAAATCGGGAAGTTCGAGATTATGGACTAAATTGGAATAGTTGGTCGTAATTGCATTTAAGGTAAGTTCATGTGATTAAATAAACATGATATTCATGTTATTGTTGTTACACTTGAAATCTATTTTGCTATGGTTGTATTGATTTATATGTTAATGATATTGTGTATGGGAACGTGATGTACCCATGAAGTAATCGAAAGCTCAAATGTCGATAACATGTGATGGGATGATTGAATATAATGAAAATTTGATGGAACATGATATTTCTTTGAAACAAGTAAGTTTGTATGTAAATAATATATCGTTTTTACTTATGTTATAATATTTTGTTATTATATGAGATGTGGTTGTATATTGAATGATCACTTAATGTAAATTATGAATTGAAGTTGATTATGGATGAATTATGAATTGAAGTTGATTATGGATGAATTGGTAAAATGTTGAAAAGTAAGGAATTTCCCAGTTGGACCGTCAGAATAGAAAAGATACGAATAATCCATTGTGAGAACACATGTTTAGTACTATGTCCAGGCTACTATGTCTTTAAGATGGTTTTAGGTCACGTGTGTAGTACTAAGTGCAGGCTACTACGTGTACCAGATGGTTAGGTCGCATGTGTAGTACTAAGTGCAGGCTACTATGCGTACCCGATAGCTTCGATCACATGTGTAGTACTAAGTGTAGGCCACTATGTGTAAGAGACAGTTTTGGCCACAGATGTAGTACTAAGTGCAGGCTACTATGTGCGCCAAATAGCTTCGGTTACAAGGGTGGTAATATGTGCAGGCTATCGCGTATCTATTATTATTCTAATGAGTTCAATGAGAAATTGACTAAGTGAAAATACATGCGATCATGTAATGACCAGTGTAATTGAGTATGACTATGTGATGAATAAGTGCAGGTATATGTGTGTGAAAATTTATGAGTAATGTGCTCGATAGTTGAGCGAATTTTCTGTAAGATGGAATGGAGTAAGTGAGATTATGTAAGAGTGAAATTTGTAATAAAATAGTTTTGGACAGCAACAATTGTGTGACTTTGAAAAATCACCAAAAATGGTGGAAGTCAAATTAGAAGTTGAATAAGATATGAAATAAAAGCTTATTGAGTCTATTTTCACATAAAAGAAACGACGAAGCAAAGGAATTTTGTATTCTGTGATATTTGAATTTTTCTGAGACAGGAGCAAAATGATTTTGGAACCCCCTATTCTGACTTGTAAAAATCATTAAAAATTTTACAATTACAATTATGGGTTATAATTAATATGCTTAAAATCCTCAATGAGTATATTTTTGAAAGAAAGAAACGAGAACATTATCCAAATCTTGTACGAAGAGATAATTAATTTTTAGTGCAGAGGGTTCAGAATTATCAGACAGCAAAATAGGGGAGATTTTAAAGAATAAACTGTACTTATTGGCTAATCCAAAAATTTTAAAAATTTTATGATAAGCCGATACGTGGGTCTAGTTTTAGGGAAAACTAGCAGATCTTGATTTGGAGTTTCGTAGCTCAAGTTATAAGTAACTGAGTGACTATGACTCGAGTAAATAGCTTCACTTGAACATAAGTAAAAGTGCAATTATGATTATTTTACCTTGGAATCATGTTGATAAATTACTTATTATTTTCATATAGACTTGCTAAGCTATATATCTTACATCTTCCTTTTCATTTCTTTAGTGTTGTTAGGTTAGCTCGAGGTTGGAGATCGTCAGAGGCAGCATCACATTATCGAGCTATCAATAGGGGATATCGATAAGTCTTAAGCATCTTCAAGTGAGTGGCATGTATAGAAGCTTAGTTATTGATATGTGTTCTTATGATTTAGCCAAATGTATTGGCTTATATTGATTCATTGTATATAGCCATGAGATATGGCTTATAATGTTTTGGCTTGTAAGCCTAATTATCCTTTCCATGTGTTGATGCTTTGTGATATGATTATAATTGTCTGCCATGAATGAATAGTAAATAACATATGTGCATGAGAATGCCCTAAGACCATTTGAGGTAGTCATGGCTATGGAATAAATGCGTAAATTGGCATTAAGTTGATAATGATTGAACATGGACATTTGTTGAATAAGCAGAGATTAATTATTGGGTAATATGTTATGGTTGATTGTTAAAAATGTGCTTTAGTGAGGCATGCTAAATCATTAAAATGATGCTATGATATGTGTCTTTAAAGTATTTATGTGAAAGATTAAGGCAGTAAAAAGGCTTGGAAAATAGCCCAAGTGTTGACCACATGGGCAGAGACACGGCTGTGTGTCTCAGCCGTGTGGAGGACACAGCCTTAACACACAGGCGTGTGACTTAGCCATGTGGCCCTAAATGTTTGCTGACGTCATAAACAGAGAGTTACATGGGCTGAGGACATGGGTGTGTGACTCTCCAAACATGAAAATTTCTAAGTGTTGTAAAAATGTTCGTGAGTTCTCGGTTTAGTCCCAAACAGCTTTTAATGCATGTTTAGAGCATCAAAGGCTCGTGTATGGGACATTTTGCATGTGATCGAATAATTTTGATATGATTGAAATTTTATGGCCCAGTTTTACATGTATGTGCATGTTTAAGTCCAGTAATGCCTCGTCCCTGTCCCAGTATCGGACACGGGTAAGGGGTGTTACAAGGTAAAATAGCCTCCATGCCATACACTAATGAAGATGGAGTAGCTTTAGTTGAAGTTCTCACTGATGTGCGGTATGCGTGGAGAGCAAAAGGGAGTTTCTCATGCCAATCCCTATATGTTTCTGTTGTCTTGGAAATTATCTTCTTGATATACTTATTTGCGGCCTCGACTACCCCATTCATCTTTGGACAATATGGTACAGAATTGTGATGCTTGATCTTAAGTTGTGTGCAAACCTCTTATATCAACGCATTGTTCAAGTTCTTGGCATTATCTGAGATGATTGTTTTTGGTAAACTGTACCGACAAATGACCTTTTTTTTTTAGAAATTTGCAAATCACTAATCGAGTTACATTGATATATGAAGCAGCTTCAACCCACTTGGTGAAATAATCAATCACTACAAAGATGAAGCCATGCCCGTTTGATGCTTTCAGTGAGATGGGGCCAATGACGTCCATGCCCCACATTGAGAACGGCCAAGGAGGCACCAATAGATGAAGATTGGTAGAAAGAGCATTAGTACTATCTGTATAAATTTGATATTTATGACATTTCTGAGCATAATTTAAACAATCTCGTTCCAACGTCAACCAAAAATATCTAGCCCTCATGATTTGCCTTGCCATCATATGTCTGTTACTATGTGCTCCACATATTCCATCATAGATTTCCTTCATTATTTGATTCACCTCTTTTGTGTTGACACAGCTCAACAGGGTTTGGTCATGTCCTCTTTTGTTCAAAAATTCACCGTCCAAGAAGAAGCCCATAGCCAGCCTTCTAATTATTCGTTTATCATTTTTTAAGGCGCAATCTGGGTATTGATGGTATTACAAATATCGCTTAATGTCGACATACCACGATTTCCATCTGTTCCCGATTCTACTCCTGCGCAGTGGGCCGGTGAGTCCTTGACTCTTAGCTATATAGGTTGCACTTCTATTTTGGATCCTAATTTGAACATGGTAGCTAGAGTAACTAATGCATCAAACTTTTTTATTAGTCTATGCGCATATGTTTGATAGTGAATCAGCTTGGAATCCCTTGTTTCACATTCTCCTATTAATTGGTAAACAACTAACACTGAGTCACCAAAAAAATTTAAAACCCTAATTTTTTTCTCAATGGAGATTTGAAGTGCCAAAATGCATGCCTCGTATTCAACTACATTGTTCGTACAGGTGAACATCAGTTTAGCTGTAGAGGGAAAGTACTGGCCACTTAGGGAGATTAGTATTGCCTCACTACCATGCCCGATCATGTTGGATGCTCCATTGAAATTGACATGATCTCTTCGTCTGGGAAATCAAAACTCATGGGCTCGTATTCCTTTTTCATGTGATCCGCTAGAAATTTCATTTATAGCCTTTTGGGACACATAGATGACGTCATACTCGAACAAAACCACTTGCCAATGAGAAACTCTCCCTGACAATGATGACTTCTCGAAAATGTACTTCAAAGGGTCCAACTTTATGATGAGGAAGGTGGTGTGATACATGTATTGCCTTAGTCGACACGCAGTTCGTGTTAAAGTGCATCACATCTTTTCTAGATGGGAATACTTGGCTTCATATTCCATGAACTTCTTGTAGATAATAGATTGCATGCTCTTTCTTATTTGAACCATCTTATTACCCTAAAACACAACTTATGGAATTATCTAGCATTATCAAATACAAAATCAAAGGTCTTCCTAGCACCGAGGGAATCAAAATTGGTGGCTTAGCCAAATACTCTTTTACTTACCTGAAAGCTTTTTAACAATCATTAGTCCATTCACCATCACTATCTTTACGTAAGAGCTTGAAGATGGGATCATATTTATCCGTCAACTGTGAGATAAAACGAGACACGTAATTTAACCATCCCAAAAAACCTATTACCTCTTTTTGAGTTTTAGGGGTTATCAAATCTTGAATTGCTCAAACCTTGCACAGATTTATTTCAATTCCCCATTCACTTACTATGAAACCTAACAGCTTCCCCGACTTTACCCCAAAAGTACATTTTGTTATATTCAATCTCAATTTGTATTTCCTTAATCTTTCAAATAGTTTGCAGAGGTTTTCCATATAACTTTCCTCCCTAGTGGACTTTGCTATCATATCGCCAACATAAACTTCAATCTCTTTATGCATCATGTCATGAAATAGTGTCACCATTGCTCATTGATATGTGGCCCTAGCATTTTTTAGACCAAACGGCATAACCCTGTAACAAAAAGTTCCCCAAGTTGTGATGAACGTAGTCTTTTCTATGTCCTCCCTCACCATTTTGATTTGATTATACCCCAAGAATCCATCCATGAAAGAGAAAACACAATGTTTAACAATGTTATCCACTAGTACGTTTATATAAGGTAACAGAAAATTATCCTTGAGTTTGGCTAAGTTCAAATCTCTATAATCGATGCAAAATTTGACTTTCCTATCCTTTTTAGGAACTGGTACAATATTCACCACCCACTCTAGGTATTTAGCTGCTTCTAGAAATCCCATGTCGAATTGTTTCTTGACCTCTTCTTTAATCTTCAACAACATTTCAGGTTTCATCCTTCTCAACTTCTGGTATACAGGCTTGCAATCTGATTTCAAAGGTAGCCTATGTTTCATAATATTGGTGTCCAAACCTGGCATATCTTGGTATGGCCATGCAAACACATCTGAGAACTCAATGAATAGATCCTTCAACAATTAACTTTACTCTGGCATGAGAGTGGTTCTAATCCTAATTTCCTTTCTTACCTCATCATCACCCAGATTGATCAAATATGTTCCTTCCAAGTGGGACTCTATAAGCTTCTTTTTTTGTTCAACTAGCCTCAAAAACTAATTTGGTAAAACTTCCTCCTCTTCCATCCCATGATCATTATAGTGAACATAATTATGAGAATTTGATTCAAAGATTTCATTTGGATCATTTATCAATTCATGAGGTATATCTTTAAAATAATTATGAGTATGCATATTGGTATATGAATAAAAACGATTGAATGAATAAAAGTGACTAGGGACATGATCCAAATCTGATTTCATTAAAGATAAAATAGTTTTACATGGATTTTTGAAGGAAATTAAATTAACTGAACGATATTAAACTTTGATATAAAAACTCTTAAAAATGATTACATCTCAGAAGACTCAAGGATAGCAGGTAATGGTATGAGCTGCCAGTTGTCTAAGGCGGAAGGGTCGTAGTGAACCTAGTCTCTTGACATCAACACCCTATCGCCAATCATGTTTAGATTCATTGCATCTCCATCAAAGATGAACTTGAACGAGGTCCTTTCTTGGTGCCTAAATCCCATTGAGTAAAAGGTCTTAGATAGTGGAGGACAAATCAAAAGAGGTTCCATCACCTTCTTTCCAGCCATGCGGGACAACTTCTTTACTCTCTACTATTTACATATCCTATCAACATCCTCCCTTGTGGGCTTATATCCCAACCCTCTTGTATCCTTTTAAGTGGGAACAAAAATGGGTTTTGAGATACCTTGTAGGTCATTTCCCAAACCTAAGTAGATTTTCCAACCTTTCCCTACAGTTTAGGCAAATAACATGTTCGCTGTTTGTGGCACATAAGGTTTAGGGGCTCACATTCCCTCTACCATGTAAGACGCAGTGGCAACTTCAAAGGTTTGGAAAGAACTTCTATTGTATTATCATCCACTTCTATGAAAGGAGAATTTGGCAAGTTAGCTACCAATAGGTCCTCTTCGCCTCGCATGATGTACAAATTTTGATCGACTACAAATTTCAATCTTTGGTACAAGGACGATGGTACCACCTTAGCCGAATGAATCCAAGGGTGTCCCAAAAGCATACTATAAGAAGGCGATATATCCATCACCTAAAAGCGAATAAGGAAATTAATGACTCCTGCCAATAAGGGAATTTCTATTTTGCCAATCATGCTTCTTTTGGTGCCATTAAAACCTCGAACCACTAAATGGCTTGATACCATGTACGTGGTGTCCACGGGTAGCTTAGATAATGTTGACAAATGCATGAGGTCGATGACCCATTGTCGATCAAGACCCTAGCCACGGAATAGGCTTTACATTTTACTAAGATGTGTAGTGCCTTGGTACTTTCTCTTCCATCTGGGGGTATTTCATCAATATTGAAAATATGTAATTTGGGGCCAGAATGCTCCCTGCTAAGTGACTGACATTATCCACTGATATGTTGTGAGTGACATAAGCTTATTTTACGACTCTTACAAGAGCCTCCCTATGTGGCTCCAAGTTCAAAAGTAGTGATGGCAGAGAAATTCTTGTTGGTGTTTTGTTCAAATACTTGACCATACTATACTCACTGTGCTTTATCAGATGCAAGAATTCATTAACTTCATCATTCTTGACTTCTCCCTTTTGGTCCTCCCTCGTTTCCTTTTTGGCTTCTTGATCGCCAATTTCTAGTTGATTTTCTGAAATCAGTTCCTTACCGCGAGGTTCTTTCCCCACTGTGTTTAGCTTGTAACAATGCCCGCTTTGAGTTATGCCACTGAGTCCTAAGACGTTGGAGGCATCAGATCCAACCACTTCGTAATCATATCTCCAAGGAACTCGTTTGTAACAGGCCATTTTTCAGTGAAATCGAAATAGTGGTTTCGGGACCACAAATTTGATCTGAAAATAAGGTTTATTTTTTATTTCATTATATGGTTCGTATTATAATAGGCATGTCGTGTGAAAATTTTGATACAAAAATTTTATTGATTAAGTGTTTAATTACTAGAAGGACTAAATCACATAAAATGCGAAAGTTGAATTCTAGTAGCTATGAGGATTAAATTGCTATGAAATTCAAATCTAGAGGTCTTTATATGGTAATTAGACCATTAAAGAAAAGTATGTGGATTCTTGGTGACTCATCCATGGAAATACAGAAAAAGGGTAAGGACTAAATTGGAAATTACAAAATACTTAATTAATTAAAAGATGAAAAGAAAATATCATCTTATTTCTCATCATCTTCAACCTAAAAACACATGGAAACCATAGGAGAGAGAGAGGAAACTTTCAAGGCCTAATTGGGTAAGTTTTCTTGTCCCCTTTTTTGTAATTTTGATATTTTTGAAATCGGGATAACTTAATCTTTCTATTTGAGGGATTAATTTGAAAAGTTATCACAATATGAAAAATGGTTCAAGGATGTATATGCTGAAAATTAAAAATTTATGATAGAAAATGAAATGTTCTTGATAGATAAACAACTTTTACAAAGTGATTTTTGATGGAAACATGATTTAGGGACTAAAATGTAAACTTGTGAAATTGAAGAAAAATTCTAAATTTTTATGAATACAAGTGCTGTAAATTTTGTAATGGGATTTTGTTTAGGCTTGGATTAGGGAGTAAGTTGCACAAGTATCATTTTCCGAGCTTAGGGACGAAATTGAAATTTATGGAAAAGTTAGGGGCAAAATGGTAATTTTGCCTAGGACGTAAATTGAGTCCTTTTAAATATAAAATGTGTGAAACTGATGATCAAATTCATTTATATATATTCGAACAACACTAATTTGAGGTTAGATTGAGGAACAGAAAATATTTCGGATTAGTAGATTTTTAATGCGAACAAGTGTCGAGGTAAGTTCGTGTAACCTAATTGAACATGTAGATATGTTTATTTGAATGTTGTGTATGTATGGAATGTGATATCCCCTAATGTACATTATTTGAATGTTATAATAAAAATTTCATACATGCTTGAGATGGTGCAAAAGGGGTTGAGTCCCGATTGAATATTGAATTCCAATGGTTATATGCGCTTTCCCGAAACTAATAAGGTCCTGCATTTGTTGCTGATGGGATTTAGCTCAGACGAGTAATCCTATTGACCTTGTTATAGAAAGGATGGAATCCTCATGTCATACCTCTCGAGTATACGTTACGATTAGGGTTTAGCCTGGACTGGTAATCCTAATCGAGCTCTTTTGAGCATACATTATATAAAGGATTTAGCCTGGACTGGTAATCTTGTTATATGATATGTGGCTCGAGAGCGTGTTCCTTGGTTAAATGCCCTAAGAGGTACCTTTAAATAAGAATTGAAGAATTATTGAATTGTACACCCCTAGTGTACCACTTGAGTATTCATCAGAATTTCAATGATTCAATGGACATAAAACTCTTGACATGGCATGAGAGTTATGAAATGAAATGATAATGTCTTGAAAGAGTAATGCATGATGAGCTCATCTATCCTTAATTGATGTATATGTAAACTTTGTGACTAACATGTTTTGATTGGATGCATGTGTTTAGGCAATTTAGCCAAATGGATGGGAACTTGTTATTGTATGCTTAGATTTAATAAATAGGATTGGTAAGTTAGTTTCTGTTATACGAACTTACTAAGCATGTAATGCTTACTCTATTTATTTTTCCCCTGTTTTATAGTGCTCAGAAGCTCGCGAAGGTTGGATATCACTAGAGCATCGTCACACTATCAACCAGTTAGTTTGGGTATACTTAGTAAAATCATTTTGGTATAATGACATGTATAGGAAAACTTAGCCATTAGTGGTATGAAAATGATGTTTTGTAACCTAGCCATTGGATTGGCTAGTAATGACTTATTTTGGGTATGATTAAGTAGGTTATGATGATATACTCATATGTGATATGTTATATATATGTGATCAAATGATTCCAATACCTAAGTTAATCCAAGGTAAGTGTATAAACACATATGCGTGTAATGATATGTCTTGTTGAATGATGAAGTTTGTTAAATTTGAATGCTTGGAATGGTTGGTATTGGTTGTGTGTTTCAAGTGCAGGTTTTAGGTGAAATTTTGGGTGAGAAATGAAGCTAGAAATGACTTTATTTTGTCCACACGGGTAGGCGCACGGGCGTGTGTCTAGACCGTGTGTGACACACGGCCTGGTGACATGGGCATGTGGTTAGGTCGTGTGTCCCCTACACCTTAATTTTGAGAAATAGAATGCTTAGAATTGAGCACACAGGTAGAGACACGGGCGTGTGTCTCAGTCGTGTGTGCCACATGGCCAAGAACACGGGCGTGTGTCTTGGCCGTGTGAAACCTGTACCTAATTTTGAATTGAATTAATTAACCACATGGCCTAGCATACATGCGTGTGGCATGGCCGTGTGCACAAGTCAGAGAGTTACACGGGGATGAACATGGCCTCTAGCACGGGCATCTTCCAGGGTCACACGGGCGTGTCCCTTGGACCACATGGGTGTGTGAGCCATGCACGTTGGAAAAATTTTAAAATCTCGCGAAAAATTCTTTGAGTTCTTAATTAAGTCCCGACTCGATTCTAATGCTCATATTGGACCTCGAGCTTCCAATCAAGGGATGTTTTGAATGTTCTTAGCTAATGAATAGTAATTTACATAATTTGTTTGAAAATTGTTTTGAAAGTTTCGGTAATACTCTGAAACATTGTTCTGACAACGGATTCGGGTTAAGGGTGTTACATCGTTGGTTATCTCCATACTTAAAAAGGGTCGGGAACCCTGATGACCAATACATCATTCTGTACAGCTTTTAAGGTAGACTCTTTTTCAATAGGGATTTTCTTTCCATATACGATGGTGATAGGTTTCGTATCTAACGTGTTTATCTCATCTGTCTTAACACCCTCTCGTATCTCTAGCTGGAAAGAATCCAAGAGACACTGTATATGTTTCCTAAACATTGGGCAAACTTGGATAGAGTGTCCTCGAGCTCCTTGGTGGAATTTTCAGATTTGATCCATATTAATTCCCATTACAGACATGGGTGGCTCGGCGTGAATTAGATTTGACTTTCTCAAGATGTCTAAGAGTCGTTCAAGCGGGGTTGTGATTTCTTCCACTCTTCTCTTTTGAAGGTTCTTTTCTTCAATTATAATATTAAATGTTTGATTGTGGTTTAGTAATGGATTCGTGTTAACATCTGGTGTATTCTCTAACTAAAAATTTATCTTTCCTGCCCTTATAAGATCTTGCACCTTGTATTTTAGTGCTAAGCAGTTCTTGATGGTATGACTTGGATTGCCAGAGTGATACTTACATCGAGCATTGACATCCTACCACTTTAGAAATGGCGGTTGTATTGGTTCCTTGTATGTAGGTACAAGGAGGTGTTTCTCCACTAGAATCGAAAAAATTTCCACGTAGGAGATAGGGATTGGATCAAACACAGGTCTCTCTCGTGGTGGCCTTAGGGCTTGGGTCTGTGGGGACCATTTTGGCATAGTTAACATGGGGGGATTTGTAATGGATACAGGTAGATGATACATAAACGGTGAAGTATTGGTAGTATTTGCAGTCAGGTATTAGGGACATTGAGGTATTGGGCTCAGGTATGGAAAGTAAGAGTATGGGTGTCCGCCTGGTACGATTATTTTCGTTTCTACTTCCTTTTTATTCCCAATGACACATCTCTTCGCGTTTAAAGGGTCATCTATTTTGCTTGACTTCAATGCATTTTCTATCATTTGTTTGAATAATACCATATTCATGAAGGTCTTAGAGGCATTTCCTACCATCCTGTCATAGTATATGCGTTTTAGTGTACCAATGAAAAGAACAGTGGTCTCCTTTTCCATGAACGAGGGCTATACTTGCGATGCCAGTCCTTCCACCATTGTATCTATTCCTTAAAACTCTCATTGGGCTTCTTTTCCATGTTCTGTAGAGTTAGGCGGTCTGGGGACATGTATACAATATGTTTGTATTGAGCAATAAATGCCCATGTGAGCTTTTCCCAAGTTCGAATCCGGCTCCTGTCCAACTTTACATACCAGCGAGTCACAAATCCAGTTAGACTATCTTGAAATATGTGCATTAGTAGTTTCTCATCGTTGGAGTAAGCAACCATTTTCCTACAGTACATGGAGATGTGAGTAATGGAGGCAACTGCTACCATTATTTTTCAAAGTCAGGAACTTTGAATTTTGGTGGGATGACCACATCGGGTACTAGACAAAAGCCTTCTACTTCTACAGATCCCAAGGTGTCTAATCCTTCGATGGCTTTCAGGCCTCAATTAGGATGAATTTATGAGCTTTTTCATCCATAATTGACTTCCCTTGTCTACTTCTCTTGGCTCTTCGCTTGCAGGCAACTCGTTTACTCTTGGGATCTGAATGGTCACGCCTGGCGCTTGAAGCAGTAAATCTCTGTGATATACCCCTGTATCACTGTAAAAAGGGATTGGATTGTCCAAAGTGCTGCTTCTTTCTTCTACCTTTGCCTTGCCTTTGACCATTTTAGTAATCATTTCCATCATCCTTTCCATCTGTTCCTCCAGTTTGGCCATGCATGCTAATTCTTCTACCTTCATCTTTTTGGCTTTTGAGTGGATGTTATACCTGTGAGCTATCATTGGTCCTTTTTTAAATGACATTTATTTCCAAAGTTAGAAAGTCATTTGGATTTTTCATAAAAAATGTTCTTCTTTTATTTTTATTTTTTTAAATGATGTTTCTAAATAAATAAATGAACGAATGAATGAACGAATGGATGAATGAATGAATGAAATTGGGGCACATTGTCCTAAATATACTCGAATATAAACATTTTCTTTCATAGAAGGTTCAAAAATTGTTCGACTTACAAAGTGTTTTTTTCATTTTTCATTCATACTTAAAGAAAATCCTAATCGATCCTATTGACATAGGGCAAACTCTACTCGTCATTCTTCTTCTTCCTCCTCATAAGCTTGATGAACTTTTGGTAATGTGCTTAAGCCACCTCTAGAAGTTTCATTATAGGCTAGTCCTTAGTCGCAAAAGGGGTAGATTCTTTTTTGAGTTCTTCAATCTGTTCACATATGTCTTTGGCTTGCTAAGAGAAAACCTGACCCTCCCTATGCATTATTGCAAACACCTCTTGTCAGCTTCCTGTAATTTGTTCCACTGCAACAAAACGCTCTGCAAGCTCTATATATTCTTCTGTGACCTCTTTGTTTTGCTCTTCTTTTGTCTTTAATTCTTTAGTCAGACGACAAATCCTCCTTCAGCACCTCAATTTTAGCAATTTTCTTATTAGACAGCCTCTTCCAAGTTCGCTCTTGTTCTCGCGCTTTCTGGAGTTCATTATCCTGCAAACTTGGATCCACCTCTAACCTTTGAATTTTAGCGAACAAGTTAGATCTTTCTCATTGACATCATTCTAACTATATTCTTAGTTCTTCCTCTTTTCCCTTCATGTCTAACTAGTGTTGCTACTGTTGTCTCATGATTTCTTCCTCATTTTCCTTTACATATTACTGATGCTATTCTCATTGCCTTCTGACCTCTTCATCTCTACCCCTCAGACACATCTCTAAATCCTGTATCTTTTCTGTTAGCTCAGCTACGTCATCTGGGACCTTTCTCTTTCCCTTGAATTGTACTGACACAAGATTTTGCTTCTTTTAAAGCTTCAGTGGATATACGTTTCTGAAAGGGAATGGTTAGAAAAGGTTCCTGATTTTAAGCTCAAGGTTTGACCCTACTTAATTCGTATCTCTTCCAATTTTTTCCAAAATCTCGAGTCCTAAACCAAAAATTCCACCCTATTTAAGCTAGCCGTTGCAGGTACACATTGATCATACCCGTATTGGCTCAGAACCATCAACGGTGAATAATTGGTGACTTCCCATATGCCAATTAAGGGAACCCACAAATGACCATTGCAACCGATGAGTACCGTGCTCCGAATTATCCATGGAGCCCTCCATTCTATTTCTTGGTATGTCAATGTACTAAGATTCTGAACCCACTCCTCAGTTGATTGATTTGGAGGCCACTCACTTTCCAGAAAATCCTCTATAGGTCTGGTCGAAGGAACAAACACTTGACAAAAACACTTATGGAGGCACCTAAAATGGCTTTCCATCCATATGAACAACAACTGTACGCATCCTAAGAAACGCCCATCTCATTTCCTTCTGATGAAATTGAGTGAAATAATGGTTTCAGCTAAGACTGCTGTAGCAGGATTCACCCATTTTTCAATCTGAAATAGAAAATTAGCTAGCTCCACACTCATATATCCTAGAACTTTTGGGAACACAATCAACCCGTATACGATAAATGCGAATAGTGTCAAATGTCTAGTACCGCTGGCCTTTCCCATAGCATCCCTAATGTTAGACTAGGAAATGTAGGGACCATTTTTATCTTTTTAATCTTCATAGCATCCCTAATGTTAGACTAGGAAATGTAGGGACCATTTTTATCTTTTTAATCTTGCTTTCACTGTATCTACAAGTAACCTATCAGATTTGCTAAGGGTCCCCAGAAATTGACGTTCTGCTTCTAATATATACTGAGCAGATCTCTAAAGTCATAGTGGAGAAGGGTAGAATATTCCTCAATAGTCGGTACCATATCCACTTAATTGAACGTAAAACACCTATAAGTGGTATCCCAAAAACGTACCATGGCCTTCAACAAGGCATCATCTGGTTTAATGAACAGAAGCTGTGCTACATCGCCATACTTGTCCCGGAAGTGTGTTTTCTTAGCATCGTCCTATGATTGCCATATTCCCTTTAACCCATCTTTGCGATTCCTCCTACAGTCCATGCGAACTATCTTAGGCAGGCTCGAGTCAAAACAAGCTATCTGGTAATCGCCTTCTCTACTCTGAGTATCCTCTTACATTCTCGCTATTATCCCTAGATTTTTTATCCCATGCCGAACAACTGAATCTCTCGAAGTGTGTTCATGTCGAATATAGATATGACATTGTGCCCCAGGTATTTAAATGATGCATGAATCATGCCATGGAAAGACATAAACACAAGAAAAATAAAGTCAGTAAAAAAAATAAAGTCAAATGAAAAAAAATGCGAAATTAAATCATAAAGCATTGCGAAAAAAAATTCAAACACAAAATATACGAATAAATGCTCATGAAGTCTTATAGGTTATTATTTCGAGGGGTAAGGTACGACTCTTGTGTCTAGGTTTCACATTTAAAATGGTCAGTACATGCTAGCTTACGGCTAACTCTAATGCACGGGAAACCCAAGGCTTAAATACGACATCCATAGGGATGCATTCCCCTTTTAAAAAGGGTTGGCACTTGGGTGGTATTACTTCCATAGTGTACACAGTAGCATTTGCTACACGAACATCTATGTCCATCTTAACTATGAAGTTGTCCTTAAACTTATGCGGTGACATATTGTCACATGAAAGCCTAAGGCTACTCCTCCTAAACGGGATGGGCCCGGGCGTAGGACCAAAAGCAAGATGTAACATAAATGAAAATTATAGCCGCCCCATGACGGTAGTCAACATACAAAGTAATTGATTTCACCGATAAAAGAATAAACAAACACATTGGCATACAAATCAAAATAGGATAAGTAAATGAAATGAACAAATAAATCAATACTTAACACATATTCAACAAGTTAAAATGACATTAGACAATTAAATAAATTAATAAACGAATAAATAAATCTAATATGCACAAAAACTACAAAACCTAGCTCTTATTCGATTTATTATTATTATTATTATTTTAAAAGATTTAATTAATAAAGTTGAACCTATCAAGATCTTACGAAAGTATCCTATGTCGGCTTTATGATTTATCTTACTTTAAAATTCTTGATCTAAGATTTAAATTCGTCAAAATCTCAAAATAATAAATCTTGAATAACATTTATTAGCTTTCTTAAAAAGTTTCTAAAATAAAATACTTAAAAAGACTTACTCATGATTTATAATTCACCTACAAAAATCTTTAGTTTTAATCTTGAAAAATGTCCTAAAAAGTATTTACATATTAACTTAAGATTCCAATCCTACACGATATTTAAAACTAACTTAAAACCCTAAAAAAATATCTTACATATTATTTTTAATTTTACTAAGGAAAATGGTAGGTAAGATCTTATGGACTAACCTAAATCCAAATGTGAAAATCTTATGGTTTCATTAAAATATAACACCTACTTAACTAACTTCATGTCAACAATTATAGGATGAAAAAATGACCTAAAGTTCCCTCTTTTAAAATGAATAGTAATAAAATAGGAAAATTAATTAAATTGGCTAAAGTTAATGAAAAATTAAAACTCTTTCAAAATGACAATAATAAAAAGAAAAATGAAATAAATGAAATAAATAAGACATTAACATAATAATAATAATAATAATAATAACAATAATACACCTAATTCATAATACAATAAAAAAATCAAAGTAACATAAATAAATAATATTAAAATGTATGTAAGGGGAATGTATAAATATATATATAAATAGATATGAAAATAAATAAAATGAAATAAAAATTATACAAGTGTGAATAAATATAAAACATTAAAATAAAATGCATATTTAACTTTAAATATATAATGTATAAATGCAAGTGAAATGGAAGATATAAGTGTAAATTATTTATTAAAGATGGAAACAAAATAACATAGCTTAATTTTAGGACAAAAAGAAAAAAAATATGGAAGACAGAGGACTGATGTAGCAATTAAAATGCTTTTAGTTTTTAAATTTCGAATTAAATCGAATGTTTAAATAAATAAAAGGGTTACAAGTGTAAATAGGTCAGAGAGCGATGACAATGCTGCAAAAAATGAGGTATTTTTTATAAATTTAAAAATTAAGGGGTAGGAATAAATTACCTATTTTTGGCACCTATAAATGCAAAAAAAAAAAAAAAAAAAACCCTCATCCTCTTTATCTTCCAACTTCTATGTTGGACATGGTGTTGGGCTCTCCGGCCTCCGGTGGTATAGCCGCCATGTATAATGGCCGAAATTTTTTATTTTTTATTTTGCAAAATCAAAATTTTCTTTAGAAAAAATTATTGAGTTTCTTAAAAATCAAAACTTTATTTCGAAATAGTTAAAAAAAATCAAAACTTTGTTTTAAAATTTTAAACTTTCCATTAAAAGACTTAAAAAAACATATTTTTATTTTTTAAAATCTAAACTTACTTTTTTTTAAAGAAAAAAAACACTATTTTTCTTAAAGATGAAAGCTTTTATTTTGGAGTAATTGAAAAAAAAATCAAAACTTTATTTTAAAATTTTAAACTTTCCTTTAAAATGACTAAAAAAATAAAAAAAATTTAATTTTCAAAAACTAAACTTTCTCTTCTTTTTTTTATTATAAAAAAAAACACTATTTTCTTAAAGATTAAAGCTTTTACTTTGAAATAGTTGAAAAAAAAATTTTGTTTTAAAAATTTAAACTTTCCTTTAAAATAACCAAAAAAATATTTTTATTTGTTAAAATCTAAATTTTCTCCTCTTTTACAAAAAATCAAGACTTTCCCAAAATCAAGCCTTTTTTTTTAAAGAAACCTTTATTTTAGAAAGGGGAGAGAAAATATGGGAATTTTTTGGGGCTCCTAGGGGTAGAAGATCGATGGTCCGGTGATGCCCCTTCATCGTTATCCAAAATCCGATCCCTCATGACATGCCTATGGCCAAAAAAGAAGTAGAAGAAAAGAAAAAAAAAAGAAATAGAATGCTTGTAGTTGTTTATTTTTTTACTTTTTTTTAAGAACAAAAATAATGAAAAGCCTCTCCTTTTTTTCATTTCCTTTCATATTTATATATTGTTTTTTTAATCTTGCTTATTGTAAAAAATGATGATAATAATAATAATATTTAATAATAGTAATAGTAGTGATTATAATAATAATAAATTGAGCCTTTAACAGACCCAAAAAGGAAAGAAGAAAAGAAAAGAAAAGAAAAATAAAGGTCTCAAATATACCAAAATCGGGTGGGCTTCGAACGGCCTAAGAGAGAACAAAAATTTAAATGGGCCCCTAATCGAGCTCAGACAAAAATAGGTGTCTACAATATGCTTACGTAGTTTTCTTTACTATTTTTTATAGTTAATCGGAAGCTCGTCAAAGATCTATCACACTATTTAGTGATTATATCAGTAGTTTTTTAATATTTTGGCAAAGGTTATAATGGCATGTCTAAATGGATTTGTGTTTGAAAGTTAGTTGAGAAGTTTGGCATGTGTATGTTATTTTTGTTGATGTACTTTTGGTATTTATGGTGCCTTCTTGATATGTGTTAATATGGCTAAGTTATGATGCATGAAAGATATGGTTCAATTATATGAAGTGCTAATGGTTATGTTTGAGGTATGATTTGGTAAAAGTTGAGTGATGTTTCATGGTAGAAATGTGATCAAGTATATGCATGTTTGGTATGTTAGCTTTTAAAGTACCTTGTATGGCATATTGGTTGAATGATATTGGTCATTTTATGTATGTTTTGGTAAGGTTTTGGTACTTTGAAGTTGTACACAAAATGTTTTTAGGTACATGTTTGTGTTGGTGATGGAAATGGCTTGATTTTGGCCAATTTCATGTCCACACGGCCTGAGACATAGGCGTGTGACTCAGCCATGTGTGACACACGGCCATGTGTCCCCTATAGGTCTTAAGGTTTGCAAGTCAGACAGTTACGCGGCCTAGCGCATAGCCTGGCACACGGGTGTGTGGCTTGGCCTTATGACCCAACTTCAAAAGTTACACCGGCACAGGCACGGGCTGGGCCACAACTGTTGTGTCCCTATTTTGATTGTTACACGACTTGAAATATAAGCATGTGTCTCAACCGTGTGAGTCACACGGCCTGGCCACACGGCTGTGTGACCCCTGTAGTTTAATTTTCCCAACTTTTTCTTATATGTTCCAAATGTTTCCAATTTAGTCCTAAATTATTTCTAAAATGTTTTCAAGGCTTCGAAGGCTCGGTTAAGAGACTGTATGCAAATAACTGATTGGATTATGTTATGTTTATATGAATGATTGTAAATGTATGTTTTGTGTTACGTTTTTAAGGTAATGTTTTGTAACCCTTTTTCGGTGATGGATACAGATTAGTGGTGTTACATTTAGTGGTTTTAGAGCTACGGTTAAGTCGATTCTTGGACTGAGCATAGGAAGTACGAGTCTAGAAATACCTGTCATTATATAACCTGTGATAGTGTGATAACTCCTGACTCAATTTGGACTATCTTTTCATATAAATATAATTGCATCCAACCGGGTTGACTCCGATGAAGTTGAGAGTAACGTGCAGGCCTCCATTCACAGAGCAACGTCGAGTGGCAGTAGGCCTATATCTAAAGGTTAGGAAGGAGAGGCTAATGAAACTTTCTTTCAAATGATGAATGAATGGTTTACCGAGTTCGTACGAACGAACCCTATGGCTTAACGACCTTCACCCCCACCTATTCCTTAACCAATTCCTGTAGTTCCTCAGGGTTTGGAACCAATACGAATGAGCAAGCCTCTAGTTGATAAAATCCGTAAGTATGGGGCTAAAGAGTTTTGAGGTACATCCGAAGATGATCCTAAAAGAGCTAAATTCTAGTTGGAAAATACAATCAGAGTTTTCGATGAATTATTGTGTACACCGACAAAATACGTGAAATGTGTTGTATCATTATTGAAAGATTCAACTTATCAATGGTGGAATAATCTAGTTTTAGTTGTGCCGAGAGATTGGATTGATTGGGAGTTTTTCTAGATAGAATTTCGAAAGAAATATGTGACTCAGAGTGTAATATCCCGAATTAGGGCCTAATCGGAATAGTGGTTTCGTGACCACAAATCTGAGATATAAATAATTATTTATAATTATTTTGAGGTTTATGATATGATTGCATGATTGTGTGAAAATTTTGTGAAGAAATTCTATGCATAAAATGCTTAATTTGAAGTTAGGGACTAAATCGAAAAAGTTGCAAAACTTGCATTCTAGAAGTTTTTAGTATGAAATTGCTTTGAAATATTAATTAGGAGGTCTTAAATAGCAATTTGACCAATTTCTAAAATTTTGGACAAAAATGGGCTTGTACATGAAAATTTTCAAAGAAAGGTATTAAGGGCATTTTGGTCATTTGGATATTAAATGAAATAAAATAGGAAAAATAACACAAAATGGTCATCTTCCCATTTAGTTGCTGCTGAAACTTCACTCTCACCATAGCTAGGGTTTCTTCAACTTTCAAGCTTCATAGTAAGTGATTCTAAGCCCCGTTTTTAATGATTTTTACGTTTTTGAGATCCCTAACTCGATAAAGCTTATGTTAGCAATAATTTAACCTAGGGTTTATATTTGGAAAAATACCCATAGGTGAAATTTGTGTATTTTGATGTTTTATGATAGAATATGAGGTTTTAAATTATGTTAGACAACTTGTACTACTCGATTTTAAGCAAAAACGAGTAAAAGGCTTAATCGGTAAAAATACCTAATAGTCACAAGTACATGTTAGAGTGAGAATTTGATGTTGCCATAGAAGGAAAAGTGATCAGCATGTTTTAAAACATAAGAATAAGGAATAAAGTTTAATCCAGAGCCTAGGGGCAAAAGTGTAAATATGCAAAAGTTTAGGGGTAAAATTGTAATTTTGCCAAAATTTGAATTAAGGATTAATTTGATAATGTGAGTATTAAATAAGCTAAATGTGTTATTTTAGATCAAGAAAGACGTGGAAACGACCCCAATCGAGGAAAAAAAAGATTGTGGACTAAATTGCAAAATCTTTGTATTTTGGTACCAAGGTAAGTTCATGTGTAAATAATGTAGCATAATTGTTATTTTTAAGTCATTGATGTCAATTATGTGATATGCTGATTTTTATCATGAAATATATGCTTTGTGGTTAATTTCGAATAAAATGCAAATTATGTGAATTACTTGTTAAACATAATTGTTACCGAGTATTGGTTCCGGCATTCTACGGAAGACGGCAAGGATATGTGTTCGAGGAAAATCCCGTTTGAACCTTAGGAATAGATTAGGATACAAGTGACATGTCACTGGGATGGTTGAGCATCCGAACTCATTGAGTTGAGTCCGAGTTCACTTATGGATGCGAATGTCCGAACTCGTTGAGTTGAGTCCGAGTTCGTGAGATGTAACTAGGCATCCGAGCTCGTTGAGTTGAGTCCGAGTTCACTTATGGATGCGAACGCCCGAGCTCATTGAGTTGAGTCCGAGTTCGCTTATGGGCGGGTTACATGATTGCTTGATTGCATATGTGGCACTTATGTGCAAGTTATCCATGTATCCGAGTTATATTCCGATGTGTTCAACGGGTAAAGTTCTACTCAAATGGAGGAAAACTCGAGATGTAAAGAGACATATTGGTAAGTGATGTGAAATGGATATTTTGGACAGGTATGTATTTAACCCTCGGATTGAGTATTGATACAACCACGATAAGGTAATGAGATGATGAAAAATGATTAGAAATGTGATATGTATTTTGGTGATATATGCTAATGTTGATTGGTTTGATTGTTTGTTATGTTACTTATTATTTGCATATGAACTTACTAAGCATTTATGCTTACTCCCTCCTTCTTACTCATTGTAGTTTTGGACAAGCCAGCTCGAGAGTCGGGATAGGTCGAAGGATCACCACACTATCCTAAGAACTTTTCGGTAAATGGCTTGTAAATTTAAGTATGGCATGTATAGCAATATACCTATCTTGTGTAAATGATCTTATGATATGGTGATGGAATAGTTGAGAAAATGCTTGATAATGATAAGTTATGGAAATGGTTAGTTTAGATTATGTTTGATGTCATGGAAGGTTAATAGGATATTTTAATCATGAAAACTCATAAAAAGGGATGAAATTTGCCATAAACAGAATATTGCAGCAACACTGACGTGAGTTTGAAAATTTACTAAAAATCATAGAAATTGAATTTGGTGATGGATTAAATATAAAATTGAATCTTATTATGTCTAGTTTCACATGAAACAAACTAAACAGGTAAATGAATTATATGTTAGAAGATATTTGAATTTTAGTGAAACAGGGTCAGAGTGATTTCTGGATCCCCTGTTCCAACTTTAGAAATTCACCATAAATTGTACAGATATAATTAAGTGGTGTATTTTATATCCTCAGAATCCTTATTGAGTCTAGTTTCAGGATAAACAAACATCATAATCATATGAATTTTTTACAGAGAGAAATATGGTTCGTAGTAAACAGAGGTCAGTTCAGTCAAGTCCTGAAACAGGGGTAACTTTAACTAATAAACTGTACTAATTGCCTCAACCAAAAATTCTAGAAAAAAATTAGTAGATAGGTACATGAGTCTAGATTCAGGAAAAATTTACGGATTTTGATTTCGAGTTTCGTAACTCGAGATATGATTTTTCTTGTGACTGTGACGCAAGTAGCTTGAAAGCTGTGAATGTAGAAATAAATAATTCAAAGTTCTAAAAATGTTAAATTAAGCTTAGTAACACCTCATACTCGACTCCAGCGACGGTCTCGGGCGTGGGGGCGTTACACAGAGGTTTCCCGATAAGAAACGTAAGGAATTTCTTAAATTGAAACAGGGCCGGATGTTAGTGTTTGAATGTAAAAGAGAGTTCGTTCGATTGAGTAAATATGCCCAAGAATGTATACCGATAGAGGTTGCTATGTGCACACGATTTGAGGACGAGTTAAATGAAGACATCAAACTGTTAGTCGGGATCCTTAAATTAAAAGAATTTGTAGTGTTGTTTGACAAAGCGCACAAACCCGAAGAGTTGAGTAAAGCTAAAAGAAAAGCTGATTTCAAGGCTCGTGATTCAGGAAGAGATCAGCGAGAAATTTATACCAATCTCCATCGATGAAGTCGAAAGAATATCACGGTCGTTTGTCAGCATCAGTGGGTTATTCGGGTAAAGATAGAGGAAAACAACATGTAACACCCCTAACCCGTATCTATCACTGGAGTAGGGTTACAAGGTATTATCAATCAATACACATTATTTAACATGCATAAATCATACATTTATGTATTCATACTCAAATACCATTTAATTACAAACACATTGTCCCTTATAAGGGCCTACGAGGCCCTAAACATGCTTTAGAAGTGGTTTGGGACTAAACCGATAACATATGAAAATTTTAGAAACATAGAAAAATCTCAACCATACAAGGGTCACACGCCCGTGTGAACAGCTCGTGTGCCTCACACGGCTCTAGACACACCCGTGTCTTAAGCCGTGTGGAAACAGAGCATACATACTGACTTGTATCAAACGGCCGAGGACACGCCTGTGTGCTAGGCTGTGTGAAAACTGGAGGGTATACTGACTTGACTATACGGCCGACCACACGCTCGTGTGTCTAGGCTGTGTAACTCACTGACTTGATTTCTAAAGCAGCATCAGAGGACACACGGCCGTGTACCATGACCGTGTGTCACACATGGCTGAGACACACGCCCGTGTGGACAAAAATAGGCCATTTGCAAGGCCAATTTGCCACCCCAACTTCAATGTACCTACATAAGTCAAAATCTACAATTTCCATACACAAAGGGCAGCCAAATCAATCCCAATTCATGCACAATTCATGCTATACAAATACAACCAATTCACTTACTCAAATATATACCAAAACAACATGATCTTTAGACTTAATTCATACAATATATATTCCAACTTAATATTCACAACCAAAAACCATTCTCTACTCAATCGATTCATTCACTATAATACATACTATTTAACTAGCAATTTGACATATAAATTCATACCACAATAAGACCTTTCTCAAGCTTTCATCCACCATAATTCAAATAACCATTTTAACTTCCATAATTTCTTGGTTACAACCATGCCAAAGCAAACCATCTCATAAGGCATTATAAGCATCTTACAAAAGTCATTAACAACCATTTCTAATAGCCAAACACACATCAATATTAACATCATTTACAAGCCAAATCTCATGGCTATAATCACAACCGAAGTACCACATCTAGCCTATATGTGCCATATACCATGAATGTATAATTCAAAAGTACCAACTTAAATGTTTGATAGTGTGATGATGTTCCCGACAACTCCCAGATTCGAGCTAGCCTTGATTCAGTATAAAACATAGAAAAATAACACGAAGTAAGCTTTATAGCTTAGTAAGCTCGTATGTGAATAACTTAATTCATCGAATAAATGAAAATCAACAAATTACACGTGACAAAACCATATACACATTAACTACAAACCTTTCCCATGTCTCAAAACATGATTAAATACAAACTCATCGAACTTTCACTATTTAATACTCAAATAGGTTTTGCACATACCTGTATTGCCTTGTACTAACCTCTTTCTCAACCACATCATTCATTTACCCATTGAACCATTCGGAATAGAAATCAAATACTCAAGAGTCTCGTACAATAAGTATCTATACCATGGCCCATAGCCAAATCAAAGTAACTTTTTCAAAGAACTATTATCATGGCCCCAAGCCAAATTATCCAATATGCATGGCCCGAATCCAAATTGGTAAAATATGCACCTGAAGTGCTAATATCATGGCCCGAAGCCAACTCAACATATCACTTACTAATATGTCAATAGTATCCAAAACTATTCTTAAGGTTCAATCGACTTTTCACATTTTTTGTTTTTATCATTGAATGCATACGTAGAGTCATTTTCACAATTCATACATTATCTATAATCCGTTTTAACAATTTATGCAATATTAAAACATTTTAACATATATTTATAATGTAATCATCATATACGAACTTACCTCGTATTTAGAATTGACGGATCGGGTCGACTACTTGATAACCTTACTTTTCCCCTAATTTAAATCCGAATTCTTTCTTTCTTGATCTATATGAATTCAAAATTAACTTATTTATTCAACTACTCATGCAATTTGTAACAGTCTGATTTAGACCCTAATCAGAACGGTGGTTTCGGGACCACGAATTCGAGTCAGAAAAATATTTAAAATTATTTCTAGAGTTTATTATTTGTGAATTTATATGTGTGAAATTTTCATGATTTAATTTCGTCATTTGAGTGCCGATTTAATAGAAAGGACTTAATCGTGTAAAATGTAAAAGTGACTAGGTATTTTTGTAAGTACCGAATTGTTATTGTTCTTTTAATATGAAGGCCTTAAAATGAAATTAGGCCAATTGATTATAGCATGGGCAATTTTGGACAACCATAATTAAGTTGTTATATTAATTAGTAAAGGTTAAAAATGTAAAATGTTAATTATGTTAATATAATAAAACATCTACTAAAACATATCATGCATTCATTTTATTTTTCCATGACCGAATAACATAAAGAAAGAAAAGAAAAAAAGCTTTAGGTATTCGGCACTTTGGAAGCTTGATTCAAGGTTAGTTTATGTTCGATTTTTGATAATTTTTACGTTTTTGAGATCGTTGCTTTGAATACTACCCGACCCATGCTTGAATTTTTTATTTCAATGAATATTTTGAGTTATGCCATTGATGAATATTTGTATTTTGTGATGTTTGATGATGAAATATCAAAAATATGTTTAAGATTAACATGTTATGTATTGGAGTTTTTGATGATTTTGAGTTATTAGGACTAAATTGCAAAAATAATAAATTAAAAGACTAAAATGAAAAATAAATGAAATATATGGACTAGTATGAGTATAAGGAAGATTCAGCCTAACTATGATGTGGTGAGATTTTGTGTATTTTATGTTTTATGCAATTAGGACTAATTTTTAAAAGTATGAAATATTAGGGGTAAAATGGTAATTTTCCCATTTATGTGTTGTTGGATTAAATTGAATGAAATTGTGTTTAAATGAGATTAATTTGAAATTATATAGATCAAGAATAAAAGAAATCGGACTTGGATCGGGGAAAAGTAAAAATAGTCGAATAGTCGATTTATAACGTTCGTTGATATCCGAGGTAAGTCTTTAAACAATTAAACATCATCAATTTTGAATATAACTTAGTTTAATATGTTGATTTGGAATTCATGAATATATGGTAGAGATAGTCGAATGTGTTTAAGTATTGAAATACTGTATTGAGTTTAATTCGACTGAGCTATATCGTTTAAAAGTCAGTATGATCTATATGAGATACTTAAAGTTTTTGATATATGAATTGTGTACGAGACAACTTTATAATAGTGATATTCAGGCTTTAAGCCTAGCAAACTTTATGCTGGTGAATGTAATCAGGTTTTATGCCTAGCAGGCTTAATGCCGGTGATTGAAAGTCAGACCTTGAGTCTAGCAGGCCTTGTGCCGGTGTGTGATTCAGGCTTACGCCTAGCAGGTTTTATGCCGGTTAGTTATCTTCAAGTCAATACCTATAAGATTTCATGTGGATGTGGTAATTGAGCAAATAAATCGAGCTAAATTAACCTTGTATATTCAACCATTTAGGTAAGTATTCATGTGATGATATATTAAACCTTGTATATTCAGCCATATAGGTAAGTATTCATGTGATGATATATTGAACCTTATATATTCGGCCATATAGGTAAGTATTCATGTGATGATATATTGAACCTTGTCTATTCGGCCATATAGGTAAGTATTTATGTGATTATATAGTGAATCTTTTATATTTGGCTACATAAGTATGTTTATGTGAAATGTTATATTAGATTTTGTGTATTCGGCTAAATGAGAGATGTTAGTACTTAAAGTTGAATGTTGTTTCATGAGCTTGTATACATGTGTGGAAGTTTATTTGAATGTAAAATGATAAATGACTTTGAAAGTTGAATGAAAACTTGTAAAATGTTAATTTTATATGTGTTCGACCAATGTGATGTTTATGTTAAACATGTGTGGTTGTGGATTTATTAAGTTGAGATTAGTTATGACATTGATATAGTAAATTGTTTCAGTTTAAAAATTTTAAGGAGTTGACTATATTATTGAATTGATATTTTCTTTCGACTTACTAAGCTAAGTTAGCTTACTTTTTTTGTATTTGTATACTTTGTTTTATAGATTTTGAGGCAAGTTACGAGCTCGGGAATCGTCAGCAAAGTTTATCACACTATCGACTATTTTGGTACTTTTATAAGAGAACTATCTATCTATGGCATGTATAGGCTACATTACTACTTTTTGGACAGGTTGAAGTGTTGTATATATAAGTATTTGTCATCTTGATCATGGTTCTTGTGTGTGATAGGTTTGTTCGTAAACTATGCTCAAGTGATGATTTCTTTTGGTTTGATTGATTCGACACTGATACATATAAATATATAAGTACGAGTTATACTTGTAATGTTACCTATTGTTTAAAGATTCGACTATGACTTGTATATGATAGTAATAAATTAATTTTGTTTTGGTATTTGAAAGTATTAAACAATTGTTTGATACTTTAATTAAATATATTTACATATTTGTGATATAATTGATTTAAATGTAAATTTATGATTAGTATATAAACTTGTTTCTAGATGATATTACATGCACGTAATGTGATTGAGTAAAGTTGATGGTGGTTATTAAAATAAACATAAGTAAGATGTATGGTTTTATTCGGTTAAAACTTTGTAAAGTGATTAAATGAATTGTAATTATTGTTATTATTAACTATGATTAGTATTTCAATTTCATATGTTTGGATTATGTTATGAGTAACATGTTTTGACTTGTATATTTGGTTTATAAATTCGGTTAAAGTAGTTATTTATGTATAAATCTTAGTATGTGCGTATAACATGTATATTTTTGATATGCTGAATATCTTTGCTTATGAGACATGTGATTATATATATTTATAGTTATTCAGGTAATGTATATTTTCTGGCATGCCTCGTAACCCTAATCCGTCGTTGGATATGGGTTAGGGGTGTTACATTTTATTGGTATCAGGGCTACGGTTTAGTCGATTCTAGGACTAACGTAACATGTGTGCGTCTAGCTATACATGCCATAATTTATACTGCGATAATGTGATGACTTCTGACATTTGAAAATGTACTTTCATATAGTAAATGGATCCCGACAGAGCTATAGCTGATGATGTCGAGAGTGTAGCGCTTGCTCCTGCGCAAGGGACAGTGCTAGTTAAATCTCGACCTATCTCGAGTAGCCATGAGGGGGAGGCTAAGCAAGCCTTCTATCAAATGATAAACGATTGGTTTACTCAATATATCCAGACTAATCCTGCTGTACAACAACCTCCACCCCCGAATAATCCATCTCCGGTACCTATGGTACCTCCGATAATTGATCCAATGAGATTTAACAGGCCTCCTGTAGATAAAATCAGGAAACACAGGGCTAAAGAGTTTAAAGCTAATGATGATGATGATGCTGAGTGGGCTGAGTTGTGGCTTGATAATACTATCCGTGTGTTTGACGAGCTATCTTGTACTCCGGATGAATGTCTAAAGTGTGCCATATCTTTATTACGAGACACCGCATATACTGGTGGAATACACTAGTATCGGTGGTCCCAAAAGAGATAGTGACTTGGGAATTCTCTCAAGCTGAGTTTCGTAAGAAATACATCAGTCAGAGATTTATCGATCAGAAACGTAAAGAATTTCTGGAATTAAAACAGGGTCGTATGACCGTAATAGAGTACGAGCAAAAATTTGTAAGACTCAGTCGATATGCTCGTGAATGTGTTTCAACTGAAGCTATCATGTGTAAATGATTCAAAGACGGTTTAAACAAAGACATTAAATTACTGGTTGGTATACTTGAAATCAAAGAGTTTGTGGTCCTTGTTGAGTGAGCTTGCAAAGCCGAAGAACTCGAGAAAGAGAAAAGAAAAGCTAATTTTGAAGCCAGAGATTCCAGTAAGAGATCAACAAGTAAGACTTTTCACTCAGAATCGAAGCACTTCAGAGATGGTTCTAGTCAATTTAAAGCTACCCTAGACTTTTCTAGACGAGATCGAGACCAACCTCCTATGAGTTCACGAGCCACTTCGATTGCTAGTGTTAGCAATGATCAGTAGAACAGACTCGAGTGTAAGCATTGTGGTAAATGGCATTCTAAAAATTGTAGATTACATGATCGATCTTGTTTTAAATATGGATCGATGGATCATTTTATTTAAGATTGTCTGATGTTAGCCGAGCAAAACACTGTTCAAAATGTGAGGCCGAGTAATATGTCAGTGCATGGCAGACCACTCAGGCATTCAGGTAATGTGAGTGGCAGTCAAAGAGGGACAAAAGATACAGCGACTCAATTTGAGGCTCGTGCACTTGCCAAAGCATATGCTATATGAGCTCGCGAGGAGGCTTCTTCCCTAGATGTTATTACCGGTACTTTCACTCTTTATGATAGTAGTGTTATTGCATTGATTGATCTTGGTTCGACTCATTCATATGTGTGTGAAACATTAGTATCCAATAAGACTTTGCCTGTTGAGTCTACTGAGTTTGTAATTAGAGTATCGAACCCCTTGGGCCGGTGTGTTCTGGCTAATAAAGTATGTAAAAATTTCCCGTTGATGATTCGAGATTCATGCTTTCTGGCTGATTTGATGTTGTTACCTTTCAATGAGTTCGATATAATTTTGGGTATGGATTAGTTAACTTTGCACGATGCCGTTGGTAATTGTAAAAGAAAGACCATTGATTTGAGATGTCAGAATAACGAGATTATTTAGATTGAATCTAATGATCTGAATGGTTTGCCAGCAGTAATATCTTCGATGTTAGCTCAGAAGTATGTGAGAAAATGTTGCAAGCTTACTTTGCTTATGTGCTTGATAGTAAAGTGACTGAAAAGAAGATTAATCTGTACCAATTTTGTGTGAGTATCCGAAAGTGTTTCCTGAAGAATTACCGGGTTTGCCACCTATCCGAGAGGTAGAGTTTGGTATTGAGTTAGTACCGAGGACAACTATAATTTTGATAGCTCTGTATCAAATGGCACCTACTAAATTAAAAGAATTGAAAGCTTAGTTGCAAGAGTTGACAGATAGAGGTTTTGCACGACCGAGTTTCTCTCCCTGTGGTGCGCCAGTTCTATTTGTGAAAAAGAAAGATGGAACTATGAGAATGTGTATTGATTACCGCCAGTTAAATAAGGTGATTATAAAGAATAAATACCCGTTGCCACGGATTGATGATTTGTTCGATCAGTTGAAAGAGGCTTCAGTGTTTTCGAAGATAGATTTGAGATCGGGTTATTATCAGTTGCGAGTCAGAGACTCCGATGTGCAAAAAATGTTTTTCGAACAAGGTACGGACATTATGAGTTTTTAGTTATGTCGTTCAAACTTACTAATGCACCTACTATTTTTATGGATTTGATGAATCAGATCTTCAGGTAGTATTTAGTTAGGTTTGTGGTCGTGTTCATTGATGATATACTGATCTACTCTCGTAACGAAACCGAACATGCCGAGCATTTGAGACTTGTGTTACAGACTTTGCAAGAAAAGCAATTGTAAGCGAAGTTTAGTAAATGTGAGTTCTAGTTACAAGAAGTTAGCTTTCTGGGACATGTTGTTTCAGCATCAGGTATTCGGGTTGATCCGAGCAAAATTTTAGCAATACTTGATTGGAAACCTCCGAGAAACATTTCTGAAGTTAGAAGTTTTTTGGGACTTGCTGGTTACTATAGACGATTTGTGAAAGGGTTCTCGATGATTGCAACTTCGATTACCAAGATTTTGCAAAAAGACGTTAAGTTTGAATGGTCAGAAATGTCCCAGAAAAGTTTTGATCAGTTGAAAGCCCTTTAGACTGAAGCTCCGGTGTTAGTTCAACCAGAATCAGGTAAAGAATTTGTTATCTATAGTGATGCATCTTCAAATGGTTTGGGTTGTGTTTTGATGCAGGAAGGCAAAGTCATAGCTTATGCCTCAAGACAGTTAAAACCACATGAAAAGAATTATTCGACGCACGACCTAGAGTTGGCAGCTATTGTATTTGTGTTGAAAATATGGCGCCACTATTTGTTTGGTGAAAATGTCATGTTTATTCTTATCACAAAAGTCTAAAGTATTTGATGACTTAGAAATATTTGAATTTGAGACAACGCCGATGGTTAGAGTTGCTAAAAGATTACGATTTAGTGATTGATTATCATCCGAGAAAACCTAATGTTGTTGCTGATGCTCTAAGTTGAAAATCCTTGTTTGCTTTGCGCGCAATGAAGGCACATATGGCTATGTCAGATGATGGTGCGATAATAGCTGAGTTAAAAGCAAGACCGTTATTTATTCAACAGATTTGTGAAGCTCAAAAAATCAATAATGATTTGATAGTGAAATAGGCTCAATGTGATTCAAATGTTGATTCAAAGTTTCGAGTTGATGTTGATGACTGTTTGAGATTTAGAAATCAAATATGTGTTCCGAGAAATACAGAGTTGATTCAGATGATTTTGAATGAAGCTCATAACAGTCGGCTATCTGTTCAACTGGGTAGTACAAAGATGTATAATGATCTGAAACAGCACTATTGGTGGCATGGTATAAAACGAGACATTTCTGACTTTGTTTCGAAATATTTAGTCTGTTAGCAAGTGAAAGCCGAGCATCAGGTACCTTTTAGATTGCTTCAGTCGATCATGATACCTCAATGGAAATGAGATAGAGTCACAATGGATTTTGTATCTGGTTTACCGATGACATCGAGCAAGACAGATGCAATCTGGGTTATTATGGATAGATTGACTAAATCGGCTCACTTTGTTCCGATTCGTACAGATTACTCGCTTGATAAGTTGGTTGAATTGTATGTTTCTTAGATTGTGAGGTTGCATGGTGTGCCTATATCTATTATTTTGGATAGAGATCCGAGGTTTACATCGCGATTTTGGAAGAAACTACAAGATACATTAGGCACTAAATTGCATTTTAGCACTGCTTTTCATCCCCAGACAGACGGTCAAACTGAGCGAATCATTCAGATACTTGAGGATATGTTAAGATGTTGCATTCTCGAGTTTGAAGGTACGTAGGAATGATACTTAGCTCTGGTTGAATTTGCGTACAATAACAACTTTCAATCGAGTATCAAAATGGCACCTTATGAGGCTTTGTACGGTCGTAAATGTCATACACCATTGTACTGGATTGAGCTCAGTGAAAATAAGATACACGGGGTTGATTTGATCAGAGAAACTGAACAGAAGGTGAAAATGATCCATGAAAGTCTGAAAACAGCATGAGACCGTCAGAAATTGTATGCAGATTTGAAACGTAAAGACATAGAGTTTTAGATCAGGGATAGTGTTTTTGAAAGTCTCATCGTGGAAGAAAGTACTCAGATTCCGTCATAAAGGCAAATTGAGTCCGAGATTTATTGGACTGTATGAGATTATCGAGAGAATTAGGTCGGTTGCGTACAGATTATTGTTGCCACCTAAGTTAGGAAAGATCCATAATGTATTTCATGTTTCGATGCTTCAGCGATATAGATCCGACCCCTCGCATGTGATTATTCCATCAGAGATTGAAATTCAGTTAGATTTGACTTACGAGGAAGAACCGATTCGTATTCTGGCTTATGAGATTAAAGAGTTACGAAATAAGAAAATTCTGTTGGTTAAAGTACTATGGCATAAACATGGAGTTGAGGAAGCAACGTGGGAGCCAGAAGATGCAACGAGAGAAATATATCCGAAATTATTCACCAGTAAGATTTTTGAGGACGAAAATCCTTGAGGGGGGAGAGTTGTAACAGTCTGATTTAGACCCTAATCGGAACGGTGATTTTGGGACCACGAATCTGAGTCAAAAAATTATTTAAAATTATTTATAGAGTTTATTATGTGTGAATTTATATGTGTGAAATTTTTGTGATTTAATTTCGTCATTTGAGTGTCGATTTAATAGAAAGGACTTAATCGCGTAAAATGTAAAAGTGACTAGATATTTGTGTAAGTGCCGAATTGTTATTGTTCTTTTAATATGGAGGCCTTAAAATGAAATTAGGCCAATTGATTATAGCATGGACGGTTGTGGACAACCATAATTAAGTTGTTATATTAATTAGTAAAGGTTAAAAATGTAAAATGTTAATTATGTTAATATAATAAAACATATCATGCATTCATTTTATTTTTCCATGACCGAATAACATAATGAAAGAAAAGAAATAAAGCTTTAGGTATTCGGCACTTTGGAAGCTTGATTCAAGGTTAGTTTATGTTCAGTTTTTCATAATTTTTACGTTTTTGAGATCATTGCTTCGAATAATACCCGACCCATGCTTGAATTTTTTATTTCAGTGAATATTTTGAGTTATGCCATTGATGAATATTTGTGTTTTGTGATGTTTGATGATGAAATATCAAAAATATGTTTTAGATTAACATGTTATGTATTGGAGTTTTTGATGATTTTGAGTTATTAGGACTAAATTGCAAAAATAATAAATTGAAGGACTAAAATTCAAACTAAATGAAATATATAGACTAGTATGAGTATAAGGAAGATTCGGCCTAACTATGATGTGGTGAGATTTTGTGTATTTTGTGTTTTATGCAATTAGGACTAATTTGTAAAAGTATGAAATATCAAGGGTAAAATGGTAATTTGCCCATTTATGTGTTGTTGGATTAAATTGAATGAAATTGTGTTTAAATGAGGTTAATTTGAAATTATATAGATCAAGAAAAAAAGAAATCGGACTTGGATCGGGAAAAAGCAAAAATAGTCGAATAGTTGATTTATAACTGTAATGACTCGAATTTTATAGTTATCGAAAAAGTACATTTTTGGGTCTCCGTTTCTGAAAAATAGATTCGTAAATATTTATTAAAATATATATATATTTACGAAGTTAAGTGAGTGATTAATTTAAAGTTTAATGAAGTGAATTAACTTAAATTAAGGATAATTAGATAAAATGATTAAATTGAATGAAGAGTGAAGGTTTAATTATAGAATAAATAAAAGTGAATGGACTAAAGAAGCAAATAAGCCAAAAAGGGGTGACAAATGTATGGTTAAAATAAGTTAAATGTGTACAAATATAAATGGTACACATGTATTATACATGTGTATTTACTTATTATATAAGTAAAATAATAATAATTAAAGTTTATTATATTAATAATATTTTTTATTAAATAAATAAATAAATAAATAAAAGTTATGACAAGTGTAAGGTGATAAATGAATACATATGTATTAATAAATATACACATGTATAAATAATAAATATTATAATAGTTTAATAATAAAAACAAAGAAATAAATGAAATAAAAGAAATGAAAAAGAGAAACAAAGCAAAACGAAACAGAGAAGAGCAGGGGAAAAAGAAAGGAAAGAAAGAAAGAAAGAAAGGGAGAAAAGGGAAAATCAAGGTTTTAAAGCTTTAAATTTTAATAGTCAATGTGGTACCGGAAATCTCGGCTAAGAAAGGACAAGACAAAGTCAACGGGAGTTAGCTCAGAAGCTACGGTTTGTATTTCTATAATTCGAACTTAGTCGTTATTTGTTATATTTATGTACATATGACAATTGTTAGTGTTAGAATTATGATGTTTTACAATTGAAATGAATTGATTTTGGTATGCGATGAATTTATTGAAATTATATTGATTGAAATTATTTTGATTGAATTTATATTGATTGAATTATATAATATATATGATTTATGTAAAAATTTGAAAATTGAATGAATGTTATATTGAAAAATATATTGATTGGAAATATGAGAAAATTGATATGAATATATGAGATTTGTGATATTTGAATATTTGATATTGAAAAGTGAATAAAATTGTATTGAATTATGAATTAATATGAATAATTGAAATATATTTGTTGAATTGAATGAAAATGTATGAAATTGTGTGAATATATGCGATTATTAGAATGGTATATTGATGAAAGAATTATTGAATCGAGAAAGTGAATCAAATACCCTATTAACAGTATCGGGCTAGGTCGGATATAGTTGGCATGCCATAGGATTGGAAGAGTTTAGGGATACTTCGACCTCGAGTCGATGAGACACTGGGTGTCATTATATTTCTTCGGATAGATTCGATAAGGTACTGGGTACCAACTTTCTTCGGCTAGGCCGATGAGACACTGGGTGTCAACTTTGCTTCGAACTATCCGATGAGGCACTGGGTGCCAAACTAGTGTGATTGGTTGGATCCGTGTATCTGCCAAGGTCCGAGTCTTATTAATAGGGGTAAATAAGTGAAAGATAAATCGAATAAATTTGATTGATCAAACTATTGAAATGAAACGAGAAATTGAATTGAGAATTGAAAATTTAGATATGAAATTGAAAATATGAACCAAAGGTTCATGAAATGATTGGAGTTCGAATTGATGATATATGATGCCACTTGATGAATTGAAATGTGATTTGAAATATATGAATCGTATGTATATAGTGAAAGCTATCAGGAATAGTAAGTTGATATGATATAAATGAAATTGGCTGTTATTGAAATGAATTAAAATAGAATATGATTGATAAGTGTATAGTTGAATATAGTTTAATGATATTGAATTGTGAATAAATTAAGGAAAGCTATACCGAATAGTAAGTGAAAGAATGGAGTAAATAATAATGGATTTATTTAAGAATTGAACAATTATATTATTGTGTTTATTATATGATTTGTAATAAATTTACATGGTAAGTAGTTGAAATTTATCTATGAAATAAATAATTGAATAATTGTAATTGTTATATGATCTTAAGTATTTTTTATATTATTAAATGTTCAGATTATAGAAATACCACTGAGTATACCATACTCAGCATACGGTTTGTTTCCGTGCGCAGGTTAAGTCAAGGTTAGACTGTTGAATCAGCATCCCAGGCCGATCCCGAATTCAATGAGGTAAAGTATGTTGAGTATTGGTAATGGCATGTACCTAGGATGTTTTATGAGAGTCATTTAGGTTGTAGAAGTATTGATGAAATTAGTAAATTATGTTTGGCAACGGTATGTAGTATAAATTTTGAAATTTACTAAAAATTCGTAGTGATTCTAAATTAGTCCTGAAATGAATTTACTGTTCATATTGGACCGAGAGTGCCCATTAAAGGGACGACATCTTAAAACTAGGATGTGTGTGAATATTTATTTTAATTAATGACCGGAATTGGACTGTACAGACTGGTAATGTCTCATAACCCTGTTCCAGCGACGGTATAGGGTTAGGGGACGTTACAATAACGTTCGTCGATATCCGAGGTAAGTCTTTAAGCAATTAAACATCATCAATTTTGAATATAACTTTGTTTAATATGTTGATTTGGAATTCATGAATATATGGTAGAGATAGCCGAATGTGTTTAAATATTGAAATACTATATTGAGTTTAATTTGACTGAGCTATATCATTTAAAAGTCAGTATGATCTATATGGAATACTTAAAGTTTTTGATGTATGAATTGTGTACGAGACAGCTTTATAATAGTGATATTCGAGCTTTAATCCTAGCAAGCTTTATACTGGTGAATGTAATCGGGCTTTATGCCTAGCAGGCTTAATGCTGGTGATTAAAAGTCAGACCTTGAGTCTAGCAGGCCTTGTCCCGGTGTGTGATTCAGGCTTACGCCTAGCAGGTTTTATGCCAGTGATTTATCTTCAAGTTAATACCTGTAAGATTTCATGTGGATGTTGTAATTGAGCAAATAAATCGAGCTAAATGAACCTTGTATATTCGGCCATATAGGTAAGTATTCATTTGATGATATATTGAACCTTGTATATTCGACCATGTAGGTAAGTATTCATGTGATGATATATTGAACCTTGTATATTCTGCCATATAGGTAAGTATTTATGTGATTATTTAGTGAATCTTGTATATTTGGCTACATAGGTATGTATATGTGAAATGTTATATTAGATTTTTTGTATTAGGCTAAATGAGAGATGTTAGTACTTAAAGTTGAATGTTGTTTCATGAGCTTGTATACATGTGTGGAAGTTTATTTGAATGTAAAATGATATATGGCTTTGAAAGTTGAATGAAAACTTGTAAAATGTTAATCTTATATGTGTTCGGCCAATGTGATGTTTATGTTAAACATGTGTGGTTGTGGATTTATTAAGTTGAGATTAGTTATGACATTGCTATAGTAAATTGTTTCAGTTTAAAAATTTTAAGGAGTTGACTATATTATTGAATTGATATTTGCTTTCGACTTACTAAGCTAAGTTAGCTTACTCTGTTTGTATTTGTATACTTTATTTTATAGATTTTGAGGCAAGTTACAAGCTTGAGGATCGTCAGCAAAGTCTATCACACTATCCACTATTTCAGTACTTTTATAGGAGAACTATCTATTTATGGCATGTATAGGCTACATTACTACTTTTTGGACATGTTGAAATGTTGTATATATTATGCCTTGCGAAAATGGCTAAATTGATATATAAGTATTTGTCATCTTGATCATGGTTAATATTTCAATTTCGTATGTTTGGATTATGTTATGAGTAACATGTTTTGACTTGTATATTTGGTTTATAAATTCGGTTAGAGTAGTTATTTATGTATAAATCTTGATATATGCGTATGACATGTATATTTTTGATATGCTGAATATCTTTGTTTATGAGACATGTGATTATATATATTCATAGCTATTCAAGTAATGTTTATTTTCTGGTAATGCGTCGTAACCTAATCCATCGTCGGATATGGGTTAGGGGTGTTACACAATTAATCCAAAAATACACATTTGGGCATTTTTACACATTAGCCCCTAAACTTTCGCATTTAATCAATTTAGTCCCTATTTCACAAATACACAAAATTCACACAATTCAACAAAACCCATGCTTGGTCGAATTATATATAGGTCCCTAGTAGCCCAAAAATTTTATTTATTTCACATTTCAACCACACAATTTGCACATTTCACAATTTAAATCTCTAAATTGCACTTTCATTAAAAATCACTTTACAAAAATGAAAATCTATCATCAAAAATTCATATTTCATCTTCAAACACCAAAGAACACATAGATTCAACAATGGAAATTCTCAAAATCTTTAACAGTTTTGAAATCTAAGGTACGAGCTAGCTAGAATACGAAGCAACGATCTCAAAAACGTAAAAATAATCAAAAATCGAACTCAAAACAATTACCAATTAAGCTATGAAGATGCCAAACCCTAATACGCATAAATATGGTTTTTTCACCTTGGAATTTCGGCAATGGCAAAAAGGATGAACAAAAATCATGTTTTGTTATATTTTTATTAACTTAATTACATAATTACCTATTTACCCTTAATGAATAAACATAAAAATTTATAATGCATGTCCGTTAATGTCCATTAATACTACCAATGGTCTAATATCATCATAAGGACTTTTAATTTAATTAATCATAGCAATTCAACACCTTTAACAAGTAGAATGCAACTTTTGTATTTTACACGATTTAATCGTTTTTATCAAATTAACCAACCAATCGATAAAATTAGCTCACGAAATTTTCACACATATCAAATAACATGCTAAAAATACCAAAAATAATATTAAAATAATTTTTTGACATTAGATTTGTGGTTTCGAAATCACTATTCTAATTTAGCTAAAATCGAGCTGTTACACAACATGCAAGCTCAAAACCTCAGGCTACGTCTGTAGCGAGCGTGGGCAGTGTTAGAAGCAACAAGCCTAAATGTCAGCAATGTGGACTACAACACTTCGATGAATGTAGATGAAAGATGGGACATGTTTTAAATGTGGTTCATATGAATATTATATTAGAGATTTCCCATAAAGGTCTGACAAAGAAAAGGCTCAGATTACTCGATCGAGTAACACTGATTCGAAAGGTAGATCAGCATGGAACACTAGAAATATAGGTAATAGCCATAGTGGGACAAAAAAATCTACTGTGAGAGCTGAGGCACGAGCACAGGTTAGAGCTTATGCGATCTGTGCACAAGAGGAAGCTTCAGTGCCAGATGTTATCATTGGTATATTTTCTATCTTTGATACTGAAGTTACTGCTTTGATAGATCTGGGATCAACATATTCGTATGTATGCACGAATTTAGTGTTAAGTAAGAAATTTCCTGTTGAGTCTACTAAATTTGGGGTTAAAGTAACGAACCCTTTAGGTCAATATGTGTTAGTTGATAAAGTTTGTAAAAATTGTCCTCTAATGATTCGGGGTTGCAACTTTTTAGTTGATTTGAAGCTACTACCATTTGATGAGTTTGACATGATTTTGGGTATGAATTGGTTGACTTTGCATGATGCCATTGTGAACTATAGACGAAAGCTTATTGTGTTAATGTAACAACCCATTTTTAGTAAAATTGGAGTAGTGCTTTTAGGACGACAAATCTGAAGTTAAAAAATTTATTTTATAATTATTTTATGGTCCACAGCATGATAGTATTACCGTATAAAAAATTCATTAAGAAATTTTACCTTTTACATGTTCAATTTGATAAAAAGGACTAAATCGCGTAAAGTGCAAAAGTTGAGTTCTAATAGCTAAAGGTATTAAGTAGCTATAGAACTTTAAAGTGGAGGTCCTTATATGGTAATTAGACCATGTTAGTGATACTGGATTATAATGGCTTGGCATTCTGTGTAATTTTTAAAGTATTAAAAGGTTAAATATGTAAATAGGTAAATAAATGTCAAAAATTAAAGAAAAAAATATGCTATCATCTTTTTCTCCCTTATTCAACTGAAACTTCAAAGAAAAGAAGCCATTTTTGGAGACCTAGGTTCGGCTAGCTCATTTTGTTCAATTAGGTATGCATTTTTGTCCCATTTTTAATGATTTTTATGTTTTCGGGATCGTTATAGCTTAATCTAGCTAGCCCGGGGATTAATTTGTGAAATTGTTAAACTATTAGGGTTTTACCATTGATGAACATGCTTGAGTTTTGAATTTTGATGATAGAAAATGAATGGTTCTTCTTAGATAAACAATTTTTGTAAAGGAATTTTTAGTAAAATTGTCAAATACAGACTAAATTGAAAAATAAGAAATATTACTTGGTGCAATTGTGAAATAATTAAATTATAGTGCATATTTAGGGCCTCAAGGGCTCGTATAAGGGACAATATGTATGTTTTGAATTGGTTTTAATATGAATATTGACATGTTATGAAATGTTTGAAATTTATGTTCGTTTTATTTGTAATCTCTAGTAATGCTCTGTAACCCTATTCTGGCGATGGATTTGGGTTAGGGGTGTTACATTTATTAGTATCAGAGCTAAGTTTTAGTCAATTCTCAGACTGAACATAGCGTATATGAGTCTAGCTATACATGCCATTATATGACCTGTGATGGTGTGATATCTCTTGATTGTTTGAAACATGTTTTCATATAGTATTGACGTCCAACCGAGTTGATTTTGATGAAGTAGAGAGTAATGCTCAAGCCTCCATTCACGGAGTAGCTTTGAGTGGTGTGAGGCTTGAATTTGAGGGTCGGGGAGGAGAGGCTAAGGAAGCCTTCTTTCAAATGATGAATGAATGGTTCGCCCTGTTCATATAGACAAACCTGGTTGCTCAACAACCTCCAACCCCTCCTGTTCCCCAATCGGTTCCTGTTATTCCTCAAGGTATTGAACCAATCTGAGTTAGTAAGCTGCTTGTCAATTGGTTCCTGTTATTCCTCAAGGTATTGAACCAATCTGAGTTAGTAAGCTGCTTGTTGATAAGATATGTAAGTACGAGGCTGAAGAATTCTGAGCTACTACTGAGGATGATCTTGAGAGAGCTGAATTCTGGTTAGAGAATACAATCAGGGTTTTTGATGAGCTATCCTATACAACGGCTGAATGTGTTAAATGTGCGGTATCGTTACTTAAAGATTCAGCTTACAAGTAGTGGAATACGTTGATTTTAGTTTTGCCAAGAGAGCGAATCACTTGGGAATTATTTTAAATAGAGTTCTGAAAGAAATACATCAGTTAGAGGTTTTTGGATCAGAAATGTAAAGAATTTTAGGAGCTTAAACAGTGTCGTATGACTGTATCATAATATGAGTGAGAATTTGTCATATTGAGAAAATATGCACGGGAGTGTATTCTGACCTATACCGTTATGTGTAAAATATTCGAAAAAGGGTTAAACGAGGACATTAAGCTTTTAGTTGGAATTCTTGAACTGAAAGAGTTCGTTGTACTAATTGACCGGGTACATAAGGCCGAAGAACTGAGTAAAGAGAAAAGACGTGCTAATTTTGAAGCTAGAGACTCTAGAAAGAGATCAACTGGGAATTCCTATCAATCAATATCAAAGAAATCAAAAGAACATCACAACCGTTCTACTACTTCTGTGGGATATTCTAGTAGAGATAGAGGTACCCGATGCTCCAGTCCTAAACCTCAGGCTACATCTGCAGCGAGTATGGGAAGTGTTAGAGATGCTAGACCCGAGTGTAGGCACTATAACAAACCACATTATGGTAAGTATCTAGTGAAGAGTAGAGCATGTTTCAGGTGTGGTTCCTTAGACCACTATCTTAGAGACACGGGTACAGACACGGGTTGAGACACGACCGTGTGTCCTTATTTTGAATACCCACACAGCCTGATACACGGGTGTTTCTCCTGACAGTGTGAGTCACATGACTTGGCCACATAGCCGTGTGACCCCTTTAGCTTTAAAAAATTTCACTATTTTCCAAACAATTTTTGAAGTTCCCGATTTAGTCTCGACTTGTTTCTAATGCATATTTAGGGCTTCGAGGGCTCTTATAAGTGACAATATGTATGTTTTGAATTGGTTTTGATATGAACATTGACATGTTATGAAATGTTTGAAATTTATGCCCGTTTGATTTGTAATCTTCGGTAATGCTCTGTAACCCTGTTCTAGCGACAGATTTGGGTTAGGGGTATTGCAGTTAAAGTGTCAGAATGGTGAAAAGCTTCAAATTGAATCAGATAGATCGGATAGTGTATCTAATGTGATATAAGCTACGTCAGCACAGAAATATGTTAGAAAAGATTGTGAAGAATATCTCACTTACATTTTTGATTCTAGAGTGTCTGAGTTAAAACTCAGTGGTATGTGATTATTGAAATGTGTTTCCAGAGGAGTTACCCAGATTACCACCGATTAGAGAGGTTGATTTTGTTATTAAGTTAGTGAGGGGAACATCTTCGATATCGATAGCTCTTTATAGAATGACACTTACAGAATTGAAAGAGTTGAAAGCACAACTACAAGAATTGACAAATAGGGGTTCTGCTCGACCCAGTTTTTATCCTTGGGGCGCACCTATTTTATTTGTTAAGAAAAAGATGGATCTATGCAATTATGTATTGACTATCTTCAGCTTAACAAAGTTACGATTAAGAATAAGTATCAATTGTTGCGTATTGACGATTTGTTTGATCAGTTGAAAAGTGCAACAGTATTCTCAAAGATTGGTCTTGATTTTGGTCATTATCAGTTGCGAGTTAAAGACTCAGATGTGCCGAAAAACGCATTCAGGGCCAGGTACAGACATTATGAATTTCTTGTAATGCCATTTGGTTTGAGTAATACAGCTACAATATTTATGGATTTGATGAATTTCTTGTGATGCCATTTGGTTTGAGTAAAAAAATTTTTTGGGTTTAGCCTGATATTATAGAAGATTTGTCAAAGGATTCTCGATGATTGCTACATCATTGACGAGATTGTTGCAAAAAGATATTAAGTTCAAATGTTCCAAGAAATGTCAGCAAAGCTTTAATCAGTTGAAAGTATTATTAACCGAGGCACCTGTGTTAGTTCAGCTAGAGCCTGGTAAAGAATTTGTGGTTTATAGTGATGCTTCGTTTAATGGTTAAGGCTATGTTTTGATGCAAGAGGGCAAAGTGACAGCATATGCTTCTAGACAGTTGAAACTGCACAAAAAGGATTATCCAACGCATGACTTAAAGCTTGCAGCGATTATTTTTCCTTGAAGATTTGGCGACACCATTTGTTTAGGGAAAAATTTCATATTTTCACAGATCACAAAAGTCTGAAGTATTTGATTTCATAATAACATTTGAATTTGAAACAACACAGATGGCTCGAGTTATTGAAAGATTACGACTTGATTATTAATTATCATATGGGAAAAGCTAAAGTTGTTGCTAATTCTTTGAGTAGAAAGTCTCTGTTTGCTTTACAAGCATCGAATATGCGATTGGCGTTGATTGGTGATGGGTCGATTTTAGCTGAATTAAAATTTAGACCAACAATTTTACAACAGATTTGTGAAGCTCAGAAATGTGATGATGTTTTGATAGCTAAACGGAAATAGATTGAGACAATACTTGATTCAAATTTTCATGTTGGTTCTGATGATAGTTTGTATTTCAAAGGAAGAATTTGTGTGTCGAGAAATTCTAATCTTGTTCAAAAGATTTTACATGAAGCTCACAATAGTAGCTTGTCTATTCATCCAGGTAGGAACAAAATGTACGATGATTTGAAACAGATGCATTGGTGGCCAGGTATGAAACGAGAGATTTCTGAGTTTGTATCGAGATGTTTAGTTTGTTAGCAAGTTAAAGTCGAGCATTAGGTACTTTCTGGTTTATTACAACTGGTGATGATTCTAGAGTGGAAATGGGAACGTGTCACGATGGATTTTGTATAAGGATTGCCTCTATCACTGAAAAAGAAAAATGTTGTATGGCTCATTGTTGATCGTTTGACGAAGTCCACGCATTTCATTCCAGTTCGTACGAATTTTTCACTCAAGAGATTGGCAGAGTTGTGTATTGCTGAGATTGATGGATTGCACGGTGTACCAGTTTCTATTATTTTCGTCTAAGATCTGTAGTTTACATCTCATTTCTGGAGCAAGTTACATGAGACTCTAGGTACTCGGCTGCATTTTAGTATCGCATTTCATCCTCAAGCCAATGATCAATCTGAGCGAGTGTTTCAAATACTCGAGGATATGCTTTGATGTTGTGTTTTAGAGTTCGAAGGTTACTGGGAGAGATTTCTATTGGTAGTTGAATTTGCATATAACAATAGTTATCAATTGAGCATTAAGGTGGCACCATACGAAGCTTTGTATGGTCAGAAGTGTTGGACTCTATTGTACTGGACTGAGCTCAGTAAGAAAAAAACTTTTCAGTAATGAGTTAATTTGAAAAACTGAAGAAAAGGTTAAAATGATACGTGACATTTTGAAAGCAGCTTCAGATCGATAGAAATCCAATACGAATTTGAAAAGAAAACACATTGAATTTCAAGTCGGTGAAAAAGTATTTTTTAAAGTCTCGCCTTGGAAGAAAGTTCTTCGATTTGATCGTAAAGGAAAGCTAAGCCCGTAGTTTATTGGGATGTATGAGATTATTGAAATAATTGGGCTGGTAGCTTACAGATTAGCTTTGCCATCAGAGTTAGAAAAGATTCATAATTTTTTTCACGTGTCGATGTTATGATGGTATCGATTAGATCCCTCACATGTGATTTCACCTATTGATGTTGAGATTCAGCCTAATATGACATACAGTGCAGAACTGATCGGAATTCTACCTCGAGAGGTTAAAGAATTGAGAAATAAAAACATATCTTTGGTGAAAGTCCTTTGGCAGCAACACGGTATAGAAGAAGCTACCTGGGAATCAGAAGAAGCTATGAAAGTGCAATACCCGAACCTCTTTTCTGGTAAGATTTTCGGGGACAAAAATTCCTTTAGGTGGGAGAGTTGTAACAACTAGTTTTCAGTGAAATTGAAATAGTGGTTTCGCGAGCACAAATCTGACGGGTAAATATTTATTTTATCATTATTTTTATGTCTACAGTATGTTAGTGGTTTCGTATAAAAATTTCGTCAAAAAATTTTAACGTTTGCATGCTTAATTTCATGAAAAAAGCTAAATTGAAAAAGGTACAAAAGTGGAGTGCTAGTAGTTAAAAGTATCTATTGACTAAGAAATTAATTTGTTAAGGGATTTAAATGGTATTTAGACCATTATTCTTTTGAGTAGACAAATATGGACACATTATTAAGTAATTTAAAGGTTAATGTTAAAGGTCAAGTTGGTAATTTAATAAATAAATTAAAAGTAAAAATAATACAAAAGATGGTATCATCTTCCTTGTTGAATAAAACCACCGAAAATAGGGTAGAAAAACACCATTTTTTGGAGGTTAAACTTTCGGCTAGGCTTCTTCACTTGCATGGTATGATTTTTGATCTCGTTTTTAAATATTTTTATGTTTTCGAAATCATTGTAGCTTAATCTAGCTAGCCCAGAGACTAATATCCAAAATTGTTAAAGGATTATGGTTTTGCCACGAACATGTTTGTATGATTTATAAAGTTTGATGAAATATTATGAGTCTTTTTTATAAATAAACAAGTTTTGTAAAGTGATTTTTTATGAAAATGTCAATTAGGGATTTATTTGTAAAAATAGTAAAAGTACATGGTGAAATTGCGAAATAATGATTTGTATGAGTTGATATGTGTTCATAGTATATTCAGCTAGCATGGGTTAGGGATGAAATTGCATAAATTTTCATTTACGAGCTTAAGGACTAAATTGTAAAGAAGTTATAACATTAAGGGCAAAAATATATATTTGTAAAAGTATGAATTTTGGACTAAATTGAATAGTATGTGTATTAGATAGATTGAATTTACTTATTTAGATCAATATAGACCTTGTATTGGTTTAGATCGAGGTAAAGCTAAAGCTTCGGATTAGTCAACTCCGTTTCTACACCTTAATCGTCGAGGCAAGTTCGTATGATTAAATAACGTTTTAATGTTATATTGATTTATATGTTCATGTATTATTTGTCATGTAATTAAATGATGGAATCCAACGATGTCACGATAATTATCGAGATTAAGTTCAAAATTCAACCCTTTACAATCCCAAATCTTGAAATGCACTATAAATGGATGTCAGGCCACAGACATTGAGGTTTAGTTAGATACATTTCGAAGGTCATTAAAATGAACTTGAGTGAATACTGAAGAGATGGTTCAATATGGCATGCATAGACTCTTACAAAAATGTGCGTAAATTGAACAATATGAGCGAACAGAAGCACTGTAAAGGTTAAAAGCAAAGTAAGCAAATAAAAAACATGGTTAAGGCCAGAAGCATTGTGAGTGAAAAGAGAAAAGTTTGAAAAATATGTTCAAAATGAGAAATCAATTAAGGAATGTATAATTAGCTTTTTACTATCATAGTGCATAAGTACTCGCTAAGAATTTTATACTAGCCAATACTGAATCATTTCTTCCACATTGTTGGAGAGAAAATGGATGCAAGAGAGAGGAGAAATAAGGTGGTGAGCTTAACGATAATATATGGGGGGATTGAGAGTAATGCCATGTGCTATATTGTTCATAGTGCTCGAACTATTTTGAGCTGATCTTTTCTTTGTAATCATACCAACCTAAACCTTTGAACACACAAGCCAAAAAGCCTTATGTGACCTTAGCATCAACATTTATGAAACCAAAACTTGTGAAAATAAGAAATGAATAAGTTAGATCCTTTCATGAATAGAAACATTATATTTGCATATCTTATTTTGACGGAATAATATGGAAAATGTGTTTTGGTAGATTACCTATATTTATGTTTACCCTATAACTTTGTGAACGAAAATGATTTACTCTCAAACTTGTGAATTTGCAATGTATCATTCTTAAGTTGTATAGTAGAAGAGCTTATTGTACCATACATATCTATTCATTGATTGTTCAATTTATTTATTGTTCGAGGGTCATCTTTTATGCATGTTTGTATGTTTGCTTAAGGATAAACAAAAAGTTAAGTGTGGGGGAGTTTGATATGTTGTAATTTGATATGTCAAATTAAGCTCCCCATTACACTTAACGAGCTTGTTTTCAAGCAATTTAGAGGTATTTGTTGTGTTTTTAATTAATTTTAGTTATTTGCATTAATAAGTGATTATGGTATTTTTTTGTGCTATTTTAAGACTTGAGATGGCCAATTGGCACTCAAGGAATCTAACGAGATTGGTCAGTGATGCAAGGCGCTTGTGGTGGCTCAAACAGCATAAGAACATCATCTAGAAGGGAGTATCACTATATCGAAACATGAAAGTTGTGATGCCCTTGACAGTGTTGAAAACAAGGAAGATGGAGCCATCAATAGTGGTATCGTGATATCAACCCTAGGTATCACGATTCCCAAATATCCAAGGGACCCCCATTTCAAGATTAACGAGGATATTGAGATATCAAACCATAGGTATTGCGGTATCATTATCGAGAGAGACAAAAAATGACCATAAGGGTAGTCCTTGTCCAACATGTCCCCCAACCAAAATTAGACGATCAGGGGCAATTTTGTCACTTTTTTGGGTTGTAATCAGATTAAAAAAGCCTTCTTTTAGCTAATAGAAAAGAGAGACTTTTAGAATATTTATCTTTTTCATCTTTTTAGCATAAGTTTTAGCTATTTTTCTCATCTTTTTAGGATTCAACCTCTTTCTTTTCTAGTTTAACGATACATTAGTCAGTTAAGCTTACTGTAGATAAATATTAATTACCTTTTAATACTTTAACTTTCCTTGTAGTTATTCCTTAATCCTTTAATTTGATCTTATCTAGCTTTGTTTCTTTTCACCTATTAAAAATCATTTCTTTAGTGTTTTTATTCATCTATGTTGCTGCCTTTATTGTTTTCTCCAAGCTTTTGAAAGAATGCTTGGGTTTTTATTGTTTTGCTTTGTTATTGAGTTAATGCAATTTGTGGTTGATTATCTATTGTTAATGTGTTTAGATATAAGAATGAGTATCTATGTAAAGACCCGAAATTTATGAGTATTGGAAATCGTGTGTCTAGCCTACTATTTTCGTAAATTGAGTTCATAAATATTTATTAGAAATATTTACGAATGTTAGTTGAGTGATTAATTAGATTTTGGCTAGGTGAATTAGCATGAATTAAGGTTAATTTAGTGTAAGGACTAGATTGAATAAAGTGTGAAAGTTGAATTATATAATAAAGAAAAGCGAAGGGACTAAATTAGTAATTAGACCCTAAGTGACAAATGTGTGGTAATAGTCAATTACATGTGGAATAATTATAAAACATATATTAGTAATTATTATATTTTACTTATAATTTAAGTAAATAATATTTTATTTTAATTATATTATTATTATATTATATTTATTATATTAGTTATAATAAAAGAAATAAAAATAAACAAAATAAAGAACAAGAATAGAGAAAGAAAAGAAAAAGAGAGAAAGTCCATTTTCTTGTAATTTTGATGTTTTTGGAATCCTAGAGACAAATATTACTTGATGTAAGTGGAAATTTTGAAAGTTAGATGATTTTAGATGTGGGTTATGTTGAAATAATTGAAGAATTAGGGATTTAATTGAATGTATTCCAAGTTAGAATTGATTAATGGATTAAATTGTAAAATAAGCTATAAGTTTTGTGTTTGAGGGACTAAATTGAAAGAAACTTGAGATTAGGGTTTTACCATGAACATTTGATGGTTAGGGTGAAAATGATAGGAAATTGAATAAAAATGAAGTATGAATTGAGTGATAAAAGTAAAAGAGTTAATTAGGATTAAATTGAAATTAAAGTTTGAATTAAATAGAAATTCAATTATTTATTGTAAATTAATATTGTATTAATAGTGTAAATTATTTAATTTCCGTAGCTAACTTAGTTCCGGAGACATCGACAAAGAAAGGAAAAGAGAAGGTTGACGAAGAGTGATCCAAGAATTACGGTTTGTATTTCTATAATTCGAAAACTAAATTTTTTGTTGTATTTATTATTATCTATGGTAAGTGAAATTGAGGTGAGTTGATATATTGGTATTGAATTGAATTGTTTTATTAACATATGTGTGTATGATTGAAAAGTGTATTGAATTAGAATTGATTGAAATTGTATATTGATTGGAAATTGAATTATGAACTGAAATACCCTATTAACAATGTCGGGATAAGTCGGATATAATTGGCATGCCATAAGATTCAAAGTGTACAGGGATACTTCGACCTTGAGTCAATGAGGCACTATAAGTGTCGTACTGTTACCTCGACTTTGAGTCAATGAGGCACCATGTGTGTCGTACTGTTACTATTACTTCAGTTTAATCCGATGAGGTACTGAGTATCGTACTGTTATTGTTTACTTTGACAAAGCCGATGAGGCACTGAGTGCCGTATTGGTGTGTTGGTTGGATCCGTGTATCCGCCAAGGTCCGATTTATGTTAATAGGGGTAAATTACCATACTAAACAACTGAATGACTGTGCTACTGTACTGAATAACTAATTTTTATTGATCGATTTTGAACTGGATTGAATGTTTCCTTGAGGATAAGTGGTGGATATAGTTATTACTATAAGATTGAAACTTTATATTTTAAATGTAATGGAGTTAATAATTTATTTAAGTATTGATTTATAGAAATACCACTGAGTGTATACTCAGTGTATGGTTTATTTTCGTGTGCAGATTAGGTACAAAAGTTATTAACGACTCAACATCCAAGCCAATCCCAAACTCAAATACTTGGTGATGTATCCTATTTTGAGAAATGGCATGTACCTAGGTTGTCTTTTGAAGTTTCTTTGAGATGTGAATATTAATAGTGTAAAAGATGATATTGGTTAATCTAAATATGCAAATTTATGTCTTATTATATGGTCTTTTACATAGTTTAATTTGAATTGAATTGGATGGTATTTAAATACAATGTTTAGAAAATCTATGTTAGATATTTATAAATATACATGAGTTTGATTGTTGTACTGATATTTTTAACATGTTTAGATGTATTTAATCATGTTTTGGATTGGTTGAAAGATTGGATTTTAAATTTCTTATTATTCAAGGATTGGAAGGTTGGTAAACTTGAACCATAAGGTTCATTTTGAGTCCACACGGCTTGGCACACGGGCGTGTAACTAGACCATGTGAGACACACAGCTTACACACGGGCATATGGATAGGCTGTGCGTCCCCTGCAACTTAAATATTGTAAGCAGAATGCTCAGGCATGGCCATACGGGTAGAGACACGGGCATGTGTCTTAGCCATGTGAGGCACACGGGCAAGTGCCCTGGCCGTGTGAAAACTACATTAGATTCGAATTGAAAACAAATCCACACAGGCTAAGCACACGGGCATGTGTCTTGGCCGTGTAAAACTAATTTGTTCATGAGTAACAAGTCAGAGAGTTACACGAGTAAAGAACACGGGCGTGTCCTGGCCGTGTGAGTCACACAGAGTGACAACACGAGCATGTCTTAGAGACACATGGGCGTGTCTCCTAAACCACACGGGCGTTTGGGTACTGTTCATAAGATAAATTTTGGAAATTTTACGAAAAATTTTATAAGCTTCTAATCGGGTTCCGTTTTGTTTCTAACGTCTTCTTTAGGCAACGAAGGTCCATTAAAGAGTCAATAAGAAAAATTATTGAACTGTATAATGAATGTTCTTACATTATTCGTGTTTAATCTATAGTGACCAATAATGCTTCGTAATCCTATTCTGATGCTAGAAAGGATTAGGGGGTGTTACATTTAGTGGTATTAGTGCTATTCAGGTTTAATCGATTCTAGGATTAAATTGAGTACATAAATGAGTTTAGAGGTACATGCCATTAATGAGTTAAATTTGAGTCGGGATTGGAATCTAATATATATATACTGAATTATTGTTTTTGTTTTATAATTAAAGATGTCTGACAAAAAAATTGAAGATACTGATCGAGAAATGTATAGTGAAGATAAAGAATCATATGATATGAATGAATCGGAGTCTATAACACCAAGTGTAAATCCGGTAGGTAATCAACCGTCAAATGTTGGAAGGAGTGATACCAGAGAAAGAGATAATATAGAAATACTCAGAGTGATAGCTGATGCTCTTCAAAGAGCAGTAGGAACTATACCTACTATAACTCCTACCCCTATTACCCGACCAGCCCCAATTAAAGAGTTATAGAAGTATGGTGCTACCAAATTTTTGGGTTCGTAGGGAGTTGACCTGTCTGTAGCTGAAAACTGGACAGAAATTACAAAGAGAATCCTAAAGCAACTTGGATGTACCTTACAGAAAAGTTTATTGTGTGATGTTTTTTTGTTACAAGGAGAAGCGTACGTATGGTGGGAATCGGTAACTGAGCATGTATCAGAAGATCAGATAAGTTGGGAATTCTTTCTAAGAGAATTTCAAAAGAAATATTTGGGAGAATTATATATGGAAGATAGAAAACATGAGTTCTTAATGTTGAAACAAGGTGAGACGTCAGTAGCGGATTATGAACGGGAATTTTTTAGATTGAGTAGATATGCAACTGAATTTGTTCCGACTGAAGCTGACAGATGCAAATGATTTCTACGAGGATTGCATGATGAATTACAACTACAATTGGTGTCAATACGAATTACTGAATTTACAGATTTAATTGAAAGAGCTAAAATGGTTGAACAAGTGTTGGGACTAGATAAAAAGCTTGAAATTTCTCGTTCACTTGGAAAGCGTCCTGGAACTACAAGCTCTAATCCACAACCTAAAAGATCAAAAGAGTTTTGAGGTAGTTGGAGATTTGGTTCTAGATCTGATAGAAGTGACAGAAATTGTGGTAGACAAACGACAGTTTCCACTACTAGCATTAAAGGGCCATCTTGGAATACTGAAATTTCGGAATGTCAATACTTTGGGAACAAACATCAGGGTGGGTGTTGGAAATTAACTGGTGGTTGTTTCCGTTGTGGATCCACTGATTATTTTATAAAAGACTGCCCAAAGATTAAAAGTGCAGTACTAGAGGTATCACAGAGATCTGTATCTACTTCTAGAGGTCGAGGGTCAGACAGAGATGGCTTGGTTAGTAGATGAGGTGCTAGAAGAGCAAGTGAAGTTTCTACTCAACAATCAAAAGCTAAAGCCCTAGCCCGAGCATACATTTTAAGAACTCGTGAACAAGGAGATGTACACGATGTGGTGACAAGTATATTTCTATTGCATTCAGAACCCGTTTATGCTTTAATAGATCAGAGATCGTCACATTCTTATGTTAACATAAAACTAGTTGAGATGGGAAAATTAAAACCTGAACTGTCAAGAGTAACAGTAGAGGTGTCTAGTCCTCTAGGGCAAACAATGTTAGTGAATCGAATATGTTGAAGAAGTCCGTTAGTGATTCAAGATAGAATTTTTCCTGTTGATTTTTTTATTATACCATTTGGCGACTTTGACATTATACTGGGGATGGATTGGCAATTAGAACCTGAGGTAATTTTAGATTGCTACAAAAAGAAGTTCATTGTTCAAAATAAAAGCGATGATCAGATTGAAGTAATTGGTATTCGGACCAGTGGATCAGTTCATATTATCTTAGCAATTAAAGCTAGTAAGCTTCTTTATCAAGGTTGTGTTGGTTTCTTAGCATATGTTATTAATTCGGATTTGGTAGAGAGTAAATGTAGTAAAATCTGAACTGTATGTGAATTTCCTAATGTATTCCCTAAAGAATTAACTGGATTATCTCCTGATCGGGAAGTTGAATTTGTGATCGAAGTATACCCGGGTACAGATCCAGTGTCAATACCTCCATATCATATGTCACCTACTAAATTGAAGGAGTTGAAGGTACAATTACAAGATTTATTGGATCGAGGTTTTATACGACCTAGTACATCACCATGGGGAGCTCCAGTGTTATTTGTTAAGAAGAAAGATGGATTGATCCGGTTATGTATTGATTATCGACAGTTGAACAAGGAGACCATTAAGAATAAATACCCATTACCTCGCATTGATGATTTATTTAATCAATTGAAAGAAGCTTTTTTTGTTTTTGAAGATTGATTTAAGATCGGGCTATTATCAGTTAAAGGTTAAAGAAAGTGATGTACCAAAGACAGCATTTCAAACACGATATGGGCATTATGAATTCTTAATGATGCCATTTGGGTTAACAAATGCCCCAACTACTTTTATGGATCTTATGAACCAATTTTTTCAACCGTTCTTGGATCAATTCATGGTAGTTTTTATTGATGACATTTTGATATATTCAAAGTTTGAATCTAAACATGAGCAGCATCTTCGAATTGTTTTGCAAACATTACGGGAGAAACAATTGTATTGGAAATTGAATAAATGAAATTTTGGCTATCAGAGGTAGTATTTCTTGGTCATGTGGTATCAGCAGATGGAATTAGAGTGGCTCCAAAGAAAATTGAAGCAATTGTCCAGTGGAAGACTCCCAAAAATGTTTCAGAGGTACGTAGTTTCCTTAGATTGGCTGGGTATTATCGAAGGTTAGTGAATGGATTTTTAAAAATAGCTTTACCGATGACAAAGTTATTGCAAAAGAATGTTTCATTTGTTTGGAATGATCAGTGTCAGAAAAGTTTTGAAACATTGAAGCAGATGTTAACAGAAGCACCAGTGTTAACTTTACCGGAGTCGGGAAAAGATTTTGTTGTGTTTAGCGATGCTTCCTTAAATGGTCTCGGATGTGTACAGATGCAAAATGGAAAAATAATCGCTTATGCTTCACGGCAATTAAAATCACATGAACGTAACTATCTGACTCATTATTTGGAACTAGCAGCTGTGATTTTTGCTCTGAAGATTTGGAGACATTATTTGTATGGTGAGAAATGCTATATCAGTACTGATCATAAGAGTCTCAAGTATTTTCTGTCACAGAAAGAATTAAATTTGAGACAGTGTCGATGGATAGAACTTCTAAAAGATTATGATTGTGTTATTGACTATCATCCAGGTAAGGCTAATGTGGTAGCTAATGCATTGAGTAGGAAGGTAGCAATTCAATTGCGAGCAATGTTTGCACAGCTCAGTATTAGTGATGATGGAGGTTTATTGGCTAAATTAAGAATTAAACCAGTGATGTTTGAATAAATCAAGTCAGCTTAATTAGAAGATGACAAGCTAATGAAGAGAAAAGAAATGGTTCAGAGTGGTGTAGCAGGGAATTTCAGTATTGATGAAATGATTGTCTGAGATTTTGTAATTAGATTTGTGCTCCGAATGTTTCAGAATTGAAAGAGTTGATACTTCTCGAAGTACACGATAGTCCTTTTGCGTTACATCTTGGAGGAACAAAAATGTACCATGATTTACGAGAATTGTATTGGTGGCCTGGTATGAAGAGAGATATAGTAGAATATGTGGCTAAATGTTTGACATGTCAGCGAGTCAATGTAACATCCCTTACCCGTGTCTGACACCGGGACAAGATACGAGGCATTACCAGACTTAAACATACGTATAAAACTAGGCCATAAAATTTCAATTATATTAGAATCATTCGATCACATGCAAAATGTCCCACACATGAGCCTTCGAGGCTCTAAACATGCATTAAAAGCGGTTCGGGACTAAACCGAGAGCTCACAAACATTTTTATAACACTTAGAAAATTTTCATATTTGGAGAGCCACCCGCCCATGTCACCAGTCCGTGTCCCCCACACGGTTGAGATATATAGCCGTGTCTCATCCCGTGTAGTTAACTCTTAGGCTATTTTCCAAGCCTTTTTGTCACCCTTACATGCACACACATATACATGGATCCAATGGCATTCAACATCCTCAATTATGACACAAACATATCATTTACCTATCAACATGCATGTGTAACACATCCTCACATTAAACCAAGACTAGCCATGCCATAGTTATCTTTGTGCCATTTTAATTCTAACTTATCATTAAGCATTCATATTCTAGCCAAGTTATGTCTTTATAGCATATCCACATTTCACATGCACAAAACAATATGCTTGACTAAGACATTCTACACCAATTCCATATTCAATTTAACATTATTACTATTTCTCACATTATACCATTGTACCATGGTTACCAAACTATCCATCAAACATTCATGTTCAAGACATTATCAATTTATTTCCATATAACACATTTAATTCATGGTCATGACCACCTCGATTGGTCATAAAACATGCATTCAACACACATGACATATTACCGACCATGCATGACAAACAACCATATTCACATCACAATTATCAGACATAACATGAATAGCTAGATTTACAAACCATAATCAATAGCTTAATATAGGCCAATACATTTGGCCAAATTATAATAACACATGTTAAAAAACTAGGTCCCTATACATGCCACTCACTTGATAATTCTATCAATGTAACAATATTCCAAAGGTATTGGCTTGATAGTGTGATGCTGCCTCCGATGATCTCCAACCCTGAGCCGACCTGACAATTCTAAAAGAAATGGAAAGGAGGGAGTAAGCTTTACGCTTAGTAAGCTCGCATGAAAAATAATAAACAATGTATTAACATGCTATTTTTCAATTCCTCTCTATTTATTCGAAGTCCAATTAAGCTATTTTCTCAAGTCACGGTCACTAAATTATTTATATCCAGAGCTACGGGACTTCAAATTGAGAACAGATAATTTTCCCAGAAACTAGACTCAAATATCTTCTTAACATAAAATTTTGAGAATTTTTGGTCTATCCAATAAGTACAGTTTATTCTTTAAAGTCACCCCTATTTTGCTATTTGACAGTTCTGACCCCTCTGTACTAAAAATTAATTATCTATTCATTCAAGATTTGGATAATGTTATCACTTGTTTCTTTGGAAAATAGACTCATTAAGGATTTTAAGCATATAAATTATAACCTATAATTATTTTTTTACAATTTTTAATGATTTTCCCAAATCAGAACAGGGGATTCCAAAATCATTTTGACTCTGTCTCACAAAAATTCAAATATCTCATAATATAAAATTATTTTGCTCAATCGTTTCCTTTATATGAAACTAGACTCAATAAGATTTTATTTCATACCATATTCAACTTATAATTCAATTTCCACCATTTTTGGTGATTTTTCAAAGTCACACAACTGCTGTTGTCTAAAACTGATTTATTACTAAATTTCATTCTTTCATGTTTTCTTTGTAGTAACTTTCATTGTAACACTTACTCCATTCCATCTTACCGAAAGTTCGCTCAACTATCGAGCACATTGCTCATAAATTTCCACAAACATATACCTGCACTTATTCATCACATGGTCATGTTCACAAGTATTTTCACTTAGTTGAATTCCCGTTGAACTCATCGGAATAATAATAGATACACGGTTGCCTGCACATTTTACCACCCTTGTAACCGAAGCTATCTGGTATGCATAGTAGCCTACACTTAGTACTACACATGTGACCTAACCATCTGATACACATAGTAGCCTACACTTAGTACTACACATGTGATCGAAGTTGTCAGGTACGCATAGTAGCCTGCACTTAGTACTACACATCCGACCTAACTATCTAGTACACGTAGTATCCTGCACTTAGTACTACACACGTGACCTATCCATCTGATACATGTAGTATCCTGCACTTAGTACTACACACATGATCGAAGTTGTCTGGTACGCATAGTAGCCTGCACTTAGTACTATACATGCGACCTAACTATCTGGTACACGTAGTAGCCTGCACTTAGTACTACACACGTGACCTATCCATCTGATACACGTAGTATCCTGCACTTAGTACTACACACGTGATCGAAGTTGTTGGGTACGCATAGTAGCCTGTACTTAGTACTACACATGCGACCTAACTATCTGGTACACATAGTATCCTGCACTTAGTACTACACACATGACCTAAAACCATCTTAAACACATAGTAGCCTGCACATAGTACTACACATGTGTTCTCACAATGGATCATTCGTATCATTTCTATTATGAAGGTTCAACTGGGAAATTCCTCACTTTTCAGCATTTAACAAATTCATTCATATCTATTTCGATTCATAATTTACATCAAATGATCATTCTATAGGCAGCAACATCTCATATAATAACAAAATATAATAACATAAAAAGAATCGATATATTATTTACATACAAACTTACCTTCCTTTTCACTCTTTCACAAGTTATCCAACTTAATAAAACATCATGTTATATCAAATTCTCAATATATTAAGCTATTATATAGCAAGCCATCAATGATTGAACCATCAAACATTTCATGTGCTACTAGTCATATATCATTGTTCTCACAAATTTTATATATCATTCTTTCATCACTTTTCAATATATTAAATCATGACATTCTTGCAATAATAATATAGAATTTTCAATTCAAATATAACATTGCAATATTATTGACACACGAACTTACCTCAGCACCAAAATAGCAAAAAGAAACCTAACCGTTGATTTTTCGTTTTTCACCCGATCTAGGTCCAATCCTCATTTTCCTTGATCTATAATATCACATTTAGTCCAATTATTAGTCACATTATTTAATGTGATCCAAAAATCACATTTTGGTAAAATCATGTTTTTGCCCCTAAACTTTGTCAAAATTACACTTTTACCCCTAGTCTCGTAAAGTGATTTTTATTCAATTTTCTCACTCTATAGGCCTAGATGAACCATTTTCATAACTATAGTAAATTAAAATTCCCATCAAAACACCCTTTTATACCATTTTTACAACTTCTACAAAATAATCCTTTCGGACGTTTTCATCGAAAATCGCTAAGTAAAAGTCGTTTATTTAACACCCAACACTCATTTTCTATCATTATACATCACAATGCATGCATGTCACACATGGGTCAATTTTTAAACATGAACCCTAGCTCAAACTAATGGTAGAATAGATAGATCTTGTTACGGGGATTGCAAAAACGTAAAAATAATAAAAAATGAGGCTAGAACAAACTTAGAATCGAGCTTGGAAGCTTGAAAAACCCTAGACATGGTTTCTCCGTTCAAGTTTCGGCCAATAGGTTGAATATGGACAAAAATTGGCTTTTAATTTTGTTTTTAATTCATTTTAATAACTAAATGACCAAAATGCCCTTAATGAAAAACTTTGGAAACATGCCTAACCATGTCCATTTTTGTCCACCAACTTAACCAATGGTCTAATTACCATATAAGGACCTCCAATTTAAATTTTCATAACAATTGGACACCTCTAGCATGTAGAACTCAACTTTTGCGCTTTTTACGATTTAGTCCTTTTGACTAAATTGAGTGCCCAAACGTCAAAATTTTTTAACAAAATTTTCACGAAATCATTCTGTGAAACTTTATACCATAAAAATATAATAAAAATAAAATTTTCCTCATCGGATTTGTGGTCCTGAAACCACTGTTCCGACTAGGCCTAAAATCGGGATGTTACAGTTAAAACAGAGCATCAGGTTCCAACTGGTTTACTTCCATCTATCAACATTCCTGAGTGGAAATGGGACAGCATTACAATGGATTTTGTAACGGGATTATCATTATCAACAAGTAAGAAAAATGTTATTTGAGTGATTGTTGATCGGCTGACAAAGTCAGCTCATTTTATAGCAGTCAGAACAGATTGGTCACTTCAGAAACTTGCGAAAACATATGTCCGAGAAATCATGAGATTGCATGGCATTCCTGTATCGACAATCTCTGACTGGGATCCACAGTTTACATCAGGGTTTTGGAAGCAGTTGCATGAATCTCTTGGTACTCGACTCAATTTTAGTACAGCTTTCCATCCATAGACTGATGGACAATCAGAAAGAGTTATTCAGATTTTAGAAGACATGCTTTGAGCTTGTATTATTGACTTTGAATCAGGTTGGGAACGTTATCTATCGTTAGTTGAATTTGTATATAATAATAGTTTCCAATCAAGTATTCAAATGGCTCCATATGAAGCTCTATATGGTCAGAGATGTCGGTCACCAGTGTGTTGGACAGAATTGAATAAGAAGAAAATGATTGGACTAGAATTGATTCAAGAAATAGAAGGTACTGTTAAGAAGATTCAAGAAAGATTGAAAGTAGCTTTTGACAGACAGAAATCGTATGCAGATCTGAAACGTCGGGACATTGAGTATTCAGTCGGGGACAAAGTATTTCTGAAAGTCTCTACTTGGAAGAAAGTTTTAAGATTTGGGCGGAAAGGTAAATTGAGTCCATGTTATATCAGACCATACGAGATTGTGGAAAGAATTGGGTCAGTTGCCAATCGGTTAGCTTTACCTCCAGAATTATAGAAGATTCATGACGTTTTTCATGTTTCTATGCTCAGAAGATATCAATCAGATCCATCTCATATTATTTCTGCTGAGGATATTGAAATTTGACCTGATTTGTCATATGAAGAGGAACCGGTTAAAACACTAGCTCGAGAAGTAAAGCAATTGTGTAATAAACGGGTTCCCTTAGTGATAGAATTATGGAAAAGTTATAATATTAAAGAAGCAACATGGGAACCGAATGATACAATGAGATCCCAATACCTCCATCTCTTTTCAAGTAAATTTTGAGGACGAAATTTATTAAGGGGGAGAAATGTAATGACTCGAAATTTATGAGTATTGGAAATCGTGTGTCTAGCTTACTATTTTTGTAAATTGAGTTCATAAATATTTATTAGAAATATTTATGAATGTTAGTTGACTGATTAATTAGATTTTGGCTAGGTGAATTAGCATGAATTAAGGTTAATTTAATGTAAGGACTAGATTGAATAAAGTGTGGAAGTTGAATTATAGAATAAAGAAAAGTGAAGAGACTAAATTAGTAATTAACCCTAAGTGACAAGTGTGTGGTAATAGTGAATTACATGTGGAATAATTATAAAACATATATTAGTAATTATTATATTTTACTTATAATTTAAGTAAATAATATTTTTATTTTAATTATATTATTATTATATTATATCTATTATATTAGTTATAATAAAAGAAATAAAAATAAACAAAATAAAGAACAAGAACAGAGAAAGAAACGAAAAAGAGAGAAAGAAAGAAGGAAAGAAAAAGAAAAGTGAAAATTAGGGTTTTGAGGTTTGAAGCTTAATTGGTAAGTCAATTTAGTCTCTTTTCTTGTAATTTTGATGCTTTTGGAATCCTAGAGACAAATATTACTTGATGTAAGTGAAAATTTTGAAAGTTAGATGATTTTAGATGTGAGTTATGTTGAAATAATTGAAGAATTAGGGATTTAATTGAAAAGATTTCAAGTTAGAATTGATTAATGGATTAAATTGTAAAATAAGCTATAAGTTTTGTGTTTGAGGGACTAAATAGAAAGAAACTTGAGATTAGGGTTTTACCATGAACATTTGATGGTTAGGGTGAAAATGATAGGAAATTGAATAGAAATGAAGTATGAATTGAGTGGTAAAAGTAAAAGAGTTAATTAGGATTAAATTGAAATGAAAGTTTGAATTAAATAGAAATTCAATTATTTATTGTAAAATAATATTGTATTAATAGTGTAAATTATTTAATTTCTGTAGCTAACGTAGTACCAGAGACATCGACAAAGAAAGGAAAAGAGAAGGTTGACGAAGAGTAATCCGAGAATTATGGTTTGTATTTCTATAATCCGAAAACTAAAATTTTTGTTGCATTTATTATTATCTATGCTAAGTGAAATTGAGGTGAGTTGATATATTGATATTGAATTGAATTGTTTTATGAACATATGTGTGTATGATTGAAAAGTGTCTTGAATTAGAATTGATTGAAATTGTATATTGATTGGAAATTGAATTATGAACTGAAATACCATATTAACAATGAACATATGTACATGACTATGTGTATGATAAGTGCAAGTATATCTATGTGAAAAGTTGTGAGCAATGTGCTCGATAGTTGAGCGAATCTTTTGGTAAGATAGAATGGAGTAAGTAAAATTATGTAAAAGTGAAATTTTGTAATAAAACAATTTTGGACAGCAGCAGTTGTGTGATTTTGAAAAATCACCAAAAATGGTATAAATTAAAATAGAGGTCGAATAAGATATTAAATTAAATCTTAATGAGTCTATTTTCTCATAAAAGAAATAGTGAAGGCAAAAGAATTTCATATTCTGTGATAATTGGATTTTTGTGAGACAGGGTCAGAATGATTTTGGAATCCCCTATTCTGATTTGGGAAAATCATTAAAAATTGTAAAAAAATAATTATGGGTTATAATTTGTATGCTTAAAATCCTTAATGAGTTTATTTTCAAGAGGAATTGATGGGAATAACATCTGAAAGCTGTACCATGAGATAAATAATTTTTAGTGAAGAGAGGTCAGAACTATCGGACAGTGAAATAGGGTATATTTAATGAATAAACTGTACTTATTGGATACCCAAAAAATTCTGAAAATTTTATGCAAAAAATATATATAAGTCTAGTTTCATAGAAAATTAACAAATCTTAATTTTGAGTTTCGTAGCTCCAGATATAAATAAATTAGTAACTATGACTCAAGAAAACAACATGACAAGAAAATCAACAAAAGTGTAATTATGATTACATTTGCATGGAATCATGTATGACAACATGTAAATGCTTTAACAGAATTTTAATAAAGGATGATTAACCATTAAATTGATGTTATAATGTGTGTCTAGAATGTGTATAAGTATGGGAGAGAATTAAGGACAACATAAGGCTTGGAAAATAGCCTAAATGTTGGCTACACGGGCAGAGACATGGCCATGTGTCTCAGCCGTGTGGAGGACACGGTATAGCACACGGGCGTGTGGCTTGGCCGTGTAGATCAATTTGTTTGCTGACATCATAAACAGAGAGTTACACGGCCTAAGGACACGGGCGTGTTGAAGACACACAAGTGTGTCCCTGTGTCCACACGGGCGTGTAAGCCTATTTCATGAAATTTTCTCTAAGTTTTCCTAGAGCTTTCTAAAGTCCTCGGCTTAGTCCCGAACCACCCCGATGTATGTTTTAGGCCTCGAAAGCCTATATAAGGGATGATTTACATGTGTTTGAAAGAAATTTTATGGCCCGATTTTGTATATTTGTGAATGTTTAAGTCCGGTAACGCCTCGAACCCTGTCCTGACTTCGGATATGGGTAAGGGGTGTTACATTCAGTGGTATCAGAGCTATGGTTTAATTGGTTCTAAAACTAACCTAGCATGAATGAGAGTCTAGTTATATATGCCACCAATCTATGATAGTGTGATGTCTCCCGACGCGAATGAGAACCATCTTGTTTAGACAGAGGTACTCTCCAACCGAGCTACACCGACCATGTTAAATGTGAAGCTAAAGTATTTGGGTAAAGTACAGCTATGATGAGCCTAAACTCAGAAAATTATGAATAAAAGTTCATGATATGCATGTGATAACATGTGAGATAAAAGTTTATGTTACGAGGAATACTCATGCTTGTTTGATATTCATATGATGTTGTGCACTTGACTTGTTTGATTAAGTGAATGTGATAGAAAGAAATTCATAAAAGGTATGAATAAACGTTTATAATATCAAGTTACGGATAAAAATATCATTTTCTCGATTGGGCGTTGAATGTTGATGAATTTTAACGATATCTTTAAATGAGACAAAGGATTATAATGTACTGAACTTATTTACGTTAAATTGATGGATTGGTTCATATGAATGTAATAATATGTATATGATGAAGTGCCAGATAAAAGTTTCGATTGTGACATACTTATCCATGTTTGTTTGGCCCTCATAAAATGTTATGTGCATGACTTGTTTGATTGAATGAATGGGATAAGTAAAGTTATTCAGAATCCATAGAATGCATGCATAAATGCACTGGTTTAAAGAAGATAATTGAAAAGTTCATCTCATACGAACGTAAATAATAGTTTTCCTGAAGTGGATGATATGCTTGTGAAAATGTTACTATGATGATGAAATAGTGTTATATGTGTATGAGAGATGAGTTAGGGACCCTACGATCCTACCCCCTTACCAGAATGGTGTTTTGTAAAGGATTTTATAAGATTAGTGTTGAATAAGCTCACAAGTATGAGACCTAAGAGTTCAGTAGTAGAATGATTATAACTATGATCAGAGATTAATTGGATTGATAAGTAAAGACAGAGCTAGTAAAGTGCGATGTCGAGAAACGTATTAACTGGAATTTCTTCAAAACCAATCTTCTTCAATGAAAATTATAATGTGGGATTTGTAATAACAGAAATAGTTGGAGGAATAAATCTTGACATGTAAGATATCGGAATGTGGTAATTATAGTAAGCAGATTATGACTGACTCTCTTGAGGTACTCTATGAGTTCATTTACTCTCAAAATTATTACTGGGGCTATCTATTTTTAGATAAGTTGTTATCGTACGAAAATGTTTTCTAATCTTGGAATAAGGCAAAAGTATTGATAGTCTGACTGGTATATAATCTGTATTGCTCTATTTTCCATCTGTCATTCTATTACGTTTCATCTGTTAGGATTTTATGAGATAATATACCTGATGTTATGATTTTGTTCCTTTTAATGGATGCTCTATTCGATATATATATGGGAGGTACATTATCCTTGTTGCATTTAGTTCCAGTGGGCTTGAATAATGTATTCTTCTAGACTTCTTTCTTTTGGGAAATTATCGAAATCTTCCATATTTTCTTATGAGCTTTGTTCTGGGTCTTTCATTATGATATTGTATCTCAAATTTCCTTATCTTGGATTTCTATATCTTAGACTTCTTAATCCTGTTTTTCTTGTTATCTATATTCGAAATTTATCAATCATGGCTCATATCTACAGTGTGTTCTTCAGTTGTGATAATCATGTCAAGTGTGACTATGCTTCTACTTTGATCATAGTAATGTGGTAATTCTAGTATCTAGATTTCTCTAAATATTCGTGAAGGATTTGACATCGGCAAAGGCATAAGTTGTGAAATTGCTAGTATCAGCTTGTATGATGGATTTCTTTTCTCAAGAAAGTTAATCAAGTTAATGTCTTCGATTGGGAACATTTATACTACCTTGAGCTAATGCAATTGAAATGAACTTTGATTAGTATGATGAGTGAATTTTGCATGATTACATGTTAAATCATTTTGACAACTGAAAGGAAGGATTTCCTGAAACTTTATCAAGTAATAATTAAGACCGACTTGGTTGTTCAGTTTGTATAGGTTATTGTTTGAAAAATTTAATGGGATATTTATGTCTGAATTTTTTTTCCAAGTCTAAGAATAAGATTTTATCTCTTCGGGTAAAAGACAGATAGTCTGAATGAAAGTGTATATATCTTAGAATACTTTGATACGATTTAAAGTTGCTTTGAATGATAAAGTTTTTATCTTGAGAAAGTTGAATAGTCTACTACATGTTGGTGACGATTTGAATATACGAGAATATTGTTAACCGAAGCCTTGAAATTGGTTTGGTCTGTATTGAGAAAAGATTTCTCGATTTTCAGTGATGTGTTTTAAGACAAGAAGGGCAGTGTGATAGCTTAAAGTATCTGCTATCATAGAAAGACTTAAGTTGAGATAGTGTAGCTGACTTGAATTGTTAAAGGATGATAAGATAGTTATGGTATGATCTCTGAGAATGAGATTACTATAGATTTCATATTAGAATTATTCCTATCTTTGAAAGAGAAAGATGTCATATGACTTGTTGTTAAGTAATTGATGAATCTGCAAATCATGTCGGTAAGTACTAAATTTTCGCTCATCTGACTTATGGGATTAAGCATCTTTGAGATTGTTGAATTTCTTAAAATGCTAGTTTTTGTTAATCGGATTGAGATCCGGGATTTATATCGTGAATTATTGAAAAAGCTAATTGAGGCTCTGAATTTTAATGATACCCAGAGTTGAACTAGTGAACTGTCGGGCTGTATAAAATGATAGAGAACTTAAGGCCATGATGATCAGGATGGCTACGCCATTTGAATCCGAGAGGGTTCAAGTATGATGTGTATATACATATTCTATGACGGTATGGGTTCAACCTTTGTATACATGAGTTCTCTGATAGAAGTTAAGATTCGATTGATGCATCTTATAACACGGAATTGTTCATGACTTTAGTATAAGAAATTAAAGAGCTAAGTATTAAACATAGCCTGAGTAAAGGTTCTTCAACAATGATTATGAGATAGTGGAGTTTGTGTGAAAACGGAACCACTCTTCTGGCAAGATTTTCGGGGACGAAAATCCCTAAAGGGGGGAGAGTTGTAACATCTTGAATTAGGGCATAGTCGGAACAGTGGTTTCGGGACCACAAATGTGACACAATAAAAAAATTTTTATTATATTTTTATGGTCTATAATTTCACGGGATGATTTCATGAAAATTTCGTTCGAAAATTTTGGCGTTTAGGCACTCAATTTGGTCAAAAGGACTAAATTGTAAAAAGTGTAAAAGTTGAGTTCTACATATTAGAGGTGTCTAATTGTTGTGAAATTTTATATTGGAGACCCTTAAATGGTAATTAGACTATTGCATAATTTGTTGGACATGAAATGGGTGAAATAGAATATTTTTAAGTTAGGGGCATTTTGGTAATCTAGTAATTAAAATGAATTAAAATTAAAATTAAAAGCCAATTTTTGTCCATCTTCTACCCCATGGCTGAAACTTGCATCGAGAAGACATAGCTAGGGTTTCTCAAGCTTCCAAGGTTGATTGTAAGTTCGTTCTAGCCCCTTTTTTAATAATTTTTATGTTTTTGAAATCCTCGTAACAAGATCTACTCATTTCTACCCATATTTTGAGCTAAGCTTTGTGTTTAAAAATTTACCCTTGGATGACATGCATATGTTTTGATGTCTAATGGTAGAATATGAATGCTCAGTGTGTAATAAACGACTTTTACTAAGTGATTTTCGGTGAAATTGTCAAAAAGGACTGTTTTGTAAAAGTTACAAATTTTGTCATAAAAGTGTGATTTAGTGGAAATTAGGGCTGCTACAGTTATGAAAATGATTCGGCTAGACTTAAAATGTAATGAAATTGAATAAAAATCATTTTACGAGCCTAGGGCCAAAGTGCAAATATATGAAAGTTTAGGGGTCAAAATGCAAATTTGTAAAAGTATGATTTTTATGAATAATGTGACTAATTATTAAGCTAAATTTGGTATTATAGATTAAGGAAAATGAGATTCAGGCATAGATTGGAAATGGATGAGATTATGGACTAAATCAGAATATATGGTCGTACTCGAACCCGAGGTAAGTTCATGTGATTTTAATAATGCAATATTGTATTTGAATGCTAATGCTTCGATATTACACGAGTTGTAAGTATATATATGTGAATAATTTGATATTATGTGATTATTTTGATGATATAACATGTTCTTAATGTTTTTCTATTATGATGAAAATGTTGTAATGCCATGTGATTATGAGATATTGCTATGTGAATGAAGCCACAATCGAGTACGTCCAGTAAAGGTTCGGAAGTTTGATGGAATATGATGTTTCTTTGAAACGAGTAAGTTTGTATGTAAATAATATTTCAATTCTTTTTATGTTATTATCTTTGTTATTATATGAGATGTGGCTGCCTATAAAATGATCAATTGATGTAAACTACGAATCGAAATTGACTAAGAACGAGTTAGTAAAATGTTGAAAACTGAAGAATTTCCTGATTAAAACTTTGGAATAGAAGAGATACAAATGATCCGTTGTGAGTCACGTGTGTAGTACTAAGTGCAGGCTACTACGTGTACCAGATTGATAGGTTGCATGTTTAGTACTAAGTGCAGGCTACTATGCGTACCCGTTAACTTCGATCACGTGTGTAGTACTAAGTGCAGGCTACTACGTGTATCAGATGGTTAAGTCATGTGTGTAGTACTAAGTGTAGGCTACTACGTGTACTAGATTGATAGGTCGCATGTGTAGTACTAAGTGCAGGCTACTATGCGTACCAGAGAGCTTCAGTTACAATGGTGGTATATGCACAAGCCACCAAGTATCTGTTATTATTTCGATGAGTTCAACGGGAAATTTACTAAGTGAAAATACATATGTACATGACTATGTGATGAATAAGTGTAAGTATATCTATGTGAAAATTTGTGAGCAATGTGCTCGATAGTTGAGCGAATCTTTTGGTAAGATAGAATGGAGTAAGTGAAATTATGTAAAAGTGAAATTTTGTAATAAAACAATTTTAGACAGCAACAGTTGTGTGATTTTGAAAAATCACCAAAAATGGTAGAAATTTAAATATAGGTTGAATAAGATATGAAATTAAATCTTAATGAGTCTATTTTCTCATAAAAGAAACAGTGAAGGCAAAACAATTTCATATTCTGTGATAATTGGATTTTTGTGAAACGGGGTCAGAATGATTTTGGAATCCCCTATTCTGGTTTGGGAAAATCATTAAAAATTATAAAAAAATAATTATGGGTTATAATTTGCATGCCTAAAATCCTTAATGTGTATGTTTTCAAGAGGAACTAATGGGGACAACATCCAAAATCTGTACCATGAGATAAATAATTTTTAGTGAAGAGAGGTCGGAACTGTTGGACAGTGAAATATGGGTATCTTTAATGAATAAACTGTACTTATTGGCTTGACCAAAAATTCTGAAAATTTTATGGTAAAAATATATATGAGTTTAGTTTTATAGAAAATTGACGGATCTTAATTTTGATTTTCTTAGCCTCGGATATAAATAAATTAGTAACTATAACTCGCGAAAACAACATGACCAGAAAATCAGCAAAAGTGTAATTATGATTACATTTTCATGGAATCTTGTTGATAATTTGCTTATTATTTTCATATTGACTTACTAAGCTTTAAAATTACTCCCTCCTCTCCATTTCCTTAGAGTTCTAAGGTCAGCTCGGGGTTGGAGACCGTCGGAGGCTGCATCACACTATCAAGCCAACAACTCTAGAGTATTGTCATATGTGCATTAAATACTTTCAAGTGAGTGGCATGTATAAGGACTAGTTTTTATGTAATATGTTGTTATGATTAGCCAAATGTATCGGCTTATATTCATTTATTGTATATGGCCATGAGATGTGGCTTAAATGGCTATAGCTTGTAAGCCTAATTATTCTTGCTATGTGTTAATGCTTGTGATGTGTTTATAATTGGTTGTTATGAATGATTAGTATAACACATGTACATGATGAATGCTCTAAGACCATTCTAGGTGGTTGTGGCCATGGAATGAATGTGTGGCATGGTAGTAAGTTGATAATGATTGAATATGGACAATTCTAGAATGTGAATTGGAATGTCTAACTTGGTGTAACATGAGTATAGGTAATAAACACATGTATGACAACATGTAAATGCTTTAATGGAATTTTACTAAAGGATGATTAACCATTAAATTGATGTTATAATGTGTGTCTATAATGTGTATAAGTATAGAGAGAATTAAGGACAACATAAGGCTTGGAAAATAGCTTAAGTGTTGGCTACACGGGCAGAGACATGACCATGTGTCTCAGCCGTGTGGAGGACACGGCATAGCACACTGGCGTGTGGCTTGGCCGTGTGGATCAATTTGTTTTTCTGATGTCATAAATAGAGAGTTATATGGCCTAAGGACATGAGCGTATTGAAGACACACGAGCGTGTCCCTGTGTCTACATGGGCATGTGATCCTGTTTCATGAAAATTTCTCTAAGTTTTCCCAGAGCTTTCTTAAGTCCTCGGTTTAGTCCCGAACCACCCCGATGTATGTTTTAGGCCTCGAAGGCCGGTATAAGGGATGATTTACATGTGTTTGAAAATTTTTAATTTGGATGAAATTTTATGGCCCGGTTTTACATGTTTGTGAATGTTTAAGTTCGGTAATGCCTTGAACCCTGTCCTTGCTTCGGATACGGGTAAGGGGTGTTACACACACGGGCTGGCACACGGGCGTGTGACTAGACCATGTGAGACACATGGCTTATACAAGGGCATGTGGATTGGCTGTGTGTCCCCTGCAACTTAAATATTGTAAATAAAATGCTCAGGCATGGCCACACAGGTAGAAACGCGGGCTTGTGTCTCAGCCGTGTGAGGCACACAGCCACAGCACATGGGCATGTGCCCTGGCTGTGTGAAAACTGCATTAGATTCGAATTGAAAACAAATCCATACGGGCTAAGCACACGGGCATGTGTCTTGGCCGTGTGAAACTAATTTGTTCATGAGTAACAAGTTAGAGAGTTACACGAGTAAAGGACACAGGCGTGTCCTGGCCGTATGAGTCACAAGGAGTGACAACACGAGCATGTCTTAGGGACACACGGGTGTGTCTTGTAGACCACATGAGCGTGTGGGTACTGTTTATAAGATAAATTTTGGAAATTTTACGAAAAAATTTATAAGCTTCTGATCGGGTTCCATTTTTTTCTAACATCTTCTTTAGGCAACGAAGGTCCATTAAAGAGTTAATAAGACAAATTATTGAATTGTATAATAAATGTTCTTGCATTATTCGTGTTTAATCTATAGTGATCGATAATGCTCCATAATCCTATTCCGATGCCAAAAAAGGGTTAGGGGGTGTTACAATCTATATCCTAAGTGGTTGGTTAATGGAAATGTGGGGAAGTTGATTTTTTGGTTTAGGGACTAAATCGAATAGACTTCAAAACTTAGGATTGACACTTCTCAGGAAAACTTAAGATAAGTGAGACCGAGAGGAGATCTTTTTGAGAATCAATTTGATAGTCTCAAATTAGCTTGGTGAGGTTGAGAGGTAAACTAGATTAATTTGTCTAGATCGATAAATTTGAGGCCATAAGGTAAAATTGAACCAATTTAGGAGTATTAGTGATTTAGATCCCTAATTCAAAGGTTAATCAACCACATGGAAATCAACCACCAATTGTTTATTATCGTATTTCTTAGTTTCATTCTTTGCTCGAGTTACAATTTATTCATTTTTTGCTCCTAGATAATTAATTAGTGTAATTAACCTCTTGTATGACTTGTCGTAATATAATTGCTTAGTGATTAGTTATCTAAACTCTTTTAATTGCATGTCCATAGTTTAGAAATCGCTTAATCGCTGACTCCTTTAGGTTCGACCCTTGGAATACTTCGGTGTTCCATTAGACATTATGAATATTACAACTGACACTGTATGCTTGCAATTAAAACTACACTTTTAAATTATTTTATAAAAATTTTTTTTTTTTGTGCAAGCGGTCAAGTTGTTGGCACCATTGTCGGGGAGTCGATGCTTGATTAAGTGATTTTTGTTTATGTACATGCTTCCTAGGGAGATAATTGATAAAAGGTAAGCTTATAGATACAACATTTTTCTTTATTTCTCATAATTGAATATTCATTGTCTTTATTAGAGAATTTGTACAATTTTTTTATTTGATTTGATTTGATTCTTTTATTTGTTTTAGGGAATTAAGCTTCCTTGCAGAGGAAAAAACCTTCGATTAGGCTAAGAATGACATCTTTACTTGACACAATGTGGTATGATTAGAGTTGGTTATAGCCTAGTATAACTACACAATATGTTGGCATCACGCACTTCGAGCTTAATCCGTCTCTGATATCTTGGGTTGTATCCAATCTTCGTAGGTTCGAACATATTTGTAGCACTGTTAATTACAAAAGGGTTCTGAATAAGACAATCTGATTACTTCTATTTCTATTTGCACTCGAAGGAAAAGCAATGGAATGATTGGATATGTTACCTCCATATAGCATTACTTCACGGGAAGAATTTCTTCAATTATTTTTAAAGTGGAAAATTTCGATGACCACACTCACTACATACGAAAAATTGTTTGAGTTTAAGTAAAGAAGTATGAAGACATTAGGCCAATCTTGAGAGAAGCACTGAGTCTAGGAATAGGGAAAGTAAAGGAGTTGTCAACACCAATGGGAGCTACACCCATAGAAAAAGAATTGTCAAAAGAATCAAAAGAGAATAACATTGAATGATTTTTCGGTGTTGAAAAACTGGAATCTATGAAAACTGAATAACCCAAGGAGCGTAGGGAAATCTCATTTTTGAGTGGAAAGGTACTGTCTATTGATGATGATGGTTTGGAATCCCAAGAAGACACTGAGGTCCAACTCAAAAGTGAGTGGGTAAATCAGTTGGATTGGTAGAGGCATTGTAAAGAACCGTTGGAACCTTTCAAGGATGGGTGTAACACCCCAATTTTTGGGGCCTTGAGTCTGGGTTGAGGTACAAGACGGCCCGAATAAATGGGATGATTTAATTTTTTTATTATTTAATATGTTTAGTTTATTAATTAAATAAATTATGAAGGGTTTATGGTGTGGGAAAAAGTCTGGGGCTCGGCCCATAGCTTTAGCAAAATTCTTAAATTTTGCCTCTTAAGGAAATCTGGGCATAAGGCCTTAAAAGTAAGTTGGGCAAAAACTGGGCATAAAGGAATGCCTGGCCCAGTGGTTAGGCATGCTGGTCAGCAAGAAGGAAGGCCGAGGTTCGATTCCCAGCGTGCGTAAACATGTTTTCAAGTTAAGGGCTGTCGCAGGCAGGCCTTAAGAGTTGTTGGGGCTAACTCATGTCGCAAACAAGCGCCTAGCCCAGTGACTAAGCACGTTAGGAGGGCGTGGGAGGTGCCCGGGTTCAAGGCACGACGCGCGCAAATGGTTGTTTTTTTATTAGTATTCAGGTTGCAGTTAAAATAGGGCTTAAGAGGCGTTGCGAGCATAATCTAGCACAAGGAGTGGCCGTGGCGCAGTGGTAGTAGCGTGCTGGGCACGCGGAGAGGGCAGAGGTTCGAGTCCTTACGTGGGTGAATTCTATTTTATTTTTAAAACGGGCCAGAACTGAAGCAGGTAAGGGTTATACATTATTGTGGCAGTATTATATCGAAAACAAGGTTGTGTCGCAGCGGCAAGCAGTGTAGCTGGGTGTTCTGGAGGTTGCAGGTTCGAGTAGTGTGGAAGGCGAAGTTCTCCTTTATTTTTAAGCAGACCTGAGCTTTAGCAGGTAAGGCTTATAATTAATTGTGACCCTATATTAGTAAAGAGAGAAGTGTGGTGTAATGGCCAGCAGCACGGGCGAAGGTACAAGGGCAAACGGAGGTCTAGGGTTCGAGCCTCACCTCGCGCACGGAAGGTTGGGTTTTGCTGCTCGCATGGGGAAGGAGTTGGAGTCTAATTAGGACTCTCTTAGCAGCGTGCTGAAGCGGTGCAAGGGGGTGGATAAGGCTACTAAACGGTGGGAAGGAGTTTGAATGAAATTCAAACTGTGCTAAGGGCTAAAATTAAGGAGCAAAACAAGGAATTTGAATATGGGAAGGATAGTGGTGCCGAAATAGAACTCATTCGGCTTTGGGCAATTAGATGCCGAAATAGCTCTCAAATTTTGGCTAGGATGAATTGTTTGTTTATTTTTTTCAGCTCAAATTCTCTTATCATATTTTTTTTATGTTCTTTTATCAACTTTCATTCCTTTTGATCCATCTTTCTTTTCTTCGCCGAAGCCTAAATCTTTTATTACTATTCTTAAAATTCTTTTCCTTTTCTTTTCTTCCACCGATCTCTCTCAAACCATTGCTAAACGATTATCCATCAAAAAGCCGAACCACACTACGTGATAGCTGACTTTACTCCTTAGTCGAATCCTCTATTCTTTTTCTTTGTTATTCTTCTATTTTCTTCTTAAACCGAAATAAGCATACCTAAGAATAAGTTCTAAATTTCGAATCACCAGATCTGTTCTCTCCTTGTATTTTAGGGATTTGATCTACAACAAATCTGGAATAGGAAGGTACTTCGGAACGTTTCTGGCAAGTAGATCCTTGGTAAGTGCTCAGATCTTTCTGTCCATTCGTTATTCTGAGTTTATTATGAAAAGCCGACAAGCTCTTAATCACTTAGGGAGACTGTCGTTTTAGACTAAAGGCTTTAATAGCCTCTTATTTTGTTTTCATATGTATTTAGTATGGATTTAAGGACAAGCAATCAGGGAGCATAGAGGGTTGACACTATTGGAGCATCTAGATCTGGTAGTTGGAGATCGATAAAGGTAAGGGTTAAAGATATGGACTATGGCCGAATATGGTAAGGGTTTGATGTGTTAAGTTGTTATCGAGTTTTAATCTAATGTTATAGTAATCGATTGAAGGCTGCTCGTGTGTGGAACTCGTCAGCGCTTCGACGTAAAACAGGTGTGTAAACGACACCCACTTATAGACTAGATCGGCAAAAGCTGAAAAGCTGAAACGCCGAAGAGTTGGCATTTTATGCACTTGCGAGCGTGTGAGCGCTCGTGAGATAGTTTGTTTGTTAATCCTGGTAATCTCAAGCGGTAAGATTGCAGAGTCCGCAATTTCGTGTACTTCGGTATATTTGGGCTTAATGGTCCGAAATCGGGTTAATGGGCCAACGGGCCCAATTCGGTAAGAACGCTCGGTAAGTGTTTCTGTTAATACGTTAATGGCTGTAATATACATGAAAACCCTAAAATAGTAAACTTACTAGAATACCCCTAAGTATGAAAATTACCATTATACCCCTAGGTGCAAAATGACCATCATACCCCTTGGGTTAATTCTGTTTGAAACACATGATATTCTGTTTTTGTATGCTATATGCCATGACATGCATATCTATTGCATGGGATTTGGGATCTATTGATGGAGGAAGCGTTCTGGTGGCTATGCCATAAATATCTGTTTCTGGTGGCTATGCCACAAATATCTGTTCTGGTGGCTCTACCACAAATATCTGTATCTGGTGACCCTGACACAATATTTGTTATGGCAGCCATACTGTAAATTCTGTGACGTGTAGTGGATGGGTGGGTCGAGTTGTCTCCCTACATGGTGTAAGGTTGGTACAGGGGTGTATACGGATGGATATGGGTTGGGTTTCTGCATACATGCATAATATATGTTCTGTTACTATAATGGGCTTAAGGGCCACATTGATTTCTGATAAGGCTTAGGCCCAGTAAAGCTTGAACTGATTTAGGCTCTAGTTGGGTTTACTTTACACACTGAGTTTTCCAAACTCACCCCTTAATTTCCTCCATGCAAGTAATCCTCAACCATAGTGGAATTGGAGCCGTGAGGGATTCAGAGTGGCCACATGTTCTGCAAATTCGCTTTTCTTCATGTGTTTTGATCAGCACTTACTTATTTTAATTGTTTTGGGTTTTTAAGTTGTAACAAGGCAGCTTTATTTATTTTTAATTGTTCTTAGTATGTTTTGTTAGCCTAGAGATGATATTGTTTTGATTGTTTGGAGTTGAATAGCTCTAGGGCGCGTTTTAAAAAGGTTACTTGATTTCAAAATATCGCGTTAACAAAGCAAAGCTTCCGCAACGAAAACGTTTTCAAAATTAACAACCTTTTCAAATAGTTTTAAACAAATGGGTTTTCCCTGAACAATCACTCAGTTAAAGTGTTGCAATGGTTGTGTGCATGTCTAGGATTGGATCCGTGGAGAGCTGGGTACTTAAGCAGTCTAATTGACTTACCTCCTCTTTTCTGGCATCCTCCCTGGTGCACAGCTTCCATTCACTTTAATCTATAACGAAGATATTCTTTAACCACTAAGAAAGACTTTAGATAAAACATGACTTTTCTAGTAACGCTACAATGTGACACGCCGGATTCGGTCATAACATCTGGACCGGGTTTGGGGTGTTACATTTAGTGGTATCAGAGTAAACTTGCAACAACTCGGCTGTGGATCGAGTCCGAAAAGCTTTTCAAAAAACTTTACTAAACTTAGGCCCAAGAAGGGTATTTTGGAAACGGTTTTGGAAAGTTCTTTTCAAAGATATTTTACAAGGTATACATGTTTTAAGGTTCAATCGTAAAATGGTTTAAGTTTTTCTGGGTTTTCAAATTTGATAATCAAGAAGAAGTGGCACATCAATCCCCTACACCAAGTCTGTAAGTATTTCTGTTACTCATACTACACTGTATTAAGATATTACTATAGAGGCCATATCATGACACTATAGCTAGGGCAATACTAAAAACCCTAGAATACTGAGACTGTAGCTAGGCTATGATTCTGTGAAAATAGAAACTTTAAAATACTATCTCAGCATAAAACATATGAATAAGTACTAAAATTATTGAATCGAGGCCTTGGTAGTTATTTGATACGTATACCGGTAATGTAGAGTATTGATATGGATTCTGAGGGTAAGCAAAGTCTGCCAACTTCGGGCAGCAGTAACTCAGAGCTTGGTACCGAGACATTGGCCGAGATAGTAAGGAAAGTGGTAGAAGAGGTATTAGAGACCAAGGTTAAGGAAATTAGGGAAACGCTTCAAGCAGGGTGCTTGGAGTGTAAGAAGAGGAAGGATTCTAGTTTTCAGAAGATCGAGCCTCATTCTATAAAACATGTTAAGACACGACCAAACTTTCCAACCTGCAAGAACTGCAACGGGCGTCATCCGGGTGAATGCCATAGGAAGACAGGAGCATGCTTTAGATTTGGGTCCAAGGAGCATCGAGCTCAGGATTGCCAAGCTTATTCTATTTAAGTGTGTGTTACGAGTTGTATGCGTGTTTGATAAATGTTTCTTTACTTTGGTAATTAGATGTTCTGGGTCTTACTAAGAATTATTTTTAATCAGAGTGCGCAGTGAAAGCATAGTGGTTTGACTTGAGTAATACGGTTAGTTGATAGTTGGAAAATTTCGATGACGAAATTTCTTTAAGGGGAGTAGAGTTGTAACGCCTTAATTTTTAGGCCTGGAAGTATTGGGCCTTGAGTTTGGGTTCGGGTAGAAGACGGCCCGAATAAATGGGATGATTTAATTTTTTATTATTATTATTTAGTATGTTTAGTTTAGTAATTAAATAAATTATGAAGGGTTTATGGTGTGGGAAAAAGTCCGGGGCTCGGCCCATAGCTTTAGCAAAATTCTTAAATTTTGCCTCTTAAGGAAATCTGGGCATAAGGCCTTAAAAATAAGTTGGGTAAAAACTGGGCATAAAGGAATACCTGGCCCAGTGGTTAGGCACGCTGGTCAGCAAGAAGGAAGGCTGGGGTTCGATTCTCAGCATGCGTAAACATGTTTTTAAGTTAGGGGCTGTTGCAGGCAGGCCTTAAGAGTTCTTGGGGCTAACTCATGTCGCAAACAAGCGCCTGGCCCAGTGGCTAAGCACACTAGGAGGGCGTGGGAGGTGCCTGGGTTCAAGGCACGGCGCGCGCAAATGGTTGTTTTTCTTTTTAGTATTCAGGTTGCGGTTAAAATAGGGCTTAAGAGGAGTTGCAAGCATAATCTAGCACAAGGAGTGCCCATGGCACAGTGGCAGCAGCGTGCTGGGCACGCGGTGAGGGCGGAGTTCGACTCCTTGCGCGGGCGAATTCTATTTTATTTTTAAAGCGGGCCAGAACTGAAGCAAGTAAGGGTTATAAATTATTGTGGCAGTATTATATTGAAAACAAGGTTGTGTCGTAGCGGCAAGCAGTGTAGCTAGGTGTTTTACAGGTTGAAGGTTCGAGTGGTGTGGAAGGCGAAGTTCTCCTTTATTTTTAAGCAGACCGGAGCTTCAGCAGGTAAGGCTTATAATTAATTGTGACTCTATATTAATAAAGAGAGAAGTGTGGTGTAGTGGCCAGTAGCACGGGCGAAGGCGCAAGGGTGGACAGAGGTCTAGGGTTTGAGCCTCACCTCGCACACGGAAGGTTGGGTTTTGCTGCTTGCGTGGGGAAGGAGTTGGAGTCTAATTAGGACTCTCTTAGCAGCGTGCTGAAGCGGTGCAAGGGGGTGGATAAGGCTGCTAAACGGTGGGAAGGAGTTTGAATAAAATTCAAACTGTGCTAAGGGCTAAAATTAAGGAGCAAAACAAGGAATTTGAATATGGGAAGGACGGTGGTGCCGAAATAGAACTCATTCGGCTTTGGGCAATTAGATGCCGAAATAGCTCTCAAATTTTGGCTAGGATGAATTGTTTGTTTATTTTTTTCAGCTCAAAGTTTTATGTTCTTTTATCAACTTTCATTCCTTTTGATCCATCTTTCTTTTCTTCGCCGAAGCCTAAATCTTTTATTACTATTCTTAAAATTCTTTTCCTTTTCTTTTCTTCCACCGATCTCTCTCAAACCATTGCTAAACGATTATCCATCAAAAAGCTGAACCACACTACGTGATAGCTGACTTTACTCCTTAGTCGAATCCTCTATTCTTTTTCTTCGTTATTCTTCTATTTTCTTCTTAAACCGAAATAAGCATACCTAAGAATAAGTTCTAAAATTCGAATCACCAGATCTGTTCTCTCCTTGTATTTTAGGGATTTGATCTACAACAAATCTGAATAGGAAGGTACTTGAGCGTTTACGGCAAAGTAGATCCTCGGTAAGTGCTCAGATCTTTCTGTCCATTCGTTATTCTGAGTTTATTATGAAAAGCCGACAAGCTCTTAATCACTTAGGGAGACTGTCGTTTTAGACTAAAGGCTTTAATAGCCTCTTATTTTGTTTTCATATGTATTTAGTGTGGATTTAAGGACAAGCAATCAGGGAGCATAGAGGGTTGACACTATTGGAGCATCTAGATCTGGTAGATGGAGATCGATAAAGGTAAGGGTTAAAGATATGGACTATGACCTAATATGGTAAGGGTTTGATGTGTTAAGTTGTTATCGAGTTTTAATCTAATTTTATAGTAACCGATTGTAGGCTGCTCGTGTGTGGAACTCGTCAACGTTTCGTCGTAAAACAGGTGTGTAAACGACACCTACTTATAGACTAGATCGGCAAAAGCCGAAAAGCCGAAACGCCGAAGAGCTAGCATTTTGTGAACTTGCGAGCGTGTAAGCGCTCGTGAGATAGTTTGTTTGTTAATCCTGGTAATCTCAAGCGGTAAGATTGCAGAGTGTGCAATTTTGTGTACTTCGGTATATTTGGGCTTAATGGGCCAAAATCGGGTTAATGGGCCAACGGGCCCAATTCGATAAAAACGCTCGGTAAGTGTTTCTGTTAATACGTTAATGGCTGTAATATGCATGAAAACCCTAAAATAGTAAACTTACTAGAATACCTCTAAGTATGAAAATTACCATAATACCCATAGGTGCAAAATGACCATTATACCCCTTGGGTTAATTCTGTTTGAAACACATGATATTCTGTTTTTGTATGCTATATGCCATGACATGCATATTTGTTGCATGGGATTTGGGATCTATTGATGGAGGAAGCGTTCTGGTGGCTATGCCACAAATATCTGTTACTGGTGGCTATGCCACAAATATCTCTGCTTCGTGGCTCGCCACAAATATCAGATATCTGTGACCCCGCCACAATATACGCTTACGCGACCATGCTGCAAATTCTGTGACGTGTAGCGGATGGGTGGGTTGAGTTGTCTCCCCACATGGTGTAAGGTTGGTACGGGGGTGTATACAGATGGATATAGGTTGGGTTTCTGCATACATGCATAATATATGTTCTGTTACTGTAATAGGCTTAAGGGCCACACTGATTTCTGATAGGGCTTAGGCCCAATAAAGCTTGAACTGATTTAGGCTTTAGTTGGGTTTACTTTACACACTGAGTTTTCCAAACTCACCCCTTAATTTCATCCATGCAGGTAATCCTCAACCATAGTGGACTTGGAGCCGTGAGGGATTCGGAGTGGCCACATGTTCTGCAAATTCGCTTTTCTTCATGTGTTTTGATCAGCACTTACTTATTTTAATTGTTTTGTGTTTTTAAGTTGTAACAAGGCCGCTTTATTTATTTTTAATTGTTCTTAGTATGTTTTGTTAGCCTAGAGATGATATTGTTTTGATTGTTTGGAGTTGAATAGCTCTAGGGCGTGTTTTAAAAAGGTTACTTGATTTCAAAATATCGCGTTAACAAAGCAAAGCTTCTGCAACGAAAACGTTTTCAAAATTAACAACCTTTTCAAATAGTTTTAAACGAATTTAACAACCTTTTCAAATAGTTTTAAATGAATTGGTTTTGCCTGAACAATCACTCAGTTAAAGTGTTGCAATGGTTGTGTGCATGTCTAGGATTGGATCCGTGGAGAGCTGGGTACTTAAGCAGTCTAATTGACTCACCTCCTCTTTTCTGGCATCCTACCTGATGCACAGCTTCCATTCACTTTAATCTATAACGAAGATATTCTTTAACCACTAAGAAAGACTTTAGATAAAACATGACTTTTCTAGTAACGCTACAATGTGACACACCGGATTCGGTCATAACGTCTGGGCCGGGTTTGGGGTGTTACAATGGGTCCAAAAAAATGACACCGTCTATAATTAAATCGCCAGAGTTAAAATTAAAACCCTTTTTTGAGGGTTTAAAATACGAATATCTAGGGGAGAATAATACACTGCCGATTATCATCTCGACCTGCTTAACTTCGAAAAGAGAATTGGCTTTGCTTCAAGTGTTAAAGGCTGATATGAAAGCCATTGGGTGGACTATAGCTAACATAAAGGGCATCAGTTCATCTCTTTGTCAACATAAGATCTTTCTGGAGGAGGGAACGAAACCTATGGTTGATGCTGAATGGAGGTTAAATCCTACTATGAAAGAGGTTATGAAGAAGAAATTGACAGTTAGATGTTGGAATTGTTTATGCCATTTTAGGTAGTGAATAGGTTAGTCCAATGTACTATGTTCTGAAGAAAAGGGGGATAACTGTAGTCTCCAATGAGAAGAATAAGCGGAACGACAAAAGTGTACAAGTGTACACGATCGTTGACAAGTAATAAAGTGATAAGTATAGAGTATCATCTCCAGAGGGATTGTATAAGCAATTCTTTGTGAAAAATTAAAACTTAAACAACTTAGTGATAAAAAATAATGTTGCTTAAAATGGGATGTAAACAAATAAGAGTGCATTAACTAATTTAATTAACTAATAGTTACCTAAAAATGTAAATTAAAAAAAACACATAAAATTATGCAATTATTAAGAGTTATCACAATAGCATGCTTGTGTTAGAATAATCATTCTTCCTAGCTCAGAGTTATCCACACTATTAAAATCTGTTATGGAGATTCCATAAAAAATTGATCATTTACTAACCTTATATAATTTGAGTAAAAATATTAAACTTATATAATTACTAAACCTATCTCACATATTTCAATGTTTAATAGACTTAAAATTTCATAAGCAAAACATATTACAAGGTTATGTAAGGTAATAATAGTTTTGGTATTATTACAAATTTAATCCCTACATAATTAAACATACACCACACAAGAATCTTGTCAATTAATTAAAACCTTGTTTAGTTAATTAATTAATTCATTTCTTCACATTAGACATGCAGAAGAAACTTAATTATGATTTTACTTGCATGAATAAACAGATCAAAATCACAGACACTTTTTAACAAAATTGAATAAAAGAAACTACGAAAATTAGATCATTCTAACAAGTATTTAAGCAATCATGATTATATTGAAAATCAAATACTCAGTTGTAATCATGTTTATGAATTAAGCAAAAACAAAAGATCAAAAGGGAAGAATAAACTCTAGCTGATTTTGGAAGATCTCCGATGCATAGACTGCTTACTCTTTCTTTCATTCTTCTTTCTTTTCGTCACAACTAAGCCATGATACTATCAATATGGCCAAATAAGTTTGCTCTCAAACCTTGCAAAACTCTTTTTCAAGTGGATGAAATATAGGAAATGGAAAGGAGAAAAAAAAAGAACAAATGAATGAATAATGGATGAATAATGAGTGAATTGGATGATGAAATGAAAGGCAAGGCAAGGCCCTATTTATACTAGATAGGGATGGCTAAAAATAGCATTTAGGAGCCTTAATTTTCTCCTTCAAATTTTTAGCCTTGATTGAAGCAAGAAGAGGTTGAATGGTTTACTAAATTTAGTTTGGTGCTTGGAAAGGGGAAGCTTAAAAAGTGGAGGGGTTGGAAATGTTTTGTGGAGAAGTCTAAGGATTATTTTATAAATATTCTTAATCAACTTTGGATGTTGATTTGGGGTAAGAGAATGGATGATTTTGGCTACTCTTGGGCTTGTGATCCTTTCCTCCTCAATTGGACGCTTTGGGTCTCTTCTTTTGCATCAGGCTATACAATTTCATCAACCCAATTTTTAATTGGATCAAATGAATTTTTAGAGAGTCCAAGAATGTTAATTTGGGGTGTCCATGACTTTATAATAGTCAGCTTTCTCTTTTATGACCAATGCTTCGAAGATGCTTAAGCAATTTGGTCTTCCAAGGTGACTCTAAGACTGATTTTTCTTTCGTTGCATAAAATTGCTTTAAATTGGAAAAAAATTGTAAGTTTAGCATAGAAATAGTTTAAAATATAATTTGGTCTTTTATTTTTTCCAACTTAGATATTTTGTAATAAAATTATAAGAATATGCTAAAAAGAACTTGGAATTTGCAAGAATTGTTGGTCAGAAAGTGCTAAAAAAGTCTATATATTTTTGAGTTTCTAAACCCCAAACTTAATTCATTGCTTATCCCGAGGAATGCTAACTTACAAAAGAAGTCAAATTTTTAGATATTCCCTTCAGAAAATCAATCTATCCCATAGTTATGCATTTAGTGAAGTTATGCTAAAAAAATGAAAATTTTGTTACTATGCAACTTTAGTATATATATTGTTCAATTATCTTCAATTATTAACATGCTAACAAAAATATGAACTAAATGCCTTCTCCTAATTAATGTGTACTTAGTCTCTTCCAATCAATTTTTATTTCCCTTAACTAGGCTAAGTAGCAATCCTAAGGTTTAAATTATGCCTTTTCATATGTTGAATTCAATTATTTCTCTCCACTAATGTAGTAGACATAGCAATTTAAATCAATGTCTTTTGAAAGGTTATAATGGGGCTAGGTTTTAGGGTAAGGAAAAAAGAGAAAGTCATTTAAAGCTTAAGTACCCCTGACTCAGCTTACCTTAGGTCTCTAAAAATATAATCGTCCCCGTGACTACCCAAATTTTCTTTTCTTAATTTTTGGAACCATATCCTCATTTCACCTCAGTTCATAACAACTAAGGTTTTTTTAACCCCAATGATAATGGCACTCTTTTTTAGCATAAAATCACTTTTTACATTTTAGGTACCTACTACTTTTTCTTGAACTCCTCCAAACTTAAACATAGAGAACATTTTAAAATAAGTTGAGACTAACATAGAGAACATTTTAAAATAAGCTGAGACTAAGGTTTGGTGAGAAAAAATCAAGATGAGTAATTTTCAAATAAGGGATGGTTCATTTTAATGTAAAGACTAGAATAGGTTATTTGGCTCAAAAAGTGGTCTTAAGGGACAAATTTTAATAAGGTAGGCTCAAAAGGCTTCAACGATCCAAACAAAAATTTGCCTAAATCATTTTTAAATTGCCATGCCTTCTAGGATTTCGCTTCAAGAAAGTTATTGAATTAATTCTAAAATCTTAAACCTTTATGCCTACCGAGTTCTATCAAGGGAAGAAATTTTCAAGGTTGATTTATACACATTTATTAAGATAAACATTTTTTTTCAAAGTTAAGCTAACATAAAAATAATTGAAATAATAATTTCTATATACGAAAGCTAACATAATTAGACAAATTTAAATTTTTGAGAAAAATGTACTTAATCATAACTTGATGAAAATTTTTAATTTTCCTCAAAAATCTCATAAAAAGTTATAATTTTCGAGATCCCAAAAAAAAAAATTTAATTCCTGCCCCCCCCCCCCCAACTTAAGAGGAACAATGTCCTCATTGTTTAAGATGTAAGATATAAGGAATAAAAATAAAGAAGTGAATGGATATTGCACACCAGGTAGGATCCTAGGAAAGGGAGGTGAGCCAAATTTGACTGCTTAAATGCCAAACCTTTCCTTGACAAATCCAATTTAGACATGTGTATATCCGTTACCACATTTCTTATTTTTTTCTATAATTTTTAACTTTATTAATGATTCCAACTTAATGTTTATTATGTGAGAAATAAAAATAAAAATAACTTATAAAAAGAAACTAAAATTTAAAGTAACCTAAAAGAAAAGAAAAGTAAAGACCCCCACTTTTATTTATTTGTAGACCCCTCAGTATACGACATAGTTTTTGCTTTATCGTTTTGGTCCTTGTTTAAGTCGTCTTGTTCCTTCCTCGAAAGTGGAGTCCATGGCTCAAATATAAAGTAGGAAAATTTAGGCACAAAAACAAACGGATTATGAAATATTTTCTTAAATGCATCTCTGATCGAATCATCTTGTATTTTTGCATATCTCTAATAAGCTTGTTGCTGCCAATGCATGTGCTGCAGCATATCCATTATAGCAGACTGTTCACTTCGTGGAATGGTGCTAGACGAAGGGACTCTAAGCATCAGAGCTACCATCTCTAGATCACGAATCAATTCAATCTATTCTACGAAGTCAGAAGATTTAACTAGCTCCACTGGTTCTGGTTCCATTGGTTCTGTGAGATCTGGGCCCTGGGGTTCCTCTTTCTCAGTATCATCAATCGGTTCAAGTTGCTTTTGTAAAATAATATCACTTACTACTCTCACAATATCCCGGTCAGTGATCGTTCCTTGATTATACCTTGTCATTTTTACATCTGAATGGATACGAGCTTGCAAACACGATATTGTTATCAAAGAAGGAAAATAAGTTGAACCAGAACATCTTACAACATAGTCTCGAATATCTTTCAGGATAATTTTCCCCACGTTAATAGTCTTTGTTGTCATAATTGCACCCTAAAGCTTTTTTAAAAAAACTGAGGAGAAAGAAACTTAAAGCGCGTCTAGCAGGACACGTTTTCATTTGACGTGATAGGAAAGCGAGACTTGCTAGATGCGTTTTCTCTTTCTCTCTTCAAAATTATCCTATTTCCCTAAATATTCCAGAAACCGACCCATTTCCTTAATTTTTTTTCTAAATTGGCCTTTTTATCTAATTGACTCGTTACTTTTATTCATTCTATACCATTTTTGTAAAAAAAAGTAAAAAGAAATTAGTTAAATTAATATAATTTCAGTTTTTGTTATAAAATAAAAAAATATGAATGGAATAAAAAAATGAGAAAAAGAAATAAAATATTTTAAATACTAAAAAAATTGGATTTTTATATTTTTCTAATTCTTTTAAAACTAAAATCAAATTGACATGATATGTAAACATTAAGTGATAATTTTATTATCATGCTAATTTTAAAAGATGTTACATTATATTTCTATTAATAATCTAAAATGTTAATAATGATTTTGTAATTTTTATAACTAGATAAAAAATTACTAATAATTAAATAATTATCCTAAAATTTATTCTTCAAAATATAATTTTGTGATTAAAGTAAAGAAGAGTAAAATAAAAAAATTGGCGATGATCCTGTCTTTGTCAGTAAAATAAGGAAAAAAACACAATTATAAAACAGGAAAATAATTAAATAATTGATGAAAGAAAAAGAAAAGAAATGAAAATGATAGCTGTCTGAGGGTAGGTTGATGTAAATTAATTAAAAGAATAAGGCTATGCAATACGCATGGAATGCAGCATGGGACTTTTGGTTCTTTGCACTTAACTTTAATTACTATTTCAACTTTGTTTCATCACTTCATGCTTATTCATTCTTTTTATTTTATTTATCATTATTTTGTCAAATGAGAATTCAAAAGTATATATTAAAGATCAATGGTCCCCCTTCCTTCGTTCCCTATTTAATTTCATTTTTCTATTCTTCACATCACAACAAAATCTGAAGAGAAAATTCATTTTGGGTCCCTTAAATCTTAAGAGATATATTAATTTTTTTTTGGACTATAATTGTTTTAAATTTTTTTTATAATTTTTGTTATTACCATCTATATTTTGTGAAAGACCTAGATTTAATACTTATATTTTAATTTGATTAATTTTAAAATTTATTCTTGACCCAAACAATATCAATTAAATCTACTTAACTAAATTCAATTACTAGTCTTGTACTATGCATGTAGTTGTAGATTTGACACATATTCTCGAATTAGATCATTCTAAGTCTCTATACTTTTTAAATTTTAAAATTTTAGTCTTGATGCAAACCACAAATGTTAATCTATTAATTGAATTTTTAGTGAGTAATATGTGAACATAATAAGCTGACATGGCATTATACATAGGATAATTTATTTGGCATATTAGATTTCAGAAATAACATAACATAACTTAATAGATTTAATAATTATCGGTTGATGAGGGCTGAAATTTTAAAAATTGAAAAGATATGGACTAAAAATAAAATCCAAAATTTCTATAAAATATAGAGAGTATAACATAATTTAACGTAAATTATCAAATTGTAGATAAATTATTTTAGTTACTATTCTTTTTTGAGGTGAGGGTAAATACTATTTTGTTTTTTTCTTTTATCAAGGCGTTTGTATTGGAAAACCAAATTTATTTGTTTTAATTATCCAAAAGAGCACAATGAACTGCCAAAGAAAGTGAGAAAATGAATAAATAAATAAGTAGCATATGGGTTGCCTTGTGATTAACTCTTAACCCCCCCTCCCCCCCCCGGCCCAAAAAAAAAAAATGCTCATCCCTAGGGGGAATCCACCTTTTCTAGAACCGCTTTTTATTTTATCTGTATTTAAACTAACATAATAAAATATCATAATATAAGAATTTTTTTTAAATATAATGAAAATCGAGTAATTTTGAAAGTAAATAGGCATGTTTGTTTTTATTTTTTAATTTTCAACTTTAGTTATTGATATTTAATTAACACGAATGTTATCTTTAAAATAACTTTGCAATTATTAAAAATAAAAAGTTTAGTGCACGGATAATTATGGGGAGGATCTTGAATTTCGCGTTCAGATCTTTGAAAGCAACATTCTGAAGTTGCTTTTAAATTTACGGAAACAAATTTTGGGATTCTCATTAAAATATCTTATTTACTTTGACATTTTAGAATAATAATAAATTTAAATTTATTATTAAATATATAATTTAATACATAAACTTTAATTTAGTACAGTTATATATGTAAAATTTTTATTATGATATAAGCATATATATGAAACTAGGGGTAAAGCAAGAAACTTTTATTGGGGCAGAATTAAATTGTATGTTTTTACAATAGTAAAAATATAATTTCATAATTTTAATAACATATATTTTTATAATTTTTAAAAAATTAGATCAAATTTTTTTTCATTTTTGGGGAGCGAAAATACATTTTTACAAATACTAATTTAAAATTTTATAAATTATAAAAGGACCTAAATGAAATTTTTTCATTTTAGGGGTTGGGGCCATTGCTAGCACCTTGGCTCTGTATGAAACTTATTTTTAATTCAACTAAACACATTTAAAGAAATAGTTGCATCGATTTATTTTTCTATATAATAAATATGATTATTTGTGTATACAATATGTAAACTTAAAATGACATTATATCGATACTTGTTTTAGTAGTTTGTGAAAATTGAATCAAGTCAAAATTAAATATACAAAATTACACAAAACCAAAGTTCATTTATAATATTACACATTGAACAAAAATTTATGTATTAGTTTTCTTTCTATGTGTTACACGTAAACATACACATTTATTTTTAAATTTAATAAAACTTGTATATTTCATACAATTTGTGAACTCGATTTTGTTTTAAATATTTTTATTCAATTGTATCTAGATGAACATACTACCAGTTATAAAACAGAGATTGACACAAAAGTTGGCTTTTTTACCAAATTAATTTAAAAAATAAATATTTACAAAAATGACCCAATTTCAAAAACAATGACAAGCATGACTTGAAATGAACAGTGGAGGTGGAGCCGACACCCCCATGGTTGGCATCCAAGTCAATCGTTCACCCATCATTAGCTACTGATTGCTGGGGGATTTAAAAAAAAAAAAATTTGTGCCAACACTATAATGGCTGACAATTATATGTATTTTTTTTTGAAATTCCTTTAAAACAATATAGGTATTCCATGATTTAAAAAAAGGAAAAAAATATTATTTTAATAGGTGCGGCGTTGAAGTGGCCGACACCAGTTCAAAATTAAAAAAAAAAATAGATTAATGAGGAAGAGAACTGCAGTCCAGTGGTGTCAGTTGGCTCGAGGGACGTTAGCGATGGCTAACTTCATAATGGAGTGAAGGTGGTGGCTGGGGTAAATGGAGAAGGAAGAAGAAGAGTAAAGAGGCTAGGGCAAATCAAAAAGGAAGAAAAAAAGTAAAGAGTGAAAAGAAAAAATAGAAATGGTTTACCTGCTTGAAATTACAAAAGAGATATTTGGAAATATGTAAAATTAAAATCTAATTGATTTGGTTTGACTAAATATACAACTAGATTTAACTATGGACTCAAGGAGAAAATTTGAGTTGTGTTTAGTCTTTTATTTTTGTATTTAAGATCTTGTATATCTAGATAAAAATATATCTATCAAAAATATAGACAATAGAATCGGCTCAATCCTTTTAGTAAAAGATTGGGCCGAGTTTAATTGCAATTCAACAAACCGACAGTAATTACTGGATTACAAAGTATCCATTGCTTCGAATTCAAATAACGAAAGATTCAAAATTTAAAAATTGTATCTAGAATGACTGGAAAGGTAGAAATAAGAGCATATATAATTTGATCATTATGAGAAAATCTAAAATCTTTGTAGATAAAACCAATCATTAGTACCCAACCTTGGGGCAAATAAAATCCTATACATAAATCTGTTAATAAAAGAATAGAAATAACTTTTATTGTGTTACTTAAATTATATTAGAATTCTTGAACCCAAGAGTTAAGAATAAGAAGTTCTTCATTCACCAAAATAGAATAGCCACTTAGAATAACAAAACAAATTAGATTGGTCAAGAAGTGTAAAATCGTATGGATACAATCCTCATTATGTAGCTTGATCAATTGGATCGTTTTATCTAGTTGTATATTTAGTCAAACCAAATCAATGATATTTTAATTTTACATATTTCCAAATATCTCTTTTCTAATTTCAAGCAGGTAAACCATTTCTATTTTTTATTTTTCACTCTTTACTCTTCTTCTTCCTGCCCTAGCCGTTACCTTCACTCTGTTATAAAGTTAGCCATGACCGACATCCCTCAACCCAACTGACACTGCCGGAGTGCAACTCTCTTCCTCCTTAATTTTATTAAAAATTTTGAACTAGTGTCGGCCACTTCAACGCTAGCACTGAAAATACGCACTGAAAATACAATTACTAACATAAATATGCACTGAAAATCAATTTGTCAATGAAAAAGTTAAGTCGTATCTCACATACATAATAACCTAAAATATGCCATATATAAATAAATACAATATATCTTATTAAATTATAATCAATGTGAAAATCTAATTCGTCAAAAGCAGTAATCAAATAAATCTTCAATAATGAATATATTTGTAGAGAACTTGTCTCAAACTCCTTGAAGATCTAATCTCTTACTTCAATAACATTAACAATCTTGATTGCATTAATAAATTGATCTTGTCACCAAACTCCTAATATATTTATTGCACAATATGCCTTTAGTAATAGACTTCTAAAAATACCTAAAGATAAGTAATTAAAATCTCGAACATTTTTTATTAAAACATGTCAATCAGATAAGGCAAGTTATAATGGCTTGTCAAATGTTCCTCCAATTGCAACTAGTATTGCATTTAATAGTTGTAACTACCACCAACAATCCCCTTTAGCATTTTTGAATAAAAACATTACATCACATCAAGTAAGGAGAAATCAACTTCACACTCCTCCTTAATCCATCCATTCAACTATGAATTTTAACCAAGGAATTAACTATTAATGTAAGATAACACAACATTAACAACCAAAACTCATAGAATTAAAATATCAAAATAAAGGTAAGGATATGTGAAGTAACAAAATATTTTAACAATTTCATGCCTTGAATAGAATAAAAAACCCACAAAGTATCATCATCCATATAAAAAAGAAATTTAAAAAAATGCCATCTGACACAACAAAAAACTTTAGTAGAAACAAAAACTAACAACCAACTATATTCCCCCTCTCTCTTTTTCCCTAAATTCACTCTCCTCTTTTTTTTACTTAAAAAATGCAAAGGCTTTAAAGACCCAAAGCAAGCATATTTTGCAATGGAGAGCTCAAGCTTGTTGACATTGGAGAAGCTTCCATTGTTGCTCATGGTACTAGATATTCATTCCAAGGAAACTGTTTTCCTCATCTAAGTGCTCAATAAGCCTAGCATGTGTTACACTTTAAACTTTGGCAGATGTTGAGTCATCTGCAACTAGGGAATAACTAGTGCAGACTTACCACCTTCATTAGTATCATTAGTAGAGTTATTCACTTATGTAGTTGCATCATGCTTCCTATTTTTCCACTTTGAGAATACTTTAACTCAGTTAACTTAGCCTCATTGTAATAACCCGATTTAGATCCTATTCAGAATGGTGGTTTCGGGACCACGAATCTGAGTCAAAAAATATTTTAAAAATATTTTATGTCTTTATTATGTGTGAATTTATATCTGTGAAATTTTTATATTTTAATTTTGTCATTTGAGTGCCCGATTTAATAAAAGGGGCTTAATCGCGTAAAATAAAAATTTTAGGTTAAATGTGAAAGTGCCTAATTGTTGTTGTCTTTATAATATGAAGTATTTATGTTGTAATTAGGCCATTGAATATATGAATAGACGGTAATGGCATGCATTATATAGTTTTATTATTAAATCACGAAGGTTATTATGGTAAATGGATAATAAAATGTAATTAAAATAAAACAAAACATAAAATGCATGCATTATCATCTTTTTGGCAGAAAGTTAAGAAGAAAAAGAAACCATTTTGAAGCTTTCAAGTTCGGCACTTTGATGTCTTAAATTAGGTATGTTCTTTGCTCGGTTTTTTTATAATTTTTACTTTTTTGATATCGTTGCAGTGTAATGTACAAAGCCCATGCTTAAATTTCTGATTTTGATGAATATATTAAGTTATGCCATTGATGAATAATTGAGATTTGTGATGTTAGATGATGAATTATGAAAGATATATTTTGGATTAATATGTTTTGTATTGGAATTTTTGATGATTTTGAGTAATTAGGGCTAAATTACAAAAATAATAAATTGAGGGACTAAAATGTGAAATAAATGAAATGTATGGACTTGTATGAGCATGGGTAACATTCCGCATAAGCATGGTGTGTGCAAATTTCGCATGTTTTGTGTTTTGTGTAATTTGGACTAAATTGTAAAAAGTGTAAAATGTTAGGGGAAAAATGGTAATTTTCCCATTTATGTGTTTTTGGACTAAATTGAATGAAATTATGTTTGGATGAGTTTAATTTGAATATTTTTAGATCAAGAACCAAAGAAATTGGATTTGGATCGGGAGAAAACCAAAATTGTCGAATAATTATCTCGTTCTGAATTTCGTTGTCCGAGGTAAGTTTATAAGAAAATAGATGATATTTATTTGATTAAATACGAACTATATATGCTGAAATAAATAATGTGATAGTATATATGTGGAATCCGAATATGTATAAGCTTGAAAGCTATGTGTACGATTTCGATTCGGTCGAGTTATGACGTCCAAAAGCCCGGTACGAACATTAGGAATAGTTAGGATACATATGTCATGACATAGGATTTTCAATATGTGTTCACATGTAAGACCATGTCTAGGACGTTGGCATTGATGTTTGATTACGTGTAAGACCATGTCTGGGACATCGGCATCGTATTTGATTCGTGTAAGACCCTGTCTGGGACAGTGGCATCGATATGTGATTACATGTAAGATCACGTCTGGGACGTTGGCATTGTACGATATGTGTGATTATCCGAGTATCCTATTCAATTCCAAACGGTCCAACAGGCAATGATAAGTTGTGATCGAATGTTTTGTGATCGAATGTGTAAATCAAGCTAAAGTGATCAGGTATGTGATAGTTGATTACCTATTTGAAAATAAGGTAAGTTGGTTATTTGAAATGTGATGCAAATTATACATGATGCTAATGGAAATATTTGTGTATTTGTGAAGTATATTCGGCCACATGTTATGTATAAGTATGTGATATTAAAGTTTGATTCATGAGTATGTGGATATGAGTGTATAAATATTTGGTTATATAATGATATTATGGCTTTGAAATTGAATGATACTTTGATAATAGATATATGCATATTCGGCCAAGATAAAGTTTATATATGAAAGTATATGTTGTATATGAAACTGTAAGCTTGAAATTAAATGTGATTATGATAGCATAAATTGGTTTAGTTAAATTGAGTTGATTATGTCATTGAGTTGTTTATTTGCTTATGACTTACTAAGCTGTGATAGCTTACTGTGTGTGTATGTTTGCTTCTGTTTTATAGATTTTGGAGACTAGTTACGGGCTCGGGGATTGTCAGCGAAGTCTATCACACTATCGACTATTTTCGGTACTTTATAAGTTTGAATTTGAACCTATGGCATGTATAGGCTAGATTATATTTGGTTAAGTCTGAAGTTGTGTATATATATTAAGCCATGCGAAAATGGCTAATATGTTATGTAAGTATATGAAGTTTTAGTTAAGTTTATATGTGTCATATCCATTGAAAATGGCTTGAGTAATGACGTAAATAATGGATGTGTTTTTTATTTGTGGTACATGTTTTGATAAGCTATGAGATGACTTTGATATATCTTGTGAATTTGGTTATTTGTTGCGGTTCATTATTGACATAAAATTTGATATATAATTCATCTTGTAAATTGGCTTGGAATTGGTAAATGATGTGCATTCATCTTCGGCTAATGATAGATAAATTAAATACATATGCATATGACATCTTTGTTTGTGGTTTGATATTTAAAGGTCAAGTTGATTAGTTTAATGTTTGATTTTTGTTATGTGCATAAAGTGTTAATGGAAAATTATAGAAGTAAAATGGCTACTTTGATTCGGTTACTTATTAGTAAATAATGACTATGTATTAGGTATGTTTGTTAGCTAAATGGATAGTCATAAAGTGACAAGTTGACATTTGTATTCGGTTATGCAATGGTAAATTTAACTTAAGATTGAATGGTTGAATTGGTATGACTTTAATGGTTAATTTTGATAGCCGAATAGGTGAGAAATGAATTGATTGTGTATTTGTAATCTTGTCATGATGCTAGTATATAAATTTTGGTATATTTTGATTTGGTAATTATGCTTAGAAATGGTTCATAGGTTGGTTGAATATATGATGGTTAGACACGTTATTTAGCTTGCGAATTAGTTATATATGATTTGACATTTGTGTTCAAAAAGGGTCCATATTGATATGGTAATATGTGCATGAATTTTTAATTTAAAAGAAGTATATTTGACCATGTTGTAATGTTAGCTACTATCTTTTATGCTAATGAATATTATACCATGTGATATGGGGTGATATGGTATAATATGCAAATGTACATAGATATGTAAAATGGTGCGTTTAGTATTTAGTCAAAGAAGTGAATTTGCACTAGTGGATGCCTTATTGTAAGCTTGATTTATGAATTGAAATATGATTAATTATAACTTAGGTATTCGAATGTTATAGAATTGATGGCCATATAGTTCGAACTTTGTAATTTTGAAACATTTGCAAATTTTGGTTTTGATGTATAATAGCTTGGTTCGAATACTTGAATAGGCTGATGATATTGATGTAATTGAATTATAAAGCATGATTAATTTTAATTAGTTAAATTGTTTACATATGCACATATGATTTATATCAATCAGTAAATCGTTGCTATTTGAGTGTGAGAATTATTGGAAAGAAGTTGATATACCTTTGTACATGTAATGTATTATATGAATGTACTGAGCTATGTTTTGTCCAGTAATACCTCGTAACCCTGATCTGACGACGGATACGAGTTAGGGGTGTTACACTCATAAGCCGATTCCTTTTCAACAACGAGGATTTAAAATATGAGGGTATAAAGGGTAAAGCAAGCTTTATGTCCTTAGTTTTTGCATGCTTGGTTATTAATAATTCACTAAGATTAAAATGAATGAATGATACTACCTTATACAGTAAGACAACCATTTTCTTTGTTACCATATTACTCTAATTGTTAAGGAGATATTTTATTTTTGTTATAGCCTAAAGAGTAGCATAAGTAGGTTCAAGTTCCGATGCTTTAAAGTCTTGTCCCTGAGGTTATGTTGTTCGAACATTGCTAGTCAACTTAAAAGTAAGTAAATCACCCTCTACTATAAAATTCACATTATCTCTACCCTAATGACGGAAAAAAATGCTTACCATTCCTAGTTTGAAATGAAAATAACAACCTCTTACATAGTCCTCGATATAATGTTGATGATTTGGATCCTAGATAGACTTCTTTAGGTTCGAATAAAACTCTAGAACAACCTTCACAAAAGGCTTGGAATAAGCCACTAAGGTGAGAACTTGGTTTTACTCCAAGAAATTTTCAATTCCATTATTGTAAAATACATTCTCCTCAATGTTTTTGTAACACCCCATATTCGTAACTCTAGCCGGGACGGAGTATAAGACATTACCTACTTAATCATGTACATGCAACTCGCTTTAAGTCACCGAAATTTGGTCCAATTTAAAACTTTTTCAATCTCTACTTTAAAGCTCTCAATATGGGTCTACGAGACCCAACTCAACCATTGGAAACCATTCAGAATCCCTCTGGGTTCTTATCCAATCTATGAAATTTTGCATTTAAAACAGGGCATACGCCCGTGTGGAAAAGTGACACGCCCATGTGGCAATCCTCACATGGCCGTGTTGATGACCCATGTGTCACACACGGCCTAAACACCTAGGGACACGCCTGTGCCCCTTACCTGTGTTGCCAATTTATTTACACAATTTTACAAAATTCAAGTGCAAACTTCACACAGCTTGGACACACGCCCGTGTCCCTGGCCCGTGTTGCTCACACGACCTCGACAAGCTCGTCTGAAAAAACTTGGGTATTCTGTTTCTGACGTCAGCACACCCAACAAGCCACATGGCCATAGCACATGCCAGTGTGCTAGGCCATGTCCCCCCACGGCTGAGACACATGGCCGTGTCTCCGCCCGTGTGGTTACTACCATGCATACTAACTTGAAAGTTTTACGTGCAGGGGACACACGGCCTCATCACACACCCATAGGGCTGACCGTGTGTCACACACGGCCTAGACACAAACTCGTGTGCCTACCCGTGTGGACAAAATAAGGCTATTTACCAAGCCTATTTGCCACCCCTATCTGCATAATCTAAAACAATTCAACCAACACCAATTCTAGTCTATACCTTACCACCAAATTAGCTACAACAGACATTCTTTCCTAAGGCAAAATACTCAACCAAGGAAATATCATATTGCATATAATCAAAATGAGTAATAGACAATATCAAGACCAAAAGAAAAGTATGGGACTTATCCCAAGCCTACACATTAGGCCAATGCTTAAGGACACAAAATGATCAAGTCTAAGTCCTATACATGCCATATTCAAAAATATAAATCCAACTATACCGAAGGTTTCAGACGATAGTGTGATCGATATCTCTGACTCCAAATGATCTTTGAGCTAAAAAGGTGACACTATAAGAAAATGGAAAGGAAGGAGGGTAAGCATAAAGGCTTAGTAAGTTGCATATAAATAAACATACAACAACAATTCATCAATAATCATCATGCTCATAATACAAAGATAAGCATAGGTAGAGCTTACTCATTACCATACATACGAGTTATATGCTTTCTAATGAGCTCATTTCTCATACGTACCAATTTGGTACCTGTATCACTCGCAACATGATTATGTTTTCATTATTAACTCACATGTACATTTGCTCCATTGAACCATTCGACACATTGTCGGTCCTTTTAGAGACCTCAATCTAAGGGTAAGGTGCCGATGTTATGTCCCAGACATAATCTTACACTGGCTCACATCTCAAGTCGATGCCATGTCCCAGACACGGTCTTACACTGACTATCTTTATTGAAGCCGATGCGTGTTCCTGACACGTCTTACTCTAGCACTCATCTCAATACTGATGCCATGTCCCAAACATGGTCGTACACTGGCTTCCATAATGTGGCCGATGCATGTCCCAAACATGTCTTACTCTAGCTCACATAAATGACCCAATTGTCACAGCTAAAATATTCGGTGTATTATCTAATGTTTTAAGGGGAGTTCTATCATCTCATTATCTTCATGCAATCTCAATACGAAATCAAGCAATTTATGCCATATCTATTCACTGACAACGGAAACACATATATTAATAATATAGTTGTATTATTTACGGATAACTTACCTCAGTTAACAAAATGTACTCGACTGGTTGATTTAGTCAATTTGCTTGGCTTTCCCCCGGTTTGGGTTCGAATTTGGCAATTCTTGATCTATATTAGCAAAAATGCACTCATTTAGTCACTAAACACGATTAGGCAACTTAAAATTCATGTCTTGGGTAAAATGACCATTTTGCCCTTAGACTTGCTCGAAAATAAATTTTTATCGAATTTCTTCGTATCTCAAGCCTAGCCAAACTCTTTTTTACTCTTATAGTAACCCCAAATTTTCACTATTTCACCCATGCAAAATAGCCCCTTTAGGTGTTTTCCATGAAAACTCATTCACAAAAGTTGTTTATCACATAGCTAGGACTCATATTCTTCCATAAAATTTCAGAAAACACCCTAAATACTCTCATGGAAAAACCCTAACCTTTCAACCATTTTGCAAGATAGTCCCCTCATTTGAAAGCTCATGCTTCAAGGGTCTCAAAAATGCAAAAATCATCAAGAAAGGGTAGGAAAATCACTTACTTGAGAGGACTTAAAGTTGCTGAAATTTTTGAAGCTCAAAGCCCTTAAAATGGCTGGAAAAATCGATGGGAGTGAAGAGAAAATGAAAGAAAAAGATGATAGCTAGGCTTAGCCATTATTTTAATACGCCTTATGTCATCAACCTACCTAATGTTTACTTTTCAACATTTCTCTCTACTATGGCCGGCCAAGCTATCATAATAGGGTCTTATTGCCCTTTAAAATCCTCCAATTCTGATTCCCTAACAATTTAACACATTTGGGTACTAAAATGCAACTTTCGCCCTTTTTGCAATTTAGTCATTTTTCGCAATCGGGCTCACAAACATTAAAATTAGCTCACCAAATTTTTCATGCACTAATATAATCATACTATAACCTTATAATAATAATAAAAATAATTCTCCAAACTTCAGATTTGTGGTCCCGAGACCACTATTCTGACTAGGCCCTAAATCGAGCTATTACATTTCTCCCCCTTAGGGATTTTCGTCCTCGAAAATCTTACCAGTGAATAAGTTCGGGTACTACTCTCTCAGAGACTCTTCAGGTTCCCATGTGGCTTCCTCGACCCCATGTCTGTGCCACAAAACCTTTACAAGTGGTATACTCTTATTTCTCAACTGTTTGACTTCTCGAGACAGAATCTTGACCGAATCCTCACCATAAGTCATATCCGGATGAATTTTGACTTCTATTGGCACAATTACATGCGAAGGGTCTGATCTATACCGGCGTAACATGGACACATGGAACACGTCGTGAATTTTTTCTAACTCTGGTGGCAAATCGAGTCAGTAGGCAACAAGCCCTACTCTCTCGGTAACTTCATAAGGTCCTATGAAACGAGGACTCAACTTGGCCCTTTTGCCAAATCTAAGGACTTTCCTCCACGGGGAAACTTTCAAAAATACCTTATCACCGACTTTAAACTTAATTTCCTTTCGTTTCAAATCTGCGTAGGATTTTTGTCTATCCGAGGCAGCTTTCAAGCAGTCACGAATCACTTCAACTTTTTCTTCGGTCTCCTTGACCAAGTCGACCCCATGAATTTGTCTTTCTCTTAGCTCAGTCCAGTATAGGGGCGTTCGACATTTTCTTCCGTACAAAGCCTCATAAGGCGCCATTTTTAAACTTGTCTGGTAACTATTGTTGTAGGTGAATTCAACCAATGGTAAAATTTTTTCCCAACTTCCCTGAAATTCAAGAACACAACATCTCAACATGTCCTCTAAGGTCTGAATCACTCTTTCCGACTGCCCGTCGGTTTGCGGATGAAATGTCGTGCCAAAACTCAACTTAGTTCCCAAATCCTCTTGTAACTTCTTCCAAAATCTCGAGGTAAACCTCAGGTCTCGGTCTAAGATAATCGATAATGGCATTCCATGAAGCTTCACAATCTCAAAAATATATAAGTTGGCTAATTTCTCGAGGGAGTAATCGGTACGCACTGGTATGAAATGCGCCAACTTAGTTAGCCTATCCATAACTACCCATACTGCATCTTTCCTTTTAAGGGTTAATGGCAAACCTGTCACAAAATCCATAGTGATCCGATCCCACTTCCACTCGAGGACCATGATAGGCTGAAGTAGACCCGAAGGTACTTGATGTTCAGCTTTTACTTGCTGACACACTAGGCACTTGGACACAAACTCTGAAATGTCTCTTTTTATCCCCGACCACCAATACATTTTCTTAAGGTCGTTGTACATTTCCACACTTTCCAGATGGATGGAAAAATAACTACTGTGAGCTTCACTCAAGATCTTCTGAATAAGTTCACAGTTCTTGGGTATACAAACTCTGTCCCGGTACATTATACATCCATTGGCCTCAATACTAAAGTCTGATTCAGTACCCGATTCACACTGGGCCACCTTAGCTTATAATTTCTTATCTCTCTTTTGAGCTTCACGAATCTCTTGAAGAAATGACGGTCTAGTCCTCAACTCTGCTAGAAGTGAGCCCTCATTGGACATTGGCGACTGAGCATTCAAGGCTCTCAAGGCAAACAATAACTTTCTACTCAAAACATTGGCAATCACGTTTGATTTTCCTGGATGATAGTCAATAATCAACTCATAATCTTTTATTAGTTTTAACCATCGGCATTGCAGCAAATTCAACTCTTTCTGTGTCATCAAGTATTTTAAGCTCTTATCGTTGGTAAATACTTGGCACTTCTCGCCATACAAATGATGCCTCTAGATTTTTAATGCAAACACAATTGCTGCCAATTCTAAATCGTGCGTATGGTAGTTTTTCTCATGTGGCTTCAATTGTCTAGAAGCGTAAGCTATGACCTTACCTTCTTGCATAAGCATGCATCCCAACCCATTCAATGAGGCATCGCTATAAATCACAAATTCCTTGCCCAACTCCGGTTGCACTAACACCAGGGCTTCTGTTAACAAAGCCTTTAATTTTTCAAAACTTTGTTGGCATTTTTCCGTCCATTCAAACTTGGCATCTTTTTGCAGTAATTTAGTCATCGGGGTAGCTATCATAGAGAATTCGCTTACAAACTGTCTATAGTATCTGGCCAAACCCAAAAAGCTTCGGACCTCCGTCACATTCCTTGGTGGTTTTCACTCAACAATAGCTGAGATCTTGCTTGGGTCCACTCGGATCCCATCTCCCGACACAATGTGTCCTAGGAACCCAACCTCTTTAAGCCAAAATTCACTCTTATTGAATTTGGCGTACAACTGCTTGTCTCTTAAGGTTTGCAATACAAATCTCAGATGATTCACGTGCTCACTCTCATCACACGAATTAATTAATATGTCATCGATGAAAATGACGACAAACTTATCCAAATATGGCCTAAAAATATGGTTCATCAGATAAAAATCGCCAGGGCGTTAGTCAAGCCAAAAGGTATGACGAGGAACTCATAATGCCCGTATCTTGTCCAAAATGCAGTCATTGGCATATCTTGCTCTTTAACTCTTAGTTGATAGTATCCAGACCTCAGGTCGATCTCAGAAAACACGGTGGCTCCCTTCAACTGATCGAACAAATCATCAATCCTTGGCAAAGGATACTAGTTTTTTACTGTTACTTTGTTAAGTTGTCTATAGTCGACATGTAGCCTCATCGACCCATCTTTCTTCTTCACAAAGAGTATCGCTGCACCTCACGAGGAATAGCTCAGTCTTGCAAAACCCTTGTCTGTTAGCTCTTGCAACTATGCTTTCAAATCTTTCAATTCCGTTGGAGCCATTCTATACGGGGCGATAGAGATGGGTGCCGTTCTAGGGACTAATTCAATCTCAAACTCAACCTCTCTCACTAGAGGTAATCCGGGTAACTCTTCCGGGAACACATCTGTAAACTCGCAAACTACAGGCACCGATTCAATCTTTAACTTAGACACTTGAATATTCAACACAAAAGCCAAATAAGCCTCATATCCCCTTTTCAAATATTTCTCAGTAGTCAATGACGATATTACTACAGGTAGATTTTCTAACTCATCTGGTCTAACCCGAATAACGTTCCCGTCTTCACCTCTCAAATCTACCTCTTTTCGTCCACAATCTACTACAACATTATGAGAGGCCAACCAATCTATCCCGATGATTACATCAAACTCATTAAATGGCAACATCGTCAAGTTGGCCAGAAAACAATGGCCTCTAATCGTTAAGGGACAATTTCTACATACTTGGTCCATTAGCACATGCTTGCCTAACGGGTTAGACACCTTTATCACAAACTCGGTGGACTCTACTATCATGTTCATACAGGGTATCAATTCCATACAAATGTACGGGTGGGTAGATCCTGGATCAATTAAAGTAATAACAATTATATCATGGATAGAGAAAGTACCCGTGATTACATCGGGAGACTTTGCCTCTTCGCGGGCTCGTATTGCATAGCTCATTGCAGGTGCCCTGCCCTCGGACCCCACTGCAGTATCTCTAGAGGCACTTCTGCTGTTGGCCCCACTACCCGGGTTCTTCTATGGTCTACCCCTTGAGGGAGCACTGCTTGCTTTTACATCTTGCTTTCTCTTTCTGTCATCCAGTTCGGGGCAATTTCGAACGAAGTAGTCTAACGAACCACATTTGAAGCAGCCCCTCCCGCTTCCCCGGGACTCGCCGAAGTGACGTTTCCCACATTGCGGACACTCCAGCCTATTTGGCAAAGCACTGCCAACACTCGCGACCGAGGTGGTCTGAGCTCTAGATGCCTTACCTTGCTGGTTTTTTTTTCTATTTGAATGCCCCTCCGAAGCATTCAATCGGGTGGCGAATTCATTTGACCTTTTGGAGGAGGACTGATGCGACTTCCTCATCTGCCTCTTCCTTAAACCTCACGACAACGGTCGCTTTTCTCCTCTCTTTCACCAATTCTTCAGCCTTACACGCTCTCTCAACGAGCGCCACAAATTCTCTTAATTCTAGGATGCCCACAAACACTCGGATATCTTCATTAAGGCCATCCTCAAATCTTTTGCACATTGTGGCTTCCAAAGACACATATTCCCGTGCATACTTACTGACCCTCACGAATTCACGCTCGTACTCCGTCACAAACAATTGACCTTGCTTTAGTTCTAAGAATTCCTTCCTCTTTTGGTCGATGAATCTTTGGCTAATGTACTTTTTTTGAAATTCCTCCTGGAAAAATTCCCAATTAATCCTCTCTCTCGGTATCACAGACACAAGAGTGTTCTACCACCGATAAGTCGAGTCCCATAGAAGTGACACGATACATTTCACGCACTCTTCAGGTGTGCATGACAGTTCATCTAATACCCTTATGGTATTTTCTAGCCAGAACTCTTCCCTTTTTGGGTCATCATCTATACTAGCCTGAAACTCTTCGGCCTCTTATTTTCGGATCTTGTCTACTGGAGGCTTCTCTCTTCTCAACATGTCCGCACCTTGCGGAGTTACCGGGGCATACTGAGGAATTGGAGGAGGTGGGGGAGATGGAGTGTTCGGATTCGCACGAAAAAATTCCTTATACCAAGCATCCATCATTCGGAGGTAGGCTTCCCTAGCCCCTCCGCCTTAGCCCATACTCACAGACTCACTTTCCACTGGCACGGTCCCCTCGGCAGGAGCCTGCGCGTTACTTTTCATGTCATCCGTCGTGGCTCTATCAGGATCCATTTACTATGCGAAAAAATAATTCATAATCATCAAGAATCATCACACTATCGATATATTTATACGGCATGTATAGTTAGACTTGTAATCTCGCTAGGTTAGTCCTAGAACTGACTAAATCATAGCTCTGATACCATTAAATGTAACACCCCATATCTGTAACTCTACTCGGGACGGGGTACAAGGCATTACCTACTTAATCACGTACATGTAACCCGCTTTAAGTCACCGAAATTTGGTCCAATTTAAAAAAATTCAATCTCTACTTTAAACCTCTCAATATGGGTTTACAAGACCCCACTCAACCATTGGAAACCATTCGGAATCCCTCCGGGTCCTTACCCAATCTATGAAATTTTGCATTTAAAATAGGGCACACACCCATGTGGAAAAGTGACACGCCCATGTGGCAATCCTCATATGGCCGTGTTGATGACCCATGTGCCACACATGACTTAAACACCTAGGGACACGTCCGTGCCCCTTATCCGTGTTGCTAATTTATTTACACAATTTTACAAAATTCAAGTGCAGACTTCACACGGCCTCGACACACCCGTGTTTTAGCCCGTGTCAGAAAACTTGGGTATTCTGTTTCTGACGTCAGCACACCCAATAAGCCACACGGCCATAGCACACGACCATGTGCTAGGCCATGTCCGCCACACGTGCAGGGGACACATGGCCTCATCACACGCCCATGGGGCTGACCGTGTGTCATACACGGCCTAGATACACATCCGTGTGCCTACCTGTATGGACAAAATAAGGTTATTTACCAAGCCTATTTGCCACCCCTATCTGCATAATCTAACGCAATTCAACCAACACCAATTCTAGTCTATACCTTACCACCAAATTAGCTACAACAGACGTTCTTTCCTAAGGCAAAATACTCAACCGAGGAAATATCATATTGCATATAATCAAAATGAGTAATAGACAATATCAAGACCAAAAGCAAAGTGTGGGACTTATCCCAAGCCTACACATTAGGCCAATGCTTAAGGATACAAAATGATCAAGTCTAAGTCCTATACATGCCATATTCAAAAATATAAATCCAACTATACTGAAGGTTTTGGACGATAGTGTGATCGATATCTCTGACTCTAAATGATCCTTGAGCTAAAAAGGCGACACTATAAGAAAATGGAAAGGAAGGAAGGTAAGCATAAAAGCTTAGTAAGTTGCATATAAATAAACATACAACAACAATTCATCAATAATCATCATGCTCATAATACAAGGATAAGCATAGGTAGAGCTTACTCATTACCATCCATACGAGTTATATGCTTTCTAATGAGCTCATTTCTCATACGTACCAATTTGGTGCTTGTATCACTCGCAACATGATTATGTTTTCATTATTAACTCACATACACATTTGCTCCATTGAACCATTCGGCACATTGTCGGTCCTTTTAGAGACCCCAATCTAAGGGTAAGGTGCCGATGCTATGTCCCGGACATAGTCTTACACTGGCTTACATCTCAAGTCGATGCCATGTCCTAGACACGGTCTTACACTAACTATTTTTATCGAGGCCGATGCGTGTCCCTGACACGTCTTACTCTAGCACTCATCTCAATGCCAATGCCATGTCCCAAACATGGTCGTACATTGTGTAACATCTCGAAATAGGGCCTAAATGGAATAGTGGTTGCAAAACCACAAATCTGAGATAGAAAAGTTTATTTCAATTAATTTTTATGATTTATCGAGTGATTAGATGTATGTGTTAGAGTATTGATAAGAAATTTTATAGATTGCATGTTTAATTTACCTATTAGGGCTTATTTGCAGAAGTTGCTATAACAGCCCGATTTATGGCCTAAACGGAACGATGGTTTTAGAACCACGAATTTGAAGTCAAAAAATTTTTTCTGATTAAGTTTTAAGGTTTATTTATTGATTAAAATATTGTGTAAAAATATCGTTAAGTAATTTTACTGATAAAGTGCTTAATTGGACTTTTAGGACTAAATTGCAAAAGTTACAAAATATGTGTTCTAATTCATAAGTAATTGATTGAAATGGGGGTTTAAAGAGGAGGTCCTTAAATGGTAATTAGACCATTATATTTCGTTTGGACAAAAATGGGCATGAATAGGACAAAATTTTAAAGAAAGACCTTAAGGGCATTTTAGTCATTTGGTAATTAAAAGAAATAAAAAGGGAAAATAAAGCCAAAATTGACTCATCTTTTTCATGGAGGCTGAAATTAGCATGGGGGAAGCCATGGCTAGGTTTTCAAGCTTTTCAAGCTCAATAGTAAGTCCGTTCTAGCCTTGTTTTTCAAGTTCTTTACGTTTTTGGAATCCCGGTAACTTGATTAAGCTTATTCTAGCAATAATTTAAGCTAGGGTTCATATTTGGAAAAATACCCATAGGTGAAATGTGTTTATTTTGATGTTTTATGGTAGAATATGAAGGCTGAAATTATTTTAAACAACTTTTGCTAAGCGGTTTTAAGCGAAAATGAGTAAAACTACTTAATCGGTAAAAGTTGTTATTGTTCATAACTATGTGTTAGAGTGAGAATTTGATGTTTCCATAGAAGGTAAAAATGATCAGTATGTCATGAAACATAAGAATAAGGGATGAAGTTTAATTCCAGAGCCTAGGGGCAAAAGTGTAAATATGCAAAAGTTTAGGGGCAAAATTGTAATTTTTCCAAATTTTGAGTTAAGGACTGTTTTGAATAGTACATTAATTAAATAAGTAAAATATGATGTTTTAGATCCCGAAAAATGAGATTTGAACCTAGAATGGGAGAAAAATCGAAAGTCGAGAAAGTTGGTAAAATGATTGTTTTAGTATCGAGGGAAGTTCATATGTATAATAAGCATTAATTTATGCATGTTTCAATTTAAAATTGATATATTTATTAGGATTGCCGAGGTGTTGAAAGTAAGTATAATTATGATGATTTAAATGTTCAATATTAATTCGACATGGAAATGAGAAAGTATGTAAGTTTGTATGTAAATAATACATTATCTTTATTATGTTTTTATATTTCAGCAAATTTTATGTATTGTAGATGATTTTGGAATCATAATTGACTATTGGAAGTATGGAATCAAGTATTAGAAAGGGAGAGAAATCCCGGTTGAACCTTCGTAAAGATTGGATGATACAGATGGTATGTAGCTAGGTCACATGTATGGTGCTGAGTGCACATCATGTGTACAAGAGAGTTACGAGACATTATGATGTAGCTAGGTCGCATGGGTGATACTATGTGTACACCATGAAGACAAGAGAGCTACGGGATATATGTAGCTAGGTCGCATGCTTGGTTCCAGGTGAAGGACACCATGTAGACAAGAGAGCTACGAGATAAACTGGCTAGGTCACATGGGTGGTACTAAGTGTTCACCATGTGTACAAGAGAGACAAAATTATGTGTAGAATCGAGCTAGGTCACATGAGTGGTGCTAAGTGAAGGCCACTATGTGTACAAGAGAGCTTCGATTTTAAAGGTGGGTTGTGTGCGATACCATCGCGTATCTGTTATTATTCCGAAGTGTTCAACTGGGAAATTGATTAAATGAAATTGTGTATGACTTTGTGATGATAAGTGCAAGTATATACGTGTGTAACTTATAAGCAGTATGCTCGATATGTGATTGGAAATTGGAAAGATTGGTATGGGTAAATGATGAATACAATTGAAGTGTGAAAGATCAAAATTGACAATAAAACGATTATGGATAGTTGTAGTGACGTGAATCTAAAAATTTACCAAAAATAGTAGAAATTGAATCAGAGACTGAATGAGATATCAAATTAAATCTTAATGAGTCTATTTTTATATAACAGAAACAGAGCAAGCAAAGGAATTCTATATTATGAGATATTTAAGTTTTTGAAAGACTGGTTCAGAATGACTATGTGAACCCCATGTTCTAACTTGGAAAAATCATTAAAAATTGTAAAAAAATAATTAGGAGATATAATTTATATTCTTGAAATCCTTAATGAGTATAGTTTTAAATAAAATAAACGAGAACATCTTTTGAATTCTGTACAAGGATAAAATTGATTCGTAGTGAAGAGTGGTCAGAACAGTTGAGCAGTGAAACAGGGGTAACTTAAATGAATAAACTGTACTAATTGGCTAGACCAAAAATTCTGAAAATTTTATGGTAAGAGTATACGTGAATCTAGGTTTAAGAAAAATTAACGGTTTGTAATTTTGAGTTCTGTAGCTCTAGAAATAAATAATTTAGCTGCTGGTACTCTGCTAGACAGCTTATTTTGAACCTGTTTATGATTGTAATAATGAAAGTATGTGTATGTTTATGATGGTAATATTCCGGGAACATATTGTGACTTCATTTAAAGTATAATAATATATTGTTTATTAATATTACATACTTAATTATTAAGCTATAATGCTTACTCCCTTCCTTTCCTTTTTCCTATGGTGTCTCAGATGTTAGCTCGAGTTAGAGGTCGCCAGAGGTTAAATCACACTATCAAACTATTGATCGATATATAAAGGTTTTAAAGTGTTTGTAAGTCTTTGGCATGTATGGAGACTTGTTTAATTGTTACTAAGTTGCTAGGAATTGGCCTAAAATACTGACCTATGTTATTTGAAGGTCTCTATTGTATAAAGTCATTTAATGTAGATAGTCTTGATTATGTTATTAATTAAATGATGCAATTTATGAATGTGCATGCTTGCCTATGTGTGTGGTTGAATTAAAGCATGATATGGGCCTTGTAAGCTCTTTTTAAGGGAAAGCTTGAATGTGTTTGAAAAAGTTTTAAATTAGAGTGAAATTATGAATCAGTTTTTATACGATGATTAGTGATTAAGTCCGGTAATGCCTCGTACCCTGTTCCGGCGTCGAACACGGGTAAGGGGTGTTACACATTGGCTTTCGTAATGTGGCCGATGCATGTCCCAGACATGTCTTACTCCAACTCTCATAAATGACCCAATTGTCACAACTAGAATATTCAGTGTATTATCTAATGTTTTAACGGGAGTTCTATCATCTCATTGTCTTCATGCAATCTCAATACGAAATCAAGCAATTTATGCCACATCTATTCACTGAAAATGTAAACACATATATTAATAATATAGTTGTATCATTTATGTACAACTTACCTCGGTTAACAAAATGTACTAGACTGGTTGATTTAGACGATTTGCTTGGCTTTCCCCCGGTTTGGGTTCAGATTTGGAAATTCTTGATCTATATTAGCAAAAATGCACTCATTTAGTCACTAAACATTATTAGGCAACTTAAAATTCATGTCTTGGGTAAAATGACCATTTTGCCCCTAGACCTTGGCAAAATGACCATTTTGCCTCTATACTCGAAAATAAATTTTTATCGAATTTCTTCGTATCTCAAGCTTAGCAAAACTCTTTTTTACTCTTATAGTAACCCCAAATTTTCACTATTTCACCCACTTATCACATATTTTGCAACTTATGCAAAATAGCCCCTTTAGGTGTTTTCCATGAAAACTTATTCACAAAAGTTGTTTATCACATAGCTAGGACTCATATTCTTCCATAAAATTTTAGAAAACACCCTAAATACTCTCATGGAAAAACCATAAACTTTCAACCATTTTTCAAGATAGTCCTATCATTTGAAAGCTCATGTTTCAAGGGTATCAAAAATGCAAAAATCATCAAGAAAGGGTAGGAAAATCACTTACTTGAGAGGACTTAAAGTTGCTAAATTTTTTGAAGCTAAAAACCCTTACAATGGCTGGAAAAATCGGTGGGAGTGAAGAGAAAATGAAAGAAAAAGATGATAGCTAGGCTTAGCCATTATTTTAATACACCTTATGTCATCAACCTACCTAATGTTGACTTTTCAACATTTCTCTCTACTATGGCCGACCAAGCTATCATAATGGGGTCTTATTGCCCTTTAAAATCCTCCAATTCTGATTCCCCAACAATTTAACACATTTGGGGTACTAAAATGCAACTTTTACCCTTTTTACGATTTAGTCCTTTTTCTCAATCGGGCTCACAAACATTAAAATTAGCTCACTAAAATTTTCATGCACTAATATAGTCATACTATAACCTCATAATAATAAAAATAATTCTCCAAACTTCAAATTTATGGTCCCGAGACCACTGTTCTGACTAGGCCCTAAATCGGGCTATTACAGTTTCGTTCACGAACAAATCTTTTTTTAACAACAAATTTCATCCTCTTTGTACATGAAGGGTTGATAAACCTCTCCTTAGGTTGGAATAATTATGGTTGTGCTTTTATTGTAGCCTCTTACAAAATTTCAAGTACTTTAGCTTTCTTCATCTTTTCATTTCTTTTCTTGGCAAAAGATGGTGCACTTGGTCTTTTAGACTTAGGTTTCTTCCTTCTTGAACTTTAAATTATGATTTTTACACATAACGATCAAGATCTAAATTAACCTAAACTGATTTTAGAGTCTTTTAACCCTTTTTCATCTTAGGAACCTTTGGAATAAAGGTCCGATTCTCTTACCAGCAACTTTCTTGGCCACATATTCAAACTCAATCTCTTGATTCATGAATGAATTTGTTTTTCTATGAGATATAGGGATAGTTTCAATTTAGGTAATCACTAGCTCAGGCTTTGCATCATCATTGTCACCTTCAATAGCCTTTTCTCTTTCATCAATGGTTGCGACTTCTTCAACGATTGTTGTTATTTTGGGTTTGTTTCAATAGAGTCTTCTTGGGTAAAAGCATAAATTAGTTGATTAAATTGTGTATCTTAATTAGGGTAAGGTGGTTATAGTAGTAAGCAACCAATTTCCTCTATTGCCTTTGGTAGGGGTGAGCGTTCGATCGAATCGAATGAAACAATTTCGAGTTAATCGATTTGATGAATCATATTTTGTCATCCTAACTTTATTTGAAATTTTCTCGAATCGAGTTGAGCAAGATGAAATTTGAACCGAGTCGAGTGAGATGGAATTTGAATCGAACCGAATATAAATGTTCCAGTTAAATTTTAAAAAAATTGACTTTGGGTCCTTGTAACCACTGTCACCCACAATAATCAAATTTGTCTACCGTAATCAAATTTGTTATTAACTTTCATCCCTCATAATTTATTTATTAATCTTTTATATTTGGGTTAGCTTCTTTACTTACTTAGTTGCTTCAATTATCTTCTAAAGATTCTTGTCACTATGTAGCTTGCAATTAAAAAATATACTAAATCTAAAAAATATGATTTTTAATAAAAGTTATCTTAAAGATAAACTGTGAAATTGATACCAACATAAAATTTTAACACGAATATTTTATGGCATCATCAATAATTCATTTTTAATAGAAATTTAAAAAGATTCAATATGATTAAATAATTCATTAATATAAATAATAAAAAATGTGAAATTTAATTTAATAATATAAATAGTAGATATAAATAAAATTATTACTATTTAGGTTTAGAGATTTTCTTTGGATGATTTTGATTTTTTATTTGGGGTAAAAGGTGAGAAGTAAAAATTTAGAAGGTAAATAAAAGGTTTTGGGGGTTTGAGGGACTACAATTTTGGGGGGAAAGTAAATGGGATGGAGTAAAATTTAGGGGAAGGGAATCTCAAAAGAAATTGGGGGGCAAAATGGGTTTAGGGTAGACTAGGGGTGGGATAGGAGGTGTAAATGTAACGCCCCAAATAATTTGTTTTTGTTTCAATAAATACTTGATATAAATAAGTATCTGCTTCAGTGGTTAAGTGTTCTGGGTGTGTGTGAGAGGTCTTGGGTTCAAGTCTCACCATTGCTAAATTTTGTTATTTTTGGAATCAAGCCTTACCCTTGTTTAGTGGGTTTATATCAAATTGCCTATTAAGTCATATAAGAATGAGCCTGCTGGTTAGAGTGGTAAGGAAATTGGTGTGTTAGAGGTCTTGTGTTCGAATCTCTGCGTTAGCGTGAGTGTTTATTTTTTCTCTGTTGACTGATGGTGTTTCGGTGGAGTTGGGTTTCTGAGAAGGTTGTTGATAGTGGGGAGGAATTTTAGGGATTTTATTATCCATTTTTTTATTTATCTTTTTTTTCAAAAAAAATCCCTTTCTCTTCCAAAATTCCCAAACCAAGAATTTGATTTTTTTGTTCATGTTCTTGCTCTCTATCATTTTCTCCCCTTTTTCCTCACCAATGGTTTGTTCCATTTTCTTATCTGTTGTTGAACTTTCGTATATCACTATTTTGGTGCTCAGTGTGCGTCTTTGGTAAGTTCGGTAGATGTAATTACTGTTCTAGTTTGTAAATCTTTGTTTAATGCGATTCCTTGGTGTTTAGGAGCTAATCAAGGGGCTGAAGGTTTTCGAACGACACTTTAAGTGTGCGAAATCTCTGTTACTCATTTGAAGGTAAGAACTTTGATGGATTAAAAGGTTGTCATTTTGATGAAGCTCGGTTTAGGGTCAAATCAAGAGACTAAGTTGGTGGTTTATTGGTCAATTTTAGGTGTTGTGTGACTCAAGAGTGCTTTTGCATTGATACTGTACCAGGTCTGTACCTGAAATGCAGAAAATGAGGTTTCGGCAAAAGCCAAAAAACTGCACTGTCGATGCCACACCGGCATGTGGTCGCCCATGTGGATGGCCGTATGGTCGACGAAGGCATGGCTGTGTGTAGCACACGGTCGTGTAGTGTCTTGAGTGTGGCCTTGTGGGCCCACACGGGCATGTGGGCCCATAAATCTAAAATTTTTCCTAGGGTCGTACGGGTCATTCTGATCGACTATGGGCCTACTGTAGGGTCGGTAAAGGCTATTTAAACCCTATTTTGAATGCTATGATATTTTAATAGACTGATCTGAATAGGATACTCAATGTATGCCTGACTGTACTATTATATGTATATCTGTTATTTGTATAAAAGCATGTCGAGCAAGTTTAATCTAATAAATCTGTATCTGATTTTCTATGTCTGATTTGAGGTGGGTTTTGTATATGAGGAGGAAGTATTCTGATCGGCGTTAATCGCCTATATTCTGGTAGCTTGGGTGTATATATTCTGTTATATATCTTAATGACACAATGTGGTGTGTAGGGATGGGTGGGTGTTTTTAACCCCACATGGTGTGATGAGATGGTCGAAAATGGTGTGTAGAGGATGGGGGTAGGATTTATACATATCAGCTTCTAGATCTGATTCTAAATTTGAAACTGTATCTATTTTTTACTGTGCTTATAATTCTATATGTTTGCATGCTTAATTTTGTTGGGTTACACACTGAGTTTTCATAAACTCATATATGTTGTCTGTTTTATTAGGTAATCCACAGGCTTAAGCGGATTGTTGCGACGGAGTCTCTCGGTGACCACGAGTTCACAAACTGGTTACGTTTATATTGTTATTTTAAACATTGTTTCTGGATTTTTGTAACAACTGGACTCTCCAAACTTTTTGGCTGATTTTCCTTTGGGTTTGGATTTACGTTTTGGTATTTAATTTGTGATTGATATCTAAAAACTATGATTTATGCTGAAACAAAAGTTTTACTAAAAATACAAACTGATTTCTTGAAATACAACGTTTTTGTAAGCTTATGCTATTTAACATGTTTTAAGGTTGATTAATTAATTGAATAAACATTTTTACAATGGGTAGAGGCAAATAGGAGTTTTAAAACTGAAATGGTTTTAATGTGTAGAGTTCGATATCAAAACCCGTTCTTTGTGACATCTCTAGATTTAGCCATAATGTCTAGGCCGGGTTTGGGGTGTTACATTTAGTGGTATCAGAGTCAAGTTACAAAACTCGGGCTGTGAATTTTGGGTTTCAAAATTTTGTTTTAAAAAAATTGGTTTTCAAATATTTTGAATAATTGAGAAAGTATGTGGTACAACGAGTCTCCGGCACCGATCCTGTAAGTATTTCTAAAACTTAGTTTGAACTGCTTTGAAACACTGTAGATGGTATCTTCTGAAACTATATTGAAATAGTTAGAGTCTGAAACCTCTGAAAACAATTTTAAACTTCTGATAATTTATGCATAAATCATCTGCTAATAAATATTGAAACTGATACATAAAACTTTTAATGTAAATTAAAACTCAAATTTACGATGAGCGCTTGTGGTACACACGGACATGGTACTCATGGCCGTGGTAGAGGCCGTAGGGGGCTCAAGCTGAGTCTTACTCTCTAGGCAGTATGCCAAACTTGGATACGAGTGAGACAGTAGTTTCACCTACTATTAAGACTGGGTATCAAAGTCGTTCGGCTGGGGATGACGCATTGTCCCAAGCCATACTAAGGATCTTGGAGAAGGTCGTTGGACCCTATTTTGGAGCTAGAGGCCGAGGGTTGGTAACTAAAAGACTCCAGTCTAATGGTGTTGAGTTGTTTAGGGGTGTCACTAGAGTCGCCCCTAATGTGGCCTAGTATTGGTTGGAGGCCATCGAGAGGGTCATGAATGATTTAGACTGTACTCCTGAATAGAAATTTAAGGGTGCAGTTTCCTTACTTCGCGACGAGGCATATCAGTGGTGGCTGACGGTTAAGGAGGGTACTCAGCTTGAGCATCAGAACTGGGATTTCTTTAAGACCACCTTTTAGATCAAATATGCGGAAGTGAGCTATGTGGATGCTCGTAGGCGTGAGTTTATAAATCTTACGCAAGGTGATTGATCTGTGACCGAGTGTGAGGCCGAGTTTCTGAGGCTGAGCATGGTGGCGACTGAGTATGAGAGGTGCGCCTGATTTGAGGATGTCTTAAGGGATAATCTGAGAGTGTTGATTGCTGTACAGAGGGAGCGAGAGTTTGTGGTTCTAGTTAAGAAAGCGAAGATCTCTGAGGGTGTTAACTGTGTGGAGCGCCAGAATAGGGATCGTGAGAGGGGTAAGAACAAGATGGATTCGGAGCCTTCTAGTTTTGTTCAGAGGCCTAAGAAAAATGTCAGATCTGATGGACTAGTTAGAGTAAGGACTCCTGTTGCTCCTATTGGGATTTAGTTGTGCAGTGGTTGTGGTAGGTGTCATCTGGTCGAGTGTTGGAGGCGTATAGGGGCTTGTCTGAGGTGTGGGTCATTGAAGCACCGTATCTGAGAGTGTCCATAGAGGGTTGATTAGACACAAGCTTCGGGACTAGGTTTTGTGTAGCCTCAAAGGACAGTTCAGTAGCCACCTAGGGGCCGTGGTCAAGTTAGGGGTGGTAATGGTATGGGTCGCGGGTAAAGGGCACCGGGCAGAGGTGCTGGTCAGATTAAGGTGAGGCAGCCTGCTTTGGTTTATGCAGTGCAGTGCCTAGAGGATGGAGATGCTCTAGATGTCATTACTGGTACATTCTTTATATTTGATGTACCTTATACTACTCTGATAAAGGTAGGTTCTACACACTCCTATGTAGCTAGTATTGTATCTAAAACCCTAGGGATTTCTATTAAGAGCACTACTAGTGAGGTTACTGTATCGAGTCCTATTAAGAGCACTACTAGTGAGGTTACTGTACTGAGTCCATTGGGCCAATCTGTTCGGGTTAGTAAACTCTATAGGGATGTTTTGTTAGTGGTGCAAGGGGCCATTTCTCTGACAATTTTGATGGAGCTTCCCTTTGGGGAATTTGACTTGATCCTGGGTATGGATTGGTTAGTTAAGCATCAGGTTAGTTTGAATTGCGTGACTAAGAGGGTCACTCTTAGAACTGAGGATGATAATGAGGTGGTTATAATCAGTGAGCGCCGATATTATCTATCCAATGTGATCTCCGCGTTGGTGGCCAAGAAACTGGTTTAAAAAAGATGTGAGGCATATCTAGCTTTCGTCAGTGATTCTTTGTCTAAGGATTCCTCTGTTGGAAATATCAGAGAAGTGAGGGACTTTTGGATGTCTTTCTTGAGGAGTTATCGGTGTTATCTCTGAATTGGAAAGTTGAGTTCAAAATTGAGCTTCCACTGGGTACAGCTCATGTGTCTATTACTTCATACCGTATAGCATTGAAGGAGGTTACAGAGCTTAAGGTTCAACTGCAAGAATTTCTAGATCATGGTTTCATCCATCCTAGTGTGTCTTTGTGGGGAGTGCCAGTTTTGTTTGTTAAGAAGAAGGATGATACCATGAGGTTATGCATTGATTATCGACAGTTTAACAAGTTGACGGTGAAGAATAAGTATCCACTTCCGAGGATCAATAACCTGTTTGATTAGTTTCGAGGAGCTTCAGTTTTCTCTAAGATAGATCTTTGTTCTGGGTATCATCAGTTGAGGGTTAAGGAAGCTGATGCCCATAAGACTACATTTAAGACTCGTTATGGACATTATGAGTTCCTAGTTATGCCTTTTGGTCTGACGAATGCTCTGGCTGCATTCATGGATCTGATGAACCGAGTCTTTCAGTTATATCTGGATCAGTTTGTTGTGGTCTTCATCGACGATATTCTGGTGTGCTCTAAGACTGAGGATGAACATGATGAGCATCTTAGGGTGGTGCTTCAGATTCTACGTGAGAAATAGCTCTACGCTAAGTTGAACAAGTGTGAGTCTGGTTGCGTGAAGTAACTTTTCTAGGGCATGTGGTGTCTGCTGAGGGGATTCGAGTGGATCCTAGGAAGATTGAGGCTATGCTGGATTGGAAATAGCCTAATAACGTATCGAAGATCCGTAGTTTTTTGGGTTTGGCGAGATATTATCGGTGGTTTGTCGAGGGGTTCTCTTTGATTGCAACTCCTTTAACAAAGCTTCTGCGTAAGGGTATTCCATTTGTCTGGACTAATGTGCAACAATCAAGCTTCGAGAAGCTTAAGATTATTCTGAATCAGACTCTTGTTCTGATGCAGCTTGAATCTGGTAAGGAGTTTGTAGTGTACAATGACACATCGCACATTGGATTGGGATGTGTATTGATGCAAGATGGAAAAGTTGTGGCTTATGCGTCTCGTCAGCTTAAGACACACGAAGGGAACTATCAGATGCATGATCTCAAGTTGGTTGCTGTGGTCTTTGCATTGAAAATCTAGAAGCTTTATCTGTATGGTGAGATGTGTATCATCTACACTGATCACAAGAGCCTTAAGTACCTCCTCACTCAGAAGGAGTTGAACCTTAGGCAGCGTTGGTGGATTGAGCTACTCAAGGATTATGACTGCACGATAGAGTATCATCCTAGTAAGGCCAATATGGTGGCCGATGCTCTAAGTCGTAGGGCGGTGACTAATTTAAGGGTGATGTTCGCTCGTCTTAATCTGTTTGATGATGGGAGTCTGTTAGATGAGTTGTAAGTTAAGCTGACTTGGATTGATCAGGTTTGAGATAAACAGATAGGGGATGAGTCTTTGGGTTTGTGATTCCATCAGCTTGAGAGTGGTAGTACTTCTGACTTTGGGATGAATAACGATGGAGTTCTATGTTTTCAAGGTCAGATTTGTATGCCGAATGATTCTGATTTGAGGCAGTTGATTTTGGGGGGGCACATAGTAGCCCTTATGCTATGCACCCCTGTGGTAATAAGATGTATCGTGATCTTCGTGAATTATACTAGTTGTCAGGTTTGAAGCATGTGGTTACTGATTTTGTTGCTCGTTGTTTAACGTGTCAGCGGGTTAAGGTTGAACATCAGTTACCTTCGGGGTTGTTGCAGCTAGTTAAGATTCCCTTATAGAAATGGGAATAAGTAACGATGGACTTCGTTAGTGGGTTGCCTTTAACACCCACTAAGAAGGATTATGTTTGGGTCACTGTGGATCGATTGACCAAGTCTGCTTTCTTCATTCCAGTTCGGGTGAACTTTTCTCTGTAGAAGTTGGCAAAGCTCTATATTTCTAAAATTGTAAGACTGCATGGGGTTCCTGTTTCGATTATTTCAGATAGAGATCCTCGCTTCACTTCTCGGTTCTAGAAGAAACTACATGAAGCTCTGGATTCGAGATTTGATTTTAGTACTGCATTCCATCCTCAGACCGCTAGTCAATCTGAGAGGGTGATTCAGATACTAGAGGATATGCTTTGGAGTTGTGTCATTGATTTTTGAGGTAGTTGGGAGGATTATCTGCCGTTAGCTGAATTCACCTAAAATAACAGTTTCTAGGCTAGCATTTAGATGGAATCTTACGAGGTTTTGTATGGTCGTAAGTGTCGTACTTCACTATGTTGGACTGAGTTGGGTGAGCATCGAGTTTTAGGTCTTAGATGGTTTCTGAGACCGAAGACAAGGTTAGATTGATTCAGGATCGTCTGAAGGCAGCTTTCAATAGGCAGAAGTCTTATGCAGATCTGAAGAGGAGATATATTGAGTACCCTGTGAGGGACTTCGTGTTTCTTAAGGTTTCTCCGTAGAAGAAAGTTCTGTGATTCGGTCGTAAGGGCAAGTTGAGCCCTAGGTTTATTAGGTCATATCAGATTCTGAAGGATGTGGGACCAGTTGCTTATCAGTTGGAGCTACCTCTAGAATTAGATCGTATCTACGATGTGTTTCACGTCTTGATGTTGAGGCGGTATCAGTGTGATCCATCTCATGTAGTCTCTGTTGAGGTGATCGAGGTTAGACCGGACTTGACTTTTGATGAGTAGCTGGTTCAGATTCTGGATCGAGACGTTAAGGTCCTGAGGAGAAAGTCTGTTCCTTTAGTGAAGGTTCTGTGGCAGAATCATGGCACTGAGGAAGCCACGTGGGAACTTAAAGACTCGATGCGTCAGTAGTATGCTCATCTGTTCTAATTAGGTAAATTTCGAGGTTGAAATTACTTTTAAGGGGTAAAATTGTAACGCCCTAAATAGTTTGTTTTTGTTTCAAATAAATATCTGACATAAATAAGTATGTACTTCAGTGGTTAAGTGTTCTGGGTGTGTGTGAGAGGTCTTGGGTTCAAGTCTCACTGTTGCTAAATTTTGTTATTTTTTGGAATCAAACCTTACCCTTATTTAGTGGACTTATATTAAATTGTCTATTAAGACATATCATAATGAGCTTGTTGGTTTGAGTAGTAAGGGAACTGGTGTGTTGGAAGTCCTGTATTTGAATCTCTGCGTTAGCGTGAGTGTTTATTTTTGCTCTGTTGACTGATGGTGTTTCGGTGGAGTTGGGTTTCTGAGAAGGTTGTTGATAGTGGGATAGTGGGGAGGAATTTTAGGGTTTTTATTTTCCATTTTTTTATTTTTCTTTTTTTTCACAAAAAAAAATCCCTCTCTTTTAAAATTCCCAAACCAAGAATCTGACGTTTCTTGTTCATCTTCTTGCTCTCTGCCGTTTTCTCCCCTTTTTCCTCACCGGTGGTTTGTTCCATTTTCTGATCTGTTGTTGAACTTCCATATATTACGATTTTGGTGCTCAGTGTGCGTCTTTGGTAAGTTTGGTAGATCAGATTACTGTTTTGGTTTGTAAATCTTTGTTTAATGGGATTCGTTGGTGTGTAGGAGCTAATCAAGTGGTTGAAGGTTTCCAAAAGACGCTTTAAGTGTGCGAAATCTCTGTTACTCATTTGAAGGTAAGAACTTTAATGGATTAAAAGGTTGTTATTTTGATGAAGCTCGGTTTAGGGTCGAATCAAGCGACTAATTTGGTGGTTTATTGGTCAATTTTAGGTGCTATGTGACTTGAGAGTGCTTTTGCATCGATACTGTACCAAGTGTGTACCCAAAAAGCAAAAAATGAGGTTTCGAAAGAAGTCAAAAAATTACATTGGCGACATCACACGGGCGTGTGGTCCCTCGTGTGGATGGCCGTGTGTGAGACACGACCGTATGGTCAATGAAGGCATGGCCGTGTGCAGCACACAGTCATGTGGTGTCGTGAGTATGACCGTGTGGGCCACACGAGCTTGGACAAGTTGGGCGTGTGGGCCACACGGGCATGCCACACAGGGTGTGGGTTTTGGACCATGCCGTGTGGGCCACACGGGTAAGGCTGAATCTGGTCGTGTGGGCCACATGGGCGTGTGAGCCCATAACTCTGAAATTTTCCCTAGGGTCACAGAGGTCGCTCCAATCGACTGTGGGCCAACTGTAGGGTCTGTAACGACTATTTAAACCCTATTTTGAATGCTATGATATTTTGCTAGACTGATCTGAATAGGATACTAAATGTATGCCTGACTGTATTGCCATATGTATATCTGTTATTTGTATAAAAGCATGTCGAGCATGTTTAATCTGATAAATATGTATCTGATTTTCTGTTTCTGATTTGGGGTGGGTTTTGTATATGAGGAGGAAATATTCTGATTAGCGTTAATTGCCTATATTCTGGCAGCTTGGCTGTATATATTCTATTATGTGTATTAATGGCATAATGTGGTGTATAGGGATGGGTGGGTGTTTTTAACTCCATATGATGTAATGGTGTAACAACCCATTTTCAGTGAAATCGGAACAGTGGTTTCGAGACCACAAATTCGATCCAAAAATATGATTTATTTTTATTTCATTATATGGTCCGTATTATAATGGGCATGTCATGTGAAAATTTTGACTTGAAAATCTTACCGATTAAGTGCTTAATTACAAGAAGGACTAAATCGCATAAAATGCAAAAGTTGGATTCTAGTAGCTATAGGTATCAAATAGCTATGAAATTCAAAATTTAAGGTCCTTATATGGTAATTAGACCATTGAAGAGTAGTTAGTAGATATTTTAATGACTCATCCATGGAAAAATTAGAAAAGGCAATGGACTAAATTGGAAATCACTTAAATTAAAAGATGGTAATTAAATAAAAAGAAATAATCATCTAATTTCATATCATCTCCCCCAAAATTTCCACGGAAACCCTAGAAGAGAAGAAGACAACTTACCAAGCTTAAAAAGGTATGAAATCAAGTCCCGTTTTTAATGATTTTTATATATTTGAAATCGATATAGTCTAATCTCTCTATTTAGGGGATTAATTTGAAAAGTTATCAAGGTAAGAAATTTGGTTCATGTATGAATATGCTGAAAATTAGAAATTTATGGTAGAAAAAGAAAATTTGTTCAAAGATAAACAACTTTTACAAAGCAATTTTTGATGAAAACATGATTTAGGGACTAAAATGAAAAGTTGTAAAATTTGATAAAAAATTCTAAAATTTTATGAATACATGTGCTAGAAAATTTGTAATGGGGCTTTGTTTAGGCTTGGAATGGGGAGTAATTTGCACAAGTTTCATTTTTCGGGCCCAGGGACAAAATCAAGATTTATGGAAATGTTAGGGGTAAAATGGTAATTTTGCCTAGGACATAAATTGAGTCCATTTAAATATGAAATGTGTGAAATTTTTAGTTAAATTTATTTATCTAGATTCGAACAACACTAATTCGAGGTTAGATTGAGGAAAAGAAAATGTTTTGAGATTACAAATCTGAATTCAAAATATTTATTTTATTATTTTAATAAATCCTACAGCATGATAGATTAATTACGTGGAAGTTTCGTAAAGAAATTTTACCGTTTAAAATACTTAATTTGGTAAAAAAGACTAAATCTCGTAAAGTTTAAAAGTACAGTTCTATAAGCTAAAAGTGTTTAATAGCTATGGTTTTTAAAGTGGGAGCCCTCAAATGGTAATTAAACCATTTGAAATGTGAATTGACATTTTTGGGCATTATTTATGCATGTTTTAAAGTATTAATAAAGGGTAATTAGGTGATTGTTAAAATAAATTTAGTAAAATGATTAAAAAACAAAGCCATCATCTTTGTTTTTCCATCTTGACGAATATTAAGGAAATAAAATAGCCATGGAAGCTCTTCAAGTTTTGGCAATTGCATGATTTAATTGTAAGTTCGTATGTTTAATAAGCATTAAATTATATATGTATAAATGCTTAAATAATATAATTGTGGTACGTGCTATATTATTGAAATGAAATGTGAATGCTATTGAGTACAATACTACTGAAATGACCGACAGATATTCGATACAGTGAAAGTCTCGGTTGAACTAGGAATATATATGATACAAATGTCATGACATTAGGATTACTAAGATTACGTGTAAGACCATATCTGGGATATGACATCGATATGAGGCTTCATGTAAGACCATAGCTGGGCTATTAGCATCGATACGAGATTACATGTAAGACCATATCTGGGATATGGCATTGGTACGGTACTGTGTGTACGAGATTCCCGAGTATCCTTTAGTATTCCAAATGGTTCAACGGGAAATGTTGACAAAACGTGGTTACAAGTGATGGTATGACTCAGTTGAGGTATTCGTGACAGAAATTGACAAGTAAATGTTAAAAGTGAATTTCATATGATGAGTAAGTGGAAAATTATGAGAATTCATATGGTTCAATTGATTATTTATATAAATGTGATGACTATTAAATTCAATAGAGTTTATTTCTATTTGCTTATGTTTATGTAAATATGAATGAATGGATAAGAAGTATTCAAATCATATAAGCATTGAAATGAATAAGTTTGTGAAATTCTTGGTTAACTATGTGAATGGATACATGATATAAAGGTAGAATTATACAAGCTATATTATAGTATTGATAATGGCTTAAAATTTATTTATTTGATGAGATGAGTTATACGATATGTGGCTCAAGAGAGTGTTTCTTAGTTAAGTGCCCCAAGGGGTATCCTTGAATAAGGAATTGACGGATTATTGAATCGTACACTTCGAGTGTACTACTTGAGCATCCATCAGAATTCAATGATTCAACGAATACGAAACTCTTGACATGGCATGAAAATCTTAAGATGATATGATAATGTCTTGAAAGAATATTGCTTGATGAACTTATCTATGTTACTTGATTGATATGAAGATTTTGGTGACTAACATGTTTGATTGAATGTATGTGATTAGGCAGTTTAGCCCAATGGATGGAAACATAATATTGTATGCCTAGATTTAATAAGCAAGATTGGTAAGTTTAGTTTTGATTATACGAACTTACTAAGCATGTAATGCTTACTCCATTTATTTTCCCCCTATTTTATAGTGCTCGGAAGCTCGCGAGGGTTTGAGATTGTTGGAGCATCGTCACACTATCAACTAGTCATTTTGGGTATACTTAGTGAAATCATTTTGGTATAATGGCATGTATAGGACAACTTGGCCAATAATGGCTTGAAATGTTATTTTGTAACCTAGTCATTGGAATGGCTAGTAATGGTTCATTTTGGTATGACTAAGTAGATTACTATGATATACATATACACATGTGTTATGTTATGAATATGTGATCAATGTAACGCCGCAAAAAAAATTTAGGGTCTTTGTTTTTACAAGCTTTGATTTTAATATCATGTTTTATTTATTGGTCAAGTAATCTGGGTATGTTTGGGGGCTTTTAGGAAGCCTGGGTTCAAGTATTGCCTTTGGCAAAAATTTTTTTTTTTGCTCTTTTGGAAACCTGGATGTTAGCTTATAGTGTATATATTAAGTTGTGGTTTTTTTTTGTGACACAAGAGATCTTGTGGCTTGGTGGCAAGTGGCTTGGTGGCAAGTGGCATGACTGGGCATGGTGAGAGTAGGAGTTCGAATCCCATGGTAGGCAAGGGGATTTTATTTTGCTACTTGGGTGGCAAGTCTTTGTGGTGGATTTGAACTCTATAGAGTAGTTGTAGACTTGGTAAAAGAGGGAGAGTATCATGGGATAAGATGTTGGTTGTTGGGGATTTGGAAGAGGAAAATGTGGAGAGATAAGGGGAGAAAATCGTGGAGTTGGAGAGGGGAAGAGTTGTAGTTGAATTGGGAGTTTGATTGTGCAAATTTGGTTAGGGAACTCACTTTGTGCTTTTTTGGCAATTTGTGAGTGTGTAGGAGCCGATTTTTCCTCTTTGACATTTCGGGTTTTGTTCTTTTGACATTTCTGGATTCTTTTCTCCTTAGTGTCATTTTCAAAAGTGACCATTTGGACTCTTTTACTTTTGTCGACATTGTCTTCAGGTCACACTCTTATTACCTTGCCGAATTTCTCTATTCTTAACTTCTTTTTTACCGTTTTTACTATTTTTTTTCTTTTCAAGATAGCCGAATATAGTCTCTTTTGTTTTTCTCTCTAAGTCATTTCAATCTTTCTTTTGTTTTTCTCTGAGCCGACCATTTCTTCTCCTTCTTCTTCTCTTTCAATTTCTTGTCTGCCACTCGGTGTTGTGGGATTGTTTCGATACGCTGGACTGTAATGGTATCGGTTTCATAAATATTTTGGTAATCGATAAGTACTCATAAGATTCCCTTCTGCTATTTGGTCAATTTTGTATGTATTCAATCTGTTTATTGAAACTTTGCTTTTGGGGAAGCCGAATGTTATATTTTCCTCTTATCTATTCTAAATCCAATTCTTATTCGTTCTTCATGGTGCATTATGCGATGGTTCTACGGATCTCATTGGAGTAAGGTGATCGTAAAGCCATAGAACTTTTCTATCTCTCATTCATTTAAGGTAAATTCGACACCTTGTTTTAGGTATTGACCGAATACTCAAATAGGTTATAAGGAAATATTCTTTTAACAAGAAACCATTATGGTGCAGTTAATCGCCAGGGTGTAAGGGTTGTTTTGGCTGGCGTTTTTGAAGGGATTAGTCCAGATCATCTAATCATGGTAAATGATGACTGTTAGATCGTGGTTTTAGTTCTTGAGAATATTAGCAGTTGTAAGACTAAATGATTAATTTGGATGATGTAGGTTGGTGTTCAAGGGGTGGTTCGTCGGCTTTCGTGAACATGTGTGTAATTGTACACCGCTCAATTACTATCAAAGCCAAAAGAGGTGTGTAATCACACCCTTGTTAAATTATGTTTCGGCAAAATCCAAAAAGCCGAAATACCAAAACGTCGACATTCAAGGCCTCACTAGCGTACGAACGCACGTGGGACGATCCGAACCCACAAAACGTGGGCGATAGGCTAAAGAGGCTACCACGTGGGTTTTTGTGGACTTGGGCCATTATAGGCCTCGATAGGTCAAAATGAGCCGTGTGGGCCCAATGGACTTGTGGGCCTCACACGGGTAAAATCCTCTGTAAGAGTCAGTTAATGGATTGGACTATGAGGCTAGCGTTGCCATGTCTGAATTTGGGCACTTGGGCCCAAAAGTGGTTTTTGGGCCCAAAAGTGGGTTTTGGGCCCATATTCACTATTCTAGCCCTGTAGGTTAGCTGAGTCGCTCGAGACGATGGTAGACCCTCTAAGAGGTCGTAATATGGACCGAGACACCAAAATTAGCTAAGTGACCAAAATATCCCTGAGGTGTAAAATTACCATTTTACTCCTAGTTGTCGAAATGACCTTTATACCCTTAGAGGTAGGTTGACTGATAAGTATTTGGTATACGTATGACTGTCTCTGAGTATGATCTTTTGTATGCACAATATATTTATGACATGACATTCTGCATGGGGTTGGGGTCTGTTTTTGAGGAAGTTCTATACTAGTTTTTTTGCCACGTATTCTGATTCTAGTGGCTTCGCCACATTTTCTGTTATTAGCAGCTCTGCTGCGTTATTGGTGTGTTGGCTTGGTGGGTCGATCGAATCCCCACATGGTGTGTTGGCTGGTACGGGTGGTGTGTTGGTTGGATTGGGTTGGGATACATATTTGTTCTGTATTGTTTCTATTTTGGGCTTAGGCCCACTCTGCTACTATATAGGGCTAAAGCCCAAACTGCTCTATTATTGAATAAGGCTACGACTTAGACTGTTTTGCATATTCTGATTTCTGTTGTCTGTTAGGGAATTACATACTGAGTTTTCACAAACTCACCCTTCCTTTTAACTGTACAGGTAGTCCCCAACCATAGACGATTTGGAGCTACGAAGGACACGGAGGTGGCCACATGATTACTGCTATTTGGATTTGATTTTAATTATTTCAAAAATTCAGTTTGGGTTTTTAATTATGTAATAAGGCCATTTAAGAGTTTTAATTTTTCTAATTAGGTTTTCATTTTATTATCTCAATCTGCTAGAATAGGATAACGAATTTTCGAAATAATAAACGTTTTCAAGAAAATCACACGTTTCAAATCCAAACTTTAGAAGCTTCTGCGATTTTTTTTTAAATAACTGAATAAAACAAAGGCAACTTTAATCAAATGTCTTGATGAAACGACAATAGTAATAAAAAGGGCATTGAAACTTAGAAATAAACTTTTATCAACAAGACCGATTTTTGAAGGTAGTTTCAATGTGACATGCTAGATTCGGCTGTAACGTCTGGGTCGGGTTTGGAGTGTTACAATCAATGTTGTGGATGCCTAAGTCAAACTAAGGTAAGGTTGTGATCATGTATTCTTGTAGTGATATGCCTTATTAGATGATGAATTTGCCTATATTTAAATGCTTGGAATGGTTGGTATTGGTTGTGTGTTTCAAGTGAAGGTCTTGGGTGAAATTTTGAGTGAGAAATGAAGCTAGAAATGGCCTCATTTTGTCAAGACAGGCAGACACACGAGCGTGTGTCTAGACCGTATATGACATACGGCCTGGTAACATAGGCATGTGGTTAGGCCGTGTGTCCCCTGCACCTTAATTTTGAGAAACAGAATGCTCAAAATTGAGCATACGGGCAGAGACACGGACGTGTGTCTCAGCCGTGTATGCCACATAGCCTAAAACATGGGCGTGTGTCCTGGCTGTGTAAAACCTGTACCTAATTTCGAATTGAATTAAGTAACCACACAGCCTAACATGGGCATGTGGCATGGCCGTGTGTACAAGTCAGAGAGTTACACGGGGTCAAACACGGCCTCCAACACGGGCGTGTCCCTGGGTCACACGGGCGTGTGAGCCCTGCACTTTGGAAAATTTTGTAATTTTTTGAAAAATTCTTAGAGGTCCCGATTAAGTCCTAATTTGATTCTAATGCTCGTATTGGGCCTCAAGGGCCCGATCAAGAGACGTTATGGATGATCTCATTAAATGAATAGTAATTTACGTAGATTAATGGAAAAATGTTCTGAATGTTCCGGTAATGCTTTGAAACCCAATTCCGGCGACGGGCACGGGTTAGGGGTGTTACAGATGGGATGGTCGGAGATGGTTTGTAGAGGATGGGGGTAGGATTTATGCATATCCGCTTCTGGATCTGATTCTAAATCTGAAACTATATTTGTTTCTGACTGTGCTTATAATTCTATATATTTGCATGCTTAATTCTACTGGGTTACACATTGAGTTTTCGTAAACTCACATATGCTGTTTGTTTTATCAGGTAATCCACAGACTTAGGCGGATCGTTGCAACGGAGCCTCTCGGTGACCACTAGTTCATAAACTGGTTACGTTTATGATTGTTATTTTAAACATTATTTCTGGATTTTTGTAACAACTGGACTCTCTGGACATTTTGGCTAATTTTCCTTTGGGTTTGGATATACGTTTTGGTATTTAATTTGTGACTGATATCTAAAAACTATGATTTATGCTGAAACAAAGGTTTTACTAAAAATACAAACTAATTTCTTGAAATAAAATGTTTTTGTAAGCTTACGCCATTTAACACGTTTTAAGGCTGATTAATTAATTGAATAAAATTTTTTAAAATGGATAGAGATAGGAGTTTTAAAACTGAAATGGTTTTAACATGTAGAGTTCGATATCAAAACCCGTTCTTTGTGACATCTCCAAATTCGGCTATAACGTCTAGGCCAGGTTTAAGGTGTTACAGTAAAAGTTTTGGGGAGAAAGTGGGAAGGAGTAAAAGTTTTGGGGGGAATGTAGAAAGGTTTAGAGGTTTGGGGTAAAACTATAAAATATTATAGTTTAGTATTCTTTTTATTCTTTTTATTCGAATTATTCGAGTTATTCGAATTTGAAAACTCAACTGGATTCGAATTTGAAATTAAAAAAATGGATTTGACTTGAATAAATTGATTCGTTTAACTCAGAATTTGAAAAAGAAAATTCAAAAATTTTTTTAGTCGAATCGAGTTTTGGTCACCCCGAGCCCTTGGTTTCTTCTCAATGGACATAACTTCCACTCTTTTACTGATGGAATATCTAGGACTTGTTCTTGTACCTTTTAAGGATCAACCTTTAAAAATTCTGTTGATGTACTCTATCTAATGTTTTTTTTTTGTCTCCTTAGAAAATAAGGAGAAAGAGAACAAGATTGTCTTTGGGAGTTCTAGCGTGGAATATTGGTAATCTTGACACAAGCCATTATTTTCTTTCAAAGGAAGTTAGGGTTTCTTCAAATGTAAACTTTTTTTAGAATTAAAGGAATAAGACAAGAAATAGGGAGAACTTCAAAGCTTTAAGGTTAGCAAATTGGGTATAAAAGTTTAAAGTAAATTGCAAATCAATCAAGTGAATAAATTTCTAAATTTTACTCCAACTATTTTCCCTCCAAAATGGGAAAATGAATATTTTGATGCAATTTAACTTTATAAAAATAAAATTTGGAACAAAACAATTTAATATAATTGAAATAAGGAAAAACATCACCCTCAAGCTATGTTTCAATGTGTTGCCTTAACTACCAAGCTACACTTTGCAGATACCAACTGAATTCTTTAAAGTTTCGAGCTAGCAACTTCAAAGGCTTTTGTAAATAGTTTTTTCATTTCATTTTCAATTGAAACATATTTCAATTCAATGGTTTCATTCACCACTAACTTCCTAAAAAATCAATTCCTTATATCAATATCTTTAGTCCTCGAGTGAAGCATTGGATTCTTCAAAATACTTCAAATAACTCAAAAACTAACATCAATCAAATTTTACATGCTCAATAGCCAAATACAATTTCAAAAGCAAAACAAATAAACCAATGTTAGTATAACACAAGCATAATGCAAAACACTAATAACATAAAGAACTTTGAAAAATAGTTAAAAATATGCTAAACATAACAAATAAACAAGCAAAACAAGAACCCTCCCCCCTCCCCCCCACACCTAAGTTACATATTGTCCCAAATGAAAATAAAGTTTGAGAAATACTCCCCTAATATATGGTAAGAGTAAAAAAATTGTTGAAGAATTCCTTAAACTCTATTAAAGCTCTAAATGTAATGTAACTCATAATGGAAGGACCTACATAAGAAAGACAGACAAAATTAAAATAAAACAAAATATGCAATATAAGTAAATAAAAACCGAAAACAAATCCAAGTTTAGAGTAACAAATCATCCATTATTACGATAATATTAGAAAAAAATGATAGCATCAATTGCTCTAAGAGTCAGTTTGAGGCTCCAACTCAATTACTTTCTTGACCTTGTCCTTGCATAAGAAAAACAACTTCTTCAGTAGAAACACTAGGTGGCCCCTATAAGGTGACTCAGACGGCTTACACAGAACAATTCCCTTTGTAGCAAGGGGAGTATAAGCGCTCCTTATATCCTCCAGAATAAATATATCATTGTAGTTTTTTTAATAGGGCAAAGGTGTCTCACCTTCCTCTTCATTTGATAGTTGTGGAGAAGGCTTGGGTGTAGGCTCTTGACCTTGGGATGGAACATCTGAAGAGGAGCGTAGGTCCACTTTGGGGTTCCTAAGCCATGTTGACCAGCATAGTGAGAAAGTAATTGTTGAGTCATAGCCATCCATTACGTGATTTACTCTAAGTGTGGAGTAATCTGCTAGTCAACTTTCATAGTTTGTTGCTTCCTCTTAGATTTCTTAGACGATATAGGCAGTGGCATCTCTATCTTATTCTTGTGTCTTACATTCCATTCCTGAATTTTTTTCTCATGCAACTTCCTATATTTTAGGTAAAATGAATCTCCAATGGTGCTCTTCGATGGTTGATCAAATCTCGACATACTTGCACCGAGTAATGCAAAATAGATATATAAAAGTGAAGTATGGTGACTACAAGTGTGACAAGTCAAGTTGTAATAAATATGTTACAATAGAAAATGAAGTATTTCAAGAATTGAACCTAGAGAAGAATACGTAACTAAAAGTCTACGAGCAAATTACATGCACGAGAAAGTCTATTAGGCTACTAAAGCGACTAATTAGTATAGTAATAGAAAAAAGGATGAGCGTCTAACAATTTCTAAACAAAAGGCCTAAACATAGAAATATCCAATTTAAGAATTTAACAATTGATAAGCAACAATGATTGGAAGGGTTTCCTCATCTATTAAACCTCACCTCTTGGTCTGAATTAATCCAAACAAGATATCTAATCAAATTATCCTCTCAGCCTTATTTAATTAAATCAAACTAAATGAATATTTGTTTGATAAGGTTTCCTCTTGGTCTTACCTATCTAGATTTTCATTTAGAGGCATCAAGTCTAAGGTTTTTTATTCAATTTAGTCCGAGTTCTGCAATTTCGTCTTTAAACCTATAATTCATTAACTAACACTTCAATCAACCAATCACTAAAATATTTCAGTTCATGCCCATTATGAAATTAAATAAACAACCCCCAATTTCACACAATCAACAATTAAACAAAAGGATGAAATAGAAAAGTTTAGAAATGGTAAATATTTTGGTCAAAATCTTTGATTCGTATGAAATCTAAATTGCATTCCATCAAATAAAGCAAGCCTAATTGCTAGAATTCTTCAATTCAGTAATAAGAACACAAAATTGCAAGTAAATTGGCTAACCGACAAATGGTCCTTTTACTATTCTATTGAAAAATATTAAAAATCTAGAAAATAAATTTTGATCTAATAAAATAATTAACCTAAAGTCTCTCTCTAAAAAAGGCTCGCAAAATTAGTATTTATAGGTTTAAAGGGTTTAACTTAACATTTACAAAAAGAAACCCACTTAAAAAACTAATTTGTAAAGGCTTTAACCCCACTTTGTCTCCAAATTTCCCTTATTGAATTGACCTTATCAGACACTAATGTCAAAACATCAATGCTTGATGTCATGACCCCCTCAGTAGTTAGGTTCATAGGTCACTTCAATTCATTCCATTTCCGTTACATCAACTTTGATGGTCGTGACTTTGAGTAGCTCGATTGATTCTCCTTCAGGTTTGGAGCTGATGTTGTGAAATTTATATGCCTATGACATGACCTCAACTTTAGTGTCCCTCAAATTACAACTTTAAAGATCGATGAAGTTGTTCCTTTGGAAATAAGCAATGTTGCAACATTAAGAATCAATGTCATAACCTTGACACTAGGCTACTCGAGATTCAATTGTTGAAGGTTGGCTCTTTAGTTGTTGAGAGGTGCCCAATGTTGTGACATCCACCAATGATGTTGAGACCTCAACTCTAGTAAGCATCACTTGTCTTCTCACTCCCTTCAACTAAGACCCTACAAAAGTCATGTCCCATAATACAAAAGTCATGTCCTACAAAAGTCATATTTAATAAAAATATCTACAAGTTCGGTTTACAAAAATGAGATCCCAGTACCTCATTTTTCACAACCACTTGATGTTAGGGACAAACCCTTTGAACTTAAATATTTGTTCAATTAGCAAAAATCAATAAATCAAAATTTAATCTAATACTATATTTGACTCGTATGAGTTAAATAATAATTACAGACTCACTATACAGATTTGTGGTCCCAAAACCACTATTTTTCGACACCTCTGAAAACGAGTTGTTATAAGAGCATAGGTAAGTTCTTTTAAGACTTGAGAAAAGTTATACTTAAAGAATATGTATTGATTTGACTATCATTGTGTGACTCATGTTTTGTTTGTTAATTGTGTATTTATGAAGTAATTTCATGTTTATTTGAAATAAATAATGTGAATTAAATGCGTTCTATTTTGAAATTGATTGTAGCACTTCATAGCTCGGGTTCAATGATCAGACTAGGTGAGGGGTGTTACATTTAGTGGTATCAGAGCTACAATTTAGTTGATTCTAGGGCCGGATGTTGTGTGTATTCAGCCTTGAAATACATGCTACATTAACCTATGATAGTGTGATACTTTTGATCCGATTTGACTCTATTTTCTTATAGATATACCATGTCAGTAGAGTCTAATCTTGTCATATTTGATGAGGTAAATGGTAATGATTTTGCTTTTGATTAGGGAGCTAGTCATAGTGCGATCATTCCACAAGAGCCAAAAAAGTGATATGCGAATTGTTTTCTATTAAATTATGAATCAATGACTGTTAGAGTCTTTGCAAGTTAATCTTGGCGCTCCACAACCTCTACCCCTGATTGTACCTGCCACAGTACTCCCTTGTCCTCAAATTTTGGTATGTGTTCACAGAATTCCAATTGATAAGATTCAGAAATGTGAAATTGAATGATTCAGGGATAAAATTGATGATGATCCAATTAAAACTGAATATTGTTGGAAAGTACTCAGTGAATTTTGATGAAATAGTATGTTCTTTTGAAGATAGTTTGAAACGCTATATCACTTTGAAAGATGAAGCTTATTGGAGATGAATAATTTTGACAACAATTGTTCTTAAAGATTGAGTAAACTGTAATTTCTTCCAATCGGAGTTCAAAAATACATACACCAGCAAATTGTACCTAGATAAGAAGCACAGAGAATTTATAGAGCTGAAATAGAGAACTAGGTCTATAACAAAGAATGAATGAGAATTTATCAGACTCAATAAATACACAAGAGATATTGCATCGATAGAAGCTAAAATGTGTACTCATTTTGAAATGGGGTTTAAATGAAGACAAACAGATGTTAGTAAGAGATCTGAAATTGAAAGGGTTTTTAATTTTAACTGAATGATCAAAAAATGTAATATCCCGAATTAGGGCCTAATCTGAATAGTGGTTTTGTGACCACAAATCCGTGATAGAAATAATTATTTTATAATTATTTTGAGGTTTATGATATGATTGCATGATTGTGTGAAAATTTTGTGAAGAAACTCTATGCATAAAATGCTTAATTTGAAGTTAGGGACTAAATCGAATAAGTTGCAAAACTTGCATTCTAGAAGTTTTTAGTATGAAATTGCTTTGAAATATTAATTAGGAGGTCTTAAATAGAATTTGACCAATTTCCAAAATTTTGGACAAAAATGGGCTTGTACATGAAAATTTTCAAAGAAAGGTATTAAGGGCATTTTGGTCATTTGGATATTTAATGAAATAAAATGGGAAAAATAACACAAAATGGTCATCTTCCTCATTTAGTTGCTGCCGAATTTCACTCTTACCATAGCTAGGGTTTCTTCAACTTTCAAGCTTCATAGTAAGTGATTCTAAGCCCCGTTTTTAATGATTTTTACGTTTTTGAAATCCCGATAACCCGATAAAGCTTATGCTAGCAATAACTTAACCTAGGGTTTATATTTGGAAAAATTCCCATAGGTGAAATTTGTGTATTTTGATGTTCTATGATAGAATATGAGGTTTTAAATTATGTTAGACAACTTGTACTACTCGATTTTAAGCAAAAACGAGTAAAAGGGCTTAAACGGTAAAAATACCTAATAGTCACAAGTACATGTTAGAGTGAGAATTTGATGTTGTCATAGAAGGGAAAAGTGATCAGCATGTTATAAAACATAAGAATAAGGAATAAAGTTCAATCCTGAGCCTAGGGGCAAAAGTGTAAATATGCAAAAGTTTAGGGGTAAAATTGTAATTTTGACAAAATTTGAATTAAGGATTAATTTGATAATGTGAGTATTAAATAAGCTAAATGTGTTATTTTAGATCAAGAAAGACGTGGAATCGACCCCAATCGATGAAAAGAAAAGATTGTGGACTAAATTGCAAAATCTTTATATTTTGGTACTAAGGTAAGTTCATGTGTAAATAATGTAACATAATTGTTGTTTATAAGTCATTGATGTTAATTATATGATATGCTGATTTTTATCATGAAATATATGATTTGTAGTTAATTTCGAATAAAATGTAAATTGTGTGAGCTATTTGTTGAATATAAATTGTTACCGAGTTTTGGTTTCGGAATTCTACGGAAGACAGCAAGGATATGTGTTCGAGGAAAATCCCGTTTGAACCTTAGGAATAGATTAGGATACAAGTGACATGTCACTAGGATGGTTGAGCATCCGAACTCGTTGAGTTGAGTCCGAGTTCACTTATGGATGCGAATGTCCGAACTCGTTGAGTTGAGTCCGAGTTCGTGAGATGTAACTAGGCATCCGAACTCGTTGAGTTGAGTCCGAGTTCACTTATGGATGCGAATGCCCGAGCTCGTTGAGTTGAGTCCGAGTTAAACTTATGGGCGGGTTACATGATTGCTTGATTGCATATGTGGCACTTATGTGCAAGTTATCCATGTATCCGAATTATATTCGATGTGTTCAACGGGTAAAGTTTTACTCAAATGGAGGAATACTCGAGATGTAAAGAGACGTATTGGTAAGTGATGTGAAATGGATATTTTGGACAGGTATGTATTTAATCTTCGGGTTGAGTATTGATACAACCACGATAAGGTAATAAGATGATGAAAAAATGATTAGAAATGTGATATGTGTTTTGATGATATATGCTAATGTTGATTGGTTTGATTGTTTGTTATGTTACTTATTATTTGCATATGAACTTAATAAGCATTTATGCTTACTCCCTCCTTCTTACTCATTGTAGTTTTGGAAAAGCCAGCTCAGGAGTCGGGATAGGTCGAAGGCTCAGTCACACTATCTGAAGAACTTTTCGGTAAATGGCTTGTAAATTTAAGTATGGCATGTATAGCAATATACCTATTTTGTGTAAATGATCTTATGATATGGTGATGGAATGGTTTAGAAAATGTTTGATAATGATAAGTTATGGAAATGGTTAGTTTAGATTATGTTTGATGTTATGGAAAGTTATTAAGATACTTAGTGCATGAAAACTCATAAAAAGGGATGAAATTTGCCATAAACAGAATATTGCAGCAACACTGATGTGAGTTTGAAAATTTACTAAAAATCATAGAAATCCAATTTAGTGATGGATTAAATATCAAATTGAATATTATTATGTCTAGTTTCATATAAAACAAACTAAACAGGTAAAGGAATTATATGTTAGAAGATATTTGAATTTTAGTGAAACAGGGCCAGAGTGATTTCTGGATCCCCTGTTCCAATTTTAAAAATTCACCATAAATTGTAAAAATATAATTAGGTGTTTTATTTTATATTCTCAGAATCCTCATTTAGTCTAGTTTCAGGAGAAAGAAACCTCATAGTCATATGAATTTTTTACAGAGAGAAATGTGGTTCGTAGTAAACAGAGGTCAGTCCAGTCAAGTCCTAAAACAGGGGTAACTTTAACTTATAAACTGTACTAATTTGCCCAATCAAAAATTCTAGAAAAAAATTAGTAAATAGATATATGAGTCTAGATTTTGGGAAAATTTACGAATCTTGATTTTGAGTTTCGAAACTCGAGATATGATTTTTCTTGTGACTGTGATGCAAGTAGCTAGAAAGCTGTGAATGTAGAAACAAATGATCCAAAGTTCTTAAAATGTTAAATTAAGTTTAGTAACACCTCATACTCGACTCCGGCGATGGTCTCGGGCATGGGGGTATTACATTTAGTGGTATCAGAGCAGGTTTAGTCAGTTCTCGGACTACGTGTTGTATGTATAGATTTTGCTATACATGTCATATGTATAAATTGTGATAGTGTGATGACTTCTGACCTTTTTAAATGATTTTTTTATAGTAAATGGATCCCGATCCAGCTGTGGCAGATGAAGTAGAGAGTAATGCACCAGCTCCGGCTGAAGGAGCAGCATCGACTGAAAATTCACCTCCTACTGTTGGTCAGGGAGGAGGAGAAAGGGATCGGGAAGCCTTTCTCCAAATGATGAGTGCATGGTACACTGAGTTCGTTCAGTGCGAACCCAAATGTACGACCTCCCCACCTCCCCAATTCCTCAACTGCACTCCAGATGCCTCAAGGTATGGGTCGATGAAATTTCATAGAACTCCAGTTGATGAATCCATAAACAAGCAAGGGGCTGAAGAATTTAAGGCAAATATTGATGATGATGCCGAGAAAGCAGAGTTCTGGCTTGAAAATTCTATCCGGGTATTTGATGAATTATCTTGTACACCTGAAGAATGTTTGAAATGCGCTATATCTTTGTTGAGGATTTAGCCTATAATTGGTGGAAGACTTTGATTTCGGTGGTACTAAAAGAGAGAATAACTTGGGAATTCTTTCAAGAAGAGTTTCGGAAGAAATATATTAGTGAAAGATTTATTGATCAGAAGCGTAAAGAATTTCTTGAGTTGAAGCAAGGTAATATGATGATTCTGAGAATATATGAAAGAGAGTTTGTTCGATTAAGTAAATATGCCGTAGAGTATGTTCCTACAGAGGCCAAGATGTGCCGACGATTTGAAGACGGGCTCAACGAAGACATCAAGGTATTTGTTGGAATTCTTGAATTAAAAGAAATAATAGTATTGGTTGATCGAGCTTGCAAGGCTGAAGAACTACTTAAAGAGAAGAAAAAAGGTAGAGGTGAGACTAGAAATTGGAAGAAAAGACCGACGAGCAGTTCATTCTCATAGCAACCTGGAAAATCAAGGAATATGAATCCTCGTTCCCAAGCTTCAGCTGGGCAATCATATAGGAATTATAAGAAGCAAAATGTGGGTTCTAAGTCCCGGACTACTTGACGGCCGGTGTAGGGAATTCGAGATTTGTTAAACTTTGAGTGCCAGTGTGTGGTAGGAATCATTTTGGTCCGTGCAGAGCAAATGAATGTTTTCGATGTGGTTCTCCTGATCATTTTATTAGAGATCGCCTTGAGAGAGAGCTGAAAAGAAAAATTTGAGAATACAAAAACAAGTGGGGCGGATTCGAGAGGAAGATATCCAAGAAAAGTGGGGAGCGAAAGCAAGCGATAGAAATGTAGCCAGAGATGCACCAGTTAGACTGAAGGAAGGGCTCGGCTAGAACTTATGCTATTAAAGCGCGAAGATGCTTCCTCACCTGATGTGATTACCGGTACATTTTCTCTCTATAATGTTAATGTTATTGCTTTGATTGATCCTAGTTCTACTCATTCATATGTGTGCATGAAACTGGTGTTTAGTATGAATATACCTATTGAGAACATAGAATTTATGATTAGAGTGTCGAATCCGTTAGGCACATGTGTGATTGTTGATAAAGTATGTAAGAAATGTCCTTTAATGATTCGGGGTCATTACTTTCTGGCCGACTTGATGTTGTTGCCGTTTGATGAGTTTGATGTTATTTTGGGTATGGATTGGTTGACATTGCATGATGCTAAAATAAATTGCAAAGAAAAGGTTATAGAATTAAAGTGTGAAAGTGGTGAAATTTTGCGGGTTGAATCAGACAAATCAGAGGCATTATCTAGTGTGATTTCTTCAATGTCGGCTCAAAGATATTTGAGAAAGGTTATGAAGCTTATTTGGCGTATGTAATTAATACAAAAGAAGTTGAAAATTAAGTTGAATCAGTGCCGGTTGTGTGTGAATTTGCGGACGTATTTCCAGAATTATTGCCGGGTTTGCCTCCAGTCAGGGAAGTAGAATTTGGTATTGATTTGATACCGGGAACAACTTCGATCTCGATTGTTCCGTATAGAATGGCACCAGCAGAGTTGAAGGAATTAAAGTCGCAATTGCAAGAATTGACTGATAAAGGCTTTGTGAGACCGAGTTTTCCACCTTGGGGTGCTCCATGTTATTTGTGAAAAAGAAGGATGGTTCTATGAGGTTGTGTGTTGATTATCGGCAGATAAACAATGTGACAATCAAAAACAAGTATCCGTTGCCAAGAATTGATGATTTGTTTGATCAGCTAAAAGGAGCGACATGGTTTTCAAAGATTGACTTGAGATCAGGTATTATCAATCGTGGGTAAAAGAGTGTCGGATGTGCCTAAAATCGCTTTTAGAACAAGGTATGGTCATTATGAATTTTTAGTTATGCCATTCGGGTTGACAAATGCTCTCATTTGTGTTTATGGATTTAATGAATCGCATATTCCGACCATACTTGGACAAATTTGTTGTGGTGTTTATAGATGATATTTTAATTTATTCAAAAGATGAGACAGAGCATGCTGAGCATTTGAGGATAGTTTTGCAAACTTTGAGAGATAAGCAAACAGTATGCTAAGTTTAGTAAAAGTGAATTTTGGCTCTAGGAAGTTGGATTTTTGGGTCATATTGTTTCGTGATGATGGTATACGGGTTGATCCTAGTAAAATTTCAGCCATTGTTGATTGGAAACCACCAAAATGTAACTCAAGTTAGAAGTTTCTTGGGGCTAGCTGGTATTATCGGCGGTTTGTAAATGGATTTTCTATAATTGCTGCTCCTATAACTAGACTACTCCGAAAGGATGTTAAATTTGAATGGACGGAAGAGTGTCAATAGAGTTTTGAAGAATTGAAAAAGTTATTAACAGAGGCACCAGTGTTAGTACAACCCGAATCAGGTAAAGAATTTGTGGTGTATAGTGATGCTTCTCTAAATGGTTTGGGGTGTGTACTCATGCAAGAAGGAAAAGTGGTGGCTTATGCTTGAGGCGCTTAAAACCTCATGAGAGGAATTATCCTACTCACGATTTGGAATTGGTCATGCGGTGGTGTTTGCTTTGAAAATTTGGCGACATTATTTGTATGGTGAAAAGTGTCGGGTATATACCGACCATAAAAGTCTTAAGTACTTGATGTCACAAAAAGACTTGAATTTAAGACAGCGAAGATGGTTGGAGTTATTGAAAGATTACGAGCTTGTTATTGATTATCATCCCAGGAAAAGCGAATGTGGTTGCTTGATGCTTTAAGCGAGAAAGTTGTTGTTTGCTTTGAGAGTTATGAACACTCGGTTGAAAATGTCGGATGATGGTTCGATTCTAGCAGAGTTAAGAACAAAACCGATGTTTTACAAGATATTTACGAAGTTCGAAAAGATGATCAAGATTTGCAAGCCAAGAGAAAGCGGTGTGAAGTTGATACAGAGTCGATTTCGTAATCGGTTCGATGGGTGCTTAATGTTTAAAGATCGGATTTGTGTACCAAGAATGAGGAATTGATTCAAAAGATCCTACAGGAAGCACATAGTGGTTGTTTCTCGATTCATCCGGTAGTACGAAAATGTATAATGACTTGAAGAAAATGTATTGGTGGAATGGAATGAAAAAGGATATATCGAGTTTGTGTCCAAATGCTTAATTTGTCAACGGTGAAAAAGTTGAACACCAAGTGCCTTCGGGATTACTTCACCTATTATGGTTCCTGAATGGAAATGGGATCGGATTACTATGGATTTTTATCGGGATTGCCATTGACTCCGGAAAGAAAGATGCCATCCGGGTAATAGTTGATGAGATTAACTAAGTCGGCTCATTTTATCCTTTGCGTGCACGGATTATTCTCTTAACAAGTTGGCTGAATCAGTATATTAGAGAAATTGTTAGACTACATGGAATACCATTGTCGATTATTTCAGATAGAGATCCAAGGTTTACCTCGCGGTTTTGGCAAAAGTTGCAAGACGCGTTAGGTACAAAGTTAAATTTCGATCTTCTTTTCATCCACAAACCGATGGACAATCGAGAGAGAGTAATTCGATTCTTGAAGATATGCTCGGATGTTTTGTATTGGAATTTCAAGGAAGTTGGGAAAAATATTTACCGTTGGTAGAATTACGCACAATAATAGTTATCGAGACGAGCTTGAAGATGGCACCTTATGAAGCATTGTATGGTCGTAAATGTCGAACTCCATTGTATTGGGTGAACTCAAGGAAAATCAGATTTATGGAGTTGATCTAATAAAAGAAATCAAGAAAAAGTGAAGGTAATTCGAGATTGTTTGAAAGTCGCTTGGATAGACGTAAATCTTATGCGATTTAAAATGAAAGGACATTGAATTTCAAGTTGGTGATAAAGTATTTTTAAAGGTGTCTCCGTGGAAGAAAGTTCTTAGATTTGGACGGAAGGGCAAATTAAGTCCGCGTTTTATCGGGCCGTATGAAATAATTGAAAAAGTTGGACCGGTAGCATATCGGCTAGCTTTACCATCTGAATTAGAGAAGATTCATGATGTGTTCCACGTATCTATGTTACGTCGGTATCGTTCGGACCCTTCACATGTAGTTTCACCGACGAAATTGAACTACAACCGATATGACCTATGAAGAAGAAGAACCGATTAAGATTTTAGCTCGAGAGGTCAAACAACTAAGGAATAAAAAGATTGCACTTGTGAAGGTGTTGTGGCAAAAGCATGGAGTAGAAGAAGCTACATGGGAATCAAAGAAAATATGAGAAATCAATACCCACATCTGCATTTCTGGTAAGATTTTTGAGGACGAAAATCCTTAAAGGGGGAGAGTTGTAATATCCCGAATTAGGGCCTAATCGAATAGTGGTTTTGTGACCACAAATCCGATAGAAATAATTATTTTATAATTATTTTGAGGTTTATGATATGATTGCATGATTGTGTGAAAATTTTGTGAAGAAACTCTATGCATAAAATGCTTAATTTGAAGTTAGGGACTAAATCGAATAAGTTGCAAAACTTGCATTCTAGAAGTTTTTAGTATGAAATTGCTTTGAAATATTAATTAGGAGGTCTTAAATAGCAATTTGACCAATTTCTAAAATTTTGGACAAAAATGGGCTTGTACATGAAAATTTTCAAAGAAAGGTATTAAGGGCATTTTGGTCATTTGGATATTTAATGAAATAAAATGGGAAAAATAACACAAAATGGTCATCTTCCTCATTTAGTTGCTGCCGAATTTCACTCTCACCATAGCTAGGATTTCTTCAACTTTCAAGCTTCATAGTAAGTGATTCTAAGCCTCGTTTTTAATGATTTTTACGTTTTTGAAATCCCAGAACTTAGATAAAAACTTATGCTAGCAATAACTTAACCTAGGGTTTATATTTGGAAAAATACCCATAGGTGAAATTTGTGTATTTTGATGTTTTATGATAGAATATGAGGTTTTAAATTATGTTAGAAAACTTGTACTACTCGATTTTAAGCAAAAACGAGTAAAAGGGCTTAAACGGTAAAAATACCTAATAGTCACAAGTACATGTTAGAGTGAGAATTTGATGTTGTCATAGAAGGGAAAAGTGATCAGCATGTTATAAAACATAAGAATAAGGAATAAAGTTTAATCCTGAGCCTAGGGGCAAAAGTGTAAATATGCAACAGTTTAGGGGTAAAATTGTAATTTTGACAAAATTTGAATTAAGGATTAATTTGATAATGTGAGTATTAAATAAGCTAAATGTGTTATTTTAGATCAAGAAAGACGTGGAATCGACCCCAATCGAGGAAAAGAAAAGATTGTGGACTAAATTGCAAAATCTTTGTATTTTGGTACCAAGGTAAGTTCATGTGTAAATAATGTAGCATAATTGTTGTTTATAAGTCATTGATGTTAATTATATCATATGCTGATTTTTATCATGAAATATATGATTTGTAGTTAATTTCGAATAAAATGCAAATTGTGTGAGCTATTTGTTGAATATAAATTGTTACCGAGTTTTGGTTTCGGAATTCTACGGAAGACAGCAAGGATATGTGTTCGAGGAAAATCCCGTTTGAACCTTAGGAATAGATTAGGATACAAGTGACATGTCACTAGGATGGTTGAGCATCCGAACTCGTTGAGTTGAGTCCGAGTTCACTTATGGATGCGAATGTCCGAACTCGTTGAGTTGAGTCCGAGTTCGTGAGATGTAACTAGGCATCCGAACTCGTTGAGTTGAGTCCGAGTTCACTTATGGATGCGAACGCCCGAGCTTGTTGAGTTGAGTCCGAGTTCGCTTATGGGCGGGTTACATGATTGCTTGATTGCATATGTGGCACTTATGTGCAAGTTATCCATGTATCCGAATTATATTCCGATGTGTTCAACGGGTAAAGTTTTACTCAAATGGAGGAATACTCGAGATGTAAAGAGACGTATTGGTAAGTGATGTGAAATGGATATTTTGGACAGGTATGTATTTAATCCTCGGGTTGAGTATTGATACAACCACGATAAGGTAATAAGATGATGAAAAAATGATTAGAAATGTGATATGTGTTTTGATGATATATGCTAATGTTGATTGGTTTGATTGTTTGTTATGTTACTTATTATTTGCATATGAACTTACTAAGCATTTATGCTTACTCCCTCCTTCTTACTCATTGTAGTTTTGGAAAAGCCAGCTCAGGAGTCGGGATAGGTCGAAGGCTCAGTCACACTATCTGAAGAACTTTTCGGTAAATGGCTTGTAAATTTAAGTATGGCATGTATAACAATATATCTATTTTGTGTAAATGATCTTATGATATGGTGATGGAATGGTTGAGAAAATGTTTGATAATGATAAGTTATGGAAATGGTTAGTTTAGATTATGTTTGATGTTATGGAAAGTTATTAAGATACTTAGTGCATGAAAACTCATAAAAAGGGATGAAATTTGCCATAAACAGAATATTGCAGCAACACTGACGTGAGTTTGAAAATTTACTAAAAATCATATAAATTGAATTTGGTGATGGATTAAATATCAAATTGAAGCTTATTATGTCTAGTTTCATATAAAACAATCTAAACAGGTAAAGGAATTATATGTTAGAAGATATTTGAATTTTAGTGAAACAGGGCCAGAGTGATTTCTGGATCCCCTGTTCCAATTTTAAAAATTCACCATAAATTTTACAGATATAATTAGGTGGTGTATTTTATATTCTCAGAATCCTCATTGAGTCTAGTTTCAGGAGAAACAAATCTCATAGTCATATGAATTTTTTACAGAGAGAAATGTGGTTTGTAGTAAACAGAGGTCAGTCCAGTCAAGTCCTGAAACAGGGGTAACTTTAACTAATAAACTGTACTAATTGGCTCAACCAAAAATTCTAGAAAAAAATTATTAAATAGATATATGAGTCTAGATTTAGGTAAAATTTACGGATCTTGATTTAGAGTTTCGAAACTTGAGATATGATTTTTCTTGTGACTGTGACGCAAGTAGCTAGAAAGCTGTGAATGTAGAAACAAATGATCCAAAGTTCTTAAAATGTTAAATTAAGTTTAGTAACACCTCATACTCGACTCCGGCGATGGTCTCGGGCGTGGGGGCGTTACAAAAAAAATGGCAGACGTATGCAATGAAAGGGAACATACCAAGTTGAGACTCCTATATTTCAAAAATTAGAGTACGATTAGATCATTTTCGACTCTTCATTGAAAAAATCAAAATATGTTTATATTCGTTCCATTTCTCTATCAAGGTTTTTGGGAAAAAATAAGCCAATATTGAGTAACTTGAGATCCTAACTACATCAGCAACCAGGTTCAATAGTGTTCACAAAACAGATTGATCTGTTTGTATTCATAGTGAAAAACTCATCGAAATGAGTGTTGAGTAAATAAAAAGGCTTGTATTTATGTGATTCTTAAGAACATTAGAAACAAGAAACAGAGTATGAAATCTATGACCACTGCTCAAAAAAATATACGATCAGGAATATAATGGTAGCATGGGTGTAACATCCCGAAATAGGGCCTAGTCGGAATAGTGGTTTTGGGACCACAAATACAACATAAAAATATTTATTTTATAATTATTATGAGGTTTAGAATATGAGAATATGCATGTGTTAAGATTTCATGAAGAAATTCTTTGAGTAAGGTATACAATTGGAAATTAGGGACTAAATTGAATAAATTACAAAACTTGGATTCTAGAAGCAATTTGTATGAAATTGCTTCAGATTATAAATTAAAAGGTCTTAGAGAGAAATTTTCCCAATTTCTAAGTTTTTGGACAAAAAAGGGCTTGCATGGAAGAAATTTTAAAGAAAGGACTTGAGGGCATTTTGGTCATTTGGCATTTCAATGAAATAAAATGGGAAAAATAGGCCAAAATCAGCCATTCATCTCCCTCATTCAGCCAAAACTGTAGGGTTCTTCATAGCTAGGGTTTTCAAGCTTTTCAAGCTCAATAGTAAGTGCTTCCAAGCCCCGTTTTTAATGTTCTTTGTGTTTTTGAAATCCCGGTAGCTTACTCTCTCCATTTCTACCCATATTTCATGCTAGGGTTCATGTTTAAAAATTTAACCATGCATGACTTACTTGTATTTTGATGGTTTATGGAGGAATATGTAAGTTGAAGGTGTGTTAAACATCTTTTCCTAGGTGATTTTCATGAAAACCCCCTAAAGGGACCTTTTTGCAAAAGTTGATAAATATGTGGTAGAAATGAGAAAATAATGGAAAATGTGGGCTGCCTTAAGAGGGAAAAGTGTTCGGCTAGGCTTGGGTAAGATAGAAATTGCATGTGTTTCATTATACGAGCCTAGGAACTAAATCGTAAAAATGTGAAAGGTTAGGGGCAAAATGGTCATTTGGATCGGGGGTGAAATTTAAGCTCATATAGTACAATGTGACGTGTTAATAGTTTAATTTTATTGTTATAGACTCCGAGGAACAAATTTCGGAGGTCGACCAAGGAAAAGAAAGGTTTCAGAATAACCGAAACACAATACCGAAACGAGTACCAGGTAAGTTCGGATAACTTAAAGTAAACTCATAACATGCATAGTTGTATGATTTATGAATACATGATGATTGCATTATTGATGGCATGAAAATTTATGGAATGTATCTTTGATAATAATTTATTGGTAAATGTCTCGGTTGAGGTTAGGAAGGGAATTCGATGGATAAACCATGATTTACATGAGGCTTGAGATCCTGCATGTGTTGCAGAGAGGATTTAGCCCGGACAGGTAATCCAATGATCTCAAGTATAAAAAGGATCTAGCCCAGACGGGTGTTCCTTGAGTGATCGAGCCTCCCGAAGAATATGTGTGCATTGTGGATTTAGCCCGGACAGGTAATCCGATTAGGGTCTGGATTTAACCTGGACTGGTAATTCAGATCCGAGCTCATTAAGGGTGTTTGTCGTGTAAGGGATTTAGCCTGGACTGGTAATCCCAACATCACCTTATGAGTTTATATTGCGGGGGATTTAGCCTGGACTGGTAATCCTGCCGTAAGATGTAAGGTTCGCGGGAGTGCATACTTGAAATGATCATTCATATGAATTGACGGTGACTGAATGATCCACGAGATTTCCTAAAAAGTCAATGAGACTAACACAAGGTATAAGTACGAATGACCTGTTGAATGATGAGCTCATCTAAGATAAATTGCATGGTGTTTTGTTGTGTGACTAACTCATTACTTGAGTGCCTGTAATAGGGAAACCATTTTCATATTGTTGGTTTCATTATCTAACTTGTTATGAACTGTAGACATAAGTGAATTATATTTTCATATCAAAGGAGTAAATTGATTAATGATCGAGATGAAAGATCTGAATATTCCACTAATATCATGATTGTGTTATCTGCTCAAATACTAATTAAAGAAGGTCTTGCATTTTAGATACAGAATACATAGATTGAAGATAAAAATAAGTCTGATGGTTACTGTATTCTTTAATGTGTTCTCAAAAGATTTGCCAGAGTTTTTGCCCAATAGAAAGTTGAATTTGTTATTGAATTAGTAGTAGAAATTGCTTCAATATTTGTTGTTTTGTACTGATAACATCCTGATTTACTCAAAGAATAAAAATGAATATGATCAACAATTGAGATTTGTACTACAAACTTTACAAGAAGAGCATAGTATGGAAAAATATTTATCATGTGTGAAATCTGACTTCTAGAGGTAATATCCTTGAAATATGAAATGTTGGCTAAAGGTATTCATGTTAATCTAAACAAAAGGTCAACAAATGTGATTTGGAAACATCCGAAGAATGTACAGAAGTGGATAATTTCTGATATTTTTTAAGTGTTACGGATGGTTAATTGATGTCTCGCGGAACTAACTAAAAATACAGCAAAGGCAAAGACACCTATCGATAAATAGCATAGCTATGGTGAGTAAAGATATCGTATCCACGAGAACCAAAAGTACTAGTAATTACTGTTTTTCTATTATTTAACCGACAAATTGGACTGATTGTTTTAAGGTAAAATCTACTAAACTAATTAACTAAAGAACTCAGTAGAGAATAAATTAAGAAAATAATTGAATAATAACCAAGAAGCTAAAAAATACCTAGGAAAAAAATCCACCTAGACTTTATCTATTATTATGAGTCTAAATTAAACTATTTATTCACATGGTATCTTGTTCCATAGAAATCCCTAATTATTCTAATATCTCTTTCGAGAGTAAGAGCAACTGACTCTAGGTTGATTAATTGAAATTTCTTTCTAATTAAAACTCCTATTATCGCATAAACTCGATCTATGGATTCCTCTATTATATTTGACTCTAATTTAGAAGATTTATGTCATCCTATTTTTAGGATTGCATGCAACTCCACTCAATTATGCTAGATCTATTCTTAAGCAGAGACTTTTCCTCTGATTTAAGCACATTAAACATGCATTAATATTTAGGAAATATTAAAACAAGAGATAATCACACATAACTGAGAACAAGAATCAAGTATTTATCGCGTAAAAAAAATCAAATAATAGAATTCGTCATAGGGTTCATCTTCCCTAGGTATCTAGAGAAATAGTTCATAATTGTAAATAAAAACATCTCAAAGTTAGTATAACCACAAGAAATAAAGAAACTCATAAAAAATTTAAAGAAATTAAAAGGAGGTCTTCAATCTTGATGGAAATCTGTTTCAGAGTTGGCTTCAATGGTGTTCTTCGAGTTGTTTTCTTCAATCCTCTCTAATGGCTCCCTATTCTCTTCTTCTATTTGGTATTTATAGGCTTTGAAATGCCTGAAAAGCCTAAAAGTTACATTTTTCTGTGTGTTTGGGATGCGAATTGTGAAATAGACACGATCTAGCATATGGCCATATATCCAGCCTGTGTGGCTCACACGGCCGTGTGTCCAATCCATGTGGAAAGACCTAGCCCGTGTGGCTCCTAAAATCTGCTCTATTTGTTCAATTTTTGCTTGTTTTTCGCTCTTTTGGCTCCCAAATGCTCTCCTAAGTATAAAAACATGAATTTAAATGATTATGAGCATAAAATTCACTAATTTGCATAAATAATCATTTGCAAATGGATTAAGAATAAGATTAAAATATGTTACTTTTATCACTTATCTAATATCCCCACACTTAAGCATCTGCTTTTCCTTAAGCAAAGTCCTTAACCCACATTAAAGTTAACCTTTCTCAATTTATTATTTCCATCAATAGTGTCTCAAAATAATTAACAAACAATCACGCATTGGAAATTCAACTAAAATGGCACTAAAGATTCAAACAATCTAAGCCAAAATTTTTATAGTACGAAAACATAGGTGTCTCCCCTTATTTAAGTATACCTTTAATTAAAAAATCAACAATAATTGACATCCTCACTAAAGATTCACTCAAAGCACTCAAAGTGTTTAAGGTTCAAGAAATATGCACTCAACAGTCGAACAAGAAATGTCATTACCATAGGCTTGCTTGCAAATCAAATTTTCACCACTATAAAATGATATGACACACCAATCAAGAGGTTTTTAAGAGGTCGTAATGGGGCTTAGGTTAAGGGTGTGAAAAAAGGCCAGAAAAGTTGGTTATAATCGAGATCAAGTTGATAAATTACCAAACTGGAAAAATAATCAAATGCTGAATTAAAAGAAAGTGCATCAATCAAGATTATTCAAGAATAGAAACAAGCTTGTCAATCAAAATATGAAACTAATTATTCAAGCTTAATCAACAAAAAATTGGTTAAAAAATATAATTTTTTAATTTGATTTTTTTTAGAACAAGAATACAAAAATTCAACAATTCAAACAAAGGAACATAGTTAGGTAACTAACCAAGTCAAATCTTGACAAAAAGAGAATCAATAAAACAGGAATGAGCCACAACGAAAAAGAGGGTTATAGGTTAACATTAACATGTTAATGAAGAAAGAAAATGTGTTAGGCTCAATGGGTTCACTAAGGGTCAATTCAATAGGTGGGGATTTTACATGTTAAATGGGTTAAAACCTAAGCCTCTATCATCTCAGTATATCAAATCAAATGTGTGGTCTTGACATGCATAATCGAATCAAGTTCTAGAATAACAAATCAAGTTGACACACTCGTAACCAATAATAAAATGAGCATGAAAAAAGTATGCCCTATAAGCTCAAAGTCTCAAAAAAAGTCATAGTTTTGATGTTAAACTTGCAAATTTAAAACTTCAAGATAATACCTCCATTCAAGGAAACAACCTGAAATATTTATTTCTAAAAAAATGCTTATCATGCTTGAATCTCTCATGTTTTAAAGTTTAAATCAACCAATGCACAAATATCCACAAATTAATCCAAAAAAATTAATAAAAACCCTAAATCAGAAAAAAAAATCACTATAATAGAGGTATGAGTAAACTACTTAAACACAACAAATAATTCAGGGATTTTCTAATACTTATATAAACAACCTCCCCACACTTAAGATGTACATTGTCCTTAATGTACAAACAGATATAAGCACAGAATAAACAGAAAATCAAAAGAGAGGGAGAAAATTGAAACTGCCCTAAATATGGATGAAATTGCCAGAATAGTGAAAAACAGAATTGTAGGTAAAACCTAAATGTAGTGCATGGTTCCGAGCAAACTAATAAGAAAATAAATAGAAATAAAGATGAATATTAAGATTTTACATGTAACAGCTCGGTTTTAGCTAAATCAGAACAGTGATTTTAGCTAAATGCAAAAATTGCATTCTATTTGATAAAGGTGTCTAATTGCTATGACTTATTAAATGAAAGGTTCTTATGATGTAATTAGACCATTTATGGTGGAATTTGACATAAATGGGCATAAAATGGATGTTTTTAATGGTTTTTAACTAAGGTAATAATGTAATTAGTTAATAAGTTATATTAATTAAAATAAAACATAAAATTTCCTTTATCATCATCTTCCACCACCAAATGTAGAGAAAAGAAGCAGCCATTGAAGCGTCATTAAGTTCGGCCCTTGCATGATTTATTATGTATGTGTTTTGTGTTCGGTTTTTGATGATTTTTACATTTTTGTGATCGTTGCTTTGAGTACTAGTTAGCCTGTACCTCCGTTTCTAAAACTGTTAAAGAATTCAATAGTTTCCATTGATGAAAGTGTATGTAATTTGATGATTGAGGATGGTTTTTGAAAGTTTGATATTAGATATACAAGTTTTGTAAAGTGATTTTTGACAAAAATGTCAATTAGAGGTTAAATTGTGAAAATGTGAAATGTTATCGTAAAAAGTGTGAATAAACTAAAATTATGGGGTTGCTAGTAACAAGTATTAGATTTGGCTATCATGGGTTTGTATCCAATTGAATAAATTTACAATTTTATGAGATTAGGACTAAATTGATTAAATGTGAAACTTTAGAGGCTAAAGTGTAAAAATTCCAAATAGGTATTTTTGGATGAAATTGAATGAATAGGTAATTAAATGAGTTAATTTTGAATATATATAGATCAACAACGAAAGAAATCAGATTTCGATCGGGGAAAATTGAAGGTTATCGAATAGTCGATCTAATCCCTCTATTTTGACTATGAGGTAAGTTCATATGCAAATGAATGTCTTTAAATTAAATTATATATGTTTCATTATCATTGAATTGCTATGGATGTTGAATGAGAAAATACGAGCAAGAATTGACAAAGTTACGATATCTGAAAGTCCCGTACAAACCTTAGGAATAGTGTAAGATACAATTGTCATGACATTAGGTTATCGAGATGTGATTACATGGAAGACCATGTCTAGGACATTGGCATTGTATTGAGATTACGTGTAAGACCATGTTTGGGACATTGACATCGTTAATCGATTTTGTGTAAGACCCTGTCTGGGACAGTGGCATCGATATATGATAACATGTAAGACCATATCTGGGATATGGCATTATACGAGCTTATGTGATTTCCAAGTATCCTTAATGATTTTGAACGGTTCAACGGGCAAAGTCAAGTCGAGAAAGATTATGTGAAAGAGTTAAGTGACTCAGGTACGTATGAGATTCATACGAGTAGTGAAAAGAGAAGTAATTGATAAACATATATGTGAATATGGATAAGTACTCATTAAGAAAGGTTTGTGAACTTGTTTGTGGTTAGCGATGTTAAACATATTTTAATTGATATGTAAATGTTCATGTAATGACTTTATTAGTATATGGCACGTATAGGCTAGTGTCATTTTGGTATGTTTTGAGTTATGATATTAGCGATGAGATTTGGCTTGTAAATGATAATGTGTATGGCCATTTGAGTTGGCTTGATTTATATGTTGGCAAGTGATATATGTGATGTTTATAAGTTACCATGTGTTTTGGCATGTTTGTCATGGTTGTTAGTATGGCTAAGTGGTTGCTCATTTGGTTAGTTATTAGTTGATATATTAATTATTGAGAAATGATATATTTTGGTATGATTTTTAGATGATGAATTGGTATGTTTGAGAAGCATGAATTGGTTGATAGAAAGGTGAGAAAATTCATTTAGGAAATATGTAAGTTGTGATGATTTTGGATTAGTAATTTGGTATGTTTTGAATAAGGATTTGAGTATTTGAAATGGTTGTGGATAGATGGCATGGTATTTGAATGAAATATCATGTTTTGGTTGCAAAAATATGTATTGAAATGGTATCATATGGGTTGTTTTTTGTTCATGAGAGTAGGGTGGCAAATTGGCTTTTCAAATGGCCTATTTTTGTCCACACGGGCATGTGTCTTAGCCATGTGTCCCCTAAGGTACCCTTCAAATTAAAGTCAGTATACCCTACAGTTTTGACACGGCCTAGACACACAAGCATGTCTACTGGCCGTGTGTGGTACACGGGCTGTCACATGGGCGTGTGGTCGGCTGTGTGACCCACGTTAGTAACCCCCATTAGAGTTCACACAGCCAGACACATGGGCGTGTCCTCGACTGTGTTGTACAAGTCAGTATGTATGCCCTATTTTCACACAGCCTGTGACACTGGCTTGTCTGGTGGCCGTGTGAGGCACACAGGCTGGCACATGGGCGTGTGGTCGGTCGTGTGACCCAAGTTAGTAACCCCCATTAAAGTTCACACGGCCAGACACACGAGCGTGTCCTCGACTATGTGGTACAAGTCAATATGTATGCCCTATTTTCACACGGCCTGTGACATGGGCGTGTCTGGTGGCCGTGTGCGGTGTGACTCTGAAATTAAAGAAAATTTTCTAAGTTTCCTAAAGTTTGCATATATTATCGGTTTAGTCCCAAACTACTTCTAAGTATGTTTTAAGGTCTCGTAGAACCTTATAAGGGACGATGTGAATGATTTGATTGATTTTCAATTATGAATGCTTAAATGTATGTGAACTATGTGTATTATCTGATAATGCCTCGTAACCTTATTCCGGCGACGAATATGGGTAAGGGGTGTTACATTTAGTTAGTATCAGAGTTACGGTTTAGTCGATTCTAAGACTAACGTAACGTGTGAGAGTCTAGCTATACATGCCATATATATAAACTGTGATAGTATGATGATTCCTGACAGTTAAAATATGTTTTTCGTATAGGAAATAGATCCTGATCGAGCAATAGCTGACGATGTAGAAAGTAATGCACTCATTCCCGCTCAAGGGGCAGCACCGGTCAGTTCTAGGCCTATTTCAAGTAGCCAAGGTGGAGAGGCTAAGCAAGCCTTCTTCCAAATGTTGAGTGAGTGGTTCACGGAGTTCGTTCGAATGAATCCGGTTGCTCAACAACCTCCACCTCCACCTATTCCACAACAAGTCCCAGTTGTGCTGCAAGTGTTAGATCTGATTCAATTGAGTAAGTCGCCAGTGGATAAGATACGTAAACACGAGGCCAATGAGTTTTGAGCTACAGTTGATGATGATGATGATACTAAGAGGGCTGAGTTCTGGCTTGAGAACACAATCAGAGTGTTTGATGAATTGTCCTGTACTCTAGATGAATGTATCAAGTGTGTTGTATCTTTGCTAAGAGATAATGCATATCATTGGTGGAAAACCTTAATATCTGTGGTTTCTAGAGAGCAGATTACTCAGGAGTTCTTTCAATCTGAATTTTGAAAGAAATATATAACTCAGCGATTTCTTTATCAGAAGCATAAAGAGTTTCTAGAATTGAAACAGGGTCGAATGATTGTGACTGAGTACGAAAGAGAATTTGTACGATTGAGCAAATATGCTAAGGAATATATTTCCACCGAAGAGATCATGTGTAAAAGATTTGTTGACGGGCTGTATGAAGAAATAAAACTTTTGGTTGGGATTCTGGAAATCAAAGGATTCGTTATTTTAGTTGAGAGGACTTGTAAAGCCGAGGATCTCAGTAAGGAAAAGAGAAATCAACTAGTAAGTCTTATCAGTCTGCATCGAAGAAATTTCGAGACTCATTTAATCATTCTACTGCATCGGTGGGACATTCCAACAAAGATCGAGTGAGACAATAGTTGAGCTTCAAAGCTCCAACTACTTTGATAGCTAGTGTTGGGAGTGCGAGACCTAACCGACTTGAATGTAAACATTATGGTAAAAGGCATTTTGGTGATTGTAGATTGAATGATCGAGCCTGTTTTAAATATGGATCATTGGATCATTTCATTCGTAATTGTCTTGAGTTGGCTGAGCAAGATACAGTACAGAATATGAGGCCGAGTAACACTTTAGCTAGAGGTAGACCACCCAGAAACACGAGAAATGTGAGTGATAGCCAGAAAGCGACTAAAGACATTATTGCAAGATCCGATGCTAGTGCACCTGCACGAGCCTAAGCTATTCATGCTCACGAAGAAGCGTCATCTCCAGACGTCATTACTAGTACTTTTACTCTCTATGATACTAAAGTTATTGCATTGATAGACCCAGGATCAACTCATTCGTATATATGTGTGAACTTAGTATCCAGTAAGACTTTGCCTGTAGAGTCTACTAAATTTGTAATTAGAGTATCAAAACCCTTAGACAAGTGCCTGTTGGTTGATATCCGAAAGTCCCGTACGAACCTTAGGAATAGTATAGGATACAATTGTCATGACATTAGGTTATTGAGATGTGATTACATGTAAGACCATGTCTGGGACATTGACATTGTATTGAGATTACATGTAAGACCATGTCTGGGACATTGGCACCATTAATCGATTTCGTGTAAGAGCCTGTCTAGGACAGTGGCATCGATAAGTGATAACATGTAAGACCATATTTGGGATATGGCATTGTACGAGCTTATGTGATTTCCAAGTATCCTTAAGGATTCAGAACGGTTCAATGGGCAAAGTCAAGTCGAGAAAGATTATGTGAAAGAGTTAAGTGACTCAGGCACGTATGAGATTCATACGAGTATTGAAAAGAGAAGTAATTGATGAAGATGAATGTGAATATGAATAAGTATTCATTGAGAAAGGTTTGTGAACTTGTATGTGGTTAGCGGTGCTAAGCATATTTTAATTGATATATAAATGTTCATGTGATGACTTTATTAGTATATGGCATGTATAGGCTAGTGTCATTTTGGTATGTTTTGAGTTATGATATTAGCCATGAGATTTGGCTCGTAAATGATGATGTGTATGGCCATTTGAGTTGGCTTGATTTATATGTTGGCAAGTGATATATGTGATGCTTATAAGTTACCATGTGTTTTGGCATATTTTCCATGGTTGTTAGTATGGCTAATGGTTGCTCATTTGGTTAGTTTTTAGTTGATATATTAATTATTGAGAAATGGTATATTTTGGTATGATTTTTAGATGATGAATTGGTATGTTTGAGAAGCATGAATTGGTAGATAGAAAGGTGAGAAAATTCATTTAGAAAATATGTAAGTTGTGATGATTTTGGCTTACTAATTTGGTATGTTTTGAATAAGAATTTGAGTATTTGAAATGGTTGTGGATAGATGGCATGATATGTGAATGAAATTGCATGTATTGATTGCTAAAATATGTATTGAAATGGTATCATATGGGTTGCTTTGTGTTCATGAGAGTAGGGTGGCAAATTGGCTTTTCAAATGGCCTATTTTTGTCCACACGGGCAGAGACACGGGCGTGTGTCTCCGCTGTGTGCGACACACAGTCATGTTACACGGTCGTGTATCCCTTAGAGTACCCTTCGAATTAAATTCAGTATACCCTACAGTTTTGACAAGGCTTAGACAGATGGACGTGTCTACTGGCCGTGTGTGGCACACGGGCTGGCACATGGGCGTGTGGTCGGCCATGTGACCCAAGTCAATAACCCTCTTATATTTCACACGGCCTAGCACAAGATCGTGTCCTCGGCCATGTGGTACAAGTCAGTATGTATGCCCTATTTTCACACAGCCTGTGACACGGGCGTGTCTAGAGGCCGTGTGAGGCACACGGCTTGTTCACATGGGCGTGTGACTCTGAAATTAAAATTTATTTCTAAGTTTCCCAAAGTTTGCATATGTTATCAGTTTAGTCCCGAACCATTTATAAGTATGTTTTAAGGTCTCGTAGAACCTCATAAGGGACAATGTGAATGATTTGATTGAATTTAGATTATGAATGCTTAAATGTATGTGAATAATGTGTATTATCTGGTAATGCCTCGTAACCCTATTTCGACGACAGATATGGGTATGGGGTGTTACATTACAACTCAATTAAAAAAAACCATCAAAATAAAAACATAGTTCAAAAGAATATAAATGAAAGAAGTCTAAGAAATAAAAATGAAAATGAAAATAAAAATAAACATGAAAAAAATAAAGAAAATAGATAAGTGTCCTTTATCAAGAGAGGCATTGGGATCGTGAGGCACAGGTTCAGCAGAATAAATGTGTAGATACTGATAGATCTGCTACAAAGTAGCATCAATACTGTCGAACCGCTCAAAATAATGCTACTCGAAACTGGTGAAACACTCGAGTGGTCCGCTAGGATAGCAGCAATGGTAGGATGACTTGAAGGTGGAGAACGAGGTGGATCCTCATGGTGAAAAAAGGACATCATCAAGGAAGTCCTCATGCTCATCCTGAGGGTCAGAGCGAAATATCCTATATCAAAGAGGATCCACTCCGCACTGTCACTCGATCATCCTCATATGACTCATACTCATTAATCCTTGTAAGGTAATCTATCTAACCAGTGTAAAGGAGGAGGACTACTCTGAAGTGTCGAGGAGACCAAAATGTCGTGCTAGACGAGTCACATAAGGGCCTAAGTAGATAGGACCCTTCCTACTATGCTCTATCCGATGGTGGCAAGCAAGGGCAATGAGATAAGCAAGGTTGAAGGTGTGCCCCATCGCTATGTTCCATATAAAATAAGCGCCAAATGTACTGGCAACCTTGGTTCTCTCCCTCCAACTAGTTAATGTGTTGGCCAAGATGGCAAGGATATAGCGCAAATCTAGAGGTAGTGAAGTCGTCTTCGACTGACTCGGTTATAGTGTGTCGTACTAGCAGTCAGCTCTGTCTAGCATAAAGATGGCGAGTAATGGATGTGCCGGTATAAAGTAAGGATCCCATCTGCACTCATGAACTCTTCAGAATGGATTCCTAAGGCAGCTCTGAATTTCGGGATGCCTAGATAATGCTTCGTACCACTAAGTCTAAAAGAAATAGTGCGTGACTCATTGTCGTTCAACATCACATGCTACAAAACGAATGTTGAGCAAACCTCTAGTGACAACTTTGAGTAGGTGGGCTTGACGATAGAGAAGAAATGATCCCATGGATCTGTGGCAATCAGTGCTCGTACGTTATTAACCAAGTGGATCTACTCTAGGGCTACCCAAAAAATACAACGGCCGAATCCTAACAGTCGCTGTCTGAGATGTTGACATGGTTCTCTTGAGGACCATGTGAAAATCGTAGACACAGATGGTGTGTATCGCTGGTGGGGCCCGAGTAAGAGGTCGCGCCTAGAGTCTTCTACTTTTTCAAAGAGAGGACGGTGACCTTGGATTTATTGCGTGTATTTTCCATGGTGTATCTGCAATAAAATATAACCCCCAAAATCAAATGGAAATATGATGGACGCAACATAACAATCATAATAAACACAATAACACAATCCAATAAAACTGAAAACTAAATTTAATATGAAAAAAAATACAAAAAAAATATATATAATCAGTACAACTAATAGTAATAAACAAAAAGAATAAGAATAGAACTAAAAACAAAACTTACAAAAATAAGAACTGAATAAAATTAAGAATAATAATAAGAAAATAAAATAAATAGTAATAAACAATAAGAAAAAAATATTGATAACAATAATAATAAAAATAATAAGAATAAACAATAAGAATAAATAAAGTGAAAAATAATAAAGACAAAAAGTGCAAGCAATGGGGCATGGCACCGGTCGACAGTGGCTGGAAGGATGTCTGCGGAGGTGAGCAAAGTTACGACGAAGGAGTGGAGGATAGGTAAATGGGGCGATGATGAGAACGGTGGAGGAAGAAGGGAAAAAAGGTGTTCGCATGGGAAGAAAAAAGGAGGGGGAAAGGGGAGAAAGGGGAAAGATTGTGTGTAGTGGTGTGGCGCGGAGGAAAGGATTTGGTGGAAGGAAGAAAAGGGAAAGGGAAAGGGGAAGGAGGAAAGGGTGGATAGGGGTAACGAGTTGTCGACTAGAGAGAAAGAAAGAGGGAAAGGTTGCGACAACGGAGCGGGAAGGGGTTTTGTCGATGAGTGAGAAGAGGGGAAGAGAGAGGGTCGAAGGGGATGATGGCGAAAGGCTTGGCTGAGCAATGGCTAGGGTTGTAGGAGGGGGTTAGGAGGAAGAAGACAAAGTAAAAAAATTAGGGTTTTTAGGTTAAATAGGAGGACATATTCATGTAAAGGCCCATGTTGGGCCATACGGTCGTGTCACACACCCGTGTGGGCTGTAACACCCCTTACCCGTATTCAACACTAGAGCAGCGCTCGAGGCATTACCAGACTTCCATCACAAACAATTATACAAATCGAGTCATAAATTTGGATCCAAATTAAAACCATTCATATTCAATCATAAAGTCCCTAATACGAGCCTACGAGGCCCAAAACATGCTTTGGAAGTGGTTTGAGACTAAACCGAGCACTTAGGAAATTTTTTATTATGAACAGGGGTTACACGCCCATGTGGCTTGGGACACGCCCGTGTGGGCAGACTTCACACGGTCAGGACAAACGTCCGTGCCTAAGGTCATGTCCCTCACACGGTTGAGACACACGCCCGTGTCTCTGCCCGTGTGCTCAATTCTAATCATTCTATTTCTCAAAATTAAGGTGCAAGAGACACACGGCTAGAACACACGCCTATGGGGCAGACCATGTGTCACACACGGCCTAGACACACACCCGTGTGTCTACCCATGTGGGCAAAATAAAGGCTATCTACCAAGTCGTTTGTCACCTTCATTTACACCTACACACACAAGATCAATGGTATAATCCATGGCATGTTTAAGCAATCAAAACATCAAAAATCAAGGAAAAATCATATAATTCTTTACCAACACTTAACATATTTACTATTGCATAATTTACCAAATCAATTCATACCAAACTCACATTCACAAGTATCAACATGAATACTTTCATCATGCATAATTCTACTTAGATTTCCTAGCACACCAAAGGACCCATCTCATCCATTCACAACAAGTCATTTAACCATAATAAGCATATAGCAACCCATTACAAAATACAAAAATAAGAAGGCATTAACACATATACTTATATAAATGGGCTTACAATCATTTTAGCCAAAATAAGCCAATTAGATGGCTAAATACCAAATCACCTTAAACAAATATAAGCCAATACATTTGGCCAAATCAAATGACATATATAACAAAATGACCAAGTCCCTATACATGCCATACTCTCAAAATGTTTTAAAATCATCAATACTCAAAAGACAGTTTGATAGTGTGATGCGACTTCCGATGATCTCCAATCTCGAGCTAGCTTGGTGACACTATAAAACATTGAAAATAAAACGGAGTAAGCTATATAGCTTAGTAAGCTCGTATGAAGAAATAAGCAATCTTACCATACATTAATCATGCAAGTAATATAACATAAGGTAACATAATTTACCATAATCTCAAGATCATAATTCACTTCCATCACAACTTACCTTGAAATCATCATTTCATTAATTAATAATTCATAAGCTTCGAGTACATACCTGTACCATCTCGTAACGAATTTACACTTATTCTCATTCTTTGACATATCCGTGAACCACTCGGAATAATAATTTCGGATACTTGAGAATCTTACACACTAAGTGCCACATACGTAGCCAATGCCCCCTCAATCTCATATCGCATAATTGCTTGTTTTCGAGCTAATCAACAGGCCTGCTCACTCAAGCTATCAGTCAAGATATGGCTACTCAGTGCTACTCACACAAGCTGTCAAGTAACCACAATATATGTCGGTATACTCAGCCATCGGTAGGACGTACTAGACCAGCACTCGAATCAAATAATCACATAACACATGGTAACCCTAGTGACATGTCACTTGTATCCTATATTCCTAAGGTTCAAACGAGATTTTTTTACTTATCGAATCATCGTTGAATTCATCCGTAGAGTTAAAATAGTCCACACAATCAATTATACAATTCATGAAATATTAAAGCATTTAAATACAACTATATTAAAGCTTATTTAACATACGAACTTACCTCGGTTACAAAAACGACCGAAGAGAGCTATTCATCAATTACTTTGTTTTTCCCCTAATATTTACTCAAACTTCATTTTTCTTGATGATTTAACTTATTTAATTATCACATTGTTCAATTCAGCCCAAAAACACACTATGACAAAATTTACATTTTTGCCCCTAACTTTTCAACTTTTTACATTTTAGTCCCTAGGCTCGTAAAATAAGTTTCATTCAATTTTTTCTTTACCCAATCCTAGACAAACCCCTTCATGCTTATGACAGCCCACATTTTCCATTTATTCACAATTTTATACACATTTTATAGAGTTTTACAAATAAGTCCCTATTTGACGTTTTTATCGAAAATCACTTTGTAAATGTTATTTAACTATCAACAAACATGCATATTCTACAATTAAACATCAAAATACACATTTATTCAACATGGGTAAAATTTTAGACTTTGATTTCCTTTCAAATTAGTCATTGAAATAGCTAAATCAAGTTATAACAATCTCAAAAATATAAAAATCATCAAAAAGCGAGATAAGAACGGACTTACAATCAAGCTTGAAAGTTGGCCAAACCCTAGCTATGTCTTCCTTTGTGATTTTCGGCCATGGGGGATGAAATTAGAAAAGATGAACACTTTTTATTTGTTAATTTTTGTCTTTATTTACCAAATGACTAAAATACCCTTAATGAAAAACTTTAAAATTTTGCCTAACCATGTCCATTTTTGTCCATACAAAATATAATGGTCTAATTACCGTTTAAGGACCTCTAATTTAAGAATTCATAGCAATTAGGTACTTTTAACATAGAGAACTCAAGTTTTGCACCTATTGCAATTTAGTCCTTCTAGCCAAATTGGACACTCAATCGATGAAATTTCTTAACGAAATTTTCACACAATCATTCAATCATACTGTAGACCTTAAAGAAAAAAAATAAAATAAATCTTTCTACATCGAATTTGTGGTCCTAAAACCACTGTTCTGATTTGACCCAAAAACGGGCTGTTACATGGGTATTCCATAGCTCGTGTGACGTTTAAAAATTAAACCCAGTGGTCACACGGCCTCGGACATGCCCATGTGTCCAAGTCGTGTGTCACACACAGCCGTGCACTAGGTTGTTTATCATCTTCCTTTGCTTCTCCCACACCTATGTACGAGGCCGTGCAGGGAACTCAGTTTCACACATGCTCGTGTGACAAGCATTGTCTAACACACGATCGTGTCTCTAGCCCGTGTTTTGTAATTAAATTGAAAAATTCACTCCAGTACAAACATGACCTTGGACATGCTTGTGTGTTCCACACGGCCATGACGCTAGACTGTGTGAATCACCTTAGGCCATGTAATAATCGAAATTGGAAAAACTAAATCCCAAGACTCACACGACCATGTCCTTAGACCGTGTGACTCTTTGTCATTTGCTCCACTATGCACATGGCGTGGGACACACCCATGTGCCTCGACCGTGTGGTTCAAATATTTTTTTAAATTTTTTTAAAACTAAAATTAACATGCAATAAAATTAAAAGAATTAATAAAATTTAAACACTCGGGTGGCCTCCCGAGAAGCGCTTATTTAGAGTCTAAGCTTGACTTTACCTTGTATGCGCATAGTTAATTCGGATCTTGAAGTTGAAACTCCTCTCTATCATTTTTAAAATTGTTACCATTATAAAATTTGAGTGGATGTCAGCTTACCTTGAATGTACCATATATAGGATGTGTTAGCTCTATTGTACCGTACAAAAAAATGGTTTGTACCACGAATGGACCTGAACATCTTGATTTTAGCTTTTTGGGAAACAATTTAAGCTTTGAGTTGGTTAAAAGGACATGATCCCCAACTGTGATTGCTTGGGCTGCTTCAAACGAGCGTTGTGGCTTCGCTTTGTTGCTTCTATGTTTAGTCTTGAGTTTTCGTAAGCATTAGCTCGCCACTCATCTAACTCATTTAGCTACAAAAATCTATTCTCACCTGCACATTTAGGGTCATAGTTTAGAAATTTTATTGCCATAATGCTTTTTGTTTGAGTCAAGTGGTAAGTGACAACTCTTCCTATACATAAGTCTATAAGGAGATGCTCCTATGGGTGTTTTATACGCAGTCCTATAAACCCATAAAGCATCATCTACTCTTAAAGTCCAGTCCTTTCTATTCGACACTACAGTTTTTTCTATGATGCGTTTAAGTTCTCAATTCAAAACTTCAACTTGACCACTAGTTTGAGGGTGATAAGAGGTAGTTGTTCTATAGTATACTCTATATTTCTTAAGGATCTTATCAAATTGAGCATTACAAAAATGTGTACCTCTATCACTAATAATTGCTTTAGGCATTCCAAATCAAGAGAAGAGCTTCTTAAGAAATCGAACTACCAACCTAGCATTATTATTAGGAAAAGCTTGAGCTTCTACACATTTTGATATATAATCAACCGCTACTAGTATGTATTTATTACCATAGAGCTAGGCACTGGTCCCATGACATAAATGCTTCAATTGACAAAAATTTCACATGAAATCATATAATTTTGAGGCATTTCATCACGTTTAGAAATATTACTTGTTCTCTGGCATCTATCACAAGAAGCAACATACTTGTTAGCATCCTTAAACATTGTGGGCCAATAAAAACCTTATTCAAGTGTTTTATGTGTTATCCTAATCCCATTGTAATGTCCTCTTGTCGGTTCTAAGTGGCAATGTTCCAGAATCTTATTCGCTTCTGATTTTGTAACACACCTTTGAATTACTTGGTCTGCACTTACATAAAAAAAAGGATCCTCTCAAAAATAATTTTTCACATCGACAAAGAATCGCTTATTTTGATGATGTGTCCACCCTTTTGGTAGGATGTTAACAACCAAGTAATTAGCGATATCCGCAAACCAAAGGACTTCAGAATATGTTACCACAAAAAGTCATTCTTCAGGAAATGAGCCATTTATCTCGTTCTCATTAAGCTCCTCGAGATGGGGATTCTAGAGTCTTGAAAGGTGATTCGTTACAAGATTTTTAACTCCTTTCTTATCTTAGATTTCCAAATCAAATTCCTGCAATAATAAAATCTACCTTATAAGTCGAGGTTTTGCATCCAATTTAGTTAAAAGGTAGGGAAGAGCAGAATGGTCAATGTATACAACAACTTTAGATAATATTAAATAGAGTCTAAATTTATCAAATATAAAAACCATAGCTAGCAATTCATTTTCCGTAGTGGTGTAATTCTCCTGTGCATATATCAGAGTCATGCTAGCATAATAGATCGGTTGAAAATGCTTGTCTCTTCGCTGTCTAAGAACTGCACCTACTGTAAAATCACTCGCATCACACATTAGTTCAAATGATAAGTTCCAATCAAGTGCAATCAAAATCGAGGCATTCATTAATTTTTCTTTGAGAACATTAAATGTCTCTAAAAATTCCTGACTAAAATTAAATAACACATCTTTTTCTAGCAAACTAGTTAAAGGCTTAGCTATTTTAGAAAAATCTTTGGCAAACCTTAGATAGAACCCAGCATGTCCTAAAAACCTTTGAATAGCCTTAACTGAATTAGGGGGAGGTAATTTTTTGGTGGTTTCAATTTTTGCTCTATAAACCTCGATCCCTTTACTAGAAATTTTATGGCCAACACAATCCCTTCTTAAACCATGAAGTGACATTTTTTCAAATTAAGCACTAGATTTGTTTCCTCATATCTCATTAAAGAACGTTTTAAAATTTTAAGGCAAAGACGGAAAGAATTACCAAATCCCGAGAATTCGTCCATAAATACCTCCATAATGTCTTCTACGAGTTCATCAAAGATGGCTAACATGCAACGTTGAAAAGTAGCAAGAGCATTACATAATCCAAAAGGCATTCTTCTATAAGCAAATGTACCATATGGACATGTAAATTTCATTTTTTCTTGATCCTCAGGAGCTATCGGGATTTGGAAGTAGCGAGAAAGTCCATCTAAGAAGCAATAATACATGTGATCAGATAATCTCTCCAACATTTGATTTACAAATGGTAGAGGAAAATGGTCTTTCCTTGTAGCGTCATTCAACTTCATATAGTCAATACAAACTCTCTATCCCATGATTGCTCTTGTTGGAATCAACTTGCTCTTCTCATTGGCCACAATAGTCATGCCTCCTTTCTTAAGAACAATATGCACAGGAGTCACCCAAGTACTATCAGAAATAGGATAAACAACTCTAACATTTAGAAGTTTAATTACCTCAGCCTTGACAACTTCCTTCATGTTAGAATTTAACCTCTTTTGAGTTTGCACACAAGGTTTGTACTCATCTTCCATTAAAATTTTATGTGTGCAAAAAAGAAGGACTAATCCCTCTAATCTCAAAAATCTTCTAGGCTATAGCTCTTTTGTGTTCCTTCAGCATTTGCAATAACTCATCTTTCTCATTTGGCTTTAAATCTGAAGCAATAATAATTGGTAATGTAGAATTATTTCCAAGAAATGCATACTCCAATGATTCGGTAATTACTTCAGTTCCAATTTGGGAGGTTCTTCAATAGAGGGTTTCAATTTCAATTCCTTATTTACCTTAATGTCCTCAGAATTTTTTCGTCTCAGTGAAGACTCATTAGTATCTAAATCAATTTTTGTCTCACTTATCACAGCACTATCACCATCTAATTTGTCTCATTGAACAAGACACAGTTCCAATGTGTCCTTATGAATAATTTCCTAAAATGAATCTTGAATAGTATAATCAACAGAATCAATAAAATAACAGGAATCATCTTATTCTCTAGAGAATCACATGGCATCACAAATTTGAAAAATTATCTCCTCATCACCTTCACTAAGCACAAGTTTACCATTACTCACATCAATAATAGCCCTAGTAGTGGCCAAAAAGAGGCGACCTAAAATTAAAGGCACCTCAACGTCCTCATCCATATTAAGTATAACAAAATCAACAAAGAATATGAATTAATCTACCTTCACAATTACATCTTCAATAATACCCCTAAGATATTTAACCGATCTATCAACTAACCGAATACTCATCCTAGTGGGTTTTGATTCACCAAGACCAAGTTACTTGAATATTTTATAAGGAATCAAATTAATGCTAGCACCCAAATCAGCTAATGTTTTCTCAATGTTTAAACTATTAATAAAATAGTGAATAGTAAAACTTCCTGTATAGCTAATGCTTGGCAGTTTATTTTGGAGAATGGCTGAACACTCTTCGTTGAGTTCCATAGTGGATAGCTCTTCAAACTCCCTTTTATTTGTTAATAGCTCATTTAAAAATTCTGCATATGTCGGCATCTACGAAATAGCTTCAACAAAAGGTAAGTTAATATGTAATTGTTTAAAACATTTAAGAAATTTACCAAATTGTTCATCCATGCAGTCTTTCTTCAAATTTGTTGGGTATGGTATTGGTGTTTTGTGTTCTTTAAGCACTAGGGTTTGATTTTTTTGTCTTTCTTAGTAGTTTCTGGTTTCAGCTTCTTTTCAGGTTCACAAAAGTTCTTCTCATTCCTCAATGTAATTTCCTTAACAGCTAATGCTTAGTTGGTAATTTAATTTGGAGAATTGTTGAACACTCCTCGTTGAGTTCTACAGTGGATAGCTCTTCAAAATTCTTTTTATTTGTTAATAGCTCCTTTAAAAATTTTGCATATTTTAGCATCTACGAAATAGGTTCAACAAAAGGCAAGTTAATATGTAATTGTTTAAAACGTTCAAGAAATTTACCAAATTGTTCACCCATGCAGTCTTTCTTCAACTTTGCTGGGTATGGTATCGGTGGTTTGTATTCTTTAACTACCATTGTTTGAATTTTTTTGGTTTCTACCACCCATCATCTTTCTTATCAGTTTCTGGTTTCATCTTCTTTTTCAGTTCAGATAACTCCTTCCCATTCCTCAATGTAACTGCCTTAACATGCTCTTGTGGGTTGGGTTCAGTGTTACTAGGTAAGCTACCCTACTGTCTTTTCAAAACTAATTTAGCAAGCTATCCTATTTGATTTTCCAATCCTTGAATTGATGCTTGCTAATTTTTTAGTGTTGCCTCAGTGTTTTGAAAATGAGTTTCTGACACCGATATAAATTTTTGCCAACATCTCCTCAAGGTTCGCATTCTTATCTTGTTGGTAAGGTTGTTGAAAACCTGAAGGAGGTTCTGTTATTTGATTTCCTTGACCACCCCAAGAAAAATTAGGATGGTTCCTCTAACCTACATTATAGTTAGTTATTACTATAAAGGTTATTTTGAGGTTTAGAATTATTACCTATATAGTTGGCGTGTTCATTCTCCGTGCTAGAACCGATGGGTCAACATTCTAAATTATTCATTCTACCTCCATTTGCATCGCATTGTATCACTGGATCCATCTAAGTAGAAAAATCTAAACCATCAATTTTCTTATTCAGTGCTTCCACTTGGATTGACAACATAGTAACCATATCAATATTTAAAACACCGGTTGCTTTCATTAGTTTTGTTCTCATCACTTCCCACTGATAATTATTTAGTGCTATCTCTTTAATAAACTTATAAGCTGCCACAAGTGTTTTATTATTCAATGTGCCACCAGCTGCTGCATCAATTAACTGTCTAATTGAGTGATTCAAACCATTGTAGAAGGTTTGAACTTGCAACCATAATGGTAACCCATGATGGGGACACCTTCTTAACAAATCATTGAATCTCTCCCATGTATCATAGAGAGTCTCAATATCAAACTGAAAAAATAAGAAGAAATGTCATTCCTCAACTTCGCTGTTTTAGCTGGTGGAAAATATCATTTACGCCCAAGTAGTGATATAACCTCGTGGTAAGGAATTTAACCACTATTTTGCCTTGTTCCTTAACAAGAGTAGGAACAACCGTAAGCAAATGGCATCATCAGTGGTGCCATTAATCTTAAAAGTGTCACAAATCTCCAAAAAGTTAGCCAAGTGAGTATTTGGATCTTCATCTTGCAAACAATCGAACTGAACATACTGTTGCACCATCTGAATTGTGTTCAGCTTTAGCTCCAAATTATTCGCAGTAATGATAGGTCTCACAATACTCAATTCAGCCCCAATCAAAGTGGGCTTGGCATCGTCATACATAGTACGAGAACCATGATCTACAAGAGGTAGTTTAATATTTTGATTATCACCCATCTCCTCAGTAATGTTGTTATCCTCTTGTTCGTCTACTATATTCTATTGACTTTGCCTTACTTCTTCAGCCTCTTTATGATTTCTGCAAGTAGTACTTTCAATCTCACTGTAAAAAAACAATAGTCTCGATGGGTTTCTTATAGTCATAAACCAAAAGAACCTACTAGAAGCAACAAAAGAAAAATTAAAATGTAAAAATTAAACTAAAACAAAAATATAAAAATAAAATAAAAATGACTAAATTAATAGAAATAAAGTTTTCCTAATATTTCAGTCCCCAGCAACGGAGCCAAAAAACTTGATGTCTCACGGACCTAACTAAAAATATGACAAAAGCAAGTGCACCTATCGATAAATAGTATAGCTATGGAGAGTAAAGATATCGTATCTATAAGGACTAAAAGTACTAGTAATTACTGTTTTCATATTATTTAACTGACGAATTTGAGTGATTATTTTAAGCTAAAATCTACTAAACTAATTAACTAGAGCTCTCAGCAGAGAACAAATCAAGAAAATAATTGAATAAAAACCAAGAAGCTAAACAATACCCAGGAAAAAATCCACCTAGACTTCATCTATTATTATGAATATGAATTAAACAATTAATTCACATGGTATCTTGATTCATAGAAATCCCTAAATTATGTTAATATCTCTTTCGAAAGTAAGAGCAACTGACTGTAGGTTGATTAATTGAAACTTAAGAGCAACTGACTGTAGGTTGAGTAATTGAAACTTCTTTTTAATTAAAACCCCTATTATCGCATTAACTTGATCTATGGATTCCCCTATTATATTTGACTCTAATCCGGAAGATTTATGTATCCTATTTTTAGGATTGCATGCAACTCCACTCAATTATGCTAGATCTACTCTAAATAGAGACTTTTCCTCCTCTAATTTAAACACATTAAACATGTATTAATATTTAGGAAATATTAAAACAAGAGGTAAGCACACATAACAGAGAACAAGAATCAAGTATTTATCACATAAAAAATAAATCAAATAATAGAATTTGTCATAGGGCTCATCATCCTTAGGTATCTAGAGAATTAGCTCATAATTGTAAATAAAAACATTTAAAAGTTAGTATAACCACAAGAAATAAAGAAACTCATAAAAAATTCAAAGAAATTAAAATGAGGTCTCAATATTGATGAAAATCTACTTTAAAGTTCGCTTCAATGGTGTTCTTCGAGTTGTTTTCTTCAATCCTCTCTAATGGTTTCCTATTCTCTTCTTCTATTTGGTATTTATAGGCTTAAAAATGCCCAAAAAGCCTAAAAGTTGAGTTTTTTTACGTGTTTGGGATTCAAATCGTGAAATCAAAACAGTCTAGCACAAGGCCATGTGTCCAGCCTATGTGGCTCACACAGCCTTGTGTCCAGCCTGTGCGGCTCCTAAAATCTGCTCTATTTGTTCAATTTTCGCTTATTTTTCGCTCCTTTGGCTCCCAAATGCTCTCCTAAGTATAGAAACATGAATTTAAAGGATTAGGAGCATAAAATTCACCAATGCATAAATAATCATCCAAAAATGTATTAAAAATGAGATTAAAATATCTTACTTTTATCACTTATCATTAATTGAGGTTTCGTAGTGATCGCATTACCGTTAATAAAACTATTACAGAAAATTGCTAGTTTTATCAAGTTAGGAAATGGTTGACATAACTTATTTGGAATACCCATTTGACTCAGAATTATGACGAATCTGTTCTTAGCAAACTTGAGAACTGAACCAGTATATCTCCAGAGAATTTAGGATGTTTAGAAAGACAATTGGAATTTTTCTAGCTAAATGAAGACTCGTACTTCCAGGTTCGGTATTGATTATAATAGAAATCTATATTTTCGTGACTATTTGAGTATGCCAAAAGATTCAGAACTAAAATGAGATAACATATGTGAAGCTCACAGTAGTACCTATTTGTTTCATCAGGCTAGTACTAGAGCGTACAATTTTATAAAATAGTTGTATTGGTAGTATAGTATAAAAAGAGAGGCTTCAGAATATGTGACAATAAGTTTGTTACTTTAGCAAGCTAAAGCCAAGCATCAATTTTTGTCAGGTTTGTTACAACCTATGATAATTTTAGAGTAAAAATGGGATCAAATCATTGTGGACTTCATATCAAATTTATCACAATCACTGATAAGAAACATTCAATCTAGGTTATTGCTGATAAGCTTACCAAATCCACACATTTCATTTTGGTTATAATAGATTAATCAGTTGAAAGATGTAATTGCATAACTTTGTTACATTGGTCAGAATTGAGTGAAAGAAAACTAGTTGGGACTGATTTGATCAGAGAAATGGAAGATAAAGTCTGCATTACTTGAAACTATTTAGAAGCCGCCTCACACCGTTAGAAATCATATATCGATCTAAAATGAAGGGAAAGCTCAGACTAAGATTCATATGACTGTATAAAATGGAATTACAGGCTGACTTATCATACTTATAAGAATCGATAATGATCTTAGGTAACAATCCCTGTGGTATAGATGAAGTTATGTGGAAAACCTAAGAATCCCTGAGTTCATGGTACCCGAACCTATTTTAGGTAAGAATTTTTTAGGACGAAATTTTCTAAGGGGGAGAGTTGTAAAAACCAGATTTTTGGCAATATCGAAAATAGTAGTTGAGAAACTCCATTTTTTTATGATCAAATTAGTAAATATTATTTATTAATATTTATGAGGTTATTACAATATTATATTGAATTTTAGTTTAATAATTTTAGTTACGTGGAAAGTTAGTCAATGTACCAGTGTATTGGTTCAAAAGTCAATGGTTATGGAAATTGAGGTATCGAGACCTCATTTCTATAAATCGAGCTTGTAAATATTTTTATTAAATATTTACAAGGTTGTTATATAGGTTAATTCAATTTTGGTCCAAAAATTTTAATGGTTAGATGATTAATTAAAGTACAAGGACTAAATCATAAAAATCCTAAAAATTAATCACTATTAATTTTAATAATTAAATTGTTTAATTTAGTAAATGGTTAAGGTGTAATATGGCAATAAAGCCATATTCTATTATAGTGGGACGATGGATGCACATTTTGTTATATTTTATATGTTATTTTTTATGTTAAAATAATGATAATAGTTAAAACATAAACATAGTCATCTTCTTTCCCAATTTGTTTTGTCTTCATTGAATACTCAAACAAAATAAAACAATAAGCCATTGTTTTCAATTGAAGCTTTCGGCCCTCTTGCATGTAAGTCCTCCTAAGTGTTTTTGATAAATTTTATGTTTTTGAGATCGTTGTAGCTTAATCTAGCTAACCTAGGAATTTTTTCGTTAAAATGTTAAAGGTTTTAAAAGTTTCCATTTATGATTTTTAAGCTTTTTGAATGTTAAATGGCAGACTTTGAAGCTTAGAAATGAAATAGGATTAATTTGTACAGTGAATTTTGTTAATTTTTAGTTTAGGGACTAAAATGTAAATATTTCACAATTGAAATGATAATTTTGTAATTATTGAATTTAGAGGGCTTTACAAGGGTAAAATTGAAATCAAAATGAAAAAAAGAGGCTTAAATGTGAAAACTATTATAGTTTCAATTTTAGGGACTAAATTGAATAAAATCCAAAACTTTAAGGATATTGTGTAAAATAAAGTTAAGTTGTCATATGCCTTTAATAGGATGTTATTGTAACATCCTTCACCCGTATTCAATGCCGAAATAGGGTTACGGAGCATTACTGAACTTATTACACAAATAACCATACATTTTCAAATTCCAAATAAACATCATTCAAAATCATTCACATTGTCCCTAATAAGAGCCTACAAGGCCCAAAACATGCTTTAGGAGTGGTTCGAGACTAAACCGATAACTTAAGAAATTTTTGAAAAACTTAGAAAATTTTACAAAATACAAGGGACACACGCCCGTGTCACGGGCCATGTGGACATTCGAAATGGGATCACATTGCCATGTCTAGGCCCGTGTCCGACCCCGTGTAACTCTCTGACTTGGTTCACAATACCAACTACACGCCCATGTGACCACCTGTGTGCCCTTCGAAATGGCCTCACACGCCCGTGTGCCAGGCCTTGTGCTAGGCTGTGTCAAACCTGTAGGGTATACTGACATGTACAAAACACAAAAATACCACAATATTCCATTCAACTTCATACCAAACCTCACTTTCACAAATCATCAATGTGGACACTTCCAATAATGCATCATTTTGCCTAAACTCATAAGCCTACCAATTCTCAAATGTCAACCATTCACCACAAGCATTTGCATAGTAATTATCAACACAAGACAAAGGTCATTTGCATATATATATACAACCAAATCAACCAAAATAAGCCAACTCTCATGGCTATATACAAATCCAAACACTAAAAATTTACAAGCCAATCCAAATGGCTAAATTCATTACCAAACTATATACCAAAATGACCGAAGCTCTTATACATGCCATATACCAAAATACATAGATTCAAAAGTACCAAAGTGATAACTTGATAGTGTGCTAAGGTCTCCGACAATTCCCAAATCCGAGCTAGCTTCGATATTCACTATAAAACATAGAAAGTAAACAAAGTAAGCTATAAAGCTTAGTAAGTTCATATAATAATAAACTCATCTTACCATACATACACAATTTAAGCAATTTAATATATCATGATATAATTCATATTGATAAACAAACCTATCACATAATTCATTCATAAGGTTAGATATGAATTTTCACAATTTCTTCAATTCAATGCTAGTACAATTCATGTATATACCTGTACCATTTCGTATCAATCTCATACTCATATGTATCTCTAATATACATGTTGAACCATTTGGAATACTATCGGATACTTAAGAAATCTTGCACCCTAAGTGCCAAATACATGGCCGAAGCTATCTTAATCTCATATCACATATAATGCTCACTCTCGAGCTATCAACGGGTCTGCTCACACAAGCTGATGGTCATGACGAAGCTAAACGGTGCTGCTCACACAAGCTGAAGAGAATTCGCAACACATGCTGGATAACTCAGCCACCGGTAGGACGTATGGACTAGCACCCAAATCACATAACCCCTAATGACATGTCATTTGTATCCTAATCTATTCCTAAGGTTCAACCGAGATTTCTCAATGCCGAATCTTCGTCAATTATATCTGCAAGATCATATTCACAAATAATTCAATAATAAAGTATTTAAACACAATTATACAAATGCTTATCAACATACGAACTTACCTCAATTGCAAAAATGGCGAAATAAGTCGATTAGTCTGATACTTTGTTTTTGCCCCGATCTAAATCTAAATTTCACTTTTCTTGATCTAAATGTAATCAAAATTAACTTATTTAATTATCATTCTATTCAATTTAGTCCAAAATATACATTAAGGCAACTTTACATTTTTGTCCCAAATATTTCAACATTTTTACAATTTAGTCCTTATCTCATAAAAATACAAATTCATGCAATTCAACCTATACCCATGCTAGCCGAATTTCAATTAAGTCCCTAGCAGCCCATATTTTTCATTTATTTCACAATTTAACCATAAAATTTTAACATTTCTCAATTAAATCCCTAGATGACAATTTTGTCAAAAATCACTTTACAAATGTTGTTTATCTAACAACAAGCATGCCTTTTCTATCATCAAACATCAAAATACATCTATATTCATCAATAGAAAAACCCTAAACCTTTAACAGTTTTGCAAAATAGTCCCTGGGCTAGCTAGATTAAGCTGCAACAATCTGAAAAACATAGAAATCAATTAAAACGGGACAAAAACCACTTAAAATGCAAAGAAAATAGCTTGGTCGAACCCTAGCTATGGCTTCCCTTGATAATTTCGATTGAAGATGATAAAAATAAAGAAGATGGACACATTTTGTTTAAGTTATTTTAACTTTAATTACTAAATTACATAATTATCCTTAAATTAAAACATTAAAATTACTTAATTCATGTCCATAAATGTCCACTAACATTAACAATGGTCTAATTACCACGTAACAGTCCAATTTCGGTGAAATCAGAAAAGTGGTTTAGGACCACAAATCCGAGCCGAAAAATAAAATTTATTTTTTATTTTATTATATGGTCCATAACATGATAGAAATGTCTTGTGAAAATTTTAATAAGAAAATTTGATCGATTAAGTGCTTAATTACGAGGACTAAATCGCATAAAATGTGAAAGTTAAATTCTAGTAGCTATAAGGATTAAATAGCTATGAAATTAAAATCTAGAGGTCCTTATATGGTAATTATACCATTAAAGAAAAGTATGTAGATTTTTGGTGACTCATCCATGGAAATTTAGAAAAAAGGCAAGGACTAAATTGTAAAGTGAAATAATTTAATTAATTAAAAGATGATAAAAAAGAAATATCATCTTATTTTATCATCTTCTTCCCTAAAAATACATGGAAACCCTAGGAGAGAGAGAGAAGAAACTTTCATGGCCAAATTGGATCCGGATAGACCAAATTCGAAGCTAGAACGAGGAAAGAGGAAAATGTCAGATTAGTAGATTTTATGTACCCGAACATTGTCGAGGTAAGTTCGTGTAATTAAATTGTGTTTATTTACATGCTTGCATTGATTGTGTTTATGCAAATTGTATAAATTTCATAAATATGTGGAATGATTACATATCTGATCAAGCCCGATAAATAAAAATGTTTAAATTAAATGATAATACTCGATAATGCTTGAGAAAAATGTTTAAATCCCAGTTGAATAAAATGCAAAATCGATGGATATGTGATTTCCCGAAATGATTGAGGTCTTACATTTGTTGCTGACACGATTTAGCTCGGACGAGTGATCCTATTAACCTTATTACAGAAAGGATTTATCCCGGACGAGTAATCCTGATATAAGTTCTCTCGAGCATATGTTATAGATTGGATTTAGCTCGGACGAGTAATCCAGATCAAGCTCCTTAGAGCATGTGTCTTAAAAAGAATTTAGCCTGGGCTGGTAATCCTGTTGTATACATGTGTGGCTCAAGAGTGTACTCTCTGATATAGTGCCTTATGGGTACCATTGGACATGATTTGACGGATCCTGATTTGTACACCTCGAGTGTATTACCTACGTATCCATTGATATTCTGAATAAGTTCAATGGGTGAAAATTCTAGACATGAGAAGATATGAAGTATAAAATGAGTTATACACGTATCCGTCTGAAATACAAGAAAATGATGATACATAACAAATGATATATGAAAACATGAGAGAATGATAATTGTACATGGACTTTATTTGATGAATATATGTTCATTCTTGATTATAGACTTGTGCATCTTGAATGTACTAATCGTGACCTTGATATTCCGAGTAATATGGGTAAAGTTCTGGTATGAAATGATTTGAACTCGAGATGAACTATTAAGAAATTATACTTGTAATATAAAGAGATGATTTGTACATGTTAAATGAATACATGTTGTGGAAAGCATATGTGCAAAGAAACTTGATTGTTGTTGAACCTGTATATGTTTGTGATGTTATTATGGATTATATGACTAACAAGAGCAATGAGGATATGTGTAGGGCTTGAGGGCAAATTGATTGAATATTCCTTACATAGTTACCTCAAAATAGAATGAATGGTAAGTTTCTTACATAGTTACCTCAAAATAGAATGAATCGTAAGTTAAGTACCATGTTATATGAACTTACTAAGCATTTTATGCTTACTTAGTTTTATTTTCCTATTTTATAGTAAATCAGAAGCTCGTTGGATTGGAAGCTTGGCAGAGATCATTCACACTATCCATTGGCCTATAGTAATGGCATGTATAGGTTATATTGTCCATATTGGCATGTAAATGTAAATCATGCTTGTGATCTAGCGATTGGAATGGCTAGTAATGGTTTGTTTTGGTATATTTGTAATGTCATACTATGGTAGTTACATATGTGTTAAGTAGTTGATCTATTATGTCTAACATATGGACTAAACTAAGGCAAGGTTATGGACATGTATGCATGTAATGGTATGCCATGTTGAATGATAGAATTTGTTTAATTTGAATGCTTGGAATGGTTGGTATTGGATGTGTGTTTGAAGTGCAGGTCATGGGTGTGATTTTGGGTAAGAAATGGAGCTAGAAATGGATTTATTTTGTCCACACGGGCATGTATCTAGACCGTGTGTGACACACAGCCGAGTAAATGGGCGTGTAGTTAGGCCGTGTGTCCCTTGCACCCTAAATTTTGAGAAAACAGAATGCTCAGGATTGAGCACACGGGTAGAGACACGGGCGTGTGTCTCTGTAACAGCCCGAATTAGACCCTAATCAAAATGGTGGTTTCGGGACCACGAATTTGAGTCCAAAAAATATTTAAAAATTATTTTTCATGTTTATTTTGTGTGAATTTATATCTGTGAAATTTTCATGATTTAATTTTGTTGTTTGAGTGTCCGATTTAATAAAAGGACTTAATTGCGTAAAATAAAAATTAAGTGGTAACTTGTATACGGGCCGAATTACTAATGGTTTTCTAATTTGGGGTCTTTATGTTGAAATTACTCCATTAACATGATGTTGGATGATAATGGACATATGTTATATAATAATATTATTATTTCATTAAGGGTAATTAGGTAAAATGGTAATAAGTTAATATATATATGTTAATATATTATAAAAATAAGCCATAATCACATTATTTTTCTTTTTTCTTGCATCGAATATAAACAAAAGAAAAAGGAAAGAACAAGATCTAGGGTTCGGCACTTTATAAAGCTCAATCAAGGTTCGTTTTTGTTCGATTTTTGATAATTTCTACATTTTTAAGATCGTTGCTCAATAATCTTCAAAACCCAAGCTTTAATTTTTTATTTTGATGAATATTTTGGATTGTGCCATTGTTGATAGCTAGTGATTTTTGTTGTTTGATGATGAAAAATGAAAGATATGTTTTAGATTAACATATTTTGTATTGGAGTTTTTGATGATTTTGAGTAATTAGGACTTAATTGCAAAAATAATAATTTGAGGGACTAAAATGTGAAATAAATGAAATATATGGGCTTGTATAAACACTAGGAATATTCGGCCAAACATGGGTACCTTGAAATTTTGAATATTTTGTGTTTTGTGCAATAGGGACTAAATTGTAAAAATTGTAAATGTCAGGGGTAAAATAGTAATTTGCCCATTTACGTGTTTTTGGACTAAATTGAATGAAAATATGTTTGAATGAGCTTAATTTGAATATGTTTAGATCAAGAACCAAAGAAATCAGATTTGGATGGGGGAAAAATGAAAGTTATCGACTAGCAGCCCCGTCTCGTTTTACAACGTCAGAGGTAAGTTTATAAGCAAATAGGCATATTTAATTGTAGCTAAATGTTAATATAATATGCTGGTATGAATTGTATGGTCATATATAAGCTATAGCTGAATATGATCAAGCTTGGCTACTATATCTCTGAATTGGTTTCGACCGAGTTACGATGTTCGAAAACCCCGTATGAACCTTAGGAATAGTTAGGATACATATGTCATGACATAGGACTCCGATACATGTGTGCGAGTAAGACCATGGCATCGATATGTGATTCTGATATGTGTTTACGAGTTGTCTGGGACAGTGGCATCGATATGTGATTACATGTAAGACCACGTCTGGGACGTTGGCATTGTACAATTTGTGTAATTATCCGAGTGTACTATCCAATTCTGAATGGTTCATCAGGCAAAGGTAAATCGCGATCGAATGTCTAAATGAGTTAAAAAGCCAGGTATGGTTTAACTTGTTAGCTATTTTTAATAAGGTATGTGTGAGACTTGAAATTTGATAAGTTTTATGTGATGCAAAGGACAAATATTTATGAAATAAACAAGTATATTTGATTTGAACAAATGTTAGGAATATTATGGAATTAATTTTGGATATATATATGCGATCATATATGTGTTCGGCCATACTAGTAGTAAATGTACATAATTTTATTGTTGGATTTTTGAGCTTATGCGAATAAATGTATACATGTGTTTGATTGTATAGTGATATTTTAACCTAGAAAGTTGATTTTATATTCGGTTAATATGGTTGTGATAGCATTCGGCTATGGTAGTATTATGCATGAAAATGCAATCATTTGTTTCACTTGTAAGTTAGAAGTTAAAATTGGCATTGTTAATACAATTCGGCTTAACTTGAAATGAATCTATATCTTGGAATTATTTATTTGCTTTAAACTTACTAAGCTATGTTAGCTTACTTAGTGTTTATAAGTCTTTGTTTTATAGATTTTGGATTCAAGTTACAAGCTCGGGGATCGTTAGCAAAGTCTATCACACTATCTACAGCTTCGATATTTAAATAATCAAACTCATATTATGGCATGTATAGGCGGGATTTCGTTTTGAAATAATGAACTTTGGTTATGTATAAGGCCATGCGAAAATGGCTAAATTTTATGCTAGATTTTTGGCTTCGGCATATTTGTGGTTTAAGTTTATTTGGTTATTTTTCTATGTGCTATGAATGAATATCTCATGAATTATGTGATTGTACATAGAAGTTGATTAATGATTTTGGTTGAGGCTTGAAGAAATCGATCATAAGTATGGTTGATTACATTGGTTGTGTTAATTCTAATATGAATTAGAAAGGTGAGGTTGATTACTATGTTTAGTCTTAATTTGTTATGTCTTTAAATGAAACATATTAACGAGCTTGATTGTTGATAAAATGATAATAGAAGTCTTGTATACGTGAGTAATTTATAGTAATGAGGTTCGGTTATGATAGTATGTTTTAGGTATACTTAATCCATTTTTGATAGAATTATGTAATGTGATAATTAGTGATGGGTGAAAGTATACTAGTTAAATAGATTCGATTATTAAGTGTTAAATAATGTGTGTGGTTCATGATTAATTTAGTCGACTATTTGGTATGTATTTATTGCTTAAATGTTAAGTGTGGCATTGGCATATAGGTAAACACGCACCATGCATGTATATGTGATGATTCGGTTATAAATAAATGTTTGGTTTTATATTGAGTCTATATCAAGGGCGTAGTCATAACACATACATTTATCATGATGATATGTACATTCAGTCTTATGGTTCTTTATGAATATCATTGAGTTAATACAAATTATGAACTTAGTAGGTGTTCATTTATGAACTAAGTTAAGACATACGCACTTGACATTTGGACTTGTTTTATTAAGTTTCTACATGTCTTGAATGCGTGCAAGGTGTTCATATTTGTGAGTGCTATTTACCTTAGTATGTGGCTAAATAAATCTATTAACTAAGTGTAAGTTGAGAATGTGTATAATGATTTACATTTATTGACCGATTAAACCAAGAAATATAGTGAGTTGGTTTATAACCTAGTAATTGCTTTTAATAGTAATAAATTGTAAATCATGTGAGATATGTATAGATTACTATGTTAATGCCGCAGATTTGAATTTGTTGATGCAAATTATATTTTATACTATTACTTGTGAACGTACGTCTATTTATTTTTACATATGATATGCAATGTCCAAATTTAAAAGTTGTTAGTTTATGTAAATGATTTGATTTAACTTTCGAGACTTGATTATATGAATAATTATATTTTTATGTATTTAATTGTTTGGGATTATGTTTTATTCTGTAATGCCTTATGACTCTATTTCGGCGACGGATACGAGTTAGGGGTGTTACAGTCTCAGCCGTGTGTGCTACACAACCTAGAACATTGGTGTGCATCTTGGCCGTGTGAAACCTGCACCTAATTTCAAAATGAATTAATTAACCACACGCCCTAGCACACGAGCGTGTCCTAGGGTCACACGGGCGTGTCCTTTGGACCACACGGGCGTGTGAGCCCTGTAACTTGGAAAATTTTGAAATGTCACGAAAAATTCTTAGAGTTTCCGAATAAGTCCCAACTCGATTCAAGTACTCGTATTGGGCCTCAAGGGTTAAATTAAGGGATGTTTTGAATGATCTCGGTTATTAAAAAGTAATTTACATAAATTATTTGTAAAAAGTTCTAAAAGTTTCGGTAATGCTCTGAAACTCTATTCCGAAGACGGATACTAGTTAGGGGTGTTACATACCACTTAAGGACATCCATTTTAATATTTCATAGCTATTAGAAACCTTTAGCTAATAGAACTCCACTTTTACACTTTACGCGATTTAGTCCTTTTTATCAAATTAAGCATTTAAACGATAATTTTTTTTAACAAATTTTTCACACAATCATACTATCATGTTGTAGACATTAAAATAATAATAAATTAAATATTTTGACCTCAGATTTGTGGTCCCAAAACCACTGTTCTGATTTGACTAAAAATGGGTTGTTATAGTTATAAGGTAATTGACACTGATAATTGAAAATGAATTATTATAGATTAGGTTCCAAATAAATTAGAAGTTAATCGAGATATAAGAGAAACTATAGATTAGTCCTTAACACTTTGTAGTTGCTGTTTTCCAAATAAGTACATATGGAACTTACCGTACTATCTTATTATGCTTGAATTGTGGTTGTATTTATTAATTATATATATACAAATGTAATTTTAATGAAGTATGATAAAAAGGACTACATCGATAAAAGTGAGAATTGTGGCAGATACTTATATATATGCATTAACAAATGAATGAATGTAAAATTTATTATATGAGTGTATGGTATATATATGGTGATGTTAAATTTTTGAAAGATATATATTATTTGACTTCAAGTGGACTAAATTGATAATCTGTGACTATATTTTTAATTGTGGTTGGTATAGTATAAAATAAGAGGAATGGAATGAATTGTAAAAAATGATACTGATATGTAAATTGTGCTCAGATGAACGATAGGATAAGATACAATTACCATGTCAATAGGGTTATTTGTGCACTGTACAGGTTTTATATGAGATGAGATGTTGACGTATGATATATATTCACTGATTGTACCAGAATCTATCATTTGTTACGAATTACCGAGTTATGTCCACTGTGATTCAAGCATGTTTCTAGGGGAAGTTGTGTATCGTACGAGCTTGGCACTTAGTGTCAGGGCATGTTTTTGGAGGGGTGTTTAGCCTATGGGCTTGGCACTCCATGCCCAGGAGTGTTCTTAAATGGTAAAGCTCATTTGAGCAATAAGGCGTGTTTTGGGTGGTTACCCACGTATCCAGATATGTTATTATAGTTCATTAGGCTAAATGGTTAAGTTAAAAAGGAATTGACTGATCGATTTTGTACATTGTGATTAGTAATGGAAATGTAATAGAATTGTTGTAAATGTTGTTTGTGCTCAATGGTTTCAATGGAATGGTATTGACTTGAATTGAATTATACAAATTGGAAATGATATATGATAAAAATGCTGACATGTGTTCTGAAATTCAGATGTTATTTGATGATTCAATGATAAAATGAAGTATATAAATATTTGATGTCACTAATTAAACGAGAATGAATTGATTGGAACGGTACCATATAAAGTGAATTGTTTTGAGACTGCATTTGATGACTTCACCTTATTGTTGTTAAATGTGGAAACATGAAAGTCGTTTAGTACCTAAATTGTTAAAATAATTGTGATTGAGGTGAGTTCACCGTTTTAATTTCTCCGAACCTACTAAGCATTTGTAATGCTTACTCTATTTTGTTTTTTGTTTTTATAGTTGGCATTTTACAGAACGTGTCTGTTGGATCACTCTAGAGCTCACACTATCTAGCTGTAGACTCGATATATGTTTTAAACGTTCTTGGACTGGTTATGTGGTTGTGTCTAGGTTTTAATGTGAATATATGTTCATTTTGGATTGATGGTGAAATGATTCATATATATAATGCTTGTTTTGAATATGCATATGATATGTTTATAGGTTGTATTGGGTCATGTGTTTTTGAGTTTAGTGATGATGTTGTATGGTTGATGAATTGGTTATTATGTAATGTTGATATTGAAAGTTTATATGGTATGTCTAGATGATATGAATGATATGTTATTGTTTGGTTTGGGAATGTTTAAAATGCTGAATCAAGAAAGAGTTTGAGATTAGTTAATACTTGTATATAATGTTGGGGCATATGTATGTTAAAGTAGTTGTAAGGTTTGAGGCCCTTATGGTTAAGTTTGATTTGTGTAATGGTAAGCCTAGGCTAATACACTTTGATGATATGTGTAGAGGTATCATAGACATTATGCCATTGGGAATTGAATGAATGTTTGATAATGGTATAACTTGTTTGTGATGGTGCCAAGATGGCATATTTGTAAGGCACTTTTAGGATGTTCTTTGACATGTTTTGGCATAGTTTTAGAGTGTTTTGAAAAATATTTCAAGTTGTCAAGATGCATTTTAAAGTACCTTAATGTTTGGTTTGGTTTTAAGTACTAATGATATGTTTTTGTGTTACACGATTAACCACATAGTCGTGTGTCACATATGGGATGATGAGAAAATCGTGTGCCATTGGTATTCTTAGGAAGCCCTTAGATAACACGATCTCAATTTGTTAAATGAGCCAGCCACACTAGCGTGTGACTTTTGATGTAATTTTTCCAATTTGATTCACACTCATAGTGAGTTACACGGCCAGGGTACACGGTCTTGTGACCTCTTTTTTGCATGATTAGCTTTATCTTTTGAAAATGTTTCAATTTGATCCTCATTTGTGTTCAAGTGAACTTTAGAGCTTTCATAATCTTGAATAAGACTCGAATTTAATTGCATATCATAATACTTGAATGATTATGACATGATTGATTACTTGAAGGATTTATTTATGATTTATATGATTTGTAATTTTGGAAATGTTACAAATTCGTCCTAGTTAAATTCTAGGTTGATATTAGAGCATACGTAAGTTCATTTAAGGCCCAAAAAAACTTATACTCAATGATTATGTATTGATTTAACTACTATTGTGTGACTAATGTTTTATTTTAATGCTATTTGTGTATTTATGAAGTAATTTAATATTTATTTGAAATAAACAATGTGAATTGAATGCATTCTATTCTGACATTGATTATAGCACCCGTAGCTTAGGTTCGGCGACTAGATTGGGTGAGAGGTGTTACATTATGACAAGCAAGTATTAGCTCATCGATTGTCTAAGTTCAAACTAATGATAAGTGGCATTGTAAGAATGTTTACATTACAAGAAAGACAACTTACTTCAGTACATAATCCAAACGTGTCAGTAATCCCATAAAAGAGTCAAAGTGAGAATTTTATTCAAATACTTAGAAGGATTATTATGTCGTCTACAACTCCAATTGAGGAGATGGCTAGTCCTGGTTATCAAAATAATTGGCTCTACGGGTAGAGACATAGATGTATTCATTGGAAGAATGATACATTGGACTAGACCTAAAATGAATTAATTTTGAATCCGTTTGTGAATTAATTCACATGTGACTTTCATATTGTGATTTACCTAAATACTGAGTTAGTAACTGTGTAACAACCCATTTTCAGTGAGGTCAGAACAGTGGTTTCGAAACTACAAATCTGAGCCAAAAATAAAAATTTATTTTATTTTATTTTATGATTGGCATAATGATAGAAGGGTCATATGAAAATTTGGTATGAAAATTTTACCGATTGTGTGTTTAATTAAGGAAAGGACTAAATTGCATAAAATGTAAATGTTGGGTTCTAGTAGCTATAGGTATCAAATAGCTATGGAATTCAAAACTTAAGGTCCTTATATGGTAATTAGTTCGTTGAAGAGTAGTTAGTAGATATTTTAATGAGTTGCCAATGGAAAAATTAGAAAAGAGTAGGGACTAAATTGGAAATCAATAAAATTAATGGATGATAATTAATTAAAAAGAAAAATCATCTAATTTGATATCATCTTCCCCAATTTTTCTATGGAAACCCTAAGAGAGAGGAAGAAAACTTTTCAAGCTCAATAAGGTATGAAATCAAGTCCCGTTTTTAGTAATTTCTATATTTTTGGAATCTTTCTATTTAAGGGATTTATTTGAAAATTTATCAAGGTATGAAATTTGGGTCATGGATGGATATGCTGAAAATTAGAAATTTATGGGAAAAAATGAAAAGTTATTCATAGATAAATAACTTTTACAAAGCAATTTTTTATGAAAACTTGATTTAGGGACTAAAATGTAAAAGTGGTAAAAACCCATGAAAAATTTTGAAATTTATAGAAAATAAGTGCTGTAAATTTTAAGTTGAAATTTTGGTTAGACTTGGAATATGGAGTAAATTGCATAAATTTTATTTTCCAAGCCTAGGGACGAAATCAGAATTTTTGAAAAAGATAGGGACAAAATGGTAATTTTACCTATGATGTAATTGAATGCAAATGTAAATGAAATGTGATAGATTAATAGTTAAATTTATCCATATAGATAAAAAAAGACCAACTACGAAACTAGATCAAGGAAAGCAAAAGGTTTCGGAGTAGTCGAAATTCAAATACAAACCATTTTCAAGGTAAGTTTGTGTAACTTAAAAATGCATGTTAATATGCTTGAATTGAATCGTATGATTGTGTTGATATGTTTGAGGTGATATATATACATAATGACATAGTCTTAAGTTGTGTAATACGGGCAAATTATCATGTCCTGGTTGAATGTTGAATTTTGATGGGTTAAAAATAATAGTACACATGTTGTAGATAGAATTTAGCCCAGACGGGTAATTCTAATGTAAACCTTCTTGAGCTTAGGTTATAAATTGGATTTAGCCCGGACAGGTAATCCATATTAAGCTCTCTAAAGCATATGCTACGGATAGGATTTAGTCTGGATTGGCAATCCTACTCTAAAATGTACGGCTCAAGAGTGTGCCTTTCTCTTATGTACCCTAATGGGTACTTTTGTACATGTGTATATTACCCGAACATCCATTGAGATTTCAATAGTTCAATGGAAATAACTCTTGAAGTGTGAAAAGGTGAAATTAATGGAAGCTTGTAATGTGATGAGCTCATCTATGTTTACTTGATATTCGAATGAGATTATGTGACTAACTTGTTGGATAAGTGCATGTGTTTAGGTAACTTACCCAAAATCCATGGAATGTAAATTTATGTATGCTTGTATTATTAAATTTGATCGGTAAGTTTATTTTTCGTTATACGAACTTACTAAGCATAAAATACTTACTTCGTTTAATTTTTCCCTATTTTATAGTGCTCAAAGCTCGCAAAGGTTGGAAGTCAGTTGGAGAAGTTATCACACTATCCACTATTTCATTTTGGTATAAATAGAATTCTCATTTTGGTATAATGGCATGTATAAGCTTATTTGGCCAATGACGGCTTGTGATTGTGGTTTTTTAATCTAGCCATTGGAGTGGCTAGTGATGGTTTAAGTTTGGCTATTTTTGAAGTAATATTTTGGTAATCAAATAGATGCTTATTATGTGTTAGTTTGTTGGAGTTATGTTAGCATATAAGTTTATGTTAAGAGTAAGTTTATATCCTTTGATGCATGAGATATACCACATGATTGATGGCAAATTTTATGTGTGTAAGATGTTGGATTGGTGGATATATGCTTGTGAGTTTTGGTGCAAGAAAATGGTAAGTCTTGGGTGACAAAAGAGGCAAGGAAATGGCCTTATTTTGTCCACACGGGCAGACACACACGTGTGTCTTGGCAGTGTGTGATACATGGCTTGTCCCATGGGCATATGGTCCGGCCGTGTGTCCCCTGCATCTTAAAAATGAGAAACAGAAAGCATAGAATTGGGCACACAGGCAGAGACACGGGCGTGTATCTCAACCGTGTGGTTGACACGGCCTTGGACGCGGGCATGTTACGCGGCCGTGTGAAAATTGCACCTAAATTTCAAAAATAAAATTCGCCACACGGCCTAGCATACAGGCTTGTCACTTGGTCGTGTGACTTCAATTTCTTCATGCTTTAAAAGTCAGAGAGTTACACGGGTTAGGGACTCAGGAGTGTGTAGTACACGGTCTGACCATACGGGCATGTCCCTATACCACGTGGGCGTGTGAGCCCTGTACCTTGGAAAAATTTTAAAATGTCACAAAAAATTTTATGAGTTTTTGATTAAGCCCCGACTTGATTCTAATGCTCGTATTGGACCTCAAGGGTCCAATTAAGGGACGTTTTGAATGATCTCGATAAATGAATAGTAATTTATAAGAATTATCTGTAAAATGTTCTGAATGTTTCGGCAATACTTTGAAACACTGTTTCGACGATGGGTACGCGTTAGGGGTGTTACATTTAGTGGTATCAGAGCCACGGTTCAACCAATTCTTAGACTAACGTAGCAAGTATGACTCTAGCTATACATGTCATTATATAAATTATGATAGTGTGATATCTCTTGGCCACTTTTAAATGTATTTTCATATAGTAATATTATCCAACCGAGCTAGAGCTGAATCCAAGGAAGTTGAGAGCAATGCTTCACCTTTAGTTCAAAGAGTTGCGTCTCTGTCTGGTAGTGAAAGGCCCGTGTTTGAGGGCCGAGGTAAGGAGGCAAAATAGGCCTTCTTCCAATTGATGAATGAGTGGTTTACCGAGTACTTAAGAACAAACCCTATTGTACAACGACCTCACCCACTTGCTCCTCAACCAGTTCCTGAGGTACCATAGGGTGCTGAACCTGTTAAAATTGGTAAGCCTCCAATAGATAAAATCAGTAAACATGGGGCGGAAGAATTTAGATCTACCACAGATGATGATCCGGAAAGGGCTGAGTTTTGGCTAGAAAATACTATCTGGGTTTTTGATGAATTGTCTTGTACACCTGTTGAATGTTTAAAATGTGCAGTATCTCTACTAAAAAATATAGCTTATCATTGGTGGAATACCATAACTTCAGTAGTAGCAAGGGAGAATGTCACATGGGAATTCTTCTAGGCTGAATTCAGGAAGAAGTATGTGAGTCAGAGATTTATGGATCAGAAAAAGAAAGAATTTTTAAAACTCAATCAGGGAAACATGACTGTATCTGATTATGAATGAGAATTTTTTTGGTTGAGCAAATATGTCAAAGAATGGGTTCTAACTGAGGCTGAAATGTGTAAACGCTTTGAAGAGGGTTTAAATGAAGATATCAAGTTATTAATTGGAATTCTCGAAATAAGAGAATTTATGGTGTTAGCCGGTCGAGCACATAAAGCTAAAGAATTGAGTAAAGAAAAGAGGCAAGCAGAAAGGGAAGCTCGAGTTACGAGTAAGAGATTTATGAACAAGATGCAATCATCTGCTTCAAAGAAATCAAAGAATTATCATGAGCGTTTTGCTACATCAAGGGAATATTCAGGAAAGCAAAGAAGTTCTAAACGCACCAACCCAAGGTTTTCGTCTCCCTTAACAACCAGTGTTGGGAGTGTAGGAAACCTTAAACCAGGATGCAATGTCTGCAATAAATTGCATTTCGGAGAGTGCTAGATGAGAAGTAGGGCTTGCTTTAAGTGTGGTTCTCTTGACCATTTCCTTATAGACTGCCTGGAAAGGGTTGAGAAAGACATCGCACAGACCGTAAAACAGACCACCACGACATTCCGAAAATGCTGGTGGTAGTCATAGTGCTGCAAAAGATTCAACAGCTAAAACTGAGGCTCGGGCTCTGGCAAGAACATATGCAAGAGAAGATGCCTCGGCACCAGATGTTATCACTAGTACATTCACTCTACTTGATACTAATATTATTGCTTTGATTGATCCTAGTTCCACGCATTCATATATATGCACAAAATTTGTGTCTGTCAAAAATATGATTGTTGAATTCACCGAATTTATGGTTAAAGTTTCAAACCCCTTGGGTCAGCATGTTATGGTGGATAAAATTTGTAAAAATTTCCCATTGATGATAAAGGGTTATTGTTTTCCAACTAATTTAATGTTGTTACCCTTTGATGAATTTGATGTAATATTGGGAATGGATTGGTTAACCCAACATGATGCAGTGGTAAATTGTAAGTATAAATACATTGTATTGAAATGTGAGAATGGTGAATTGCTTCATGTTGAATCTGATAAACTAGATGGATTACCCAATGTGATTTTAGCAATATCAGCATAGAAATATGTCAGAAAAGGTTATGACGCTTATCTTGCATATGTGTTGGATAATAAAGTGTCTGAGTCAAAGATTCAGTCAATGCCGATTGTATGTGAATTTCTTGATGTATTCCCAGAAGAATTACCTTGTTTACCACCGAATAGAGAAATGGAATTCTCTATAGATCTTGTTCTGGGTACAACACCTATATCTATAGCACCTTACAGAATGGCTCCTACGGAATTGACAGAGCATAAGGTACAGTTGCGAGAGTTGATTGATAAAGGGTTTGCCTGACCCAGCTTTTCACCATGGGTTGCACCAGTATTATTTGTAAAGAAGAAAGATGGATCATTGAGATTATGCATCAATTACAGACAGCTTAATAAAGTCACAATAAAGAATAAGTACCCGTTGCCTTGTATAGATGACTTGTTTGATCAATTAAAGGTGCCACTGTATTTTAAAAAATTGATCTACAATCTGGTTACTATCAACTAAGGGTAAAGGACTCGGACGTGCCAAAGATAGCTTTCAGAACCAGATATGGGCACTATGAGTTTTTTGTGATGCCATTCGAATTAACTAATGCCCCGGAGGTATTTATGGATTTAATGAACAGAATTTTCAAACCATACCTAGACAAGTTCATGGTTGTTTATATTGATGATATTTTGGTTTACTCTTAGGATGTGAATGAGTATGCTGAGCATCTAAGAATTGTATTACAAACACTGTGTAAGAAACAGTTGTATGCTAAATTCAATAAATGTGAATTATGGCTACAAGAAGTTAGTTTTCTTGGACATGTTGCATCTGTAGAGGTTATTCGGGTGGATTCGAACAAAATTTCAACTATTTTAAGGTGGAAGCCACCGAAGAATGTTTTAGAAGTCAGAAGTTTTCTAGGACTAGCAGGATATTATCAGAGATTTAGTAAAGGGTTTTCAATCATAGCTTCTCCGATGACTCAATTGTTGCAAAAAGAAGTGAAATTCGAGTGGACTGATAAGTGTCAGTAGAGTTTCGATAGATTGAAAGCTTTATTGACAGAACCACCCGTATTAGTCCAACCTGAATCGGGTAAGGAATTTATAGTTTACAGCGATGCCTCATTGAATGGTTTAGGATGTGTTTTGATGCAATAAGGTAAAGTAGTAGCCTATACTTCAAGACAATTAAGGTGTAACACCCCTAATCCATACCCGAGACTGGTACCGGATACGAGGCGTCACCAGACATGAACTTGAACATTTTTAGGAAATACGGGTTATAAAAATTCATTCCAATAAAAAATATATCAAATTGCATCATAACGTCCCTATTATGGGCCTACGAGGCCCTAAACGTACATTGAGAATGATCCAGGACTAAACTGAGAACTTACGAAAGTTCATAAAAATTTTCCTAGGTAAAGCCTCACACGCCCGTGTGGAGGCAATGCACACACCCGTGTGCTTTGGGACACGCCCGTGTCCCCTACCCATGCTGAATTTATGAAAATTGTTTTTCATATCGAACCTACAAGGGTTTTCACACGGTCGAGCACACGCCCGTGTCCTTAGCCCGTGTCCTTCACACAGCCTAGATACGCCCGTGTGGCCGCCCGTGTCCAAAAACTCAAGCATTCTATTTATGACGTCAGCATGCATTTAAGGGCACGCAGCTAAGACACACGCCCGTGTGATAGGGGACACGCCCGTGTCCTTCACCCGTGTGATTATGACCATGCATTCTGACTTAAAATTTAGGTGCAGGGGACATACAACCATACCACACGCCCATAGGGGCGATCCGTGTGTCACACACAACCTAGACACACACCCGTGTGTCTACCCGTGTAGACCTTATCAGGCTATTTTCCAAGCCTTTGGTCACCCTCTACATCACTTATACTTAAAGGTTACAAAAATACGAAGCAAGACATGATTGCACACTTGCAAATAACCTTCATAAACCTCATTACATGTAAACCTCGTATCATTGGTTTAACACATGCTAGGTTATTTCCTTAGTTTTAAGGATTTCCATGTCTCGTTAACACTTTTAAAATTGGCTCATTATTATAACTCATTGCCAATTATGGTCAAGCCATCCCATGCAAACATAAGCATGCATAAATTTGTTGGTCATAGCCTACTTTAAAATGAGTCAATTCCCATGCCCATATACAAAAAGATAGGCATATTTTTACATGCCTTTATTTTGGCGAATCAAATGGCACATATAACAAGATAAACCAAAGCCCTATACATGCCATTGAACCAACTAAAAGTGTCTTTATACCAAAGCTGGACTAGTTGATAGTGCGTCGACTCTCCAACCGTCTTCCAATCTTTACGAGTCCTCGAGCTCTGTAAGACAGGGAAAAATAGAGGGGTAAGCATTTACATGCTTAGTAAGCCTGAATAACTAGAAAGTAAACTTACCGAGTAATTAGCATACAACCATATTAAGCAAATAAACCAACAAGAATGAAATGGTTTCCCTATCACATGCACACAATCAACAAGTTAGCCACAATAATAATATACCATGTAATTTATCTTAGATGAGCTCATCATTCATTATTTCATTTATATACATCATATTAATCCCGTTGAGTTTTTAGGAAATCCAGATGGATTATCCATTTACTGTCAATTCATAAGAATGATCATTTCAAGTATGCACTCCCGCGAACCTCACATTTTACGGCGGGATTACGAGTCCAGGCTAAATCCCCCATATCGTAAACTCATAAGGTGATGTTAGGATTACCAGTCCAGGCTAAATCTCTTTTAGCGACAAACACCCTTAATAAGCTCGGATCTAAATTACCAGTCCAGGCTAAATTCAGACCCTCATCGGATTACCCGTTCGGGCTAAATCCACAATGCAGACATGTTCTTCGGGAGGCTCGATTACTCAAAGAACACTAGTCCAGGCTAGATCCTTTTTATATTTGAGATCAACGGATTACCCGTCCGGGCTAAATCCTTCTGCAACACATACAGGATCTCAAGTAACATGTAAATCATGGTTTATCCACCGAACTTCCTTTTTAACCTCAACCGGGACATTTATTAACATGTCATTATTAAAGATACATTTCATGTATTTTCATGCCATCGTCAAATGCAATTATCATACATTCATAAATCATGCAATTAGACATATTATGAGTTTACTTTAAGTTATCCGAACTTACTTGGTACTCGTCTCGGTATCGTGTTTCGGTTATTCCGAAACTTCTTGTTTTCCTTGATCGACCTCCAGAATTTGTTCCTTGGGGTCTATAACAATAGAAATAAATCATTAACAACACACATTGTACTTTTCAAATCTAAGTTTTACCCTCGGTCCAAATGACCATTTTGCCCCTAACCTTTCACATTTTTATAATTTAGTCCCTAGGCTCGTATAATGAAATGCATGAAATTTCTACATTACCCAAGCCTAGCCGAATGTTCTTTTCTCTTACGAATTTTCCATTATTTCACATTTCTACCTCACATTTTACACCTTTTGCAAAAAGGTCCTTTTAGGGGTTTTTCATGAAAATCACCTAGGAAATGATGTTTAACACACATCCAACTTCCATATTTCTCCATAAACCATCAAAATACAAGTAAATCATGCATGGGTAAATCTCTAAACATGAACCCTAGCATGAAATATGGGTAGAAATAGAGAGAGTAAGCTACCAGGATTTCAAAAAAAATAAAGAACATTAAAAACGGGGCTTGGGAGCACTTATTATTGAGCTTGAAAATATTGAAAACCCTAGCTATGGTGATTTGAGAATTTCGGGTGGACAAGGAAGAAGAATGGCTGATTTTTGCCTTCTTTTTCCCATTTTATTTCATTAAATTGCCAAATAACCAAAATGCCTTCTTTAAGATTTTATCTATACAAGCCCATTTTTGCTCGAAAACTTAAAAATTGGGCAAATTGCTCTCCAATACCACCTAATTTATAATCTAAGGCAATTTCATACAAATTGCTTCTAGAATCCAAGTTTTGAAATTTATTCAATTTGGTCCTTATTTTCCAATTAGACAGCTTACTCATAGAATTCCTTCATGAAACTTTATCACATGCATATTCTCATATTCTAGACCTCATAATAATCATAAAATAAATATTTTGATGTCAAATTTGTGGTCCTAAAACCACTATTCCGACTAGGCCCTATTTCAGAATGTTACATTTCTCCCCCCTTAAGGACTTTCATACTCGAAAGTCTTACCAGTAAACAGGTGCGAATATTGGCTTCTCATGGTTTAATCTCACGAGCCAAAATCTTGACTGGTTCCTCTCCATAAGTCATACCCGGTCTAATCTCAATCTCTGCCGGTGAAATCACATGTGAGAGGTCTAATCGATATCGTCTTAACATGGATACATGAACCACGTCATGAATCTTTTCCAATTCGGGTGGTAATGCCAAACGATAGGCTAATGGTCTAACTCTTTCGGTGATCTCATACGGCCTGACAAATCACGGACTCAATTTGCCTTTCCGACCAAATCTCAATACCTTTTTCCATAGAGATACTTTCACGAATACTCTATCTCCAACTTGGAATTCAATCTCTTTTCTTTTTAGATCAGCATATGACTTTTGCCTATCCGATGCCGCTTTTAAACAGTCTCGTATCACTTTAACCTTTTCTTCAGTTTCCTTGATCAAATCAATTCCGTGGATCTGACTCTCTTTAAGTTCTGTCCAATACAATGGATTTAAGCACTTTCTGCCATACAAGGCCTCAAAGGGTGCCATCTTCAAACTCGTTTGAAAACTGTTGTTGTAGGTAAATTCTACCAATGGCAAGTATTTCTCCCAACTACCCTGAAATTCGAGGATGCAACATCGTAACATATCCTCAAGAATCTGAATCATCCGTTCAGACTGACCATCGGTTTGTGGGTGAAAAGCCGTACTAAAACTCAATTTTGTACCCAAGGCTTCTTGTAACTTCTTCCAGAATCTCGAAGTGAACCTCAGGTCTCTGTCTAAAATAATCGACAGCGGTACCTCGTGTAATCTCACAGTTTCATATATATACAAGTAGACCAATCTATCAAGAGAGTAATCTGTTCTTACCGGAATGAAATGAGCTAACTTTGTCAACTTATCCACCACAACCCATATAGCATCTTTCTTTTTCGGGGTTAATGGCAATCCTGTCACGAAATCCATAGTAACTCTGTCCCACTTCTATTCGGGGACCATCACAGGATGTAACAAACCTGAAGGTACTTGATGTTCATCTTTGACTTGCTGACATATCAAGCATTTCGATACAAATTCAGAAATGTCTCTTTTTATGCTATTCCACCAGTACATTTTCTTCAAATAATTGTACATCTTAGTACTTCCTGGATGAATAGACAAACGGCTATCATGTGCTTCTTGCAAGATTTTCCGAATAAGCTCATCATCTTTGGGCACGCGAACTCTAACTCTGAACATCAGACATCCATCAAGACCGATCCAAAAATATGATTCAATGCCCGACTCAAATTGAGTTCTTTTAGCTTGCAGGTCACTATCATTAGTTTGAGCATTATAAATTTCCTGCAGAAATGTTGGCCTAGCCTCTAGCTCTGCCAAAACTGAACCATCATCAAGCAATGCTAATCGAGTGTCCATGGCTCTCAGTGCAAACAAGGATTTTCTGCTTAACACGTCGACGACCGTATTCACCTTTCCCGAATGATAGTCAATGATCAGCTCATAATCTTTAATTAATTCTAACCATCTCCGTTGTCTCAGATTCAATTCTTTTTGAGTCATCAAATACTTCAAACTCTTGTGGTCTGTGAATATACGACAAGTTTAACCATATAAATAGTGCCTCCAAATTTTCAAGGCAAAAATAATGGCGGCAAGCTCTAAGTCGTGCGTCAGATAGTTCTTCTCGTGTGGCTTCAACTAACGTGAAGCATAGGCTATCACCTTGCCATCTTGCATAAGTACACAACCTATTCCATTCAAGGATGCATTACTGTAGACCACAAACTCTTTTCCCAGCTCAAGTAATACTAAAACATGAGCTTCAGTTAGCAATGCCTTTAACCTCTCGATACTCTGCTGACTTTTCTGTCCATCCAAACTTAACGTCTTTCTGTAGAAACCTCGTCATTGGAGTCGCTATCATGGAGAATCCTTTCACAAATCTTTGGTAGTAACCAGCTAAGCCCAAAAAGCTCCTAACCTCGGTTACATTTTTAGGCGGTTTCTATTCAACAATAGTAGAGATCTTACTTAGATCAACTTGGATGCCTTCACCGAAACAATATGACCCAAAAACCCAACTTCTTAGAGCCAAAACTCACTCTTGCTAAACTTAGCATACAGTTGTTTTTCCCATAAAGTCTGCAACATAGTTCTCAGATGCTTCGCATGCTCTGTCTCATCTTTGGAATAGATCAAAATGTCATCAATAAACACAAGGACGAACTTATCCAAGTATGGCTGAAAGATTCTATTCATTAAGTCCATGAATACGGCTGGTGCATTCGTTAACCCAAACGGCATGACAAGAAATTCATAGTGGCCATACCTTGTTCTAAAAGCTGTCTTAGGTACATCCGATTCTTTAACTCGTATCTGATAGTAGCCGGGCCTCAGGTCTATCTTAGAGAATACGGTGGCTCTTCTCAACCGGTTGAACAAATCATTGATTCTTGGCAAAGGATACTTATTCTTGATAGTCACCTTGTTCAGTTGTCGATAATCTAAACATAGCCTCATTGAACCATATTTCTTCTTTACAAACAATACGGGAGCACCCCAAGGTGAAAAGCTTGGCCTTGCAAAACCTTTATCCGTCAGCTCTTGCAACTGTGCTTTTAACTCTTTCAGCTCCGTTGGCGCCATCCGGTACGAAGCAATAGAAATGGGAGCTGTTCCTGGCATTAGTTCAATACCAAACTCTATCTCTCTTTCAGGAGGGAACCCGGGTAATTCTTCCGAGAACACATCTAGATATTCACATACTATTGGCACAGACTCAATCTTCAACTCTGTTTCCTTAGTTTTCAATACAAAAGCAAGGTAGGCTTCGTACCCTTTTCTCATATATCTCTAAGCAACCATAGTTGTGATTACGACCGGCAGCGTACCCAATTCTATTGAATCAACTTGTAGAATCTCACCATCTGGGCATTTCAATTCAATATACTTGCTACCACAGTTTACAATTACATCATGCAGGGCTAACCAATCCATACCAAGTATTACATCAAACTCATCAAATGGTAACAACATAAGGTTAGCCAGAAAGCATTGACCCTGAATCGTCAAAGGACAATTCTTACAGACTTTATCAACCAGAACTGATTTGCCTAATGGGTTCGACACTCTAATAATAAATTACGTAGGTTCAATGGGTATGTTCATACTAGATATCCATCTAATGCAAATGTATGAATGCGTCGACCCTAGATCAATTAAGGCAACAACATATGTATTAAAAAGAGAAAAAGTACCCGTGATGACGTCAGGAGCAGAAACTTCCTCTCGAGCGCGTATTGCATATGTTCTTGCTGGGGCTCGAGCCTCTGATTTTGCAGCATCTTTAGCCGTAACTTGACTACCACTCGCACTTCCAGGATATCTTGAAGGTCTACCTCGTGTAATGAGAGCAATCGACTTCGAGGCTACTTCCACTTCTTTTTCATTTCGCTCTGGGTAGTCCCTGAGGAAGTGGTCAAGAGAACCACATCTGAAACATACACTACTCTTCATTCGACACTCTTCGGAGTGAAATTTGTTACAGCTTTTACACTTCAGCTTTTGGTCATCTACACTCCCCACATTAGTCACCATCAAGGAGGAAGACTTCTGATTACATCATTTAGAGCCTCTCGCTCTACTCGAATATCCTACCAAAGAAGTGGAGCGTTAATACTGGCTCCTTGGCTTCTTTATGGGAAACGAGAGCGTCTTACCACTGGATCTCTTGCCCGAAACTCGAGCCTCTCTTTTTGATTGCTTTCTTTCATTATTAAGCTCCTCGGCCTTCTTGGCACGATCAGCTAATGCAGTGAACTCCCGTATTTCAAGAATCCCAATCAACAACTTGATTTCCTCATTCATAACTTCCTCGAAGCGTTTACACATTTCTGACTCAGTTTGAACCCATTCAGTTGCATACTGACTTAGCCTTACAAACTCCCTTTCGTATTCTGCTACAGTCTTGTTTCCTTGTTTGAGTTCCAGGAACTCCTTTCGCTTCGAGTCTAAGAACCTTTGACTGATGTATTTCTTCTTAAACTCTTCTTTTAAAAATTCTCAAGTGATGTTTTCCTTTGGCACCACTGAAGATACAGTCTTCCACCAGTGGTATGCAGTATCCTTCAAGAGAGACACAACACACTTTAAGCATTCCTCAGGTATGCACGATAATTCATCTAGTACCCGTGTAGTATTCTCATACCTGAACTCGGCTTTCTCAGCATCATCATCGATCTTAGCTCTGAATTCCTCAGCCCTATACTTTCTAAGCTTATCTATAGGGCTTTTACCAATTCTTACCGGTGCCATACCTCATGGAAATTCCTCATCAGGTTGGTTAGGGGGCAGGGGAGGTCATGGTATGTTAGGGCGATTCTTCAAATAATCCCCAAACCATCATCCATCATGTCAAAGAAGGCGGCTCTGGCCTCTTCCCGGCCTTTAGACATAAGCCTTCTACTACTACTAGAAACAGCTCGTTGTACGGAAGCTGGAGCATGGCTCTCAGCTCCCTCGAACTCATCTTGTGCTGGTTTGGAAGACATTTACTATATTCAAAAAAAATTTAAATAGTTAGGAGATGTCACACTATCAATGTTTGAATAATGGCATGTATAGCGAAACTCGGTACTCTCTATGGTAGTCTTAGAATTGACTAAACCGTAGCTTTGATACCACTAAATGTAACACCCTTTACCCGTACTCGAGATCGAGACCAGATACGAGGCGTCACCAGACATGAACTTGAACATTTTCAGGAAATACAGGTTATCAAATTTCATTCCAATATAAAATAGATCAAATTGCATCATAATTTCCTTATTATGAGCCTACAAAGCCCTAAACATACATTGAGAATGACCCGGGACTAAACCGAGAACTTACGAAAGTTTATAAAAATTTTCCTAGGTAAAGCCTCACATGCCCGTGTGGAGGCAATGCATACGCTCGTGTGCTTTGGGACACGCCCGTGTCCCCTACCCGTGTTGAATTTATGAAAATTGTTTTTCATATCGAACCTATAGGGGTTTTCACACGGCCGAGCACATGTCCGTGTCCCTGGGCCGTGTCCTTCACACAGCCTAAACACGCCCGTGTGGCCACTCGTGTCCAAAAACTCGAACATTCTGTTTATGACGTCAACATGCATTTAGAGGCACACGGCCAAGACATACGCCTGTGTGATATTGGACACACCCGTGTCCTTCACCCGTGTGTTTATCACCATGCATTCTGACTTAAAATTTAGGTGCAGGGGACACATAGCCATACCACACGCCCAAAGGGGCGATCCGTGTGTCACACACGGCCTAGACATACGCCCGTGTGTTTACCTGTGGGGACCTTATTAGGCTATTTTCTAAGCCTTTGGTCACCCTCTACATCACTTATACTTAAAGGTTACCAAAATACGAAGCAAGACATAATTGTACACTTACAAATAACCTTAATAAACCTCATTGCATGTAAACATCATACCATCAGTTTAACACATGCTAGGTTATTTCCTTAGTTTTAAGGATTTCCATGTCTCCTTAACACTTTTAAAATTGGCTCATTATTATAACTCATTGCCAATTATGGTCAAGCCATCCCATGTAAACATAAGCATGCATAAATTTTTAGGTCATAGCCTACTTCAAAATGGGCCAATTCCTATGCCCATATACAAAAAGATAGGCATATCTTTACATGCCTTCATTTTGGCAAATCAAATGACACATATAACAAAATAAACCAAAGCCCTATACATGCCATTGAACCAACTAAAGTATCTTTATACCAAAACTGGACTAGTTGATAGTGCGTCGACTCTCCAACCGTCTTTCAATCTTTACGAGTCCTCGAGCTCTGTAAGACAAGGAAAAATAGAGGGGTAAGCATTTACATGCTTAGTAAGCCCGAATAACTGGAAAGTAAACTTACCGAGTAATTAGCTTACTAGTCCAGGCTAAATCCCCCGTATTGTAAACTCATAAGGTGATGTCGAGATTACCAGTCCAGGCTAAATCCCTTATAGCAACAAACACCCTTAATGAGCTCGGATCTGAATTACCATTCCAGGCGAAATTCAGACCCTCATCGAATTACCCATCCGGGCTAAATCCACAATGCACACTTCTTCTTCGAGAGGCTCGATCACTAAACGAACACCCGTCCAGGCTAGATCCTTTTTTATATTTGAGATCAACGGATTACTTGTCCGGGCTAAATCCTTCTGCAACACTTGCAGGATCTCAAGTAACATGTAAACCATGGTTTATCCACCGAACTCCGTTTTTAACCTCAACTGGGACATTTATTAACATGTCATTATTAAAGATACATTTCATGTATTTTCATGCCATCGTCAAATGCAATTATCATACATTCATAAATCATGAATTAATGCATATTATGAGTTTACTTTATGTTATCCGAACTTACTTGGCACTCGTCTCGGTATCGTGTTTCGGTTATTCTGAAACCTCTCGTTTTCCTTGATCGACCTCCAAAATTTGTTCCTTGGGGTCTATAACAATAGAAATAAATCATTAACAACACACATTGTTCTTTTCAAATCTAAGTTTCACCCTCGGTCCAAATGACAATTTTGCCCCTAACCTTTCACATTTTTACAATTTAGTCCCTAGGCTCGTATAATGAAATGCATGAAATTTCTACATTACCCAAGCCTAGCCAAATGTTCTTTCCTCTTACGGTAGCCCACATTTTTCCATTATTTCACATTTCTACCTCACATTTTACACCTTTTGCAAAAAGGTCCTTTTAGGGGTTTTTCATGAAAATCACCTAGGAAAGGATGTTTAACACACATCCAATTTCCATATTTCTCCATAAACCATCAAAATACAAGTAACTCATGCATAGGTAAATCTCTAAACATGAACCTTAGCATGAAAAATGGGTAGAAATAGAGAGAGTAAGCTACCGGGATTTCAAAAATATGAAGAATATTAAAAACGTGGCTTGGGAGCACTTACTATTGAGCTTGAAAATGTTGAAAACCCTTGCTATGGTGATTTAAGAATTTCGATTGGACAAGGAAGAAGAATGGCTGATTTTTTCCTTCTTTTTCCCATTTTATTTCATTAAATTGCCAAATGACCAAAATACCCTTAAGCCCTTTCTTTAAGATTTCATCCATACAAGCCTATTTTTGTCCAAATTCTTAGAAATTGGGAAAATTTTTCTCCAAGACCTTCTAATTTATAATCTAAAGCAATTTCATACAAATTGCTTTTAGAATCCAAGTTTTGAAATTTATTCAATTTGTTCCTTATTTTTCAATTAGATAGCTTACTCATAGAATTCCTTCATGAAACTTTATCACATGCATATTCTCATATTCTAGACCTCATAATAATTATAAAATAAATATTTTGATGTCGGATTTGTGGTCCCAAAACCATTATTTCGATAGGCCCTATTTCAGGATGTTACATTTCTCCCCCCTTAGGGACTTTCGTCCTCGAAAGTCTTACTAGTAAACAGGTGCGGATATTGGCTTTTTGGCTTTTTAGCTTTTGCCGATTCACAGTAATAGGTTTCGGTGCACCGTTACACACCTGGTTGCAAAATCACGCAGTAAAAACCCCAAGTCCCCACCTTGATTAATGAAAGACTTTAATCTCTTAAGACCTCCGATCAGGATTGATCACACCCGAATGTCAAATATCTGTATTAAAATAGATCTTATTAACCCATACAGGTCAAATATGTGGCCTCAGTCTACAGACGTTAACTTACCAACCACAGGAATGTACGACCCAAAGTAAGAATACGGTAGCGATCTTACCTTACACGATTAATGACAGGCAGAGTTTGATGACTTAAATATTCTTGTCCTTTTTCACTCCTGAGGATTTCTTACCCCAATGCACCCCACCTTGCGGGGAGGGAACAAACAAAAATCACGATCAATATATAATAAGAAGCATTCGGCTTTCGAAAATGATAGAAAAAGACAAATAGAGTGCATACAGAATTGACAGAGAAACAAAGAAGAAACTTTGTAACCACATACCGATTGTTAAATCTTTAGCAAAACCAAACCACCATACCACAGTGCACCGAACGATCAACCAAACACTGAATAGAAGACAAGAAACTGAAAACAAATAAGAGGGGAAGGAGGGACAGTCGGCTCAGAAAAGATCGAAAAAATGAATGAAATGTTAGGGAGAAAGGAAAACTATATTCGGTTATTTCCTTAAGAAAAGAGTAAGAGAATTGGAAACAGAGATGATCCAATAGAGATATTCGGTCATTGTTGAGGAAAGGTGAGAGAGATAATATAAAAGACACAACAATTTTGGCAGAGAGGGGAATATGGAAGATAAGAAGAGTCAAGAAGAGGCTTGACACTTATTACATTCAGCAAAAAAAGATAGTAAAGCGAAAGGAACCTGAATGATAAAGACACATTCAGCTAACACCAAAATGTAACAGAGAATGATCCCAAAATGCAATATTCAGCCAAGTCTACAAAAGTAAAACAAATGCCAAAGAAACAACTATCGAAACCCCAAAGTCACTGATCAATTCAGCACCAATTCAATGACCAAATAGGCACCCATAGACTCCTAAATTCGGCCAACTCCTCCCCCAATTAAACTCCACGATTTTCTCCAGATTATCCTCCCCTTATCTCTCCATGATCCACTCCCAAGATCACTCATCAATTCTCTCCTCAACATCCTCCTCCATCAGAATTCCACTACAACTCAACCACTGGCCGAACCCAATTACAAAATAAATACCTCATTTGTGATGTGCCACGCTCGAACCTCAGATCTTAAGGTTCCCTTCCACGCCACCCTGCCACCACACCATAGGCTCCTTTTTTTCAGTTTTTATCCTCAATTAACTATAAGGTCTATAGGCCAAATTCCAGGTTCTTTTAAAATAAAAACCAAAATAAATTGCAAGAGCCAAGACTTGAACCCAGGCTCCCTAACAACCTTAATGACGCCACAACCACTAGACTACAAGCTTCCTTGTGTCATTTTTTTAACAAAATACTTTAAAAGGCCTCCATCCAAGCATCTAGGGTTTTTTTCACTTAAAAATATTTTTTTTACTACTAGGTTTGAACCCAAGATTTCTCCAACACTTCTCAGGGCCAATAACCACCAAAGCAAACATTTAATTGTGTCATTTTATTGCACAATTAAATACTTATATACAACCTCCTTACGAACCCATACTCAAAGCCCAATACTTCTAGGCCCAAATTTGGGGCGTTACAACACCTGCACAATTCATATGGCACAAAACATAGCATCAATAGCATATAAATCAATTCCAAATCGAGTATGATTTATACCAATTCCAACACCAACCAATACAAAACTTAAATACCATATATTGCCATCTAAATTCGTGCCAATCCTTGTCTTCTCAAAACGTCAAAATGACCATTTACAAATATGCATTAATATGCCGAATTCCACAAACATACCAATTCACAAATCATCACCTATTGTCATTCAATTTACCTATTCACAACAAGTCTCATAAATCTAACTTTAATCATTTAACACATTTTACAAAGTAGAATCATATATATATAATTCAACCATACCGTAATAGACCAAAATAAACCATCACTCATGACTATTTATATACATACCAAAACATAAACATTTACAATGCCAATTCATATGGCAAAAATCATTAACAAGACATAACCAAAATGACCAATGTCCCTATACATGTCATATACTTAAAATACCAAGTTCATAGGTACCGAGAGATAGGTGGATAGTGTGAAGCGATCTCTGACGATTCTCGAATTTGAGATAGCTTTGTATTCACTATAAAACATAGAAAAATAAATGATGTAAGCTATAAAGCTTAATATGCTCGTATGAAATAAGCTCAATGTAATCACATAAATATAACTCAAAATTTTGAATACAACAATATGTAGCTTACATTAGCTAACAAACCTTCCCAATTCTTAATTGTGAAATTATACACTACCTTCACAGGTTTCTTCGATTTGAAACTTATAATTCATGTACATACCTTATCATTTGACATCAATCTCATACTCATCCACCTCTTTTGTATACCTGTTGAACCATTTGGAATAGAAGTCAGATACTCAAGGTTTTCACACGATAAGTACCGATACCATAGCCCAAAGCCAAATCAGCCGATATTCATGGCCCGAAGCCAAATCGGTATAATTCACACCCAAAGTGCTAATATCATGGCCGGAAGCCAACTTAATGTAACCCCTAATGACATGTCACTAGTATCCCAAATTATTACTAAGGTTCAACTAGGATTTCGAATGCCAAACTATCATCGAGTCATTGTCGAACTTATCCGAAATTTCATATTTACAACATATACAATATTAAAGCATTCAGTATTTGTTTAAAATGAAATGTATCACATACTAACTTACCTCGAATGTGGAAATGACGAAATAAGTCGTTTAGTCAATAACTTTAGTTTTTCCCCGATCTAGATCCGAAGTTCACTTTTCTTGATCTAACTATATTTAAAATTAACTTATTCAATCATCTATTTATTCAATTCAATCCAAAATAAACATTTGAGCTATTTTACACATTATCCCCTAACTTTCACATTTTTACAATTTAGTCCTTATTACACAAAATCACAAATTCATGCAAATTTCAAAACACTCATGCTTAGCCGAATTACCATTATACCCCTAACAGTCTATATTTTTCATTTATTTCACTTTTTAACCACAAAATTTTGATATTTCTCAATTTAATCCCTATTTTGCATTTTTACTCAAAATCACTTTACCAAACTTGCATCACTATCATCAAACATTCACAATTCATCATAAATCATCAAAGAACACATATATACATCAATGGAAACTCTCACAAATTTTAACAATTTTGAAATTGAAAGTACGGACTAGATATGTTGAGCTACAACGAACTCAAAAACATAGAAACCACTAAAAATCGAGTCAAAAATCACTTACAATTGAAGCATGCATTAGCGGAACCTTCAAAACTCATCAATGGCTTCTTTTCCTTCTTATTTTTAGTTGGGAGAAAGATGAGTGAAAAAAGAATTTGTCTTTTGTTTTAATTAATTAACCTTTATTTAATAAATTACTATATTAACCTTATATAAAACCAATTAAAACACCTTAATATATGTCCATATATGTCCAATCATGCTATTAATGGTATAATTACAACATAAGGACCTTTACTTTAAGGTTTTATAGCTATTAGACACCTTTAGCTATAAGAACTCAAGTTTTACACTTTACGCGATTTAGTCCTTTTTATCAAATTGACCATTCAAATGATAAAATTTATTAACAAAATTTTCACACAATCACTCAATCATGCTGTAAACATTGAAATAATAATAAAATAAATATTTTTACTTTATTTTATGGTTGGCATAATGATAGGACGGTCACATGAAAATTTTGGTACAAAAATTTTACCGATTGTGTGTTTAATTAAGGAAAGGACTAAATTGCATAAAATGCAAAAGTTGGGTTCTAGTAGATATAGGTATCAAATAGCTATGGAATTCAAAACTTAAGATCATTATATGGTAACTAAACCAGTGAAGAGTAGTTATTCGGTATTTTAATGCCTCATCCATGGAAAAATAAGAAAAGGGTAGGGACTAAATTGGAAATTAATAAAATTAATGGATGATAATTAATTAAAAATAAAAATAATCTAATTTGATATCATCTTCCCCAATTTTTCTATGGAAACCCTAGGAGAGAGGAAGAAAACTTTTCAAGCTCAATAGGGTATGAAATCAAGTCCTATTTTTTAGTAATTTCTATATTTTTAGAGTTGGGATAGCCTAATATTTCTATTTAGGGGATTTATTTGAAAAGTTATCAAGGTATGAAATTTGGGTCATGGATGAATATGTTGAAAATTAGAAATTTATGGTAGAAAATGAAAAGTTATTCATAGATAAACAACTTTTACAAAGTAATTTTTGATGAAAACATGATTTAGGGACTAAAATGAAAAAGTGGTAAAAACCCATGAAAAATTTTGAAATTTATAGAAAATAAGTGCTGTAAGTTTTAAGTTTAAATTTCGATTAGGCTTGGAATGGGGAGTAAATTGCATGAATTTCATTTTCCGAGCCTAGGGACGAAATCAAATTTTTGAAAAAGATAGGGGCAAACTGGTAATTTTACCTATGATGTAATAGAATGAAAATGTAAATGAAATGTGATAGATTAATAGTTAAATTTATCCATATAGATCTGGAAAGACCAACTACGAAACTAGATCGAAAAAAGCAAAAGGTTTCGGATTAGTCAAAATTCAAATACGAACCATTTTCAAGGTAAGTTCGTGTAACTTAAAAATGTGTGTTAATATGCTTGAATTGAATTGTATGATTGTGTTGATATGTGTGAGATGATATATATACATAATGACATAGTCTTAGGTTGTGTAATATGGACAAATTATCATGTCCCGGTTGAATGTTGAATTTTAGACGGGTTAAGAATAATAGTACACATGTTGTAGATAGAATTTAGCCCGGACGGGTAATTTTAATGTAAGCCCTCTTGAGCTTAGGTTATAAACTGGATTTAGCCTGGACGGTTAATCCATATTAAGCTCTCTAGAGCATATGCTACGGATAGGATTTAGCTTGGACTGGCAATCCTACTGTAAACTGTACGGCTCAAGAGTGTACATTTCTCTTATGTACCTTAATGAGTACTTTTACACATGTGTATATTACCCGAACATCCATCGAGATTTCAATAGTTCAATGGAAATGACTCTTGAAGTGTGAAAAGGTGAAATTAATGGAAGCTTGTAATGTGATGAGCTCATATATGTTTACTTGATATTCGAATGAGATTATGTGACTAACTTGTTGGATAAGTGCAAGTGTTTAGGTAACTTACCCAAAATCGATGGAATGTAAATTTATGTATGCTTGTATTATTAAATATGACCTGTAAGTTTATTTTTCGTTATACGAACTTAGTAAGCATAAAATGCTTTCTCCATTTAATTTTTCCCTGTTTTATAGTGCTCAAAGCTCGCAAAGGTTAGAAGTCAGTCGGAGCAGTTATCACACTATCCACTATCTCATTTTGGTATAAGTAGAAATCTCATTTTGGTATAATGGCATGTATAAGCTTATTTGGCCAATGATGGCTTGTAATTGTGGTTTTGTAATCTAGCCATTAGAGTGGCTAATTTAGGTCTAAGTTTGGCTATTTTTGAAGTAATATTTTGGTAATCACATAGGTTCTTATTATGTGTTAGTTTGTTGGAGTTATGTTAGCATATAACTTTATGTTAAGAGTAAGTTTATATCCTTTGATTCATTAGATAATACCACATGATTGATGGCAAATTTTATGTGTATAAGATGTTGGCTTGGTTGATATATTTTGGTGCAGGAAAATGGTAAGCCTTGGGTGTCAAATGAGACTAGGAAATGGCCTTATTTTGTCCACACGAGCAGACACACGGGCGTGTGTCTTGGTCGTGTTGACACACAGCTTGTCCCATGGGCATGTGGTCCTACCGTGTGTCCCCTGCTTCTTAAAAATGAGAAATAGAATGCTTAGAATTGGGCACACGGACAGAGACATGGGCGTGTTTCTCAGCCGTGTAGTTGACACGGCCTTGGACACCGGCGTGTTACGCGGCCGTGTGAAAACTGCACCTAAATTTTGAAAATAAAATTTGCCACACGACCTAGCACACGGGCGTGTGACTTTGCCGTGTGACTTCAATTTCTACATGCTTTAAAAGTTAGAGAGTTACACGGGTTAGGGACACGGGCATGTGTAGTAGACGGCCTGACCACACGGGCGTGTGAGCCTTGTACCTTGGAAAAACTTTGAAATGTCGCGAAAAATTTTATGAGTTTCCGATTAAGTCCTGACTTGATTCTAATGCTCGTATTGGACCTCGAGGGACCAATTAAGGGAAGTTTTGAATGATCTTGGTAAATGAATAGTAATTTATAAGAATTATCTATAAAATGTTTTGATTGTTTCGGTAATACTCTGAAACCCTGTTTCGACGATGGGTACGAGTTAAGGGTGTTACACACTGAACATGTGTAAGTAACTCATGTGCTTTGATATAAGTGAAGGCTTATGCTCTAAAGATTATCGAGCCCAGAATCGGTAAGTTGGTTACATGGCTTGTGTATGACATGGATTTTCTAGCAACAATGGAATTCATAACTAGATTAAAAAGTTAACGATATCCTCTTATTGGCATTGTGTGAATTGATAAATATGGGACGTGGCCACGAGTTGCTTGTTCTCGAACGAGTAATTTATAACAGTAATTTATTGATAGTGATCATATTAATCATTAAGAAGACACAATGGTGACAATGAGATAAAATAAGATTGTATTGAGTGAACGAATTTAACTCAATGGACTCAAGGATATCATATGAGGGTAACACACACATGAGGAGGTCATTTGACAAAGTAGTTGGATGAATTACTTTCGTAAAGAGTAAACAATAAGGTGTTTTCAGTCATGGTACTTATTGTGGACTTACTCCATGATTAAGCAATTGTGAATTATCAGAACGATGCTTCTAGACATAACTGCTATTACTAGAGATTAATTGTATATGTCCGATTGGTCCCTCCACTAACTCAAAAAAAGATCAATCGGACTACATTTTTAATCAAAAGAAAATTCTACGACTTTGCATATATAATTTAATTTAGTCAATTTATTCGATGTGGAATTAAATTAGGTAGTCGTAAGAATTGTTCAACAAGAGAATTTGTTTAAAGAACATTCTTTAAAAATTAATTTGTAAAATCTAAGTGATTATTGGGAAAATTAATTTTGATCAATTAAAATTAAATTAATCAAATTAATTAAAATTAATATGATTTTTTTGGAAATTAATCTTCAAGTCAAACAATTGGCCCGATTGGCCCAATTAAAATTAAATTAATCAAATTGGACCTGAGATTGAAAAGTGGGCCCATAAACCAAAAACCGAGACAGAGTTAAAACTAGTTGAACCGAGCCAGTCAAGCTGTCACTAGCTTGGACCAAACCACCAATAGTCAAACCAGCTTGGGGTGCTATGTGGGTGTTGCACTTGCGATGGCACCACTAGACTCGATAGTGTCGACGGTAGCATTTCGATGGTTGACGGATGGTCGACGACGGTGGCTCTTCGTTGGTTGAGTAGTGGAAGAATTACACTCCTACTAGGGCTCTACCAGAGAATTTGATTTCATATTAACTATTCCAAAAATAATATTATTTTTATAAATTTATTATTAAATTTACTTTAATACTTATCTTAATAGTATTTTATTAATTTAATATTAAATTGATTATCTTAATATTAAATTTAATTTAATAATTCTCTTGTAGATAAATATGTAAGACCCCAATCCCCATCAGCGGACAGAGGCATTACACCCAAAGCAAACATACACTTAGTTCGATCTTTATTTTAGTTTCAATTATAGCAAATTGAATTGGGGCATTAACTCAAAAAATGTTAAAAGAACAAGTAATAAAATAGGTATACGCCATAATATAAACATTTTTGAGTTTACATTTTTCGGTGGAAGTCTTTCTTTTAATATACCACACTGGCAATAAAATAACATATAAAACAATTTGGTGTATACAAGTAGAAATTACTTCAAAGACCAAAATTTGTAAAAGTTTAACTAATCCCTCAAGGGTAATATTCTTTTAAAAAGTAGTTTAATAAAGAAGTATTATTCTACAAATCTAATTACAAAACAAAACAACACGCCACCCCCAAAGGAACATATGCATGTACAAAACAAACACAGACGAAGCTCACAATAGAGGTCGTACTTTCTAGCTGAGTCCCTTCAACAAGCTCTATGACGAAGTGCCATCTAAAAAGGGGGAAAAAAAGAAAGGAGTAAGGTCAAAAAAACTTAGTGAATTCAGGATTAAAAAAGTTTGGTCCTTTCAAGACAATACAAAAGCGGGTGAAATACTCAGCTGCACCCATACAATACACATAAACTAATACATAAATATTCTATACGCAGAACATTTGGGCGAATACTTTCATATTATAGGCAGATATCTAACCATGGTAGATAACATTTCCTGGAAGACTCTAGTATCGACATATGCTTTCTTCCTTACATCCATAACAAACATTTATCTTAATAAAACTAACATTTTTCCCATAGAACACAATCTCTACCAATACTACTATTTACATCACAGACATACCATCAAATTGATTCTTACTTGCTTTCTGAACTCACCTCCACTAGGGTAGATTTAATACGCCAACACAAACACTTAACACATAAGCTACGTGCTCAACACAACAAAAAGGGGTAAAGACATGATTTCCCACTTAACATTTAGTACAATCAAAAGTTCTCATTCAACGTCTCTTTCCTGTATGTAATTATACATAACATGCAACACCTCTAGAATCATATTTTCTTACTCTCTTTCTCGTCCTTCCTTGAGCTAAACCTCAGATCCCATCATCACATATTAGAATAGATATCATAATTCTTATTATTCCAAGCACATGCATGTTCCTAAGAGTTCAGGGCTCTTTTCCTTCATTAACAACTAGCATGTCCTACCAATTGCAACACCCATATCACTAGGCTAGTTAGCAACTATCATGCCCTACTAGAAACTTAGCACTCATGTCAATCGGGTTAGTAACTATCATACCCTACCAGTGACCCATCATTCATGCCAATCTAGTTAGCAACTAACATGCCCTACCAGTGGCCCATCTTATTCTCCCAACTAGTTAGCAACTTGCATGCCTTACTAATGGTCCAGCACATCTGCCATTTTGGTTAGAAACTAACATGCCCTACCAGTGGTCCATCATATCTGGATATCGAGCTTAAACCCCAAGGAAGTCACATCTATATCCTGACATATACGTGCACGCACAAATGATTACATGCAACAGATTTCTAAAGTTCCATGAAAAATGGTCAGACTTGAACTCTAAACTATAATAACTAGAATTTAACGATATATTCAAAATAGAAGGAAACTCAAAGAAGATTAATATAGACTGGATACTCACTAAATAACTTCAACAAAGTTGGCTACATAAGACCTACACTCTACAACCCTCTTCTTAAACTTCAAACCATGGTTGGTTCCTCTCCAACGAAGAACTCTTCCTTCAATAGGTTATTAAAGTAAAAAAAAAAAAAAAAAATGAGGGAAGAACAACCATTACAAACGCCTCACCATATTTATAACCACCATTACAAACGCCCCACCCATATTTATAACTCACAGTTCTCAGAATAACTTACATGTGGCTAACAAGTAAAGCTAACTCACCACCTTCATGTGGCCAACATAATCATTTCTAGGAAAATTCTACCATAAATTTTCATTTCACTTTAGTTAAGTTCTAATTATATCTAAACAAGAATTCAACTAAAATTGAACAATATACCCATGTGAACAAACAGAAAACTATCAGGTCCAAAACTCAACAATTTATCACTGAGGAATACTAACAAAAGGGTTAGTCACACAAAACTTAACAAGAAAAACCATTGATTAGTGAGTTCTCACAACTACCACACCAATACATAAAAATCAGTAACCTAAACTTTGCCAAAAGGTGAATCCTTCAACCAAAACATTACAATATTACCAAACTAAATAAACAGTCAGCCAGTCATGGCGTGACAATCATCATTAATACAATACTAACGGATAGGCTGTAAATCAGCCTTACCTTGGCTTAAACTTAGTCAACTATCCACCCACAAAAGTCAACAATTAGGATAATATCGGACGGGGTGTTACAACTATTCTATTAATTTAATAAGATTTAATATTAAACTTAATCTAATATTTATCTTTCTATTAGTTTAATATTAAAGTGATTAAGTTTAATCGTAATTGAATTCTCTAAACTCTCATTATATAAAGAAAGTCATAGGTCATTATTTTTCACACTTGAATTCAAAAGAAAGTTGTAAAGACAAAATTCTCCAAAGACATTATTTCAAAAGATTTCTAGAGATATTTTCCTTATTCACAACTTGACCTCAAAGTTTAGAGAAACTATGAAATTACCCCACTAGTAATTTTATGGTAAAATCTTCTAATTCGAAGCAAGCCCACACTCAGCAGACATGAGCTTGAGAATAGTGGAGAAGTATTCATCCTAGATGAATAAAAAATGCACAATTTTAATTAAGTGTTTATTAGTTTAGATATCATAACCAAATTTTTGTTTTTGGAAAAAAAATAAAACACTAGTTTTTCCCTATACTTATTTCCCGTTGCATTTTCTAAACTTGATTTTTCAATGATCGGTAGGTCTAAGTTCACATCTGAGAGGATCTTAGATTTAGTATGTTCCTACCAAATGTGTCTCAACAAGGACTAGTCCTCTACATACAGTTCGATTAAAGGTGGATTTGTGCTTATGGGAAATAATTCACCCTGTAAAATAACTAGCATTGGTACCATTCAAATTAGATGCATGACGGGATAGTTAGAACATTATCAGATGTCAAGCATGTGCTTGATTTAAATAAGAATCTTGTCTCTTTGGGTATTCTAGACTCAAATGGGTGCAAGATAGTCATTGAGTCAAATGGCTTAAAAGTATCTCACAGAGCCCTTGTTTAGATTAGAGGACAGAAAGTCGGTAGCCTATACATTCTACAAGGTACAACGATGTCCAGTTCAGTAGTAGTGATGGAAGTAGAGGTGAAACAGTCACCGCATCACAATGAAGACTCTCCTAACATCGTGACGACATGAAAAAATTCTGTTTTTACAGAGTCCAAATCAAATCTGTTGTGGCACATGCGACTTGGTCATATGAGTGAAAAAAGTATCATCATTTTAAGGAAAAGAGGTTTTCCAACGGGCTCCAAAGTTAGAAACTTAGATTTCCGTAAGCATTGCATTTATGGGAGTAGACTCGAGTTAGCTTTGATTCGGTAGTGCATAGGATAAAAAGACCATCAACTACATTCATTTTGATTTATGAGGTCCAGCTCCAGTCATGTCCAAAGGAGGTAGCAAATATCTTCTAACTTTTATTGATGACCACTCTAAAAAAGTTTGGGTTTATTTCCTAAAGCACAAGAATGAAGTCTTTTGGATCTTTAAATAGTGGAAAACCTTAATAGAGAACCAAACTGGAAAGTCTATAAAGTAGCTCAGAATGGATAATGGTCTCGATTTCTATTCAACTGAGTTTAATGATTTCTGCAAATGAAAAGGAATTGAAAGAAATCACATAGTTGTTAGTATCCCGCATCAGAATGATGTTGCCAAATGGACAAATAGAACAATACTTAAGAAAGTTTGATGTATGCTTTCAAATGCAGGTTTCGAGAAGGAGTTTTGGGTCGAAGCAATTAATCTCACAAGCTATTTGGTGAATCGGTCTCCATATCGAGCATTGGATGGAAAGGTTCTTGAAGGGATTTTTTCTGGTTGTCCTCCTAATTACTCTAACCTTAGAGTATTTGGTTGTTCTGCTTATGCTCTATCCAATATAAGAAAGCTTTAACCAAGGTTTGTAAAGTCTATTTTTTTGGGTTTTGCAGTTGGGATAAAAGGCTATAAGTTATGGTGCCTAGAAACAACTAAGATCATCATCAGTAGAGATGTTATGTTTGATGAAACATCAATAATTCTATCAAAAAGGGGGTCATTGAGTCAAAACAACACAAAAAGGTTGACTATTTCGAGTAAGGTGGACTCGAAAATAAAAATAGGTGGCGATGTCAAGACGAACAAGGGCAACATCCTGATGAGGAGAATTGCCATGTCGTGATGTCATGTAGAAATCTTGAAACCAATTTTTTTTCAATGTAACAAAAGGTTTTGAAGCCACTCCATCCCAATCAAGTACCCCTTCATCTCAACTTAAAGATTATAAGCTAGCCCGGGACAGAAAAAGGTGAGAGATCAAACCATTGCAAAATTACTGTGAAGGAAATCTAGTGGCATACGGTCTAAGTGCTATAGAGAGCATCAATTCAGCTGATTCTTCGAGTTATTCAAAGGCATTTCCAACCTCTAATTCTAGCAAATGGCTTGTTACTATGGAAGAAGAGATGGAGTCCCTTAATAAGAATGAGACTAGGCAACTTCTTAAACCACCCACCAAAAAGAAAATACTTGGTTGCAAGTGGGTGTTCAAAAAAAATAAAGGACTGGGTCGAGCTACCACAAGATTTAAGGCGAGGTTGGTCACAAAAAGCTACAGTCAAGTGGAGGGAGTTGATTTTCATGATTGTTTTTGTAACAGCCTGTTTTTAGTCAAATCAAAACAGTGGTTTCGGGACCACAAATCTGAGGTCAAAATATTTATTTTATTATTATTTTAATGTCTACAACATGATTATATGATGGTGTGAAATTTTCATTAAGAAATTTTAGCATTTGGTTGCTCAATGTGATAAAAAGGACTAAATCGCGTAAAGTGCAAAAATGTTGCTCTATTAGTTAAAGGTGTCAAATAGCTTTGGTTTTTAAATTTGGTGGCCCTAAATGGTAATTAAACCATTTGAAACTTGAGTGGACATTCTTGTACAGGGTTTTGTAATGTTTAAAGGTTATTATTAAAGGTTAAAATGGTAAAATGGTTAATAAATGATAAAATAATTAAACACAAATGGCTATCATCTTTTATGTTCTTCTTTAACCAAAATTGAAGAAGGAAGAAAACTATTCTTAGGTCTTAAAGCATTCTTCCAACTCCTAGCTCAATTGTAAGTCCGTTTTTGCTTGTTTTTAATGATTTCTATGTTTTTGTGATCTTTGCAACTAGTATAAGCTAGCCCAGGGACTATTTTGCAAAACTATTAAAAATTTTGAATGATTCCATTGATGAATACATGTGTATTTTAAATTTTCTTGATAGATTATGAATGCTTGTTGATAGATATACAAGTTCAGTGATTTTTAGTGAAAATGCAAAATAGGGATTAATTTGTAAAATGTGTAAAGTTAGTGGTTAAAATGTGAAATAAATGAAAAAATGGGCTGCTAGGGGCATAATAGTAATTAAGCTAGCATGGGTTTAATTGAAATTTCATTAATTTGTGATTTTATGGAATGATGACTAAATTGTGAAAAAATGTGAAATATTAGGGGCAAAAGTGTAAATGTGTTTTAAAGTGTGTTTTGGACTAAATTGAATGAATAGATAATTGAATAAGTCAATTTTGAATATATTTAAATCAAGAAAGGAGAAATACAGACTTAGATCAAGGAAAGAATAAAGTTACAGAATAGTAGACTCGATTCGCCATTTTAGCATTCGAGGTAAGTTCGTATGTTATAATTTCATTTCAAATGTATTCTATATGCTTTGATATAGCATAAATTGTGATTATGTGAATTCAGGAAAGGTTGGGAATGATTCGAACATGATTCGACAGTTGGAATCCCGATTGAACCTTAAGAATAGTTTAGGATGCTAGTGACATGTCATTAAGGATACTTTGAGTTGGCTTCGGGCCATGATATAGCACTTCGGGTGAAAGCTAAACTGATTTGGCTTTGGGCCATGCATATCTACTGATTTGGCTTCGGGCCATGATATCAGTATTTTGGAGATAATTAGCTTGATTTGGCTACGGGCCATGGTATAGGTACTTATCGTGTGAGACCCTTGAGTATCTGACTTCTATTCTGAATGGTTCAACGGGTAAATGAAAGAAGAGAATGTGTATGAGATTAGTATGAGATGGTACAGTTACGTGCGTAAATCATATTAGCTTTGGATCGAAGAAATGGTGAAGAAAGTATATAGTTTAGTGAAAGAGTTATTGAAAGGTTTGTTAGTTGATGTGAATTCTTATACTTATGATCAATGGTTTAATTATATGTTATGATTATATCGAATTTATGTCATACGAGCTTACTAAGCTTAATAGCTTACTTTGTTTATTTCTCTATGTTTTATAGTGAATTCAAAGTTAGCTCAGAGTCGAGGATCGTCGAAGACATCGTTCAGAGTCGGGGATCGTCGAAGACATCGTCACACTATCCACCTATCTCTCGGTACCTATGAACTTGGTATTTTAAGTATATGGCATGTATATGGACTTTTGTCATTTTGGTTATGTTTTAGTTATGGACTTGGTCATTTGAAATGTCTTGTAAATGTTAAATATTTGGTTTTGTGCATAGCCATGAGAGTTGGCTTATTTTGGGTTGTTTTGGGGTTTAGGGTTAAGTTGGCTTAATTTGGTTGGTTTGGTTGTGTGTTTATATTTCTTGATATGTGCTATTTGATGAATATGTCATACTTGTGAGATTAGACCAATTTTGCATATTTGAGATAGGTTATATTGATGTTTATGATAGTAGATTTTGACATGAAATTGAATGGCATATAGCGAGATTTTATATCTTGGATCAAATGGTATGAAATATGTTTGTTTGGAGTTTATCTAGATGCTCTTAAATGCTATGTTTTGGTGTTATTGAGTTTGGTGTAGATGATCATAGGATAGGGTGGCGCAATGGCTTGGTAAATAGCCTATTTTTGTCCATACAGGCAGAGACAAGGGCATGTGTCTCAGCCGTGTGTGACACACGGTCAAGTACACGGCCGTGTGTCCCCTAGTGTTGATTTTAAAATTAAGTCAATATGCCCCACACGGCCTCACACATGGGTCTGTGACTTGGTCATGTGGCATAAGTCAATATACCTTACAGGTTTGGCACGGCCTAGCACACGGCCTGGAACATAGACGTACGTGGCCATTCTTAGGGCACACGGGCTATCCACACGGGGGTGTGTGCTGGCCGTGTGACCCAAGATAGAGAGTTACACGGGGTTGGACATGGGCTGGGACATGGCCATGTGCTCCCATTTCAAATGTCCACACGGCCTTTGACACGGGCGTGTCTAGCGTGTGTCCCCTGTTTTGAGGAAAATTTTCTATGTTTCATAAAACTTTCATAAGTTATTAGTTTATCCTAGAACCACTCCCAAAGCATGTTTAGGGCCTCGTAGGCTCGTATTAGGGACAAATTAATTGAGATTTAATGATGAATGGTTGAATTGAGAAAATGTTTGCTAAATGATTGTTTAATTGTTTTATAAGTTAGGTAACACACCGTAACCCTATTCCGGCGTAGAATACAGGTGAGGGGTGTTATAGTTTTTCTTTCCTATTGTAAAGCATGCATCCATTTGGGCACTATTAGCTCTTGTTGTATTACACAGTCTCTAATTATAGCACCTAGATGTAAAAATTGCATTCCTTCATGGAAACTTAGAGGAGAACATTTACATGAAACATGTAGTAGCCCGCCCGGCAAAGTCTCAGTATCTAATTATTGTTTAGAGTGTTTTGGTGGATTAAGTGTAAAGATGAGTAAGTAAATTGTTTCTTTTAGTTAAATATAGAATTTTTTGTATGCGCCATTTGGTGAACTCTTAACTTGGCGAAGATTTGTAGTTTGGTGGACTCTTTTTCTAAGTGTACGCCACCCAGATGCATTGGAAAACTTGCTTGGTTTATCGCTGAATGGATTGGTTATTATTAGATAAGGAAAATTAGTTAGTTAAATTGAGACTTAGTTAGAATAGAAATAAGCTATTGTAGGTGAAAAGACTTAACTTTTGATAAGTGCACTTAATCCTGGGAATCAAGAGTGTTAGTGGAATTATCTGATTTTTCCACTAAACCTTATTTTCAAGATTAAGTATATAAGGATAGTAGTGCCTTCACTGAAAATCTTTATGTCTTCTTTGTGCTCATCTTCCTCCTTGATCTTTCTTGTATTTTCTAAAAAATCAGCATCTAAAAAACCTATCTGAAGTTGGGTTCATTGTGTTAGCTAATTTATACATTTTCCATAACTCTCTGATAATTACTGATGAACCTTGGGTTATTTTTAAGGTTATTTTCATGTTTCCGATTCTACATGCATAAGTGTTAGACTAGTGTGTAAGGAAGGAAACTTCTTAGTTTAGGGTTAAGTGCTAATGTTTCATGCATGCATGTTTAGATTTAATAAAGTTGTAATCTAATATGTTTAAATAACCTTGTTTTTAGCTCTAGACACTACTGAAGGTCCGAGTGACAAAGGCAAAGGACCTGCTATTTAGACTTTTTTATTTTTCTAGTAAGTTCCTTCTTACTTCCATGTGTTGTGATTATCTTTACTTTATAATACTGTAAGGTAAGTATTCTTACTCTATAAAGGATGATCAATTTATGTGAGTGTGAATAATGGTTTGCATGTCTAGGATAAAAAGCATGGGCCATTTTCATGTTAAGCCACTATCATCTTATTCTAAAATGAATGATATGATATGAACTAATCTATGGAAATGGTGTTAAAGAGTAGCCTGCGGTAGGTTAAATATTTATTAGAAACTGGATTGGCATAACACAATTAAACATGCTATTGAATGATTTTGAAATGGAAGATATAAGGAGAGAATGTATATGAATGAAACAAAAACATCTAACATGAATCTGACTCTAAAATCTAGGTATATTGTTGGCATAAAAATAGAATGTTTGAGTTATGTTGTGTTGGCGTATAGTATTAGCCTATGTGACACACCATTGGTATACTAAGTCTGTCTAAGTTCTGTATATGCCATTGGACGTACTCTGTAATGTTGAGTGATTCCTTTGAAAGATTCGATTGTGCTATTAGTATTATGTTTAAGATTTCTATAGAACTCACTAAGTTCTTTTGAACTTACCTCGTTACCTTTTTCCTTCTCGAGCTTACTGTTGAAGGAAGACTTCCTGAAGGACTACGCCAGAGGATATCTACTACTGTGAGACATCTGTTAATTTGTATTATGCATAACATATGGGATGGTGTCTAGTTGTATTTTGAGATGGAATTGTAATTGAAACTTATGATTGTTAAACAATGCTTTAATGAAATTATCTTATTTAAGTTTATATGCCAATTGGCTTATACTTTTTCTTAATATTTTTTAAAGGTTTAATTCAAACACCACAAATTATACAAAGTTTTAGCCAAAAATATTTTTAAAGATGGATGATTTCTAAGTAGTGTATAACACCCTAAACCCGACTCGGACATTATGGTCGGATCCAGTGTGTCACATTGAAGTGTTTTACGAAAACCTTGTTTTCATTGAAAACCTTTCTTTAGAATAAAAACCTTGAGTAAAATCCCAACTTGTATTTGTTGCTTTCAAAGCGAGGTATATTTAAAAAACTATTCCTTCTTGTATGACAATGATTACTTTTTCCAATCTCTTTTCAGTTGCGGAAGCCATATTTAAGATAGAGGATCTATGAAAACTTGTCATTTAAAAATTGAGTTGCGGAAATGTAGTATTTAAAAACAGTTATGGTTTAGGAAAACAATGTTCTACTTCTAGCAAGTATAAAGGATAAAAAAAATAATAATCCTAGTTTGAAATAATATCTAGTGAATAGGCCTTATTACAATCCGGACTGCAATAACTTTAAATACTAGAAATTATAGGCTTAAGAAAACAAGTCCAAGTTGTCTTGCTAGCTGGCCACCTCGGAGTCCCTCCAACCGTCGAACCACCTACTAAGGATCACATGAGAAAAATAAAAGAGGGGGGATGATTTTTCGAAAACTCAGTGTGTACACCCCTCGGCAAATAGAAAAGCATGCAATAGCAAGTCTTTTTGGGCCTGAGCCCAATTCAATATCAACACAGATGTAAAGTAATCAAATATGCACGAACCCCACCCATCCAACCGCTACACACCATCTCCATCCCTCGATACACTCCATGTGGGGATATAAATATCGACCCACCCATCTGATACACTCCAATGGTAGCCCCGTTGCGATACTACCTAATGTTGTAGCAAAGCTGCTAATCATATATTGGGCTTAAAAAGCTATCGGTGGATCCACGGTCGTCAAGCAACCAAGCGATCCTCATATACTTCCTCCATTCCATAATTACCAACCCATATGCAACCTAAACAGAATATCATATGAATGCAGTTGGTATGTAACATCCATAAATCTTACATTCAACACATAAGGGTATTTTAGTCATTTTTTCCCTTAGGGGCATTTCGGTGCTTTCTCTTTATGATGGGTTTCTTACTTACCTTGGCTCGTTAATAAGTCCTCGTTAGCTAAAGTGAACAGATACTATGCATGAGGTAGGATTCTAGAGAAGAGGAGGTGGGTCAATAAGACCGCTTAAGTACCAAGCTCTCCCTAGATCCAATCTTAGACATGCATATACCCATTGACACACCTTAACCTTATGAGTTGTCCATGTTCACAAATAATTAATTATTTAAGTTTTATGTCTGATTGAGTAGTTACCTAAAAACTAGGTCCACAAACCCTTACTAAACACTAACAGATCCACACCTATTCATTTGGCCCATCAAGCCCAATCACATTCATATGGCCCATCAAGCCCAAATCAATTCCAAGCCATGCAACCAACATGACTATTACAACACTTAGCATCAAATCGTCAATTATGCCTATCATGGGACCACAACCTGTCAGGCCCATCTTGCCCATTCTGGCCGGGTTGCCCGAAACACGGCCCAAGACCATGAGATTGCTCATGGGGACTTTGATAACGTATCGGTTCCCCCCTTACGAGTGTTCGCGCACTCGCAAGACTACCGTAGTCAAACTTTCAGTTTTTCGGCATTTCGAGATTTGTCGGTCTACTGTGTGTGTGCAGTGTATGTACACACCTGGTACTAAAATGTGCTGCGATCACCTTAGCCACGAACCTACAAACGATGTCACTCAACGATTAATCACACACTTATCAAATACGATCACCAAAAACCAAAGATCTCACATTTGCCTTACCTTGAACGACAAGCCTGAACAACCCTTCCTTGATCACTAATCACGAGTATTTCTTATATCTGCATCAATCTTAATCATTAAGAACTAAAAAACAAGTGACTCGGAATCATCTTAAGTCACTCTTAAATCATCATGACCATTCAGCCAACCTTAACCAATAAAAGAGGAATACTTACCCAAAACCCCAAAATGCCTAAAGAGTAATTTGACAGAGATCTGAACTCCGAGACTCGATACTAAGCCTCTACCAAACCGATTTAGAAAGAGTAAGGGAGAGAAGAAATTAATACTACGAAAACCGACTGAAAGAGCAAAGCACTTACATAAGAATCCGCTGAAGTAGAGGGAGTAGTGGCCGCACAGAAGGTCTTTAGCCAAAGAGGTATTCGACTTTGGAGATTTGTATGGTGAAAGGGGTTATTCGGCACAAATAAGAAGAAGAGAAGAAGGAATCGGCTAAAACCAAAGGTGAATCAAAAGAGAATTTGAGTAGAGAAAGAATGGAAAATCAGCAAGCAAGGAGCAAGGAATTCGGCTTCTGAGCACTAAGAGAGAAAAAGTGTTTGGGTAACAAAAAAATGAGGAATTCGGCTAAAGGAAGAGAAGCAATTTCGGCATTACCCTAAAATCCCCAAAATCAGCACCTATATATACTATAGCCGAATTTACCTATCCCCAAATTCCCAATTCGGCTCCACTTCTCTACACCCCTCATCTCCTAACTTTTCTCCCTGATAAATCCTTAATCCATTCCTTAAATTTCTCCTCTGATCACTCCCTTTAGAGTTCACATCCAACGCCACCACTAGCCATTCATTGAGCAAAAATAAATTCTTCTTTTAAGCAAGGAGGGATTCGAACCCCAAACCTCCTTGCCATGCATGTGATGCCACCTCTAAGCCCCACATGTGACACTACTTGCCACTCCAACACAAGGCTCCTTGTGTCCAATTCCTCCTTCATTTATTTAAAAACTAAACTACTTGCCAACAAGGTTATTTTAATTATTAAACTATAATTTCCTTCACCTCAAAGTTCAAACTTAAAACTTAACCAAGGCCTATTATCACATAAATAACACTTGACTAGGAATATTTAGCACACTTTTTATCAAAACAAAAAAAAAGTTCAGGATTTTTGGGGTGTTATAACTCTACACCTTAAAAGAAATTTCGTCCTCGAAATTTTACCTGATCCAAACAGTTGAGGATATTGATGTCGCATCGCTTCCTCAGGTTCCCAAGTAGCCTTCTCAGCCTTGTGATTTCGCCAAAGCACTTTGACTAATGGGACAGACTTCCTACTCAGTACCTTAACATCACGTCCAATTATTTGTATGGGCTCTTCCTCGAAAGTTAGGTCTGGCCTAACCTCGATCTCCTCAACCGACACGACATGTGAAGGATTCCAGTGATACCATCTGAGCATGGAAACATGAAACACACCATGGATCTGGCTTCGTTCAGAAGGTAATTCCAGCTGATAAGCGACAGGCCCAATCCGCCTCACAACTCGATATGGCCCAATGAAACTTGAGCTTAGCTTCCCCTTCCGACCAAACCTTAATACCTTCTTCCACGAAGAGACCTTAAGAAAAACTAAGTCCCCCACTGAATCTCTATCTCTTGACGCTTAAGGTCAGTATACGACTTCTGCCTATCCGAGGCCTCTTTCAACCGATCCCGAATCAATTTTACCTTACCCTCAATATCTGCTACTAACTTGGGGCCAAAACTCTCTGTTCGCCCAATTCCGTCCAACATGTTGGAGTTCGACACCTTTGCCCATACAATGCTTCATATAGAGCCATCCTAATACTTGCTTGATAACTATTATTGTACGCAAATTCAGCTAACGGCAAAAAGTCTTCCCAGCTACCTCGGAACTAAATTACACACCCCCTCAACATATCTTCCAAAACTTGGATCACCCTTTCCCACTGTCCATCAGTTTGAGTGTGAAATGCCGTACTAAAGTTCAACCTAGTACCCAACGCCTCGTGCAGCTTCTTCAAAAATCACGAAGTGAAACGTGGGTCCCTATCAGATGTTATGGAAACTGGCACTCCATGCAATCTTACAATATCCGCTTCATACAACCTAGCCAGCTTTTGTAACGAGTAATCGATGTGGACTGGTACAAAATAGGCAGACTTGGTTAACTGATCCACTATAACCATATCTAGTCTTTCTTAGTAGGCGTCAAGGGTAGCCCACTAACAAAGTCCATAGTAATCCTTTCCCACTTCCAAAGTGGAATCTTTACTGGCTGAAGCAATCCTGAAGGCAACTAATGTCCTGCCTTCACCTTTTGACAAATCAAGCATTTACTTACGAACTCCATAACCTCGTGCTTAAGTCCAGGCCACCAATAAAGCTCACGCAAATTTTGATACATCTTGTTTCCGCTAAGATGCATAGCACAGAGACTACTATGCGCTTTTCGTAGAATAGACTGCCTTAGATCATCGTCCTTTGGTATGCACATCCTCCCAAGGAAACACAACACTCCTTCACTATTTATCCCAAAGTTTGATGTCTCCCCATTTTCTACTTGTCTAAAACGAGCACCCAAAGTCCCATCCACTAACTGCTTACTCTTTATCTACTCGACCCACACCGGCTTTACTTGAAGCTCAGCTAACAAGCTACCATCATCCAACAAGCTTAAATGGGCGAGCATAGCCCTCAAGTCTGACTTAACCCTACGACTCAACGCATCAGCTACCACATTTGCTTTGCCAAGGTGGTATTCAATCGTACAATCATAATCCTTCAATAATTCCACCCACCTATGCTGCCTAAGGTCTCCGTATAAGTAATGCCTCCATATTTTTAGCACGAAAACCACCGCAGCTAGTTCCAAGTCATGGGTTGGGTAATTCACCTCGTGAGTCTTAAATTGACATGATGCATACGCAACCACATTTCCTTCCTACATCAATACACAGCCCAAGCCCATATGCGACGCGTCACTATAAACCATAAACTCTTTTCCAGGCTCTAGCTGTATCAGCATCGGGGCCTCAGTTAAAACCTTCTTAAGCTTTCCAAAACTATTTTACTACTTGTCCGTCCACTCAAACGGTACCCCCTTCCTTAACAACTTAGTTAAAGGTGTAGCAATTAATGAAAAGCCCTCAACAAACAGTCTATAGTACCCTGCCAAACCCAGAAAACTTTAGATTTTCGATGCTAACTTAGGTGTTTTCCAGTCTAACACTGCTTCAATTTTTCGAGGATCCACCTTAATCCCATCAGCTGACACCACATGTCCTAGAAAAGTAACCTTCCTTAGCCAAAATTCGCACTTACTGAATTTGGCATACAGCTACTTCTCCCTCAAAATCTGCAACACAATTCTTAAGTGTGCATCATGCTCATCCTCATTTCTTGAGTACACTAAAATGTCATCTATAAAAACCACCACGAACCGATCCAGATAGGGTTGGAAGACCCGATTCATGAGATTCATGAAAGCGGTAGGTGCATTCGTCATCCCGAATGGCATCACCAAGAACTCGTAGTACCCATAACGAGTTCTGAAAGCTATCTTATAAACATCCGCCTCCTTAACCCTCAATTGGTGATACCCCAAACGCAGATCAATCTTCAAGAAAACAGAAGCTCCTCTAAACTGATCAAAAAGATCCTTGATTCTTGGCAAAGGGTACTTGTTTTTAATAGTTAACTTGTTCAACTGCCGGTAGTCGATGCACATTCGCAACGTCTCATCTTTCTTCTTCACGAATAACACTGGTGCTCCTCACGGGACCACACTTGGTCGGATGAATCCTCGATCCAACAATTCTTGAATCTGTGCCTTAAGTTCTACCAACTCCTTCGGTGTAATCCGATAAGGGGCGATGGAAACTGGAGCCATACCAGGTAACAACTCGATTCCAAATTCTACTTCTCTGTTGGGTGGCAATCCTGGCAGCTCATTAGCAAAAACATTAGGAAATTCCCTAACTGTTCTCAACTCCTTAACAGTAGGGCTCTTTGCCTCCGTATCGCTAATATAAGCCAAATGGGCTTTGCATCCCTTTCGTACCAACTTCTCAGCCCTTAATGCCGAAATCACATTCGACAGATAATTCCGGCGTTCACCAATCACCATCACCTTCTTATCCTCCACCGTTCTTAACACCATTCACTTTGTAGCGCAATCTAAGGTTGCTCGGTGTTTCACCAACCAATCCATACCCAAGATTAAATCAAACTTGCTAAACGACAGTTCCATCAAATCCGCTAGAAACGTAACCCCTTGGACTACTAAGGGTACCTCTCTAAACCATTTATTCACTCCCACTGACTGGCCTAACAGACTTATCACAGTAATCTCATTCACAGTAATTTCAAACATATCACCCAAAGGTTCAGTCATATTGCATGCAACATATGAATGCGTCGATCCAATATCAATCAATGTAGTGTAAGGTAACTCATATATAAAGAACATACCCGTTATTACATCTGGGGCATCCCAGTCTTCTCGGCGACGAGCAGCATAAACCAAAGTTGGCTGCCTCACCTCAACATGGCCTGTATTTTTGCCTGGTGCTCCACGTCCACGTCCATTACCGTTACCACCCCTAGCCTGCCCACGGCCCCTTGGCGGCAGTTGGCCACCCCTTGGTGGTTGGACACCATCTTGGCCCACGATTGGTACCTGACCTGGCCTTCTAGGGAAACTTTTGATACTATTCTCCATAGATCCACAAGCTAGGCAAGCTCTCATCCTCTACCAACACTTTCCAACATGACCTTTCCCACAATAAGCATAAGGTAGCACCCCTGGATTAACAGCAGGGGCCGCTGCTCTAACAGGCCCATTAACTCTGGCCCTAGCCCTAGGCCTCTGTCCAACACCAGAAGTATCAGCCTCCCTTTTATTCTTACCCCTTTCTTTTTCCCGATTTAGGCACTCAGTGCGCTTCACCTCATCTGCTATCTTTGCTTTCTCTACCAACTCTAAGAAAACTCGCTCCTTTTGCAAAGCTATCAATACTCCGAGGCTATCCCTAAGGCCATCCTCAAACCTAACGCAATGCTCATAGTCTGTTCCCACCATAACTCTTGCATACCTACTAAGGCGTAGAAATTTTGCCTCATACTCTGCCACAGATTTGTTTTCTTGGGTCAATTTCAAGAACTCCTTTCTTCTAGCATCCACATAACTCGCACCCACATACTTCCCTTGAAACAAAATTTTGAAGAACTCCCAAGTGACTTGCTCAGGTTGGGTGCCCTCTTTCACCGTCAGCCATCACTGGTAAGCTTCTACCCTAAGCAGTGACACTACCCCTTTCAACTTTTGTTTAAGTGAATAGTCCAAGTCCTCCATTATCCTTTCGGTAGCCTCCAACCAATATTCAACCATGTTAGGAGCCACACCAACCACGACCTTAAAGATCTCAACCCCATTTGATCGAAGTCGCTCCGAAATTGACCTCTGATTTCTCGTGCCATTATTGGGCCCTGCGACCCTTTCCAAAATCCTCAGTATTTCCTGCGACAATGCATCATCCCCCACAGCCCGATCATACGGTCCAGTCTCAGCCATAGGTGAGGCCAGAGCCTCTTCTACTCCAACATTGGGCATATAGCCCGATGCTGACGATTCAGCCCTAACACTTCCGCGGCCTCGGCCACGGCCTCTTGTACCTCTTCTAGCACTCATCGTTGATTCACGTATTATCTGGATTAGAAATTTTATGAAGTTTTAGTTAGTTCCAATAATAAGCCGATGTTTTATGAAAGTATTAAAAAGAAAGTTATTTTCGTAAATCCTCTATAGTTTCAAGGTCCTACGCGCTTCAGTTTCACTCCAACTAAAAGCCTCAATATAATCATCTAAAGTAGCCCACTAACTATCTACAGTATATCAAATTAAACAAGCTTAATAATAAAAGAACTTACTTGGTTTGACCTCGAAGACTCGGTGTGCCACACAGTAAGATTTTTTTTCCAAAACATTGTGATCCAAAAAAATTTTATTTTTAAAAACAAACCCAAATAATAAGGCTCACTTCATAGCCTGAGTTTTGCAACTTGACTCTGATACCACTAAAGGTAACACCCCAAACCCGACCCGAATGTTATGGCCGGATCCAACGTGTCACATTGAAGTGTTTTTCGAAAACCTTGTTTTCATTGAAAACCCTTCTTTAAGACAGAGGATCTATGAAAACTTGTCATTTAAAAATTAAGTTGCGAAAACGTAGTATTTAAAAATAGTTATGGTTTAGGAAAACCATGTTCTACTTTTAGCGAGTATAAAGCATAAAAATAATAATAATCCTAGTTTGAAATAATATCTAGCGAATAGGCCTTATTACAATTCTGACTGCAATATCTTTAAATACTAGAAATTATAGGCTTAAGAAAACAAGTCCAAGTCGTCTTGCTAGCTGGCCACCTCGGAGTCCCTCCAACCATCGAGCCACCTACTAAGGATCACCTGAGAAAAATAAACGAGGGGGGATAAGTTTTCGGAAACTTAGTGTGTACACCCCTCGGAAAATAGAAAAGCAAGCAATAGCAAGTCTTTTTAGGCCTGAGCCCAATTCAATGACAGCATAGATGTAACGCAATCAAATATGCACGAACCCTATCCATCCAACCGCTACACACCATCTCCATCCCCCGATACACTCCATGTGGGGATATAAATATCGACCCACCCTTCTAATACACTCCAATTGTATCCCCGTTGCAGTACTACCTAACATTACAGCAAAGCTACTAATCATATATTGGGCTTAAAAAGCCATCGGTGGATCCACGGTCATCAAGCAACCAAGCGATCCTCATATACTTCCTCCATTCCATAATTCCCAACCCATATGCAACTTAAATAGAATATCATATGAATGCAGCAAGTATACATGTAACATCCATAAATCTTACATTCAACACATAGGGGTATTATAGTTATTTTTGCCCTTAGGGGCATTTCGGTGCTTTCTCTTTATGATGGGTTTATTACTTACCTTGGCCCATTAATAAGTCCTCGTTAGCTAAAGTGAACAGATACTATGCACGAGGTAGGATTCTAGAGAAAAGGAGGTGGGTCAATAAGACCGCTTAAGTACCAAGCTCTCCCTAGATCCAATTCTAGACATGCATATACCCATTACCACACATTAACCTTATGACTTGTCCATTGTCACAATTAATTAATTATTTAAGTATTATGTTTGATTGAGTAGTTACCCAAAAACTACGTCCACAACCCCTTACTAAACACTAACAGATCCACACCTATTCATTTGGCCCATCAGGCCCAATCTCATTCATTTGGCCCATCAGGCCCAATCACATTCATATGACTCATCAGGCCCAAATCAATTCCAGGCCATGCAACCAACATGAATATTACAACACTTTGCATGAACTCGTCAATTATGCCTATCATGGGACCACAACCCATCAAGCTCATCTAGCCCATTCTGGCCTGATTGCCTAAAACACGGCCTAAGACCATGACATCACTCATGGGGCCTCTGAAAATGTATCGGTTCCTCCCTTACGAGTGTTCGCGCACTCGCAAGACTACCGTAGCCAAACTTTTAGCTTTTTGGCATTTCGACTTTTCAACATTTCAGGATTTGTCGATCCACTCTGTGTATGCAGTGTATGTACACACCTGGTACTAAAACGTGTTACGATATCCTTAGCCACGAACCTACAAACGATGTCACTCAATGATCAATCACACACTCATCAAATACGATCACCAAAAACTGAAAAATCTCACATTTGCCTTACCTTGAACGACAAGCCTTAACAGCCCTTCCTTGATCACTAAGCACTAGTATTTCTTAAATCTGCATCACTCTTAATCATTAAGAACTAAAAAATAAGTGACTCGCAATCATCTTAAGTCACTCTTAAATCATCCATGTCCATTCGGCCAACCTTAACCAATAAAAGAGGTATACTTACCCAAAACCCCAAAATGCCTAAGGAGCAATTTGGAAGAGATCTGAACTCCTAGACTCGATACTAATCCTCTACCAAACCGATTTAGAAAGAGTGAGGGAGACAAAAAATCAGTATTAGGAAAATCGACTGAAAGAGCAAAGCACTTACATAAGAATCGGCTGAAGTAGAGGGAGTAGTGGCAACACAGAAGGTCTTCAGCCAAAGAGGTATTCAGCTTTTGAGATTTGTATGGTGAAAGGAGTTATTCGGCACAAATAAGAAGAAGAGAAGAAGGAATCGGCTAAAACCAAAGGTGGATCAAAAGAGAATTTAAGTAGAGAAAGAATGGAAAATCAACAAGCAAGGAACAAAGAATTCGGCTTTTGAGCACTTAGAGAGAAAAAGTGTTTCGGCAACACAAAAATGAGGAATTCGGCTAAAGGAAGAGAAACAATTTCAGCATTACCCTAGAATCCCTAAAATCGGCAACTATATATACTATAGCCAAATTTACCTATCCCAAAATTCCCAATTCGGCTGCACTTCTCTACACCCCTCATCGCTTAACTTTTCTCCCTGATAACTCCTTAATCCCTTCCTTAAATTTCTCCTCTAATCACTCCCTTCAGAGTTCACATCCAACGCCACCACTGGCTATTCATTGGGCAAAAATAAATCCTTCTTTTGAGCAAAGAGGGATTCGAACCCCAAACCTCCTTGCCATGCATCTGACACCAGCTCTATGTCCCACATGTGACACTACTTGCCACTCCAACACAAGGCTCCTTGTGTCCAATTCCTCCTTCATTTATTTAAAAACCAAACTACTTGCCAACAAGGTTCTTTTCATTATTAAACTGTAATTTCCTTCACCCCAAAGTTCGAACTCAAAACTTAACCAAGGCCTATTATCACATAAATAACACTTGACTAGGAATATTAAGCACACTTTTTATCAAAACCAAAAAAAAAAAATTTCGAGATTTTGTGGGCATTACATAGTGACACGTCATACTTGGATCCTTCTATGGGATCTAATTTGGCGTGTTACACAACAACCTTAAGGCTTCAGGATTGAAGGCAATGAAGATCAAGTATGCCTTCTACAAAAATATTTGTATGGCTTGAAATAGTCTCCTCGGTAGTTGTATAAGAAGTTTGATTCTTTCATGTTAAGGATTGATTTCCTTCGGATTAAGTACGACATTTTTGTGTATCTACAACATTTATATGATGGGTCATTTATTAATTATTGTATGTTGATGATATGTTAATTGCGGTTAAGGATTCATTAGAAATAAACCAACTGAAAACCATGCTTAACTCTAAATTCGAGATGAAGTATCTTGGTGAAGGAAAGAAAAATTTAGGGATGGAAATTTTGAGAGATGGACACTCTGGGAAGTTATATGATAACTCTTGAAAAGAGTTATAATTCATGTCTTTAGACTAGGTCAATTGTTTGTACTTAAGTGAACTTAGTTGCATTTTAGGATATTATTTTAGCATTTTTTAGAACATTTCATGAGAAGCTTGGATGGTGCTTAAATATTATTATTTGTTACTTTTAATTGCATGTTGAAGGGTTGTGTTTGGTGGTTTGGTAGGTGCAGGATGTTGAGAAAGCAATAAATGAATGAAGGTTTATCATGGCAAAAGGTTGGAAAGTTTGTCAACTTGAATGTTGTATTAAGGCCTATAAACACAAGCAAGGTAACTTGAGCTTTTTTCTCTCAAAAGAAGCAGACCACTTTAGAACTCTTCTGAGTAGTAGATTGATTATAATTTTGTCAAGGCAATCCTGACAGTAAAGGCAGATTCTTTGTAATTCTAACCTTCCATATCAAAATCGTATATCCCTTATCAATTGCCGTAGTATCTTTTCCATTACATCCTTAGTTATTTATTTGTTAGTTACATATTATTCATATAATCATCTTTATAATTGCCATTACATTTACATTTCTATTCTTATTTTGCCACAGCATTTCCAAGTATTCATTAATTCCACATATTGCATACATCATTATTCCTTTTAATTGTCACTGCATACTTGCCATAGCTTTGCCATAGCATTAACCACATTTTATTATAATAACTTGACCACTTTTTTCCCTCAATTCGATCCTCGTGGGAAAGATGCTCACTCATCACTTAATTACTTGATTTGACGTGTATACTTGTACAATTCCTATATCATATTCACACGTGAAAAGTTTTTTGTATCGTTGTTAGGGATCGACAATTTGGTGAAATTCGGTTTTGTTATTTTACTTAGTTCTATTAGTTTTATTTAATGTGTTTTTAATTTTTACAGGTTTGTCATCAGTCCATGAGAAGAGGCATTCCTGCTAACAAAGAGTAGCCTTTTGGCCTAAAGATCGAGAGAATTTTGCGAAGAAGGCGAAAAGAATTGAGAAAAAATGGCAAGAAACAGGAATGATCCCAGTCTCAATGATAATACAAATGGTCAGGATGTTAATCCTCCTATTCGTCAGGTGATAGATGACCGAGATAGACCCATTCGAGGGCATGTTGTTCCAATTTTAGATTATTTGAATCAGGGATAGACAGGCCACAAATACAAGCTCAACAATTCAAGTTGAAGCCGCTGATGTTTCAGATGTTACAAATAGTAAGACAGTTTAGTGGATTACCTACTGAAGATCCAAGACTGCATTTAAGACATTTTTTAGACATTTTTGACTTGTTCAGGCAACAAGGAGTTCCTAAAGATGCCCTGTGACTTAAATTGTTTCCATATTCTTTAAGAGATTGTACGAAAGCATGGTTGAATGCTTTGCCATCAAGGATAGTGACATCATGGAATGATCTTTGCCAGAAGTTTTTTCTATGGTATAATCCTCCAAATACGAATATCAAGTTAAGTAATGACATCACATCTTTTCAACAATTAAAGGATGAAACATTATATGAAGCTTGGAAACGATTTAAAGAGTTAATTCAGAAATGTCTGATGCATGGGTTTCAGCACTAGACTCAGATAGAGATGTTTTATAATGGGTTAAATGCACATACTACGATGGTATTTGATGCTTCTACTAGTGGTACCTTGTTGGATAAATCTTACAATGAAGCGTATAAGATTTTGGAATGGATTGCCAACAATGATTACCAATATCCTACCACACGAGTTGGAACTGGAAAGAGAGCTGCTAGTGTAATGCCCCAAATATTTAGTAATTTAATTGCGAGCTATGTTGCATGTTCACTTACTTCCTGTGGTGGTTAGGGGTCTTGAGTAGTGTGAGAAATCTTGGGTTCAAACCTAGGCTTTAGCAAAATTTTTGTCTTCTTGTTGAATAAACCCTTGCATGTTGATAATGGACTTTTAAATTAAAATGAGTGAAACATGGCAATGTAATGCCTGTTAGCTTAATGGTAAGTGGTGTGTGGGTGTGCCTAGGGGTCTTGAGTTTGAGCTACCTTATGCACAAGGGAGTAATATTTTGCTGCTCTTGCAAGGTTGGTAGTTAGGGTTGACCGAAACTTTGATGGTTAGAGTGTTTGAGGGAGAGTGGTGTGTGTGGCCAATTGTTAATGGGGACTTTAAAAGGATTTTGAATTGGTGGTTTAAGGGATTTGGGGAGAGATAAGGGAAAATATTTTAGGAGGAAATAGGGGAGGTCGGGATGTGAGGTAGTGTCATGCCGAAAGTGGGAAGCTTATTGTGTAAATTCAATCACTTTTGTTCTCAGTGCCGAAATAGTGATAGAGTTTTGGTTCTCTGAAACGATTGTCTTTTGCTATTTTCGTTTCGGGTATTGCTTGTTTGGTGGCCAAATATCAATTGTAACCATTCGGGTATTCTGGTTTTGCTCTCCTATATCGTGTTTTACTTAGTCGACTTATTCTCTTTTCCTCATCTTTCTCCTCTCGAATATCGGGTATTCTTTTCTTTGCTCACTTTCAGTTTTGTGTGCCGAACACTTCCTTCCTTGTAGCCAAACACTGTTTTGTTCCATCAATCTTCTGCCTAGTCTCCTTTGCCATTTCTTTTCTACCTTCCATTCTCTTGAGTTTTGGTGGTTAACCTTTCCATCTCTTTTTAGATTCGGCTCTCTCCCTCCCTTTCACTCAATCACTTTTGCGTTGGCTAAGCATCGATTGGTAAGTCTCTGTTGTTTCTGCGTATTTTCGACTAGTCTTTTCTCTTTTCCATAAATGCCAATTTTTATCACTTTTTTCTTTGACAATAGTACTTTTTGTTTCGGGTTGTAGTATTACTCGTGGTGTGAGGGAGTTCGCTTGGATTTCAAGAACGATCAGAATCTTTTTCTCGTCTATTGTTCTAAGGTAATACTGTTCGTGGGTGTTATTAAACTGAGGCACTTTTGGGATTCTTGATCTTGGCCGAATGTCCGTGATTCTTAGGTGGTTATGCGATGTTCAACCTTTGTGTAAGCAATATATTTAATGGGTTCGTTTGTCATGCAGATAATCATCAAGTGTCTGATATTAACTTTCTTCGATGTTCTTAGCAGGCTTAAACCACGCTGGTTTAAGCTAAGCGTTAGTAAGTAGCCGTTTGAAACAAGCTCCAGTTGGGGTTTCTGTTAAACGAGTATGTTAGATTTTGACCGAAGTTTCTGTTGTGTTAGGTGGAGTGCGCATGGGCTAATTCGTTCATTTTCGCAACCAGGTGTGTAATCACACTACTTCTATTGTGAAATGGCAAAAGCCGCAAAACTGGCATCATCGATGCCATATGGGCGAGCACTCGCTCGTGTGGTCATCTAAATCCCCAAGCGCGAGCATATGATTGTGGAGACCACCATAAGTGATTTCATGGGCTTAGGTCGTTTTAGGCCACGTTAGGCAGAAATGGGCCATGTGGGCCTCACACGAGTAAACTGCACAGATGTATGGAGATTATTGGGCCGGATGTGTTGTTTACATAGGCCAAGGCTATTATTTGGGCTTATTGGGCCACACGAGCGTGTGGGCCCACATGGGTCGTATTATGGGCTTGGGCTCATATTCGCTGTTTAATTGTTAAGGTTGCATGGTCGCACAAGACAACTGTGGGCCTACTGTTGGGTCAGTAAGTACACTTAGACCCTAAGTTATGTTATGACTATTATACCTCTATGAGGTAAATGACGAAAATACCTCTATGTGAAATGTGAATGTTTAAGCAAGCCATCTTATTTATATATGTACATTTATATTATGTTGCATTGCATGGGGTGGGACATATGATATTGTTGGAAGTGTACTAAAAGGCTACAAACCTATTACTGGCAGCTCTGCTGCAAATACTGTTAGTGCTGCAACCGGTACTATATCTTGGAGTGTAGGGATGGGTGGGTCGATTTTATCCCCACATGGAGTGTAGGGCTAGACGGAGTGGAGTGTAGAGGATGGATGGGTAAGACCTTTGTATGCATTTCTGATACTGTTACTGTATTGGGCTAAGGCCCACACTGATATTGCGACTGATATGGGCTTAGGCCCAGACTGTTCAACACTGTATGCCTGACTGTTTGATAAATATGGATTACACACTGAGTTTTCATAAACTCACCTTTTCGGCCTATCTGTATAGGTAATCCTTAGGCGGGTCGGTGCGGCGAGGGACTCAAAGATGGCCACACCAGTGATTATGTTTTCGTTTTTGAATTTAGTAAAATTAGTTTTATATATGGGTAAATTTCATGTAATAAGGTCGTTTTAAAGTTTCATTTTATTTGGGGATTTAATTAAATTGACTTATATCTACTAGAAGTAGGACTCGAGTTTTCAAAAAGTAAATGGTTTTCTACTGCTATGCCACTTAACTGGTTTCAAAAGCTTCCGCAACGAACAATGTTTTTGTAACACCCCTAACCCGTATCCGTCGCAGGAGTTGGTTAAAAGGCATTACCAGACTTTAACTCAAATCAGAACCACCATACAACAAATATCATCTCATTAATAATGAAAGTCATTCATTCACATTCAATATTCACATTACATTAAGTATACAATGCTTAAACATACATTCCAAACCAAATTGATAACATATAAAAGTTTCTGAACATATAAGAATTTTCAACTTATAAAAGGTCACACGCCAGTGTGAACAGGCTGTGTGCCTCACACGGTCTAGACACACCTATGTGTCAAAGCCGTGGAAAAATAGGGCATAGCACCTAACTTGTCCACACGGCCGGACCACACGCCCGTGTGTCCAACCCGTGTGCTATGCACACGCTCGTGTCCAAGCCGTGTGCTAGGCCGTGCCAAAAATAGGGCGTCTTTTGTTTGTGATGTCAACATACCAATTAAAGTCACACGGCCAGACTACACGCCCCTATGTCTAGCCCGTGTGCGAGCCTCACTTATAATTGAAGGGTACCCCAGGGGACACACGTCCGTGCAACATGGCCGTGTGTCACACACGGCTGAGACACACGCCCGTGTCTCTGCCCGTGTGGACAAAAATAGGCCATTTGAATAGCCAATTTGCCACCCCAATTGGTTCAACCTACAAGCAAAGAAAACAAGCATAATTGTACCACCATTTCAGCCAATTTCAACACCAAAGCATAACCCAATCATATTATATAATAGTCACCAAACTCATACTTGTAAGCCTTACTAATCTATGTCAAAACATATGTCCAAAGCATATCAAAGCATTTCTTTCCATGCATCATTCAATCTCATACTAAAATCTACCAAAACTTACCAACACCTTCCATTTCTTTTGATCAATTAAGACATACTACAACTACATATTATAATCACCTATCAATACCATTATCAAATATGAGTTCAAGCCCAAAATAGCCAAATCACATGGCTAATTATATACATCACAAAACACCATTCCACAACTACTAGCCTATATATGTGATACTTCCAAAATAAAATTTTCAAAAGTACCAAAATGAAATTTGATAGTGTGCTGATGATCCTTGACGATCCCCGAGCTTGCAGTAGCTTCGATATCTATAAAACAATGCAAACATACACAAAGTAAGCTTTCAAAAGCTTAGTAAGCTCATACTAAAATCATCAACAATATATAAAACATAAAACATCAACACATAAGTATTTACACATTTTCAATCCATATGATCATATCAATTCAGTGAACTTAACATACACAATATCATCTACCACTTAAGTATCATACATACCTGACTCTTCCCGTACTTATTCAATTTTATACTTAACTCTCGTTGAATATTATAAGACTTTTTGTCAATTATTCGTACTTTAAACATTTGCACACTTAGTGCTATACAGGTTAGCCGAAGCTAGAACAATTTCGCACATTTAGTGTCATCTCAATTAACCAAAGCTAAGTCGGTATCGCACACTTAGTGCCTCAAATAGCCGAAGCTAGTTTAGATTGCACACTTAGTGCGAATTATCCTTAATTTATCATTGTATTCCTCCGAACCAAACATATATACAATCTTTATATAATCAAAACATCAAATATACTTAAACATCATGCCTTAAATACGAACTTACCTCGTACTCGGAATTGTCGACTTGAACGTTTATTCTACAATCTTCGACTTCCCTCGGTCTAAATCCGAATTCCTCTTTTCTTGATCTATATGTATTTAAAATTACCCCTTTTTATTCACCAAATCATTCAAAACAATCCATATACACACAATTAGGGTATTTCGCAATATAGCCCTCACATTTTCACATTTTGACACTTTAGTCCCTAATTCACAAAATCACAAAATACATAAAATTTGCTTTTACACAAGCTTAGCTGAATTTTCATGACTCTCATACAAGTCCATACATTTCATTTATTTCACATTTTAGTCCCCCAAAATGACATTTTTATAATTTAACCAAAATATTCAATTTCATCAAAAATCCAAGGACAACATTTAAACCCAACATCAAGCTTCCATAGTTCATCAACTAACATCACAAAGCTCATAGTTTCATCAATGGCACACTTCAAAACTATCACCAAAATTAGAAATTGAAGCATGGGTTCGATAGTATACAAAGCAACGATTACAAAAACGTAAAAATTATCAAAAACCGAGTCAAAACCATACCTTAATCAAGGATTTTATTAGCCGAACCCTAAAACCAAGTTTTTCTTCTTCTTTTTCCAATATTCGATTGATGAACAAAGGAATAAAATGAATTTGATATCTTTTTTTTCTTTTAATTATAATGACCTTAATAATAATTTCCTATTTTGCCCTTTTTTAACCAATTATAAAACCTTTTAATGAATGGTTGTTTTAGTCCATTAACATTCCTAATGGACAAATAACAACATAAGGACCTTTACTTTAGAAAGACAACTCAAATAGGCACTTTAACATTAGCACACATCTTTTACATTTTACGCGATTTGGCTCTTTTTTGCAAATTAAGCACGGAAACAGTTAAATTTCCACACGAGACTGTCACACATGTCAATTCACTTATAATAGACACGAAAAATAATATTAAAATATTTTTTAACTTGAATATATGGTCTTGAAACCATTATTTTGACTAAGGTCAAAATCAAACTGTTACAGTTTTAAAGCGTAATAGCGATTTTTGTACGAGACATTTTTTGTTAACGAACCTGTAATTTAACACATAAATTAAATAAGATAGCTTTTTATAAAGATCACAAACCAGGTTTTAACACAAGTGGACTTTTCTAATAGAACTATTTTTTTCAAAACTCATTCCAACGTAACATCATATATGCGGCCATAACGTCTAGGCCGGGTTTAGGGTGTTATAGATGGCACCATGCAACTTGATGCAATCACTTCATTGACTGCCCAGGTATCATCTTTAACTAATACGATTAAAACAATGAAGAGACCAACTGCAGTTCAGGAATCGTGTGTTTATTGCGATGAAAACCATGTGTTTGATGAATGCCCATCAAATCTAGCATCTGTGTACTACATGGCTAATTTCAATTGGAATAATAATCCCTAGTCCAACACCTATAATCCAGGGTGGAAGCAACATCCAAACTTTACTTGGAATAATCAAGCTGTGCGAAATTTTAACAATGCTACAAGACCGAATGCCGACAGTGCACCGCTTGGTTATAATCAACATATGCAAGGCAAAATGCTCAACAAGGTCAGGTATCACCGTCTAATTCTATTGAATCTTTGTTGAAGGAGTATATGTCCAAAAATGATGTTATGATTCAGAGTCAGGCTGCATCTCTCTGAGCTCTTGAAATTCAAGTGTAACACCCCTCGCCCGTATTCGATGCCGGGACAGGGTTCAAGATGTTACCTTTCTTGACTCAACCAACTATACAAAACCGAGCCATGAAAACAATTTCAAACAACTTTAAAAAAAAACTTCTCTTTTCACATGCAATCTATCTCATATACAGACTTACAAGGCCCAAATCATACATCTGGGGTGGTTCAAAACCCAATCGAGAACTCATGAAAAACAAAAAAAAAGTTTCATGCATCAAGACTCCACACGCCCGTGTGGATATAGAACACACGGCCGTGTGCTAGGGACACACTCATATCCCGAACCCGTGTCTGAAAACCTAGGCATTCTGTCAAAACTACACACACTCATGCCCTAATACTGTGTCCTTCACACGGCTGAGACACACAGTCGTGTCTCTTGCCCGTATACTACTAGCATGCATACTGACTTTATGGCACGGCTTGGGCACACGCCCGTGTTGCTTGCCCGTGTAATAAAATGACTTTAAAGTTTTAAGTGCAGGGGACGCACGGCCACAATATACACTCATGGGTGTGAGCCGTGTGTCACACACAGCCTAGACAAACGCCGGTGTGTCTTACCTATGTGGACAAACTAGGCTATCTTCCAAGCCATTTTGCCACCCATTTTGCACAACCTACACAAGATCATCTCAATATACAAATTTCATCATAGAGGACACCAATTCATCCATAGAAAGAACATTATATGCATTCATCAAAATGAATAATAGCCATTATTCTAGGCTTGATACAAAGTGAAGGGCTTTTGACTTGAGCCAAAATACATAAATAATTCTCTTAATCTAACATCCTAGTCTAGCCCTATACATGCCACCTTCAAAAATATAAATCAAGCTATACCGAGTATTACAGTCGATAGTGTGATTGATATCTCTGACTTTAAGGGATCCTTAAGCTAGCTTGGTGACACTGAAAGAAAAAGGAAAGGAAAGGGAGTAAGCATAAAGCTTAGTAAGTTGCATATAAATAACTATACTACAATCTCACCATTTACCATCATGCTTATAGCTCAAAGGTAAACATAACTTAACTTACTCATTATCATCTACTCGAGTCTCATTTTCTAAATTAAGCCCGTTACTCATGGTTATTATATAGGTACCTGTAACACTCGTACAATATCTATTCAATGACAATATGAATACAAGTATTAACAGTGTAGTTGTATTATTTACATATAACTTACCTTGGTTTACAAAAAGTACTTGACTAGCCGGCTTAGTCAGATTGCTTGGCTTTTCCCCAGTCTAGGCTCGGTTTTGGTAAATCTTGATCTATAATAGCAATATACATCCATTTAGTCACTAAAAACAATTAGGCATTCATAAATTCACAACTTTGGTAAAATGACCATTTTGCCCCTAGGCCTTGGCAAAATGACCATTTTACCCCTATGCCCAAAAATCAATTTTTATCGAATTTCCTCATATTTCAAGCCTAGATAAACTCTTTTTACTACTATAGCAATCCTAAATTCTCACTATTTCACACACTTACCACCTATTTTGCAACTTATGCAAAATAGTCCCTTTAGGTGTTTTCATGCTAACACATTTCACAAAAGTTGTTTATAACACAACTACAAATCATATTCTTCCATAAAAACTCAGCATATGTCACAAATACATCCATGGAAAAATCCTAAACTCTTGACCATTTTGTAAGATATCACCCTCATTTGAAAGCTCATGCTTCAAGGGTCTCAAAAATATAAAAATTTTGAAGAAAACTCATTAAAATCACTTAATTATGAGTGTTTTAAGTTGTTGTAGATTTTTTAACTTTAAAAACTCTATTTTGGCTGATATTTTCGGTGATAGAGAAGAAGATGAGAAGATGATATCATCTTTTTCTTATTTTATTCCTATTTTAGTCAAATTAGCCATCAAACCCAACCAAACTTGGACTTTTTGACCAATTTGTCTCCCGTGATAGGCCAAGCACTCTAAAAAGGGTCTAATTGCCCTTTAAATACTCCAAATTTTGATTCTCTAGCTATATAACACTTTTGGGTACTAAAATGTAACTTTTTCCTTTTATGCAATTTAGTCCTTTATCGCAATCAGGCTTGAAAACATTAAAATTAACTCACCAAATTTTTCATGCACTAATATAATAGTACCATAACCTTATAAAAATAATAAAAATAATTTTTCTATCTTCAGATTAGTGGTCCCGAGACCACTGTTTTGACTAAGCCCTAAATCGGGTTATTACATCAAGTGGGGCAAATAGTGAACGCTCTAAATTCGATACCACAAGGAGCACTACCAAGTGATACTGAGAATACGAGATCATAAAGAAAAGAGCATTGTAAGATAATTACCCATAGAAGTGAGACTCAGTTAGATAAACTTGTTCAAGATGCCATGGTAGAAGAGGACAATTCTAGACTCGACTAGGAAAAGAATTCAGAATGTGTCTGAAAAGCACACTGCAATTGAAAAGGTAAAAAAACAACCTATCGCAAAAAATTAGATCATTTTGCTAGTGGAAATGCCATAACAATACAATGTCAGCAACCTCAAGGACTATCCCCTCTACCATTTCCTCATCGATTCCACAATTGTAAACAAATGGCCTAGTTCAAAATATTTTTGGATGTTTTGAACCAACTTCACATTAACATATCTCTAGTATAAGCTTTTGAATAGATGCCCAATTATGTGAAATTTATGAAAGACATATTGTTAAAGAAGCACAGATTGGGAGAGTTTTAGACTGTTGCTCTCACTGAAGGGTGCACGTGAATGTTGGTGAATAAACTACCTCCAAAGCTGAAGGATCCAGGGAGTTCCAAGCTCGTGAAGTGTTTCTCCCTTTATTACATCTCATTATGTGCATATATATGCTCCTGCATTTATGATTCATATCTGTACATGCATTGAGGATAACGCATCCCATAGGTTGGGGGTGTGTTGACCATTGAGGATAACTCTTGAATCCATATTTGTTAACATAGAAATACTTAACAATGAATAAAGTGGAAATGTTTAAGAAAATTCTTTAAAAAAATTAAAAAAAAAATGCCATCAAATACTCCAATGCTTAGAATTGTCGAGTAAGTCAGGACCACTTTGTTTGACCATCGTGTTGTTAACTAGAAAGGTGAGTTTGAGTAAGAGTGTATAATAAAGGAAACTATGGGCACTCCATTATAGTAATGGGCTGAGTAGCTAAGGAGGTAGTTGTTTGCCCCATCCATCTTTTTAGTCAAAAGCCTTAGCTTCATGAGTGAGTATTCAAATCATGACATGATTGAGTATTCAGCAATTTAGAGTATGCTCCATTGTAATTGTCAAGTCAAAGAATCATGTGACTAGCTAAATCCCCTAGTAAAAAATAGGCATAATAAATGGATATGAAAGTACTTGTGTATGTATAAGGCCGGAAAAAAAAAGAAGGAAAACTGAATTATTTAAAAGATGAACTAAGTAAATCAGGAGGTATTTACTATAGTGAAAATTGCATGAATACTTAGGATTTTTCTTTCTTTTAGGGCAATATTTTCTACACTGCCTTTGCTAAATAAGCTTACGAAACTTGCTCAAATTTTTAGACATAGAAGATTGCTAAGAACTAAAGTACAAAATGCTCTCTTAAGGGTCTCATAATGAAAAGGTGATTATGTTGCTATGGTAATTCTTACATTCATGCGTTCATGCATATCTTGCTTGAGGATAAGCAATAACTCAAGTTTAGGAGTGCGATAACTCTTGAAAAGAGTTATAATTCATGCATTTAGACTTGGGTTAATTATCTGTACTTAAGTGAACCTAGTTGCATTTTAGGATATTATTTCTGCATTTTTAGAACATTGCATAATAAGATTGAACGTTGCTTAAATATTATTATTTGTTACTTTTAATTGCATGTGGAAGGATTCTGTTTGGTGGTTTGGCAGGTGTAGGACGTGGAGAAAGAAATAAAGGAATGAAGGTTTGTCGTGGCAAAAGGTTGGACAGTTTGCCAACACGAATGCCATGGCAATTTCAGGAAGACCGAGTCAACACTAAATGCATACCAGTTTCATCCCAACTGTACTTGTACTAGAACAATCTACCTAAAAAAGAGGAGAAGATAATCCTCGGATGTTGGTTTATCCTAGAAAAAAATAATTTAAAAAGAAGAGAAGATAATCTTGGGTTGTTGAAAAAGGAATTTAAAAAGAGGAAAAGACAAACATGGGTTGTTGGATTTACCCTAGGGAAAAACCTATAAAAAGCCAAAGGAGGAAACCTAAAAAGGGGAGAACAAGAAAGAACAGCAAACAAGGGTGGAGATCTATAGGTGAAACTAAAGGTTAGCGATTGAGTAGAGATGGAAAGAAGAAGACAAAGGCAGTCTCTCTCAGCCACCACAGGACATTGTACCGCTGGAATATGAACTGGACACGCGAAAGTTGTCTTCCCATCATTCTTTTATTATTTCTTAACTATTTCTCCGTAAATTGATTTGATTGAAATGATGTTGAATGATATTTTGGTTTTGAATTTTATTTTCCAACCTATGAGGTAAATCTCATAGGGTTGGGATTACATGATGAAACTTTTATTTTCTTTAATGGATGAAGCATAGATCTTAATTAATTTAGTGTTTCATTCAATTATTTTATTTCTAAATTGTATGCGTGCAATCCCTAGACATAGACGACTGTGCAGCATGTTCATAAACTAATTTAATTCTAAAAAGGTTGGATTCATTAGACCAAAATTGAATGATATGAGCAAGTACTCAACAGATACTTATAGTAGACTCTAGACATAGAGTAGTGCTCATACAGAAGGAAACAATGCAGAGTACCATATTAAGGCTTACAAACACGAGCAAGGTAACTTAAGGTTTTTGCTCTCAAAAGAATCAAACTACTTTGGAACTCTTCTGAGCTATAGATTGATTACGATTTTGCCGAGGCATTTCTAACAGTAAAGGTAGATTTTTCGTAATTCCAACCTTCCATATCAACATCGTATATCCCTTACCCCTTGCTGTAGTATCTTTGCCATCACATCCTTAGTTTTTTCTTTATCAGTTACATATTATTCATACAATCATCTCCATAATTGTCATTACATTTCTATCTCGTTTTGCCATAGCATTTCTAAGTATTCATTAATTCCACATATTGCATACATCATTATTCCTTTTAATTGCCACTGCATACTTGCCATAACTTTACCATAGCATTAATCGTATTTTATTATAATAACTTGACCACTTTTGTGCCTCAATTCGGTCCTCGTCAGAACGTTACTCACTCATCACTTTATTACTTGATCCTACCTGTATACTTGCACAATTCATATATCATATTCACACGTGACACTATACCCGTCACAAAAGAAAAATAGCAAAAGGACTCTCGAACGGTTTGGAATGTAATATTCTAAACCAAATAGTACTCCCTTAGCTGCACACTTCAGACTTTCAACTTCAGTATCACCAAAAACTGAAGACGAAGAAAGGTACATGTTGTTGATTCCTTATTCCAATGTAGCTGGAAGTTTAATGTATGCAATTGTTTGCACTCATCTCGATATTTCACATGTTGTTAGTGTAGTAAGTAAATACATGGCCAAACCCGAAAAAGTACACTGCCAGGCTATTAAGTGGATTCTTAGATATTTGAGAGGGACATCCAATATTGGTTTGGAATTTGGAAGATGTTCAAAAGGTCTAGTTGACTATGTAGACTCGAATTAAGCAAGAGATTTAAACAAAAGAAGACCTCTCACAGGTTATCTATTCACTTTCGGTAATTGTACAATTAGCTGGAAAGCAGCCCTTCAGGCCACTTTGGCATTATCAACTACAGTGGTAGAATATCTGGCTATCACTGAGGTTGTGAAAGTGGTCATTTGGTTGAGAGCTTTACTCGGGGAGCTGGTTGATAAAAATGAAAAGAATATTGTATATAGCGATAGTCAAAGTGTCATACATCTCACTAAAGATCATATGCATCACAAAAGAATAAAGCACATAGATATTCGAAACCACTTTGTTCGAGAGGTGATTGTTCAAGGAGATGTTCAGATTCACAAAATCGACACAGAAAAAATCAATCTGATATGATGACAAAAAGTCTTCCAATTTCCAAGTTTTAAGCACTTCTTAGACTTGGTAAGTATCTAAAAAAGATCAAGTTAGGCCCGTAACAGGGCTTGGCAAAGAAGACTTTTCAAAAATACGAGTCAAGGAAGAAATTTGTGATGTGTGCCTCGCATTTTGTCTAAAACAGAGTCAACGTTGTCACGAGGAAGAGTCGATGTCCAAAACACATGAAATACAATGTCCCGACATGAAGAACACGTTGTCCCGATGACGTTATAAGTGATGTCCCCATAAGCTAATAGTGGCATCATGCGTAGCGATGTGTTCCCCACTCAACCAGGTTTTTCTCCTAGTTAAACTCTGCCATATTTTCCCAATCGAACTCAAATAACTCTAGGATATTTGTAATCAAATTAGTCACAAATTTTAGCCTATAAATAGGGTTTTTTGCAATCCTAGAGAAATCGATTCAACAACATAATTAAGAGAAAGATTGTGGGAATTTCGGGAAAATTTTGTATTATTTCGAGTTCAGGTTTGTTTTGTTTCTCCATCTTGTACTCATTTTTCGATTTTTGCCATTTTTAGTGAAGTTTTCTTTGCCCATGGTTTTTTTTATCCTTTTCGGAAGCGGTTTTTCCATGTAAATGTTTGTGTCCGATTTTTCTCATTTTTCGTTCTTGTTCGTTGCTTAATTTAGATTTACCCCAACAAAACATTATTTACAAAGTGAATTTTAAATTAGAAGATAAATTTATCTTTCATTAAGTACAAGTATTCAATTTACTTTTGTTATTTTTAATGTTTTATTCAAGATGTAATTATAAAAAATTAAAATTATTTAATTACTATATTTTTCGAGTTAATATATAAGTTTATTTTTAATGAATTTTGATAATTGGCTCTTCTATTTTTAGTTTTTAATTAAATTTTATGCAAATACATGCAAAAAAATGTAAACTTATTTTATTTAATTATATATTGACTTCAAGATAAATTTATTTAATTATTTAATTTAAAATAAAATAATTAAATCTTTTTTTAGAATTTTAGTGATAAATATAACTAAAAATACAAATGAAAAATAAATTATATTTTAATAATGCAAATAAATTTTGAAAATGATTTATTTGAGTTGAATTTACTTTCAATGAATAAACTCTCATAATTAATAGCTATATTTTTATTTTTTCCATTTATTTATTTTCTTTTATATTAATCAATTTTGTAATAGTCAACGTTTTTAAATATTGTTTATTGTTGTAAACAAAAATAGTTTAAAGAAACTACCTTAAAGTTAATATATAATTATATTAAATAATTTTATATTTTTAAATTTTGTTGAAGTAAAATATAATTTAACTAAAATTTAATTTTATTGTGAAATTTTATTTTGTAATTGAAATAGAGAAATTTAATAAATATAAATATAAAACATGTGGTTAATATAAATAAAGTTATTAGTCTTTTTATTTAAAAACTACTTTGTAAATAAATTTTAGAAAGGTTTCTTTCAATTTTCATTAAATATTAGGGCGTAAGTAGATATTTTTCAAATTATAGGAGGTAACGGTGTTTTTTGAAACCTTAGAAGGTTTATAAAATTTATCCTAACAGGGTGTGTGGTTCATTTAATCTAAGAATATTATGGCCTTTGGTTCACAGAAAATAAGATGCTATTAATAAAAAAATTTAAAGGAAAGAAAGATTACTTAACATTGTTAAGGCAAATGTTTTGAAGTGGTTTTCGAATTGTCAAAGTGGTGGTTATTACGTGTAACAACTTGTTTTTCAGTGGTACCGAAAACGATAGTTTTGAAACCCATTTTTCAATGATTGAATTAGAAAATATTATTTAATAATATTTATGAGTCATTTATAATGTTATAGTGTTTTTTGTTTGATAATGTTATTGATTGGTTAGTAAATAAGGTATAAGGACTAAATCGTAAAAGTTATTATTAATTTTTAGTAATTAAAAAATTTTAAAATGTTATTGTATGAGGTTTTATGTGGAAAATAGACCATAGTGAAATATTATGGATGGTTAAGGCATATTTTTAATGAAAAATATGTGAAATAAGGTTAAATAAAATGTTTAAACAATTGAAATAAGGTGTCATCTTCTCCATTTCTCCTTCCAACCGATTCCACCATTTTTAGGGAGACTTAAGTTCGTTCAAGTTTTTCTCTTTGCATGTAAGTCCAATCTAAGCTTGTTTTTCGTAAATTTTATGTTATTGAGATCGTTGTAGCTTAATCAATCTAACCTGAGTGTTAAAATGTAAAACTATCAAAAATTTTAAAAATTGTCATCGAAGCTTTTGAAGCTTTTTGAATGTTAAATGGTAGATTTGAAAGTTTATATTTGGAATAAGACTATTTTGTAAAGAGAAATTTGTTAGTTTTGGGTATAGGGACTAAAGTAAAATTATTTTGAAATTAGAATGAAATTTCTATAAATATAGGTACTTGAGAGCTGTATAGGGGTGTATTTTAAATCGGATTGTAAAATGGGGTTAAATGTGGAAGATATGATGGTTTCGGTTTTAGGGACTAAATTGAAAAAATATGAAACTTTAGGGAAACTGTGAAAAGTGATAAAAAAATATCATATGCATTAAGTAAAATGTTATAAGGTAATTGGCACTGATATTTTGAAATGAATTACCTTATAAATTAAGAATTAAATCAACCAGTAGATAATCGAGGAAAAAGGGAAATGGTGGATTAGTCCCTGACACTTCTATTGTTGTTGTTTGTGCCTGGTAAGTTCATATGGTTTAGATATATACATATTTATAATTCTTGTGGTTGGATTGTGAATGCATAATACTATATGAACTTTGAATTGTTTAGAAATTGGTACAAAAAGGTGAAGAAAGGTCTAAATTGTAAAGGACTATTTTGATATGTTTATTGAGACTGGATGAATGTAGGATAGCATAAAATTGGCATTCCAATAGGGTTAGTTGCACGCTTGTACAGTATCTGCACTACGGTGCCTATCCTTCTGCATTTCGATGCCTATTGTTTAACCACTTCGATGTCTATTGGTGCGATGTAGTTACTCGCGTATCCATATCTATTTATCTAACACATCAGGCTAACAGTGTAAAAGGAAATGTATTAACTGATTTTATGTGATAAATGGAAATTGATGTGATTGTATGAATACTGTTGTGTTATATTATTGGATTGAGTAAATGAAGTATATGTTCTACAATTCTAATGAAATAATACTGAATTGAATTGTATTGAAAGTATTGATAGTTATACGTATATATGCGAAATACTCACCTTGTGATTGTGAAATGTTGTGACAGGAATTTAGTTAAATTAGTTGTTTGATTCATTTAATTATGAAATGAGCTAAATTTACTGATTTTAATACCTATAAGCTTACTAAGCATTTGTAATGCTTACTCTGTTTCATTTTTTGTTTCTGTAGTTGACATTTTGCGAAACTCGACGGATCAGATCACTCTAGACTCACACCATCCAGCTTCAATCTTGGTAGACATTTGAATTGTTTGAAACTCGGTTTTGTGGCATGTATATAGGCTTGATATGTATAAGTGTCATCTTGGATGTTAATGGTTATGATATGCATATACTACTTGTTCTTGATGGCTATATGATATGTGTATAAGTTTTCTTAAGTGTTTATACTCATTTGAAATGTGATGTTTGGATTTAGCTTCTAACACCCTATACCTAGCACGGTCACCAAGCTCGAATATTACGATGCCACACCACCGTCTCACAACATGCACAATACAAAGGAGTTCATTATTAAAGAAATGTCTTCCATTTTAACATTTACACGAGTTTCAAGTCTATCTTACTCATCATTAATACATGCTTAACGTACATCATAAAACCTTATTAATATAACTAAACATGCATAGGATCCATTTAGCAAAATACCAATGCAAGTCATGTAAGTATCGATACTGTAACAAAAGTATCGATATTCCCCTTAAATGGTATCGATATCGATTGGATAACCAGTACCAAAACAGCTTTCTGTTTCTCGTTTAAAAATCAAAGTCTCGAAAATTATCGGTACCTCTACTAAAGTATCAATTATTTTACCCTGAATACTGATACTCGTGATAAGGTATCAATACCAAATTACAATACTGATTTCCTGCACATCGAAAAATCATGGAGGTATCATTTTTAAAACCCGAATATTGATATCTCTACTCCAAACCACAAAAATACAACACATCTAAGCATTTAAACTATTCCAACAAATATCTAATCAACATGCATCATTTACCTCTTTAAATCAATGTCAAAACAACCAAAATTATAGTTCAAAACATCAAAAACATGTCCTAGCAAGAATCAACATACCAAGGTCCAAGCCTAAAGTTCCTAGGAATAATTAACCTATAAAATATCCAAAACATCATGGCAATGTCATGCAACAGTTCTACCACATTATTCAATGTCCATTGGCCATACATACAGTTCATGGCACTTCAACATCGCAAATAACCAAACCAAAACAATATCAATGAAATAATTATGACATCAATCAAAAGTGCTAGAAAACTAAACCTATAAATATCACGAGGACCACAATTATAATCAATCAAAGTCTGACCATATTGCCTTATCCCCACAATTCAAAGAATAATATTAACACTACCTACGCAAATACTAAAGCCTAACTTGCATCAGTTCCTTGGTATCCCCACACCGTTTACATCGCAAACGCTAAATATCTACAATAGTTAGAAAGAGCGGGTGAGCTTAAACATGCTCAGTGAATGTCGAAGTAACCACAAAGTATACACAATATCAAAGGTCAAACAAGAGCATACTACAACACGTTCACAACCATATTCACACTTCATTAAACCATAAAACTAGCAAATATTCTCACGTACGACTATACTAAACTCATATTCAAATAACTCATTTTACAATAATTCATTAAGACTAAACATTGTATACATGTTTTAATAACTCACAAGTCTACCTTATATATTCACATGCATTCACAAGTTAAATGATAACGACCCAACCTACAATTACATACACAATTTACCATGATAACATACTAACAACTTCATGAAACTTAAATCAACTCATTTAGCATATTATTTACATGTTTATGCAATCATCTCAAGTTGTATTATCACAATATAAAAGATTATATTTAAACTATAATTTGGCACTTGAGGCTATGAAACATAAAAGTTGGCTCTATTACCACACATTGGATGCATGGATCTCCAACACACCAATTGACTCATAGAGTTGAACATATCTCAAAAAAGTGAAGCATAAAGCTAACACTCTCCAACAAACCAATTGACTCATAGAGTTGAACATATCCCAAAAAAGTGAAGCATAAAGCTAACACTCTCCAACACACCAAACATGTTCCATTCAATGGAGCTTAGCTTACATTCCCTTATCTCTCCAAACATGTCCCAGGGCCTCAATCCCCAAATCACATATACATATAGGTGAGTACTCACAATCCTATGGCATGCCAACTATATCCAATGGTTTCAAGAGATCACAAGGCCACAATATCCACAATTACATAATTTTAATTATTGATTTAATACACATCATCTCTGTTCGTATTCATCAATTTACGTCACAACTTGTACACAATGCATGCTTATCGAATTCACATTTAATTGCACTTTAAGTGCCACAATAATGCTTATTGAGCCATCATATATGTGTGATTAAAAACCAGTATATCATATATCACATGCAAGTATTCTTACATATTACTTGTAATAATAATATCACATTCTACAATTCAACACATATATACTTACTGAATTTTCGTTCACTTTTGCTACATATTTGCACTATTAGAATATCATTATTATTTTCATTTGACATGTATATCATGCCCACAACACAATTCATTATACTCAACAAACATGTCTTATATCATAATATTGCAACATAATAATCAATTCACAATTATTCAAATAATCACATAATTTGTCACATTAAAACAAGGGCAATGGAAAGTTTACACTTGGAAATTAGGATAGGGGTTTAGGCTATTCCTAAGCTCCCAATTAACACTATGAATTGTGTCTACAAGTAGCAATTCTAAACACTCACCGATTACACTTTAATCGAAAAGCTAAAAGCTTAAACTAGCTTTCCTTACCCTTTTCCTTGCTCATAAAAGGCTCCAACGGTTTTGATGCTTCACACATAATAACCATACAATATACACAATCAACAATCAATCAAAGACTCACTTCAAACAATCAAAACACAAGTCTAAGCTAAATTCTCCTATAATCGAAACCTTGGACATAGTAAACTTGAATTTCAATTATTTCGGTCCATAATTAATATTTTTTCCTAAAACTAATTTTGTTCATCTAATTATTCACCTATGACTGATTTTCAACCTTTAAACTACTCAAAACTGCCTAATTCATGGTATCAAAATTTTTGACATGTTTATGGTAATTTTCACGAAAATTCATCAAAACGTTAGAAATATTTAACAAAACTATAAAATAATTTATAAACCTTATAATCAAGTTAAAAATAATTGAAAAACACTTTGAAACCACGTTTTTCTCAAAATCCCAAAATTCACCATTAATGACACAATTTTCAGCTTTTATTTAAAACATGTTATTCAATAACTAAAAACTAGTTTTAAAGACTAGATAACATTAAAAACTAATAGGAAGACAAATGGTTACCTTTGATGGAAGAAAACTAGAGATTTAGTCACAAATTTGTAAAACCTACAAACTTAACAATAGAGAAATCTATGGTGTTTTTTGGTGTTTTTCTTAGAATTATATGGAGATTTATGGCTAGGGGAATGATAGAAATCTAGGAAATTAAGTTTAGGGATCAAAATTGAAAGAAAAGAGCTTGGGAGATGCAATGGACGGCAAAACAAAAAGGTAGAAAAGACTAATGTGGGTTTTGTGAATATAAAGGGGAAAATAGGGTGAAAATTAAAATTTGGTTTAATTGCCTTTTAAAAACACATAATTTAGACCCTTCTACAAATTTGTAACATCCCTTACCCGTATCCGAGGCCGGGATAGGGTTCAAGGCGTTACCGAACTCAAAGATTCACAAACATGCAAAATCGAGTCATAAAATTTTGTTCAAATTTAAAACGTTTCAATTTCTATCTCAAAGTCCCTTATATGGGCCTACTAGGCCTTAAGCATACTTTGAAAGCAGTTAAGGACTAAACCAAAAACTTTGGAAAGTTTGGAGAAACTTATAAATTTTTTTCATAAAGTAGAGTCACATGCCTGTGTGGACACAGGGACACGCCCGTGTGTTTTCAACACAATCGTATCCTCAGGCCGTGTAACTCTCTGACTATAACATCATCATGCAAAATGAACCACACGGCCAAGCCACACACCCGTGTGCTAGGTTGTGTCCCCCACATGGCTGAGACACATGGTCATGTCTCTACCCGTGTGGCCAATATTAAGGCTATTTTCCAAGCCTTTTGTTGTCTTTAATTCTCTCCCATACTTAAACACATCATAGGCACAAATTATAACATCAATTTAATGGTTATTCATCCTTTAGTAAAATTCAATTAAAGCATTTGCATGTTGTCATACATGTGTTTATCACACATACTCGTGTTACACCAAGTTGGGATTACCAATTCACACTCAATAGTCTTATCATATTGATGACCATTTTTACCAATTAACCATAATATTTACCCAACACTTAATCTCTACTTAATCAACTATGTTTATGTTCGATCATTATCTACTTATTACCATGCCACATATTTATTCCATGGACATGACCACCTCAAATGTTCCTAGGGCATTCATCATGTACATATGCCATATACTACCCATTCATAGTAATAAGCATAACCACATCACAAGGTATTAACACATAGCATGGATAAATAGGCTTACAAGCCATAACCATTATAAGCCACATCTCATGGCTATATACAATAAATCAATATATACCAATACATTTCATTAATCATAATAACATCTATCATAAAAACTAAGTCTTTAAGCATGCCACTCACTTGTAAAAGCTTAACATATAAATAAGTCGACACTCCCAAATTGATGACTTGATAGTGTGATGCTGCCTCCGACGATTTCCAACCCCGAGCCAACTTGACAACACTAAAGAAATGGAGAGAAGGGAGTAAGATTAAAGCTTAGTAATTCTATATGAAAATAATAAGCAATATGCCAACATACTTTTCAAGGTAATACAACCATAGTACACTTTTACTTATATTCTGGTCATGTTATTTTCTCGCGTCATAGTTACAAATTTATTTATATCTGGAGCTAAGGAATTCCAAATTAAGATCCGCTAATTTTCCCTGAAACTAAACTCACATATCTTCTTACCATAAAATTTTTATAATTTTTGGTATACCCAATAAATACAGTTTATTCTTAAAATATCCCCTGTTTTGTTGCTTGACAACTTCAACCTTTCTTCACTAAAATTTATTTATCTCTTAGTACAGGATTCGAATAATGTTCCCGTCTGATTATTTTGAAAATAGACTCATTAAGAACCCATTCATATTAATTCCAACCCATAATTATTTTTGTAAAATTTCTAATGATTTTCCAAAGTTGAGATAGGGGAACCCAAAATCACTCTGACTCTGTCTCACAAAGGTTCAAATATCTCATAATATGAGATTCTTTTGCTTACAATGTTTCCTTTATATGAAACTAGACTCAATAATATTTAATTTCATATTTAATTCAACCTCTAATTCGATTTCTACCATTTTTGGTGGATTTTCAAATTCGGACTACTGCTGCTGTGCAAAACTGTTTTAGTGCAATATAATGATCACTACCATAAGATCATTTTCAACTAATCATGAACTCACCATTTCATGGATCCCATATTTGATTACGCAATAGAGCTTAATATAAACATCGTTAATTCTCATGGCAAACTTAATCATACAAATTAGTCACATAACAATACATGATAATAAGGGTCTTAGAGGATCTCATCATTACAAGCATTCCAATTCCATTTCTCATATTAATCCCGTTGAATTCCTCGGATTCTCGATGGATATTACATAGTACACTTATAGCATACTAACTCATTTATCGTCAATTCATATTAGTGACCTTTTCAACAAGAGCACTCCCACGAACCTCAGCCCTTACGGTGGGATTATCAGTCCAGGCTAAACCCCCCTTAACTTAAACTCAAACAGTGTTGTTAGGATTACCAATCCAGGCTAAATCTCTTACAATGACATACACTCTAATGAACTCGGATCTGAATTACCTGTCCAGGCTAAATTCAATCCTTAATCGGATTACCCGTCCGGGCTAAATCTATATTGCACACATATTCTTCGGGAGGCTCGATACTTAAGGAACACCCGTCTAGGCTAGATCCTTTCTATACCGAGATCAATCAGTTACCCGTTCGAGCTAAATCCTTTTCTATAACACATGCAGGATCTCATGTCGTGTAAGCAATGATTCATCCATCGGATATCCCTTTTTATTCAATTGGGACATTTAATTATCTCTTCATTACCCTATTTCATAGCTTATCATACAGTGAATATCTAAATTATCATACACTCAAAAATTATACAATTTAAGTATATTAAGAGTTTACTTCGAGTTATGCAAACTTACTTGTTGAATCCTCGTCGGGTACAACTGAGTAACAATTCACACAACTTATGTAATAGTAATTTAACATTCATCACATTTTCCATATTATAATCATCATCCATAAATTCTTATAATATATTAAATCATACACTTTATGCCATAATAATAGAGAATTACAATTCAAGCATGATATTTCATTATTATTACCATACGAACTTACCAAGGGTTCGAGTACGACTATTTATTTTGAATTAGTGCTTAACCTCGTTCAACCTCATTCTAAGCCCAAATCTTGTTTTCTTGATCTAACATTACACATATAACTTATTTATTACTCACATTATGTAAATGGGTCCATAAATCATACTTTTGCAAATTTACATTTTGACCCCTAAACTTTCACATATTTGTACTTTGGTCCCTAAGCTCGTAAAATTAAATGTACTAGATTTTCTTGTTCTTTAAGCCTAGACAAACCATTATTGCTCTTATAGCAGCCCACAATTCTCTTTTATTCACATGATTACTACCCAATTTACAACTTTTTTACATTTTAGTCCATTTTATGCATTTTCATGTAAAATCACTTAGTAAAAGTTGCTAAACATGCTTTAATCTTTCATATTCTTCCATTAATCTTCAAAATACTAACATGTCATGCATGGTTCAAATTTTTTAAACATGAACCCTAGCTTAAAATATGGGTAGAAATGAGTAGATCATGTTACAAGGATTTCAAAAATGTAAAGAACATTAAAGACAGGGCTCGAGATCACTTACTATTGAGCTTGGATGCTTGAAAACCCTAATCATGGCTTTCTCCTTGCTACATTCAGCCAAGCAAGAAGATGGACAAGGTTTTTTGGCTTTTATTTTGTCTTTTAGTCCATTTAATTACTAATTAACCAAAATGTCCTTTTTACTAATCTTTAAAATTTTATCCTTCCACGTCCATTTTTGTCTGAAAAATTATCCAATGGTCTAATTACCATTTAAGGACCTTCAATTTAAAATTTCATAAAAATTAGACACTTCTAACATGTAGAACTCAACTTTTGTACTTTTTACAATTTAGTCCTTTAAACTAAATTGAGTGCTCAAACGGTAAAATTTTCAAACGAGATTTTCACGAAATCATTTCGTGAAATTGTAAACCATAAAAATATAATAAAAATAAACTTTCTTACGTCAGATTTGTGGTCCCGAAACCACTATTCTGACTAGGCCCTAATTCGGGATGTTACAATTCTCCCCCCTTTAGGGATTTTCGTCCTCGAAAATCTTACCAGAAGAGTGATTTAGTTTCCCATAACTTCTACTATATCATAATCATTGCTAAAGAACTTTTACTTTAGCCTTCATTAAAATCCAGGGTCTTACTTAGCTTTCCCAATAACTCATGATATAGAATTCGGATCTTAATCCAATTAACCAGGACTAGCTTTCCAAGAAATCTGACAATCTCAGTGATACATGATTCCATTAACCTGTTGGGCAGAAATTTAACATATACCGAAACGATTTGCGGATTTCATCATACATTTAACAGAAATCCACGTATCATTTTTCTCTTTCAGAGATAAGAATAATCATGACAAGAAATCTATAGCCATCTCATTCTCATTTCCATTCAAATATCGCTACTGACGAAGATCGTTGTGATATCACCTAATGTTCAACTTTAACCCTGATAACATTTCATGTAATCAAACACAAAGATCAGAAATGTCGAGTTCCAAACTCGATCATCAATGTATCACTTCTGTGATTTTTCTTGCAAACTCTCTGCATAAGCCCAAGATTTTCATTTCAAGCACTCGTAACCACATTTTTCTCTTCTAAAGGATTAGACAATAACTAACTTAAGTCATTTACACTATCTCACACTCAGATCATTCTATGGCAACAGATACATTAACCATCACATTGCCTCATTAACTTAGAACACATCACAATTCATTCAATAACACATTATTGGAAATCAAGAAGTTTTTGTCCAACGTATATCCAACCAGTTCAAAGACTTTGGTCAATAATGTTCTCATTCATTCAAAGCTTTAATAACATGTAATAGACCATTCAACTTTCAAAAGACGAAAGCTTTATCATTCAAAGCGGCTTTAAATTGCGTCGAAGTCTTCTAAGATGTATATAAATATACATTTTTCATTTAGACTACTTGTCTTATACCCAGAAAGAGATAAAATCTTATTCCCAGACATGAATACCTCATTTAATCTTTCAAACAATAATCAATACTGATTGAACAACTAAGTCGATCATAGCCATCAATAAATGACATTTTAAGAGATCCCCTTTTCTAGTCGATAGAACGGTTCAACATGTAATCATTCAAAACTCACTTATCATACTAATCAAAGTCCATTTCAATTGTATTAGCTCAAGAAAATAAGGATGCCTCAATTGAATGCATTAACTTTAATTAATTTACTCGGGGAAAAGAATCCACCATATAAATTGAAATTGCAATTTCACCTTTTATGCCTTTGTTAATATCAGTTCTTTACATGAAGATTTAGAGAAATCCATATACAGGGATTATCATGTTACTATAATCAAGCCAGAAGCACGTTCATGATTGACATAGTCATCATAAGTTGAAGAACACACCTTAGATATGAGTGATAATTGATAATTTACGAAATGAAGATAACAAGAAAACCAGAATAAAGAAATCCAAGATACAGAAATCCAAGATTCCATATCAAAATGAAAGATCTAGAACAAAACTCATAAGAAAAATATGAAAGATCTCAATAATTCCTCAAAGAAAAGAAGACCAGAAGAGTACATCAGTCCAACCTACTGGAATTAGGTGCAACAAGAATATTATACCTTCCCATATATATATATATCAAATAGGACATAGATTAAAAGAAACAGAATTACAACATCATGTGTATCTTCTCATGAAGTCCCAATAGATGAAATGTAATAGAATGCCAGAGGGAAAATAGAGCAGTACAGGTTATATATACTAGTCGGACTATCAATACTTCTATCCATACATCATGATTAGAAAACATTCCCATATAACAAAAATTTTATCAGAAGAGCAATAACCGTGGAAATATTTCTGAGAACCATTAAACATACAGAATACCTCAGAAAAGATTGCCATAATCTGGTATCTTACCTTTCAACATTATTCCTTCAATTATTTCTGCCATCATAAATCTCACATCATGCTTTTCATTGTAGAAGTTCAGTTCTGAAGAAACTCCAGTTAATACATTTCTCAACATCTTACCTTACTCGTCCTGTCTTTACTTATCAATCCAATTTAATCTCTGATCATATTCATAATAATTCTATAGCTGAACCCTTTGGTATCATACTTGTGAGCTTATTCAACTTGATCTCATAAAAATTCTTTACAAAACACCACTCTGGTAAAGGGGGTGGGGTTGTAAGGTCCCTAACTCGTTTCTCATACTTATATACATATAACACTAGTTCATTATCAAAGTAACATTTTCACGAGCATATCATTCACTTCAGGCGAACCATTATTCACGTTCATATGACACGAACTTTCCAGTTATCTTATTTAAACAAACGCACTAATGCATGCATCCTATGAATTTTGAACAGCTTTACTAATCTCATTCATTCAATCAAACAAATCAGGCACATAACATCATGTAAGGGCCAAATAAGCAAGGATAAATATATCACAATCTAAACTTTCATCGTGTACATCATTATATACATATCATTACAATCATACAGATCAAACCAAGCAATTTAACATAGTTACTCAAGCTATACGAGCTTGCCAATCATAATTATTCAAACAAGTATACATGATCATTCATTCTATTAATAAGGTTGGTGAGTTACTCAAATACATACATTCACCCAAGTAAATCAATCATATACATCATAGAACTATCAATTAAGCATAAATAATCTCATTGTAATATATTCCTTTATCTCATTTAAAGATATCATTGAAACTCAACAATATTCAATGTCCAATCAGGGTAATGACATTTTATCCGTATCATGCTATTATGAACTCTTTTATTCGTACCTTTACTAATTTCTATTTACCATTTTCACTTAATCAATTAAGCCAAGTGTATAACATCATATGAGCATCAAACAAGCATGAGTATTCATCGCAACATAAGCTTTTATCTCACATGCTACCACATACATATCATGAACTTTCATCCATACTTTTTTGAGTTCAGGCTCATCATAGTTGTAATTTACTCAAATACATTAGCATCGCATTTAACATGGTCGGTGTAGCTCAGTTGGAGAGTACCTATATCCAAACAAGATGGTTCTCATTCGCGTCGGGATACATCACACTATCACAGATTGGTGGCATGTATATCTAGACTCTCATTCACGCTAGGTTAGTCCGAGAACTGACTGAACCATAGCTTTGATACCACTAAATAAAACACCACTTACCCGTATCCGAGGCCAGGACAGGGTTCAAGGCGTTACCGAACTCAAATATTCACAAACATGCAAAACTGAGTCATAAAATTTTGTTCAAATTTAAAACTTTTCAATTTCTATCTTAAAGTCCCTTATATGGGCCTACTAGGCCTTAAGCATACTTTAAAAGTAGTTAGGGACTAAACTAAAAACTTTGGAAAGTTCGGAGAAAGTTATAATTTTTTTTCATAAAGTAGAGTCACACGCCCATGTGGACAGAGGGACAAGCCCATGTGTTTTCAACACACCTGTGTCCTCAGGCCGTGTAACTCTCTAACTATGACGTCATCATGCAAAATGAACCACACAGCCAAGCCACACGCCCGTGTCCTAGGTCGTGTCCTCCACACGGCTGAGACACATGGCTGTGTCTCTGCTCGTGTGGCCAACATTAAGGCTATTTTCCAAGCCTTTTGTTGTCTTTAATTCTCTCTCATACTTAAACACTTCATAGGCACAAATTATAACATCAATTTAATGGTTATTCATCCTTTAGTAAAATTCAATTAAAGCATTTGTATGTTGTCATACATGTGTTTATCACACATACTCATGTTACACCAAGTTGGGCTTACCAATTCACACTCAATAGTCTTATCATATTGATGACCATTTTTACCAATTAACCATAATATTTACCCAACACTTAATCTCTACTTAATCAACTATGTTTATGCTCATCATTATCTACTTATTACCATGCCACATATTTATTCCATGGCCATGACCACCTCGAATGGTCCTAGGGCATTCATCATGTGCATATGCCATATACTACCCATTCATAGTAAAAAGCATAATCACATCACAAGGTATTAACACATAGCATGGATAAATAGGCTTACAAGCCATAACCATTATAAGCCACATCTCATGGCTATATACAATAAATCAATATATGCCAATACATTTCACTAATCATAATAACATCTATCATAAAAACTAAGTCTTTATATATGCCATTCACTTGTAAAAGCTTATCATATAAATAAGTCGACATTCCAAAATTGATGACTTGATAGTGTGATGCTGCCACCGACGATTTCCAGCCCCGAGCTGACCTGACAACACTAAAGAAATGGAGATAAGGGAGTAATCTTAAAGCTTATTAAGTCCATATGAAAATAATAAGCAATATTCTAACATACTTCTAAAGGTAATACAACCATAATTACACTTTTACTTATATTCTGGTCATGCTGTTTTCTCGAGTCATAGTTATCAATTTATTTATATCTAGAGCTACGGAACTCCAAATTAAGAGCCGATAATTTTCCCTGAAACTACACTCATATATCTTCTTACCATAAAATTTTCAGAATTTTTGGTCTAGCCAATAAATACAGTTTATTCTTTAAAATCTCCCCTGTTTTGCTGCTTGACAGCTTCGATCTTTCTGCAATAAATTTTTTTATCTCTTAGTACGAGATTTGGATAATGTTCCTATCTTATTCTCTTGAAAAATAATCATTAAGGACTTAGTCATATTAATTATAACCCATAATTATTTTTGTACAATTTCTAGTGATTTTCAAAAGTTGAGACAGGGGAACCCAAAATCACTCTGACTCTATCTCATAAAGGTTCAAATATCTCATAATATGAGATTCTTTTGCTTACAACGTTTCCTTTATATGAAACTAGACTCAATAAACTTTAATTCCATATTTAATTCAACCTCTAATAAGATTTCCTCCATTTTTGATGGATTTTCAAAGTTGAACTACTGCTGTTGTCCAAAACTGTTTTAGTGCAATATAATGATCACTATCATAAGATCATTTTCAACTAATCATGAACTCACCATTTCATGGATCTCATACTCGATTATGCAATAGAGCTTAATATGAATGTCGTTAATTCTCAAGGCATACTTAATCATACAAATTAGCCACATAATAATACATGATAATAATGATCTTAGAGGATCTCATCATTACAAGCATTCCAATTCCATTTCTCATATTAATCTCGTTGAATTCCTCAGATTCTCGATGGATATTTCATAGTACACTTATAGCGTACAAACTCATTTATCGTCAATTCATATTAGTGACCTTTTCAATGAGCGCACTCTGGCGAACCTCAACCCTTACGGCGAGATTACTAGTCTAGGCTAAGTCCCCCTTAACTTAAACTCAAAGAGTGTTGTCGGGATTACCAGTCCAGGCTAAATCCCTTACAATGACATACACTCTAATGAACTCATATCTGAATTACCAGTCCAGGCTAAATTCAGTCCTTAATTGGATTACCAGTCTGGGCTAAATCCGTATTGCACGCATATTCTTCGGGAGGCTCGATTACTTAAGGAACACCCGTCCGGGCTAGATCCTTTCTGTACTGAGATCAATGGATTACCCGTTCGAGCAAAATCCTTTTCTGGAACACATGCAAGATCTCATGTCGTGTAAGCAATGATTCATCCATCGGATATCCCTTTTTATTCAACTAGGACATTTAATTATCTTTTCATTTACACTACCCCATTTCATATCTTATCATACAATGATTATGTAAATTATCATACACTCAAAAATTATACAATTTAAGTATATTAAGAGTTTACTTTGGGTTATGCGAACTTACTTGTCATCACCTTTTCCACATTATAATCATCATCCATAATTTTTTCTAATATATTAAATCATACACTATATCCCATAATAATAGAGAATTACAATTCAAGCATGATATTGCATTATTATTACCATACGAACTTACCTCGGGTTCGAGTACGACTATTTATTTCGGATTAGTGCTTAACCTCGTTCAACCTCGTTCTAAGCCCAAATCTTGTTTTCTTGATCTAACATTACAAATATAACTTATTTATTACTCACATTATTCAAATGGGTCCATAAATCATACTTTTGCAAATTAACATTTTACCCTTAAACTTTCACATATTTACACTTTGGTCCCTAGGCTCGTAAAATGAAATGTGCTCGATTTTCTTGTACGTTAAGCCTAGCCAAACCTTTATTGCTCTTATAACAGCCCACATTTCTCTTTTATTCGTATGATTACTACCCAATTTATAACTTTTACATTTTAGTCCTTTTTATGCATTTTCATATAAAATCACTTAGTAAAAATTGCTAAACTTGCTTTAATCTTTCATATTCTTCCATTAATCTTCAAAATACTAACATTTCATGCATGGGTCAATTTTTTTAAACATGAACCCTAGCTTAAAATATGGGTAGAAATGACTAGATCATGTTACAAGGATTTGAAAAATGCAAAGAACATTAAAAATGGAGCTCGAGATACCTACTATTGAGCTTGAAAGCTTGAAAACCCTAACCATGGCTTCCTCCTTGCTACATTCGGCCAAGCAAGTAGATGGACAAGGGTTTTTTGCTTTTATTTTGTCTTTTAGTCCATTTAATTACCAATTTATCAAAATGCCATTTTTACTAATCTTTAAAATGTTACCCTTCCATGTTCATTTTTGTCCAAAAAATTATCCAATGGTCTAATTACCATTTAAGGACCTCCAATTTAAAATTTCATAACAATTAGACACTTCAAACATATAGAACTCAACTTTTGCACTTTTTACAATTTAGTCCTTTTGACTAAATTGAGTGCTCAAACGGCAAAATTTTCAAACGAGATTTTCATGAAATCATTCCGTGAAATTGTAGACCATAAAAATATAATAAAAATAAAATTTCTTACATTAGATTTGTGGTCCTGAAACCACTGTTCTGACTATGCCCTAATTCGAGATGTTATAAAATCAGCCCTTATTTTAAATTTAAAGATCTTTTCAACTTTATTTTAAAAAATTATTTTAATTTTCTTAAAGCCATAGACAAAAACAATTTTGATTACCATGCTTATGAAATTCCCCAGCACTCTAAAGCTAAAGTCCCTAAAATACCCCTAAAACTCTTAGGCTTAATTTTGGGGTGTTACATAGCTTGTGGTTAGCATCTTGTATGCCTCATGCCTTGTAATTATAGGTACATAAGTCTACATAATGGCAAATGTAATGGCAAATGTTGATTATGTTGTGTTGAATTATGGTAACATGAAAGACAAAAAGGAATTGGCATATTAGCAAGTGCGCAGTTGGAATGTTTTGTTTGAATAATGTCTATAACTTGTAAAGCTTTATGCAATCTGTATGTTTGTGGTACCAATTGTGGAATATTGGTTGGATGAATATTTAGACATGTTTTGGAATGTTTTTGTATAGGTTTAAATGGCCTTAAATGCGCCATTTGAGCCTTTGGTTTGTCTTGACACAGAATGAGCACTTAATGGTATATTTTGTACCACACGGCCGTGTGTCTACTAGATAATAGAAAGAATTAAGAGCACAAAATTCTCGTTTGTCACACGGGCTAGCTACACGCCTGTGTGACCACTGTAGATTTGGTTATTTAATTTTCACACGGCCTCAAATTATTACATGGCCCAACCATAGGGTCGTGTGAATTTTGATGAAATTTTGTAATTTGACCTACACAGCTTCAAAGAGTTACAAGGCTTGGACACGTAGCCTTGTAACCCTTGTTTTACATTATTATATTTATCTTTTGAAAACATTACAATTTCATCCTTATTTGTTTCCAAGTCAATTTTAGAGATTTCATAAGCTTGACTTAAACTCGTTTTTGTTTGTTATGCATGATATTTGTAACAATTACATGTTAGTTGGTATTATTGAATTTAGTTTTACATGCAAATGTTCTATTAAATATTGTAGCATCTAATTGTTTAGGTCTAGTGACCGGACCATGTGAGAGGTATTACACTACAACTAACACTATCATAGATCCTGTTACTTGCCATATTTGAAGTTGGCCATTTTTGTAACAAAATATTTGGCCTTTAAATGGTGTTGACGTTGTGGAAGTATGAAAGCTTGTCTATAAAGATCAATCCATTTGAAGCAACTTATCTTAAAGATTATATTGGACCAGATCAAGCAATCATATCATTGCATTATGAAGACTGGATTGGGATAACATTGAAGACATATCTCCAGCAGTCTACTTTACACTAGTCTTTATTATTATATTATATCTTGATATTTTAATAAGGTATTTGATTGTAATTGATCACTATGTTAGCAAGTCATGAAACTCTTATATATTTGAGAGACTTGTTTTCATTTTGTAGTAAGTAATAAGAGCACTTATCTTTTCATAGTGGAACATATTTTGAAACTTCATTGACAAGTTTTGTTTACTGCTTAAGTTTTTAAAGGAAGAATTTAAAGCTGAGTAATATATATCTTTTGGTACCAAACTGAGGTTCTTATACCAAGGTGTAATAGAACTTGAATCATTTGTTGTATTAAGATTAAGGATGGTGGATTTACTCATTGAGCTACACTTTATAGACATAGGGAAAAATTGAAATGCGTAAATGAGTCTATGTGTCTTGTTTTTTTTTTTTTGTGTGTGTGTGTGTCCATCACAATGCATCTTTAGGGGCCACTGCAACCATCACTTTGATTCAAGCACTTTGTTTTATAAGCAATTAAAAACTATTAGTTTAAACAATTAGTATCAAAACCTCCAACTTAACATAATAGTGGTGTTTCCTAGTGTTAATCCAAGTTGAGTGATCTCATACCTAAATTTTTTTAATGGGTGCTTGAAATGGATGCAGAAAAAGGAGAATCATCAAAATTTATCACATATACAAACCACTGCTCCTTTCAAGTTGTTACACATGTGTTTCATTAGACCTATGCAAATCGAGAGCATTGCAGGAAAACACTATGTCTTGGTGTGTGTAGACAACTTCTCAAGATACACATAGGTGAGGTTTCTTAAAGAAAAGTTTGACACATTTGAAGAACTTAGAAAACTACACAAGATACTTATGAATGAAGAGGGCAGATCATTGGGATGATCAACAAAATTAGAAGTGATCATGGACGTGAATTCGAAAAAAAATGACTTCATCAATTTCTATATTGAAGAAAGGATCAAACAAGAGTTTTCTACTACCAAGACACCATAACATAATGGAGTTGTGGAATGCAAGAACCACACTATACAAGAGATGACACGAGTGATGTTCAAAAGAAAATGAGTTGTTAATAGTTTTTGGGTTGAGGTAGTGAAAACTACAACCCATGTGATCAACATGGTTCTTATCAAACCAAATACTCATAAGATACCATACGAGATTTGGTAAGGGATGAAGTCAAATGTCAAGTATTTTCATGTGTTTGAAAATATCTGCTACATCTTGAAGAAAATATCTGATACATCTTGAAGGATCCAAAATATCATGGCAAGTTCGATTCAAAGAATAATGAAGTGGTATTTCTAGGACAGTCACATAATAAAATAGCCTTTTGAGTGTATAATAGAAGAACTCAAAAGGTTAAAATTCCGTCAATGTGGTGGTGAGTGATTATGGAGCAAGAGAATACAGAAAAGATGAAGATATTGAGGAGCCAATCATAATGGCTACTAAAATGACCACTACTTTTGGCATTGAGAGTGTTCCTAATAAACATGTTACTATAACACATGAAGCTAAAATTGTTGATCTTGTAGATGATCAAAATAAAGATGTTGAACTACCTCAACACTCTTCCAAGTTCAGAACGAATCATTTAGTTATTGACATCATTGGACTTATCAATAATGGGGTTTGAACTAGAGGATAACCATTGCAAAACTATCGAGATATAGTTAAACTTTTCTACTATACTTCTCATTAAGTCTAAATGTGTTGAAGATGCATTAAAGGATGCAAATATGATTCAAGCTATGTAAGAATAGCTTCAATAATTTGAAACAAATGAAAATTGTGAAGTTGTGCCAAAGCCTACTTATTGCAACATAATTGGCACAAAGTGAGTTTTCAAGAATAAAATTGATGAGCATAGGCAAATTGTTAGAAACACAATAAGACATCAAAATGAAACTTAGAGAGACACTCAAGTTGAAGGGATAGATTCCAAACAGTCTTTTGCACATGTTAGAAGACTTAAAGACATCAGTATGCTACTTATTGTGACCATTTTTCTTAACATCAAGTTGTACAATGTGGATGTTAAGAGTGTCTTTCTCAATGGTTTTCTGAATGATGTATTTATGACTCAACCAAAAGAATTTGAAGACCCCAATTATCCAAACTAAGAAAAACTTTGTATGGTATTAAACAAGCCCCTCAAGCTTGGTATAAGAGGTTATGTTTCACTCTAATTGGTCATGGGTTTTAAAGAAGGTTTGTTGACAAGACATTATTAATTAAAAGACACAAACATACAACAACTCCAACTCAAATTTATGTTTATAACATAATATTTTATGCTACTTTAGTTTGAGAAAAAGGCAATTTTGTGAAGATGATACAGAGTGAATGTAACACCCCTCTCGCCCGTATCCAACGCCAGGACAAGGCTCGAGGCGTTACCGGACTTAAACATTCACAAACATACAAAATCGGGTCACCAAATTTTGCCCAAAATTAAAAATTTTCAAACACATGCATACCGTCCCTTATACAGGCCTTCGAGGCCTAAAACATACATTGGGGTGGTTCGGGAAAAAACTGAAAACATTCGATAAACTTTGGGCAACTTAACAATTTTCTAGCTTTGGAGAGTCACACGCCGTGTGGGTGGGGCTGTGTGGTCACACACGCCCGTGTGGCTTGGGACACGCCCGTCTCCTTAGCCCGTGTAACTCTCTGTTTATGACATCAGCAACTGTTTTAGGGCACACGGCCAAGGCACACGCCCGTGGCCAGAGGCCGTGTCCTCTACACGGCTGAGACACACAGCCGTGTCTATACCCGTGTGGTCAAGACTTAGGCTAATTTCTAAGCCTTTTTGTCATCTTTACATGCGTACACATACACATTTTTAATGGCATTCATCATTAGCTCGTTATTATGCATTAGTTCCACCTACTCATGATAAACTAGTCTAGCTACATCACAAAACATTAACACATATCATGGATAAATAGGCTTACAAGTTAAAATCATTATGAGCCACATCTCATGGTTATAATCAACAAATCAATATAAGCCAATACCTTTGTCTAATCACAAAAATAATCATCATAGAAAAACTGAGTCCCTATACATGCCACTTATAAGAAAACATTTAACATACACATGCCAATACTCCAAGCATAATTGCTCGATAGTGTGATGCTGCCTCCGACGATCTCCAACCCCGAGCTGACCTGACAAAACTAAAAGAAATGAAAAGGAGGGAGTAAGCTTTACGCTTACTAAGCTCGCATGAAAATAATAAGCAATGCGATAACATGATATTTTCATATTCTTTTTATTTATTCAAATTCCAGCTAAGTTGTTTTCACAAGTTATAGTCATCAAATTATTTATATCTGGAGCTATGAAACTTAAAATTAAGATCTTTTAATTTTCCTAGAAACTAGACTCATATCCCTTCTTACCATAAAATTTTCAAAATTTTTGGTCTAGCCAATAAGTACATTTTATTCTTTAAACTCTCCATTGTTTTGTTGTCTGACAACTTCGACCTCTATCTACTAAAAATCAAATATCTCATAGTACGAGACTCGGATAATGTTCCTGTCTCTTTCTCTTGAGAATAGACTCATTAAAAATTTCATTCATATGAATTCTAACTCATAATTATTATTTTACAATTTCTAGTGATTTTTCAAATTTGAGATAGGGGAGTCTAGAATCACTCCTACTCTGCCTCATAAGAGTTCATATATCTCATAATATAAAATTCTTTTGCTTACACCGTTTCTTTTATGTGAAACTAGACTCATTAAGCTTTAATTTCATGTTTTATTAAGCTTCTAACTCAAATTCCACTATTTTTAGTGGATTTTCAAATTCAGACCAATGCTACCTTCCAAATCTATTTTGGTACAGTATAATGATCACTATCATAAGATCATTTCCAACTATCATGAACTTACCATTTCATGGATCCCTTACTCATTTTTCACAATGAAGCTCAATATAAAAGTTATTATTTCTCATGGACATACTTAGCCATACATTCCAAGTATAGGATAATTCCTTATCACATGCACTCAATCTTCAAATTAGTCTCATGACAATGTACCATGTAAATTTATCTTAGAAGAGCTCATCATTCAATATTTCCTTTTGTACATATATCTCATATTAATCTCGTTGAGTTTTTAGGAAATCTCGATGGATTATCCATTTACCGTCAATTTATAAGGATGATCATTTTAGGTATGCACTCCCGAGAACCTCACATTTTAAGGCGGGAATACCAGTCCAGGCTAAATCCCCCGTATCATAAACTCATATGGTGATGTCGGGATTACCAATCCAAGCTAAATTCCTTATAGCGACAAACACCTTTACTAAATTTGGATCTGAATTGCCAGTCCAGGCTAAATTCAAGCCCTAATCAGATTACTCGTTTAGGTTAAATCCTCAATGCACACATGTTCTTCGGGAGGCTTGATCACTCAAGGAACACCCGTCAGGGATAGATCCTTTCTATATTTGAGATCAACGGATTACCCGTCCAAGCTAAATCCTTTCTGCAACACATATAGGATCTCAAAATCTCATGCAACAGGGCTCATCCATCGAACTTTCTTTCCAACCTCAACCGGGACATTTTTCAACATGTCATTGTTAAGAATGCGTTTCATGTATTTTCATGTCATCATCAAATACAATTATCATACATTCTTAAATCATACAATTTGGCATATTATGAGTTTACTTTAAGCTATCTGAACTTAATTGTCAAAATATCGTTAGGTACAACAGTGTAGCAACTCATACAACTCATGTAATATTAATTTAACATTCAATTCAGGTAACAATAATTTGCCATTCGATTTCACATAACACAACAAACATCACATTTTCCATATCATACACACCATCCATCAACTTCTCCTAAACATATTGAATCATACAATTTATTCCATATCAATAGAGAATTACAATTCAAGCATGGTATTGCATTATTATTAACACAAGAACTTACATCGATCCAGAAACGGCAATTTACCATTTTAGTCCATAACCTTGTATTTTCCCGATTTAAGCCCGAATCTCGATTTCCTTGATCTATAATATCACATTTAGCCTAATAATTAGTCACAATATTCATATGGGTCTAAAAATCATATTTTTACAAATTTCCATTTTGACCCCTAAACTTTTGCATATTTGTACTTTTTCCCCAATGCTCGTAAAATGATTTTTATTCAATTTCCTTACATTTTAAGCCTAGATGAATCATTTTCATAACTATGACAGCCCCCAATTTCCACTAAATCACCCTTTTATGACCAATTTTACAACTTTTACAAAACGGTCCTTTCGGACGTTTTCATCGAAAACCGTTTAGTAAAAGTTGTTTATTTAACACCCAACACTCGTTTTCTACCATTAGACATCAAAATACAAGCACGTCACTCATGGTTAAATTTTTAAACATAAACCCTAGCTCAAATAAATGGTAGAAATAGCTAGAACATGTTACCGGGGCTTCAAAAATGGAAAGAACATTAAAAACGGGGCTCGGGATCACTTACAAATGAGCTTGGAAGCTTGAACCAAACCCTAGCCATGGCTTCCATGGGGTTTTCAAACTGGTACATGGAGAAGATGACCAAATTTTGGCTATTTTGGCTTTTTAATTCTTTTAATTATTAGTTTACCAAAATGCCCCTAACTTAAAAATATTTTATTACACCCATTTCATGTCTATTTTTGTCCAAAAATTAACTAATGGTCTAATTACCATTTAAGGACCTCCCATCTAAAATTTCGTAACAATTAGACACCTCTAACATGTAGAACTCAACTTTTTCACTTTTTACAATTTAGTCCTTTTGACCAAATTGAGTGCCCAAACGTCGAAATTTTCGAATGAAATTTCCATGAAATCATTTCATGAAATTATAGACCATAAAAATATAATAAAAATAAATTTTATCATGTCGAATTTGTGGTCCCAAAACCACTGTTCCGACTAGGCCCTAATTCAGGATGTTATAGTGAATTTGAGATGAGTATGGTTGGTGAATTGTTACACTTTCTTGTATTCTAGATTAAGCAATTGGAGGATGCTACATGTCTTACAAGAAAAGTATGTTAATAATTTAGTGAAGAAGTTTTGTCTAAAAAATGCTAAACTAGCCAAAACACCCATGTCAATAAGTAAGAAGATAAGTCTAGATATAATGAGAGTGCCCATCATAGATTCCACTTACAGAAGCATGATTGGAAGTCTATTATATATCTGACTACAAGTCGACCAGATTTGGGCTTCAATATCGGTGTTTATATCAGATACCAATAAAATCTCAAAGAATCACTTGTAAAAGTAATCAAAAGGATCATCAGGTATGTGCATGGAATAGTTGATTTGGGAACTTAGGTTTCTAAATATAGTACTTTGAGCTCGTAGGATCTATGATGTTGATTGGGCTAGAAACATTAATTATCATAAGAGTACATTTGGATGTTTCTACTTGCTATCAAACCTTGCGTCATATTACAAAAAGAAACAATCCTCCATTTCACTTTCAATAGCAAAGGTAGAGTACATAATTACTAAGAGTTATTAAGTTCACTTTCATTTGATGAAGTAAATGATGAAGGATTTCGGATTAACATTACCAGTGGACACTTTATATAGTGATAGCATGAGTTCTATCAATATTACCAAGAATTCAGTGATGCACTCGAGAACTATGCACATTGGCAGCAGGTATCATTTCATTCAAGAATTGATTGAGAATGCTACAGTTGAGCTAAATTTTATGCCTACATAAAGTCAACTAGCTAACTTGTTTATAAAGGCATTAGACTCAGCTAGGTTTGAAATATTGAGGAATTCAGTTGGAGTGTGTAAAGCTTGAAGACTCGGTAGTTGAATGATGGCATCCAAATGCCCACACTTAATGTCGTTTTGATTAATTTCAGTATTTGAAAATTTGGGGACAAAATATTTTTATTTTTTAGGGTAAATTTTCAACAGTTTCTCTCTCCATATATTAGAGGGAAATTTATTAAAAGGGTTGGTTACTCCTTTAGGTATAAATACCCATGCTCTATTAACACTTCGTACAATTACTTCAAGTAACCCTAAAATAGAAAACCCTTGCAGAATAGTTTCTTTATTGATTTCTTTCTTACAAAGCTTTAGACTTCCCTAAGAACTTTTTTTAATTCTGACAATGGCTCATGTTAAGATCATTTCCCAAGAATAATATGATAAATCTCAACAAAAGAGGCAAACAATGTAAGGCAAATCCTTTAGTTCTCAAATTAAAGAATAGGTGATACACATAGTGGCAGTTGTAATGGCCACTATTATGAGCACAATGGAGAAGGTTGTTTCCTATAAAGCCTCTACTACTCTCGTCCCTTACACCTCCTCAGAGAAGTTTGTCCTTGGAATGGCTACTGAAGCAATGGGAGAAATTTCATCAAAGGCCATGGATATTTGGATTACAGAGGTTCAACCTTCTAAATAAATTTAGCAAATAGTTGTTGAAACTTATACTTACTAAGCAATCCACTTATGTCTAAGCACATTTATATGCCTGAAGAGAAGATTAATGCCCTAGTCCAAGCCATCACCATATAAGGCAATTTTTTTCAACTATTGATGAAACCTTGGTTGGTGTTGCCACCAATATATATTCCATTACATCTGAAAGTCATGTTGATATATGTTCCTTTACCAATAATATTGTGGAGCTTGAAATTTTATTTAAGAAAGTTAAAAATGATACAATACAAGATATAGATTCCTCAAAAAATCCTAATCCGAATATCTCTTTGAATGATGTTGAACCTAATGTATTTGAAGAGGAGGATATAGATTCCTCAGAAAATCCTAATCCCAATATCCCTTTGAATGATGTTGAACCTGATGTATTTGAAGAAGAGGTTTAAGACACAGTAATTACACTTGGAATGCCCACTACCATAAGCACTATTGGGAAGAGAGAAGAAGAACACGCTCTATTATTGCTAAGGAAATTGAGGCTCCCACCTTAACCAAGAAGACTGGAAATGGGAAGACTTCCATCAAACCTAGAGCCTTTACAAGGCTAAGGATGGAAGTTGTAGAAATTTCATCTAATTTTTCGATAAATCAAAGATTGAAACTCATCAATTTTTTTATGAAGATGTACCCTTGAATGAGGTATTTGGAGGTAAATCAAGAATCAAGCATTAAAATGTTCCCATGGTTGTTCAACAAAGGAACAAGAGGATGAAGCAAGTTGGTATATTGGCAGTGATTGCCTTGTACAATGATTTGCTCACTCACCTCAAATAATGATACATTGGCAACTCTTTCAAACAAAAAGGGGGAGTAGTAGGAAGTTGGAGAACCTAGAAGGAAGCTAAAGGTGTTGATGTTGTGATGATGATTTTTCTTTGTTCTAATTGATTTCTTTTTACTTTGCTAAAGGGAGTTATATTTTGATTTTTACTTTGTTGTTACAGACCTTTTAGTTGTTCTCTTTTTCAAGTTCTGTAATAATTGAACCTTGAGAATTTTATTTTTGATTGAAAGGTTTACTTTGTTACGCATACTTTTATCCTCATCTTACATAGATATAATTATAGTATTTTAATTGTTGATGCAATTAGTCATAAAGGCATTGATAGTTAAATTTCTTGATTATGTGTTAAGATAAGTTTGGTGGATTACGGGGGTTGTGCGTTAAGTTTCCTCACTTGATTGGTTGTCTTCAAAAGATTGCCAAAGGGGAAGATTGTTTTTGCAAGATTTTTAAAGTGGTTGTCAAAATACCAACGGTAATGGCCGTTATGACTAATAATGTAATAGACTCAGTTAATTGTCATATTTGACGTTGGCAATTTTTGAAACAAAATATTTAGGCTTTTAATATTATTATATTATATGTTGCTAATTTAGTTACTATTTAATATGGATTGGATTGTACTTGATCCCTAATATGTTAGCAAGTCTCAAAACTCTTATATATTTGAGAGACTTGTATAGGTTTTGTACTAAGTATTGAGAACACTTATCTATTCATAGCGGAACATATTTTGAGAGTGCATTTGTGAGAGTAAACAAGTTTTGTTTACTACCTAAGTTCTTGGGGGGAAATTTAGAAGTGAGTGATCTAGATCTTTTGGTAAAAAAGTGAAGTTCTTATACCAGGGTGTGATAGAACTTAAATCACTTGTTGTATTAAGATTAAAGATAGTGGATTTACTCAATGAGTCAAGATTCGCAGACATAGGGAAATTGAACTGCATAAAAAATTTTGTGCGCCTTGTTTTTGTTGTGTTCATTACAGTGCCATCTTCAGTAGCCACTGCAACTGTAACACCCCTCACCCGTGTCCGACGCTGGGACAGGGTTCAAGGTGTTACCTTTCTTGACTCAACCAACTATACAAAACTGGGCCATAAAAAAAATTTCAAATAATTTAAAAACTTCTCTTTTCACATGCAATCTATCTCATATATGGACTTACGGGGCCCAAATCATACATCCGGGGTGGTTCAGAACCCAACTAAGAACTCATGAAAAACTTAGAAAAGTTTCATGCATCAAGACTCCACACACCCGTGTGGATATAGAACACACGGCCGTGTGCTAGGGACACGCCCATATCTTGAACCCGTGTCTGAAAACCTGGGCATTTTGCCAAAACTACATGGCCCAAGCACACACCCGTGTCCTATAACCATGTCCTTCACACGGCTGAGACACACGGCCGTGTCTCTTGCTTGTGTACTACTAGCATGCATACTGACTTTATGGCACGGCCTGGGCACATGCCCGTGTGGCTTGCCCGTGTACTAAAATAACTTTAAAGTTTTAAGTGCAGGGGACACACGGCCACTACACACACCCATGGGCGTGAGCCGTGTGTCGCACACGGCCTAGACACACGCCCGTGTGTCTTACCCGTGTGGACAAACTAGGCTATTTTTGTCACCCATTTTGCACAACCTACACAAGATCATTTCAATATACAAATTTCATCATAATGGACACTAATTCATGCATAGAAAGAACATTGTATACATTCATGAAAGTGAATAATAGCCATTATTCCAAGCTTGATACAAAATGAAAGGCATTTGACTTGAGCCAAAATACATGAATAATTCCCTTAATCCAACATCCTAGTCTAGCCCTATACATGCCACCTTCAAAAATATAAATCAAGCTATACCGAGTATTGCGGTTGATAGTGTGATTGATATATCTGACTTTAAGGGATCCTTAAGCTAGCTTGGTGACACTGAAAGAAAAAGAAAAGGAAAGCGATTAAGCATAAAGCTTATTAAGTTGCATATAAATAACTATACAATAATCTCACCATTTACCATCATGCTTATAGCTCAAAGGTAAACATAATTTAAATTACTCATTATCATCTACTTGAGTCTCATTTTCTAAATTTAAGCTCGTTACTCATGCTTATCATATAGGTACCTATAACACTCACAACATGATCATCCTTTCTTTATCAAAATTGAACTATAACTTTCACCATTGAACCGTTGGAATACTACTAGATATTCCATGAACCTTCAACATGGGATATATTGCTGATGCCATGTCCTAGACATGGTCTTACACTGGCTCTCACATATGCGTGCTGATGCATGTCCCATACATGTCTTACACTAGCACAACTCCTAGCCGATGCGTGTCCCAGACACGTCTTACACTGGCTATCTCTGTCGAGGCCGGTGCATGTCCCAGACATGTCTTACTCTAGCGCTCATCTCTATGCCGATGCCATATCCCAGACATCGTCTTACACTGGCTCTCATAATGTGGCTGAAGCATGTCCAAGACATGTCTTACACTGGCGCACAAATCACCCAATGTCTTGGCACAAATATCCAGTTCATATCCTGAGATTTCAACGGGATATTTCTACTATCTCAATATTACAAAGCATTCTCAATTTATAACTTAACAACTCGTACAATATCAATTCAATGACGATATGAATACAAGTATTAACATTGTAGTTGTATTATTTACATACAACTTACCTCGGTTTACAAAAAGTACTTGACTAGTCGGCTTATTCGGATTGCTTGGCATTTCCCCGGTCTAGGCTCGGTTTTGGTAAATCTTGATCTATAATAATAATATACATCCATTTAGACAATTATGCATTCATAAATTCACAACTTTGGTAAAATGACCATTTTACCCCTATGCCCGAAAATTGATTTTTATCAAATTTCCTCGTATTTCAAGCCTATCTAAACACTTTTTTACTACTATGGAAATCTAAAATTCTCACTATTTCACACACTAACCACCTATTTTGTAACTTATGCAAAATAGTCCTTTTTGGTGTTTTCATGCTAACACCTTTCACAAAAGTTGTTTATAACACAACTAGGACTCATATTCTTCCATAAAAATTCAGCATATATCACAAGTACATCCATGGAAAAATCCTAAACTCTTGACCGTTTTGTAAGATATCACCCTCATTTGAAAGCTCATGCTTCAAGGGTCTCAAAAATATAAAAATCTTCAAGAAAAAGCATTAAAATCACTTACTTTCAAGGAAGTTTCTTTGCTGAAAGTTCAAAGCTTCAAAACCCTTTTCTTTTCTGGTATTTTCAGTCAAATAAGAAGGAAGAAAATGAAAAAGTTGAAGCTAATTCCTTAGGGTACCATTTTATCACCTAATATGACATCACCTTACCAAATACATTGACCATTTCAAATTTGTTGTCCCATGGCCTCCCAAGCCATATTTAGGGGTCTAATTTCACTTTAAGGGCTCCCAATTTTAATACTCTAGCTATTATACACATTTGGGTACTAAAATGCAACTTTTGTCTTTTATGTGATTTAGTCCTTTATCGCAATCGAGCTTGAAAACATTAAAATTAACTCACCAAATTTTTCATGCACTAATATAATAGTACCAATACCTCATAAAAATAATAAAAATAATTTTTCTATCTTCAGATTTGTGGTCCCAAGACCACTGTTCTGACTAGGCCCTAAGTCGGGTTATTACAGCAACCACTGCTTCTATTCAAGCACTTTGCTTTGTAATCAATTAGTTTTTTTTTTCCATTTTAATAAGCACATTACTGGGTATGTTATATTACCTATTTTTTTTATTTTTCTAGAATGTAACATTTTGTTTTTTGGTTGATGAAATATAAGATTATCTAAAAGTACATTTTACTAAATTATCCTTGTTATAGAATTTCTTTTTTCTTAAATAGTTTAGTTCCTTCAACATTAATTAGAAGATATTTGTATGAAATTTCATATAGCGGAATCCAAAACTTTATATTCTCATTTTTGTTACAAAAACCTAATTCTTACATTTAACATAGTAATATATAATTAATATATTAAGTTTTACAAACCTTATCTTATTATTTGAAAACACAAATCCCAATTTATTTTATTTTATTACTATGTATTATTTCATTTTTATTAAAAATTATTTTAAATTTGGTTAATATATAATTTTATATTTAATATGATAACTAATAAACTTATACTTTTTACTAATTTATTAATTTAAAATATTATATTATAATAATATTAAATGCATACATAATATAATTACTTAATATATAAAAATGTCATAAAGTGAAGAAATAAAATTGATCAAAATGATAAAAAAAAAGGGGTAAAAATGCCATAAAATTGTGATTACCCCTAGAATTTTACATTACCTTAGAGGGCATCAATATTGGGATTACCTCTTATACGAGTTTAAGTAGTACTCTTTATGTTTAACTTAGTTTAAGATTTTATTATTTAAATTAATTTTATATTTAAATATTATAAGTATAATGTTAACAAAACTCCTTAATTATATATGGTTAGGATAACTTATTTAAAAGTTTTATTTTCATTAGGAGTTTAAAATTTGGTTTTTAATTAGTTCGTTAACTGGTTTATGTAAGTTAGAACTAAATAGATCTTTGGCCTATAAATACTTCGTTTGGCCAACCATTGTAAAGGATGGAAATTTGAGTTTAACGAACATGGTAATGAGCCTTTTTTTCTAGAGGTGCATTATTCCCCTTGTTTATTTCCCCATTATCATTGTTACTAGGTCTAAGTTAAATAGAGTTGTGATCATTCGATTATCATTGTTTCGGGTCATAAGTTTATTAGAGGTGGCATGGTACAAAACTATTTTATTATAATTGTTGTTAGTCACAATTTTTTTTTAGGTAAAACTTTAATCATTCAAAAGAGGAAACATTACAAACATAAGAATGTACCTTAGAAGTTGTTCCCAAAACAAAGGAGATTGTTGACAAAAACAATTATGAAAAAAATGTTCAAAGAACATAATAATTGTAACATCCCGAATTAGGGTCTAATCAGAATAGTGGTTTTGAGACCAAAAATCTAAAATGAAAATAATTATTTTATGATTATTTTGAGGTTTATGCAGTGTTTTCATGATTGTGTGAAAATTTCATGAAAAAATTTTATGTGTAAGGTGTCCAATTTGGCTTTTAGGACTAAATTGAATAAGATGCAAAATAGGAGTTCTAGAAGCTTTAAGTATGAAATTTTCCATGGATTATTAATTAGAAGGTCTTAAATAGCAAATTGACCAATTTCTATATTTTTGGACAAAAATGGGCATGAATAGGAAAAATTAGAAAGGCATTAAGGACATTTTGGTCATTTTGTAAATAAATAAATTAAAAGGGAAAATAAAGCCAAAATCTATTCATCTTTTCCATGCTTGTGCCGAATTTGAAGAGTCACCATAGCTAGGGTTTCTTCAACTTTTCAAGCTTGAAAGTAAGTCGATCCTAGCCCCGTTTTTATTGTTCTTTACATTTTTAAAATCCTTGAAGCGTGATTTAGCCATTTCTACCCTTTACTTGAACTAGGATTTATGTTCAAAAATTTACCCATGTGTTTCATGCATGTATTTTGATGATTAATGGAGGAATATGGAAGTTTGGTGCTAGATGAACATCTTTTTCTAAGTGATTTTTCATGAAAACACCTAAAAGGACTTGTTTGTAAAACATGTAAAAATAGGTGTTAAAAATGTGATTTGATGAAAAATGTGGGCTGTTATAAGAGAGAATATGAATCTACTAGGCTTGGGTAATAATTAAATTGGACACATTTCATTTTACGAGTTTAGGGGCAAAAGTGTAAATATGTGAAAGTTTAGGGGCAAAATTGTAATTTTACCAAAGTATGATTTATGGACTGATCTGAACAACTTGATAATTAAATAAGTGAAATTTTCTATTATAGATTAAGAAAAACGAAGTCCAGACCTAAACCGAGGAATGAACAAGGTTGTAGACTAAATCGAATAGTTAGCTACGTTTTTGTATCGAGGTAAGTTTGTGTGTAATTGATACAACATTTTATTATGTATTTAACAATTAATGTTACATGAATTGTATATTTGTATTTGTGAATATTATTGATGTTGTTCGACAAAGATTAGTGGTGATGGAAGCCGGTTGAACCTTAGGAATACTTAAGGTACAAATATCATGACATTTGGGTTGACGAGATCCTGTATAAGACGATATCTGAGATATGGCACCGGCATCGGTATATGTTATCATGTAAGACCATAACTGGGATATGGCCTTGATATGAGATTTCGTGTAAGAACACGTTTCGGACATGGCATCGAAATGAGATTTCATATAAGACCATATCTGGGATATGGCATCGATGTGAAATCCCAAGTAAGACCACATCTGGGACATGGCATTGGTATCTTATTGTGTGTATGAAAATCCCGAGTATCCTTAGTATTCCAAGTGGTTCAACAGGTAGTCTAAGGATATTTCAAAGAAATGATGAGGTATGATCATGTTGAAAGGGTACAGGTATGTACGCCAAGCTCGTGGTTATTGAGATTACGAAATGATAAAACTTCGGTAAGATGAGAATAAAGGAATTATGATCTTGAGTTCTATTGAACATTATGTAAATTGAATGAGATAGGATATGACTACAATGATTATTGAGAATGAGATTAATTAAGCTATGTATGTGTATGATAATGTATATTTTTATTGCTTATTATTTACATGCAAGCTTACTAAGCTTTATGCTTACTCCCTTTCTTTTCCATTTTCTTATAGTGTCACCAAGCTAGCTCAGAGATCGAAGGACGTCGGAGCTCGATTTACATTATCAACTTAATCTTTTGGGTATAGTGAATTTAAGTATTTTGAGTATGGCATGTATAGGGACTTGGTCTTTTTGTTATATGTCATATTGATTTACCCAAATGTGTTGGCTTATGGTGATATTTGGTTCATTTTGTATAAGGCCATGTGAGGTGGCTCATAATGAATATTAGGTTGTAAACCAATTCATTTATACATGTATGTGCCAATGCCATTATGATGTGGCTCATGGTTATTGATGGTTGAATGATGATGGTAGTTTGGTGTGTGAGTAAGTAACTATGATAATGCATACATGCAATCTAGGAAATATTGTTTATTTGTATACGTGTGTTGGTAAAAATGGTTTTTCCATGATATAGAGTCTTAATCAAGTACAATATGATGAGAATTTGTCATGCATGAGCTATGTTTATGAAGGTTTAAGTACATGAAATTATGTCATGTGATGTGCCATTGAAGTCATGTTTGTGTATGTGCAATTAAGGGTGGTAATTGGCTTGGAAAATAGCCTTAAAAATTGTCCACACGGGTAGACACATAGGCATATGTCTAGGTCGTGTGTGACACACGGTCTGCCCCATGGACATGTGGTCTGCCCGTGTGTCCCCTACACCCAAATTAATGCAAAACAGAATGCCCAGAAGTAAACACACAGGTAGAGACACGGTTGTATGTCTTAGCCGTGTGGAGCACACGACCTTGCGACATGATCGTATGCCCTGGCCATGTGAAGTCTGCACTTAATTTTGAGAATTTAATTCGCACACGGGCGTGTGACTCTCCAAAACATGAAAATTTTTTAAGTGTTGTAAAAGTTCTAAAAGTTCTGGGTTTAGTCCCTAATCACTTTTGATGTATGTTTTGGGCCTCGTAGGCCCATAATAGAGATGATATGAATATAAATGAAAAGTTTTAAATTTGGATAGAAATTCATGCCTCGGTTTTGTACGAATGCAAGTGTTTAAGTCTGAAAATACCTCATACTCTATTCCGGCGTCGAATACGGGTAAGGGGTGTTACATTTAGTGGTATCAAAGCTATGGTTTAGTCGGTTCTCAGACTACGCAGCATGTGTTTGAGTCTAGCTATACATGTCATACATATATTATGATAGTGTGATGACTCCTGATGATTTTAAATTCTGTTTTCATATAGTAAAAGGATCCCAGTCGAGCTATGCCTGATGACGTAGAAAGTAACGCACCGGCTCCTGCTCAAAGGGCAGTGACAACTGATAATTGACCTCCTACGATTAGCCAGGGAGGAGAAAGGGCTCGGGAAGCCTTTCTCCACATGATGGATGCTTGGTCCACGGAGTTCGTTCGAGCGAACCCGAATGCTCAACCCCCTCCACCCCCACCTATTCCCCAGCCTATCGTAGTGGCACCCCATGGTATGGATTTTATGAGACAAAATAGACCTCCGGTGGATAAAATTGGGAAGCAAGGAGCTAAAGAGTTCCGAGCTAGCATTGATGAAGATCCGAAATGAGCAGAGTTTTGGCTCGAAAACACCATCTGGGTTTTTGAGGAATTGTTGTGCACACCAGAAGAATGCATGAAATTTGTTGTATCACTGCTTAGAGATTCGGCTTACCACTGGTGGAAGACACTTATCTCGGTAGTACTGAGGGAGAGGTTAACATGGGGATTTTTTCAAGAGGAGTTTCGAAAAAAGTATATCAGTTAGGGATTTATGGATCAAAAAAGAAAAGAGTTTCTTGAGTTGAAGCAAGGTAGAATGACCGTAACTGAATATGAGTGTGAGTTTGTGAGACTCAAAAAATACGCTCGGGAATGTGTGTCGACCGAAGCCATTATGTGTAAGAGGTTTGAGGACAGGTTAAACAAAGACATTCGGATGTTTGATGGTATACTTGAACTGAAAGAGTTCGTTGTACTCGATGAAAGATCTTGTAAAGCTGAGGAATTGGCCAAAGAGATGTGAAAGGCCGAGTCTGAGGCTAGAGACTCAAGGAAAAGGCCTATGAACAAGTCATTTCAGTCCACATCGAATAATTCAAGGGATTTCTATTCTCGCTCCCCTACTTCTATTGGGTTTTTGAACAGAAATAAAGATAAACAATATTCGGGTACTGAAATGTCCATAATGCGGTAAACGTCAACCCGGTGAGTGTTGAGGGAGTGACAGGACCTATTCCGAGTGTGGCTTCCCAGACCACTTTATTAGAGAGTGCCCTGAGATGACAAAAAAGGAGAGATATCAAAGTGCAAGATCGGGTAGCACTACTAGTCGAGGTAGACCGCAGAAGAATCCGAGTAATGGAGTGAGCAGTAAGAGTGCCCCTAAAGAGTCTACTGTGAGACCTGAGGGCAAAGCTCTTGCAAGGACGTACGCCATTCGCGCTCGCGAAGAGGCTTCATCTCTAGATGTGATTACGGGTACATTTTCTATCTATGATACTACTGTTATTGCCTTGATTGACCCTGGTTCTACTCATTCGTATGTGTGCATGAAATTGGTATCTAGCATGAATATGTCTGTTGAGTTTACGAAATTTATGATCAAAGTGTCAAACCCGTTAGGCAAGCATGTTTTAGTTGATAACATTTGCAAGAAATGTCCCTTGATGATTAGAGGACATTTTTTTCGGCTAACCTTATGTTTTTTTCGTTTGATGAGTTTGACGTAATTCTTGGTATGGATTGGTTAACTGCTCATGATGTAGTAGTAAATTAGGGAAGGAAATTTATTGAACTGAAATGTGAAAATGAAGATATTCTCTGGGTTGAATCAGATGAGTCGGATAGATTTCCTGTAGTAATTTCTTTCATGACCGCTCAGAAGTGTGTAAGGAAGGGTTACGAAGCTTATCTTGCTTTTCTGTTGAATACAAAAGAGTCGGAGTTAAAGATTGAGTCAGTACCAGCAGTATGTGAGTATTCGGACGTGTTTCAAAAAGAGTTGTCTGGATTGTCTCCGATTAGGGAAGTGGAATTCAGCATTGATTTAGTTCTAGGTACGACACCCATTTCTATTTCTCCGTATATGATGGCTTTGACTGAGTTAAAGGAGTTGAAAACCCAATTGCAGGAATTGACGGATAAAGGTCTCGCGAGACCTAGTTAGTCACCGTGAGGTGCACCAATTTTATTTGTGAAAAATAAAGATGGTTCAGTAAGGCTATGTATTGATTACCGACAACTTAACAATGTGACTATAAAGAATAAGTACCCCTTACCGAGGTTAGATGATTTATTTGATCAACTAAAAGAAGCGATAGTATTTTCCAAGATATATTTGAGGTCCGGTTATTATCAATTGAGAGTTAAAGACTCGGACATGCTGAAAATCGCATTTCGGATGAGCTATGGTCACTATAAATTTTTGGTAATGCCTTTTGGTCTAACGAATGCTCCTGCGATTTTCATAGATTTAATGAATCAAATTTTTCGACTTTATTTGGATAAATTTGTTGTGGTGTTTATTGATGATATCCTGATTTATTCTCGTGACGAATCGGAACATGCCAATCATTTGAGGACTGTTTTGCAAACTTTGAGAGATAAGCAGTTGTATGTTAAGTTTAGCAAAAGTGAGTTCTGGCTTAGAGAAGTAAGATTTTTAGGGCATATTGTGTCGGGTGATGGGATCTGAGTTGATCCGAGTAAGATTTCGGCCATTGTTGATTTGAAATTGCAGATGAACGTATCTGAGGTTAGAAGCTTTTTGGGCTTAGCCAGCTATTACCGAAGGTTCGTTAAAGGATTTTCTATAATTGCCTCTCCGATGACAAAATTGTTGCAAAAAGATATCAAGTTCGAATGGTCAGAATAGTGCCAACAGAGTTTTGAGAAATTAAAAGCATTGTCGACTTAGGCTCCGGTATTAGTGCAACCCGAGTCGGGAAATGAATTTGTGGTTTATAGTGATACATCCTTAAATGGATTGGGTTGTGTGCTTATGCAAGAAGGCAAGGTGATAGTCTATGCTTCGAGGCAATTGAAACCACATGAGAAAAATTATCCGACACATGACCTAGAGCTAGCTGCTATTGTGTTTGAGTTAAAGATTTGGAGACATCACTTGTATAGTGAGAAGTGTAAGGTATTCACCGATCACGAAAGTATAAAGTACTTGATGACTCAAAAAGATTTGGATTTACGGCAACAGAGGTGGTTAGAGTTGATAAAATATTATGAGTTGGTGATTGACTATCACCCGGGTAAGGCGAACGTGGTCGTCGATGCCTTAAGTAGGAAATCCTTATTTGCCTTGAGAGCTATGAATGCTCAATTGACTGTGTCCGATGATGGTTCGATGCTAGCGAAGTTGAGAGCTAGACCGATGTTTCTCCAAGAGATCTGTAAAGCTCAAAAAGGTGACAGTGATTTACAAACCAAGAGAGCTCAATATGAGTCGAGTATTGAATCAAATTTTCGGATTGGTTCTGATGGTTGTTTGATGTTTCAGGATAGGGTCTGTGTACCTAGAGATTACGAGCTTATTGGGAAAATTCTTCACGAGGCACATAGTAGTTGTATGTCAATCCATCCGGGTAGTACCAAGACGTATAATGACTTGAGGAGGTTGTATTGGTGGCCAGGTATGAAAAGAGACATCTCAAAGTTTGTTTCAAAATGCTTAATTTGTCAACAAGTGAAAGTTGAGCACCAAGTACATTCAGGTTTACTTCAACCTGTGATGGTTCCCGAGTGGAAATGGGACTGGATTACTATGGATTTTGTGACGGGATTAATTTTGTCACTGAGAAAAAAAGATGTTGTTTGGGTTGTAGTTGATCGATTAACAAAATTGGCTCACTTTATTTCGGTACGTACTGACTACTCACTCAATAAGCTAGCCGAGTTGTATGTTTCTAAATTTGTGAGACTTCATGGAGTACCTTTGTCGATTATTTCGAATAGGGACCCGAGATTCATATTGCGGTTTTGGAAAAAGCTACAAGAAGCTTTAGGTACAAAGTTGAATTTTAGTATCACTTTCCATCCGCAATCTGACGGTCAATTCGAAAGGGTAATTCAGATCCTTGAAGATATGCTAGGGTGTTGTTTTCTTGAGTTCCAAGGTAGTTGGGAAAAGTATTTAACGTTGCTAGAATTTGCCTACAACAACAGTTTTCAGTCGAGTTTGAAAATGGCGCCTTATGAGGCATTGTATGGGCGTAGGTGCCGAATGCCTTTGTATTGGACCGAACTCAGAGAGAATCAGATTAACGGAGTTGATTTAGTCAAAGAAATCGAAGAAAAAGTAAAGGTAATACGTGATTGTTTGAAAGTCATTTCGGATAGACAGAAATCCTACGCAGATTTGAAATGGAAAGAGATCGAGTTTCAGGTCAGTGATAAGGTATTTTTGAAAGGAAGAAAGTTCTCAAATTTGGCCGGAAAGGCAAGCTGAGTCCATGCTTTATTGGATCGTATGAGATTATAGAAAGGATAGGGCCAGTAGCATATCGGTTGGCTTTCCCGCCTAAGTTGGAAAGAATCCATGATGTGTTTCAAGTATCTATGTTGCGCAGATATCGATTAGACCCTTCGCATGTGATTTCACTAACAGAGATGGAGATACAATCGGATATGACTTATGTTGAAGAACCGATTAAAATTTTAGCTCGGGAGGTCAAATAATTAAGAAATAAAAGTATTGCCTTTGTAAAAGTGTTATGACAATGCCATGGGGTTGAAGAGGCCACATGAGAACCTGAGGAAACAATGAAAAGCCAATACCCAACTCTTTTTACTGATAAGATTTTCGGGGACAAAAATCCCTAAAGGGGAGAGTTGTAACATCTCGAATTACGGTCTAGTCAAAATAGTGATTTCGAGACCACAAATCTAAAATAAAAATAATTATTTTATGATTATTTTGAGGTTTATGAAGTGTTTGCATGATTGTGTGAAAATTTCATGAAGAAATTTTGTGTAAGGTGTTCAATTTGGCTTTTAAGACTAAATTGAATAAGATGCAAAATAGGAGTTCTAGAAGCTTTAAGTATAAAATTTTCCATGGATTATTAATTAGAAGGTCTTAAATAGCAAATTGACCAATTTTTATATTTTTGGACAAAAATGGGCATGAATAGGAAAAATTAGAAAGAAAGGCATTAAAGGCATTTTGGTTTTTTTGTAAATAAATGAATTAAAAGGGAAAATAAAGCCAAAATCTATTCATCTTTTCCATGCTTGTGCCAAATTTGAAGAGTCACCATAGCTAGAGTTTCTTCAACTTTTCAAGCTTGAAAGTAAGTCAATCTCAGCCCCATTTTTAATGTTCTTTGTATTTTTGAAATCCTTGAAGCATGATTTATCCATTTCTACCCCTTTACTTGAACTAGAATTTACGTTCAAAAATTTACCCATGTGTGTCATCCATGTATTTTGATGATTAATGGAGGAATATGGAAGTTTGGTGTTAGATGATCATCTTTTTCTAAGTGATTTTTCATGAAAACACCTAGAAGGACCTGTTTGTAAAACATGTAAAAATAGGCGTTAAAAATGTGATTTGATGAAAAATGTGGACTATTATAAGAGGCAATATGAATCGTCTAGGCTTGGGTAACAATGAAAATTGACACATTTCATTTTACGAGCTTAGGGGCAAAAGTGTAAATATGTGAAAGTTTAGGGGCAAAATTATAATTTTGCCATAGTATGATTTATGGACTAATCTGAATAACGTGATAATTAAATAAGTGAAATTTTTTATTATAGATCAAGAAAAACGAAGTCCAGACCTAAATCGAGGAATGAACAAGGTTGTGAATTAAATCGAATAGTTAGCTATGTTTTTGTATCGAGGTAAGTTTGTGTGTAATTCATACAATATTTTATTATGAATTTAATATTTAATGTTGCATGAAATGTATATTCGTATTTGCGAATATTATTGATGTTGTTCGACAAGGATTTGAGGTGATGGAAGCCATTTGAACCTTAGGAATACTTAGGGTACAAATATCATGACATTTGGGTTGATGAGATCCCGTATAAGACCATATCTGGGATATGGCACTGGCATCGATATATGTTATCCTGTAAGACCATACCTGGGATATGGCGTTGATATGAGATTTCGTGTAAGACCACGTTTGAGAGATGGCATCGAAATGAGATTTCGTATAAGACAATATCTAGGATATGGCATCAATGTGAAATCCCATGTAAGACCACGTCTGGGACATGGCATTGGTATCTTATTGTGTGTATGAAAATCCCGAGTATCCTTAGTATTCCAAGTGGTTCAATGGGTAGTCTAAGGATTTGTCAAAGAAATGACGAGGTATGATCATGTTGAAAGGGTACAGGTATGTACGCCAAGCTCGTGGTTATTGAGATTACGAAATGATAAAACTTCGGTAATATGAGAATAAAGGAATTATGATCTTGAGTTCTATTGAACATTATGTAAATTGAATGAGATAGGATATGACTACAATGATTATTGAGAATGAGATTAATTAAGTTATGTATGTGTATGATAATGCATATTTTTATTGCGTATTATTTACATGCAAGCTTACTAAGCTTTATGCTTACTCCCTTTCTTTTCCATTTCCTTATAGTGTCGCCAAGCTAGCTTGGGGATCGAAGGACATTGGAGCTTGATTGACACTATCAACTTAATCTTTTAGGTATAGTGAATTTAAGTATTTTGAGTATGGCATATACAGGGACTTGGTCTTTTTGTTATATGTCATATTGATTTAACCAAATGTGTTGGCTTATAATGATATTTGATTCATTTTGTATAAGGCCATGTGAGGTGGCTCATAATGAATATTGGGTTGTAAACCAATTCATTTATGCATGTATGTGCCAATGCCATTATGATGTGGCTCATGGTTATTGATGGTTGAATGATGATGGTAGTTTGGTGTGTGAGTAAGTAAATATGATAATGCATACATGCAATCTAGGAAATATTGTTTATTTGTATACGTGTGTTGGTAAAATTGGTTTTTCCACGATATGGAGTCTTAATCAAGTACAATGTGATGAGAATTTTTCATGCATGAGTTATGTTTATGAAGGTTTAAGTACATGAAATTATGTCATGTGAGGTGCCATTGAAGTCATGTTTGTGTATGTGCAATTAAGGGTGGCAATTGGCTTGGAAAATACCCTTAAAAGTTGTCCACACGGGTAGACACATAGGCATATGTCTAGGTCGTGTGTGACACACGGTCTGCCCCATAGACATGTGGTCTGGCCGTGTGTCCCCTGTACCCAAATTAATACAAAACAGAATGCCCAGAAGTAAACACACAGGAAGAGACACGGCTGTATGTCTCAGCCTTGTGGAGGATATAGCCTTGGGACATGGGCGTGTGCCTTGGCCATGTGAAGTCTGCACTTAATTTTGAAAATTTAATTTGCCACACGGCCTAAGCCCACAGGCGTGTGCTATGGCCGCATGACCTCATTTTGCTGATGACATCATAAACAAAGAATTACACAGGCTGAGGACACGGGCGTGTCCCAAGGCACATGGGCGTGTGTGATCACACGGCATACCCACACGGGCGTGTGACTCTCCCAAACATGAAAATTTTCTAAGTGTTGTAAAAGTTTCGAAAGTTTTCAGTTTAGTCCCGAATCACTTTTGATGTATGTTTTGGGCCTCGTAGGCCCATAATAGAGACGATATGAATATAAATGAAAATACTTAAATTTGGACAGAAATTCACGTCTTGGTTTTGTATGAATATATGTGTTTAAGTTCGAAAATGCCTCGTACCCTATTCCAGTGTCGAATACGGGTAAAGGGTGTTACAATAATAAAACCTGTGGTGTTTTAGTTAGCAATGGTAAAAAACAAGTTATCTTGGGAAGAAACTAAATCCATAAAGGGTGCAACAGCCATAACCAAAACCGTGCAATACTTTCATTTCCACTAAGGCCTTAAGATCAACAAGAACCAACCTTAACCACCATGACCACAATCTTACAAAAAGAAATAGAAAAAAAAATACAAATAAACTATAGGGCTTAGTTAGAGATCATGAGGAGCCACTCTTATAATCCAAGATTGAGTTGTAGAAAACATGAGTTCTAAAGGGTTTGAGCCCTCCAACTTCATTCCAAGATTTTCATCAATTGGATTTCCTATAAAGCATTAGCTCATGATGGTTCTCTAAGTTATAGTGTTAAGATGAAATAAGGCATTCTCATAGTCGAAACCACAATGCCTAGCAATAAAATCAACACGAATTATTTCTCTTTTCCTTAAACTTTTTTTTATTTGCAGAAGTGTCATTCTTCCTTAGTTTATTCCTTAAAATATTTTCCCCCACTCCTAAAAAAAGGTTCAACTCAGCATTAAAGTTCCTAGCTGACCATCTCCGGACGTACTAATGTCTAAAGTGTAAATCTTGCAACCAAATATAATCGTTAAGCAGTTTCTGCAATTATACGGATCAAGTTGTAATATAGATTTATACAACAAAGTATCGGAGTACTTCGAGGATCGTACCCAAGGGAGACGAAACTAAACTAATTTTTAACTTTTACGTTAACAGATCTAATTAGTATTTTAATTAAATTATATTACAATGAATCCTATGGTGGAGAAAAATCATATTTTATAAAAATAATTAAAATGCATGAGAACAAAGAGGAGAAAACAATATGTAGAATTTATCAATTCTAAAAACGGAAGACTAACTTGTTTCAGTGGTCATAAGTAACTCCTATTTTAGGTTTTATTCATTCAATTAGTCATTAACCTAGCAGGATCTCTCGATTTTCCACTAAACTAATGAGTTGACAATAACTACTTATCTCTCAACCTTACAGTCCAAATTGGGGTTGAGGTAAGGTGTTCACAAATATACAATACAAAGTTTTGATTCATTCCCACCTAGATGACTTCCTAGGATTGTCCGAATTTAAGGTTTTAAGTTCTTCTTATCCCAACCAGCTGATCCACTAAGAAACCCTACATAAGAGCTAATTATTTCCGCGTCCACTAATCCCCCATAAATAGATTAGTTCCTCATGGATTCAATAAACATCATAAACATGATTAAAGAAATAAACATATATAATAGATCAAGAGTAGACTTTAAGAAGAATCCTGATATACATTGATAATTGTGTTAAAAAATAATCCACTAAGAGTTGATGAATCCACAAATTGAGTTCCATGACGAATGAAAATAAAAACTATAATAGAATTACAAATGAAAATAAACCTAAGTACAATATAGCTAAAGAGAAACTAAATATAAAGTTAATTGAAAACCATAACCTAAACTCCTTATAAAGTGTTTAGAGCTATCTATTTATAGGTTTAGGGTTAGTTGATGTCCATCGACCTAATTCAGCTAACGTTTTTGCATTAAAGTTTGTTATACGGGCCAAAATGCCCTTAACTCATTAATTCCCTCATTAAAGTGATATTGCAACACACTCTGGCCTGTGTAGTGACATTGAAGGTAGTTTGCTCCTTTTGAGTGCTCTGCTCACTATGTTGCAACATAGACATTTCATGTTGCAACATGGTAGCCAGTTTCAAGTTCTTATGCCTTTGAATAATGTCCTGCACACTCACCGAATATATTATCCTTCCTTTAGGCCTATTTTGGCCCTTAAGGTCATATAAATAGCTCAAATTACACTTCTTATTATTTACGGACTAAAAGTGAAAACTTAGTAAAAACATAACCAAATTGCTTTTATACGAGTTCCTTAAGTACGAAAAATGATTTAATCTACTACAATGAATTGTTGCAGTTCAAACTCCCCCACACTTAAGTCATTGCTTGTCCTCAAGCAAGTAAACATAAAAATGAAAAATATAAAAGATGACCCTTTAGCAAGTATGATACAAAGATGAGTTTTGGAACATCGTAACTAGGAATAATCATAAATACACGTAATTTTGGCATGATATGTAAATGACTTACCATTCTTTACTTCAAACATCAAAGTTCAGTATATATTACAAAGTATATAAGCAACAAGGTCATCAAATATATTAATCCATCGATAAATTATATAGGTAATTTGATTATCCTAGAAAAATATAGACAGTTATTATTACAATTACTCAATACAATGTCCATTAACGAATAGATTTACCTTGGTCACATAGGACCTTTTGGCTTGTAACATTTTGAGGCTTAAGGTTGGTATGAAATTCAAGAATAAGGAGCATTAAAACAATTTCAAGCACAAAACTAGTTTGGCACATTGCATTGTCCCCTATTCGCCCCCTTTAATAACCCTTTCCTCCTCACCACCTTATTTTTCCTTCTCACACCTTCCTTATTTCTTCATGTAGAAAGTCACAACATGATAAAGTAACTACAATCAGCTCACGAATTTTTGTGCATTAATGATTGAGTTTTCTAAATTTTTTTATTTATTTTTAAGTCACTTTTGACTTTTTCAATATGTCTCATTTACAATGTTTTTTCATTATTCAAGTACTTTTTTCTACTCGTTTTAACTTTTTCTGAATTTTTCTATTCTTTTACACATTTTAGCTAGACTCATAATCGATATATCACACTGCTTCTTCCTATTTCACTTTGATTTTACAAAGCCACCATTATGTCTCTACCTATCCCTCAATATGTATGGCCTGCCATTTAAGTTCAAGCAATTCAAGGACCAAAGAAAAAGGGTAAGTACAAATTCACATTTAGGTTTTCGGTTTTGTATGAAGGTTCATCAATAAGGGTTTTTTGGCTCAAATATAGGTACAAAAGATTGATGAATAAGGTTGGTTTTTTTGGCTCTGGGTTATACCAAACAATGCCTTAAGTCATCCCTAGGTATCTTAATATTCACAAATTTATTTAATCAAGAAATGAAAATTATAACCATTTATTATTCATACTAGGATGCTCGTTTCTCTATATCTCTCTGTCATTTGGTATATTTAATTACTTAATGCCTATTTGCAATGTAAGAAATAGAACTTAGTAAACTAATGATTGAAAATTTAAAATCATTCACTGTCATGCCAAATTTACAGTAAATACAATCAACCTATATACATGTTCCTAACCAATCACTCGTATTTCTACAAGCTCAAGCACACTTTTTCCAAGAAAAATAAAAATTCATAAAAAACATAAAAGTCCTAAAAATAAAACATAATTTTCCTATATTACCCCCTACATTTTAGATGACATATTGTCCCTAATGTGTAACCCTCAAATATATAAAGAACGAAATTACCCGATTGATCGTGACATTGTTAATACCTCATGGTGGGTTCCTACTTCCTTCTTTAGTTCAAGCTCATAAATATAGTGTTTTCTTCGTGTTAAGGTCCTAAATTTATTCTTTAAGAAGAGGTTAGGTTTCAACTCTTCCATCCCCCTCTTGTAATCATCATTTCCTTCTCTCTTCAATTTGTTTTTTGTGGAGTATGACAAATTGCTTGTATGTCCTATCCCCTATTAATTTTTTAGGAGGTTTCATCTGTCTTTCCCTTGTTTCTATAGGGACGTATGTTTCCTTACATAGCTCTATTATTAAATTTGGGAAGAATGTTCCCTTTTTTTATCCGACACACATACAAGCATATTGTGATAAATCCAAGTGCCAATGCATATTTGTTTCTTTTGTAGTATCGCATATACCAGAGTAGCTTGCAAAAAATTGATATTGGAGATGTCTAATGTAGGTAATATTCTTAAGAAAATAAATTACATCCAGATTTTCGGTATAGGGGTGATTAAACATCATTGGAAGATTAGTGCACGTCTGATATGTCCATTCTTCTCTACCTTCGGTTAGGTATATTATTACCTCTTCCATATCTATATTTTTGAACTAATGTAAATTACTTTTGAATAGAAAATCAAAGAAGTAGTATGATGTGTCATAATATTGGAAAAATACGCCCCAAAGTTACTAAAATATCTACCCCTCTAACCGTAACATGTGCTAACATCTCATTATATGGCCTTTTTGCCTCTCTTTCTTTTAGCGCTAAATAAAATTCCTACACAACTAGTATTATTGTCGGTTCCTCTAGTGTTAAGCAGAAGGTAGTTAATTCACATTCTGTTACTATTTCCCACACTCCATTGCATGTTTTCATTAAGGGATCAAAACCCTGTTCTTGGATGAACATTTTGGGTTGCAGATGGAGTAGATATTTGTCCACATCTTCTATCTTGAATTCAACAATGGTATTCATGATATCAAATAGAGTTGAGATTAAATAAATTGAACCTAATTTATGTGAATATTCCATTTACCATTGTCGATTCACTTGTGGTTTTGTTCTTGAAGATGTATAACAAACTCTAATTTAAATACCTGTAAATTTCATGAATTTGATATAGGGTTCTCATAATTTAAGAATTTCTGAAATAGGTGATAATAAGAGTTAAAATTTAATAATAGGTTAAGATCTTTTTTTATAATGAAAATATACAATGTTAGCTATTTGAATCCTACTAAAATAACTCTATAGTTACGTCCTAAAGTAGTGCAACCAGAATAACAGATTACAGTGAGGTGTCGTGACATCCCCAGTCGGTGTCGTGATGTTGAGAGCAGTTTGCATATATCATATTTGTTTCAGTTTCGTGACATAGTGAATCGATGTTGCGGCATTCTAAGCAGTTTTTAGTTGTTTTGGTTTTTCCTAGTCCTTCAATAGAGCGTTTATTCCATAATTCAATTCTTTCCTAGTAGGGAATAGAATCATCGTCCTTTGATAAAAATTTATTCACTGCCCTATTTTCTTTCATGGTTTTCCTTTCTTCATTCTGGTTCTAAATGACTTTGCATTGTAAAGCTTTTGTTTCGATGACCTCTTTAGTTATTACTCAAAAATAATGTTTTAGCCTACGGTCGTTGACAAGAAAAGGTTGTCCCCCATTTCCAATGAGCTCTATCGCGCCATGGGGTGAAACCTGATTTATGATGTACGGCCTTATCCATCTTGATTTTAGTTTTCCAAGAAATAATTTCAATCTTAATTTGAACAAGAGTACATCCTGTCCTGGTAAGAAATCTTTTTTCTTTATCTTTGCATCATGCCTGAGTTTACTCCTCTCCTTGTATAGTTTCGCATTTTCATAGGCCATAAACTGAAATTCTTTTAGTTCTTGCGGCAGAAATAATCTTTCTTACTTGGCTAGTATGCTTTCTTTTCTAGTTCAATTCTTTTATTGCCTAGTATGTTTTCTTTTCTAATTCAATTGGCAGATGGCATTTTTTTTCCATACACAAGCTTGTAAGGGGACATACCTAAGGAGGTTTTGTATGTTGTCCTATATGCCAATAATGTGACACCTAATCTGAGTGCCCAATCTTTTCTATTTGGATTGGTTATTTTCTCTAATATCTATTTGACTTCTCAATTAGAGACCTCTATTTTTCCATTAGCTTGAGGATGGTATGCTATCGTTATTTGAAGCCTTACACTATATTTGGCCAAGGCTACTTCAAACTGTTTACTACAAAAGTGAGATCCTTCATCTCTCACCGGAGCTCGGGGAGTTCCAAATCTTAAGAATATATTTTCCTCAAAATTTTGACTACTGACCTTGTATCGTTCGTGGGCAAGGTTGTTGCCTCAATTGATTTGGAGACGTAATCTACGTCTAACAGAATGTATTGATTCCCAAATGATGTTGGGAAAGGTCCCATGAAATCAATTCTCATACATCAAATACTTCCACCTCGACGATCCTTATTTGCGGCATTTCATCCCTTTTTTATATACTTTCGGTTCGTTGACATCTATCACACCTTTGTACAAATTCATAAGCATCTTTGTTCATGGTAGGCCAATAGAATCCTGATTGTAGTATTTTTAGGGCAGTCATCTTTCCTCTGATTGTCTACCACATGGTAAAGTATGGCACCCTTGAAGAATATCATTTATCTCCTCTTCAGCTACACATCTTCGACTAATTGATATGCACACCGCCTAAAAACGTATGTTTCTTCCAAAATATATTTTTTTATTCGTGTATAATTCTCTTTTTGGAAAGAACTCTCTAGCGATGTAATTGATATAGTTAACATATCATGGCATTTTATTGTCCTTGTACCCTTTCTGATACACCTCTACCTTAAATAATTTCTCATCAATGAAAGTTTCTTTTATCTCTTCAAAATTTTTCATTTATGTTTCATTCTCCATTCTAGATGATCCGTAATTTGATTTTTCGTTCTTTTTCGATCTCTTATTCTTAAGTTAAATTCTTGAAGTAATAAATCCTCCTTATTAATTGAGTTTTTATTTCTTTCTTTTTCATAAAATATTTCAAAGCAGAGTAGTGGGTGAAGTTGATTTAACGGCTTTGAGATGTGAGCGAAGTTCTAACAGCCCTTTTTTCAATGGTGCTAGAAATAGTGGTTTTGGGGCCACCAAATCCAATGGCTAAGTTCGTAAATATTATTATTTAATATTTACGAGTCAAATATGGTTTTAAAAAAATTTTTATTTGATAAATTATGTTATATAAGTGATTTATTAAGTTCAAATGGTATGACCTTAAGGTCAAGAGGTTTTAGAAAATGAGGTATCGAGACCTTGTTTCTATAAACTGAGCCATAAATATTTTTATAAATATTTACGGAGTGTCATTAAGGTGGTATTAAAGTTTTGTTGAAAAATTTTAACATTTCGATGGTTAATAAATTAAAAAAAAAAGACTAAATTGTAAAAGATGAAAAATCTTATCGCTATTTGATTTGAGTGATTAAATGGCTTTATGAATGAAAGTATATGGACTAATATGGTAAATATACCATATTATATATGAGTGGGCAGTTGGCTTTGTTTTTATTATGAAAATATGTATGTTTTATTAATTAATTAAAACAAATTAAAAGGTAATAAAATAAGTTAAAGATATCATCTTTTACCTTTTATTGTTTAGCCAAATTTGAGAAGGAAGAAAGCCATAGATAAACCTTCAAGCTTCGGCCAAACTTCATAGGATGCATGTAAGTCCGTTTTATCCCCGTTTCTTGTAATTTTTTATATTTTTGAGATCGTTGTAACTAGGTCTAGCTAACCCATACCTTCGATTTTGAAACTGTTAAAGATTTTGAATGTTGCCATTGATGAATCTTGTGATTTTTTATGTTAACTGATGAATTTGGAATGTTGATTGATAATTAAAAGTATTTTGTTAAGTGATTTTTGATGAATTTATCGATTAGGGACTAAATTGTTAAATTAATAAAAGTACAAGGATGTAATATGAAATTGTTGCATAAATGGGCTGTTTTGGATATCATGAACATTTAGCTAAGCTAAATTTTGGGTAAAAATGGTTAATATGCATGTTTTGGGCTCAGGGACTAAATTGAATAAAAGTAAAACTTTAAGGGTAATTTTATAAAAATGTTAAAAATGACTAAATTGCATAAAATGAATTTTTTTTATTTTCTAAATTAATATATTTAATGAAATTATTAATTTAGATCAAAATAGGGTGGAAAACAAAAAATTACCAAAATGCCCCTAAACTTTGTTCCTTCTGCAATTTAGCCAAGTAAGTTCGTATGAACTATATTTTGTATAATTTTGATTAAATTGAATGTTAATATGTGATTATATTGTGATTAAATCAATATATATATGCTAGTATGCAATTTATCGTGGTATGAAACGACGTAAATCAAATGACGTACAACGATTACCGAGCCCCATTTGAACCTTAGGAATTTGTAGGATACAAATGACATGTCATTAGGGTTTACATGATTCAGGTGTTAATCCTGAACGTCTTATCGATGGCTGAGGTTCGGCATGTGTTGTGGATACTCCACAGCTCATGTGAACAGTATCGTGTAGCTACGTTCCGACCCACAGCTCGTGTGAATAGGCCCATTTTCACAACTCATGTGAGCATGCATGTACAGGAATTGATGGATTACAATTATATGAGTTAGCACACTATGTGTGAGCTATCCCGGGTATCCAACAATATTCTAAATGGTTTAACAGGCACTATTCAAATTCAAAATGGTAAGAGAATGATATGAATTATAACATGTACATGGGTGAACATCCTTGATATGATGATACATGAAAATTATATAGGTTGAAATAAGTTATAAAATCATGAGATACATTTGTGGCTAAATGGCTATTTATGTTAATGTGCCTATGAATTAAATCTTGTATGCTAACATGTTTGGTGTAAATGCTTAGGCTTTGGCCAAGTTGTGGTTGGATTATGCCATGTTAAAATTATAAGTTATGCATTGAAATGGTAAGTGCTCAAATGGAAATATGCTTGTGTTCATGAAAGAGTGGTAAGGTTTAAATTATGTAATTCCTTATGAAATGGTTTATCATGTGGTTAATTCTCAAAAGAGCTATGTTTAAATGCACTAGCTTGTGGCTATGGTTGATGATATGCTTATGTATTGTGTGTTATGCATATGAAACAGGTGTGAAAAGGTAATGAAATTGTAACGACCTGAACTTTAAGGTTATCGAAAAAGTGTATTTTCGAGTCTCCGTTGCTGAAAAATGGATCCGTAAATATTTATCAAAAATATTTACAAACTTAATTGAGTGGTTAATTAGAGTTTAATTAAGTGAATTTAGCTTAATTAAGGATAATTGGATAAAAGGATTAAATTGAATAAGTGTGAAAGTTTAATTATAGATTAAAAGAAAATAAAAAGGACCAAAATGGCAATTATGCCATTTAGCATAAGTGAGGCGACATATAAAGTAAAAATCAAAATTTTCTACTTAGATTTTAATTATAAAATATATTATTTATTAGTAATAAATGATATTAAATTAATTTATTATAATTATATTACAAGATAATTATATGATAAATAAATTAAATTGTGACAAGTGTGTGATAAAAATAAAATACATGTGTAATAAATATTATACATACATTTGTAATATATGTATGTATTTACTTATTATTTAAGTAAATAATTAATATTATTGTTATTATTAAATTGATATTATATTATGAAATAAATTAAATAAAGACAAATGTATGGTAAATAAAATATACAAGTGTAATACATATATTTGTACAATTGTAGTATATTTTATTTAATTGCTTTCTATTTAAATAGATTTTTATATGAAATAAATAAAATAAATAAAAGAAAGAAAGAGAAGTGTATAAAAATGATTTGGTTCAAGTGTAATAAATATTATACATATATTTGTAATACATGTATGTATTTGCTTATTATTTAAGTAAATATTAATGTATTTATTATTATTAAATTGATATTATATGATGAATAAATTAAATAAAGACAAATGTGTGGATATGATTTGATACAAGTGTATAAATAAAAATACATACATTTGTAATATATGTATTTAATTATTAATAGATATTTATTAATTATAAAAGATATTTATAAATTAAATAATTATATTATAAAATTTTTATGTAATAAATAAATTAAAACATGACAGATGTATGATGATGATATGTTACATGTGTAAATATAAGTAATATTACAATTGTAATAAATATATTGATTATTAAATAGATATTTAATAAGTTATTATTATTATTATTATATATATATATATATATAAAGGAAATAAAGAAGAAGAAAAAAAAGGAATAGAAATGAATAAACAGAGAGCAGGGGAAGGAAAGAAAGAAAAAGAAAAAAGAAAGAAGAAAAGAGAAAATTGAAGGTTTGAAGCTTGAAAGCTTGGAAGTTTAATAGGTAAGTCAATTTAGCCCTTTTCACTTAATTTTGATGTTTTGGAAGCTTTGAAACAAGGTTTTGATGAAATTAAATTAATATTTTGAAAGTTATTAGATTTCTAAATATTGTTCATGTTGAATAAAAAGATGAATTAAGGGTTAGATTGATAGGAATTCAAGTTAGAAATGAAATAAGGACTGAATTGTAAAGTAATTCATAAGTTTTATGTTGTAGGGACTAAATAGATGAAATTTCGAAATTAGGAAAATATGCTGGAAATTTAATAGTTAAGTATGAGTTTGGAAAAAATTTGAATAGAAATGAAGTATGAATTGAGATAGAAAAAGTAAGCGAATTTAGTTAATATTAAATTAAAATTAAAGTAGAAATTGTATTAATTAGATATAAATTAGTAGTGAATTAACGAATATAAATTGTTTTAATTCCCATAGCTAATGCTGTGTCGGGAAATCTCAGCTAAGTAAGAAAAAATGGCACAGACAACGGGAGTTAGCTCGAGAGAATACGGTTTGTATTTCTATAATCCGAACTTAGTCATTATTTGTTATATTTATATACATATGGCAATTGTTAGTGTTAGAATTATGATGTTTTAAAATTAGAATGGATTGATTTTGGTATGCGATGAATTTATTGAATTTATTTTGATTGAATTTATATTGATTGAATTATATAATAAATATGATTTATGTAAAAATTTGAACATTGAATGAATGTTATATTGAAAAATATATTGATTGGAAATACGAGGAAATTTATATGAATATATGAGATTTGTGATATTTGAATATTTGATATTGAAAAGTAAATTGAATTGTGTTGAATTATGAATTAATATGAATAATTTAAATATATTTGTTGAATTGAATGAAAATGTATGAAATTATGAAAATGTGTGAATATACGTGATTATTAGAATGGTATATTGATGAAAGAATTATTGAAGTTGGAAAAGAAAAATAATACTCTATTAACTTGTCGGACTAGATTGGATACAAATGGCATGCCATTAGATTTGTGATGTGATGAGGAGATTTGTAGTTCGTAGAGAAGATGTTTCATTATTATATACTTGGTTTATCCAAGAGGCATTTAATGCCTTATTGGTGTGTTTGGGAGAATATATTATACTAGTGTGTTATGGAGGATTTATAATATTCAGGTGTGTTTGGGTTGGATATTCGGTGTGTTTGGTTGGATCCGTGTATCCGTCTGAGTCTGAGTTATGTTAATAGAGGTTATTAAATATAACAAAGATCGATTGGTACTAAATGAAGAATTGAAATGTAGATCAAACACACGAATCGTATTATACGATTAAAGCTATCCGGGATAGCAAGTCGATTTGATATGAATGGTAATGATCATTATTGAAATGGATATGTACAAAGAAAATGATTGATTGAAAAGTGAATAGTTGAATATAGTTTATTGAAATTAAACATGAATTAAAGTATGATTGAGACAAATGAATCATGTAGCTCGATTGCATAAAAGTGAATATTATAATTGTTTAATGACTCGTGAATAAATCGTGGAAAGCTATATAGGTTAGTAAATGAAAAGAATGGAATAAATAATAATGGATTTATTTAAGAATTGAAAATTTATGTTATTGTGTTTATTATATGATTTATATAGAATTTATATGGTAAGTAGTTGAAATTTATCAATGAAATAAATAATTAAATAATTGTAATTGTTATTATGACCTTAAGTATTTGTTATATTATTAAATGTTCGGATTATAGAAATACCACTGAGTATACATATACTCAGCGTACGGTTTGTTTCCGTGCGCAAGTTGAGTAAAGATAGAACGTTGAATCAGCATCCCAGGCCGATCCCGAATTCAATAAGGTAAAGTGTGTTAATTATTGGTAATGGCATGTACCTAGGGTGTCTTATGTGTGTGTCATTTTGAAATTGTAAATGTAAGGATGAAATAAATAGATTTAGGTTGGGTTATGATATATAATAGAATTAAATATTGGATAATATGTAAATGTTTAAATTTGGCAAATTATGAGTGTATCTGGTTGTGTTGGTATTTATGTGTATATTAATTGTATATATCCGATAGGTCCGGTAATGGTGTGTAACTCTGTTCCGAGGACGGTTTGGGGTTAAGGGGTGTTACAGAAATAGTAAGTTTATACTTAAAGTGTAAAATGATGAAAAAGGGAATGATGAGTTGAATTGATGTTGTTATTTAAGTTAAAGAAAGTAAATGCAATTGAAAATAATGAAATACAAAAGAAAATAAGAAAATTTGAAAGGGTTTAAAGTTTTATAAAATCCTACTATGCTAGGGCTGATATGTATATGTAATGCTATGGATTTATTCACTTTGTAAGTTGTTGAATATGGTTTAATGAATTTTTCAGAATTGGTATAGGATTATTCTTGATATGTATAAATTTCATATTTGAAATGGATTAATATGACTAAATTTTATACGAGCTTACTAAGCATTCATTGCTTACGTAGTTGTTTTTCTTTACTTTTCAGATTCTTAGAAGCTCGATCGGGTTGGAAGCTCATCGGAGATCTATTACACTATCCGGCGATTATATCGATAGATTTTGATGTCTTGGTTAAGGTTATAATGGCATGTATAAGTGAACTTATGGTTGATGATTAGTTGAATGTTAGTTGATGTGTTTGGCATGTATATGTCATTTTGGGTGATATAGCCTTTGTACATTTGGTGCCTTGTTGATATGTGTTAATTTGATAATGTGTTAAAGCATGTTTGAATGACCAAAGTGATATATGATGAATTGACCTCAACATGGTCAAGATATGGTATGCTTTGGAAAGGTTTTGAACTAGATATGGCATGAATCTAATATGGTGTGGTGATTATGTAGAAATTATGTTATGTTTTGGCATGGAAACAAGTTAATTGATAATTGGATAAATATACACATGTATAGGTGTTTTTTATTAATGTTTTAGCCATTATGTTTTAGCTTGTAAATTTGGTATTTTGAATGATTGAAATGGTTGATATGTGGATATATGTATATGGCCTTTTGATGGATGACTATATAGTCTTTATGATGCTTAGATGATGGAAGTTGAACATGATCATTTTGGTTTTAAAACTGTAGTTGGTATTTATGGCTTATGATGTTAAATGTTAAATGGTAAATTAGGTATATATGAGTGTGGATTTGATATGTGTACAAAATGATAAGTTTTGGCTAAACTAAGCATTTAGTTATACATGTTTAATTGTTGTGATTGAGGTGTCTTTTGGGCATATTGGTTGTATGAATATGTGCTTATTTGAATAGCTTATTGTTGTATGGTTTGGTGTACTTTGGGATGCTTGATTACATGTGGTAAATTGATTATAGGTGTGTGCTTGAATGGGTGAGAAACATGGCTTGGAAATGACCTATTTTTCGTCCACACAGTTAGAGACATGGGCATGCATCTCAACTGTGTGTAACACACGGCCTGGCACACAGGTGTGTGGCTTGGCCATGTGACCTAAGTCAGAGAGTTACACGAGCACAGACACAGGCTTGGACATGGCTGTGTGTCCCTACTTCGAATGTCCACATAGCCTGAGACACGAGCGTATCTCTCAGCCGTGTGAGTCAACCTGGCCACACGGCCGGGTGACCCCTGCAATTTTGAAAATTTTCACCTTTTCCTGAAAAATTCTATATGATTTTGATTTAGTCTCGACTTGTTTCTAATGTGTTTTTAGGGCCTCAAGGGCTCGTAAAAGGGACAATATGTATGTCATTATTTGATTTTGCATTGATTGATGTTGTGAATTAAATGTTTTAAATTTTGATAGTTTCGAAACGTGAACTTCGGTAATGCCCTATAACCCTATTCCGGTGACGGATACGAGTTAGAAGTGTTACAGAAGTATTTAATAAATTACCTATAGATTGTTAGCTCAAAAAGCACATTGTTAAAAAGTATTAATTTTTTTAATGTTGGTTTTCAAAGCCTTTTTATAAATGAATTTTTGTCAAAATAATGTCTTTAGAAAGTACTTTAAAAGGGGGAGTTTAACTTGAAAATAACATTTAATTCAAGGGGAGTTTTGCAAAGCAATTTTTTCAAAAAGTTTTGTTATATCAAAGGGAGAAGATTGTTAGCTTTGATTTTCAATTGTTTTTATATAACAAACTTAATTAATCCTTTAATCAAATTTGCATAAATTATTTCTATCGTATTCAAATAATTTTTCAAGTATTACAAACTCAAAAAACAAAGTTTCTAAATGACTCAAACTTTCTACAAAGTTTTTAAAAACCCCAAACATCCTTCAAAATGTTTCTAAGTCACATTTTTGAAGGTTCCTAATCTTGTCTCGCATACAAGCATGACTATCTTGAGACAGACCAACACCGAAAGTAAAAATGCTTCAAAGGAACCTTGTCTCAAGACCAGCCAACATCAAAGCTAAGGTATGCTACAAGGGAGCCTTCTCTCGAGACAATCTAAAAATTGTCTCAAGACATCTGGTCAATTGTATGGAGATATGCCTATTGTGTCTCTAGACCTTAGGCTCCAATGGTCATGTTTGTCATGTCTCAAGAAATATTATTGCAGGTTGCATTAAATGCATGAAATAAATTCTTCCAACAACTAGAAACACACTTCAATAGCTCCAAACGTCAAAAAAATCAATTAGAGGATATATATTCAAGTCAAGAACACTTTAAGACACTAGAGATGAACATCCAAGTATAAACATCAGGAGAAAAGCCTCAAATTCTTCATTTTCTCATTTTCTCTTGTGCATATCTCTTAGGTGCTTATTGTTAGATCTCTTAATCATTCTCATTCCAATTCTTTGTGAGAGGGCTTAACACTTGTAAACACACACCTTTGGGAGGTCTTCATTGTTTACATCTTTTCTTTGTATTGAAGAGCTACTTAAGGTTTTTGAGGTATAAAACCTTAAATAATTTGTGAAGGGTTATAATTGAGCCTTGTAAAAACTAGAGGGTTATAGTTAAGCCTGGTAAAAACTAGAGTTCTAGTTAAGCCATAAAAACTAAGGAGAAGGTTCTATCTTAGCCTTGTGAAAAAGATAGAGATTGTAAAGGTTATACCTTCTCTTTGAAACGTATTAGTTCAAGTATAGTGAATTGGAAACTCCTTGTTTGAGGTATACCAAGGTAGTGGAGGTAGGCATTGGGGTTGAATCACTGTAAACCATGTTGTCTAAACCATTCATTTCCCCATCCTTTAGAAAAGTTTGCAAAGAACTTTAAAATATCAATTCATTCCCCTCTTGGTATTTTTTGGGCCTAACAAAATTGTTCGACTATCATTGTTGCTAATCAAAAGTTTATTAGAGGAGGCATAGAATAAATTATATTTTTATCTTTTCATCAAAAACATGCTATCTTGCCAATTTTCTAAACTTGGAGATTTGAGGTTTTCTCGAGTTATGGGTTTCTCATCACTCCCTATATTACAAATGTTGTCACAATTGAGAACGTAAGATTATCGGCTTAAGGTAATCTGTGTGAACCAAATATGAGAATGTTATGTCGAAATGCAAGGTTACTCCCAAGAATGTAACATGACTTAGACCAATCGCCCCCAAGAGTAATCTAAATTCTGGAATCACATTCTCATATTTGTATAAAGAAGGTTACCTTAAGGTGAGAAATGATATAACTAATAATGTCAAGATTTGGTAATATAGGTGGTAATTTCAATACTACCTCTTCTTGGTAATTTAACATTCCTTAGCAAACCTTGATTCATTTTGCTTAAATCAAAAGCGAAGAACAATACAAACTAATGAATCAAATTATTCAATCATTTGATATATTCTTGCATAACATGTCAACTATTTTTATTTAAAAGATAAGCCTTAGTCACTTATTGCTCTCATTTTCAATATATTTATTTAAAAAATAAGATACGGATTTGTTTTTAAAAAGAAGAGTTAATTGCATCAAACATCCTTAAACTATGACTCTTATCTAAATTAGTCCCCAAACTATCAATATTATATTAGTTAGGTCCTTCCATTATTGAAATTGTTAATTTGATCATTAAATGACATATAAAATCTTATGTGACATAATTTAAAACGAAAATTTTAAAGAAAACTAAAATGTTGATGCATAACTTCTAGAATTCAAAACTAAAAACAAAGAGAGTGGACGATAGTTTTTGTAAAAGCTTCAAAAACCTCAAACCAAGATTTTTACAGCGTCTATTTTTTTAGAACATCCATTTTTCTTTAAATTTTTCATTTTAAATTATTTCAAATAAGATCTGATATCCCATTTAACGGTTAAATTAACGATTTTAGTAATAGAAGAACCTTATTGATTTTACATTATAGATTTAGCATGTAATTAGAAGGTTTTGCAGTTTAAGGACCAATTTAGAATGAGTATCATAGGGATGTTTGGTGCAATTAACTCATTAAAGAAAGATATTGATTTTTGAGTAAAATAAAGGCTCAAGTCATGATTTAGTCCATGAGTTATATCATTTTTCTCCACTTTGGTACTTAAACTTTTTCTATCTTATTTTAGTACTTGAATTATAGTTTTCATCTCATTTTACCTTAAAATTATTGGTTTCCAATAAGAATGTGCTACATTCCACTTTCTTATTGATAACTTATTTTATTTTATGGTAAAAATGATAGTTTTAATTTCAAAGTGGGGCAAAAAAGTATATGTACCAAAGTAATAAAATTGGTATAATTTAATTGTAAATCATGGGTTAAACCTAAATAAAATATTATAAGCTGTGTATCTAGCAATAAAAAAAAAAAGTAAAAACACTTCTTTAGTCATTCTCAAATTTGATATTGAGTAAAGTGATTGCTTTTAAAAGATTTTGAGCTATTTAATTTCTATAAATTTTTGGAATGAGCAACTAAGGATAATTAGTGACATCATTAATGTTTTCTTTCAATTGTACATGAGTTTGATTGGAATAATAATAAATTTAGCTCTTAATGTTTATATATTTTGTGTAAATGTTTTAAGATCAAATTGGTTGAATGTGCAAATATTTCAAACTAAATTTGTTAAATCAAGAACAAGCTGATAGAATGTATAAACTTTAAAAACTAAATTTATTATTATCCAATAAAAAATGTAAAAGTGATGAAAAATATTAACATTGTGATAATTATCCTTAATTACTCTTAATAAAAATTAAATTATTAAATAAATCAATTTATTTAATATCAAAATTAAAAAAAACTACATAAATATTTTTACTTCTAAAAGATTTGAGTAGAATTTAATAAAATTATGAGTTTTACTAAAGACTTTTACTGCACAAAATAATTTAATATATTCGAAAATGTGAAGCAAAGCATATTATAAAAATATTAATATAAATTTTATTACTTAGTATTTAGTAGTTTAATAACGGTGCAAAGAATGGCGAGTTTGGTCCTGGCCGTCAACGGTCTTACCGACAGCTGTTATAGCACTGTTCGCTTTTTGCAGTGTTGGAATTGGATTTTTCTGCTTTATTTATTAATTATTTGTTTATTTGTTTATTTTACAGATTAAGACGAACGAGCGACATGATAGGAGCACACACTTTTTCAGAAAAAAAAATGTATGTATTGTTTTTATTTTGCCTATGGATTATTTCCTTAAGACATCCACACTATGAGTTAAATTTTAAATTATTCCTTAAATATTAAAACATTTTAATTGAATCTTCACAGTAAAGATCTTTCTATCAGTCTAGTAACCAGCTTTGACATTAAATGTTATCTTGGATCTTCCATGCTTAAAAATATTTGTTAACCCTAGCTAACATTTAACTACAAAATTGACAAATAGATTGACCAAAGGATCTAAATAAAATGATACTTTAATTTGAGGATTTAACTTAAATATTTTAAAGTCTAAAATTATTTTAAAATTTAATCATAAGTTTGGGATGTCTAGTAAAGTTAAACTTTACTTTATTTTAAGTTTCAATCCTTAAATATTTTCTATAACTTTATTTAATTTATGTTAGTAAAACGCAATATATAAAAGAAGAATGTGGTGAACTTTTAAAGGGTTTTACTAAAGACGAACTTTAATGCATTATATATATATATATATATATTTGGCAAATAGAAAGCTTAGAAACAAATCTAAGAAAACATCAAAAGCTAGTGTAATCTATCAGTGATCAGTAAAGATTGTCGAATATCCTCCTCCAAAAGGTCTCATACATATCTCGAGGGGTCCTCAAAAATAATTAATCGGTCCATCACACCACCATTTGCCTTAGCAATGCAGACCGCAACTTTGTTGGCATCCCTCTTAATATGTCTGGGCTTAAATTTCCAAAGTTTCAAACACCATTCATGAATGCATCTAATTTCACCAACATTACTCACCGATGCCCAACCATTTCAAATGAATTCAATTAACATTGCATTATCACATTCTAATTCAACTTGCCTGAAAACCCAGTCCCAAGCCAGTTTCAGACCTTCTAGAACAACTCTGGCCTCTACCTACAAGATATCAGTCAAACCAACTGTCATTTTGAAATCTACCAACCAGCCACCACTAGGACCTCTCATCGCCCCTCCAGTAACTGACAACTTATTGTCATAAAAGTGAAGGCCCATTGTTCAATGAATTCTTTATCCCCCGTAGATTTTGTCCGTGTCTTTGCGAAATTGATTAGTTCAAAAATACTCCTGCCAGAATGATTGAAAATAAAACTGATCTTGTTCTTCCAAATAAACCAATAGATAATGGAAAAGAGAGTAGGCCAGCCACCTTCAGAAGATAAAAAATTACTCTTATTCTTGATATTGCATAATATCCACCTCTCTCTTGGCAATCTGAAAAAAATATCCCATGCCCTTTTTGGTACAACATATTTTCACACCCCAGTAGCAAAAACACAATTTCTAAATTGAATCAAACCTCATCATATCCAAATTTTAAATTATTCCTTAAATTTTAAAATATTCTAATGAAATTAATGTCTTTCCATTAACTTAATCATTAGTTTGGCATTAAATACCCACTTAAATCTAATGTGGATCATACTTAAAATATATGAACCAAATTGTAAACAAGTATGTACCTATCGTATAAACAACTCGAATATGACATATTATAAAATAAATAGCTTGCAAAATTTTATTAACATCACATGTTTTTTAATACGTCAGATGCAAGCTATCCATAAGATAGGTAGGCAAGCATTTACAATTTTATTTGCATGTTTTAAATATTCTTCATGTCAAATCTAACTAGCATTTAATGTTTAAATTGATGGCTATGCTAACATAATGACATTATTGATATAATATTGATACTTTGAGGATTCAATAGAAAATTTTAAATTTTAAGGATCAATTTAAAATCTAGGTGATAGTTTGAGAATGTTTAGTGAAATTTAGTAATTTACCCTATATTTATTTGTAATACTATTTTATTACAAATAGTAATTTGATAATTCTTAGGCCCAAAAATATCATGAGGCGGTGAAATGGGATTCTGAAAAAATTTTGTAAAATAGAAGGCAACGGAAGAAAAGCTTGCAAATTTGATTTATAGTGATTCAACCCTAATTGCCAATCTCTACTATCTTAGTATACCTCAAGTTCAACTAAGGATTTCCTCAATTCACTATAAAAATTGTTATCTTTCACGGAAAATGTATAACCTTACAGTCTCTATTTTTTTTCACAGGGCTTAGATAGAACATTCCCCCTAGTTTTCCAAGGCTAAACTAGAATCTCTCTAGCTTTTTAAGGCTCAATTAGAATCTTCCCTAGTTTTTGTGGCTAAACAAGTAACCCTCCAATTTATAATTGGTACAAAGATTGAGTAAACAATAAGAACCTCTAAGAAGATAGATGTTTACAATTTGACTCACTAAAAGATAAAAAAGAAAAAGAAAGAAAGAAGAAAATGACTTATAGGATTTAACAATAAGCTCAAGAGACTATGTACAATAGAATGAATAAAATGAAAAAGTGAAGTTGGTTCTATTGATTTAATGCTTGAATATCTCTATTTTGTGTTTTGCATATTTGTTGAAAAGTATTTATATCAACGAATTATTTTCTAACCATTTGAAGTAATTGGTGATGAATTATAGTTGTTGTTGTTGAAAAAAATTTGGTTTGAAAACGGTTTTCTTGCACAGCGAAAAATTAAAATTTTAAAAATCAACCCGGTTTGTGATATTTATAGCAATAAACCTTAACCGAATTTGTACTTGTGTTTTTGGCTTAACAGACATTCGTTGTTCCAGACTTTCAACCAAACGATCTTCTCTTCTATTATCATACCACAAACTATTTCGAGTGTGGGTTCAAACCAATTGAATCGAAACATAGAACTAGAAAAGTCTCTTTTTGGGGTGAAAACGAAAATTCTCTCTTCTTAATAGAAACTAGTAGAATTGTTATTTCGAAAAAATATATGTAATAGTTGAGAATAAATTCTCTTTATTTTTAGGTAGAATAGCAATCTCTCAAAGTTTTCTTAATAGCTCTACTGGTGCCATCTATTTATAGGAAGAGAATGTAGAACCCTTGTTGAGTTGTAGTGGTTTATTTCAAATAGAAAAACATCCTACTTAGAATAGGAAAAGGGTGGACGGATCACCCTTTTATTCCTACTAGGGTTGTCGCCCTATTCATGTCCATGAGAGGTTTTTGGGCCTCTCTCACATTAGGTCCAATTACAAGTACTTCCTAGGCCTTTTTGACCTAGTACTTTGTAATGTGATCCAACCCGATTTAGTTTTTCTATTTCCCAAAATAAACTTTAATATTTATATATAAAATATTTTTTTCTCATCCCTATTTTACTCTAAGAAAATTTTAATGATTTTGCCCCTGGTAAAATTTTGAGAAAATACGTTCAATATTTCACAACTCAACATGTTCAGTATGACCAAATGATTTATTTTTATTTTTGAGCTTCAAAACAATCCAAAAACATAAATTCATTCTTTCAATCATTTTTTAAGTAATCCATATATAATTGTAAATGGATCATTTTCATTTTTATTTTCGTTTCCATTTTCATTTTCATTTCCAAATGATTGCATTTCTCCATTTCGAAAAAAAACCATAATTATTCCTGAACGTTTCACATTTCTCTTTTTCTATTCATTTCGTTCATTTCTATTCAAACATGCAATTCATTTCTTGTTTTAATAAGCTAGCGGAGATTGATTGGACATATGTAGTTGAGGCTCAAATGATTTATAATTAAATTTCGGCTTTTGTATATTCATTATAAACTCATTTTATCACAAAGTCATTCCGCTATAGTATCGTGACTGAGCTCTTCCCAACGACATACCATTACAGAAGCAACTACTCAGTGCTCCTCCATGACCTTGTCATAAGTGTGTTGCCCTCATAGGATATCCTTGATCTATTTGGGATAATATCCATTCTCCTAATATGATCCTATTTTATCTCATGGTAACTATTACATCTTCCTTCATAAAAAGCTAATCACTATCAAATAATGATCAAATCATCCATCACAAAGATGAACAACCTGTGGTCATGTTTACTTTTCATCAACCATGTATTGCCAATGAGAGATATCATTTACCCATGTTTTGGGCTACGAATTTCACTGTTGTGAATGACACTACATACTATAGAAGTAATACACCCAATGCACTAGCTTTTGGTTCTTTAACTATTTGAACTCAGGCTTTTACTTACATCAAAGTGTACGAGTCACACATACATAGTTCACCATCCACTCAGGATTTAGGTATGCCCACTATGAACGTCACAAGTGAATAAATCCATAAACAGATTCAAGATCTATTATGCTTGGGTCATGTCTGATGTACTATCAGTCCAATCAATCACATCTATATCTCTATCTTTTGGGAGTCATCTGCTCCATTGCCCTAGACAAGGCATCTCCCCAATTGGACTTAATAGACGACATATTAGTCTTTTAATCAATTTGCTCGTTTCCAATTAGACTAAGGACATGTTTAGGTTTATCTACTAATACAAGTTGTCTTTCCGTACCACGATCTGACCATGTAATACTGCTTAGTATTAGTTAAACATTTAGACAACCAATGAGCAACATTTGCTTCCATTTTGGTTTGCGTGCAAAAACTATGTGAGGACAATTATACAATGTATATTAATGTAATTAATGAATTTTTTTTATTTACCAATCTGTTCAAAAAAATTATAAATTTACAAATTAATATACTACACTTAGGGCACCAAATCCAACAGTTGCAATGTAAAAGATCGAGTTAAAATAGTGCCCCTGGAACTTAGGTATCGGTACCTACAAAAAGGATATTGATACCTTAGCTAATAACTAAATGTTATAAAAACCATGCGTTGATACCACTAACAGGAGAGAAGATAAGGGAGCACAGGCAATGGCCTTGCCTCCCTCGTGGTAAATTTTCATTTAGACTAGTTAAAATTTAGAAAATTATAAATTAGTATAATGGTCAAACTGTAATTTGCTCCCTGAAAAAAAATTTTGATTCATCTTTAGCCCCCCCTAAAGTAATTTTTTGGCTTTGCCTATGGCAATAAGGCATGTATCTATACCTCTAGAGCAAGTACCAATACCTCAAGAAAAAGTATTGATACCAAGCCTCTCTAGTTTATTTTGTGGCTATTGACTTGTAATACCTAAATCTCTAGTATCGATACTTAGCCACCAAATTGCTTCAAAACTATAAAACACTTTAAAATAAACTTAGTATTTATCTTTTAAAAAAAACATTTTTTATAACATAAAGCATATATAGAACATGTTTTTGAGTATTTGTAATTGGAGCACCCCAATTGCACTCCCCAATTCTTAAGGAAAGGCTAGAATTAGAGGAATCATGCGGGTAATTAATTTGATGAGTTTCAAAAATAATAAGAAAAAAAAAACAAATGTTTATCAAACATGGATATGAAATTAAGACCAAACACATTTAGTGAATTAAAATTCCTTACAATTACAAGAAGTTGTAATTACTATTATGGTAATTACATTTTCTTGCAATTACTATGCGGCACACCCTTACAATAGGAATGATACATACTAATAGATTTGAAAGGAGAGAAAATGTGAAAAATAAGTGAAAATGTTTTAGGATAAATATCAAAACTATACATAAACTTTGATAAAAATGTATAATATGATATATTAACTTTTATTTTTTGCAACGATATACATAAAATTTTAACTTTAATTTAATTTCACTTTTGTGTATATAAATATTTATATTTATTAATATGAAAATAATTAGATTTATTTTTTTTAATTTTGATTGAATAAAATTAAAATTTTATGAGTTCAATTGAATCAAAATCGTGTATATAATTACACTAAATTAAAATTCATATATCTTAACGTGTGTTTAAGCAAAATTCATAGATTTATACCAAACTTTCTTTTTTGCAAAAGAAGTTAAAAACAAAGGATACAAGAAAAAATGAAAAAAGAAGTGGGGGCTTAATTGCCATTATAACCATTATTGTGGTTTAAAATATCAATTTGAGGTGCCCAAATCACAAAACTCCTTAGAAATGAGAACAAATTGAAAATTCAGATTCCAAGGTTTTGTAATTTTTTTTAGAAAAAAAAAACATTATTTTGTGTCACGATTTATTGCTTTAAGGACGGTTTGACTGAATTTTTAATCTAGTCTTTCCAAGGTTTTAGAACTTTTTAAATCTATCTTCTAAATTACCCCTTTCCTTTAAAAAAAAAAAAAAAAAAAAAACCCCTCTTTAGGCAGGCCAGAAAAGGAACTGGCATCTTAATTACTGAACTACCCTCCATACTTTTTCAACAGGTGATTTAATAAATAAATGAAATTAAAGCAAAAATCTAAATTGCTAATTGTGTTTAACTTTATAATCATTTTATACAAATATTGTTTGTGGATTCTTTGCCCAATTATTCTAAATTTCATTATGCGTAATTTCTATTTAAATTGATTTTCTTTTCTAAAAGAATAACTCCAGATTTGTTAATTAAAATCTAAATAAAAAATAATGAGGATGCCTTCTTACTTTAATTAAACCAAAACTATTACTACCATTATTAATTCAATGACTTCTTTTTTTTTTTATCTCATTATACTTTAATATACTTTGCGTAAATTGTCAAACAAGGAAACAAGAACATTGAGCCCACTTTCTTTTTCCCCATTTTTTAGTATAAGCAAAACCCTAAACACCCACCTTTCTATTTCTATTATTTTACACTTATATGTTCATTTTTTAAATTTAAATTATATTTTACTTTTTTTTACTTAAAAAATAGTAAATTTAAAAATTGACACGACTGACAGAATAACTAAATAGTTATAAGCGACATGCTACGTGTACTTCATTCTAACATATAGAGACTAATTTTTAATAATAGAAATAAATATAAATTTTAAAAAGACTTATTTCCTCTTTAATCTAATGTATAAAGATTAATCTATTTATTTTTTTAAATAGTAGGAACAAAATACATTCTGTCTTAATATAAGGATATTCATAGTTATTTTACCGTATAGGTGGAATGCCCACCAAAATAGATTTATAGAAAAAAAAAAAAAAAACATGAGTCATTTTCTATATAGTGAGGGGCAATTTGGGAATAAAATATGAATAAAAGCATTCTAGTAATTGACCCTGTTTTTAATCCTGTAGAGAGTGCATACAATACAAAGAAAAAGACCTTAGTTTCCCACAATCTCTTTTCCCTCCTCCATTAATGGAGGGAAGTTTATAAATTTTCTATATTATCTTTCTCTATTTGAAGGAAACCCAGTTTTTTTTTCTCAATTTTTGGTTTGCCATTTCCGAGAATGGAAGAAAAGGAGAGCACCATATCTGGGTCACTAGGCAACTCGGACACTGACTCACCACCTGCACCAGTGAGTAACCTTCAAGTGTTGCCTCAGGTGATGAACATCAACAACATGAGCTCGGAAACAGCGACGACAATGACTTCAACAGTGATTCCAGGACCAGGTGGAAGAACACTAAGTGATTCTTTAGGGAAGAAAAAGAGAGGGAGGCCGAGAAAATATGATGCAGATGGGAACCTTAGGGTACCATATCAGATAGTGACGACGACGACGAATTCACCTCCTGGTTTCACTTTATCTCCTTCATCTCCTACTGAGTTCTCATCACACAAAAGAGGTAAAGGAAGGTCCCCAGGGAACTGGCAGCTTCTTGCTTCTCTAGGTAAAGTTCAAGAAAGTTTTAGAGTTTTTTTTTTTTTTCATATAAAACTCTGTTTGGTTGCCGAGAAAGTACTGCTGAAATAGTTCTCAGCTTCTTGCTTTCTCTAGGTGAAGTTGAAGAAAGTTAAAGAGTTGCCTTTTCTTTTTCTTTTTTCTTTTTTTTTTTTTCTTTTGGTTAATAGGTTAAAGAGTTCTTTTATTTTGTTAAGTTTCATAGAAAACTCTGTTTGGTTCCCGAGAAAGTGCTGAAATTAAAAAAAAAAAAAAAAGAAAGAAAGAAAGAGAGAAAAAAAAATGGGCTTGTGATTGCTTGCATTGCATGTTCACTCCTTTCTTTGTTTAATGGGGTAAATAATTCTTAGCTTACTTACCAAGAATAATTAAAAGAAAAGAAAAAAAAGATAAAAAAGCAAAACAAAACAAAAATGTAATCTCTAATGGGACATAGATATATATAGCCTTAAAAGACTTACCTCTTTTTTAGTATTTTTGGTTTCTCTATTTCTCACCCAACACATTAGGGTAGTTGATTCATGCTTTCTTTGGGAAGTGGAAGATTTAATTAAGGTATTATACTTTTTTAATTAATGTACTTACATATTCATTAAAAAATTGAAGTAACTTTTAAAAAGTTTAGTTAGTAGTAGTTTATGTCATCAAATACTGAGAATTGAACTTAGACTATTTCTGGAGATGTTATATATTAAATAATAATTTTGTAATTTTTGTTAACATATAAACTTCTTGATAAATAATAAAAAAATGTATTCAATATTAATTAAATAAGAATACATCATTCAAAATTAAATTATTTGATGCATGAATTTAATAAACCAAACTGATATTAAGCAAAAGATTATTGTATTTATAAGTAATGTGATATCAAGTTTGGTGCATAGATAGAAAGTTAGAAACATTGTTCATTAAATCAAATATAAACGGTTAATAATAAATTATAGGTTTTCACATTAATTTCAACTATGAGAATTGGCATTTTGCTTCTGGTTTGATAGAAATTAATTACTTTTTAACTCTCTCTAAAAAAGGATATACATTTAAGTTTAAAAATATTTAAAAATAATCTGATATATATATATATATAAAACTTCAAAAAGATATCTATCTTTTTTGTTTTTCAAGTTACGGAAAAAAGATATCTATGTTGGTGAATTTTGGGTTCACTTTTTTTTTTTTTATTAACTTTTATTTTAGTGAATAATTCTTTTATTAATTTCTTTTCTAAATTAATTACAAAGTTAACATATATTTGGACAGGTGAGTTGTTTGCTCACACGGCCGGCGGAGACTTCACGGCACATGTGGTCAAAGTTAATACCGGGGAGGTAATTTTCAAGATCATAATGAAAAGAAAATTTAAAATTTTTTTTATAAGTGTTGGGTTTATATTAAAAAATTATTTGGTAAATTAATAAATATAAGTAGTGAATATAATTATATTATTTGGTAAAAATAAATATTTATTTTAAAAATATTATTTATTTTTAATTTAAATTTCATTAATATAATATTTTATATTATTTATATAGTTTTGGATGAATGATAAATATGGTATTCTAAATATCGCATTTTTTATAAAATTTGAAAATTTTATATTATTTTTATTCCTTAATTTAATATTATTTGGTTATATATTTTTATAATTTTATTAGTTAATCAAAATTATTAACACAATTAATTATTCTCTTAATCCCAAATATCTTTTAGACATCTTTTAAGAATAAGTTTTCAAAAATATATTTACACATTTAACTATTGTGTTTTGAAAATTCCATTTTAATAAGAAGAAAAGTTTAATATGGAAAAAAAAAAAAGAGAGAGAGAGAGAGAGAGAGAGAGGGAGAATTGAGGGTAAATTTTGATATGAATTGAGATCTGGGTTTTGATTGAAAAAGCAGGATGTAGCAGGAAAAGTTGTGTCATTATCACAAAAGGGTCCTCGTGGGATTTGTATTCTATCAGCAAATGGAGCTGTTTCTAATGTTACCCTTCGACAACCTGGTTCCTCTGGTGGGATTTTAACATTCGAGGCATGATTTTCTACCTTTTCCTCTCCTTTACTCTTTCATTTTTCATTTTTGTTTTCGAATACAATTATTTTGGTTTAAGGTTTTTAACATCCAAAATTCAAAAAATAATGCCCAAAACATCCATTATTGTACTTAAGAATAAGTTTTGAGATTAAAATTTTAAATGTTTCCACATTTAAAAATTATATTATAATATGACATCCAAATATAAAAAAACTTTTAAAATATATACTCTATTACATTAGACATATATATTCATCTAAATACTCTGAAATGTATTCGGTATTTGTACAAAACAACTTTCATATATCTATTTTAAGATTACATCTTCTAAAACCCAACAACGTTATCTTAAGTTTCATATTTGAATTCTCCCATTAAAAATAGATATGTGTTATTATTACAATGACTCTTTTTATTTCTTTTTTAAGTAACATATGATGCTTACAATAAATGCCATGGTTTAGATGTTGCATTGATTGTATGTTTTATGTTGTAACATTTTCTAACAATTTATTTGTTTGCATTTTCTTTTTTCTTTTTTCTTTTTTTTTGAAAGATGATTTTTTTAGCATATTGAATTTGAAAATTGGGATTAATTTACTTTGCAGGGGCGTTTTGAGATATTGTCTCTAACCGGTTCATTTACATTAAGTGACAATGGGGGTGTAAAAAGCAGAACCGGTGGTTTGAGTGTTTCATTGGCTGGATCGGATGGTCGTGTAATAGGTGGTGGGCTTGCCGGTGTACTGTTGGCCGCTAGCCCTATACAAGTAAGTCCTTTCCTTTCTTTTTAGACATAGGTATGGGATATCATTATTAAATTATAGTTTTCGTTCTTGTACTTATTCAGTTTTTATATCAGACATAATTTCATCATCCTATTATTATTATTATTATTATTAGCACCACCAAAATAAAAAATAAAAAATCCGTTAATCAATTTTTTTGAAAATTTTTCTCATAAAAGAGAAAAACAGTAGAAATTGAAATAATTTCTTTGTAAACGGTAAATCAGTGTGAAATAACTATTTACATGGAATAGAAGCTGTTGCCTTTTTGGGTTTCTTTACAACTAATGAAATTTTTTAATAATGTTAGTGATTCCGGGTAAGAAAAAATATTAAAATAATAAAATATATATATAATGTCAAATTAAAGGATAAAGAATGAATCTTAAAATTGAGTAGATTATCTAAATTATTAAGAAGGTTTCAGTATTATTCATATTACATTTTATCTCTATTAAAAAAATTAGATAAATTAGTTTCTATTTGTTAAATTAAAGAATAAATTAGTCATTTCTATTAAATTTTTTTTATCAATTTGTATCGTTAAAAATTGGTATGGTTGACAAAATAATTAAACAATGACACATGGTGTGTCACATGTATTTAATGCTAACGTATAGGGATCAATTTTAAATAGTAGAAATAGATGAATTTTTTAATAAAAAAATTAGTTTGCTCTTTGACCCTAATGTATAGGGACTAATTTGTCCATATTTTAATTAGAAAGGGCAAAATGTAATCTGACTTCTAGTACAGAAACCTCCATGATATTTTTACCATTTGGATGATGATATATTCTAGTCAAATTATGGTTGGTAACAATACTATGGAAGCCTTTGTATTAGGAGTCGGATTGCATTTTACTTATTCTACTAAAAAATGGGTAACGTAATCCTTGTACATTAGGTCAAAGAGGAGATTAATCATTTTGTTAAAAATTTCATCCATTTTTATTTTTAAAAATTGGACCTTATACTTTAGCATAAGGTACACATGGCACACCAAGTCTCACTCTCAGGTTATTCCGTCAGTCACGTTTGTTTTTAATAGTATAAATTGATGAAAATTTTAATAGAAATGATCAATTTGCTCTTTAATCTAATGTATATGGACTAATTTACCTATTTTTTAAGTAGAGGGTACTCTTAATATAGTTTCATACTTTAACCTCATCCAAATCTATGAAAAGAAAACATGTTGAACCAATAGATATTTGTATCCTATACTTATACATGGAGTGGTATATATACATCCATTTCTTTTGATGTAGATTGTGGTGGGAAGCTTCATGCTAAATGGCTACAAAGTGCATAAAAGGAAGCCTTACCGTGAGCAGCACACAGTGGCAGCTTCTGCAGTCACCACCGCTCCTTCGGCCATGGCGATTACAGAAGAAGGAAGGCCAATCATCTCACAAGCAAAACTAGATTGTGAAAACAACGTGAAACCAACATCTCCATTCCAAGTGGGGAGCCTTGGGGATCCAAATAATAACATAACTGATCATAAAAACATAGCAAATATTGCAGCAGCCTCCATTGTTTCTGGTTGGAACAATGGCTCGGAACCGGCCTCTATCCATCGGCCATCGCCGGATATTAACGTGTCTGTGCCTAGTGAATAGGGTATCATCCAAGGTAACCCCTTGAAAAATTTTTCATTTGAGGTAAACTTTTTAGTGTCTTGCAGAATACTGACATGATAAATTTAAACTAATTTTATTTAGATTATCATTTGTATTGAAACAGATGTAGCAATTAGATGCAAAATTTTATGAGGTCCGATAGGAACTTCACTAAATTTAGACAGATTTATGAACTCTTATTTTGTGTAGTTAACATGTTTTTATTGTTGTTTACTTGTTATGATTTTATTTGCAAAATGCGTGAAGGTGGTCTAGCTTTGCATTCTAGTGAAGGTTTTGTTTTGGCTTTATTTTAAATTGGTCCTTGAACTATATCGCAAATTTCAGATTGGTCTTTAAACCTTTTTTGTTAGAACTTGTACTTAAATTATCAATTTTGTCCTATTTACCCCCAAAATACCATCCAATAAGATTTGACATGTGGCATATTCTGATAGAATGTCATACACTATTTAGGTAAAATGGAACAAATTTGATAATTTAAGCACCACTTTTGACAAAAAAAAAAATTAATTTATAGACCAATTTGAGAATTGAGATACAGTTCAAGCACCAATTTATAAATAAAACCTTTTTTCTAACATAATGAAGTCTTATAAAATGGAAATGATAAAAAGTTAGAACAGTAAATTTTAAATCGAAATAAAAAAAATATCTAACACGATAAATTCAAATTCGAAGCTAATTTAATCCAAATTTATCAATCATATACCCAAAAATAATTTGCACTATGAATTACCTAAATAAAAAGAATGATTCAAACTTGAACTAGAATTAAACCACCTTAAAATAATCCAAAATTGAAAAAATTAAACCTAAGTGTAGAATCTATACATCAAAGTTTTAAATGATCCAATCCAAAACCTCATCTTATTAAACTTGATTCACCCCAAGTCGAAATGCTTTGAAACCTGAATAATTCAAAAAATATAAAACTTAAGTTAATACAAAATCAATTTAATTTGTTCATTTGAATGATGTAATTAAAGTGATATTTAAAAAAAAAATAGCTGATGAATTGTTTTGTTGGAGTAAAAATGTTGACTAATTAACAACTTATGTTTTGTCTGCATAACTGATATTTAGGGATTCGATTTATTTAATTTGATTTAATTAGCTACTATTTAAGGATTTAATTTCCATTTTATTTTCCTATTTTGTATATAAATATCTATTTATGGTTTTTCCAACAATTATCAATAAAGAGACAAAATTTTTCATACCCTATTGAATTTTTTTATTATTTTAACATAGAATTTTGGGAAATTTTTCTCTACTAACACTACATTTGGTTGGGGGAATGGAATAAGGTTGTAATGGAATAGAGCTGTAATTAATTTTTTAGTTGTTTGGTTGAATAGAATGAAATAGAACTATGTCAATTTAATTTCTTGAGTTTGGTTGAATGGATTAGATATTGTAATAGCATAAGAAAATGGCTTAAATTACCAGAATACCCTTAGTAGAAATTTTTTAAGTAGATGATTGTTGTTATTGTCATTAAATTTTAATAATATTATTAAAAATAATTTAATAAAAATAAAAATAAATAATTTAATCATATTTTAATATAATTATTATTAAATATAATTTAATAACATTATTAATATAATTTGGTTCATATTTGGTTCATCTATAAGGAATGATGTACTTTTGAGATTTTGTAAAGAGAATCTATGCAGATCAGTCCCTCACAAATGCTACCCTCTCATCCCACACACTTACCTTTTGTCATATGGGTGATTCCAGCCATCAAATCTGACACAATTCCTTTTACCAAATCTACTGCCTCATCTTTCTACATACCTAATATGAGGGACAAAACATAATCTCATGGGATCATAGCTACCAAAATTACAAATATTGATCCAAAAACAATAATTATTCTAATTTATATATATAAAATATCAAACATCTATACACAAAACAAACCCCAGCAAGCAGACCTTGTTTGAACTTCTCTATATTTTTCCCCAACACCTTAACATCAACTCCAAAAATATCAAAAAAGAAAAAGGGCTCTACTGTTGCCATTAATGTATCTTCTGTAACATCCCAACCCGTATCCCTCATCGGAACCGGGTTATGGAGCATTACCAGAGTTTACAAATCAAACATACAGAAATTTCAAACATTTCATATCATCAAAGCATCATTTTAATCCAAATTATAAACATACCAAACCTAAATCAATTTGCGTAGTTCATGAGCACTTAAACATAGAATTAAATTCACATGCACCTATCTAGATTTAGTTCAATTTACCATGCCATAATATGGCTTCAAAAACAAACACATATTTATATGTATAAAACCAACCAAAATTAAACTTATAACCTCATTTACAATCAAACCACAAAATAATTATTATTTAGACACCTTAGGTACATGCTAACACAAAGGATAAACACCACCACATTTGAGTTCGGGATCATTGTTGGATGCTGAATCGGCGATCAAAAGTTAAGTACCTAACTTGCACACGGAAAACAAAAATGTACGCTGAGTAAAATTCAGTGGTATTTCTATAATCTAAATACTTAAAGACAAAATAATATAATAGGCACAATTAAATATTAAGCACAATTGAATATTTAAAATTCACATTTATTTATACAATAGCATTAACCATTCAATATTCAATTCATAATTATATTATTCATATCATACTTAATTCTCATTATTTGTCATAAAATAACTTCTCACAATATGATACACATTTCACTTAAACAACAATAATGTTCATTCCATATCCAATTCATGAATACACAATTCATGTGTCTCAATCCATATTTCAATTCACAGTCTCATTTTCATTTCACATATAATATCATCCAACATCGATCATAATGTCATTTTATTTAATTACTCCTATTAACACGACTCGGACTCGGACGGATATACGGATCCAACCAAAACACACCAGTTTGGCACCCAGTGCCTCATCGGATAATTCAAAGTAATAATTTGACACCCAGTATCTCATCGGCTAAACCAAAGTAAATTGGCACCTAGTGCCTCATCGAATTAATCCGAAGTAGTAAATTCACACCTAGTGTCTCATCGACTTGAAGTCGAAAAAATCCCTAAATTCTTCCAATCTTATGGCATGCCATAGATATCCGGCTCAGCTCGATACAGTTAATAGGGTTTCGATTCACTTTTCCAATACAACCAATATTCATTTCAATTCAAATAATCAATATATTCAATATATATATATATACCAATTCAATTCAATCAATATAAATTCAATAAATTCATCACATAACGAATCAATCCATTTCAATTTCAAAACACAATAATTCTCACCTCAACACTTACCATATATATAAAATTGAATTATAACAACTAACAATTAGGTTCGGATTATAGAAATACAAACCAGGAATTCCGAACTATTTGATGTTGACTTTATCTTTCCCCTTTTTAGTCGAGGATTCTGGTTCAATGTTAGCTACGGAATTAAAATAATTAAAATTCATCAATACAATACAATTCAATTTCATATTGCATATTTCAATTTTTACTCAACATTTGTCTAAATTCCAACTTAGTCCCTAAACTGAGACTAATTTCATTTATTTACAATCAATTATATATTTTCATTCAATTTCTACTTTAAACTAGATTTAACTCTCTAATTTCACTTAAATCACTAAATTTTGAATTTTTCACAATTTAATCTCTATTACTCAAAATTTACAATTTATTCTACAATTCAATCCTTTTTCATTTCTAACTTGAAAATCTATCAATTTAATCCTCAATACTCAAATTATTCAACATAGACAACACTTAAAAATTCAATAATTTCTAAAATTTTGACATAGGTCAGGTAGTATTTAATACCGGGATTCCAAAAACATAAAAATCAAAAGAAAAAGGGACTAAATTGACTAATCAATTGAGCTTGAAACTTTGAAACCCTAATTTTCTCCTTTCTTTTTCTCCTACTTCGTTTTTGCTTCTCTATTTCTTTTTCTTTTTATTTCTTTGTTTTATTATTATATAATATAATATATAATATATATACTTAAATATTAAGATATAATATTATAATATTATAATATATATTTTAACTTTAAAATTTTTTAATAATAACACTTATGCCGCCTCATTTATGAGTAATGGCATAATTGCTTCTTCAGTCCTTTTACTTTTTCTTTAATCTATAATTCAACTTTCACCCTATATACAATGTAGTCCTTATACCTAATTACTTTTAATTCAAGCAAATTCACTTAATCAAACCTAATTAACTACATAACTAACTTCGCAAATAATTATTAAAAATATTTACGAGTCCGAGTTATGGGAACGGAGTTTCGGAAATGCACTTTTTTTAATTTGATCATTTTTAATTAATTAACCATCAAAACATTAAAATTTCTTAACGAAACTTTAATACCACCTTAATGACACTCCGTAAATATTTATAAAAATATTTACGGCTCAGTTTATAAAAACAAGGTCCCGATACCTTATTTTCTAAAACCACTTGAACATAATAAATCATTTATATAACATAAATTATCAAATCAAAAACTTTTTTTAAAATCACTTTTGACTCGTAAATATTAAATAATAATATTTATGAACTTACTCGTCGGATTTGGTGGCCCCGAAATCACTGTTTCTGACACCATTGAAAAACGGGCTGTTACATCTTCAATCTGAATCACTTTCCATACTCCCCATGGCCTTCAATCCCTTTAGTCTCTATATCATGCCAAAACCTTACATCAAAAATATGGATAATAACTAAAAAAATTATTGCATAGTAGGAAATGTAAAAGAAAAGAAACCAAATCATATGTTACCTTCTTAGAACTCTTCTTTTCCCTAACTTCATATCTTTCTTGGCACATATCAGTCAACCATGCTCCAGGGCTCACCAGCTATTAGGGGTGAGTATTCGATCAAGTTGAGTCGAATCGAGTCGAAAAATTTCAAGTTAGTCGAGTTGACGAATCCTATTTTAGCAACCAAACTCAATTTGAATTTTTTTTCGAATCGAATAAAAAAATTTCGAGTCAAGTCGAGTCAAGTTAACGAATCCTATTATTTATACTCAGTGGTGCGTTTAGATGGACCGATTATTTAACTAGTAGACGAAGTACAAGATTATTTAACTACATAAACAATATAATGATTTTGCCTTTTAACTTAATGGTTAAACATTTATCAAAACGACGCAGTTTCGCCTTTTAATTTAATGGTTTTGACTTTTAACTTTTAAAAAAGTAAACATTTATCAAAATGACTTAGTTTTGTCTTTTCTTATTTGGATTTTCGGATAAATCGAATTGTGTAATTCATATTCGAGTTAAACCGAAAAACTTAATTTTTTATTCGAGTTTATCCTAATAACTTGATTAACTCAAATAGCTCAAACTATTTAATTCAAAATTTGATTTTTTTGTCGAGTTTTTCAAATCAAATCAGATTTTGCTCACCCCTACCAACTACCACCACAACCTACCAATACATGTCAAATTTACACAAAAAATATATATGAAGCTTCTATATATGCTTCAAATACATCAATGTTTACTTACAAAACTAAACTAAACTATGCTTCAACAAAACAAACCAAGTTGCTATTTTCCAATCTTAGTTTGACAATAGTTGAAAGAGAGTAGATAAGAGTTGTATGATTAGTTGTGATGCTCATGAACTTATGTACACCAAGTTAAAAAAATTAAATTAAAAATTACAACAATCTAACTAGCATTGAGCAATGTGTAACCCTATATACATGTTTGTAATGATTTCACGATCAACAAAAAGACAAAAACAAAAAATTAAACTTACCAAAAAAAGGAAAGCCCAAATCAAAAGAAAAATCCAAATGGAATTCACTTATGCACTATAAATGAATAAAATGAAACATTACAACCTAACAGTTCTAACAAGACTTCATAAACTCATCCAGTACTTCATAAAATGACAGTTTCCAGTTCACTAAGTTCAGGTTACTGAATATTTTATAATGCCAATGATTTGAGATATGAAACCCATAAATTTACAAAGACATCATACTATATAAAGCAACAAGAATCAGTAAATAGTGTTACTAGGATCAACTTTGGGGAAGCTTAGAGGATCAACTTTGTTTATAAAATAAATTTTCTAACTAAGGCAATTGTAGAGAGATAACACCTCTTATAAAACAAAAGAAACAATAATAATACACTGAGATTTATACCAATTAGTACAAAATTTATAAAGTAACCGTGAAAGGAAAAGTAACATGATACTCACAATTGTACTCAATCCATCCAATGGTTTGATTTTCCAAATCATACAAAACCAGCTTGTTGGAAAGTACTAAATCTGTAGGCAACAAAACAAAGTTCCATGAAAAATTCAAATTACTGTAATTTTAGCAAATACTATTGCAACTTACAGTCTAATAAAATCAATGCTACACGGTACACACTCAAGATTTCCATTTAGTATTCACTTGGATTTGATGATTAAAATCTTTTTAATCCAAGTTATAAAAATAACCAATCATTCAAGACAACCTAAAAAAACATGTCTGAAAAAGGACAATAGGACATGATAAAAAGGTATTTTTAATGATAATTTAAAAGAATAATCAATAATAAGAGAAGACATAAATATACCATTATTTTCAATAAAACATCAATATAAACCTTGTAGAGTAGCTAGGAAAATATTTCAGGTAATTATTAAAGTATATCTCAGGTATCCAAATTAAAGTTATAAGTATCACGACCAAAACATGTAACATCCTAAAATAGGCCTAGTCGAAATAGTGGTTTCGAGACCACAAGTATGACGTTAAAATAATAATTTCATGATCATTATGAGGTCTAGGATATGAAAATAAACATGTGTTAAAGTTTCATGAAGAAATCCTAAGTATAAGGTGCCCGATTGGAAATTAGGGACCAAATTGAATAAATTACAAAGCTTGGGTTCTAGAAGAAACTTGTATGAAATTGCTTTAGATTATTAATTAGAAGGTATTAAATATAAAATTTATCAATTTCTATAATTTTGAACAAAAATGAACATGCATAGGAAAACTGTGAAAGAAAAACCCTAAAGGCATTTTGGTCATTTAGTAATTAAAAGAATAAAAAGGGAGAAATAAGTCAAAATTGGTGTCCATATTCTTCCTTCATTTCCTAAATTTGCAAGACACCATAACTAGGGTTTGTTCAACATTTCCAAGCTTGATTGTAAGTACATCCTATCCCCGTTTTTAATGTTCTTTGTATTTTTAAAGTCTTTGAAGCATGATCTACCCGTTTTTAGCTATATTTTGAGCTAGGGTTCATGTATAAAATTTAAACCATGAGTAACATGCATGTATTTTGATGATTAATGGAGGAATATGAATGTTTGATGCATGATAAACATCTTTTACTAGGTGATTTTTAGTGAAAACACCTAAACAAGGGACTTGTTTGTAAAAGTGTAAAAGATAGTAGTAATAATGTGAAATAAGAGAAAATATGGGCTGATATAAGCTTAGTAAAGGTTCAGTTAGGCTTGGGTAACCAAAAAATGCATGCATTTCATTTTACGAGTCTAGGGACCAAAGTGCAAATATGTGAAAGTTTATGGGTCAAAATGTAAAATTTGCAAAAATATGATTTATGGACCCATTTGAATAATGTGAATAATAAACAAGTTAAATTTGGCATTTTAGATCAAGAAAAACATGAATCGGGACTTGATCGAGGAAAGAATAAAGTATACGACGATTAGGCTCGATTATCGTCATTTTATACCCAGGTAAGTACATATGCAAATAATGTGGTGTTGTAGTATGTTTTAATGCTTTAATAAATGGTGATAATTATTTTATTGTAATTATGAGTTTTATGCTTATTGATTGCTATGAAAGCTTGAATGTTATTATGGTCGTTATCCTCGACGTTATGAGCAAGTATGACGAAGATGCTATATGCAAGTGAGGAAAATCCCGTTTGAACCTTAGGAATAGTTTAGGATTCAAGTGACATGTCACTAGGAACTAAGAAGTCCGAACTCGTTGAGTGGTCCAGGTTCATGAGATATGTGGCATCCAAGCTCGTTGAGAGGTCCGAGTTCATTATGGATACGAGCATCTGAGCTCATTGAGTGGTCTGAGTTCATAATGGATGTGTTTCATGTAACATCTGAGCTCGTTGAGAGGTCCGAGTTCATTATGGATGTGTTACATGTTATGTGGTAGTTTCGGCTACGTTTGTATACGTGACACTTATGTGCAAGGTTTCCGCATATCCAATAGTATTCTGAGTGTTCAAAGGGTAATGTAATGAATGTGATGAAAGTCCCGAGGAGGACATATGAAATAGGTATGGTTATCAATACTTTACGATGAGTACAGGTATGTATGCTAAACCTATAAGTAATGTCTTAATAAAGATCGATTTACAATGAGCAAGTATATATATGTGCATAAGATGAGTAAGCAAAAAGGTTTGAATAATGAATAATCTCTATGTATATGTTACCCAGTTTTTGCATGTTGATGGTTTACTACTATAGCATATTATTTGTATGTGGACTTACTAAGCTTTAATGCTTACTCCCCTATCTTTTTTCATCATTTGTAGTTCCGTTAAGCTAGCTCGAGGATTAGAAGTTGTCGGAGTACTATCAAAAGACTATTGGGTATAGTGAAATTATTATTTTGAGTATGGCATGTATAAGAAACTTGGTCATTTTGTGGTATGTGTCATGCTATTTGGCCAAAATTTGAAGGCCTATGATAATGATAATTCATTTTGTAATGGCCATGTGATATGGCTCATATTTGATTATTTGGGTTGTAATCTAATTACCCATGCATGTATGTGTTAGTATTTTGATGGTAGGATATGCTATTGCTTGGTGGATGCATGATAATGATGTGATAAAATATTAATCGATGAATGTATGGTAAAGTATGGTTTGGGTGCCAAAGGATAAGGGATAACCTAATGGCTTAAAATGACTATATGCATGAATGCACAAATTTGAAGTCATGGTAACAAGCTTAATAATGCATGAAATTGGTGTGGAATGTCTCTAAGTGGTGTGACAAATGAACGTGCAATAGGATGACATTATGAAGTCGTGAAAATATCATGGTGTGAAATATTTGAGTGCCTAAATATGTCATGTTGCATGTTATAAAGTATGTTTGAATGTATAGGTGAGTGTGGGTAACTACCGGCTTGGGAAATAGCCTTTAAATGGTCCACACGGGTAGACACACGGGCATGTGTCTAGACCGTGTATGACACACGGTCTGCCCCATGGGCATGTTAATGGTCGTGTGTCTCCTGCACCTACAATTTTTAAGTCAGTATGCATGGTAGTAAACACACAGGCAGAGACACGGCTGTGTGTCTCCCCACACGGCCTAGCACACGGGCGTGTGCTTTGGCCGTGTGCCCCTAAATAAATGATGATGTCATAAACAGAATGTCCAGGATTTTGGACACAAGGGATGACACGGGCGTGTCTAGGCCGTGTGAGGGACACGGGCCAGGGACATGGGCGTATGCTCGGCCGTGTGGAAACCCCTGTAGGTTCGAAATGAAAAATAAATTCTAGTAATTCCACACGGGTAAGGGACACGGGCGTGCGTATTGCCTCCACACGGGTGTGTGAGGCTTAAACCCATAAATTCCCTAAAGTTTTCTTCAGTTCTTAGTTTAATCCCGAGTCATTTGTAATGCTTGTTTTGGACCTCGTAGGTCCATAATTGGGACAATATGATTTTGTTTGAACGGTTTGAAAATGAAATGAAATTTTATAACCCGCTTTTCTCAAAATGTTCATGTATGTGTACGGTAATGCCCCGTACCTTGTCCCGATCTCAGACACGGGTAAGGGGTGTTACAAAACAATATAGATCTTATAAAAATTATATCAATATATAAACTATAACAAGAATAAAAACATATGTGGAAAGAACTGCACCAATGTAGTAATTTTGAAATCATAATTTTCACCTTCCAATTGAGCCTATAAGGTGTGAATTTCATGAAAAAAATTCTACATTAGAATATAAAAAATAGAAAAAAGTAGAGAATTCAATTAACTAAAGAAAGTCCTTTCTCATTCTATATTCTCTTGCAACTGTTAGAAACCACAATATGTATATATTGTTGATAAATAAGTCCATCACTTTTAACATTGATTTTTATAGATTTTTTGGAGCCATTATTGATAAATAAGTTCATCACTTTTAATCCGTTATTTCCTTATAAGCCAATACTTATTTTAAGGAGTCCATTTTATTTGTAGCTTCTATATCCATTTTTAATGAACTATCAAAAGCAATTGGAACTATAGCATAGTCCATGGAGAAGACCTATAAAAAGACATGAATCATCCATTGGTGTTGTAATTGTGCCAATGATAACCATTCAAGGCAGGCTATTGTGTTGCAAACCAAAATATTTGTTTAAGGATCACAAAAGCAAACTGATTTTCAATTGTAATGGAAATCATATCAAAGAACCGAAATTAATCAAATTCAGTATAACACTTCAAAAACCAAAAGAAATATGAAAACCCCCAACAAGAATCAAACATATCTTTTTTTTTTGTTCAACAAAAATTTAACATATTGGCAACATTATTAACCAAATCCCTAAAGTCAATCAAGTTGTGTGATCCAATTAAAGAGTTAAAAGAATGATAGATTAATCGAGCAAGAATCAAAGAAATTTCAATTAAAAAATCAAAGTCAATCATTATTTCTTCAATCAATGAACATGAAACCTAGACAATCAAAATCGAAATCAGAAAACAAAAACCTATTAATACATACATACCTTGTTAATTCGACAATCGGAGGTTAACTGATCATTCATTACAAAACAAAAAAAAACATAGTTCACCATTTTTACATATCAAAACGAATGGCAAACTAATGAAATCCTTTGCAATTTTATACCAATGGGTCTTGATTCTTGAAGTGAAAATTAGATTTAAAAAATGGTACCCAGAAAAAGGAAAAGAAACCCAAGAATGAGATGAGAAAACTTGAAGAATATGAGAGAAAAGGTAAAAAAAACAAAAGTTTAAACCAACATGGGATATGGGTTGGTTGACAAGAATCTTAAAAGAAAAGAATAGTCCCCATTTATTTTTTATGTTGATGAATAAAAAAGAAGAAATTAAAGAAGAGAATTTTGGGATTTAATCAATGAATAAAATGGGTATTGAAGGATGGAAACAAGCATCGGCGATGGAAGCAAGGTGGTCTAAGATTCAAACAAAAAATAAAAAATACAAAGAAAATGAACAATAAATTACCCGATAATGGAAGTAGATTTTGCCTCTAACTTTGTTACTCACTGTAACAGGAGCATCTAGAGAAAATGAAGAAGGCAGATGAAAAGAGATTTTTGTCTTCAAAAGTAGAAGGCTATTACGGATGACAAAGAATAGCCAATTCAGAGCCCTATCTACATAATGGTTATTCAGTGCTCACCTGTAATAGAGGCCTACATGGAATAATGATTCGGTAGTGAAAAAATGAACCAAACAAAGAAAACACTGTTTAAAATTGAATAAGCATTAAACTGAATCCTTGTTCACGTCAACCAAACATGACATAAGATTAAAACATTCGGTACTTACCCCCTTAGGCCTACCATTTTTGTTGGAAAAATTGGTTTGAAAATAAATTGTCATCAGAAGTTTAAAAATTTTTCTTTAAAAACCGACAGGCTGTGATATTTATAACAATAAAACCCTTTTACCCGAATTATACTAGTGCTTATGGATTAGACGGAGGACTCTATTGTTCTCAGCTTTCAACCATTTGATATTCTCTGCTAATCTCGATCTCGATTTGCTAAAGTGCGAACTCTATTCCCAAATCAATGAAAAATTTAGTGAAACTTCAAGAGTTAGAAATCGAAAGATGAACTCTGTCAAAAGATAAAATTTATTTGGGAAATAATTTAACTATATTTTGACAGAATATCAATGTAGAAAAGTGTGTTATTTTACCTAACTTTTGGTCTCTATTTATAAAGAAAATAATAAGAGTCTCAGTAGAACAAGATATAACCAAATAATAATATTGTAATTATGTTATTGATAAATGTAAATTAAATTTGGTGTAATTATGTTGAATTAGTCTGCGTTGTTTCGGCAACATAATGTGATGTCGCACACTCGAATCCAACAATTGGGTCGAGTGTGTGGTGTACAAATATGCTAAAAAGTTAAACATTTTTTTATTCCAAGTATAACATTATGATCATACATATCACTATTTATAAAAAGATATATATATATATGCAAAACTAATTTCAATATAGTTAATGAACATGCAATTAGAATTCATAATCTTTTTCATATGATAAAAAATATATATAATCTTTAGACACCCTCACATTTTCATACATTTTAAGTTAGGAAAAATAATCTTCAAAACATAATGTGTCTTATCATTATCATATAAGGAACCTAACACACACAAATAATTTCAAGTATATTCAAAATCACACATTTTAGTAAGTATTTTAATGCCCTAATTTGGTTTCAGTTACACGACAATATATAATCACAAATTACATTATTAACGTGCCACATAGATTATGATATTTCAATCAGGCAAGTAGATAGATTAGCATTATCATTAATGATTTCTAAAATCAAACAATAAATAATATATGATTACAAAAGTCTTTTTCTCACAAAACTATATTTTTAGTCATCATGTCCATGTCAGAATTGAAGAAAACTTTCACGTCTACTTTTCTTAATAATCTAGCGAAAACTAATTTGGTTTGAACATTAGGAATATGAAACACCTCCCTTAGGATAAGGCCTTTCTAAATGTAAGTTTGAACAAAACCTTGCTTTTTTTTCCAAACATTTGCAATTTCAAGAGTTTCTAAGATAGACAGACTGTTCTCCTTTTTCCACTTGGGAGTAAGACACAAAGATATTTTAATTACCACTAATGTACCAAGTGGAACCACTAACTATCCCCTATTCTTTCACATTAGTCAAAATATTAACTTGAGAAATGACCATACAATTATACAATCTGCTTCAACCAAATTGACATTTGGCTTAATAGGATTATCATTCATCCATTACTGATTTCTACACATAGTTATATAGTAGCCCAGTTTCTGATCACAATTGAATACTAGAATAGTGAGTATAGTTTATGAATAAAACATCAAGTATGTTCTTAGGAAAAAGAGATCATAACACTTTTAAGTATCAAGTCTTTCCTAACCAGAACTATTCCTAGACATGCACTTTCACACTGCCACAATTATTTCTAGCAACCAACTATGGATTTGCCACACAAAATAATTTCCTTTTTTTTTCTCAAAATTTATTTTGGGCTTGTAACCATATATACATCATAGATCATGTTTAAAAATAAATTCAACTCACAAATATATATATTCAATTGTATATAAACATGCAATTCAAAGTAAATGAATTAGATTTGCATACTCAATCAAATACGATAATATGGTAAAGTAGAAATTCCTATCATAGTAGCAAATGAATATCTTATTATTAAAACCTTAGTTTTTTTAGATATAAAAAAACTCAAGGTTTGGTCCAACCCAAATTAAAGGTAGAAATAATATTAATCAAGCCCTATGCAAATTCACATTATTACTACATTAAGAATTTTATTAAACTTCAACTTAAGGTCACTAATTTTTGTTAATTATAGTAAACAAATTCATGCAACATAAAATCATGAATTCATGCTTCATCCAAACATAAAAATAACACACTTTATATGTTATCAATATTTTATTTTTCCAAAATTAAACCAATTCTAATCTTTCAGAAATATTTAGATTTTATCCCTTTAAATATCTATTATTGATGCATAGGAATTTCGAACAATATGAATATCTATTTAATTTTGGAGTAGGTTTGTCCACACGACAATAACAACAACGACGAACATGAGTATCGACAATGTGGACAACATCCAAAAATCTGTAAGATTGTTAGAAAATTGATGTTTAAAAATTAGAGTCATTGCTTGAGGCATGAATATCACTATCCTTGTAACACCCTTCAATCGGTCCGGTCGCTGAACTCGGGCAATAGGAAGCTACAACTAAATACTAAGCATTTACAAACAAGTTATAATTTTAAAATCTCAATTAAATATCCAACAAATCATAATTAAATAAATTAAAATATGTTTCAATCAGTTACGGGTTAATATCGTGCTTTCTGAAGGTTAAAATAAAGCAGACAATCTTTAGTATCAATTTGAAGCAAATTTAAAAAGATGAGAAAAATATGAAAATAAGGGATACATAGTTGTGTCCCGAGGCCGTGTGGAAGGGTTGAGATCGTGTGTATGGGCCACATAGTCATGCGAGTAAACTGTGTAACAACTTGATGTCGTGTAAAATTAGGGTCACATGGACATGTCGCCAAGCCGTGTGACAGAGCTTAACCCGTGCGACTCAAGAACATGGCCGTGTGGCCAAATCGTGTACAATTCGAATATAGGGTCACATGGCTATGTCGCCAGACCGTGTAACTCACTGAGATCACGTGGACAAACATACTCCAAAATTAAATAAGCCACATTGCCTTGTGGGGTAACCGTGTGAGAAACACGGTCGTGTGGTAAACCGTGCCTAGGTTCTGTGCACCTAAAATAACTTCAAAATCAAGCCATTTCACCTACCATTTCTTGGTTACCAAGCCATACCATTTACACCTATTATTACCCAATTCAAAACACACCAAATTATGTCAAAACATGTCATATATCATTAAACCTAAATGTCTAACCAATATACCCACAAAGGCACCTCAATTTACAATTCAAAACAACCAAAATGAATATGTTCAAACATGCCAATTCACAAACATTATATGGCACTTTCTCAATCACTTACTTAAGCACAATTAACCTTTAATCATTTTCATGTTTTAACATCAAATATATCAAAACACATCAAACATATAGCATAATAAGACACTTCTCTCAATTGTAAGGATATTAAGCATACAATTCAAGCAATCTAACAAGTCATCAACCAAATACCACTACCTTCTTATATATATACTTATATATCTACACTTATAACATAACAAGCAAGATCATTAAGATACAAAATGAACTTTATACCCAAAAATCTTCCTAGGTATATGCCAAAACCAAAATAAGAGCATGACCAACAATTGAGTTAGAGATTTTCGTTGGATGTTGAATTGACGCATGAACCGAATTGTACCTAACCTGTGCACGAACAATCGAAAACATACGTTGTGTATAACTCAGTGGTATTTTATAATTTGAATAATAAATATAATATCAAACATAAAGGAGCATAAATTTAGAATGAAAATAAAATATAAATCATTAAGTCAAATATGTTATTTCACATAATCATGTACTCAAAACCATCTCATTTCTCTTATATCATCACAAGTCTATCACAATTTTCAAGTTAATAATCATACAACCCATATAAGATACATTTCATCCCAAAATCCAATTTCATGATTTCATGGAACATAACATATTAATGTTCCCAATTCAATCCATAATTTATATTTCATTTTTCATTTCCAATTTCATTTCATGTTCTTTTTGCCATATCAAAATCATACACCATTTCATTCTTTATATCCCTATTAACATGACTCGGACTCAAACGGATACATGGATCCAACCAACACACCAGCTTGGCACCCATTGCCTTATCGAATAAATCTGAAGCAAATAATTGCGACCAACGCTATCAAATGCATTGACACCCAGTGTCTCATTAGTTAAATCGAAGCTAAATCGAAGCAAATTGGCACCTAGTGCCTCATTGACTTATAGTCGAAGAAATCCCTGAACTCTTCCTGTCCTATGGCATACCAATTATATCCGACTCTAATCGAATAGTTAATAGAGTTTTCATTTCATAATCCAGTACCAACCAATGTCTTAATTTCACAATTATTTCAATTAAGTAAACATTTATTCAACATATATAGTAGCCATAATTATCCCAATTCATACTCAATTTTCATAATTACTAAAAATACACACATTTATCAAACATATTCATTTCAATTCTCATAATCGTTATCGATTCAAATCAACCCCTATCTTACACCTTTTCTAGAAATAGAACCACTACAACTACTTCCACGACCCCTACCCGTATGTGCAGACTTCTGAGTAGAGATAAGAGTAACATTATCACCTCTCGGGCACTCTTGAGCAAAATGATCCAATGATCCACAACAAAAATAGGCTCATGCTAATTTCCAGCATTCACCTCAATGCTTCTTCTAATAATGCTCACAATTAGGTATTTTAGCATATCGGGACAGACCTCGTACACTAACCACAGACACAGTCGGTTGTCGATCTCAATTTTTTTAGATCTATCAGACTTAAAAGTCGATCTCCAATTACCACGAGAATCCCTAGTTTGCTTTGTTACGGATGCAAACTAACAATTCCTATTTGTTTTCTAGTAGCTCGTGTAGATTCAATCTTCTTATCAAGACCCAAAGCTTGCTCCACCATTTTTGCTCGTTCTACTAAACCAGCAAACTCTAAAATTCAAAGCGATACAAGCTATACTTTGAGTTCGTCGCGTAAACCTCACAAGAATCGTTTGCAACTTTCAAGTTCAGATGGCTCAAATTTTGTAGCATATTTACTAAGTCGTAAAAACTCACATTTGTAATTAGCCACTGACATTTCCATCTATTTCAACAATAAAAATTCATGTTTCCTTTCTTCGAGATACAACTCTCTGACATATTTCTTCTGAAATTCCATTTGAAAGAACTCCCAGTCGACTCACTCAATAGGTACGTGGCGTGTTACCATCTGCCACCACGTATACGTTTCTTCTTGTAGTAGAAAAATGGCACAAATCACACATTCACATGGGGTACACTCAAGTTGTTGCAAAATATGTTTGGTCGATTCCAACCAGACTTCAGTAGCTAAGGGATCAACCCCTTTCAAACCCAAAAACACAGTTGCACCATATCTTTATAATTATTTAATCGAAGCCCATCGAACAACATGCATAGCTACAACAGCAGGAGTAACTCCGCCACTACCTGAAGAGTTTGAGCTTTTTAACTCGAAGTAAATTCAAATCAGCTTGACCCTCGTTATTACCTCTATCAACATTAGGTTCTCACTAGCTGAATGAATGCTCTGTGCCATCAGCTCACCTCTTTTTAAATTTTTAGTGGAATGATCGCTAATATGAATCTTCTGATCAACTTCATTATTTGATTTACACGACATCTTTTAACTATAAAAAAGAAACAATTATAATCAACGTCAAAATCCCAACTCAGACTCGACTCAACTTTGGCATAAACCTTTAGTCCGATATTTGGCTAAACCTATAGCTCTAATACTAATAAATGCAATACCCCTCACCTGGTCTGGTTGTGCGACCCGAGCAATAAGAATCTACAACCAAATACCAGGCATTAACAAACAAATTATAATTTTAAAATCTCAATTAAATATCAAACAAATTATAATTAAATAAATTAGCATATATTTCAATCAGTAACGGGTTAATATTGTGTTTACCAAAGGTTAAAACAAAGCAAGCAATCATTTAGGATAAATTTGAAACAAATTTAAAAAGATGAGAAAAAATATGAAAACAGTGGACACACGGTCGTGTGAATAGGTTGAGGCCATTTGGATGGGCTACACAACCGTGTGAGTAAACCATGTAACAACTTGATGCCATGTGAAATTGGGGTCACACGGCCATTTCGCTAGGCCGTGTGACAGAGTTCAACCTGTGTGGCTTAAGAACATGAATGTGTGGCCAGACCGTGTACAATTCAAATATAGGGTCACACGACCGTGTCGCCAGACTGTGTGGATAAATCTGCACCAAAATTAAATAGGCCACATGGCCATGTGGGGTAACCGTGTAGGAAACACGGTCATGTGGTAAACTATGTCCTAGGTCCTGTACACCTAAAATAACTTCAAAATCAAGCCATTTCACCTACCATTGTTTGGTTACAAAGCCATATCATTTGCACCTATAATTACCCAAATCAAAACATATCAAATTATGTCAAAACATATCATATACATTGGAACATAACATATTAATGTTCCCAATTCAATCCACAATTCACATTTCATTTTCCATTTCCAATTTCATTTCATGTTCTTTTTGCCATATCAAAATCATATAAACCACTTCATTCTTTATATCCTTATAAACACGACTCAGACTAAATGTAACACCCCAAACCCGGCCTAGACCCAATCTGGCATGTCACATTGAAATGCCTTTTGAAAAACTGTCTTATTAGTGAATTTTGCTCAAAATATTAAAGCTCCTTTGTTTAATTCTAAAGTCAACTTAATTATTTGTTAACCATTTTAAACCTACCTCACTTTAAAAAAAAAAACATGTTTGTTGCGAAAGCATTTCAACAGTGTTGCGAAAACATGATGTTTTGAAAACGGATATCATTTTGGAAACCGCACTCTACTTTTAACAGAAATAAATCATAATAGTTAAAAACCCCCAAATTAAAAGCAAGAAAATTAAAGAAAATGCCTTATTACATCAAAAACCCAAAGAGAAAATAATTTGAGTAATATAAAAGTAAAGTTGATCATAGTGTGGCCACCCCAAGTTCTCCCATACGTCGAACCACCTACTAAGGATTACTTGAAAAAAATTAAAAAAAGGGATGAGTTTACGAAAACTCAGTGTGTACAACCCTCATCGATCATAAAGCATGCATCACATCAATTTGGGCCTAAACCCATTACAATAATGGTGGCACTTGGGCCTTAGCCCATGGTAGCCTTAGTTGGGCCTGAGCCCATGTCACAATCAAAATCAGTTTATGCAATGCACAAATACCCAACCAACCCTGCGCTCCGTTTCCCATCCAGCCCTACACTCCTGTAAGGATTTGATCGACTCACCCATCCCTACACTCCAGTTGTAGCACCGGTTGTGGCACTAACCAATTTCGTAGTAGAACTATCAATCCCATAATGGCTTTAAGCCGTCGTTGGATCTACTATCGTCAAGCGACCATGCGACCCTAACAAATCATATACTTCCTCTAAATTAATGATCTCATCCCCCATGCAGCATAATATCACATGAATGCAAACATATTATAAATGGCATACAATAACAATCACATAACGTGTAGGGCCATTTTAGTCATTTTACCCTTTGAGGGGCATAACAGTCATTTCGTAAATCAGGGTCTAAGTACCCTTACAGACCCATCAGTAGGTTCACAGTTGTCTCACGTGACCCGTGCAACCTTTAGTAAATAAACAGAGCGGTTAGGCCAAAAGCTCATTTAAGCAGCCCATAGGTCCACACGACCTATTGGCCCACCAAGCTCGTTTTCGATCCAAGCCATATGAGTGACACGGCCGGTCCAACATTTTCCCACCTATTGGTGAGTTTTATACATCTAGGGCCTACGGGCCTATTTGGCCTGTACGGCCCAACTCGGCCCAATGTGACTCATTACGGCCACATCTCATGAGTTCGCTCATGGTGGCCTCTACTATCGCATCAGATTTCCCACACGTGCGTTCGTGCACTCATGTAGTACCCGTTGCCGTTCTTTCAACTTTTTGGCTTTTCGGGATTTCAGAATTTGTTAATCTAAAGTTAAGGTGGTGTATGTACACACCAGGTTCACGAAATGTGCTACGACTCCACGAGTTCTCCAACCTACATCCAATCATGACCCAATGTCAATCCTTAATCCCTAGGGGTAACCACCCTCTTATGAACACTAAATCCCTAATAGGACATAACACTTACCTTGATTAAATAAGTAGGGTTTAATCCTCCCTTAACCAGTGATCACCCACTTCTTGGCCAAGATCTGCATTAACACCTAACTATGTTAAATAAAACCCCAAATGTAAACCACTTGAACCAAGTGAACCACTTACCGAAATGAAGAACTACGAGTAGAGGGTAGTAGCAATCGGCCCACAGATAGTACACCCTAACCCGAGGTATAAGGCCGTTCAGTCACCCCTGATAGTACCCGATAGCGAAAAGCCAATGTTAGAAGGGAAGAGAAAAACTATTAACAGGGAACAAAGAGAACAACCCTTGCACTTACACCTGAAATGGGGTATACGCCTAACCCCAGATAATGAATAGAGAAGAAAGCCGAAGAAGAACGAGATGAGAGGAAAGGAGAAGTTTCGAGTACTTACCCCAACACCTAGAAATAAGAAATGGAGAAATAGACAGAGTGGTGAGATGTTCGGCAACCAGAGAAAAGAAAGGTTATTCAGCACAAACAATGTCAGAGACAAGCCAGAAGAAAAAATGAAAGGGTAGAGGAATAAGAAGGGAGGGAACCTATTTGGTCAAAAGAAAACAAGGGAAAAAAATACCAAGTTGTAGAGAGAATAGAAGAAGTCGGTTACTAAAAAGACCCCAAAACTGAAAGAGAAAACTACTAAAAGAAACGACAGTTTCAAGAATGGGAACAAAAACCTCACAAATTCAGCACCTCAATATAGCCAAATTTTCATGACCAATACTTCACAAATTCGTCCAGCCTTCAAAACACCTCCCCAACACCTACACAACCGAAACACTAAGTGCCAGAGTTCAAACTCAACAAGACTCTCCTCCAAATTCTAATCTTCCTCAACTTTCTCCTTAAATCTCTCCCCTTATCACTCCACAAATCACTCTAATAACTCCTCCATGACCATTTCAACTTAGAGTCCCAAACCAACATCAATACTAGCCGTCCATATAACAAATTAAATATCCATCATAATACTACGGCGACACTCGAACCCCTGACCATATGTACACTCCTAACGCCTCCTTGCCACTTGACCACCTGCTTCTTTGCGTCACCTTTTGACCTTAATTAATTATAAGGTCTATAGGCCAAAGTCCAGGTTCCTTTAAAAGAAAAACCAAAATAAATTGCAAGAGCCAAAACTTGAACCCAGGCTCCATTGCAACCCTAATGACGCCACAACCAGTAGACCACATGCTTCCTTATGTCATTTATTTACCATAATAATTTAAAAAGCCTTCCTCCAAGCATCCAGGGTTTTATTCACTTAAAACCAAAATATTTGCTAAAGCCCAAATTTGAACCCAGGACTTCTCAGACACTCCTAAACACTCCTAATCACTTAACCACTGCAGCAGACAATCAATTGTGTCACTTCTTGCACAGCAATTATTCACGTGCCAACTTCCAAATGCTCCCCAAGCCCAAGGCCCATTTCTCCTAAGCCCAAAATTTGGGGCTTTACAGAAACTGATTCACGGATCCAACCAATAGACTAGTTTGGCACCCAGTGCCTCACCGGATAAATTCAAAATAAATAATTGCACCTTGCGCTATCAAATATATTGACACTCAGTGTCTCATCGATTTAACTAAAGTAAATTTTCACCTAGTGCCTTATCAACTCAGAGTCAAATAAATCTCTTAACTCTTCCTATCCTATGGCATGCCAACTATATCCGACTCTACCCAAACAATTAATAGGTTTTTCATTTCATAATCCAGTACCAACTAATGTCTTAATTTCATAATTATCTCAATTAAATGAACATTTATTCAACATATATAGTAGCCATAATTATCCCAATTCATACTCAATTTTCATAATTAATAAAAATGCACACATTTATCAAACATATTCATTTCAATTCTCATAATCATTATTCGATTTAAATCATCCCAAGTGAACAAGAATTCTCACCTCATATTCTTTCCATGAATGAACAAATCAATATGTACCAATTTATAATTAGTTTGGATTATAGAAACAAAAACAGTAAACTCCAAGTTATTCATCGTCGACCTTGTTTTTTCCTCTTTTTTTTGAAGAATCTGGGTCGACATTAGCTGCGAATTAAAAAAAACATATTTCATCAATACACAAACAATTTCACATTCAATTGCTAAATAAATCAACTTTTGCATTTTATTCAATTTAGCCCCTAAAATCGGGACTAACATATTAACCTCAAATTTTTATATCAATTTCACTCTAAGCCAAATTTAACTCATTATTTATCATTACCCCAAAATTTTAAAATTTTTTAGAATTTGGTCCCTGTTGCACAAATCAACCATTGACATTACAATGTAGTCATTTTTCACTCTAACCTAAAATCTATCAAATTGGTCCCTAAAAATTTAACTATTCAACTTAAGTAACATCTTAAAATTTTAAAAATAATGAAAAATACAATATAGGTTAGCTGCATTGAACTACGAGGATTCCAAAAATATAAAAATTACAAAAAATAGACTAAATTGACTAACCAATTAAAGCTTAAAACTTAAAAAACCCTTGGCCGTTTCGTCTTCTCCCTTCTTCTTTGTTTCGAAATTTTGGGAAATGAAATGAGAAAATATGTTTTGTTTTATTTTCATTACTTTAGTTTTATTAAATTATGATCTTATAACATATTATATTATTATTTAACCTTTATAACTTATATGTATAATTGTCTCATGACCATCCACCACTTATTAAACAAGTGGTTTAATTACCTTATAAGTCTCTTAGCTTAATTCTACATTGCAAATTAATAATAATTCACACTTTTATCACTTACTCGATTTAGTCCTTGTGCGCTAAATAGCCCTAATTCGATACAATTACCTGATTGAAATTTAATTCACTTCTAACTTAAATCCAAAAATATTTAATAAAAATATTTACGAGTTCGATATTAGGAATCGAGGTTCCAAAACCACACTTTCTAACACTATTGACTTTTGGGTCATTAAAGTCCTTAAAGATATTTCGTGGACATGCATATCCTTCAGATTGCAACAAGCACTTATGTTAACCAATAGAAAAACAAGAAACAAGAAAGAGCGAAGCAATTAAACACTCAATTGAGATTGTAGGAGGAAAGCTTTTCTAAAAAGAATACAGAGAAAATTTGGAAGAGAATGTGAAAGCTAATGAGTAACTTAGAAGGCTGCCATTCATGCCAAAAAATAGAAAATATAACAATTGAGAAAATATTTGATACGTTTGAAAAAAAAAGATTCTACTAACAAAATCTTGACTTAGGAAATCAAGTAACTTTTTTTATTAAAACAATAAAAATAAAATAAAATGTAAAAGGCAAAATCAAATCAAGTCTTGTATCACGTGTAAGGGAGAGGGAAATCAACTCATTTAAATTAAATTGAGCTATCAAGCTCAAGCCTCATGCACACGTATAATAAACCAACATTATATAAACATCATTTAATAGGTGTATCTAAAGAATATGGAAAATGTGTAATTCTTTGAAATATATGAAAACTTCCAACATGGTCTCCAACTATATTACTCTAACTTAGTTGCGAGTGATAAATTTCTATTTTCTTTCTAAGTTGCTACATTTAGTTGGAGATTCATATTTATTATATCCAATATCCAATACACTGAATTTTGTGTCTAAATTTATTTTATGAGAAGTTATTCATGTTCATATGATTTGAATCTAATAAACTTACCTATTCGTTGTAGCACATTGCTAACCATGCTGGTAACAAGAAGTTGGTTCTGCCAGTCCTTGCTTTTAATGTCATCAACGGTGGTTCACATGCAGGAAATAAACATGCTATGCAGGTATGTATCTCAATATTCCATTTGATTTTGTTAGTCATTTCTTGATATTGAGTTCTTGGACATTTATGTTTGCAAGAGTTCATGATTCTCCCTGTAGGAGCATCATCCTTTAAGAAGGCCGTGAAGATGGTGTTAGAATTGTAAAATAAATTTGAAATAAAACTGAATAAACCAAGATCATGTCAAATCATCAAGAATAAATCAATAATAAAACTAGATGCGGAAGCGTACATGAATTCATCAATTTCTGAAATCTACAAATCTTGGGGTTTTGATCTTCCAAATTAGCACACAAGTAATCTAGAGGACGTGGCTCTCTCTTTTCTAAAGATGGGATATTAGAAAAGTTAGCTTGTTTTGTAATTTAGGGACCATAACCCTAATATATATAACTTTGGCACATTAGTCCTAATTCCTAATTAGCCCATCGTTAATTAGAAATTAATTAGAACTTAATTACTAAAGTATCTACACATATTTGACCCATACTTTATTTAATAATTAAATCCCAATAAAATTTTAACCAAATTAGATCACTTTTAATTTGGGCTAACCTATCATAATAGTAAATAATAACATGTAATTACCCTTATTATATATGTGATGTCCATATTTTTCAACAATCTCCCACTTAGACTAAATATATATACACTAATTATTCTATAATTACATGTCATTATATAACCTTATGAGCTCAAAATTTTACTATCATATCCAAAAGGTATTCCGAACAATCCCATCTATTAATTATGTTAACATAGAACCAAGGCAACTTTTGTTACATATATCGTAACTAAATCCATCCCTGATCATGTATATTAACACAAACAAATGACATAGATCAAGTATGTATGTGTAGTATGGAAATTACATGTAACATGATCTAAACATATCTATTTCCAACTAGTCCTCATTAAATCTTAGTGAGATTAAACCTTACCAAAACCATAGTGTGAATAAACCAAATAAACTTTATTTCTGCAGAAAATAAACTTAACATCTATAAACTAAAATAACTAAAAATGTGTCTATAGCATAAAAGCATTTAAAAGTACAAACTCCTACTAAAACCAAATATCCTTAAATGACATTACACCATATGAGCAGTGTGCTCTTATAAAACCTTAGGTGTAGTCCATTAGTAAACGGATACTCAATCATGGAGTTTGTTCTAATATGCTTTATAGGCACCTAACCACTCTGAACTTTTACTTTAACAATCAGGAACTTAAAGTCTATGTGTTTTGACTTTGATGTACTCCTGTTGCTATTGGAATAAAAAACTACAATTTGTTTTCACAATTTGCACCTTAGCGACAAAATCTTGTATCCATATTCCATCAAAATCGGAGTCTGTATACCTGATGATCTCTAACTAATTAGACCTCCTATATGTAAGCATGTAATATTTTGTTCTCTAAAAATACCTTATAACCTTCTTGGATGCTATCTAATGGTCCAAACCAGGATTGTTTAAAATATATGTCTAACATCCAACAGTGTACACAATATTCTAATGTATACAAACCTGAACATACATTAGACTTCCCACTGCTAAAATGTAAAAAATCTCATGCATTTTTGTAATCTTAAAATCATTCTTAGGGCATTGATTGAGACTATACTTATTATTGACAAGCAATATGTCATTAACATATAAAACCAAATATAGAACCTTACTCCCACTAAACTTATGGTATATACAATTATCGACAAAATTCATCTCTAAACCGAATGAGATAATCATTTGGTAAAATTTATAATACTATTGACTAAAAGTATGCTTAAACTCATAGATGAAGTTTTTTTAATTTGCAAATCATTAACTTTGCATTATGAGACACAAAGTTTTCGAGTTGCACCATATAAATGTATGATTAATGTTACTATTAAGAAACCATTAACTTAATATTCATCTAATGTAGCTTAAGGTCAAAATATTCCACTAAAGCCATTATAAACCTTTCTCTAGTGGACCTTTTTAATGACATTAGTTCTTGAGGTTTTTGAGTTTGTTCTTTTGGAATAATTACCTCATCTTGAATAGGGAGTTGTTCAACATTGTCTTATTGAGGTTCTAGATTCACTTCTTAATCAATGATAGGTATGAGAACCTAAACATCATCAAAAGTGATAGTAGGAACTGAGTTAGAATTCAATTCCTCCTTAAAAGTAATGTCTCTAACCTTATTTCTCCCTCCAAACTCAACATCCTCAAAATGTTGCAATTCTTGTCTCAAAAATATTCCTAATTGTGGGATCATAAAACTCAGTCCCTGGATTACTCAGAATTTCTTTGACCCTTATACTTTATAGACATCAAAGAAGTCAGAAGTGATGTCATTTCAAACTTATTATTTTTAACAAAACGTTTCTTAATTTCATCAAGGAAACCTTGGTCTGAGTATTCTCTTCAGATCCTGTGCCCTTAAATGTTTTTGGAGTGATGTGCTTCATAATAATTAGACTCATGCAATTTGAACTATCGTAACTCTCAAAATCCCTTTTAACATAAAAGGTGCTTTCCGTAGTGAGAGGTGCGGGTTGTTCTTCCATTAATGTAAGGTCTATGTCCATATAGTCAAGCATTATAAATGTCTTTTCAATTCGTTAAAATTAGTCTCATTAAACATGGGTATAGAATTTATATTAGCAGAAATTGTGGCAGTAGAAGATGAACTAGCTGAATATAAAATAAAAAATAAATAAAAATAAGCTCACATCAATATTCATAAGTAAACAATAAATTCATGATAATGGTTAATCCCATCTCAAGATATCAAACGCAACATTAATGTCAAGTCTTTAAACAGTAATATTAACAGTAAACAGTACTCTTGTTGTAGCAATCAAACATTGACAATAAATTATGTCAAACAATGAATTAATCTTTGGACTGACTTATTGCTCACATAAATTACCTTATAATTGTCACACATTTATCACCACAAATGTTGTTGAAATTCTACCAAATATTAACTTACCTTTGGGTCAATTAATAAATGCATGAATCTCAAAAACATATAAACATCTTGATATTTTAAATAAACTAATCTACACAAAAGAGGTCACTTTGGTGGTATTTTGTTTCAACTAATCTATTTAAAATATTAGACATCTTTAATTAAATCCCAAAGTCAAAATTTGAATTTATTTGTTTCAAAATATTTCTCTTAATTTCATCTTTCAATCAAATTAAAAGATAATAGTATATATATGTATATATATTTATCCCAAAACAACATATAATGATGTTGGCAATTATAACAATAGTTGAATAAATCATAAACAACTTCACATAAAAATTCAAATTTAAACCAAAATAATTTGAATAAAGGTAAACCTCATCTTAAATATTAGACACTCCATTAATATTTCATATTTGGACAAAATATTAACTTGTAAGTGATATCTTGGTGTAATAATCAAACATTGACAATAAGAACATGTCAAATCATAAATCTTCCTTTGGGCCAATTTATTGCTCACATGTAAAACCGAATAACTGTCACATGTTTATTAACATAGTTGCACATGTAATATTATTAACCTTCATTTGGGCCGATCAATATTAATATAACTTAAGTTACATGCACACAACTTTTTATTTTAAAACTAAATAATTTATGCAAAAAGATCACTTTGGCGACTTATTGCTTCAATTAAGTTATTTTAAAATATATACAATTATACCAATATTCAAATTTAAAATTTACCCAATAGTCAAAGGTCAAAACTAACATTTCTTATTGCACTACAATTTCTGAAATAACCCAAAATAAGTTTGTCTAAATAGTGCAATAAAAAAATTTTAAAACCTTAATCTTTAACTCTTTTTTTATTTAAAAAAAAAACATATATGTCAAAACCAAACAGAAATAATGCAGTGATTCAAGGTCAAATAATTAACAGTCATATATATTCATAATTTTGGCATAGACAAAAACAACAAAGCAATTCACTCATATACGTGTATTCAAAATCAAATAGAAAAACTTACCCTGCATATACCATATAAATCTAAAATTGTATTAATGATTAAATAGATATTTGCATGAATACTTGAAAAATACATTCAAGCTAATAAATCTAAAACAAAAAAAAAATCATAATAGTTGATATATCTTATAGTTCATATTGTAGACCATATCAACATAATTTAACTAAATATTTGGAATCATAAGATGCCAAAACCTATATAATAGAACCAAATTTAAAACCAAATTCTTTAAACATTATATAGTTGACACGAATTTGCACCAAAGCACCCATAAAATTGAATATATAACCATAACAAAATAAAAAAAATTAACAACTTCAACGATATCCATAAAAACTTAATTTCACCAATTAAACTATAAAAGATATCTTATTGAATAATGGTTATAAACACCTATTCACACAAACTATAATCATGCATTAATCCTCAAATTTATACACATGACTAAAGACATTATCATAAAACTTCTTTATACGCACAAATACTTAAAAAAATCCATAACCACCAAATATAAAAAGAATTCCAAATTGTATAAAAGCCTTCATATGCGCAACTACTTATGAAAATTCATAGCCACCATATTTTAAAAAAATCTCTAATATTTTAATTTTAGCCGGGTTCCATAAGGACTAAAACTCATATGAAATAATTATAGTAGAAACCAAAAGTAATCATTCATATATATGAATTAAATTCAATAGTGAATATAATTCATTATGAATAAAGACAAAAGATGATAATTTCATATACATTCAACTACAAACAGAAAATTTAAAACAATTAGTGCAAAAGAAAATCTTAACAGCATTCATTTATTTGATTATCAAGTGAATTAACATTCAAAACCCAATTATATAACCCAATCGAAATTCTTCAATTGCAAAAATTTATAAGTTTGTAACTTTAATATAATAATGGTTTTAACCAAAATTTATAAAATAACTGTGCGAAAAGAAGAGAAAGAAATCTCACAAATTAATTTTTATCAATTGATTATAAATAAATAAATAAATAACCTTCATCTTTTGAATAGCATATACAAATATTAAACTAGATTATATTTATAAAATCCTAAAATTTTATTTAAAGAATCAAAACCTAAAAATTTATCAAGAATCTCCAATATTCAACATAGTATATAATTAAAATATCAAATCCATAAAATAAAAAAAGAAAAATGAATCAATCCAAAAATAATAAAGAACCAATTCATTCCCAATGATTCAACATGACAAAGCTCAGATGCCACTTGTTAGAATTGTAAAATAAATCTGAAATAAAACTTAATAAATCAAGATCTATCATGTCAAATCATCAAGAATAAATCAATAACAAAGCTAGATGCGGAAGCATACCTGAATTCATCGATTTCTTGAAATCTACAAATCTTGGGGTTTTGATCTTCTAAATAAGTAATTTAGATAACGTGGCTCTCTCTTTTCTAAAGATGTGATATTAGAAAAGTTAGCTTGTTGTGTAATTTGCAGACCATAACCCTAATATATATAACTTTGGCACATTAGCCCTAATTCCTAATTAGCCCATCATTAATTAGAAATTAATTAGAACTTAATTTGTAATGTCCCAAATTTCTGTAATTTCGGCTTTTGCGATTGTTAAGCATGGAAATATTGAAACTCTTGTTTTGAATCTTTTTGGTATAGATATTTGTGGTTTAAGAGGTTGTATGCTTTGGGATGTGTTTGGGAGGTCCCAAGTTCAAGCCTTAACTTGGGCTAAAATTTTGGTTTTAATTGGATGAAGCTTGACTTTTGGTTAATGGGCTTATGAGAATTTAATGGTAGGAACTTAACAGAATGGGCCTACTGGTCTAATGGTTAAGAGGAGTGTCAAGCTGCACAAGGTCCTGAGTTCGAATCCTTGCGGTGGCTTTGGAATTATTTTGCTACAAGTTTTAGTTAAGTGTTGGGTTTTATTAAAATTATGAGCTGAGGGTTTTAGGAAAAAAATTTGGGGTTTTCTTATTTCCTTCTTTTTGGCAAAATATTTTCTCTGTCGTTCTTCATCTTCTAAACCTATAGCTGTCGAAATTTACTTCTTCTTTTTCCCTTCTTCTTCGTTTTTCTTCTCCTTCGTTTCTTTTTCGATAAGCTTAAGCGTATTGCTAGCGGTTCTATCGATTCGGTAAGTATCGCTTTACTAAGTTGCTTGATTTTCTTTGGAGATAGTTTAAAAGGGATTTTGGTTGCTGTTTAGGGAATTTTCAAGGTTCTGTGGGTCGTTAATCGGGGTTCTAAACAACGAGGAATCACCGTTATTCGTTGAAGGTAAGTAGATCTCTCGTTTCAGAATTTTTTTACTCATAATAATCTGACTTAAGAGACTAATTTTGGGTTCGCTATGATCAATTTTAGGCTTTGGAGTGCTCGTGGTGGGATTAACAGCGAAAACGAACCAGGTGTATACTCCGATTACACAGAAATCGAGTTTTGACAAAAGCTAAAAAGTGGCCTATCGACGCCACACGGGCGTGTGGTCTGCCCGTGTAGTAGCCTGCGTCGCGAGACACGAGCGTGTCACTGATGAGCCAGGCCGTGTGCACGCCACACGGGCGAGACAGACACGGGCGTATGAGGCTGACAAGGTCGTGTGCGAGGCACGGGCTCAGGCAAATAGGCTGTATGGGCTACACGGGCGTGTGGACCCACATGAGTGAACCACACGAGCGTGTGAGAATCTGGGCCAGGCCGTGTGATCTACACAGGCAAGGCCAATTTGGGTCGTGTGTCCCACACAAACGTGTGGGCCCACACGTATACAGGCGTGTGAGCCCCTTTAATCTGAAATGTTCTGTAAGGTTGCACGGGTCGCCCAAGTCGACTGTGACCTGTAGTAGGGTCGGTAAGCCTTATCTAGACTCTTAATTCTGTGATGTATGTGTCTGCATGATATACTTAGCATGATTATCTGATATGTTCCGTAAATAAATGTATGATCTGTTTGTCTACATCATAGCATGCCATACTTGTATGATGCATTGCATCGAGGTGGGTTTGATGAAGTGAAAGGAGTATCTAAAGGGCTTCATAAGCCCGTTATCTGGCAGCTATGTTACATACTTATGATATGTGCTGCGATGCGGTATCTTATGGTATGTAGGGTTGGATGGGTCGATTATATCCCCATATACAGTGTGTAAGGTTGGGTGGGTCGATTCTATCCCCACATGGTGTGTTGAGTTGGGCGGAGATGGTGCGTAGGGTTGGTGGGCATGTTTTCTGATATCTGATCTGTTATGCATGTGATATTTGTATGGCTAAGGCCGAAATATCTGTATTCTGTTATCTGTTTGTATGCATGCTATTTGTGGGGATGTACACACTGAGTTTGCGAAAACTTACCCCTTTATTTATGTGTCTGTCAGGTAATCCTTAGCAGTAGATGGATCGGTGCGATGAAGGGCTCGATGGTGACCACTGGTAGACATTTAATGGTTTTATGAGAATATTCATTTTACCTGTTTTACTTTAAAAGTTGTTTTTGGGATGGACTATGTGTTCGGACTCGAACTATTCTTGGGTTTATTTTGGGATTTTAAATTGATAAATGCTTGATTTAAGAATTAATGACGTTTTAGCTTTCGCATTAATGGAATGTTTTTACATAATATTTGGAATAGAGATTTCACGACTTAAGTAAAGATAACAAATTGGACGATTTTAACTTGCTAAGGGTTTTCTAAAAAGCACTCACATGTGATGCCGCCAGATTCGGCCATAGCGTCTAGGCCATATTTGGGGGTGTTACATAATTACTAGAGAATCTACACATATTTGACCCATACTTTATTTAATAATTAAAGCCTAATAAAACTTTCACCAAATTAGATCACATCAATTCTCAGGCCCTGCTGTTATCTTCTACATTCAAATAGGTCTGAGGTTGAATCTTTTTTTAAATCTCTTTTTTCAATGTAACAAAGGACGAAGAAAAAAAAGAAATATTGTTTGTAAAAAAAAAAGAAACTTGCAATTGTTTTTTTATTCCCAAGATAAGACTTCTTTCCTTTGGTTCTATATTCCTATACTGAAATAATGAATTGAGTTTTTATAGGCATTTTTTATGCCGCTATTGTAATAACCTTTCTGGCTATATTTTCAGCTACTTCGCTCATTTCATAAAGTATTCTGCCCGGTTTAACGACAACTACCCAATACTCGGGAGATCCTTTCCTTGAACCTATACGTGTTTTTGTAGGTCTTACCGTAACGGGTTTGTCTGGAAATATACGTACCCATATTTTTCCACCATGGCGTACATTTCGTGTCATTGCGTGGTGCCCCGTTTCTGTTTGTCTAGATGTAATCTAAGCGGGTTCAAGTGCTTGAAGAGCATATCTACTGAAACAAATCCGATTACCTCGATAAAATATCCCCTTCATTCTTCCTTTATGTTGTTTATGAAATCAGGTTCTTTGGGGGTTATAGTTGATGGTTGTTGTTTATGAATTCCATCTCTACTACAGAACTGGACATGAGAGTTTCTTCTCATCCAGCTCCTCGAGAAAAAAATGAATAAAAAATATTTAATTCTTAATATTAAAATATACAGGTAGTTAATGAATAATTAAATCTTGAGATTCTTTGCTTTGTGATTTTATCTGATCTATTAGAAATTTATATATCTTGTTTGGATCTATTGGATATTTATAAGAATAGTAAATAATAACATGTAATTACCCTTAATATATATGTGATGTCCATTTTTTCCATTAGATAGGCATGGAAGTATACTACCACTTAATGTTGTCATAAAAAAAGTATGATCAAGATGCAACAAATGTTGGCGATAAAGGTGGCTCTTGGTTTCTCATGATCAAACTCTGAACCTAAAAGCCTGATTTGATTAGCTTGAATTTATATCAACACAATTTTATTTGATTATAAAAAGACAAATAACCTAAATCTGTCCAACTTGAACCTACCTTAGTTAAATTTGAAAATGATTTAAGCTCAAAATGATCTAAAGTTGGCATGGCTTGAATCCAAAATGAACCAAACAAGTAATCCAAAATAGCTTGAACTTGAGTGCCATTGGTAAACGAAAAATATCCTAAATGACTAGAACCTAATTCGACCCAAAAAAATCCTGTTTGCAAACTCAAACAACTTAAACTTAAAATCATCTAAGCGTAAAATAAATTGAAACTTAAATGACTAAAACCTAAAATGGTGTCAAAGTTTTAGTCCAAATGGACCTAACCAATATCGACCAAAGCCAAAACTAACACATCCTACTCAATGTACATGTCGATTCTTTGTTTTCAACATTTGTACCTGTTAGTTTAACCTCCGGTTAATTGGCACTATTTTTTGTGCAAGTCAGGAGAACAAGGAAGGGCTTGAATTGTTAAAGACTGCCATTGCTAAAGCCCGTTACACAGGCAAGGTTAATGCCCTTCTTAGCTACCCCTTATGAATTCTCTATTGTTTTGATGTTAGGAGATGGCTGATTGAATGTTCTCCCGTTATTCTAGGTTGTTATAGGAATGGACGTTGCTGCGTCTAAATTTTATGGACCGGATAAAACCCATGACTTGAAATTCAAGTAAGAGGTGAACACAGTCGCAACAAGTAAGATATTCAAGCATTGTGCCTTTATGAGATCCGTTTATATATCGCGACTGTATCGTTCTATGATAAATTGCATTTTCAAGTCATTTGCTCCTTCATTTATCTGTTGTTTGGCATTTGCAGAACAATAATGGTTCATAAAAAAAATCTTAGGAGACACTCTCAAAGATTTATACAATCATTCGTTTTTGAGTATCCTATTGTATCAATTGAGGATCCATTTGACCATGATGATTGGGAGCACTACTCCAAACTAACCAATGAGATTGGAGAAAAAGTTGAGATGGTGGGAGATGATCTCTTGGTCACCAATCCCTGCAGGTCTGAGCGTCTAGCTAAGTACAATCAGGTTAATACCCTCCCTTTTTAAGCTAGCATATGTTTGTTCTTGAACGATATATACTACTGTTTCTGAATTGGAATGAATTAGTTAAATCGAGAATTGATTGGGCAGAGGTTTGAAATAATATGTTGAATCGGTTGACTTACGAATTAATTAAATGAGTTAAAAATTAATTGAACTCGCTTTTGAACTGTTTTTTTTTTTAATTTCATGATTTTTTAAAATAATTTATTCAATTGAATCGGATAAATTTGTCTAATAAAAAATTGGTGGTTTGATTAGTTTAATTACCAATCCGATTATGAAAACCTTGTAATATACAATGGTACAGCTGAGGTTGGTTTTAAAGTTTTGATTTTAAAATTTTTGAATTATTTTTTATTTGAATAATTTTGGAGCTGGAAAATTTGAGTTTTAAAATTTGGCTCATTTGGATTTGCAATTGGGTTTTGACTCTGTGATTTGAGAATTTGAGTAATTTTAGATTACTTTTGGTAAGTCAAGTTGAATTAAATAAACGTATTTAAATTTATGTAATTTTAGTTACGTAATTGTATCATTTTATATTTGGGTATGGATTGAGCAGGTGAAATTATTAATTATTATAAAATCAGATTGGAGTTGAATTTTAAATAGGTGACAACTGTTCCAGATTTTATTTGTCTTTGATTAATAATAATAAAAAGATTGGAATCCAGCTTTTGTTTGTGTGGAAATTTATTGGTAAGAGCAAACTTCCGTGCTCCTGTTCAACTTTCATAGATAGAGCAATTGCAATTAATAAAAAGTAAAAACATTTTCTAATAAATCTTGAATCTGAATTTTAATGTTATATAATTGCAAAAGGACTTTTTAAACATATAAATATAGAGGTAAGTCTTTTCATATTTATATCTTGGAATGAGAGAAAGGTTATTCCTAAATCAATATGTTTGACTACAAATCTTCTTTTTAATTTTAAATTAATTTCGTAGAAAAATGAATTAAACGATAGAATTTCATTTGGGTTTTCCCCCATTAACTTAAGGAAAAATAGATTCTTCATATACGCGCTTAATTATTAAAAGGATTACTTCATAATTAGTCATCAAACTTACTAACTTTTCATTTTCATCTCAAATATAACATCTTTATTAATTAGTTTTTCCATTTTACTACTAATCTTAACGTTGTATGTTTGGTCTTTTTTTTTTTAATTTATCATTTTAGGTGTTCATTTTATTTTTTTAATTTCTTATTTAAAAATTTTTAATTTTAGTCTTTTTACTAATAAAAAGAGAGGAAAAGGTTTTTTAGGAAACAGAAAACATTAAAAAAATGTGCTTGAAATTAAAAAAAAAAAAGGATAGTTTCATATTTGCCTCCTATACTTTAACAAAATTTTTAATTTGAGATCTAAAGATTTTAAATATTAACAAGTTACCTGAGTCGCTTGTACACTTGCTATTAAAGGAATTAATGATTACTCAAGACTTCGAGAGAATGTGCTCACAAGAATTTAGCTTTTAGAGTTTAAGAATTAAGAAGTCGAAATTGAAATGTTGCCTTTAAGCAGATTTCAAGAGAAATGAATTCTGTCACACTACGATAAAAAATTTCTTAATTGACACACAGATATTTTATAGGGCTCCCTCTATTATCCTTCACTGTGTTGGGACGGATAGCATCCATATGACCTCGATTCCAATTATTTCTTGTTAGATCATTAATCTTTTCTTGTTAAAAAACATAAACTTACAGTACGTTTGGTTCACTGTAATGGAATAGCGCTGTAATGGAATAGAGCTGTAATCAGTAATTCAACTGTTTGGTTGAATGGAATGGAATAGAACTGTAATAGCATTCTTTTGTTTGGTTGAATGGAATAATGTTGTAATAGCATAAGGAAAAACTAAAATGACCAGAATACCCTTAGTAGAATTTTTGTTAGGTAGATGATTATTGTTATTGTTATTAAATTTTAATAAGATTATTATTAAAAATAATTAAATAATAAATAATTTAACTATATTTTAACATAATTATTAGTAAATATAATTTAATAAAATTCTTAATATAATTATTATTATAATCAACGTTGATTTTCAATGATTTCAATAAAAAAATTAAAAAAAACTTCCTAGTAATTTATTTGAATAATATACCATAACAGATGTTAAAACTTAAGAAATTAATATAGATTATTTATTTTATGAAAGATTAGAAATTTTTTTTAAAAATTACCAAAAAAGTTAAGTTCAATTTTATTTCTAAAATAAATATTCTTTTCTATATATTTTCTAGAATTTTACCATATTTAATTATTAATAAAAGATATTTAAAAATATTATTTTTTATTAAATTTTGTTTCAAATTAAAGTTCGGACTTGGGAGAAAAAAATTTAGTAGCAAAATTCAATCAGTTTTTTATACAAAAATATTAAGTGTAATAGTAAATTTGAGTTTTCAACTCAACTATGAAATTCATACTTGTAAAAGATAATAATTAATGTTGCTGGACTACCATCAATGAGCCCTTTCTGCATTCAAACACTAGCATGAAGTTGGTAACAAAAAAGGGATCCCAGAACACGCATTCGGCGTAAGATCATCTCATTTTCATATTATCTTTTCAAATTTCGTTACGTTTATATCGTATGTTACCTTTTGATCGGGCAAGGGTGAATTTCTTCAGCAAACCCCATCTCATTAAATGAACAAACAATCAATAAAAGTGACCAATAAATCTCACATTTACACCTATCTAACTAAACTTTTTAGTTATTGTCAATGTATGGCAGCGTATACTAGACCGGTATTTAACAGATACGAGTATTTTATCATTTCTATGCACGGGAAAAGACCAACAAAAAGGGTTTTCTGTGCACTTAACTAGGTGTGTGTTTGTTTGTTTCCATGTTTACCTAGATCGTGTTCGCCAAATGCACGATTCAACATGCCCAAAACCCAAAGTGCTCCTTTGGCAAAATAGTCGCTATTGACTACGACGTTGGTAGTCGCTACAACGCTTCTCTATAAAGCTTGCAAACATGTACCCGCTGCAGATCCGTGAATCGATGTAACGATTTGGTGATATCCGAAACATGATACTTCTCGCCCACCGATTTTACGCTTCCATGCTAGTGTTAATCTTATCAATGAGGCCGATTCTATTGCTAAGCTCAAAGAACTTTGGTCGCTGCGATGAGTTGCGAGACCCGATAGGACTCGTCTAAGTCTTTGGCCTTGATAAGAGCATCTTTGCCTAAAACATATCCCTTGGCTAGCATTGTTTTGACAACGATCGCGCTTCTCCAGGACTAGAAACAAATGGGTGCATATGAGTAACCTGCGGAGATATAATCAGCGGTTTAAAAGCTCCAAAGTATTTAAATCTCTTGCCGAGAGTCTGATTGGTAACATGTGTTTAGAAGGGTATTGAAACCAAGCAATCGACTTGCTCTTCTTATTGAAGAAATCGATACATGCCGATAAGCTAGTATCCTCTTCAGTCTTCCATGTAGAACTATCCCAAGGATATGAATCATCACCATACGAACCCCACTTTGATATGTATACGGACTGATCACCAATTGTAGCTCCCTGAAGAATCAAAGTTCAGGCAGTAATGAGAGATATAATAACTAAAAAATTGAGAAGCCAAGATGCATAACGTTCCGTTGCTAAAGATCGTGATTAAAGTTTCATCACAAGTTCTTCAAGAGTACTTCCATTTTCAACCAAAAACCTTCTGAAGGCTTTCTTGCCATGGAGTTTCTTGTCGTTGAAACTGTAAAATGCGCCAGACTTTGTAACAAGTTTGTGTTTCGTTGCCAAATCTATGATCTCCCCTTCCCAGGATATTCCCTTGCCAAACTCAAGCTCAAATTTAGCATTCTTAAATAGAGGGGCAAGCTTGTTCTTCACAACCTTCGCAAGAACTTGACTTCCAATAGTCTACAGATTAGACATTTCAAAAACACAATGAGACATAGAACATATACAAGAGTGAGATTTGCTGGATTGCAGATAAAGCTACATGTTTAACTTGCTTAGGAATGTAAGAGACAGTTCAAAGGAAATTTTAACAAGTTGCTCAAGAGAGTTTCAATCAAGCTAAGAGTAAATAAACAAACCACTTATATACGTTTACCCACTACACATAAATCCAACCAACAAACTGAATAGGAAAGAAAGGGTGTGAGTTTGATACCTCTTCTCCTTTCTTGACAAGCCCTGTTCTCCTTACTGAAGCATAAAACTTCAAAGCATTACCACTGTAGGTAACTTCAGTTGGCCCACCAAATCCAAATGTCGATAGTTTTGGCCTCACCTGATATGTTTAAATAGTTAGTATGTACTAAAAAATATTATAAGCTACATTTAATTAGCGGTAACAATTTAGCTAGGAAATATTGCACAAGAACATCCAATCCCTAAACCAAGAAGATTGTAGAACCAATCCCTTTAGTAGCCTCATATATACCTCTATGCACAAGAACATCCAATCCCTAAACCAAGAAAATTGTATTGCAAGTATCAATAATAGGAATTGTATTGCAAGTATCAATAACAGGAAACAAATACATTTTAACCATTCCTCTATGGTTTCTTAACTGTATAGTTGAGGATTCCTTATTCTCTTATCTAAATAAGTTGACTAAGAAATTGAAATATGATGCAATTTGTACAAGCATCTTACACATTTAAGAATCCAAACAAAATTGTCAAGAAATTACCTCAAACTGAACAGGCACAAAAAGTAGATTTGCCTGCCAAGATGCCAGCGTCTCAAATCCCTGCAGATACACACACCATAATTTGAGTAAAACCAAATGCTAAAGAGAAAAACGATAAATATAAGTCAGGTCTTGTAATAATAGTGTCAAAGGTAATGGAATAAGAAGTGGTTAAAAAATAGTTATGCTACCTACCTGAATTACAAAGAATCTTGTAGCACTCTGATCATCATCACATATAAACCACTCGCAAGGTGATGAATGTGTTGAGTTCAAATCATCAGTAATAGCCTGTTTGACTTCTTCTTTAGTAGCAACCACGATAGTCACAAAGTCTGTGGTTGCCATTAAATAAGCTACGTCAGAATTTATCATATCAGAACCGCTGTCACTTCCACTGCTATATTTGGATGGACCCTTACTATTTTCAGGACTTGATGATATGAATGGAAGTATGGTCCTTGTATGGGAATGCAAATAAGAAGCGTGAAGCGCCTATCTCGATATGCAAGCAGAGGCACTGATCCGGGAGCCAAGGTTTTTCTGCTCTTGGCCTTCTTCATCATCCTTTTCATCCCTTTATGTCTTTAGATTTTCAGATGACAACCCAATTTTCTCAACTTTCGTTCCCAGTTCTCTCTTCTCTTTTGATGAAGTAACCATTCGTAAACCACGATATTTTCTCAGCTTTCATTCCCAGTTCTCTCTCATCTTGTAAAATAGCAAGACCTTGTAGAACCAACAGAAGCAATGTTGCAAAATGAATTTGTTATGAAGTAAGCAAACTCCAAACCCATATACATCAGAAAAAGCATAACCTAATCCTTTCTCCATATGATATATGCATGTTCATTGGAACGGGTAAAATAAAGATAACAATTTTGATAGAGAATTTCTAAGAGGGGAAAGAATAAGAAAATAGATAGCGATGGGAAGAAGACTAACAACAATCGCTGATAATTGATCAAAGCCTCACCGTTCCCACAATCGTTGGGCTACATGGTGGGAGACGTGCGCATTTCTTTGGAAAGCTCCGCCTTTAACATCGATTTCTCCATATTTTCCGGCACACGCAAATTCGCCACACCCAAAATCCAAAAACAGAGAGTATTCTATGCATTTTATCGAAAACTCAAGAAGATTTTCGTCTGAATGATGAGTGGAAGTGGGAGGAGATTTTCGTCTGAAATAAAAAAAAAAGCTATTACGAGAGCCATTGAATAGGCATTCAGCGCTTGACCCTCTGAATGGTTATGCAACGTTTACGCATAATAGAGCCCGCACGGAATAACTATTCAACGGTCAAATTTCAACCAAACAAACGGGTCACTATAGCGCTTGGAATAGGGGCGGAATGGAATGGCCATTCCATCGAACCAAACATACTGTTAATGTTTTTATACTAAAAAAACTTTTTCATTCTATTTTTCTTTTCTTCTGTTTTTTTTTTTTTTTTGCTTCTTTCCTTCTCCTCTTTCTCTCTTCTCCTCCCATGAAAACCTTAGCCACCGCTGCTCTGTCCAACCTCCGATCGGTCGAATTTTCACATCGGCTTGAAGTTCCTTCCTTTCTCTTGCTTTCTACTTGTGTTGATTTCTTAGTCTTGAAATTCGAAAGGTGAAGGTATGGCATTTGGCTACTAAAATCAGATTTGATGATAGTAATTTTTTTTAAAAAAAAATAGAAGCCCAAATCCAATCCAACAGCTTGAAAACCGTTGGCTAATGAAGTTTGACGACGAATTGAGGCTTCGTCGTGGTGCTTGACGGTGATCGGACCTCATGCAAGTATGGATTTCTCTGTTTGACGACGACCGGGATTGAGTTTCTCTGTTTGATGATGACCGGAGCTGATGCAATAGTGGGTTTCATTGTTTGTTTGTTTTTTTATATTTTCTTTCTTTATTTTTTGAAACTGGGTCTTGATGACTTTACTTGATTTCTTTTCAAATTTGAATTTTTTTTGAAAATTTTGGGGATAATTTTTGGATATGTTATTGCAGACGATGAAATGTGGGTTTGTTGTTGAAACTGAGAAACGAGGTCCATTGTGGAGAAGATGAGAGGCAGGAGCAGTTGGGTCTTCCCACCAACCAGGAGATTGAGTACCAAAACATGCTCAAAAAATTCATGGCATAGAATCCAAATTTTGACCTCACCAATGCTAGGATGATTTGGATGTAGATTATTTGTTCCTTGATTTTCGATTACTACGACTTTCTTGATTAGGTTTGTTCTTGTTTATTGTTTATTAGTGTTTCGCAATGAAAAGAAAAGAAAACAAGATTCAGATTTTCCGAAAAAGAAAACAAGTTTTATTTGCTAAGGGGAGGAAAATAAACAAAATTAATAGTTTAGGGTTTTCATTTTTTAAAGTTATAAAATTTATTAACATTTTTTATTTTTAATTGCTTCGAAGTCCTTCCATTGCCTTGGCTAATTGTTTTTTTGCAAAAATGTCATGTCATACTATAACGTCAGGTATCTTTTAGGTACTACATTGATTTTTTATTTTTTTTTGGAAATGAAAATATCTAAAATTAGAAAATATTAAAAATATTTTAAAATAATTTTTAATTAAATTTAATCCTTTGTTTTTAATCTATTTATTTTAAGATAAATTATCAAAATATTTACTTTTATTTATCTCAAGTTATATTTAAGTCATTTATGTTTGATATGTTACGTTTTAATCATTTACATTATCATATTATAACATTTTAGTCACTGAGCATTAATTGTCATTAATAGTGTAACGATAAGCTGATGTGGCACATTAAATCATCATTTCGAACAAAAATTTTAGGTTAAATTATACAATTCATCTCTATATTTTTTTTATTTTAAGCAATTTATTTTTTTTATGTTCTTTGAACTTTTTTATTTTTTCATTTATTTTTCATTTTCTTCTTCTTCTCTTCCTTTTTTTTTATATTTTCTATTTGTTAAAATAAGTCCTTATACTTTTAATTTTTTGAACAATTTAATTTTTTTATTTCTTTATTTTCCTTTTCTTCCATTTTATTTTTCTTTCTTCTCATATTCTTTACTGTAGAAACATAATCTTTGCCCACCAAATAAACTAAGTCCTTATTTCTTTCACATGATTCTTAAATTGACTTTCACTCACAACTGAAAATCAATTATTCTTAATCAAATCTTGATTTGAATATAACTTAATTTTGAAACTAAAATTCGATCTAACTAATCAACATAAAAAATCATATATTAATCAAATCTAAATCTAAATTGAATTAATTATATTCAAAGTATTTTTTTTTTCGTTTCTAAACTTTTACAGAATCGTGTATATTATTCATTTCATTTTATTTTATTTTTTGATGAATAAAATTAAGTAAACGATAAAATTAATCCAAATTTTATTGGATATTCCCAAGTAAGCTTTTTTGGAAGTCGAGCATGGATGAACTAAAGAGAGAAATGAAGCATGGAACCAAACTGGTTGGAGTAAAGTTGAGGGTAAGTTTCGTATGGTAGTCGTTTTAGTCATTAAGAGTGTAGAACTCGTTTGAGGAATTCGTGAAACAACATAATTTCGAGATGGCAAGAATGTTGTAGATAAGATAGATAAAGTGATCATGGGGGTTGGTTAGGATGTTAATGGAACAGACTCGGGCAGTGGCAGAGCCAAGGGGGATCTGGCAGGTGCTCGATCCCCCTAAAATGAAAAAAAATCTATCTAAGCCCTTTATACTTTATAAAATTATAATTTAACCCCCAAAAATAATAAAAAAATGATTTAATTCTTTAAAAATTATAAAGATATAGACTATTAAAATGATGAAATTGTATTTTTACTATCATAAAAAGATACAATTTATTTCAACCCCTCAATTTTTTTTTGCCTCCACCACTAGGCTCAGGAAACTTTGTTGAGCATGGATTGCCATAAGTCACGATTGACGAGGTATTTAGGTGAGACGAGTTTGTGGACTAGGTCATTGAGAGATACAAATTGGTTCATTAAAGCGATGAAGGACGATGAGGGTTTGCAATTGTGGGGTGAGAATATGCGAAATAAGTTTTATTTGAGTTTCAACTTTCGCCTTTTCTTTTTTCATAAACATAAAAAAATTTTAATAAATGGAAAATATAGAAAAATCACGTTAAAAGAGATATAGAAGGGAGGAGAACAGAGAGAGAGAATGAAAAATAAAGAAAAAAAAGAAGTTAAAATAACATAAAAAAATTGCTCAAAATGAAAAAAATATGAAGATCAATTGTATAATTTAACATGAATTTTTTATTTGAAATGATGATTTAACGTGCCACATCAGCTTACCGTTATACCGTTAACTACAATTAACGGTTCAGTGATTAAAATGTTACAACATGTTAGTGTAAGTGACTAAAAAACATAATATTTTAAATATAAGTAACTAAAATGTAATTTAAGGTAAACAAAAATAACTATTTTAACAATTTATCCTTTATTTTATTTCGAAAAATTAACATCAAACATATCTTTATGATTTCATTATTAAAAATAAATTTATATTTATATTTTCAAAAACTAAATTAGGATTGAGTTTTTTCAAAGAATTACTTAAGTTTTTATAAGAAATTATTTGAGTTTTTTTAAGAAAAAAAACTAGAGTTTTAAAATAAAACTTAGATCTTTTATTTATAGTTAAATAACATAATTTTTAGTAATTTTTTAAAATAATAAAAGAAATTTTATAAAAAGAAAATGTTGATTGATATTTAGTTGATATAGATATTGTTACTAATATAAAAGGACATGAGTTGAAAAGGGAATATAAATAATTTTAAGTATTGTGTCAAAAAGAATAAATATGATTAAAATTTATAATGAAATGATAAAAATAATCATTATTTAAAAAAATAATGATTAAAATGTTAATTAAATTAACAACAAGCGATTAAAGCAAGAAAACATTTAATAAATATTATTTTAAATTTTTTTTATGATCTAAATTTTAGTGATTAATTATGTAGTTCATCCGAGAGTAAAAAACAAACGATTAGGCCACCGAATAAGAATGGTATCTTTTCCCTTTTTTTTCTTTCTCTCTCCGACAATCGAATTCTAGAAAGAGGAAAAACAAGAAATTAGTAAAAAGAGTTCAGGAAAAAAAAAACTTGAAAGGCTTGAAATATTCAACAATGGCGGTTCCTAGGGTTTCTAGGGTTTTGTGATCAATTCCTTTAGAGTATCAATGGAAATGCCCGGACGAAGATCTAATTACTCTCTCCTTAGCCAGTATCCCGACGACCAGTACACCGTGTCCATATCAGGAGCTCCGCCTTCCTATTACGATTCACTTTCAAGCGAAGCTACCAGTAATAAGAACAAAGTGAAATCAGAGAGAGGTTTAACTGATTGGGATCAGAGTCTCAGTCAGAACCAAAACCAGAACCAGCTACAAGCAAATCGAATCTGTGGTGGCGGCGGGGGAGGGAATACTTTTGCTTCGTCGATCAGTCTTCAACGGCAATCAAGTGGAAGTAGCTTTGGTGAGAGCTCTTTATCGGGAGATTATTATGTGCCGACCTTTTCTACGACGGCCGCAAACGAGATTGATGGGTTCGTTTATGGTCACGACGGGAGCTGTGAGCATGTGGATTTAAGAACGAAAATTGGGGGTTCGTCCTCTGGAAAAAGCTGGGCGCAGCAAACGGAGGAGAGTTATCAATTGCAGTTGGCGTTGGCTTTGAGGCTTTCTTCGGAAGCTACCTGTGCTGATGATCCGAATTTTCTGGGTCCGGATTCGGATGATTCTGCTGTTCGGGGAACTAGCTCTAGCTCCGCCTCAGCTGAGATAGTTTCCCACCGGTTCTGGGTATATTTCTAGTGGATTTCTTTGTTCATTTCACTATTAGCTTGTTTAAATTAACTTAAATGAACAGTAAGGCTAGGAGATTGAAGGAATATGCATAGGCAAATATAACGGTCCTGATAGTGAATGGATTTACTTTTTAGATGATTCCAAATATCTGTTACGAGATGAACTGGATGTTGCGAGTGAACTCTTACATTTTGTTGTGAACTCTGAATGATTCATAGGATAGGATGTGACAAGTTGGTTGGTCAAGAGTAGTTTTTTATTGGTTCGGGTTTAGAGTAGCTTTCTATTGGTTCGGGTTTAGAGTAGTTTTCTATTGGTTCGGGTTTAGAACAATCTTGTCGATTTATGGCAATATTATTTTTACATTTGGATCTAGTATGTATGAGTTGGCAATCAGAATCTATATGGATAAAATTTATAGTGGGATCTCAAAAAGCAAGCAATTTCTACTGGGCCTTTATCCTTTTTTGGTTCAATAGGGTTTTTATTAGTTCGAACTTCTAGTTTTCTTGGTAGGAAGTTATATGACAAATGCTCCACTAGGATCTTTAAATTCTGTAGGTGGCGTAGCTACCAGATCAATGCAGTTGCTCAAAGTAGTAAATTACTAAAAAAATTAATACATAAGATAAATACAATAAAAGATAAAACGAGATCGACTTGCCCCTAGATATTTTATACTTTCTCCCACAAAAACATTTGTAATGCTTACTCCAATTGTAATTCCATCGATTACTTGCCTATCAAAAAATGAGTTAGTTCTGCTAATCTGAACATTTGGAGTGGGGATGATTATTATTATTATTATTATTGTTAATTTTGTGAATGGTAAGTTCTTTTATTCTGATATTGGCAGGCTTATGTATTTTAAATGTGGGTACAATGGGAGTATATAGCTGCAAAGCACCTGAATTACACGAGTGGAAACTAGGATTTACTGTTTCAGGATTTGGGTGATAAAAAATTGGAACTTTAAATATCCTGCTGTTTCAATGTTTTTGTGCATCAGGTGAATGGCTGCTTATCATACTTTGAGAAAGTTCCTGATGGGTTTTATTTAATCCATGGAGTTAACCCATATGTCTGGACCATGTGCACTGATTTGCATGAACATGGTCGAATTCCAACGATCGACTCTCTAAGATCTGTTGATCATGTTGTTGGTTCACCAATAGAAGCGATATCAGTTGACCGAAGAAGTGATCTTGGCTTAAAGGAACTCCAAAATAGAGTCCATAACATTTCTTGTAGCTGCATAACCACAAAAGAAGTTGTTGATGAGTTAGCAAAGCTTGTTTGCAGTCGCATGGGGTGAGTTCTCTACACCATTAATGCACAAAATTTCAACATTCATGCAATTTCTATGCACCTTGGTGATGAATTGTTTTATTTCAAACCGAAGGGGTTCATCTGCAACTGGAGAGGATGATTTACTTTTGTATTGGAGGGATTGCAGTGATGATTTAAAAGATTGCTTAGGTTCAGTTGTGGTTCCTATAGGTAGCCTGTCTGCTGGCCTTTGCAGACATCGAGCTTTATTATTCAAAGTAAGGTCCTAATTTTTTATGGTGTTCTCATTTCAGCAAAGGTTTTTGGAAGTACTTCTTACTTTAGTTATCTTTTTTTGCCTTCACCACTCCTTGGTGAAGCAAGTTTCCTGTTAAATGTGTTGCCCTTTGAAGGGGAAAGGATTTATTCACATTCAAATATGACTTATCCAGGTGCTAGCTGACACAATTGATCTGCCATGTCGAATTGCAAAGGGATGCAAATATTGTAAAAGAGATGATGCTTCCTCCTGCCTTGTTCGCTTTGGGCATGACAGGTATTTTATATCTGCACCATGGTATTTGGTTGTTAATTATCTTCATTTTGTTTCTGATTTGCAACCTGTTTCCTTTATATTCTTAAGTTGTCATTCTTTTAGTAGGATTGTTCAAAGATGACAATATTTTGCTGACAAAAGAACCCTGCATTTTCTATTGATGTTGTTTTTCATGTAGAAACTGAACAGTTTCAAACAATAATTACTTAATTCTACCTGCTATTCCTCTTGCTTGGTAGTGCTGCGTTTGCATCTTGTGGTTCTTTCTTCCTATTGTGGGCAACAGTTTGTGAAAACTGCCTAACTTATCTTGGTTAAAGTTTTCTATATACAAGTGTAGTCTCATGAAGCCAGTCTGATGGGGAACAACCATCCAAGTTCTAGCAGGATGTCTATCCTAGACATAAATTTTAGAAGGGTTTCATTCACTAGTGGAGATGGACTTTATTTTCTCATGGGCTTAAAACTAGCGTATATATATATCTAGGTTTCATGTTGTTTGGAGATTGGATTTTGATTATTGAACGGCTTCGATATTGAGAATGATTGGATATATTATTATTCTGGATAACTTTTCTTACTTCATGGTCTTGGTGATTTCAGGGAGTATCTAGTTGATCTAATTGGGAACCCAGGTTACTTATGCGAGCCCGATTCATTGCTCAACGGTCCATCTTCCATCTCAATTTCTTCCCCATTGCGCTTTCCACATCTCAAACCAGCTATTCCTGCCATTGATTTCAGGTCATTGGCCAAACATTATTTTTCAGACTGTGAATCACTTAATCTTGTATTTGATGATGCTGCATCAGGTAAATTTTCAGCTACTATCTATATAAAGAGCTTCATTGGATGTGCCTTATCTGCTTTGAGATTTTAGGCTTTAGTCTTTCATTTGGCTCGAAGTCTGCAGTTTCTTTTGCTCATCTGCTTTGGAATGCTGGAAAGCTTTTCATATTTATTGAAGTGCCTTCATTGCATATGCTGTTAGTCAAAGATGAAGTGCAGTGTTCCCAGTCATTATAAAATTTTTTTGCATCTTCATTGATAGATGATTACATCTCTAACTTAAACTGCTTCTTATGAATCTTGCTACTGAAATTTTTTGCACGGGCTTTTCAATTTTGTCCAAAAATGTTCATCCTAGATCCAAATGAAGGTGTTGTCGTATTGCTTTGAGCTACAAGGGAAAACCTGAAGTGATCCTGGCAATTATTTATGTGAACAAATATTAACAGATAAACTGGTTTTGATATTGTTAATTGCTTCCTTTATATCACTGTTGAGGCTGCTATTTCTGTATCCATAACACATCAGATGTTTGCGACTTAAAATTGATGCCTTTTATAGGGATTCAGTAATATCTTAACTTTACATGGTTAAGCTTGTTTTTTTTTTATTCATCTTGTATGCAAGTAAGCTATAGTTGCTTGTCATTTCAGGCACTTTTGTGGATGAAGAAAAGAAACTCGGTAACATTGGCACAGACAGAAATAACCTTGTGCAGATGTCGAGTAATATGAGTGATGTCTCACAGTTGCCCCTACGTAATATTGCTAAGCCTCCTGCTCATGATAGAGATTCACAACATTTGCAGTCTATAATAAGTTCAAAGAACATTATTAAAGATCCTTTAAAGCGCATCCCTCCTCTAGGGCATAGAGATGTCCCAGATCTAATCTTGTCTGACCCAATTGAGGATTCTACCAAGGATTCAAGGTTTGCTAAGGGAAATCAACTTGTTCCCAGCAAAAAAGGTAGAGAACTTGTCCTCGAGGTTGATGATTTGGACATTCCATGGGGTGATCTTATTTTAAGAGAGAGAATTGGTTCTGGTATTTTCTTGTCTTTCTTAAGTAACATGTATATTTTTAACAGGATAGCCTACTCAGACTATATTCCTTGGTCATAATTCATGTTTTGGTTTGGACTTGGTTCTTTTCAGGTTCTTTTGGAACTGTCCATCGTGCTGAATGGAATGGCTCGGTAAGAATCCTTTTGTTTATTTATTATTGTTACAAGGATAATGTCAAATGTTATGGAAGTTCTACTCTTTATATCTTTTGTGCTGCATATTGTTTATTGTCAACATCTACTTCTTGTATATCAGAACCCTAGTTGTCTTATGGAGATTCTGGGGCCTATTTTGTTTGTGCTCTTCCTTGGGAATGAGAAAATGACAACAATCATTGATATATATTTGACAAATGGAAGTAGATAGATTCCTTAGTGACATGTACTATATCTGTGAAATTGCAGAATTTGTTGTCTTTTGATTCTATGTGATTGGGTATTTAACAATATATTGAACTTTTAGATTTTATAGTATGTGTTAAATTTTATCTGTGCTGTTGATAATTCCTTTCTATCCAAATCAATTTTTTTTTTTTTTTTTGTTTTAATTACAGGATGTAGCTGTGAAAATTCTCATGGAACAGGACTTGCATGGTGAGCGCTATAAAGAATTCTTGAGTGAGGTATGTGTTGCGTGACATTCTGAAACTTTGCTGCTGAGATTAAGGAAACATCAGTTTCTCATTCATGTTCTTGATATGATGTGTGCTTTCACCTCAATCGTTTGTTAGGTTGCAATAATGAAACGACTACGGCATCCAAATATTGTTCTTTTTATGGGAGCTGTTACTCATCCTCCCAACTTGTCCATAGTTACAGAATACTTATCAAGGTTTGTTGCTTCCTGTTTCTTATTTATTTTCTTGGCGGGAGAGGGGGTTGGCAAGGGAAATACCCCTTTGTTTGCATTCCTCCAGTTGAATAAAGAAGATGAGAAAAGAATTTTGTTTAGTGATGTCTGCCTTTTAGAGTTTTGAACTGTTAAGTGGACTAAAAACTTGACTCTAATTTGCAGAGGTAGCTTGTATAGGCTTTTGCGTAAGCCTGGTGTAAGAGAGGTGTTGGATGAGAGGCGTCGCTTGAGTATGGCTTACGATGTGGTGGGTTGCTAAGGGTTTACTTTCTTTTGTTCTTTATTTTCCAATTTGTAATATGTCGTCTTTATATTTGTTAACGTTACGGTCTACATCACCATCTTTTTTTTACACACAGGCAAAGGGAATGAATTATCTTCATAGACGCAATCCCCCTATTGTTCACAGAGATTTAAAATCTCCAAATCTTTTGGTTGACAAAAAATACACAGTGAAGGTAAGTCCCAGAATGCTGCTGCTGTGCCTCAAAGAGCATAGTGTTCTCTCCTAATGATTCTGTCATATGAAGCGTAAAAATTTTGCTGTTTCAATTTATGTATTTTTATGGAGTAAATGCTAAGTGATTGACTTCTTTGTCCTTGTACTGATGGAATCGAAATAGTTCTCTAGCCGTATAATGTCACTGCACTTGTTAAAAATAGCCACAGGTTTTTACTATTGAAAATGCTTCTCAACTACTTTTTCTAATATCCAGCATTGTGTATAGTTGGAGCCAGCCGCATTTACTTTTCTTTGCTGCTTTGTTTGTAATTATATCCATTGCTCTCTTAATGCAAATTTCTCTCAAAAGTTCACAGAATTCTTCCTCACATTGCCTGGTCTGTACATTCAGGTTTGCGATTTTGGACTTTCTCGTTTGAAGGCAAACACATTTCTTTCATCCAAATCAGCGGCTGGAACTGTATGCTAAACTAGTTTTTAATAATATTTTTGCTATTTCGATTTGATTTACCATAGGTCACTGTTTATGCTGTAAAGTATTAACAAATACATCTATTTTTATATTAGCCTGAGTGGATGGCTCCAGAAGTTCTTCGTGATGAACCTTCGAATGAGAAGTCCGATGTATACAGTTTTGGTGTAATATTGTGGGAGCTTGCAACATTGCAACAACCATGGGGCAACTTAAATCCAGCACAGGTTTGTTAATAAATTATAGATTGTCCCCTCAAATATCTCATTTGCTAATGATTTTAGCTTTTATGAGCTTAACAAGGAGCATATTAAATCTTCACTTAAAGGAGATAATAATCTGATGGCAAATAAATTTTTTCTTGAAGAGGAGCAAACCAGTTTTGTAAGCTTCCTTGAATATTGCATGCTTGAATGCCATTTGAAAGAAGAATCCCATGGGTATCTACATCCTGAATATAGGCATCCCATGTTCGGATAAAGTTCAAGTTTGTCTATTTAACTTGATGTTTGTAAATGTGCCTCTGAAAAAGGTGTAAGGGAAGCTCATTACAAAAAGGCAGGAGTTCTTTAAATTTTTGCAGCTTGCAATGAAGTAGCTAAGTTTGCACTTTGTGGACCAACATACCCCTCAATGAACATTAACTATTGATATATCTGTACTTCTTGTCTAATTTACATAATTGGGTTTGAGATTTGGGTTTTTACTATTTTTAAATTTACATAATTGTCGGGCAATGATAATCTTCTGGAGCTTAATTCTAACAAACATAGCCCAATGTAAACGGTGTTGTAGGTTGTAGCAGCTGTTGGTTTTAAGGGCAAAAGGCTTGATATTCCTCGTGATTTGAACCCTCATGTGGCTGCCATAATTGAGGATTGCTGGACCAAGTAAGTAGAAAAGCTTTTGTGATCTGGAGTTTGCTATGCAAATTTTCCTCTTTCCCCAGTGTCATTGTTGATTTTATTGCAGTGAGCCCTGGAAACGTCCGTCATTTTCCAATATCATGGAACGGTTGAAATCGTTGATTAATAAACCTTCGACCCCTCAACCAGGGCGTGCTGACATTCCAGTGCATACCTGAATGGTCAGAACTCCTGCGATTTCGTCTTCTTGCACATAATACAGCATTCTTTTTTACATTATATGCGGTGGAAGGATACATGCTGTTAACTAGTCTAAGGTACAATCCTTTAACATGCTTCTGCATCCTAAGCATACTGTCTACTTTAGGATTGTTTTCGATGGTGAGGTCATTGTTAGCTTTAGAGTAGATTTCACAATCAGCAAATGCTCGAGGTTTAAGGGTGTAAAATGTTACTAGGAACTTCATGTCTCTCCTCCTTGTCATGTTTACATGCTCATTGATCTGTGCATATATGCAGAAAACACGCACGCTTTTGCCAATGCATATGCGTATTCCCTTTCATTGTTTACTTGAATTATTGTTTTAACTGCAAGGACTTCGAAAAAATAATACTTTATTTGATTGTTTGCAGAAGTAGTTGTACATGTCTCTCCCCATAGCTGAATGGGACTTGCTGATTCTTAACATGGGACTTGCCGGGAAGTTGTTTTTTTCTTCATAAAGTAAAATTTCACATGCAATTATGGAAGTTGTATCATATTTATTTTTCTTTTCTAGTAGTTTTGTATGTAATGGTTGTGACTGAGCTCAGTTAAATGAGAAGCAACTCATCGGCATTTTCATGACTTATTTATTTATTATAATTTAGGTTATCAAGGTTTGATCCCTTGTGACTAGAATTAAGAATTCATCATTCTATTATTATTATTATTATTATTATTATTATTATTATTATTATTAAGATGGAGCCAAGTAAAAAGTAGTAAATGGTGCCAAAAATAGTGAACTAAAGGGGGTCAAAGATGGGTGTTTAGGGTACAAAACTGAGTCCACTATAGTCATCTGGTCTCTTGAAAGGGCTAAAATGGCCATTATATGACCATGTCAATCAGATTGGATTGTCCATTATGGCTTTCATTGGATATATATCCTTCGGTGAAAAAAAACTTATGTATTCTTATATCAGTGTAAAATTTATATGGTTTTACACGTCTTTTTTATTTATGATTGATAGTTTAGTAGTTCAACAGTTAGATTATCAGTGTACTCGCAATAACAACGTTAGGAGTCGAGGCTTCCTTCCGTGCATGAATGACATACGTTCTAGCAGGAGTTCTAGCTTCAGGTTTGATTGTTGACTCCAGTCAAAGTGCTATTTTCGGGTCTTTTACCTCGGGTAGGAGTGGTAATCAAATTTCTCATTATGCTCTTTAATAGGCTCTTTTTGATTTGGACACTCTTTTAAAATGGTCTGGAGATTCACATATAAAACACGTTCCTTCATTAACCTAGCAAACACCAAGGTGAAATCGTCCACATTGCTTGCACTCTGTTTTATTTGTTTTCTTTACATTGCCTACACTAGCTATTGAAGGAGTTGGAGCTTTCTTGCTACTTTGTTTCGATTGACCCCTTTCAAAAAACCCTAACAGAGTAGTGAGCTTATTACTAGATTCTTTCATCTTCTTTTGTGGAGAATTCGAGAAAGCTTTAGACCCATCGTGTATCGAATTCCCGTCTCTTTTTCTACTTTCACAGATCTCTTCCAATTTTTGGGCTCGATTAGACAACACCACAAATTCACGGATCTCTAGTTTTTACTAGCATTCTAATCTCATCTTTCAGTCCATCCTCAAAACATACACACATGTCTTCCTCGGTAGGCACTATCTCTCGAGCATATTTGCTAAGCTGAACGAATTGTTTCTCATATTCTACCAATGTTCTACTTATTTGCTTCAACTCAAGAAATTCTTTCTTCCCTCGTTCCAAATAGCGCTTACTAATAGTCTTCTTTCGAATTTCAAACAAAAAGAAGTCCTAGTTGATTCTTTTTTTATGTACGACTGTCGTTAATGTGGACCACCATTGAGATGCCTCCTCTTTTAACAATGATACCATACACCGTAGACAATCTTCTGGGGAACACAACATTTCGTCAAGCACCCTTTAAGTATGTAACCAATACTTAGCCTTGGTTGGGTCGTCACTTACGTTACCACGAAATTTAATGGCTCCACACTTTCTAACTTTATCTATAGTCACTCTATGAACACGTTGCTTACTTGAACCTTGAGGGTGAGAAATTGAGATTGTGGAACTATGGAGTTTACCTTTAAGTACGCATTGTACATGTCGTGTATCATATGAAGAAATGCATTAGGTGCTACCTCTCTAGATCCTTGCGGTCCAGGTTTATTTCATGTACTTTCCTCATCAGTAGGTGGAATAAAACTTTCTATCTCATCAAAACTTACTTGATTGGATCCTGATGACATCTTTTTATCTATATACAAACATTTCAAAATTATCAAAAGCTATCACACTATCACCGGTTAGTAAAGTGGCATGTATTTCTAAACTCTATACATGCTACGTTCGGTCTGAGAACCGACTAAATCGTAGCTCTGATACTATTAATTGTAATACTCTTAACTTGTATCCGTCATCGGAATAGGGTTACAGTGCATTACTGTAAAAACATAACTTTAAAACATGCTTTTCAATCCTCAACATAAACATATTAACCATCATTCATATACATGCATAACGTCCATTAATCGAGCCCTCAAGGCCTTAAAAACACTTTAGAAACAATTCGGGACTAAATCGAAAACATTTGGAACATTTAAGAAAAAGTAGGAAAAATTAAACTACAGGGACCAAATGGTTGTGTGGCCAAGCCGTGTGACTCACATGGCTGAGGCACACGCCCGTGTAACAATCGAAATAGGGGTACAATGTTGTGTCCCAGCCCCTGTCCGTGCCTATATAACTCTTTGAGTTGGGTCACACGGCCAAGCCACACGCCCGTGTGCCAAGCCGTGTAACATTCGGGATGGCCTCACAAGCCCGTGTGCCAGGCCGTGTGCTAGACCGTGTAATTGCCTGACTTGTAACCCTTAAAACCTACAAGGGACACACGACCGTGTCGCATGGCCGTGTGTCACGCACAGCTGAGACATACGCCCGTGTCTTAGGCCGTGTGGACATGAAATTAGCCAAATTTAAGCCATTTCCATCACCAAACCAAACATGTACCTACAAGCATTTTGTACTCAATTTCAAGGCATAAAAAACATACCAATTCATGCATGAAACAACCAATTCAATAGACTATAAATCCATCCAGCCAATATGCTAACATGGCACCTTAAAGGCATTCAACCATATCTTATCCAAATAAGTCAAAAACCTATCACAAATCAAGCATCATATCTCATTAGTTACTAAGCTACTACACACAATACAGTTAAATCATTCATACTCCAACACTTTGCATAAAAAAACTTTATACATCTACTACATACAAGTGATAAAAAAGGATTATCTAGTTATGCAACACAAGTTCAAATACCATTCGATACCAACAAGCATAAACATATCAACTTTTAATATTTACATATTCACCAAAATATTGTATTACTAAGAACCTTTCCTAATACATGCCACTTAAACCAACTACAGCAAGAACCAAAATGACTACCGAGATGATGATGATAGTGTGTGAGCTTTCGAGTCGATCCAATCAAAGCAACGATTCCAAGAGTCCTACAAAATCAAATCAAACTAACAAGCACAAGAGAGTTTAGTAAGTTCGATAATAGACTCATTTAATATCAACAACTAATTTCCAAATGGATATTAACTTTTAATACATTGGCACAAAGCCTGCTAGGCACAAAGCCTGAATAACATCGGCACAAAGCCTGAATAACACCGGCATAAAACCTGTTAGGCAGAAAGCCTGAATAACAACATACTTCTATATTAAAACATAGTTCTCAATAAAATTCAAAGATTAATCACAATTAAGGTATTCAATTCAATTCAATTCAAAATAAGCATATAACGAACTTACGAGACTAGATCGTAGAAATTGCGAAATACAAGAATTACTCCAAAATCTTCCCTTTTCTACAATCGTCAACCCGCTCGTGACCTAAAACAATAGTTTCATTCAATTGAGTGCTTTTAAATATCAATTTAATCCATAATTCATTTTTATGCAAAATTACTATTTTGCCCCTAGTATTTTAACTTTTTACAATTTAGTCCTTAATCTCATAAATTGAAATCTAAACATTCCAATCCCCCATTCAAACTAGCCAAGTTTATTAAGGACTTATATCCACCCAAATAAACCTTTATTTCATAAATTTAACATATATTCTACCATTTTTACAAATAAATCCCTAAATACAAATTTCATTAAATTTCACTTTACAAAACTTGTTTATTCCACAACAAAGATTCATAACCTAGCATTAAACATAAAAAATCATTCAAGAACAATCATGGAATAACCCTCAATTTTTAACAATTTTACAAATTGATCCCTAGGCTAGCTAAATTAAGCTACAACGATCCCGAAAACATAAAAATTATTAAAAACGAAACTCAAAATCATACCATGCAAGTGGATTAACCCTAGCCGAATTCAAAGTTTCCTCTCACATGGAAAATTTGGTTGAAACAAGAAAAAAAAGAATATGACATCTTTTCTTAATTTAATTTTAACTTTAATTACCAAATTACCTTTTTACCATTTAAAAACTATCAAAATTTCAAATAAACCTTGCAATGAATGTCCACTAACCACAAAAATGGTCTAATTACCATCTAATTCTTTTCACTTTAATGTTCTATAGCCATTTAAACCTTTTAACTAATAGAACTCTACTTTTACTCTTTTTACAATTTAGTCCTTTTTACTTAATTACTCATGTAAACATCAAAATTTCTTAATGAAATTTTACTACGACCTTAATAATATCCTATAGACATTAAAATAATAAATTAATAATTTATTCATCAGATTTGTGGTCCCGAAACCACTGTTCTGATTTCATTGGAAACAAGCTGTTACACTAATAATGAACAAGATCTAAAATTAAAAAATATAATCGGAGAAGAAAAAGTATTTTCTGATGAAATGATAGAAAAGATTAATAAAAATCATATTTCTAAAGAGGAAATATATAAAATATCTAAATGTAAAATCTGATGTCAAATACATATAGAAAAAATAAGTGGTAATACAGTTGCCAAAGATACTAGAGGAGGATTAACAGAAATCTCACTATTTACTAAAGACAAAATTAAGAGGATCAAAAAGAAATATCCCTAGATTAGACATATACATTTAGGAATTATATTGATAACTATAAGAGAATTATTTAGAAGAGGACATGATATGCCAATAATTGCAGTATTATTAGATAAAAGATTTCCAATAAAATCATTTATTGGAGGAATTCAATCAAATTTGCATTTAGGAGTAATAGGATTAAAGTTAAACCAAATTACTTTATATCTATTACAAATCCTTTGATGAGTAATAGGATTAAAGTTAAACCAAATTACTTTATATCTATTACAGATCCTTTGATAGAAGAATGTTTATATCTTAGAATTCAAACAAAAAATTTTGAAATTAATGATTTAGCTGAAGATCTAGCAATCAGTTGGACTTCTACTAATGAATATATTAATACATCAGAAGTAGAAATCGAAGAAATTAATAAAAAAATTATTGAACTCTTTGAGCCTAATAAAATCACTACTAAAATAAAACCAAAATGATTACATCTAAGAGATCTATCAATTCCAAGAGATTGGATGATAGAAAGAATTAATAGTTCAATTACATCTAAACCAGTTAACATAATAGAATATGTGTCGTCTGATGATAAATTATATTTTAAAAATACAACAATAAGAAATACAAATGATAATCTAGTTTTGCCTTAAAATACTCAAATAGATAAAGATGAGGAAAATCAAAGTAGAAGTTCTATATCTTCAACACCAATAGGAATGAAAACAGTTCATATTCCTATTTTTCCTATAGAACCAAGTAGAAATTCTGTATATTCTAGAAACACTATAATAGAAGAAATGCAAACTTCAATAATACTCCAACAAAAGAAACTTAGAACAAGTGATGTTATTACAATCTCAAATTTCCAATCTAGGAAATATTACACATATATTGAAATTACATTTCAATTTAGAGAATATAAAACATATTCTTTACATGCTTTACTAGATACTGGAGCTACAACTAGTAGTTGCAGAAAAAATACTATTCCTTTAGAAAAATGGGAACCTATGAAGCATCTAATAAGAGCCATACGAATAGATGGTAACGAAACCATTATTCGATATAAAGCTAGAAACGTACCAATCCACATAAATAATCTAAGATTTGTGATACCTAAATTATTATGTTTTCTAGAAATGTTGGAGATATATTATTAGGAAATAATTTTATATATTGACATTTGTCATTTTCTATTGATAAAAATTTAATTATGTTATTTGTAGAAAAAACTTCTATAGAAATATCATTAGTAGAAAATCATAAATTTGTATGTGAGAAAAAATTTTCACCACCAAGAAAGGAACAAATTAAACAACTAGAAACAAGTCATTGGTTGTTTAAAATATTAGATAATAATTTTAGTGAAGAATCATTAAAATTGTGGCAAAATAGCCCTAGATATTGTAGTATTAAATTGGAAAATCCCAATAAAATTATTAGAGTAAAACCTATGATCTATACTAAACAAAATATAGAAGAATTTGATATACAAATTAATGGCTCTTAAGCGTAACCAATTGAGTCGTTAAGGGCAAGGTGTATCTATGAACTACATGGTAAGGTATTATATAAGGCTAAGACTCAGTCAAAAATAATGAATTGAAGAGATAAAGAGATGTAATATGTTAGTGTGACAACCCGAATTAGGGCCTAATCGGAATAGTGGTTTTGTGACCACAAATCCGAGATAGAAATAATTATTTTATAATTATTTTGAGGTTATGATATGATTGCATGATTGTGTGAAAATTTTGTGAAGAAATTCCATGCATAAAATGCTTAATTTGAAGTTAGGGGCTAAATCGAATAAATTGCAAAACTTGCATTCTAGAAGTTTTTAGTATGAAATTGCTTTGAAATATTAATTAGGAGGTCTTAAATAGCAATTTGACCAATTTCTAAAATTTTGGACAAAAATGGGCTTGTACATGAAAATTTTCAAAGAAAGGCATTAAGGGCATTTTGGTCATTTGTATATTAAATGAAATAAAATGGGAAAAATAACACAAAATTGGTTATCATCTTCATTAGTTGCTGCCGAAAATTGCTCTCCTCCATAGCTAGGGTTTCTTCAACTTTGAAGTTCCATAATCAAGAAAGGCGTGGAATTGACCTCGAGCGAGGAAGGAAAAAGTTTTGGACTAAATCACAAAATTTCCACATTTTGCACCGAGGTAAGTTTGTATGTAAATATTATATTATTTTCATTTACATTCCTATATATTTCAGCCTATTATATGAATATACTAGCTGATGTTAAAATATAAATCGACTATTGGGAGAATAAAAATAAATAATAGAGAGGAATCCCGATTGAACATTCGGAGAGATCGAATAAAATAGAGGGAGCGTAGCTAGGTCACATGTATGATGCTGAGTGCACATCATGTGTACAAGAAAGCTACGAAATACCATGTAGTAGCTAGGTCACATGTGTGATACGGATGTATCCCATGTAGACAAGAGAGCTACGTAAGAGATAAATGTAGCTAGGTCACATGTGTGATACAGGATGTATCCCATGTAGACAAGAGAGCTACGTAATAGATAAATGTAGCTAGGTCGCATGTGTGATTCCAAGTGAAGGACACCATGTAGACAAGAAAGCTACGAGACAAATTGGCTAGGTCACATGAGTGGTATTAAGTGTTCACCATGTGTACAAGAGAGCCGAATTAAATGAAGTATGATGGTGGGGCTGTGTGCTAAAACCATTAAATATCGAGGATTGATCCGAATTGTTCAACGGGATGGTTTTGTGGTGACGTTGTGGTTATGGACCTATACTTATGATGAATGAATTGTGGTGAAAATGATTTGTGGCATATCTATATATGTAAGATAAAATGAGGGTAGCATAAAGAATGTGTGAAAGTGTGAAATTTGCATTAAAACTGTTTTGAACGGTAGCAGTGATGTGATTTTGAAAAATCACCAAAAATAGGAGGAACATAATTAGAGGTTGAATGAGATGTGAAATTAAATTTTAATGAGTCTACTTTCATATAAAAGAATCAGAACAACCAAAGGAATTTTATATTTTGAGATATTTACAATTGTGTGTGACTTGCTCAGGATGAATGTGTGATCCCCTGTTTCAACTTTGAAAAATCATTAAAAATTTTACAAAGCAAATTAAGAAATATAGTTTACATACCTAAATTCCTTATTGAGTCTAGTTTTAAATGAAACAAATTTCAGGGTTATTTGAATTGTGTACTGAGAGAAATTCAATTCGTAGTGAACAGAGGTCAGACTAGTCGAGCTGTGTAACAGGGGAAGCTTTAACTAATAAACTGTACTAATCGGCTGAACCAAAAATTCTAGAAAAAAATTAGCAAAGAGATTTATGAGTCTAGATTCAGGGAAATTTTACGGATTTGAATTTCGAGTTTTTCAACTCGAGTTATGATTTATTTAGTGAACATGATGCGGGGGGGACAGCTTGATCAAATTGGGACAAACAATAAAAGTTAAAAATATTATATAATTGAATTATGTTGTAAACATGTTAGATTTCTTATTTGTTATTTATATACTTACTTACTAAGCTATATGCTTATTTTATTTTCTTTTTTTTCTTGTCTTATAGAGTTACTAAGCCAGATTGGGAATTGAAGATCGTCGGAGACCCATCCACGCTATCAATACTTTTTGGTACATTGTAAACACTATTTTGAAATATGGCATGTATAGCAGACTTGGTTATTTTGTTACGTGTCATAAATGTCTAGGTTTAAATTACTACTTATAGTATCAAGCTAATCATTTTGTATGAAACCTTTGGAGTTAGTTTGTATTGTTAATAACAGATGTTATAATGATCAAATTGCACGCTATATTTTTGTTGGGTTTTATTTAATAGTATTTACCATGATTTGTTAATACCTCGTACCCTGTTCCGGCTACGGATATGGGTAAGGGTGTTACATTTAGTGGTATCGAGCTATAGTTTAGTCGGTTCTCGGACTAATAAAGTGTGTGTAAAAGTCTAGCTATACATGCCATAAAAATATTGTGATAGTGTGGTGACTCCTGACTATTCTAAATTGTGTTTTGTTTTAATATAGTAATGGATCCTGAAGGAACTGCGGTGATGATGATGTCGCTAGTAATGCACCGCTCCCGGACAAGGGACCGTACTGTGGAAAAGTAGGCCAGAGACGTTGAGACAGGGAGATGAGGCTCGGGATGCCTTTCTCCAAAGGATGAACAATTGGTATACTGAATTTATTCGAGCAAATCCAAATACTCAACCTTCTCCACCCCTCCTATACCTCGGATGATTCCTGTGAGCTGCTCAAGACGTAAATTTGGTAAGGATGAACAAGCCTCCAGTTGACAAGATTCAAAACAAGGGGCTGAAGAGTTTAGAGCAAAGATCGACGATGATCCCAAAAAGCGAAATTCGGCTTGAGAATTCTACCCGTGTATTTGATGAGCTCTCATGTACATCCAGAGAATGCTTAAAGTGTCTTTGTATCACTTTTGAGAGATTCGCCCTACCATTGGTGGAAGACTTTGGTATCGTGGTGCCAAAAGAAAAAGTTACTTGGGATTTCTTCTAGGAAGAATTTAGAAAAAATACATAAGTCAACGATTTATGGATCAAAAACGGAAGGAGTTCCTTGAATTGAAGCAAGGCAAGATGTCCGTGGCGAGAATATGAACGCGAATTTGTGAGACTTAGCAAGTATGCCCGGGAATGTGTGTCAACCGAGGCCATTATGTGCGAAGGTTTGAAGATGGGCTGAATGAGGACATTAAAGTGCTTGTAGGAATTTTGGAATTGAAAGAATTTGTTGTATTGGTTGATCGAGCTCTTAAAGTGAAGAATTGAACAAAGAAAAAGAAAAGTCGCTGCTATTGAGGCTCGAGATGCCGAAAAGACCGATAAGCAAGCCATTTCAATCTCAATCAAAGAGGTCCAAAGAGGCAAACCCTCGAATGACGGTTTCAATTGGGGAGTCACACAGAGAGATCGTGGTAGAGCGTATTCGGGGTCTAAAGCTCAAGCTACTTGGTGGCAAGTGTGGGTAATGTGCGACCTAGAAAGCCCGAGAGTGTCGGCAATGTGGCCGGCAACATTATGGTGAGTGTTGTGGAACCGAGCGAGCTTGTTTCAGTGCGGTTCTCGCGAGCATTTTATTAGAGATTGTCCGGAGAAAGTTAAAGAAGAAAGATTTCAGAGTGCTAGACGAATACCACCGCTAGTAGAGGTAGACCACCGAGAAATACTTTGGAGGTGGGACTAGCGATAAAAAGCTGCGATGAAAGACTCGATGGCAAGATCGGAAGCTAGAGCACCGCTAGAGCTTATGCTATACGTGCCCGAGAAGATGCATCATCTCCGATGTCATTCTTGGTACATTTTCTCTCTATGATACTATTGTTATTGCATTGATTGATCCTGGGTCCACTCATTCCTATATTTGCATGAATTTAGTATCTAATAAAAAGTTGCCTGTTGAGTTTACTGAGTTTACGATTAAAGTGTCGAACCCCTTAGGCCAATATGTGCTAGTTGACAAGGTTTGCAAGAATTGCCCATTAATGATTCAAGGTCACTGTTTTCCGGCCAATTTGATGCTGTTACCATTTAATGAGTTTGATGTTATCTTGGGAATGGACTGGTTGACATTGTATGATGCTAAGGTAGATTGTAAACAAAAGACACTAGAGTTGAAATGTGAAAATGGAGAAATTTTGTGGGTTGAAACAGACGAATCAAATAAATTGCCTATGGTGATTTCGCACATGTCTGCACAGAAATACATGAGGAAAGGGTGTGAAGCTTATCTGGCTTATGTAATGAATACTGAGTTGCCTCAACTGAAGCTTGAATCAGTACCGATAGTTTGTGAGTTTCCAGATGTATTTCCAGAGGAATTGCCTGGGTTGCCTCCGAACAGAGAGATAGAGTTTGCCATTGATTTGTTGCCGGGTACTGCACCGATCTCGATTGCTCCATATAGAATGGCTCCGACTGAATTAAAAGAATTGAAGGCTCAGTTGCAGGAATTAACAGATAAGGGATTTGTGAGACCGAGTTTCTCTCCCAGGGTGCTCTCTATGTATTATTAAAGAAGAAGGATGGTTCAATGAGACTTTGCATTGATTATCGTCACTCAATAAGGTGACTATAAAGAACAAGTACCCATTGCCGAGGATTGATGATTTATTCGATCGATTAAAAGGGGCTACGATGTTTTCAAAGATTGATTTAAGGTCCGTTTACTACCATTGAGAGTTAAGGAGTCAGATGTGCCGAAAACCGCCTTTAGGACAAGGTATGGACATTATGAGTTTCTTGTAATGCCTTTCGGCTTAACAAATGCTCCAGCTATATTTATGGACTTAATGAATCGGATCTTTCGGCCATATTTGGATAAGTTTGTAGTAGTATTCATAGATGACATTCTAATTTATTCTCGGGATGAGTTTGAACATGCCGAACACTTGAGAACCATATTGCGGATCTTGAGAGAAAAGAAATTGTTTGCCAAGTTTAGTAAAAGTGAGTTACGCTTCGTGAAGTCGGATTTTTGGGACATATAGTCTCGGTGATGGTATTCGGGTGGATCCAAGCAAGATTTCTGCGATCGTTGATTGAAACTGCCAAAGAATGTATTTGAGGTTAGAAGCTTTTTAGGCTTAGCCGGATATTATAGACGTTTTGTTGAGGATTTTTCGATGATTGCCTCTCCTATGACTAAGTTGCTGCAAAAGAATGTTAAGTTTGAATGGGTGATGAATGTCGTGAGTTTTGAAAAGTTGAAAGCACGATTGATCAAGCACCAATTTTAGTACAAACCAGAGCCAGGAAAAGAGTTCGTAATTTATAGTGATGCATCGTTGATGTGCCTTGGATGTGTGTTGATGCAAGAGGGTAAAGTGGTAGCTTATGCTTGAGACGATTAAAACCGCATGAAAAGAATTATCCTACACATGATTTGGAATTGGCCGCTATTGTCTTTGCTTTGAAGATTTGGCGACATTATTTGTACGGTGAAAAATGCCGAATTTTTACCGATCACAAAAGTTTGAAGTATTTGATGAATCAAAAGGATCTGAATCTGCGACAATGAAGATGGCTTGAATTATTAAAGGATTATGATCTAGTGATTGATTATCATCCGGAAAAGCAAATATAGTTGCTTGATGCTTTGAGCGAAAATTTCTTTTTACTTTGAGAACCATGAATACGGGATTAGCATTGTCGATGATGGGTCAATCTTAGCAGAGATGAGAGCTAAACCGTTATTTCTCCAGATTGATTTGTGATGCTCAAAAGTATGATAATGAGTTGCGGACCAAAAGAACTCAATACGAATCAGTTCGACTCAGATTTTGAGTTGGACCAGACGATTGTTTAATGTTTCGAGACAGAATATGTGTGCCGAAAAATAATGAATTGATTCGTAAATATTACAAGAGGCGCACAATGGTCATTTTATCGATTCACCACAGTAGCACAAAAATGTATAAAGATTTAAAGAAGTTGTATTGGTGGCGGTATGAAAAGGACATTTCTGAATTTGTAACCAAGTGTTTGAGTCCATCAACAAGTAAAAGCCGAACATCAAGTGCCTTCAGGACTACTTCACCGGTAATGGTGCCCGAGTGGAAATGGGACAAGATTACCATGGATTTTGTAACCGGTTTGCCTTTGACTCCTAAAAAGAAGGATGTTTATGCGGGTAGTGGTTGATAGATTAACAAAATCAGCCCACTTTATATCGATGACGTCTGGATTACTCACTTGATAAATTAGCCGAATTATATATTGCTGAAATTGTGAGGTTGCACGGGGTACCTATGTCTATAATATCAGATAGAGATCCGAGATTTACCTCGAGATTTTGGAAAAAGTTACAAGAAGCTTTGGGTACAAAATTGAACTTTAGTACCGCGTTCCATCCACAAACAGATGGTCAATCGGAAAGAGTAATCCAGTACTCGAAGATATGCTTAGATCTTTGTGTTTTAGAATTTGGAGGTAGTTGGGAGAAATATCTATCTTTAATTGAGTTTGCCTACAATAACGATTATCGATCAAGTATACAAATGGCACCGTACGAAGCCTTGTATGGTCGTAAGTGTCGGACTCCTTTATATTGGACTGAACTCAGTGAGAAACAGATTCACGGAGTTGATCTAGTTAAAGAAACCGAAGAGAAAGTAAAAGTAATTCGGGATTGCTTGAAAGTCGCTTGAGGCCAGACAAAAGTCATATGCGGACTTTAAAAAGAAAAGAGATTGAATTTCAAGTGGGTGATAAAGTGTTCTTGAAAGTGTCACCAAGGAAAAAGATTACGAGATTTAGTCGAAAAGGCAAGTTGAGTCCGCGTTTTATTGGGCCGCATTTAAATTACCGAGAGAATTGGACCATGGCATATATCGGTTGGCCTTACCGCAGAGTTAGAGAGAATTCATAACGTGTTTCACGTATCAATGTTACGACGTTATCGTTCTGATCCTTCACATGTGATCTCCCCAACAGAAATTGAGATTCGATCGGATATGACCTATGAGGAGGAACCAATAAAGATTTTGGCTCGAGAAATTAAACAGTTAAGAAATAAAAGTATAGCCTTAGTGAAAGTATTGTGGCACAGACATGGAATAGAGGAAGCTACGTGGGAACCTGAGGAGGCTATGAGGAAACAGTACCCAAACCTCTTTACCGGTAAGATTTTCGGGGACGAAAATCTCTAAAGGGGGGAGAATTGTGACAACCCGAATTAGGGCCTAATCGGAATAGTGGTTTTGTGACCACAAATCCGAGATAGAAATAATTATTTTATAATTATTTTGAGGTTATGATATGATTGCATGATTGTGTGAAAATTTTGTGAAGAAATTCCATGCATAAAATGCTTAATTTGAAGTTAGGGGCTAAATCGAATAAATTGCAAAACTTGCATTCTAGAAGTTTTTAGTATGAAATTGCTTTGAAATATTAATTAGGAGGTCTTAAATAGCAATTTGACCAATTTCTAAAATTTTGGACAAAAATGGGCTTGTACATGAAAATTTTCAAAGAAAGGCATTAAGGGCATTTTGGTCATTTGTATATTAAATGAAATAAAATGGGAAAAATAACACAAAATTGGTTATCATCTTCATTAGTTGCTGCCGAAAATTGCTCTCCTCCATAGCTAGGGTTTCTTCAACTTTGAAGTTCCATAATCAAGAAAGGCGTGGAATTGACCTCGAACGAGGGAAGGAAAAAGTTTTGGACTAAATCACAAAATTTCCACATTTTGCACCGAGGTAAGTTTGTATGTAAATATTATATTATTTTCATTTACATTCCTATATATTTCAGCCTATTATATGAATATACTAGCTGATGTTAAAATATAAATCGACTATTGGGAGAATAAAAATAAATAATAGAGAGGAATCCCGATTGAACATTCGGAGAGATCGAATAAAATAGAGGGAGCGTAGCTAGGTCACATGTATGATGCTGAGTGCACATCATGTGTACAAGAAAGCTACGAAATACCATGTAGTAGCTAGGTCACATGTGTGATACGGGATGTATCCCATGTAGACAAGAGAGCTACGTAAGAGATAAATGTAGCTAGGTCACATGTGTGATACAGGATGTATCCCATGTAGACAAGAGAGCTACGTAATAGATAAATGTAGCTAGGTCGCATGTGTGATTCCAAGTGAAGGACACCATGTAGACAAGAAAGCTACGAGACAAATTGGCTAGGTCACATGAGTGGTATTAAGTGTTCACCATGTGTACAAGAGAGCCGAATTAAATGAAGTATGATGGTGGGGCTGTGTGCTAAAACCATTAAATATCGAGGATTGATCCGAATTGTTCAACGGGATGGTTTTGTGGTGACGTTGTGGTTATGGACCTATACTTATGATGAATGAATTGTGGTGAAAATGATTTGTGGCATATCTATATATGTAAGATAAAATGAGGGTAGCATAAAGAATGTGTGAAAGTGTGAAATTTGCATTAAAACTGTTTTGAACGGTAGCAGTGATGTGATTTTGAAAAATCACCAAAAATAGGAGGAACATAATTAGAGGTTGAATGAGATGTGAAATTAAATTTTAATGAGTCTACTTTCATATAAAAGAATCAGAACAACCAAAGGAATTTTATATTTTGAGATATTTACAATTGTGTGTGACTTGCTCAGGATGAATGTGTGATCCCCTGTTTCAACTTTGAAAAATCATTAAAAATTTTACAAAGCAAATTAAGAAATATAGTTTACATACCTAAATTCCTTATTGAGTCTAGTTTTAAATGAAACAAATTTCAGGGTTATTTGAATTGTGTACTGAGAGAAATTCAATTCGTAGTGAACAGAGGTCAGACTAGTCGAGCTGTGTAACAGGGGAAGCTTTAACTAATAAACTGTACTAATCGGCTGAACCAAAAATTCTAGAAAAAATTAGCAAAGAGATTTATGAGTCTAGATTCAGGGAAATTTTACGGATTTGAATTTTGAGTTTTTCAACTCGAGTTATGATTTATTTAGTGAACATGATGCGGGGGACAGCTTGATCAAATTGGGACAAACAATAAAAGTTAAAAATATTATATAATTGAGTTATGTTGTAAACATGTTAGATTTCTTATTTGTTATTTATATACTTACTTACTAAGCTATATGCTTATTTTCTTTTCTTTTTTTCTTGTCTTATAGAGTTACTAAGCCAGATCGGGAATTGAAGATCGTCGGAGACCCATCCACGCTATCAATACTTTTTGGTACATTGTAAACACTATTTTGAAATATGGCATGTATAGCAGACTTGGTTATTTTGTTACGTGTCATAAATGTCTAGGTTTAAATTACTACTTATAGTATCAAGCTAATCATTTTGTATGAAACCTTTGGAGTTAGTTTGTATTGTTAATAACAGATGTTATAATGATCAAATTGCACGCTATATTTTTGTTGGGTTTTATTTAATAGTATTTACCATGATTTGTTAATACCTCGTACCCTGTTCCGGCTACGGATATGGGTAAGGGGTGTTACAGTTAGCATTGAAAATGTATCCTCATTAAGGGCATGAATTTGTATGATCAAAGGAAGTATTTGTGATCTACATATGTGTTTCTTCTTGAACCGTGATGAGGTGATTACTTAGTGAATGAATGATGTAAGTGATACATCAAAGACATTTATTAAGAAAAAAGAAATAATTTTGAGGTATAGTATCAGACAAGTATTAAGGAATAGAACTTGAGGAAGTATCCACCAAAAACAAAGTTGAAGGTCAAGAATGATAAGATCGTTTATATAAATTACTGGTTGCAATGTGCAATTATGACTCAGGTAAATGATGTTCTCTTCACTATGTTCTTATGAACTTATTTGTATGTTATGTTACAGGTGAGTTGACGTGGGTCTGTGACAAGAGGGACGATGCCAGGACTACGCTAAGAAGTGGCGTATTAGGTTATTATGCATATAGAGCGAGTTTGTTGACGTGTTCAAGGTCTAAATTATCACTCAGAAGACCCTAATTGAGGCATCTATAATGGATTGTGATTTCAATTTAGATATTGCTGTAATTTAATTACCATGTGATGTAGTTGCGATTACCTATTGTATATGTATTCATGTATTTTAGTTGAAATTTTGTAATTGAGTAATTTTTCAAGCGATTGTAGTAGGTATAAGTAGATTAATTTTTGTCAGTATTCATTGGTAATGCCCAAGATCTGGATCCAACAAATCAGAGTCATTTGAGGGTGTTACAAGTTGGTATTTGAGCATGATTTAGCCAGTTTTTTTGGACTAAAAATAAGTGAAGGAGCGTTGTATGCAAAATATGCCGAACTTTGTAGAGTTTCTCAAGTATGTTGAAATTATTCATCATGTGATAAATGTATTAACAAGAGTTTAATGAAGAGAAATAATGATGAAGAAAATGGGAAAAAAATTAAGGTAGATGATGTTTTCATTACTAAAGAGAAAATACATTAACAAAAAAAAAAAAAAAAGAAGAAGAAGAAGAACATAATTATACAAAGAATATTTCAATCCCCACCCTCATTAGTTTTATTAGTAGGTGCAGCTGGGACCTCTTCAGCTGGAAGTGGATCTCTAGGATTCTGACCATTGGATGTCAACCCACATCATGTTCTTCAGCAATGGGCATATGAGAAATGATAAATTCATTTGATTGTTTCCATTCCCTTCAAAATGTTTCCTATTCTCTGCCCTCTGGATGATAAACGTCAAGGTCAGGTGACTTAGTAGAAATGTCTTTCAAATAGCCAAACTCTACTCTTCTAAGATTAAGAGGACCTACGACCAATTTGGGCGTGCAGAATAAAATTTGATCTCCATTCTAGCAGAGCCTCAATGAGATTCTTTTGAGTATACTCTTGAAACTTTATGAAAGTTTCCTTAGGAGATTGGCGTGGCCTCTCCAACTCTACTTTGTGACTTTCCTCTTAAGCCTTAAGCTTCTCTTCTAAGACAAATTTCTCATCCTTCAAGTGATTGATCTTTTTATTCAACTAATTATTTTCTGTTTAAGCATCCCCGTGCTTACTCTTTAGAGTTGTGATATGTGTATACAACCTTGAAATAAAATTGCTTGAATCTTGATATTTTTGGCAGAGCTTAGCCAAAGTGTATTCACCAGATTTCACAGGTTTTTCTAAATATGCTATCATTTTGATGTAATGCTCACCAACTTCCTTGAGAGCTGCACTCCAAAGACCATGTTTGTTAGAGATGATCTTTGAGATTTGATCCATAAGTGATAGGGACCCTTAGAGGAATTAGATGCAAGGTAAGAGAAGAAATATTCTCTTAACTGTAGAGGTAGCAGGCTTAGTTGTTACTAAAATATAGAGTTGAGAGATATAAAAGATGACACTAACTTTAAAAGGTTGCACCAAGGAAAACTTTTTCCTGCTTTATTAGGGGAAATATTTTGCATTTGAGGAGGGACAATTAACTGAATTGGAGGAATTGTCTCTATGGGATTCTTTGACAATAAGGGATTAGAAATGTGTATGGGAGAGCCTATTTGATGGGCAAACTCTTTAAGTACTAAAGAAATCTCGGGGAGAGCAGGAATCGAAGATGAGTGGGTGATTGCAGCAACAGGCTCCTTACTTGATTATTGAGTGCTCTTAGCTAATCTGCCCCTTTTATTTGCTTTTCTTGCTGCTGTCTTACTTGGTGGAGCAATAATAGTCTTCTCTTTTCCACAAGCTCCCTAAAGAATCAAAGAAATGTTCGTGTCTTGAGGATGGGAATGCAAGGAAGATCTTGCACCATCAACAAGAGAATTAACCCAATTTGAAATAAGGATAGAATTTGTAATAGGATTAGTCATAATTTTCAAATTTCTTAGACGAAGAATGCAAATACGGTAAAAGTACAATGGAGGCTCTCTGATGCACTCCAATAAAATGTGTACTAGCTCACTGTCTGAGTTATACGGCCAAGCTTCGAAGGTAGACAACACAGAGGGATCAATCGTCTAAGCAGTGGAAAAATTTGGATAGTAACCATTTGAACTTAAAATTTTCAAACAATGTTGATATGTGTTTCTGACTGAAACCAACTCCACCAAATCAAGTATGCGACCCCTTTTCAATCTTTGGTATTGCCTTTCAACAATGTGAGCATCCTCTAACTTGTGTTTGGTGTAGACATTTTCTAGAGGAAGGGATCATTGAGTCGGGAAACCAAAACTAGAATTGAGTTTACTAACAACCTTTATATATTTATCCTTTCTTAGATCAAGATTGGAGATCTTATTCTGAATGAGGGGTTCATATCCTTACTGTAAACTAAAATGAGCACTCTCAGCAGAAGTTCTAGTTCTTTGTATCTTGAGTTGATAAAATTCCTGGAAAATACCCAATAGTGGATGCTCGTGGTGTATACAACAATCAATGTAAAACGCCACCATTGTCCACCAAGATAGGGTTAAAAACTATCTTGGTGCAATTTCATAACTATTAAGTATGACACAAAAGAAAGGGTTGAGTGGCAGATGGAATCTAGACTCCAACAAAATGAGTGGTTAGATGAAGCCTATAGAACTATCACTGGGATGACAACGATGGGGAAGCTGAAAATCATAGGAAAAATTTGGATTTTGGAGACCCTAGGCTCCTAAGTATCAATTCATTTCTTCTCAAGTGGTATTACAGTCGTACATCTTAGTCTCCACACGCGGTGGAGTTTCATGAGTGACGGTTTAGATAGTTTGGTCACGAACCCTCCCTTTGATACTAGTTCTTCTTATGTTGGGAACAAAAAGTTAAAATTTGAAAAAAGAAATAAGAGAAGAGCTACCTTTGAGAAAAATAGAAAACAAAAGATGAAGAATACAGAAAGGTGTAGTAGAGGAAGGTTAGAGTTTCGATTAATTTCGCAAATGTAATTGAGAAAGTAATTGAGTGCTTGTTTTATAGAAACAAACATGCATAAAAAGTTTATTTCAAAGGAACTGTTCAGCTTCTCCAATGTAATTTTGACATCTATAAAAAGGGGGTAAGTTCATAATGTTTAAAATTTCATGGAAGTTATCGAATTATGAAGGTGCCCAACTTATGATACGTGTCTGTCGTGATGGTCAGTTATCAGGTATATGTTACGATTTTCTAAATTAGAAATTTCGGGGACAAAATTTTGTTAAATGGAGGAGAGTTATAACATCTAGTTTTGGCAGGTCCTAGGTTTTGGACAGTAGGTTGAGAATAATCCGTGGGAGATGACTCTATCTGTCGAATAATTGTTTTTGGCGTATAAGATTGAACACATATCAGACGTTAGAATATTATGTAGGGATCGAACTTAGAATGTGTTGAACTATAAAGAATGAGAGTTTGGCAAGAGTATTGAGAATTTTGTAAGTTGGAGTTATCGCCGAAGTTATTGTGTGCCAAGTTCATTGAGTTACTGTGCTAGTTACGTTAAAAATGGATAGAACCAAAGAACCAAGTATATAATTTATTGGATTTTTAATTAGGTTCTCTCTAAACATGTAAACCATTTATAAAGGTAGTCTTGAAAGTTGTGACACGTGTCAAGTTCCAATAAGGACTTAGGTTAAATATGTGGATATTAAGGGAGAGTTTTTTTTCTTTATTCTAAAGTATTATTATCTGAAGCTGGAGGAACGAAAAAAGTATTTCCTTCTCCTTTAAGCTAGGGTTGTAAATCTGGATCTTTGTTAGTGACTATTCCATGTCAAGGTAAGTATTGTGACACTGTATGTTAAAGTTATGAATGATTAAGTATGAATAAGTGTACGAATAGGAAAATGAAGAATTAAGGCTTTATATGAAGGTTATCTGGGTTTTAGATGATGGTAAAGGTTACGAATGAGTTTTAATGGTGTTATCCTATTTAATAAGCAGCGGTTGTAGTTTTTGGTTGGATTTAGAGTTCGAGTTGCTACCTGTGGTTGTCAGGTAAGGTTCTATGTTGACTCTTGTATGTGTATTGCTGGTACTAGAAAATTTGCAGAAAACTAGTTAAAAAGGTGATGTCGAGATCTTGAAAGTTATAGTATGACATGGTTGTGACTATATAGGAGACCACTTAAGGATATCTATGATTATATATGTCTATTAATCCTTTTTCTATGAAGAAATAAAAAGAGGAAAAGCTAGGATGGTCATTATATAAAAAATTAAATCAAAATATTATTTTTGATAGTTAATTTATTCCAAGAAAATATGTTTTAATTAATCAGGCTAAATAAACAAAATATTTTAGTAAATTTGATTATAAATTGGGATTTTGGCAAATCATGCTAACAGAAGAATCCAAACCTTTAACAACTTTTAGTGCACCTAATGGACATTATCAATGGAAAGTAATGCCATTTGGATTATGTAATGCACCACAAATATTCCAAAGATGGAAGGATTCTATTTTTAATAAATATAAGAAATTTTGTGTAGTTCATATAAATGATATTTCGATATTTTAAGATACTCTAGAATTACGTAGAAAACATTTAAATATTACTTCTCAAGAATTCATAAAATATGGAATCTTATTAAGCCTTAAGAAAATAGAGTTAGAAAAAATAGAAATAGAATTTTTAGGATTAAAATTATCTACATGGTCTTAAACTGTAAGATCATATTATAGTAAAAATAAAAGAATTTCCTGAAAAGACTGAAGATAAAAAGCAGCTTCAACAATTTCTAGGAATTATAAATTATGGAAGAAATTTCTTTCCAAACTTATCAGAAAAAATAGTTATGTAATATGAAAAAATAAAAAAGGATAAACCCTTTGTATGGTCTAAAACAGACTAAAAAATTATAAAAAAAATTAAAATCTAAAAGCAATTAGATTCCAAAAGTTTATTTACCTACACAAGGAGATAAATTAATTTTGGAAACAGATGCCTTACAAAATCATTGGAGATGTATTTTAAAAGCAAGAATAATAAATAATGAAGAATTAATATGTGGATATAGATTAGGAAAACTTAAACCAAATGAAATTAATTATGTCATATTTGTAAAAGAATTATTAGCTATAAAGAAAGGAATAATTTTTTTTTATATATTTAGCAACTGAAAAATTTATCATAAAAAGTGATAATCAGGCAGTTAAACATTTCCTTACTAATAAAAGTTTGGAAACTGTACTAGGAAGAATTAGATGGTATAATGAATTATGTACTTTTAATTTTGAAGTTTTATATGTCAAAGCTACTAACAATATTATTACTGATTATCTTAGCGGGTCTTATGGATAGTGGTAAACAACCTCTAGAAAAAGTTGGTGAATGGACTACCGTTAATAAAAAGCCCAAAAAGGGAACACATTCAAATAAAAAAAAATCCCAATCAAGGATTTGTGACAATACCTTCTCAAGTATCATTTTATCCTAATCAAGGATATTATGTTTCATATCCAATGGTAAGACAACCAGTTGGAATTTCAACTCAATTATCATTTAAACCACAACCGGTAAGTCAAGTACCTCGGTCAAAAGATCCAAATTTAGCGTACCAAGCTAGTTATGTTGAAATTATTCGAGGAGCAGCAAAATTTTGTGAGACAAAATTTGTTGAAACCACAATAAATTAAGGAAATAAAAGATTTTTATAATCCAAACTTACCATTAGAATTATATAATATTATAAATGAAATATGGAAAACCCATATTACTGAGCAAAGAGCAAACTTTAAAAGAGCTCTTACTAAGCTTTCACAATTTTTAGTTGAAAAAACAACTAAAGAAAAAGAAATTCATGATTTATAGTTAAATTTTATTTTATATCATGATTGGGAAGTACTAGAAATTAATTTCTTAGATATTAAGAAGATAAATAATCTTCTTAATATATCCCAATAATTTATTAAAAAGGGAACAAATAATCCAGTTATAAATAAAATATTTAGATTATACTTATATAATAAAGCTAGAATTATATTACCCAGTAAGCTCAGTTTAAAAAAGCCTTTTCTGATTTTTTTTTTACAAGTTTATGTTTTTACAAATCATTTAGAAGAAAAATTTCCTATTATAAAATTTAGACTTGATCATGAACCATTTGATATAAGCTATATTGAATGGGGCTTTATTAAAGAAATAATAGTTCAAAATTTTTCTTTTCATTTATTAAAAGATTTTTCAGCATTTATTAAATCTATGTTATTATGAATGGTATATGAAGATGATTTCTTTTACTACTTTCATCTTGAAATCAGTAGCCTTATTGGTATAGTTGAAAAAGAATTTTTATCAGCCATATCAAATTTGGACTATCTAAAAAATGCTCGGAGGAAGAAATCTATCCAAAGCTGTAGAAAAGAAAGAACACTTGACAAAATATGTTGACAAGTGTTATAATAATCTTGGTTATTACAAAATCCAAGCAGGAATAAATCAAATAACCAAAGCCCAATTTCTACTTCAACAAGGTTCTTATAACTTTTGGATTGATGGTCAAAGAATATTGACATGGATCAAGATGATGTAAATGAAGAACTCGTTCAACTATTAAAAAAGATAGCTGAAATGGAGATTGATGATTTTCCTTCCCATATAATTGAAGACCACCAAGATTGTCAATTGATTCATTAAATTAAGATGAAATTGAAGAAATAAATCTGGACAATAACCAAGAAGGATAACATAAAAGATAAAGGAAGTTACATGGAAAAAATCACTACGAAGAAGTGACAAAAAAGGAAAAAACGTGGAAGCAACCACAACAAGACAAAGATGTCATCCTTATCCAAAAGAAAAGATGTCATCCTTATCAAGAAACTGTGCGAAATTGTAATAGAAATTAAATCAAGCTATGAACTTCTCCTCTAAAAGGAGAGGTAGGAATCCAAAGAAGGCATTCAAGTTTGGCATTCAAGTTTGATTCAAGTTACTTATCAACTTCTCAAAGCTTTAAGTCCTTTCTCTCTTTTGTAAATCTTTCCTTTACTACTAGCTTCCTTCTATAACCTTACCCTTCATCCGTCCTCCTTGTAAATTAATGAGTTGGCGGTGTGACCATGAAGGTATCACGTCGTGACATCAAAGGTAGAAGCTCAGTGTCACAACTTCAATAGTGCAATGTTATGACTCCAAAAATAGGAGGTCAAGATCGTGACTTTAGTAGGGGACGTCACGATCTTGAAGGCAGATTCCTTCAATCCTTGCATCATTTGATTCAACCTATCAATTTGCATAACAAAATTAATCTTGAGACCCTAAAATGAAAATAAAATCAACATTGATGTTCATTTATGTAACACCTCTTACCCATATTTGACGCCGGAACGGGGTACGAGGCATTACCGGACTAACATTACTAGCAATCGTACAATTCCAAACCATAAATTTGCATCTAAATTAAAACCATTTATAATTCATCATAAAGTCCCTGATATGAGGCTACGAGGCCCAAAACATGCTTTAGAAGTGGTTCGGGACTAAACCGAGAACATTAGAAATTTTTATAGAACTTAGAAAATTTTCCACATTAACCCGTATCCGTCGCCAAAATAGGGTTACGAGGCATTACCAGATAATACACATCATTCATACATTTAAGCAATCATAATCAAAGTCCATATAAATCATTCACAATGTCCCTTACATGGGTTTACGAGACCTCAAAACATGCTTAGAAGTGGTTCGGGACTAAACCGATAACATTTGCAAACTTTAGGAAACTTAGAAAATTTTTTTTGATTTCAGAGTCACACGCCCGTGTGCCTCACACGGCTACTAGACACGCCCATGTCACAGGCCGTGTGAAAACAGGACATACATACTGACTTGTACCACACGACCGAGGACACGCATGTGTGCCAGGCCGAGGACACAAAGCATTGTACGGTCGAAAATGTTGAACACTTTTGTATTGGAATGAGCTCAGTGAGAATAATATACATGGAGTTGATTTGATTAAAGAGACTGAACAAAAACTGAAAGTGATTCGTAAAAGTCTGAAAGTAGCGTTAGATCGTCAGAAATCGTACGCAGACTTGAAACGAAAAGATATTGAGTTTTAGATCAGGTATTGTGTGTTTTTAAAAGTGTCTCCATGGAAGAAAATACTTAGATTTGGCAGAAAAGGCAAATTAAGCCCGAGATTCATTGGGCCGTATAAGATTATCGAGCATATTGGGCAGTTGCTTATAGATTGTTGTTGCCACCTGAGTTAGAAAAGATTCATAATGTATTTCATGTATCGATGCTTCGATGATATTGATCTGATCCCTCACATGTGATTTCCCTGTCTGAGATCGAGATTCAGTCTGATATGACATACAAAAAAGAACCCATCAGAATATTAGCTCGCGAGGTTAAAGAATTGAGAAATAAGAAAATTTCTTTAGTGAATGTCTTATGGCATCGACACGGGATTGAAGAAGCTACGTGGGTGCCCAAGAATGCTATGAGAGATCAATATCCAAACCTATTCACCAGTAAGATTTTCGGGGATGAAAATCCCAAGGGGGAGAGTTGTAATACCCCGGTTTAGACCCTAGTCGGAACAGTGGTTTCGGGACCACAAATCCAAGTCAGAAAAATATTTTAATATTATTTTTCTGTGCTTGCAATATGTGATTAGGCATGTGTAAAAGTTTCGTATGAAAATTTGGTCGTTTGTGTGTTTAATTTTGATAAAAGGACTAAATCGCAGAAAATGTAAAAGTGACCTTCTAATTGATTAAGTGCCAAATTGATGTGTCTTATTAAATGTGAGGTCCTTAAGATGTAAATGGACCATTGAAATTATGCATGATCACAGTTGGACATTACTTAGTGGTTTTTAAATGAAAATAATAAGGTTAAATTAGTAAATGGCTTATTAATGTTTATTTAATTATAACAAAACATGAGATTAGTGCATTATTAATCTTGTTTGCCAAAAATACAAGAAAGAAAATAGGGTTTATGTGTTTAGAAGCATTCGACACTCACATTGGCTAATTGAGGTATGTAATTTGCTTGGTTTTTGATAATTTTTATGTTTTTGAGATCGTTGCTTTGTGTTTTATCAAGCCCATGCTTAAATTTCAGAATTTGATGATGAATTTGAGTTATTCCATTGTTAATTTTGTAAACTTTGTGATGTTAAATGGTGAAATATGAAAGCTTGATGAAGATAAATATATTTTGTATTGGGATTTTTGATGAATTTGCTAATTATGGACTAATTTGTGAAATTGAGAAATTGAGAGGTTAAAATGTGAAATAGATGAAATACATGGGCTGCTAGGGACCTTAGAAAGATTTGTCTAAGGCATGGTTTTGATGAATTTTGTGTATTTGGTGTTTTGTGTAATAAGGACTAAAATGTCAAAAATGTGAAGTGTTAGGGGCTAATGTGCAAAATGCCCATTTATGTGTTTGGATGAAATTGAACGAATAAGTGATTAAATGAGTTAATTTTGAATACATATAGATCAAGAAAAGAAGAACTCAGACTTAGATTGAGGCAAGAACAAAGTACTCGATTAATCAGCTAGTTTCGTTGTTTCTATGACCGAGGTAAGTTCGTATGTGTTAATTTCATTATAAATGAATGATATATGCTTTGGTATTGCATAAAATGTGTTTATGAGAATGTGGATAATGTTGAATTATGAATACGAATATACAGAAGTGTTCGACGATGAAATCGACAAGCGAAACTTCCCGGTAAACCTTAAGTACAATTATGATGGTGATTAAAATTTCGTTAAGTTAAGGCTTCAGGCCATGATATCAGCACTTTGGATGCGAATAATTCCTTGATTTGGCTACGGGCCATGATATAGGTATTTTGTGAGGAGTTACCTTGATTTGGCTATGGGCCATGATATAGGTATTTTCTGAGGAGTTACCTTGATTTGGCTACGGGCCATAGTATAGGTACTCCGGGATAAGTTACCTTGATTTGGCTACGGGCCATGGTGTAGGTACTTATCGATTGTGATTCTTGAGTATCTGATTTCTATTCCTAATAGTTCAACGAATAAAAGAATGACTTGTTTGAGAAAGAAATTTGGTATGAGGTGGTACATGTATGTACGAAATCTATTTGAACATTTCATTGAGAAAGATCAATGAGATGTTAATGAATCATGTTTTGAGACATGATAGGAAGGTTTGTATTAATGAGATGTTGTTTTGGTAATGTGTATATGATTAAATTATATTTATTTGATGAATTGAATTGTTCAACTACGAACTTACTAAGCTATGAAGCTTACTGTGTGTTATTTGTCTATGTTTTATAGATAGTCAAAGCTAGCTTGGACTCGGGGATCGTCAGGAGCATCATCACACTATCGATCATTTGTTGGTAGTTTTGAAGCTTGTATATATGGTATATGGCATGTATAAGCTAGTGTCATTTTGGTATGCTTTGAGCTCTAATGTTAGCCATGTGATTTGGCTTTTTAATGATGTAAATGTTTGTATGATTTTAGTCAATTAAGTTGGCTTAAGTTATATGCTTGATAAGTGATATATGTGATGCATATAATGCCTTTATATGTTGGCTTGTTTTGGTATGTTTGCCATAGTTGTGGATATAGTTAAACGGTAAATTCTGATGGTTTTGGTATAATGATTGAGTATGTTTTGTATATGGAATTGAATAGTTGAAATGGTTATGAATTGATGGCATGAAGTGAGTATGAATTGGCATGTTTTTGGTTGTCTAATGACATATTGAAATGGTGTATTTTGGTTCCTAAGTGTTCATGAGTAAAGGGTGGCAAATTGGCTTTTCAAATGGCCTATTTTTGTCTACACGAGTAGAGACAAGGGCGTGTGTCTCAGCCATGCACGACACACGGTCATGTTACACAGCCGTGTGTCCCCTGGGGTACCCTTCGAATTAAAGTCAGTATACACTACAGTTTTGACATGGCCTACACACACGGGCATGTCTATTGGCCGTGTGTGACACGCGGGCTAGTACATGGGTGTGTGACTAGCCGTGTGGTACAAGTCAGAGAGTTACACGGGCTAGACACATGGGCGTGTGGTTAGCCGTGTGACCCAAGTCAGTATGTATGCCCTGTTTTCACACGGCCTGCACCACGAGCGTGTTTTGTAGTCGTGTGAGGCATACGGCCTGTTCACACAGGCGTGTGACCATTAAAAACATGAAAATTTTCTATGTTTCTCAAAGTTTAAAGTTGTTATCGGTTTAGTCCCAAACCACTTCTAAGCTTGTTTTAAGGTCTCGTAGGACCTTCTAAGGGACAATGTGATTGAGATGATTGAATTTTGACTATGATTGCATAAATGTATTTGAATGATGTGTATTATCCAATAATATCTCTTAACCCTATTTCGGCAATGGATATGAGGTAGGGGTCGATTCTAAGACTAACGTAGTGAGTGAGAGTCTAGCTATACATGCCATATATATAAATTGCGATAGTGTGATGATTCTTGACTATTAAAATATGTTTTTATATAGCAAATGGATCCTGAACGAGCCATAGCTGATGATGTGGAAAGCAATGCTCTAGCTCCCGCTTAAGGGGTAGTGCCGGCGGATTTTAGGCCTATTACTAGTAGTCAGGGGGGAGAGGCTAAGCAAGCCTTATTTCGTATGATGACTGAGTGGTTCACAGAATTCGTACGAATGAATTCGGTTGCTCAAAAACCTCTACCCCCACCTATTCCTCAACAAGTTCCAGTTGTACCGCAAAGGATAGATCCAATCCGATTGAATAAGCCACCTGTTGATAAGATTCGAAAACACGGGGCTGAGGAATTCTGAGCTACAGTTGATGATGATGCTGAAAGAGATGAATTCTGGCTTGAGAACACTATTAGAGTATTCGATGAATTATCCTGTACTCCAGAAGAATGTATCTAGTGTGTGGTATCTTTACTCAGAGATAATGCATATCATTGGTGGAAAACATTGACATCGGTGGTTCCTAGTGAACGGGTTACCTGGGAATTCTTTCAGGTTAAATTTTGAAAAAAGTATATAAGCCAACGACTTCTAGATCAGAAACATAAAGAGTTTCTGGAATTGAAATAAGGTCGAATGACTGTGACTGAGTACGAAAGAGAATTTGTACGATTGAGTAAATATGGTCAGGAATATGTTTCTACTGAAGAGATTATGTGTAAGCAGTTCGTTGATGGGTTGAATGAGAATAAAGCTATTAGTCGGGATTCTAGAAATTAAAGAATTTGTTGTTTTAGTTGAAAGGGCTTGTAAAGTTGAAGATCTTAGCAAAGAAAAGAGAAAGGCAGATTCAGAGACTAGAGACACAAAAAAAAGATTGATGATTAAGCCGTATCAGTCTCCGTCAAAAAAATCCAAAGATTCGTATAATCGTCTGAATGCTTCAATGGGATATTCGAACAAGGATCGTGCTAAACAACACTCTGGTTCTAAAGCTCAAGCTACATCAGTAGCTAGTGTTGGCAGTGTGAGAGATAATAAACTTGAATGTCAGCACTATGAACGACGACATTTTGGTGAATGCTAGAACAAAAGAAATAAAGCTTGTTACAAATGTGGATCTTTGGATCATTTTATGCGAGACTGTCAAGAGTTGATGGAAAAAGAGGATGTTCAGAACACAAGGCCGAGTAACACTACAGCTAGAGGTGGGCCACCCAGAAACATAGGAAGTGTGAGTGGTGGTAGAGGTGTGACAGGAGATACTGCTGCGAGATCTGATCCTAGAGCACCTACCCGGAGCTTATGATATTCGCGCTCACGAAGAAGCGTCATCTCCGAATGTTATCACTGGTACTTTTGCTCTATATGATGATAAAGTTATTGTATTAATAGATCTAGGATAAACTCATTCTTATATATGCATGAAATTAGTATCTAGTAAGGCTTTGCTTGTAAAGTCTACTGAATTTGTAATTAGAGTATCGAACCCCTTAGGCAAGTGCGTATTGGTTGATAAAGTATGCAAGAACTATCCATTGATGATTCGGGATATTTGTTTTCCAGCTGATCTGATGCTATTACCATTTAATGAGTTTGATATAATCCTGGGTATGGATTGACTAACGTTGCATGATGCTGTTGTGAATTGCAAAAGAAAGATGATTGATTTGAGATGTAATAATAAATAGATAATTCAGATTGAGTCAGATGATTTGAATGGATTGTCGGCAGTGATTTCTTCAATGTTAGCTCAGAAATATGTGAGAAAGGGTTGTGAAGCTTATTTTGCTTATGTGTTAGATACGAAAGTGACTGAAAAGAAGATTGAACCAGTGCCACTTGTGTGTGAATATACAGATGTGTTTCCTGAAGAATTACCAGGTTTGCCACCAATCCGAAAGGTTGAATTTGGTATTGAGTTAATGCCGAGTACAACGCTAATATCGATAGCTCCTCACAAAATGGCTTTAACAGAATAAAAAGAATTGAAAGCTTAGTTGCAAGAATTAATTGACAGAAGGTTTGCAAGACTGAGTTTCTCGCCCTGGGGTGCTCCTGTGTTGTTTGTGAAAAAGAAAGATGGCACGATGAGAATGTGCATAAACTACAGACAGTTGAAAAAAGTGACGATCAAGAACAAATATCCACTACCGCGAATTGATGATTTGTTTGATCAATTGAAAGGGGCTACAATGTTTTCAAAGATAGATTTAAGATTAGGTTACTATTAGTTGAGAGTTAAAGACTCTGATATGCTGAAAACTGCTTTTTGAATGAGGTACGAACATTATGAGTTTTTAGATATGCCTTTCAGACTAACAAGTGAACCTGCTATTTTTATGGATTTAATGAATTGGATTTTTAAACCGTATCTAGAGCGATTTGTTGTTGTGTTTATAGATGATATTTTGTTTTATTCGAGAAATGAATCCGAGCATGCTAAACATCTAAGAGTAATGCCAAAGACTTTGCGGGATAAGCAGTTGTATACGAAATTCAGTAAACGTGAGTTTTCATTATGAGAAGTCAGTTTTCTGGGGCATATTGTATCAGCATCGGGTATTCGAGTCGATCCGTGTATGATTTCTAAAATAATGGATTGGAAGCCTCCGAGAAATGTATCTCAAGTCCGCAGTTTTTTGGGACTAGCTGGTTATTATAGACGATTTGTGAAAGGGTTTTTGATGTCAAAACTGTAGGGTATACTGACTTTAATTCGAAGGGTACCGCAGGGGACACACAGCCGTGTAACATGATAGTGTGTCACACATGGCTGAGACACACACTCGTGTCTCTGCCCGTGTGGACAAAAATTGGCTCTTTGCAAAGCCAATTTGCCACCCTGTTCTCATACACATAAAGTAACCAAATTGGTATTAATTCAACACATAAGTAGGCAGCCAAAACATACCAAACCACATATAATTCATGTTATTTCATAATCAACCATTTCTCTACTTCAATTCTCCACCAAAATCATGCCAAAACCTTTAAACTTGCATAGCTTCTGAATGCATTTCATCATCATCATCTTAACACCTATTTCATACAACAAAACTTACCATTTCAACATTCCATAATCAAGCCATCACATAAGCATTATATACATCATATAACTTACCAAACACAGAATTCAAGCCAACTTAAATGACTATACATACCACATTTACAAGCCAAATCTCATGGCTAATATCATGACTCAAAACATATCAAAATAACACTAGCCTATACATGCCATATACCATATATACAAAACTTCAAAAGTGCCAATGGGTTGATCGATAGTGTGATGATGTTTCCTGATGATCCCCGAGTCCGAGTTAGCTTTAATACTCTATAAAACAAAGACAAATAACACACAGTAAGCTTCATAGCTTAGTAAGTTCATACCAAATATACTCAATAGTTCATAAAATATAAATCATCAATTAATAGACACTTAGTAATTCTCATATCATCATTCAATTCTAATCCATGACCATTTATCATGTATATACAAATTCATCAAGCTTGATACACATAGTATCAACTACCACATAGTTATCATAGATGCCTGTACTTTCTCGTATTCATGTATTTCATTCTCACCTCTTTGTTCAATACGTTAAATCATTTGAAAATCTTTCAATGCTTTAAGAACTCGGACACTTAGTGCATAAATGTTCAACTGAAGCTATAATGATATCGCACACTTAGTGCCATCACATTAAACTGAAGCTATCTCGTTATTGCACACTTAGTGACCGAAGCTATTCCAATTCACACAGTGCTGTATATAGCCGAAGCTATCTTGAAACACACACTAAGTGCCAAATATAGTAGATTTGTCATCGTACGCATTCGTAGTCGCATATATACAATTTATGCATTATTAAAGCATTAATAACATAATTGTAACAATGTTTATCACATACGAACTCACCTTGTACTCGAAATTGACGAATCGAATTGAGTACTCGATAACCTTCGATTTTCCCCGATCTAAGTCTGATTCCTTTCTTTCTTGATTTATATAAATTCAAAATTAACTCATTTAATCTCCTATTCATTCAATTTCATCCAAAAATATATATTTGGAATTTTTGCACTTTAGTCCCTAAACTTTCACATTTTGACAATTTAATCCCTATTTCACCAATACACAAAATTACACTAATTCATTACAAACCCATGTGTGCTAAATTTCCTAGGGACCTCTAGCAGTCCAAAAATTTCATTTATTTCACAATTTAACCCCTCAATTTTACTTTCTCAATTTAATCCCTAATATGCATTTTTACTCAAAATTACTTTATAAAACATGTATATCAAGCACCGACCTTTCATTATTCATCATCAAACATTCAAAATCTCGAGCATTCATCAATGGAAACTCACAAATTCATCAAAAATTTTAGAAAGTAGGGTACGGGCTAGCTAGTACTCAAAGCAACGATCACAAAAACGTAAAAATCATCAAAAACTGAACTCGAATCATACCTTAATCAAGACTCCAAAGTGCCAAAATTACTAAAGCTTCAAACCCTATATTTATTTCTAATATTCGATTGAAGAAATGGGAAAATATGGACACCAATTTGTTTTGTTTTATTTTAATAACCTTAAATCACAAATTACTTATTTAACTTTTGTTTATAAACATTTAAAACATCAAATACATGCCCATTTATGTCCATTCCCACTATCAATGGTCTATTTACAACAAAAGGACCTCCCATTTAATAAGTCATGACAAATAAACACCTTTACCATATAGAATGCAACTTTTGCATTTTACGCGATTAAGTCATTTTTCTCAAATTGGACCATTAAACATTAAAATTAGCATACGAAATTTTCACACATATATAATCACATACTGTAAACACCAAAAATAATATTAAAATAATTTTACAACCTCAGCTTTTTTGTTCCAAAACCACTCTTCTGATTTAGCTAAAATCGGGCTGTTACAACTCTCCCCCCTTAGGGATTTTCGTCCCTAAAAATCTTACCAGCGAATAGGTTTGGATATTGCTTTCTCATAGCATCCTCGGGTTCCCACATGGCTTCTTCAACCTTGTGTCGATGCCACAATACTTTCACTAAGTCGATTTTCTTATTTCTCAGCTCTTTGATCTCACGAGCTAGAATTCGGATCGGTTCTTCATTGTACAATAAATCTAACTGAATCTCAACTTCGGTCGGGGAAATAACATGAGAAGGATTAGATCTGTGTCATTGAAGCATCGATACATGAAATACATTGTGAATCATTTCTAACTCAGACGTCAATGCTAGCTGATAAGCAACTGGTCTGACTTGCTCGATAATCTTATACAACACGATGAATCTCGGACTCAATTTGCCTTTACGACCAAATCGAAGTATGTTCTTCCACGGTGAAACTTTCAAAAACACTTTATCTCTGATTTGAAACTCAATATCTTTCCGTTTCAAGTCTGCATAAGATTTCTGTCGATCTGACGCTGCTTTCAAATTATCACGAATTACTTTTACTTTTTCTTCAGTCTTTCTAATCAGATCAACCCCGTGAATCTTATTCTCACTTAGCTCAGTCCAGTATAACGGTGTTTGACACTTTCAACCATATAAAGCTTCGTATGGTAGCATTTTAATACTCGATTGAAAACTATTTTTCTATGCAAATTCAATCAACAGTAAATGCTTTTCCCACGTACCTTCAAACTCAAGAATACAACATCTCAACATATCCTCAGGTATCTGAATAACTCGTTCAGATTAACCATTCGTCTGAAGGTGAAATGTGGTACTAAAATGTAGCTTTGTACCTAGTGCATCTTGCAATTTCTTCCAAAATCTCGATGTGAACCTCAGATCTCTATCCGAAATAATAGAAATAGGTACCCCGTGTAGTGAACAATCTCTGAAATATACAACTCAGTAAGCTTGTCAAGTGAATAATCTGTACGTACCGAAATGAAATGAGCTGATTTTGTCAGCCGATCAACAATAACCCAGATTGCATCTTTCTTACTCAGAGATAGGGGCAAACCCGAAACAAAATCCATAGTTATTCTATCCCTTTTCCACTCAGGAATCATAATCGGCTTCAATAAACCTGATGGCACTTGATGCTCAACTTTAACTTGCTGAAAAATCAAATATTTTGAAACAAACTCTGAAATATCACGCTTCATGCCATACCACCAATAAAGCTGTTTCAAATCATTATACATTTTCGTACTTCCCAGATGAACAGATGAACGACTGCTATGTGCTTTGTTTAAAATCAACTGAATTAACTCTGAATTCCTCGGAACACATATTCGACCTCTGAATCTCAAACAATCATCAGAATCAACTTGAAACTCTAAATCAGGGTTAAAACCACATTGAACTCATTTTGCTAACATTTCATTATCAATTTTCTCAGCTTCATAAATCTGCTGTTCAAACAACGGTCTCACTTTCAACTTAGTTAAAATTGAGTCATCGTCAGATAGAGCCAACTGAATATTCATTGCACGTAGAGCAAATAAATATTTCTGGCTTAAGGCATCAGTAACAACATTTGTTTTTCCCGAATGATAATCAATCAGTAGCTCGTAATCTTTTAGCAATTCTAGCCATCTCTGCTATCGCAAATTCAAATCTTTCTAAGTCATCATATATTTCAAACTCTTATTATCTGAATAAACATGACATTTCTCACCAAATAGATAATGACGACAAATTTTTAACGTAAACACAATGGCTGCTAACTCTAAATCGTGCATCGGGTAGTTCTTTTCATGCGGCTTCAACTGTTTCGAGGCATAAGCTATGGCTTTGCCATCCTGCATCAAAACAAAGCCCAGACCATTCAGCGATGCATCACTATAGATCATAAATTCCTTAGCAAATTCTAGCTGTACTAACATTGGAGCTTCAGTCAAAAGAGCTTTTAATTGATCAAAACTTTTCTGGCATTTATCTGACCACTCAAACTTTACATATTTCTGAAGCAATCTCATCAATGGAGTTGCAATCAATGAAAAGCCTTTTACAAACTGTCGGTAATAGCTTGCTAGTCCCAGAAAACTACGAACTTCAGATACATTTCTCAGAGGCTTCTAATCCATAATCGCAAAAATTTTGCTCAGATCGACTCGAATACCCGATGCTGGCACAATATGCCCCAGAAAACCAACCTCACGCAACCAAAATTCACATTTACTGAACTTTGCATATAACTGCTTATCTTGTAGAGTCTGCAATAGAATTCTTAAATGCTCAGCATGCTCAGTTTCATCTCTCGAATAGATCAAAATATCATCAGTGAATACAACAACAAATCGATCTAGGTACGGTCTGAAAATACGGTTCATTAAGTCCATAAAGACTACAGGAGCATTCGTTGGTGCAAAAGGCATAACTAAGAATTCATAGTGTCCGTACCTCATTCGGAAAGCTGTCTTTGGCACATCAGAGTCTCTAACTCATAACTGATAATAACCTGATCTCAAATCTATCTTTAAAAACATTGTAACCCCTTTTTACTGATCAAACTAATCATTTATTCCGGGCAGAAGATATTTGTTCTTGATCGTCACTTTATTAAGCTATCGGTAGCCTATACACATTCTCATAGTGCCATCTTTCTTTTTCGCAAACAATACGGGAGCACCCCGGGCGAAAAAATCAGTCGTGCATATCCTCTATCGGTTAATTCTTGCAACTGAGCTTTTAATTCTTTTAACTTTGTCGGTGCCATTCTATACGGAGCCACCGATATCAGGCGTTGTACCCGTCATTAACTCAATACCAAATTCAACCTCTCGGATCGGTGGTAAGCCTGGTAACTCTTCAGGAAACACATCTGAATACTCACATACAACTGGCACTGTCTCAATCTTCTTTTCAGTCACTTACGTATCAAGTGCATAAGCCAAGTAAGATTCACAACCCTTTCTCACATATTTCTGAGCTAACATCGACGAAATCACTACTGGTAAACCATTCAGATCATCTGATTCAATCTGGATAATTTCATTATTCTAAAAGCTCAAACCTATAGTCTTTCTTTTGCAATTTACAATAGCATCATGCAGCGTTAACCAATCCATACCCAGAATTATATCAAATTCATCAAATGGCAACAACATCAAATCGACCAGAAAAAAATATCCTGAATCATCAATGGACAGTTCTTGGACACTTTATATACCAACACACACTTGCCTAAGGGCTTCGATACTCTAATTACAAATTCAGTAGACTCTACAGGCAAAGTCTTTCTAGGTACTAAGTTCACACATATATATGAATGAGTTGATCCTGGATCTATCAATGCAATAACTTTAGTATCATAAAGAGTAAAAGTACCGGTAATGACGTTTGGAGATGACACTTCTTCGCGAGCGCGAATAGCGTAAGCTCGTGCAGGTGCTCTTACATCAGATCTCGCAGCAGTGTCTCGTGTCACACCTCTACCACCACTCACATTTCCAACATTACGGGATGGTCTCCCTCTAACTGCAGTGTTAGTCGGTCTCGTGTTTTGAGCATTATCTTTTTTAGCTAACCCAAGGCAATCTTTAATAAAATGATCTTGTGAACCATAACTGTAACAAGTCTTGTTATTATATTTCACCCAACAATATCCAAAATGCCGTCTTCCACACTGTTGACACTTGGGTTTAACGTCTTTTACGTTACCAACACTCGATACCGATGTGGCTTGAACTTTAGGGTTAGTGTATTACTTTCTGTGATCTCTATTTTGATATCCCACTGAAGCTATTGATAAATTAAAATACTCTCTAGACTTCTTAGATGAGGAATGATAAGATTTACTCATTGATCTCTTCCTCGAATCTCTTGCCTCTGAATCAACCTTTCTCTTTTCTTTGCTGAGATCCTCGACTTTACAAGCCCTCTGAACCAGTACTACAAATTCCTTCAATTCAAGTATACCGACTAACAACTTTATATCTTCATTCAACCCGTTAACAAATCATTTACACATGATGTCTTCAGTGGAAACATATTCCCGAGCATACTTGCTCAAACATACAAATTCTCTTTCATATTCTGTCACAGTCATTCGACCCTGCTTCAACTTTAGAAATTCTTTATGTTTCTGATTGAGAAATCGTTGACTTATATATTTCTTTTGAAATTCTATTTGAAAGAACTCCTAGGTGACTCATTCTCTAGGAACCACTGATATCAACGTTTTCCACCAATGATACGCATTATGTCTCATCAAAGATACAACACACTTGATACATTCTTCTGGAGTACAGGACAATTCCTCAAATACTCGGATTGTATTCTCGAGCCAAAATTCAGCTCTCTCAGCATCCTTCTCAACTGTAGCCCGAAATTCTTCAGCCTCATGTTTACGTATCTTATCCACTAGAGGCTTACTCAATCTAATCGGATCAATCACTTGTGGCACAACCAGAATTTGTTGAGGAATAGGTGGGAGTGGAGGTTTTTGAGTAGCCGGATTTGTTTGAACGAACTCTGAAAACCACTCACTCATCATTTGGAAGAAGGCTTGTTTAGCCTCTCCCCCTTGGCTACTAGATACGAGCCTAGAATCAAACTGCACTGCCTCTTGAGCGAGAGTGGGTGCATTACTTTCAACATCGTCAGCTACGGCTCGATCGGGATCCATTTGCTATATGAAAAACACGTTTTAACTATTAAGAATCATCACACTATCGCAGTTTATATATATGGCATGTATAGCTAGACTCTCACACGCTATGTTAGTCCTAGAATCGACTAAACCGTTGCTGTGATACCAATTAAATGTAACACCCCTAACCCATATCCGTCGCTGTAATAGGGTTACGAGGCATTACCAAATAATACACATCATTCATACATTTAAGCAATCATAATCAAAATCCATATATATCATTCACAATGTCCCTTACATGGGTCTACGAGACCTCAAAACATGCTTAGAAGTGGTTCAAGACTAAACCGATAACATTTGCAAACTTTAGGAAGCTTAGAAAATTTTCTTTGATTTCAGAGTCACACGCCCGTGTGAATAGGCCATGTGCCTCACACGGCTACTAGACACGCCCGTGTCACAGGCCGTGTGAAAACGGGGCATACATAGTGACTTGTACCACACGGCTGAGGACACGCCTGTGTGCCAAGTCGTGGGAAATCTAAGAGGGTTACTGACTTGGTTCACACGGCCGACCACACACCCATGTGCTAGCCCGTGTGCCACGTACGGCTAGTAGACATGCTCGTACGTCTAGGCCATGTCAGAACTGTAGGGTATACTGACTTTAATTCAAAGGGTACCCCAGTGGACTGACGGCCATGTAACATGACAGTGTGTCACACACGGCTGAGGCACACGCCCGTGTCTCTACCCGTGTGGACAAAAATAGGCTCTTTGCAAAGCCAATTTGCCACCTTATTCTCATGCACACAAAGTAACCAAATTGGTATTAATTCAACACATAAGTAGGCAGCCAAAACATACCAAACCACATATAATTCATGTCATTTCATAATCAACCATTTCTCTACTTAAATTCTCCACCAAAATCATGCCAAAACCTTTAAACTTGCATAACTTCTAAATGTATTTCATCATCATCATATTAACACCTATTTCATGCCACAAAACTTACCATTTCAACATCCCTTAATCAAGCCATCACATAAGCATTATATACATCATATAACTTACCAAACACAGAATTCAAGCCAACTTAAATGACTATACATACCACATTTACAAGCCAAATCTCATGGCTAATATCATGACTCAAAACATATCAAAATAACACTAGCCTATACATGCCATATACCATATATACAAAACTTCAAAAGTGCCAATGAATTGATCGATAGTGTGATGACGTTTCCCGATGATCCCTGAGTTCGAGTTAGCTTTAATACTCTATAAAACAAAGACAAAAAACACACAGTAAGCTTCATAACTTAGTAAGTTCATACCAAATATACTCAATAGTTCATAAAATATAAATCATCAATTAATAGACACTTAGTAATTCTCATATCATCATTCAATTCTAATCCATGACCATTTATCATGTATATACAAATTCATCAAGCTTGATACACTTAGTATCAACTACCACATAGTTATCGTACGTACCTGTACTTTCTCTTATTCATATATTTCATTCTCACCTCTTTGTTCAATACGTTAAATCATTCGAAAATCTTTCAGTGCTTTAAGAACTTGCACACTTAGTTCATAAATGTTCAGTCAAAGCTATAATGATATCGCACACTTAGTGCCATCACATTAAACCGAAGCTATCTCGTTATCGCACACATAGTGCCACATAAAGCCGAAGCTATTCCAATTCGCACAATTAGTGCTGTATATAGCCGAAGCTATCTCGAAACGCATTAGATTTGTCATCATACACATTAGTAGTCACATATATACAATTTATACATTATTAAAGCATTAAAAACATAATTGTAACAATGTTTATCATGTACGAACTTACCTCGTACTCGGAATTGACGAATTGGATCAATTACTTGATAACCTTCGATTTTTCCCGATCTAAATCCGATTCCTTTCTTTCTCAATCTATAGAAATTCAAAATTAACTCATTTAATCTTTGATTCATTCAATTTCATCCAAAAATATACATTTGGACATTTTTGCACTTTAGCCACTAAACTTTCACATTTTGACAATTTAATCCCTATTTCACAAATACACACAATTACACCAATTCATTACAAACCCATGTGTGATGAATTTCCTAGGGACCCCTAGCAGTCCAAACTTTCATTTATTTTATAATTTAACCCCTCAATCTACACTTTCTCAATTTCATCCCTAATATGCATTTTTACTCAAAATCACTTTACAAAACATGTATATCAAGCACCAAGCTTTCATTATTCATCATCAAACATTCAAAAGCTCAAGTATTCATCAATGGAAACTCACAAATTCATCAAAAAATTCAGAAATTAAGGTATAGGTTAGCTAGTACTCAAAGCAATGATCACAAAAACGTAAAAATCATCAAAAACTGAACTCGAATCATACCTTAATTAAGACTCCAAAGTGCTGAAATTACTAAAGCTTCAAACCCTATCTTTCTTTCTAATATTTGATTGAAGAAATGGGAAAAGATGGACACCAATTTGTTTTGTTTTATTTTATTAACCTTAAATCATAAATTACTTATTTAACCTTTGTTTATAAACATTTAAAACATCAAATACATGCCCATTTATGTCCATTCCCACTATCAATGGTCTATTTACAACATAAGGACCTCTCATTTAATAATTCATGACAAATAAACACCTTTACCATATAGAATGCAACTTTTGCATTTTATGCGATTAAGTATTTTTTCTCAAATTGGATTATTAAATGATAAAATTAGCTTACGAAATTTTCACACATATATAATCACATACTGTAAAAACCAAAAATAATATTAAAATAATTTTACAACCTCAGATTTGTGGTTCCAAAATGACTATTCCGATTTAGCTAAAACAGGGCTGTTGCAGGTCACACGCCTGTGTGAATATAGGACATGCCCGTGTGGGCAGGCCATGTGATCACACACGCTCGTGTCCCGACCCCATATAACTCTCTAACTTGTAACTCATGAAAAAATTGAGATCACTTGGCCAAGTCACACGCTTGTGTGCTAGGCCATGTGGTAATTAATTTAATTCGAATTTGGTGCTGGTTTCACACGACGAAGACAAACGGCGGTGTTCCAGGCCCTGTGGCACACACGACTGAGACACACGCCCATATCTCTACCCGTGTGCCCAATTCTGAGCATTCTGTTTCCAAAAATTAAGGTACAGGGAACACACGACCTAACCATATGCGCATGTTACCAGGCCGTGTGTCACACACAGTCTAGACACACGCCTGTGTGTCCGCCCGTGTGGACAAAACAAAGCCATTGCCTAGCTTCATTTCTCACCCAAAATCACCCAAAAACCTACACATGAAACACTCAACCAATTCCAACCATTCCAAACATTCAAATTTGGCAATTCTATCATTCATCAAGGCATTACCATTTCATGCATACATGGTTACAAACCCACCTTAGCTTAACTTAGGCATTAACAACTTTTGATCACATGAACTTAGCATAACACATGTGTGTATAAATATATATCATAATAGCTTACTAAATCATACCCAAAATGAACCATCACTAGCCATTCTAATGGCTAGGTTACAAATTAACATTTCAAGCCACCATTGACCAAGTTGTCCTATACATGCCATTATACCAAAATGATTCTTCTATATATACCCAAGATAGCTAGCTGATAGTGTGACGATGTTCCAATGATCTCCTAACCTTCACGAACTTTCGACCACTATAAGACAAGGGAAAAAATAAAAAGGAGTAAGCATTCCATGCTTAGTAAGTTCATATGACGAAAATTAAACTTACCAATCTTGATTATTAAATCTAAACATACTATATCATGTTTCCATCCATTTGGCTAAATTTGCCTAAGCACATACATTCAATCAAACATGTTAGTCATCAAAATCTTCTTATAAATCAAGTAACATAGATGAGCTCATCAAGCAATATTCTATCTAGTCATTACTATTCCATCTCACAGTTTTCATGCCAATTCAAGAGTTATATGTCCTTTGAATCATTGAATTCCAATGAATGTTCAAGTAGTACACTCGAAGTGTACGATTCAACAATTTGTCAATTTCCTATTCAAGGGTACCCATTACGGAACTTAACCAAGAAACACTCTCTCGAGCCACATATCGTTTAATAGGATTACCAGTGCAGGAAAAATCCCTTATATAATGTATACTCAGGGGAGCTTAATTAGGATTACCAGTCCAGGCTAAACCCTAATCATAGCGTATGTTCGAGAGGTAATGTACCGGGATTACCTGTTTGGGCTAAATCCTTTTATAACAAGGTCAATGGCATTACTCATCCTAGCTAAATCCCGTCCGCAACAAATGCATGACCTTATCTGTTTCAGGAAAGCGCATATAATCATCGGAATTCAACATTCAATCGGGACTAACCCTTTATCATCATTTCAAGCATGTATAAGTTTTCCATCATAACATACATATAAGGAAAATTATATAAATCAAAGTACATACAATATAACATTCAATTAACATGATTACATATTCGATTAAGTTACACGAACTTACCTCGACACTTGTTCGCGTAAAAGTCTACTAATCCAAAATCTTTCCTTTCATCGATCTAGCCTCGAGTTTGTGTTTTCTGGATCTATATAAATGAATTTAATCATAAATTTCATACATTTCATACTTAAATGGACTCAATTTACGTCCTAGGCAAAATTACCATTTTGCCCCTAACTTTTTCAAAAATTCCATTTTCATCCTTAGGCTCAGAAAATGAAACTTGTGCAAATTATTCCCTGTTCCAAGTCTAACCAAAGCCTAATTACAAATTTTTCAGCACATGTATACCTAAAATTTCATAATTTTTCTCCAAATTTTACAACTTTTTATTTTAGTCCCTAATCAAGTTTTCATCAGAAATCACCTTGTAAAAGTTGTTTATCTATCAATAATCTTTCATTTTCCATCATTAATCATCAAAATAAAAACTTATTCATCATGGGTAAAATTTTATACTTTGTCTTTCTTTCAAATTAGTCCTTGAAATAGCTAAATCAAGTTACAACGGTCTCAAAAATATAAAAATCATTAAAAATGGGACAAGAACGGACTTACAATTGAGCTTGAAAGCTTGGCCAAACCCTAACTATGTCTCCCTTGTGAATTTTGACTATGGGGACTAATTTGAAGAAGATGACATCTTTTATTTTAGTTATTTTGTCTTTATTTACCAAATTACCTATTTGCCCTTCACTTAAACTTTGAAATTTTTACCTAACCATGTCTATTTTGTCTATCTTAAGGTATAATGGTCTAATTACCATTTAAAGACCTCCAATTTAGAATTTCATTGCAATTAGACACTTTTAAGTTATGGAATTTAGGTTTTGCACCTATTGTAATTTAGTCTTTCTAGACAAATCGGACACTCAATTGATAAAATTTCTTAACGAAATTTTCACACAATTATTCTATCATACTGTAGACCTTAAAGAAATAATAAAATAAATATTTTTACTTCGAATTTGTGGTCCCGAAACCACTATTCCAATTTTACTAAAAAATGGGCTGTTACAATTTACATGTCTCAACCCATGTAAACCTTAACAATTCATGAACCATTTCATTATCTAACATTTATTACTCAAAAATTCCAAGTTGAAAATTTACAACTTAAAACTAGTTCGATCCTAGGTTCATGCCTTTTATCAAAATGTAAAGAACTATATAAACATTGCTGAGTTGAGAATTTGCAATCTGGATGCTGCTTCACCTCTCGAGACTTTGAGATCCACTAATACCTGTACACAGGAGAAAAAAATCGTGCACTAAGTGATAAAGCTTAGTGGTACTTTCATGATTCAAGTGATATAAATGAAAACACTAACATGATAAAAATGAAATCAATGCATGTTCAAGTTTCAACCATTTCAATTTCACCTATTCATGTCATATGTACCAATTCATACACTATCACAATTAGAAAATCAATATAATAAATCATGCCTTACTTCCTACCAACAAAGATACATTCATTTCCATTTCAACTCATAACATTTAGTTATTTCATTATCCCTTTCCCGTATCAAATCTATTGAGTCATTTTGCTTCCATATCGAATTTTTGGGCTCGTATAAACTAATTCACAAGGTCTTTCACACGTTGTCTTTAGTCACCTTTCACATATATGCACATGTCCTACCAATTCATATAATCATTTCCATTCAAATATCATTTATCAAGTTCATGTTTTGTAATCCCTATTAACTGGACATAGACATAGACTCAGGATAGATACACAGATCATCCGACCATCACGCCAATTTGGCACCCAATGCCTTATCAGAATGTATGAAGTATAATTTACGCCCAACACTCATCAGTATAACTGAGTAAAATGTGTGCCCGACACTCATCAGAACGTCCGTAGTAATATGCATTCAATGCTCATCAGTATATAACCGAAGTATAACCCGTACACAATCTAATCCTATGACATGCCAATTATATCTGACTCTACCCGAGACAATTAATAGGGTAATCAACAGATCAATTCTTATATGTTCAATATCACATATCATAGTTCATATCATTCTCATCATCATTTTGTATCACAAATCATTTAGCAAGTTCATATTATGCACCTCTTGATTCAATTCTCGACATATTATCATCAAATACAAATTAATTCATATGACAAGTATAAGTTTTCCTCAATATTTAACATGCAACAAACATGTATACATAATGTGTAACACCCCTAACCCGTATCCATCATCGAAATAGAGTTTCGGAGTATTACCGAAACATTTAGAATATTTTACAATTTATTTACATAAATTACTATTCATTTATCGAGATAATTTAAAACGTCCCTTAATTGGACCCTCGAGGTCAATACGAGCATTAGAATCAAGTCGGGACTTCACTGGAAACTCATAAAATTTTTTACGACATTTCAAAAATTTTCGAAGGTAGCAGGGCTCACACGTCCGTGTGGTCTAGGGACACGCCCGTGTGGTTGGGCCGTGTTCTACACACACTCATGTCCCTAACCCGTGTAACTTTCTGACTTATAAGACATGAAGAAATTGAAGTCACACGGCCAAGTCACACGCTCGTGTGCTAGGCCGTGTAGCGAATTTTATTTTTGAAATTTAGGTGTAGTTTTCACACGACCATGTAACACGCCTGTGTTCAGGGCCGTGTCAACCACACGGCTGAGACACACACCCATGTCTCTACCCAGGTGCATAGTTCTGAGCATTTTGTTTCTCATTTTTAAGATGCAGGGACGCACGGCCGGACCACATGCCCATGAGACAAACCGTGTGTCACACACAGCCAAGACACACGCCCGTGTGTCTACTCATATGGAAAAAATAAAGCCATTTCCTAGCCTCATTTGTCACCCAAAACATACCATTTTCCTGCACCAAAACTCTCTAGCATATATCCACCAATCCAAAATCATATTCACATAAAATTTGCCATTAATCATGCAGTATTATCTCATGCATCAAAGGATATAGACTTACACTTATGATAAACTTATATGTTGACTTAATTCCAACAAACTAACACATAATAAGTACTTATGTGATTACCAAAATATTACTTCAAAAATAGCCAAACTTAGACCATCACTAGCCACTCCAATGGCTAGATTACGAAACAACAATTACAATCCATCACTAGTCCGGAGTATCGTATCCACAAGGACGAAAAGTACTAGTACTTACTATCTTTCTATTATCTAGCCGGTAAATTGAAGAAGTCTATTTTAAATCTAAAATTATCTAAACTAATTATTAAGAACTCGACAAAGAATAAAGGAAGAAAATAATCAAATAAACCAATATGAGAGACAATAACCAGGAAAGAATCTACCTAGACTTCACTTATTATTGTAAATCTGAATTAAACGATTTGTTCACTTGCCTTGATATGTAGAAATCCCTAAATTATATTAATATCTCTTTCGAGAGTAAAAATAACTGAATCTAGGTTGATTAATTGAAATTTGTTTCTAATTAAAACCCTATTGCTGCATTAACTCGATCTATGGATTCTCCTATTAGATTTGACTTTAATTTGGTAGATTTATGTCGTCCTATTTCTAGGATTGCATGCAACTCCACTCAATTATGGCAGATCTACTCTTAAATAGAGACTTTTGCTCCACTGAATTAAGCACATCAATCATGAATTAATATCCTGACAACATTAAAACATGAAAAAAGTACACATAATTGAGATCAAGAAATCAAGTATTTATCATGTAATTTAGAAAATTAAATAACAATATCCGTCATAGGTTTCATCTTTCCTAGGTATCTAGGGAATTTAGTTCATACTTTGGAAGAAAAACATCACAAAATTAGGAAAACAACAAAACATAAAGAAACCCAAAAACTTCTAGAGAAGTTGACGGGAGATCTTCAATCTTGAAGGAGATCCTGCTTCTAAGTTGATTCCGACGGTGTTCTTCGAGTAATTTCTTCGTTCCTCTCTGTGCGCCCTCCTTTAGTCCTCTTCTAATATGTATTTATAAACTTTAGAATGCTCAGAATCCCTAAAAATTAGGTTTTTTTGTGCAAAAGAGAAGCAGGGTTTGAAATCGACACGGGCTGGCACATGGGCGTGTCGTCAGCCCGTGTGGCTCACATGGGCATGTGGCCATCCCGTGTGGAAATGTCTAGGCCGTGTGGATCCTAGAAACAACTCTTTTTGCCTGATTTTGGCTTCTTTTTTGCTCCTTTCACTCCCCTATGCTCACCTAATTAATTTTTACTGAAGAGGGGTCAGAACTATTGGACAGCAAAATAGGGGAGACTTTAAAGAATAAACTGTACTTATTGGCTGGACCAAAAATTATGAAAATTTCTTGGTAAGAAGATAAGTGAGTCTAGCCTTAAGGAAAATTAGTAGATCTTAATTTGGAGTTTCTTAGCTCAATATATGAATAATTTAGTGACAGTGACTCGAGTAGACAACTTGAGATGGACATGAATAAATAGTGGAACTATGTGCAATTATGATTGTATTATCTTGAGAACATATTGTGAAAATTTATAAAAGCCTGTTAATAAATCACTTATTATTTACATACCTACTTACTAAGCGATAATGCTTACCCCCTTCCTTTCCTTTTTCCTATAGTGTCACAGATGCTAGCTCGAGTTGGAGGTCGTCAGAGATTCTATCACACTAACAAGTTATTGATTGGTATAGTATCAATGATCTTCAAGTATTTTTAAGTCTATGGCATGTATAAGGACTTGATTTTGTGTGCATATGTTATTATGAGTTGGCCTAAAATGTTGGCCTATAATATTTGATAGTTCATTTTGTATAAGGCCATTGAGGATGACTAATATTAGTTAAGTTATATGTTTATGATGTTGTATTTTGTGGCTGTGCAAGCTTGCATAACTTGGTTGAATGAGTGTGTGATGATTAATTTTGGAAAGTGAAGCATGTGAATGGTTGTGTGAAGAACACGACCTTAGACACGGGCTTATACACCTATTTTCAAGAAATTTTCTAATATTTTCCAAAGTTCACGGTTTTGTCCCGGACCACTTCTAAAGTATGTATTTGGCCTCGTAGGCCTGTATTAGAGATGATATGCATGTGTATGAATGATTTTAAATTGAATGAAATTTTATGACTCGATTTAATACGTTTACAAGCGTATGTGTTCTGGTAATCCCTCGTACCTTATTCCGGCGTCGAATACAGGTAAGGGTGTTACATTTAGTGGTATTAGAGCTATGGTTTAGTCGTTTCTCAGACTAACGTAGCGTATGTGAGTCTAGCTATTCATGCCATAAGTGAACTGTGATAGTGTGATATTTTCCGACTCTGATGATATTGGTTTTGGTTAAAGTAGGGATGCTTTCTAACCGAGCTACCATTGATAATGCTGAAACGAGATAAGTAAGTTCGTATAACTTAGAGAATATATTGATCTGCTTGAATTGATGTTTGTGATTTGTGATGATATGTATGTGTTAATGGATACAATACAATGGATTAACCAAAAGTTGAGGAATATGAATAAAATGTTATCGTTCCGATTGGACATTGCATTTCGATAAATCAGATGACTTTTTGCCCTGAAAAACATGAAAAATTTATTTTGAGATGAGCTTATTACGATTGGTTGATATTTATATGTGATAATGCTGAGTGTGTTACTAAGATATTTGAAAATGTGTTCATGATTAGTAGAAACCTAGAGATGTATGAATCAGAGTATATGATATTATGTTGATGTTAAATGCTATATTGTATATGTGTATGTATGAGAGTCAAAACTTTAAAGGCTTTACAATCTTCACCCCCTTATCGGTATAGTGTCATATAACGAAGTTCACGAGATTTACATTGAATAAGCTCACAAGTGGGGAACTAAAGAGTTTAGTGGTGGAATAATTAATAATGTGATCAGAGATGGGAATGACTTAGCAAGTAAAAACAGTTATGAGAGAGGTATCAGATTATTCTAAAGATTATTTGGAATGCACAATGCCACGGTTAGAGAAGACATTAATCTCGGCTAATCGACTCATTCAGGTATGATGTCTAAAGACTGTACTTACTGGGAATTATTCTGAATTGATTTTTGTTAATGAATGAAATATTATGGGATTAATTATGACAAAATTAGTCTAAGGAATGATGTTTGAATTGTAAAGATATTTGAGTATGACAGCTACAGTTGAGTAATTTATGACTATCTCTTTTGGGTATTCTATGTATTCTTACATTCTTAGAAGTATTTGTGGTTGCTTCTTTTCTGATGAAAGCATTGTTGGTCTGATTAATTTATGATTGGTATTCTTCTATCTTCCATTGGTATCCTATTCTATTACATCAGAGATAAAGAGTTGACGAATGTATGAATAGTGTTTCTTTTCCTTTTGGTTTTCTCTAAGGAATCATCAAGATCTCCATTATTTCATATGAGCAGTATTCTCGGACATTCAGTATGGTCTTGTATCTCGAATTTCATTATCTTGGTTTTTTTTCATCATCCTTATTGTTTAATTTATTAAGTATGGCTTATCTTTGAAGTCGATATCAGCAAAAGTGTGAATTATGACAGTCAAGATCAAAAGTCAAGATCAAATTATATACTAATTTTCTTTCCTCATGTAATTTTGATTATTATCAGTGAGTTCAAGCAGGATGTTATGTTTCATCTGAGTTAAAATAGTTAGTAAATATCCATGACTGGCATGTTGAAAGAATTATGAAAGATTGCATGTTTGAACTGTCCTAACAACATGAAGAAAGGAGCATTTTGTTATGTTATTATTTGATAATCAAAATCAACTTGGTTGTTTTTATCAAAGTGAATTGGTCAATTGAAATGTGATTTGAGTTACATGTAGTTAAAGCATCCTCAGTTATGGTAATAAATTTTTTGCATTCATGAGTATATCGATGGACAGTCTGAACAAAGGATTGATATTCTAGAAAGTATGATACCAAGATACACCTATTAGATTTGTTCTAATCTGATGATGTTATTATGAGTTAAAGCTGTTCTGAATGATATGATTATCACATTTACGAAAATTCGGATGGTCTGTGCATGTTAGCAAAGTTGAAAATAGTTGAAGATACTAACCGAAGCTCTGGTTTTGAGTTCAATTTGAATTAAGTAATGAATTCATGATTTTTCAGTGATGTACTATTGAACGGATTGTAATGTGTTTTATTACTAGAATGTAAAGTGACGGTTCATGTTTTCATACGGTTAATGTCACATGTTCCCTGATTTCAATAATTAAAGTATCGAATGTCATAGAAAGATCTAAAGTTAAGATAGTGTTGAAGACTTGAGCTATTGAAAGATTGCAAGTAGTTATTGATAAATCTCTGGGAAAAAAATACAGTCACAGATGTTATCGGATTGTGATTGATTGTTCGTGTATAGATTTCTTGTTTAACAAACTGGCCGAGTAAGATTTTTCTGAGATTATTCGATTAATGCAAAGTATCAATCTCCATTATTTCGGATTAAGATCCGAGGGCTAAATCCCAATTATGGAAAGAGCTACAGGAAACTATGAATACGTAGTTGCATCTTGGCACGGTAATACACATATAAATCGGTGGTAAGTCTTAGAGAGTAATTCAAAACTTTGACGATATACTCCGACACAATGTGTTAAAGTTTAAAGGTGACTAGAAAGAGATACGAGGTTGATTTGATTTGTGATTCTGAGAAATTAGTGGAAGTGGTTCATGAGAGTTGAAAGCAATTTCTTCTGGTAAGATTTTCGGGGACGAAAATCCTTAAAGGGGGAGAGTTGTAACATCCCGATTTTGGGCCAAGTCAGAACAGTGGTTTCGGGACCATAAATTCGACGTAAGAAAAATTTTTTATTATATTTTTATGGTCTAAGATTTCATGAAATGATTTCATGAAAATTTCGTTCGAAAGTTTTAATGTTTGGCCACTCAATTTAGTCAAAAGGACTAAATTGTAAAAAGTGTAAAAGTTGAGTTCTACATGCTAGAGGTGTCCAATAGTTATGAAATTTTAAATTGGAAGTCCTTAAAAGGTAATTAGACCATTGAATAATTTTTTGTACAAAAATGGACATGAAATAGGTGAAATAGAATATGTTTAAGTTAGGGGCATTTTGGTCATTTAGTAATTAAAAGAATTAAAAAGGCAAAATCAAAGCAAAATTGTGTCCACCTTCAAGCTATGGCTGAATTTCACAAGGGGAAACCATGGATAGAGTTTTTCAAACTTCCTAGCTCGATTGTAAGTCCATTCTAGCCCCGTTTTTAATGTTCTTTACATTTTTGAGATCCTCGTAGCTCGATTTAGCTATTTCCACCATTATTTTGAGCTAGGGTTTGTGTTTAAAAATTTTCCCATGGATGACATACATGTGTTTTGATGTTTAACGGTAGAATATGAATGCTCGGTGTGTAATAAACGACTTTTACTAAGTGATTTTCGGTGAAATTGTCAAAAAGGACTAGTTTGTAAAAAGTTGTAAAAAGTGTGTAAGTGTGTGAATAAATGGAAATTTTAGACTGCTATAGTTATGAAAATGGTTTGGCTAGGCTTATAATACAAGGAAATTGAATAAAAATCATTTTATGAGCCTAGGGGCAAAAGTGTAAATATGACAAAGTATAGGGGCAAAAATGTAAATTTGGACAAAATGTGAATTTAGGCTAATTTGAGTAGCATGATGAATAAATGAGTTAAATGTATTTTTATAGATCAAGGAAAACGAGATTTGAACTTAGAAAGGGAGGACAATAAAGAATATGACGAATAAGTCCTTTTCACCGATTGTGCTACCGAGGTAAGTTTGTATGTAAATAATATATCATTTTTACTTATGTTATAATATTTTGTTCTTATATGAAAGGTGGTTGCATATTGAATGATCACTTGATGTAAATTATGAATTGAAATTGATTATGGATGAAATGGAAAAATGTTAAAAAGTGAGGAATTTCCTGGTTGGACCTTCGGAATAGAAAAGATACGAATGATCCATTGTGAGAACACATGTGTAGTACTATGTGCAGGCTACTATATGTTTAAAATGGTTTTAGGTCACGTGTGTAGTACTAAGTGCAGGCTACTACGTGTACCAGATGGTTAGGTCGCGTGTGTAGTACTAAGTGCAGGCTACTATGCGTACCCAATAGCTTTCGATCACATGTGTGGTGCTAAGTGCAGGCCACTATATGTAAGAGACAGTTTTGGTCACAAATGTAGTACTATGTGCAGGCTATTTTGTGCACTAGATAGCTTCAGTTACAAGGGTGGTAATATGTGCAGGCCACTGTGTATCTGTTATTATTCCGATGAGTTCAACAGGAAATTGGCTAAGTGAAGATACATGTGATCATGTAATGACTAGTGTCATTGAATATGACTATACGATGAATAAGTGCAGGTACATGTGTGTAAAATTTTATGAGAAATGTGCTCGATAGTTGATTGAACCTTCGGTAACAGGAAATGGAGTAAGTGAGATTATGTAAGAGTAAAATTTGTAATAAAACAGTTTTGGACAGCAGTAGTTGTGTTGTAACATCCCGAAATAGGGCCTAAACGGAAAAGTGGTTACGAAACCACAAATCTAAGGTATAAAAATTTATTTTATTATTATTTTGAGGTTCATGATATGATTACATGATTGTGTGAAAATTTCGTGATGAAATTCTATGCATAAAATGCTTAATTTGAAGTTAGGGACTAAATCAAATAAGTTGCAAAATTTACATTCTAGAAGTTTTTAGTATGAAATTGTTTTGGAATATTAATTAGGAGGTCTTAAATAGCAATTTGACCAATTTTAAGTTCATGGACAAAATTAGGACATGGAAGGAATTTTTAAAAGTTTAGTAAGGAGGGGCATTTTGGTCATTTGGATATTAAATGAAATAAAATGGGAAAAATAACACAAAATGGCCATCTTCTCCATAAGTTGCTGCCAAAATTTTCTCTCTCCATAGCTAGGGTTTCTTCAATTTTCAAGCTCCATAGTAAGTGAGTCCAAGCCCCGTTTTTAATGATTTTTATGTTTTTGAGATCCCGGTAGCTCGATAAAGCTTATGCTAGCAATAATTTAAGTTAGGGTTCATATTTGGAAAAATACCCATAGGTGAAAAGTGTTTATTTTGTTGTTTTATGATAGAATATGAGGTCTTATATTATGTTAGACAACTTGTGCTACTCAGTTTTAGGTAAAAACGAGTAAAAGGGCTTAATCGGTAAAATACCTAATAGTCATAAGTGCATGTTAGAGTATGAATTTGATGCTGCCATAGAAGGGAAAAATGATCAACATGTCATAAAACATAAGAATAAGGGATGAAGTTTAATTCCCGAGCCTAGGGGCAAAAGTGTAATTATGCAAAAGTTTAGGGGCAAAAATGTAATTTTGCCAAAGTTCATATTAAATGATGTTTTAATGAATGTATGTATTAAATAAGTTAAATTTGCTATTATAGATTAAGAAGAACGGAATTCAGGAGTAGATCGGGGAAAAGAAAAAGTAAAGGACTAAATTGTAAAGTTTAGTCACATTTTGTATCGAGGTAAGTTTACAGTAAATAAATGCAATATTCTTATATTTTACATTATTATTGTTAATTTCCAACATTTATATACTTATTTTTTTGAGAATATTTAAAGTCGAATTAAAGGCGAAGTAGCAGAGAAAAAGCATTAGGAAGCCCCGTTTGAACCTTAGGAATATTAGGATATTGGGGTTGACAGGACATGATAGAAATGAGCCATGTAAGTCCATATCAGATATATGGCTTTGGAGACAGGAATGAACCATGTAAGCCCATATTGTATATATAAATATGGCATTGGAGACAGGAATAATTCATGTAAGTCCATGTCGAAGACATGGCATTGACAGGACATTGATAGACAGGAACGACCCTAATATCCTTAGTATTCCGAGTGGTTCATCGGATCATTGTATATGTTAAATCATAGTGAATTATCAGCAAAAAGGGAAGGTAGATTATATTTATGAATAGTGAAAGGTCAGGTAAGAAAGAAGGTAAGTGAGTAAAGAAGAAGGTAGAATATGAGTAGTAAAGAAAGTTTATGAGGCTAGGTGGCTTGATGTATATTTATTCATTATGTTGAATGTTGTAATTTATTTGCTTGTAAGCTTACTAAGCCTAGTGCTTACTCTCTTATTTTCTTTTTATTATAGTTTTTATCAAGCCACTCGGGGATCGAAGGAAACGTCGGAGACCCGATCACACTATCGAAGAAATTACATTGATATAGTTAGACGTTTCGTTTTGTGTATGGCATGTATAGGAACTTGGTTTCTTTTGATATGATATGATCAATGAATGATGTGTAAATATTTTCTAGTGATTAGCTAATAGAATGGCTGATGATATACATGTTTAATAGTATGTATGATTAAGTAGTAACTATCACATGAAAATTATGAAAAATGTGGAAGTAACTTAAAAACGGATTCAAGTATCAGAAATAATGTGATTTGAAAAATCACAAAAAATTGTAGAGACATGGTTTGATAGTGAATAATATATGAAATTAAAGCTAATTGTGTCTATTTTCATATGGAGCAAGCAAAGCAGGTAAAGGTTTTGTATTTTATAAGATATCTGAGTTTTAGTGAAATAGGGCCAGAGCGATTTCTGGATCCCCTATTTAAAGTTTAGAAATTCACCATAAATTTTATAAAAATAATTAGGTGGTGTACTTTATATGGTTAGAATCCTTATTGAGTATAGTTTTAAGAGAAACAAACCTCATAGTCATTGAAATTATGTACAGTGAGATATCTAATTTGTAATACACAGAGGTCAGAGCAGTCGAACCCTGAAATAGGGGAGACTTTAACTAATAAACTGTACTAATTGGCCTAGCCAAAAATTCTAGAAAAAAATTTGTAAATAGATATATGAGTCTATTTTCAGGAAAAATTTACGGAATTGGATTTCAAGTTTCGTAACTCGAGATATGAATTTTTAAGAAACCATGACGCAAAAAAATAGTTTATTCCGAAAATTAATATAAGTAGTTAGAATTGTTTAAAAAGGTAAAATAAGATTAGTAACACCTCAAGCTTGACTCCGATGACGGTTTCGGGCGTGGGGGCGTTACATGTGTGACTTTGAAAAATCACCAAAAATGGTGGAAATCGAATTAGAGGTTGGATAAGATATGAAATTAAATTTTATTGAGTTTATTTTTATATAAAAGAAATGGTGTAAACAAAAGAATTTCATATTATGAGATATTTGAATTTTTGTGAGACAGAGTTAGAATGATTTTGGAATCCCCTCTTCTAACTTGGAAAAATCATTAAAAATTGTACAAGAATAATTATGGGTTATAATTTATATGCTTAAAATCCTTAATGAGTTTATTTTCAAAATAAATAAACAAGAACATCATCCAAATTCTATATGAGGAGATAATTAATTTTTACTAAAGAGGGGTTAGAACTATTAGATAGCAAAATAGGGGAGATTTTAAAGAATAAACTGTACTTATCAGTTGGACCAAAAATTATGAAAATTTCATGGTAAGAAGATATGTGAGTCTAGCCTTAGGGAAAATTAGCAGATCTTAATTTAGAGTTTTGTAGCTCAATTTATGAATAATTTAGTGACAGTGACTCGAGTAGATAGCTTGAGATGAACATGAATAAATAGTGGAACTATGTGCAATTATGATTGTATTATCTTGAGAACATATTGTGAAGATTTATAAAAGCCTGTTAATAAATCACTTATTATTTACATACCTACTTACTAAGCGATAATGCTTACCCCCTTCATTTCCTTTTTCCTATAGTGTCACAGATGCTAGCTCGAGTTAGAGGTCGTCGGAGATTCTATCACACTAACAAGTTATTGATTGATATAGTATCAACAAGCTTCAAGTATTTTTAAGTCTATTGCATGTATAGGGACTTGATTAGGTGTGTATATGTTATTATGAGTTGGCCTAAAATGTTGGCCTATAATATTTGATAGTTCATTTTGCATAAGGCCATTGAGGATGGCTAAAATTAGTTAAGTTATATGTTTATGATGTTGTATTTTGTGGATGTACAAGCTTGAATGACTTGGTTGAATGAGTATGTGATGGTTAATTATGAAAAGTGAAGCATGTGAATGGTTGTGTGAAGAACACGACCTTGGACACGGGAGTATACCCCTATTTTCAAGAAATTTTCTAATATTTTCCAAAGTTCACGGTTTAGCCCCGGACCACTTCCAAAGTATGTATTGGGCCTCGTAGGCCAGTATAAGGGATGATATGCATGTGTATGAATGATTTTAAATTGAATGAAATTTTATGACTCGGTTTAATACGTTTACAAGCGTATGTAATGCCTCATACCCTATTCTGGCGTCGAATACGGGTAAGGGGTGTTACATATTGAGTCCTTGAATCGATGCTTGTTGATTTTTAAGTGCGGTTTTTTTATTTTGGAAGCAGGTTTTTGACACCGAAATAAACTTCATCAGCATCTCCTCAAGGTTCAATTTTTTCTCTTGCTGGTATGGTTGTTGTTGGAAGCTTGGAGGGGGTTGTGGTCTCTGATTTCCTTGACCACCCCAAGAGAAGTTGGGATGGTTCTTCCAACCTACATTATAAGTGTTACTATAAGGATTATTCTGAGGTCTAGAATTATTACCCATGTAACACCCCGTACCCGAGACCGTTTCCGGAGTCAAACACGAGGTGTTAACAGACTTAATTCATTGCTTAAACAGCTCAAACAATTTAATTTTAGAAATTCTAGACAAGCTGGCTAACTGCGTCACAGTCGCTTAAAAATTCATATCTCGAGTTCTGAAACTCAAAAATCCAATTCCGTAAATTTTCCCTGAAACTAGACTCATATATATATTTACTAATTTTTTTCTAGAATTTTTGGCTTGGCCAATTAGTACAGTTTATTAGTTAAAGTCTCCCCTGTTTCAGGGTTTGACTGCTCTGACCTCTGTGTATTACGAATCAGATATCTCTCTGTACGGAATTTCAATGACTATGAAGTTTGTTTTCTCTTAAAACTAGACTCAATAAGAAATCTGTACATATAAATTATGACTTCTAATTATTTTTATACAATTTATGGTGAATTTCCAAAGTCAGAACAGGGGATCCAGAAATCGCTCTGGCCCTGTTTCACAAAAATTTAAACATCTCATAAAATATAACTCATATACCTGTTTCGTTTCTTCCATATGAAAATAGACTCATAATTCTTCAATTCCATATTTTATTCATCATCTAATTATATCTCTACTATTTTTAATAATTTTTCAAATTCACGTCACTACTGCTGTCTGAATCTATTTTATGGTAAATTTTACCTATTTCATGGTTTTCATGGATTAACTAGCAATTTGACATACATAACACCAAAATGATCATAATTAGCCATTCCAATGGCTAATCATTACCAAGCATTTTTATACTACTCAATAACCATATCATAAGACCATATATACAAAATGATTATAATGCTATACATGCCATACTCAAAATATACAAGTCATTATGCCAAGATGGTATACGGATAGTGTGAGCGTGCCTCCGACCGTTCCCGATTTCCGAGCTGGCTTGTCAACACTACAAGGAATGAAAAGGAGGGAGTAAGCATAAATGCTTAGTAAGTTCACATGCAAATAGCAAGTAACATAACCATATAAGCAAACATAAAACATCATTTGCATAATCATCACCAAGACATTCATATCATATTTTCATTTATCATCTTATCATATTGTTGTTATATCGATTTTTCAACCCGAGGGTTAAGTACATACCTGTTCAAAGTATCCATTTCACAACACTTACCAATACGTCCCTTTCATCTTGAGTATTCCTCCATTTGAGTAGAACTTTACCCGTTGAACACATCGGAATATAATTCGGATACGTGGAAAGTTTGCACTTAAGTGCCACATATGTAGCCAAGCTACTATGTAACCCGCCCATAAGCGAACTCAGACTCAACTCAACGAGCTCAGGCGTTCGCATCCATAAGTGAACTCGGACTCAACTCAACGAGCTCGGATGCCTAGTTACATCTCACGAACTCGGACTCAACTCAACGAGTTCGGACATTCGCATCCATAAGTGAACTCCCTGACTCAACTCAACGAGTTCAGATGCCCAAATATCCCAAAGACATGTCACTTGTATCCTAATCCATTCCTAAGGTTCAACGGGACCTTTTTCCCAATCATGTGTCTCAACCATCTTCTACGGAATACCAATACCGATACTACTGGTAGTATTTCACATTTTCCAAGTATATCACATAATTTGACATATTATCAAACAATTATCACGAGTATAATATTTCATAATAATTATCATATCATTTAAATAACATAAAAACATTTAAAATAATAACTATGTTACCAACATTTACATATGAACTTACCTCGTATGCGAAAATGGCTACTTTTACCATTTCGTCCACAACTTGGTATTTTCCCCATTTTAGCCCGAATTTCAGTTTTCCTTGCTCTATCATTTAAAATATAGTCTAATTACGACTCACATTATTCAAATTGACCCAAAATCATATTTTGGAAAAATTATAATTTTGCCCCTAAACTTTTGCATATTTACACTTTTGCCCTAAAGCTCGTAAATTAAACTTCAGCCTGTTTTCTTATGTTTTATGACATGCTGATCATTTTTCTCTTCTATGGCAACATCAAATTCTCACTCTAACATGTACTTATGACTATTAGGTATTTTTACCGATTAAGCCCTTTTGCTCGTTTTCACCTAAAACCGAGTAGCACAAGTTGTCTAACATAATTTAAAACCTCATATTCTATCATAAAACACCAAAATACACAAATTTCACCTATGGGTATTTTTCCAAATATAAACCCTAGGTTAAATTATTGCTAGCATAAGCTAAATCGAACTACCGGGACTCCAAAAACGTAAAGAACTTGAAAAACGGGGCTAGAATGGACTTACAATCGAGCTTGGAAGCTTGAAAAACCCTAGCCATGGTTTCTCCTTGCTATATTCGGCCATGGGGTTGAAGATGAGAAAAATTGGCTTTTAATTTTGTATTTTAATTCATTTTACCCCTAAATGACCAAAATGCCCTTACTACTAAACTTTCAAAAAATTCCATCCATATCCAATTTTTGTCCATAAACTTAGAAATTGGTCAAATTGCTATTTAAAACCTCCTAATTAATATTTCAAAACAATTTCATACTAGAAACTTCTAGAATGCAAGTTTTGCAAATTATTCGATTTAGTCCCTAATTTCAATTTAAGCACTTTAGGCATAGGATTTCATCAAGAAATTTTCACACAATCATGAAATCATATCATAAACATCAAAATAATTATAAAATAATTATTTCTATCTCGGATTTTGTGGTCACGAAACCACTATTCGACATTAGGCCCTAATTCGGATATTACAACTCTCCCCCTTTGGGATTTTCGTCCCTAAAAATCTTACTGAAAAGTGGTCTTCACTTTTAACCTCATATTCGGTGCAAAGAACTTTCACTTAGACTGTACCTCCAATACATCTATTTAATTTCTCATATGATCTAAAAGCTTACGATCGCAACTCTCAACTGTTTCTTAAATTTTCAACCCTTCTCGCTTCCCATGATATAATGACATAAAACCCTGATCTTAACTTGATTAATGGAGACCGGAATTCCAAGAAATCCAACAATCAAAGAGACTCGAATTTCCATGAATCGATGAGTAGGAATTCATTCAATACAGATATGATTTATAGATCTCGCCAAACATTTAACAATAGAATACATCACATTTTCCTCTTTTCTCCATGGAAATACTTCGATATGGCCTCAAGAATAATCCTTCTCATTTTCATCCCAATATCAACACTAACAAGGATAATTTTGATAGATCCCAATGCTCGCTTTTAACCCCTTTAACAACTCCGATTTTATGTAACATCAATGCTCTAAACTATCACATTACCTCACCGTCTTGAAACACAACACAATTCATACCACAAGACATTATCAAAGTCGTGAAGTCTTTACTCAATGTAGACTAGTCTAGTTCGGGCGCTTGCTACCAATATTCTCATCTATCTGAACTTTGTCAACATGTAATAAACTTTTCAGCTTTCACAAAATGAAAACCTTATCATTCGTAGTGACTTTAACTAATATCAAACTTTTTCTAATAAATATACACTTATCGTTCAGACTATTTACTCTTTTATCCGTACAAAATGAAATTCTATTATCAGATTTGGGAAAAATAATCCTGAAATAATTGTAGCATGAAATCTTTCAAATAGATAATTCACCATACCGACTGAAACTCGCGCTTTTATCACTTATGCCTTTACTGATGTCAAATCCTTACACAGAAATTAGAAAAAAAAAACCCCAATACTAAAATCACCACATTACCAAGATCAAATTAGAAGTATAGTCATATTTGACATGATTATCATGGGCTGAAGAACGCACTTCGAACACGAGTCATAATTGACAAATTATGGAACAAAGATAACAAGAAAACCGAATAAAGAAATCCAAAATAGAGAAATCCAGAATAAAGAAATCCAACACCAGGATTAAAAGACATTCCCATATAACAAGAATTTCTTCAGAAGATCAATAGCCATAGAAATATTTCTGAGAACGGGTAAACACATAGAACATCTCAAAAGAGACTGCTAAATCTGTCCAATCATAACTATCACACTCAGATAGTTCACATTTCAAATATCATTTCCCCAACTAGTTCTGCACACAAATTTCATATTAAACCATTCACTAAAGAAGGCGATTCAATAAATTTCGATTTACACTTTTCTCGACCTTGCACTGAGTAATTTGGTTTACCAAGGAGAATTCCTTTTAACTCGAACAAAGCATAATTCCAATAATCTTTACGTCAATCCGATACTTTACTCGGCTCGACTTTACTTATCTGCTCATTTTCAATCTCTCGATCATACTTATAATTATTCTATCATCAACTCTTTGGGTTCTCAACCGAAACTTATTCAATACAAATCTCATGAAATTCCATTATAAGTACCATTTCGATAAGGGGGAGGGGTTGTAGGACCTCTGACTCGACTTTCTTATACATACACATATGACACAACTTCCATCATCATAACAACATCATCAAAATCATGTCATTCATTCATGTTGGCTTACACCAATTTTCCTATTGTCCCATTTAGACAATATACTTATGCATACATTCTATGTTTTCTAGATAGCTTTACTTATCCATTCATTTAATTAATTAAGTCATGCTCATGACATCATATAAGGCCAAACAAACATAGATATTTGCACTACAATCATAACTTTCATTTCGTGCATCATCATGTACATATCGTTACAATCATATAATTCAGTCCAACAATTTAAAACAGATAAGTTCATTTTATTATAATCCTTTATCTCATAAAAATTATATATCATTAGCATTCATCAACATTCGACGTCCAAATCAAAACAAGGACATTTTCATTCGTATCATAATATTATGACTTTTATTCATACCTCTACTACTTTCTATTTATTCCGTTCATCTTATCAAGTAAGCCATATACACTACATCATATGAGCATTAAGCAAATATGAATATTTATCACATATGTATCATAAACCTTTATTCATACTTTTCTGAACCGATACTTATCATAATCATAATTTTACTTAAATACCTTCACATACCATTGAACATGGTCGGCGCAGCTCGGTTGGAGAGTACCCTGTCTAAATAAGACGTTACTTATACGCGTCGGAAGACATCACACTATCACAGATCAATGGCATGTATAGCTAAACTTTTACACATGCTAGGTTAGTCCGAGAACCGACTAAACCTGCTCTGATACTACCAAATGTAACACCCCGTACCCGAGACCATTGTCGGAGTCGAACACGAGGTGTTAACAGACTTAATTCATTGCTTAAACAGCTCAAACAATTTAATTTTAGAAATTCTAGACAAGCTGGCTAACTGCGTCACAGTCGTTTAAAAATTCATATATCGAGTTATGAAACTCAAAACCCAATTTCGTAAATTTTTCCTGAAACTAGACTCATATATCTATTTACTAATTTTTTTCTAGAATTTTTTGCTAGGCCAATTAGTACAGTTTATTAGTTAAATTCTCCCCTGTTTCAGGGTTTGACTGCTCTGACCTCTGTGTATTACGAATCAGATATCTCTCTGTACAGAATTTCAATGAGCATGAAGTTTGTTTTCTCTTAAAACTAGACTCAATAAGAAATCTGTAAATATAAATTATGACTTCTAATTATTTTTATACAATTTATGGTGAATTTCCAAAGTCAGAATAGGGGATCCAGAAATCGCTCTGGCCCTGTTTCACAAAAATTTAAACATCTCATAAAATATAACTCATATACCTGTTTCGTTACTTCCATATGAAAATAGACTCATAATTCTTCAATTCCATATTTTATTCATCATCTAATTATATCTCTACTATTTTTAATGATTTTTCAAATTCATGTCACTACTGCTGTTTGAATCTATTTTATGGTAAATTTTACCTATTTCATGGTTTTCATGGATTAACTAGCAATTTGACATACATAACACCAAAATGATCATAATTAGCCATTCCAATGGCTAATCATTACCAAGCATTTTTATACTACTCAATAACCATATCATAAGACCATATATACAAAATGATTATAATGCTATACATGCCGTACTCAAAATATACAAGTCATTATGCCAAGATGGTATACGGATAGTGTGAGCGTGCCTCCGACCGTTCCCGATTTCCGAGCTGGCTTGTCAACACTACAAGGAATGAAAAGGAGGGAGTAAGCATAAATGCTTAGTAAGTTCACATGCAAATAGCAAGTAACATAACCATATAAGCAAACATAAAACATCATTTGCATAATCATCACCAAGACATTCATATCATATTTTCATTTATCATCTTATCATATTGTTGTTATATCGATTTTTCAACCCGAGGGTTAAGTACATACCTGTTCAAAGTATCCATTTCACAACACTTACCAATACGTCCCTTTCATCTTGAGTATTCCTCCATTTGAGTAGAACTTTACCCGTTGAACACATCGGAATATAATTCGGATACATGGAAAGTTTGCACTTAAGTGCCACATATGTAGCCAAGCTACTATGTAACCCGCCCATAAGCGAACTCGACTCAACTCAATGAGCTCAGGCGTCGCATCCATAAGTGAACTCGGACTCAACTCAACGAGCTCGGATGCCTAGTTACATCTCACGAACTCGGACTCAACTCAACGAGTTCGGACATTCGCATCCATAAGTGAACTCGGACTCAACTCAACGAGTTCGATGCTCAAACATCCCAAAGTGACATGTCACTTGTATCCTAATCCATTCCTAAGGTTCAACGGACCTTTTTCCCAATCATGTGTCTCAACCATCTTCTACGGAATACCAATACCGATACTCGGTAGTATTTCACATTTTCCAAGTATATCACATAATTTGACATATTATCAAACAATTATCACGAGTATAATATTTCATAATAATTATCATATCATTTAAATAACATAAAAAATTTAAAATAATAACTATGTTACCAACATTTACATATGAACTTACCTCGTATGCGAAAATGGCTACTTTTACCATTTCGTCCACAACTTGGTATTTTCCCCATTTTAGCCTGAATTTCAGTTTTCCTTGCTCTATCATTTAAAATATAGTCTAATTAGGACTCACATTATTCAAATTGACCCAAAATCATATTTTGGAAAAATTATAATTTTGCCCCTAAACTTTTGCATATTTACACTTTTGCCCTAAAGCTCGTAAATTAAACTTCAGCCTATTTTCTTATGTTTTATGACATGCTGATCATTTTTCCCTTCTATGGCAACATCAAATTCTCACTCTAACATGTACTTATGACTATTAGGTGTTTTTACCGACAGTTCTTTTGCTCGTTTTCACTTAAAACCGAGTAGCACAAGTTGTCTAACATAATTTAAAACCTCATATTCTATCATAAAACACCAAAATACACAAATTTCACCTATGGGTATTTTTCCAAATATAAACCCTAGGTTAAATTATTGCTAGCATAAGCTAAATCGAGCTACCGGGACTCCAAAAACGTAAAGAACTTGAAAAACGGGGCTAGAATGGACTTACAATCGAGCTTGGAAGCTTGAAAAACCCTAGCCATGGTTTTTCCTTGCTATATTCGGCCATGGGGTTGAAGATGAGCAAAATTGGCTTTTAATTTTGTATTTTAATTCATTTTACCCCTAAATGACCAAAATGCCCTTACTACTAAACTTTCAAAAAATTCCATCCATATCCAATTTTTGTCCATAAACTTAGAAATTGGTCAAATTGCTATTTAAAACCTCCTAATTAATATTTCAAAACAATTTCATACTAGAAACTTCTAGAATGCAAGTTTTGCAAATTATTCGATTTAGTCCCTAATTTCAATTTAAGCACTTTAGGCATAGGATTTCATCACGAAATTTTCACACAATCATGAAATCATATCATAAACATAAAAATAATTATAAAATAATTATTTCTATCTCGAATTTTGTGGTCACGAAACCACTATTCTGATTAGGCCCTAATTCGGGATATTACAACCCATATAGTTGACTTATTCTTTCTCTGTGCTAGGGTTGTAGGATAGGCATTCTGGATTGTTCATCCCTCCTCCATTTGTATCGCACTGCATCACCGGAAGACCAACTGCCTAGTTGAGGGTTTTAAACCATTGTAAAAAATTTGAACATGTAGCCATAGAGGTAACCCATGGTGTTGGCACCTTCTCAATAAATCCTTATACCTCTCCCATGCATCATATAGAGTCTCTAAATCCATTTGCACGAAGGAAGAGATATCATTCTTCAGCTTGGCTGTCTTAGCCGGTAGTGATAGACCCACGTAGTGATAGACCCTCGCGGTAGTGAGTTCAACCACTGTTTAGCCTTATTTCTCAATGAGAATGGAAACAACCGTAGCCAAATGACACCGTAAGAAACGCCATTTATCTTGAAAGTGTCGCAGAATTCCAAAAAGTTAGCCAAATAAGTATTTGGATCTTCATCTTGCAAACCATTGAATTGAACAAATTGTTGGATCATCTGAATGGTGTTCGGCTTCAGCTCGAAGTTATTCACAACAATAGCAGGTTTCATAATACTTGATTCAGCCCAGTTAAATTGGGCTTGGCATAATCGTACATAGTATGAGGAGCAGGATTTGCGGCAACTATAGGAGGTAGCTGATTATTCTAATTTTCAGCCATCTCCTTAGTAATATTAATGACGTCCTCTTGCTCTTCCACTGTACTTTGTCGACTCAGCCTTGCTTCTTTACGGTTTCTGCGAGTTGTGCTTTCAATTTCGCTATCGAATATTAGAGGTGTAACATCCCGAAATAGGGCCTTACCGGAATAGTGGTTTCGGGACCACAAATCTGACATCAAAATATTTATTTTATGATTATTATGGGATCTAGAATATGAGAATATGCACATGTTAAAGTTTCATGAAGAAATTATTTGAGTAAGGTGTCCAATCGAAAAATAAGGACCAAATTGAATAAATTGCAAAACTTGGGTTCTAGAAGCAATTTGTATGAAATTACTTTAGATTATAAATTAGAAGGTCTTGGAGAGAAATTTGCCCAATTTCCAAGTTTTTGGACAAAAATGGGCTTTTATGGATGAAATCTAAAAGAAAAGGCTTAAGGGCATTTTGGTCATTTGGCATTTTAATGAAATAAAATGGGAAAAATAAGCCAAAATCAGCTCATTTTCTTCTTGTTTCTGCCGAAATTCTAGGGTTCTCCATAGCTAGGGTTTCCAAGCTTTTCAAACTCAATGGTAAGTGCTCCCAAACCCTTTTTTTAATGCTCTTTGTATTTTTGAAATCCCGATAGCTTACTCTCTCTATTTCTACCCATATTTCATGTTAGGGTTCATGTTTAGAAATTTAACCATGCATGAGTTACTTTTATTTTGATTATTTATGGAGGGATATGAAAGTTGGATGTGTGTTAAACATCTTTTCCTAGGTGATTTTCATGAAAAATAACCCTTATAAGGACCTTTTTGAAAAAGGTGTAAAATGTGTGGTAGAAATGAGAAATAATGGAAAAATGTGGGCTGTCATAGGAGGGAAAAATATTCGGCTAGGCTTGGATAAGGTAGAAATTACATGTGTTTAATTATACGAGCCTAGGGACTAAATCGTAAAAATGTGAAAGGTTAGGGGTAAAATGGTCATTTCGATCGGGGTGAAATTTAGGCTAAAAAAGGTACAGTGTGAGTTATTAATAATTTATTTTTATTGTTATAGACCTTGAGGAACAAATTTCGGAGGTCGTTCGAGGAAAACGAAAGGTTTCGAAATAACCGAAACATATTCGAATAACTTAAGTAAACTCCTAATATGCCTAAATGCATGATTCAAGAGTGTATGGTAATTGCATTTAATGATGGCATGAAAATACATGAAATGTATTCTTTAATAATGACTTGATTATAAATGTCCCGGTTGAGGTTAAAAAGAAAGTTCGATGGATAAACCATGAATCATATGTGATTTGAGATCCTGTATGTGTTGCAGAAAGGATTTAGCCCGGACGGGTAATCCGTTGATCTCAAAGATAGAAAGGATCTAGTCCAGACGGGTGTTCCTTGAATGATCTAGCCTCCCAAAGAATATATGTGCTTTTAGGATTTAGCCCGGAGGGGTAATCCGATTAGGGTTTGAATTTAGCTTGGACTGGTAATTCAGATCCGAGCTCATTAAGGGTGTTTGTCACTACAAGGGATTTAGCCTGGACTGGCAATCTCGCCGTAAAATGTGAGGTTTGCGGGAGTGCATACTTGAAAGGAATCATTCTTATAAATTGACGGAGAATGGATAATCCATCGGAATTTCCTAGAAACTTAGCGGGATTAATACGATGTATGTGAATGAAATGATGAACGGTGAACTCATCTAAGATAAATTACATGGAACCTTATTATTGTGACTAACTTGTTGATTGATTGCATGTGATAAGAATAGCATTATTATGCTTGTTGATTCTATTGCATAAGATGGCCTTATGCTAATTAATCGGTAAGTTTATTTTCCAGTTATTCAAGCTTACTAAGCATGTAAATGCTTACCCCTCTCTTTTCCCTGTCTTATAGAGCTCGAGGACTCGTAACGATTGGAAGACGGTTGGAGAATCAACACACACTATCAACTAACTCAGCTTTGGTATATAGACACTTATGTTTTGTTCAATGGCATGTATAAAAATTTTCAGTATTTGGTTATATGTGTCATTTGATTCGCCAAGATGAAGACATGTAAAATTTTACATATCTTTTGTATATGGCCATGGGAATTGGCTCATTTTGAAGTAGGCTATGACCTACAAATTTATGCATGTTCATGTTCATATGCAATGGCTTGGTTTTTAATTGGCAATGAGTTATAAAAATGAGCCAATCTTAAATATGTCAAGGAGACATGGAAATCCCTAAATGCAAGATGAGAATTAACTTAGCATGTATGAAACCAATGACATGAGGTTTACATGCAATGAGGTTAATAAGAGTTTTATATAAGTGTATAATTTGGCCTTAACATGCACTAAAGTAACCCATAAGTATGTTTGGTTAAAAGAGGGCGATCAAAGGCTGAGAAAATAGCCTAATAAGGTCCACACAGGTAGGCACACGGGCGTGTGTCTATGCCGTGTGTGACACAAGGCTTGCCCCTATAGGTGTGTCGCCTGGCTGTGTGTCCCCTGTACTTGATATTTTAAGTCAGTATAGCACACGGGTTAGACACACGGGCGTGTGTCCTGGCCGTGTGTCCTTAGATTCATATTGATGTTATAAACAGAGAGCCACACGGGCTGAGGGCACGAGCATGTCCTAAGCCACACGGGCGTGTGTGACCACATGGCCTCACCTACACGAGTGTGTGACTCACCAAGGCAAGAAAATCATTAGGTTGTCTAGAATCGATTGAATGTTTTCGGTTTTGTCCCGAACCATTTCGATGTATGTTTCAGGCCTCGAGGGCTTGTATAAGGGACAAAATGCATGTGTGTGTGTAAAGTTTTAAATTTTAGGCAAAATTTGGTAAACCGGATTAGTATGTCGTGAAGGTTTAAACCTAGTAATGCCTCGATCCCTGTCCCGGTGCCGGATACGGGTGAGGGGTGTTATAAGAGGTCCTGACGGGTTTCTTCTAGTCATAAACTAAAGGAACCTACCAGAAGCAAACAAAAGAAAAATTAGAAAAACAAAAATAAACTAAAAGCAAAAATAAAATGCAATAAAATAAAAATGGCTAAAGTAATAAAAATCCAGTGTTCCTAATATTTTAGTCCCCGGCAGCGGCGCTAAGAACTTGATGATGTGGTTCACTTAACTAACTAAAATCACGACAAAGACAAGCGCACTGATCGAATAATAATATAGCTGGTGAGTTGGGAATATCATATCCACGAGGACTAAAAGTACTAGTACTTACTATCTTTCTATTATCTAGCCAGTAAATTGAAGAAGTTTATTTTAAATCTAAAATTATCTAAATTAATTATTAAGAACTCAACAGAGAATAAAGTAAGAAAATAATCGAATAAACCAATATGAGAGACAATACCCAGGAAAGAATCTATCTAGACTTCACTTGTTATTCTAAATCTGAATTAAATAATTTATTCACTTGCCTTGATCTGTAGAAATCCCTAAATTATATTAATATCTCTTTCGAGAGTAAAAATAACTGAATCTAGGTTGATTAATTGAAATTTCTTTCTAATTAAAACCCTATTGCTGCATTAACTCGATCTATGGATTCTCCTATTAGATTTGACTTTAATTTGGTAGATTTATGTCGTCCTATTTCTAGGATTGCATGCAACTCCACTCAATTATGGCAGATCTACTCTTAAATAGAGACTTTTGCTCCACTGAATTAAGCACATCAATCATGAATTAATATCCTGACAACATTAAAACATGAAAAAAGTACACATAATTGAGATCAAGAAATCAAGTATTTATCATGTAATTTAGAAAATTAAATAACAATATCCGTCATAGGTTTCATCTTTCCTAGGTATCTAGGGAATTTAGTTCATACTTTGGAAGGAAAACATCTCAAAATTAGGAAAACAACAAAACATAAAGAAACCCAAAAACTTCTAGAGAAGTTGACTGGAGATCTTCAGTCTTGAAGGAGATCCAGCTTCTAAGTTGATTTCGACGGCGTTCTTCGTGTAACACCCCTAACCTGTATCTGTCGCCGGAACGGGGTTATGAGGTATTACCTGACAAAACACAACTTGAAATTTACATGCATTTCATTTTATACTTATTATATTATTCCTATCAAATCACTCAAGCCATTCAATTTTAAAACCTTATAGCTAACATAATCTCTTTACAAAATCATTTCATATCATATAACGAACATATATGTAGTCACATAATTCATAAGCAAAATTATCAATTATATCATTTTACCACATAAGCATGTGCCCATATCCAAGCTAATATAATTATTTCATTCCATTATTTCATACATAAATCATATTAAATCAAAACACATATCATTTTGACCATATCATAATTGACACAATATGCATTTTCATTCTATGATTAAGTTGGTTTATGACCTAAATGATTAACTAACCAAGTTTAAAGCATGTCTGAACATTACTGTTTCCCTATCATCAATTTTTCTAACAAATAAACCATGAAATCAAAATCCAATTCAAACATTTACAACCATGACATAAGCACATATATAAATAATTCTCAATTTATCTAAATTTTGCCAAAATTATCATGACATCACTTTCAACTATACATTTATTTTCAATATAAACATATATCAATATACAAGGACATAATATATTTATTCGTTCACTATCCTAAATATGCACATAAATAAATACATCAATAGAACCATTAACCAAATCAAATACAACCATTTTCCAAGTATATACTCCTTTTCATTTTCACTATCATTAACCGAACAATATTATTATATTTTTCATCATATACAATTCATTACACATCAACCAAAGTACTTATTTATGGACATTAATGACCGTTGATAACTTTCACTTAAATCATATATCCAAAACTAACCAAACAAATAAATTTAACTACTTTTATACATTCGATCTTCATTTCTAAACATACAATAAAGCCTTATAGCACATTACTAATCACAACCAATATCCATGATAAAAACGATTACAAATTCTTCACTTATAATATCAATTTGCCGAAATAATTTAACCATATCACCATGTACATATCCAACACCTCACATACATATAATATGCGTATCATTTAACTAACATATGAAATAACCTAACTCAACTAGCATACACGTGCACCAACATGCCTAAAGAACACGGGCGTGGGTCGAATACCAGACACACCCAAATCTAAAAACCATGAAACACACAAGGGCTGGAATAAGGGCACACGAGCGTGCCCCACGGCCGTGTGCCCTAATATTTATATAAACCCCCACTATTCATCATCTTCTTCGCCAATACCCTTACCCTAGCCGCCGTCCTCTCCGCTGCCGCTGCCATTTGAACTCCAACCAACACCCTAAAAATCCCCTTTTCTCCTCCCTTTCCCTCCATATCTTCTCTCATTTCCTCCATTCCCTACACATTCCTTTCTTTCTCTCTCTTTCTCCACCGTTGCACCAGCCCCACCGCGCCATCGCTCCTCCTGCCACCGGATTTCCAATATCGGTTTCCTTTTCTCTCTTACTTTCTTTTGATGCTTACTATCATAATTTTCCCATATGGTTTACGTTTTCTTAATTGCTTATCATATCATCCTCATTCTTAGGATCTATTTCATGCATTTGGTACCCCTTTCCTACCATTATTGGTTACTTTCATCCATGCCGTGTTGAATTTAGTCATGCTATTGCTATGCCATTTGCCATAAAATCTATGTTGTCAATTGCTTTATGTTATGAAGTTCGATTGCTTTTGGTTGAGCCTTGTTAGTGTCATTAGTTTTTGGTTGAACAAATTATTTTAATTCATGGTTAATTACTTTTTGGATTTGTTAGCATATGTTATCTTCTCCGGTTATTAAGACATGAAACCATTCTTCTTGCAGGTATACCATGTCAAATCCACGTGGTAAGAAAACTGCTGTCCTAGCTTCAATAAAACGGAAGGGACCCGGAGCCACATCAGTGAGCGCTTTTGCCGAAGTGCGCCACCCCTTCCTTCAGTTTCCCTTGGGACCCCAAGAGGAACTATTCCAGATACTACGGGCTCGACCCCTAAGTGCGGGCCATTGCATTGATTGGGCCGCACGATCCAACTCATTGACGCGGTTCGAGCTCACCTGACTACTGACCCATTGGGGCTTTTCTTCGAGATCATCGAGCCAATATATCTCGAGCTCACATTAGAACTCTGTTCGACCTTCCACCTTCAAACTGTTATGATAGAGTTTGATGATCCCGGAATGGTCCAGTTTCGTCTCGATGGTTTAGTTTGCCAGTTGAGCGTCCCTGAGTTCGGTGTCGCTTTGAGACTGTATACGGAGGAGTTCGTGGACGACGACGATGACTTCGACAATCTCCATCGTCACATCCACTATTCTCCTTCACGTTGCTGGAAGGCCCTAGTCCCTGCTTTGGCCACTTACGACCCTAGCCGCTCCAAGGCATCAGCTCTCACCCCATCACTGAGATACTTACACGCCATCCTAGCGCACACATTGACAAGACGGTGAGAGAGTACCGGCGTCGACAACACTAACGACGCCTATTTTTTATGGAACATGGTGAATGGGCACGTATTTGACCTTGCTTATTTCATCGCCCTCGCCATTCGCCATCAGACAGAGCGGTAGAGGAAGAGAGTAATTTCCATCGGCCCTTATGTGACTCGCCTGGCGCGGCACTTCGGTCGCCTCAACACGGCGGCGTAATCATCCTCCCTCACCCTCATCGGTCAGATGTCCCCACAGGGCATCTCGAGTATGCTCCATATGAGGATGATCGAGTGATGACGTGGATTTGATCCTCCTCAGTACTGTCTCATCCAGTCAGTCGAGCAGGAGGACCCAGAGGACATTACTGATGATGTCCCCCCACCGCACGAGGATCCACCATCTCAGCCGCCACCTGTGCATCGTCAAGTTCATGCGGCTGCTTCACTCTCTAACATCTCTGAGCGCCTTACTCGATTTGAGCAGCAATGTTTTTAACGCTTTGATCACATTGATGCAACCCTACATCAGATTTGTCAGCACCTTCACATCTCATCGCCACCCCCACCTCGCGAACCATCTAGCGATGAGGATTTTTGAAGACTTTTATTTATGATTTTCATTTTTATTTAGCTTTTTTAAAATACTTTTCATTTCATTTTAATACTATTTTTACTTTATTTTTAGGTTTTATAATTTATATTAAGTAATTTATGTTTTCGGCCATTTCTTTACGAGTAATCATGCTACTTTATATTTCCTAAAGAGTTATTGATTCTATCGCAGTTAAGAAGAGCTCCAAAGCTTACTATTACTTAGGAAATTGCAACTCCACTGGGAAAGGTTCTCTACGACTGCCATGCCCTGCTCGACCATGACCATAGCTACCACCAGTTATAATATTCTTTTGGCGCAGCACTTGTGGACTAACAACCTCTACCACCACCGGAGTATCCTCCTCCAACCACACCCTTGCCTTAGCCGATTACTTTCCATAACTCCAATTCAAGGATTCCATTTAACATTCAGGAAGTTTCACTTCCCTCCCTATCTTATGATCTTATATCTATATTTTTCAGTAAATCTATCTTTGTACATTGAGGGCAATGTACATCTTAAGTGTGAGGGGGTTATTTATATCATTATCAGAAATGTAATACCCCCTACCCATATTCATTGCCAGAATAGGGTACGAGGTATTACCGGAGTTTACGAGTTATTTTTTTTATATTTTTGTTTTTTTCAATATAACCCCTTTTATAAATATCTAACCTTCCCTGAAATTTTAAACCAAAAACAATCCACATCAACCAATCCAATTCAACATATTTTTAAGATAGGTTAACGCATATATATTCACGCATATTTATAAGATAACATCATCGCATACTAAAACCAAGATTTGTTAGCCATACCATTGGCTGACCTTACATTCATTTCACAGAATCATTTACTTTATTAGCTTAAACATGCCATTGATTTCCAAAATAAAGTTTCTTTATATACCGAAATCCTGAGGTTGATAGTATGATGTGTCTCCGACCAAATCCGACCTCCGAGCTCTTAACACTATAAAACTGGGGAAAATGAAACAGGGTAAGCACTTTGTGCTTAGTAAGCAGAAGAATTATACTTACCTAATATTTTCAATACAATACAATAAACATTTATATATCCATTCAATGCATTATTACCCTAACACGCACAAACTCAACATTTAAGTTAGTACAATAATTTCCATGTGCCAATAATATATACCATGATTGATGAGCTCATCAATACCATGATTTCCATTTCCTTGTTATTTTTCCATATTTATCCCACTGAATTTATCGGAATTTCAATGGATTTTCAGAGGTACACTTTTAGTGTACAATTCTGGGTCCGTCAATTCATATTCATGAGCACACATTTCCATTTCAGAGAGCACACTCCTGCGAACCTCAACCTTGCAGCGGGATTACCAGTCCAGTCTAAATCCCCTGCAATATAAACTCATAGAGTATTATCGGGATTACCAGTCCAGGCTAAATCCCCTGCAATGACAATTACTCTAATGAGCTTGGATATGAATTACCAGTCCAGGCTAAATTCGGACCTCTAATTCGGATTACATGCAAGCTAAATCCATTTTCCACATATTCTTCTTGAGGGCTATATCGAGATAGGATCACCCGTCCGGGCTAGATCCTTTTTACCGTCAATTCCTTCTCGTGAGATCCATCGAATTTTCCTTTCATTCAACCGGATTTCTTCCTTTTTATCAAATATATCAATGTTTTATCAATTTTCATACAATGAACATTCAAATCATATTCATATCAATAACATGCATTTCAAGCATTTAAGAATATAATTCAAGTTGCACGAACTTACCTTGATACTTGTTCGTGTACAAAAATCTACTAATCCTGAACTTTTTCCTTTCCTCGATCTAGCTTCATATTTGAATCTTCTGGATCTAAATAAATAAATTTAATTATCAATTTAATACATTTCATGTTCATATGCAACATTCTCTATAATTCCATTATTATTTATAGTTCATTCAAAGCTGTCTACTTGAGTCATAGTCACTAAATTATTTTTATCTTGAGCTACAGAATTCTAAATTAGGATCTGCTAATTTTCCCTAAAACTAAACTCAAATACATTCTTACCATAAAATTTTAAAAATTTTTGGTTTATCCAATAAGTACATTTTATTCTTTAAATTCATCCCTATTTTGCTATCCAATACTTCTGACCTCTCTTCACTAAAAATTAATTATCTCTTCATAAAGGATTTGAGTGATGTTCTTCTTTATTTCTATTAAAAATAGACTAATTCAGGATTATATACATTTAAATTTAAGCCCCTAATTATTTTTATTCAATTTTTTATGATTTTTCAAACTCAGAACAGGGGAACTCTAATTCATTCTAACCTTGTCTCACAAAATTTATTATATCTCAAAATTTACAAATCCATTGCTTACAACATTTATTCTATGAGAAACTAGACTCAATAAGATTTAATTTCATATTTTGTTCATCTTCTAATTCGATTTATAAAATTTATGGTGATTTTTCAAAGTTAGTCTACTGCTGCTGTCCAATATTGTTTTAGTGCAAGCTGTTTATTACCATTTTTCCCCTAAGCTTTTAATAAATAACAATTTCATCCCTACTCAATTAGCCTCTCAATTGAGATGATTTTTCTCAATTAACACTTTATTCTATCACCTTAAACTAGTTTACAACCTTTAGGAATCAGAATTTTAGCAATAGACTTTAATTCCAAACATTTTCACAATTAGGTCCTAAAAATTAATTTCTATTGAACTTACCTAATAAAATCATCTCATAAACAAATTAAAGCTTCAATTTCATTCTATTTCATCATAAACTTACAGCACTCAACCATGGTGACTTTCAATTTCATCCATGAAATCAAAAACTAATGAATTTAATAGTAGGACCTAGTTGTAAAAGTCTTAGAAACACAAAAATTACAAGAAAAAGGCAAGGATTAACTCACTTGGTGTAAAAATTATGGAATACCAGCTTAAAGAGCCCTCCTATGGCATTTTTAGCTGCTGGAATTGAAGAGGAATGAAGAGAAATCTAGATATTTCCTATTTAGTCCTAGCTTTATTTAGTTAATTTTGCAATATTCTAATTTTACCCTTAATTTATCAATTTTCTTGCTGATATCATGCACTTGCCATCCAGCCCAAATAAATTTTGGGTCTAATTTCGTTTTAAATCCTCTCTCATTAGACACTTAAGCTATTTAATCATCCCATCCACTTTTACACCTTTTACAATTTAGTCCTTTTCATTTAATTAACTATCCAAACATTAAAATTTCCTAATGAAATTTTAATACCACATTACTAACATTTCATAAATATTTATAAAATTATTTTTGACTCGGTTTTACGAGATAGAGGTCCCGATACCTCAATTTACCCAATTTCTTCAATAATTTCTTTTTCTAACTAATCACTAAATCGGTGAAATTTTTCTATCAATATTTTCATACGATTTTCCTATCATATCAATTTTCATGCAAAAATATTGAAATAAATTTCTCTTTAAATCGGATTTGTGGTTACGAAACCACTATTCCGATAACCTTGAATTTAGGTCATTACAAGAAAAACCCTTGAATTTTGTCTTATTCTTACGTGACTCACTCATATCACTATTAGAATGAATTTTGATTAATTTATGATTCTTATTGATATATCTTGAATTAAAACATAGGCAATTGATTGTTTAAACTTTAAGTAATTAGAGAATCAAGCATGATAAGTTGATTTTTGAGAATTAAAAGTTTTTAGGTTATTTCCCCAAGTTTAGGTATTATTTTGAAGTTGAAATTCACAGACTTAACATCAAAAAGCCAAAATTTTTGTGAGATCTTGAGCCTTTAGAGAATATATTATTTCTTTCATGCTCACTTTTATTGTTGCTATGAGTGCGTCAATATTGATTTGTTATTTTAGAACTTTCTTTAATTATGCATGTCAAGACTACACCATTGAGTTGATATGTCGAGATGATAAAGGGACTTAGGTTTAACCCACTCACTCCATAAAAATCTACCTTCATAATTAACCCTTAGTGAACCCCCTTGAGCCTAACAAGCCATTCATTGATTTACCCACAATATTAACCCAAAACCCATTATTGTTGAAATCCCCTCAATTACTTTGATCCCTATTTTTGTCGAGATTTGATTTGAATAAATTGCTTAGCTATGTTTTATTTCTGATAGTTAGCAAAGTCCTATGTTACTTGATGTGTTCTTAAAAAAAAAAGAAGTTGCTGTAATTGAGATTTGTCGTCTAGCATATTATGAAATTAAGAATGTAGTTAGTCAATTTTAGTGATTTTTCTAACTAAGTGATTTTTCAATTCAATCTCGATTCTAACCTTCTCTTTCAGCTTGTGACGACACCCCCTAACCAAAGCCACGTTACAACCCTCTAAAGACCTTTTGATTGATGTATCATCTCAATATATAATGGTGGAGATTTGATTTTCACGCAAGCCTTTGGTAATAACTTTTCATATTGACTGTTGAGTGCTAAATTTGTTGTCCTTAAACACCTCGAGTGATTTGAGTGAATCTTTAGTGAGGATGTTAAACTCTGAGATATTTTGAATTACAGGTGATTACTTAGATGAGGAGAGACACCTATGTTTTCGTGATAAAATGCTCAACTTGGAATGTTTGAAACTTTGATGTTGTTCTAGTTGAATTCTCAATGTATGATTACTTATGGATTATTTTGAGATATTATTGATAGGAATTATAAATTGAGAAAAATGAATTCTCAATTGTGAATTGAGGATTTTGCTTGAGAACAAGCAAACGCTTAAGTGTGAGGGTATTTGATAAGTCCTAATTTATACATATTTTTTATCCTATGCTTAGCACATTTTTGGATGAATTATCATTAGAATTGTGGAATTTGATGCTCCTAATCCTTTAATTTCATGTTTTATACTTAGGCGAGCATAGGAGAGTAAAAAGAGCGAGAAATGGCCAAAAACGGCAAAAATGGGTCAACATGGGAAATTAACACAACCTAGACTTCCTCACACGGGTAGACCACACACCTGTGCCTCTTTAACAGACTCTAACACGGCCTAGACTTCCTCACACGGGTAGACCACATGGCCGTGCCTATTTAACAGACTTACACATGACCTAAGCTGCCTCGCACGGGCGTGGCCCACGGCCGTGTCCCTGTCAGGCCTAATACTAGTTCTATTCGAAAAAGGGCACTTTGGAGGGTTCTAAGGCATTCTAAAGCCTATATTAACACCCTAGAGGAGGATTAAAGGAGACACAGGGAGTAGAAGGTAAGGAATAACTCGAAGAAAGCCGATTGATCAATCTCAGGAGCCAGATTCTCCTTCAAGACTGAGGATCTCCCTTAGATTTCCTTAAGGGGTTTTTGGGTTTTCTTTATGTTTTGTTATTATTATTCTTCTGAGATGTTCACTTTTATAAATATGAACTAAATCCCCTAAATACCTAAGGGGAATGAAACCTAAGATGGATCTTGTTATTATTTTCTGAATTATATGATAAATACTTGATTTGTTCTTAATTATGTGTTCTTAATTCTTGCTTTAATATTCCAGGATATTGATTCAAGTATTGATGTGCTTATTCAGAGGAGAAAAAGTCACTGCCTAAAAGAAGATCGAGCATAATTAAGTGGAGTTGCATGCAATCCTAGACATAGGACGACATAAATCTGCCGGATTAGGGTCAAACCTAATAAGGGAATCCATAGATCGAGTTAATGCAACACTAAAGGTTTTAATTAGAAAGAAATTTCAATTAATCAACCTAGGGTTAGATGTTGTTAGTCTCGAGAGAGGTAATAATATAAATTAGGGATTTCTACGGATCAAGTCAAGTGAATAAATCGTCTAATTCAGAGTTAAATAACAAGTGAAGTCTAGGTGGATTTTTCCTTGGGTATTGTAACATCCCAAAATAGGGCCTAAACGGAATAGTGGTTGCGAAACCACGAATCCGAGGTCAAAAAAATAAAAAAATAAAAAAAAATAATATTCCAATTAATTTTTAAGGTTTATTCATTGATTGAATAATTGTGTGAAAATTTCGTGATGAAATTTTATGTATAAGTGCTTAATTTGATAATTAGGACTAAATTGTAAAATTAGCAAAATGTGTGGTCTAGATCATAAAGGGGATTTAATTGAAATGGGTTCTTAAAGTGAAGGCCCTTATTTAGTAATTAGACCATTATATTTAAGTTTGGACAAAAATGGGCAAGAATAGGACAAATTTGAAAGAAAAGCCTTTAAGGGCATTTTGGACATTTAGTAATTAAAAGAATTAAAAAGAGAAAATAAAGCCAAAATTGGTCCATCTTCTTCATGGAGGCCGAATATAGCATGGGGGAAGCCATGGTTAGGGTTTCCAAGCTTTCCAAGCTCCATAGTAAGTGATTCCAAGCCCCGTTTTTAATGTTCTTTACGTTTTTGGAGTCCCAGTAACTTGATTAAGCTTATTCTAGCAATAATTCATGCTAGGGTTCATATTTTGAAAAATACCCATAGGTGAAATGTGTTTATTTTGATGTTTTATGGTAGAATATGAAGCTTGAAATTGTGTTAAACAACTTTTGCTAAGCGATTTTTACGTGAAAACGAGAAGATGACATAATCAGTAAAAATACCTAATGTTCATAAGTACATGTTAGAGTGAGAATTTGATGTTTCCATAGAAGAGAAAAATTATGTCATAAAACATAAGAAAATGGATAAATTTTAATTTTCGAGCCTAGGGGCAAAATCGTAATTCTGTAAAGGTTTAGGGGCAAAATTGTAATTTTTCCAAAGTTTGAGTTAAGGAATGTTTTGAATAGTACATTAATTAAATAAGTGAAATATGATGTTTTAGATCTCGAAAAGTGAGATTTGGACCTAGAACGGGAGAAAAATCGAAAATCAAGAAAGTTGGTAAAATGGTTATTTTGGTATCGAGGTAAGTTCATATGTTTAATAAGCATTTAATTATGCATATTTGAATGATAAATTGATATTTTGGCCGTAAATACTTTAGTATTGAGTTTCAAATATAATGATTAATGTTCGATAATAATTCGATATTGGAAAGAGAACTTGTATAATTTATATGTAAGACCATATTTTGTATTATGGCTTTGTATGATAACAAGAAAGTATTGACTAGCATAGTTTGATGAGAATAAGTTAAGTTGATGATATGATGAGATTGAGAATGTAAGTATGTAAGTTGAGTAGCATTTTATTATTATGCAATTATTGTTATTAGTATTGATATTATTGAGTTATGTGACTAACCTTGAGAATTTGAGCGAGTATCTTTCAGCTATGACTTGACAAGGCATTGATATCTCAAAGTCCATGGTTGTACCATGGCGATTAAGGAAGAATTGACAAAAAAGTCCATGTTCATAACATGGCATTTAAGGAGGAATTGACGGTTAAAAAACATGTCTAGACATGGCATTGGTAAGGCAAGGATCCCGTGTAAGACCATGTCAAGACATGGCATCAGCTTTGATTAAGGACTCCATGTAAGACCACACCAAGATGTGGCATTGGCACTAAGATAAGGATATCATGTAAGACCATGCCAAGGCATGGAATTGATAAGTTCTATAAGGCAAGGAAATCATATAAGACCATGCCAAGGCATGGCATTGATAAGTTCTATAAGGCAAGGAAATCATGTAAGACCATGTCAGGACATGACATTAATGAGTTACTATAAGGCAAAGGTCCCATGTAAGACCATGCCAAGGCATGGAATTGGTGAGTTCATAAGGCAAGGATACCACGTAAGACCATGTCAAGACATGGCAATGGTAAGTTCAAAAAGGAAAAGGTTCCCGAGTAATCCAAAGAGTAAGTCAAAGAAACGACAATGTGAGAACATGAAGAAAGAGTACAGGTATGCATTTAAGGCTTATTTAATATTGAGATTGTAAGTAATTGAGATTATCAAGTATTAAGTAAGTGATGAGTTTTCAGTTATGCTTGTGACACTTTATGACATGATTGACAATATGCCTATATTATGAAAGAGTACCCATGTGTTAAGTGAGATATTGCAAGTATGTAAGCAAGCTATTAAGTAAGGTGCCTTTTATATTCTGAGCCTTTGGTAAGGTTACCGATGAGTAAGATGGGAAAGTAAGAACTAAACATTATTTAAGCAAATTATGACAGCATAGTAGTAAGCTAAATTGATTGCTAATGCTTATTATTTTACATGCGAACTTACTAAGCTTTATAAGCTTACTTCTTTCTCTTTCCCATGTTTCAGAGCACTTAAAAGCAAGCTCGGGTTGAAGGTCGTCGGAGATCACTTCACACTATCGACTATCAAGTTACCAAATGGGTATCTTCGTTTACAAACGTTCTAGTTTATGGCATGTATAGGGACTAAGCCATTTTGTGTGTATGTCCTTATGATATGGCTAAAAAATGGTATGTAAATATTTGATAATGATTAGCTATTTAAATGGATAATGAAGAACATGTTTCGGTGTTATGTATGCCTAAATGGTATTTAATACAAAGAAATCATGAAAAAGTGAAATTAGCATTAAAACAGTATTGAATAGCAGCAGTGACATGATCTTGAAAAATCACCAAGAATAGTAGAAATGGAATTAGATGATGAATGAGATATAGAATTAAAGCTTATTGAGTATATTTTCATATGAAAGAAATAGAGTAAGCAAAAGAAGTGTATATTAAGAGATATTTGAATTTTAGTGATACAGGGTCAGAGCGATTTCTGAATCCCTTATTCTAAATTTATAAATTCACTAAAAATTGTACAAAAAGAATAAGGAGTTTTAGTTTATATTTATAGATTACTTAGTGAATCTACTTTCAATAAAAACAAATGGCATGGTTATTTGAATTTTGGGGAGAAAATTGATTCGTAGTGAGGAGAGGTTAGAGTAGTCAAACAGTGCAACAGGGGAAACTTTAACTAATAAACTGTACTAATTGGCTAGACCAAAAATTCTAGAAAAAAAATAGTAAGAAGATATATGAGTCTAGTTTCAAGAAAAATTTACAAATTTTAATTTTGAGTTTTTTGGCTCGAGTTATGATTTATTTAGTGACTATGATGCAGGTGGGAAGTTTTATAAGGAATAATGAAATCAATTGTTTTGATTTGTCTAAGTATTCGAAATTTTTTTAATGTTCCCGGTTTAGTCCCGAACCGTTTCAATTGCATGTTTTAGGGTCTCGAGGGCCCTTTTTGGGGACATATTGAATGAATGTGAATAAATTAATTTTAAAAGCAAATTTTATGCCCCGAATTAGTAAGTTAAGTCAGGTAACGCCTTGTGCTCGACTCCGACGACGGTCTCGGGTAAGGGGTGTTACAGGTATTGTCCAAATCAATCAGTTTTCCCAAAAGTATTTCCCCAATTTACTTCCTATGCATTCTTAGTTTAGTTAATTAGTCTAAACAAAGCAAATCCCCTAATTTTTAGGCTAGATAATAAAAAGAAGGTTAATACTTGTACTTTTAGTTCCTGTGGGTTCGACATTTCAGTCTTGCTATAAGCTATACTACTGTTCGATAGGTGCGCTTGCCTTTATCGTGATAATAGTTAGTTTTCAAGTACGATCAATTATAAATTTAAAACTTATCACACACACCAGGCATAACTCAAAATATTCATCAAAATTAGAAATTCAAGCATAGGCTTTGTACATTACACTGCAATGATCTCAAAAACGTAATAATTATAAAAAACCGAGCTAGTTATATACCTTAATAAAGCAAAACCTTGGCTGAAACTTTGAAAACCTTATTTATTTCTCTTTTCTTTAACATTCGGTCATGCAAATAAAAGATGAATGCATGGCTTTTTAATTTTATGTTTTATTTATCATATATTATTACTTTAATTACTAATATATCCTTAATGAAATAATTATACAAACATTATATTCATGTCCTTAATCGTCCATCATTTATAATTATGCCTAATTGCAACATAAATACTTCATATTATAAAGACAACAACAATTAGGCACTTTCATATTTAACCATCAAATTTTTATTTTACGTGATTAAGCCCTTTTATTAAATCGGCACTAAAATGACAAAATTAAAACACAAAGATTTCACGGATATAAATTCACACATAATATACACAGAAAATAATTTTAAAATTTTTTTGACCCGAATTCGTGGTCCCAAAACCACTGTTTTGAATAGGGTCTAAATCGAGCTGTTACACTTCGAGTAATTTCTTCGTTCTTCTCTGGGTGCCTACTTTAGTCCTCTTCTAATATGTATTTATAAACTTTAGAATGCTCAGAAACCCTAAAAATTGGGTTTTTTCGTGTAAAAGAGAAGAAGGGTTTGAAATCGACACGGGCTGGCACATGGGCGTGTGGCCAGCCCATGTGGCTCACATGGGCGTGTGGCTAGCCCATATGGCTCACATGGGCGTGTAGATCCTGGAAATAGCTATTTTTGCTCGATTTTGGCTCGTTTTTCACTCATTTTGCTCCCCTATGCTCACCTAATTATAGAAACATGAATTTAAAGTATTAGGAGCATCAAATTCACTAATTCACATAATAAATCATCCAAAAACACATCAAGAATTGGTTAAAAACATGTTACTCTTATGGCTTATCAGTGACTTTATTAAGCTGTCTGTAATCGATGCATAATCTCAATGATCCATCTTTCTTCTTTATAAACAATACCAGCATACCCCATGGTGAAAAGCTGGGTCGGACAAATCCTCTATCAATCAACTCTTGCAACTGTACCTTCAGCTCTTTCAATTTAGTAAGAGCATTCTATATGGTGCTATAGATATCGACGTCTTCCCTGGCACAAAATCTATGGAAAATTCCACCTCTCTAGCTGAAGGTAAACCAGGTAGTTCTTCTGGAAATATCTTAGAAAAGTCACAAACAACTGACACTGACTGGGTTTTCAACTCTGATACTTTGGTGTCTAGTAAAATAGCAAGATAAGCCTCATACCCCTTTTTAATATATCTCTGTACTGATATTGCTAAAATCACGTTAGACAACCCATCCAGTTTCTTAGATTTAACCCGGAGTAACTCACCATTCTAACACTTCAATACAATGTATTTATGCTTACAATTTACCACTGCATCATGTTGGATTAACCAATCCATTCCTAATATTACACCAAATTCATCAAATGGTAACAATATCAAATTAGCCAGAAAACAGTAACCCTCCATCATTAATGGGTAATTTTTACAAATTTTATCTACCATAACATGCTGACCTAAGAGGTTTGAAACTTTAATCACAAATTCGATGAATTCAAAGATTATATTTTTAACAGACACAAATTTTGTGCATATATATGAATGCGTGGAACCAGGATCAATCAAAGCAATAATATCAGTATCAAGTAGAGAGAATGTATCAGTGATAACATCGAGTGCCGAGGCATCTTCTCTTGCACGTATTGCATATGTTCTTGCTGGAGCTCAAACCTCGAATTTAGCTATTGAATCCTTTGCAGCATTACGACTACCACCGACATTTCCAGAATACCATGGTGATCTACCTCTCGAGATAAGATTACTCGACTTCGGGGTCTGTTTAATGTCTTTCTCAACCCTTTCCAGGAAATCTTTAAGAAAATGGTCGAGAGTACTACACTTAAAGCAAGCCCTACTTCTCATCTAGCACTCTCTGAAATGCAATTTATTATAGACATTGTATCATGGTTTGGGGTTTTCAACACTCCCAACACTGGTTGTTAAGGGAGATGAAGACCTCGGGTTAGTGCGTTTAGAACTTCGTTCCTTTCCCGAATACTCCCTTGATGTAGCAAAATGATCATGATAATTCTTTGATTTCTTTGAAGTAGATGATTACGTCTTGTTCATAAATCTTTTGCTCGTAACCCGAGCTTCCCTTTTTGCTTGCCTCTTTTTTTTACTTAATTCCTCGGCCTTTGTGTGCTCGTTCAGCCAACACCACGAATTCTCTTAATTCCAGAATTCTAATTAACAGCTTGATATATTGGTTTAGCCCTTCTTCAAATCGTTTGCACATTTTAGCCTCAGTCTGAACCCATTCACTAGCATACTTGCTCAATCTAAAAAATTCTCGTTCATACTCGGACACTGTCACATTTCCCTGTTTGAGCTCTACAAATTCCTTCTTTTTCTAGTCCAGGAATCTCTGACTAATATACTTCTTTTTAAACTCTATTTGGAAAAATTCCCATGTAATATTTTCCCCTGGTACCACAGAAGATATGGTTTTCCACCAATGGTAGGCTATGTCTTTCAGCAAAGATACCGCACATTTCAAACATTCGGCTGGTGTACATGATAACTCATCTAGAACCCGAATAGTATTTTCTAGCCAGAATTTGACCCTCTCTAGATCATCATCGACCATAGCCCTAAATTCTTCAGCCTCATGTTTTCTGATTTTATCTACTAGAGCCTTACCAATTCTAACAGGTCTAGCATCTTGTGGCGTTTCATCATGCTGTGAAACAGGTGGGGGAGGTTGTTGAATAGCAGGGTTTGTTCTCATATATTCACTAAACTATTCATCCATCAATTCAAAGAAGGTTGTTTTTGATGCCTCACTTCGGCCATCAGATACGGGCCTTCTACTACCACTAGATGTAGCTCGTTGCACGAAAGCTTGAGCAGCGCTCTCAGCTTCCTCAGTATCTGCTCTATCTTGGTTGGAAGACATTTCTATACGAAAAAAATTTAAAAGTGGTCAGGAGATATCACACTATCATAATTTATATAATGGCATGTATAGCTAGACTAGTACTTGCTATGTTGTCCAAGAATTGGCTAAACCGTGGCTCTGATACCACTAAATGTAATGCCACTAACCTGTATCCGTTGTTAAAACATGGTTTTAGAGTATTACCGGAACATTCAAAACATTTTACAATTTATTTACATAAATTACTATTTATTTATTGAGATCATTCAAAACATCCCTTAATTGGACCCTCGAGGTCCAATACGAGCATTAGAATCAAGTCGGGACTTAATTGGAAACTCATAAAAATTTTCGCGACATTTCAAAAATTTTCCAAGGTTGTAGGGCTCACACGCCCGTGTGGTCTAAGGACATGCCCGTGTGGTCAGGCCGTGTTCTACACATGCCTGTGTCCCGAACCCGTGTAATTCTTTGACTTATAAGACATGAAGAAATTGAAGTCACACGGCCAAGTCACACGCCCGTGTGCTAGGCCGTGTAGCGAATTTTATTTTTGAAATTTAGGTGTAGTTTTCACACGGTCGTGTAACACGACCGTGTTCAAGGCCGTGTCAACCACACGGCTGAGACACACACCCGCGTCTCTGTCTGTGTGCACAGTTCTGAGCATTCTGTTTCTCATTTTTAAAATGTAGGGGACACACGACCGGACCACATGCCTATGGGACAAGTCGTGTGTCAGAAACGGCCAAGACACACGCCCGTGTGTCTACCCATGTGGATAAAATAAAACCATTTCCTAGCCTTATTTGTCACCCAAAACTTACCATTTTCCTGCACCAAAACTCTCAAGCATATATCCACCAATCCAACATCATATTCACATAAAATTTGCCATCAATCATGCGATATTATCTCATGCATCAAACGATATAAACTTACACTTATCATAAACTTATATGCTAACTTAATTCCAACAAACTAACACATAATAAGTACTTATGTGATTACCAAAATATTACTTCAAAAATAGCCAAACTTAGACCATCACTAGCCGCTCCAATGACTAGATTACAAAACAACAATTACAAGCCATCATTGGCCAAATAAGCTTATACATGCCATTATACCAAAATGAGATTTCTATTTGTACCAAAATAAAATAGTGGATAGTGTGATGATTGCTCCAACTGACTCCCAACCTTCGCGAGCAGTGAGCATTGAAAAAAAGGGAAAATTAAACGGAGTAACCATTTTATGCTTAGTAATTTCGTATAACAGAAAATAAACTTACTAACCATATTTATCAATACAAGCATACATAGTCATACTTTCCATAAATTTTGGGTGAGTTTACCTAAACACAAACACTTAATCAAACAAGTTAATCGCATAACCACATATAAATATCAAGTAAACATAGATGAGATCATCTCATTACAATCTTCCATTAATTTCACCTTTCCATACTTCAAAAGTCTTTTCCGTCGAACTATTGAAATTTCAATGGATGTTCAGGTAATATACACATGTGCAAAAGTACCCATTAGCGTACATAATAAGAAGGCACACTCTTGAGCCTTACATTTTACAGCAAGATTACTAGTCCAGGCTAAATCCTATCTTTAGCATATGTTCTAGAGAGCCTAATTTGGATTACCCGTCCGGGCAAAATCCAATTTATAACCTAAGCTCAAGTGGGCTTACATTAGAATTACCTGTTTGGGCTAAATTCTTTCGACAACTTATGCAATATTATTCTTAATCCATCGAAATTCAACATTCAATCGAAACATGATAATTTGTCCATTTTTCACAACTTAGGACTATTTCATTATGCATATATCATCTCACACATATCAACACAATCATACAATTCAATTCAAGCATATTAACACACATATTTAAGTTATAAGAATTTACCTTGAAAATGGTTCGTATTTGGATGTCAACTAATTCGAAACTTTTTACTTTCCTCGATCTAGTTCCGTAGTTGGTCTTTTTGGATCTATATAGATAAATTTAACTATTAATCTATCACATTTCATTTACATTGGCATTCTATTACATCCTAGGCAAAATTACCATTTTGCCCATATCATTTTCAAAAATTTTGATTTCGTCCCTAGCCCCGAAAAATGAAATTCATGAATTTAACCCTCTTTCCAAGCCTAACCAAAATTTATATATACATTTACAGCACATACATTTCACAAATTTCAGAATTTTCGATGGGTTTTTATCACCTTTTCATTTTAGTCCGTAAATCAAGTTTTCATAAAAAATTACTTTGTAAAAGTTGTTTATATATGAATAACTCTTCATTTTCTACCATAAATTTTTAAATTTCAGAATATTCATCCATGACCCAAATTTCATACCTTGATAACTTTTCAAATAAATCCCCTAAATAGAAAGATTAGACTATCCCGATTCTAAAAATATATAAATTACTAAAAACGGGACTTAATTTCATACCTTTTTAAGCTTGAAAAGTTTTCTTCCTCTTTCCTAGGGTTTCCATAGAAAAATTGGGGAAGATGATATGAAAATAGATGATTTTTTTCTTTTTAATTAATTATCATCTATTAATTTTATTGATTTCCAATTTATTCCCTACCCTTTTCTAATTTTTCCATGGATGAGTTAGTAAAATATCTACTAACTACTCTTCAATGGTCTAATTACCATATAAGGACCTTAAGTTTTGAATTCCATAGCTATTTGATACCTATATCTACTAGAACCCAACTTTTGCATTTTATGCAATTTAGTACTTTCCCTAATTAAACACACAATCGGTAAAATTTTCATATCAAAAATTTCATATGACCTTCCTGTCATGATGCCAACCATAAAATAAAATAAAATAAAATAAAATTTTTATTTTTGGCTCGAATTTGTGGTCCTAAAACCACAGTTTCGATCTCACCGAAAATGGGTTGTTACATAATGAACTCGAATCGTGTAGAGTATAAACTGCAATTTTCGTCACTCATCTATGACTCTCACCTTTCCCTTCTCTCGAGACAGCTCGACATCATTTTTAGCTTCATTCGATAATTCCATAATAAGAGAAATATCATTTGACATCCAAATCATATTAAAATACATAGCCAACATATTTTGCATTTTATTCAATTTTGCCCCTATATCCAAGATACTCATATTTTTCAATATCTAACATCGAATCAAAATCCAATTTCATAACCATTCATTAGGGACCTTAGACAATTTTATGATAATTTTAAATTATTCAATTTAGTCCTTAATGTCACAAAGTTATCAAACAAGTGTAACTTAGTTTTAATTTAGTCATTATCACAATCTAAGCTTTTTAACTATCAATTTCTTCAATTTAAACTCAAAACCATCCATTTCACTATAATGGAAACTTGCTAAATATAAACTAGTTGAACAAATTAACACATGGGCTAGCTAAATCAAGCTCCCATGATTCAAATTCCATAAAAATAAAGGAGAAATAGCTTAATTACCTTATATGCTTAAATGGTCAAGTGTTGTTTGAAACTAAGGTTTTCCAATTTTTTTCTTCAATGGTGGATAGAAGAATGAAGAAGATGAGAATGTTTCCATGCTTCATTCCACTAGCTAACATATATACCTTAATCAAATTTTAATTAATCATTTTTGTTAAATTAATTAACATTTTCTATTCATTAATCTTAGTCATTTAATGGATACCATCATCATCATCATCATATCCCACTAAGAACATGAAAAAAAATTGGTTAAATAATCATTTTGGCCCCTTGGATAATTGCTAACTAGGTCCTCAAACATTTTCAAAATTAAAACTCAATAGCGATTAAAATTTTGCAATTTAGTCCCTAAATTTTAATTAACAATTTTCTTGGTTAAATTACTTAACTCCTCTTCAAGATATTTTCATATTAACTTCATTAATCTTTATATTTCATCTTTACAAACTTGGTTTATAGAAATGAGGTTCCGAAATTTTCGACATCTTCAAAAATTGTTTACTAAATGGTCACTAAGGTTTTTAAGTTTTCCTTTTAGGTCATTAGTCGTTAAATGATTAACGATGACGAACAAATTTTAAAATTAGCATAATAAAAAATTTAGCGTTCGACATATACCCATTGTGTTAATTTGGTTGTAATTCTAAAATATTACTTTATTTTTAAATTATAATCCAAAAATTATAAAAGTATCCATGTAAGTTAGCCTCTCGTTGTACCACCCTCGTCATACCAACCAACGATGAATATAGAATTTGGTGAAGCTCAGCTTTTCCAAGAGCCTGTCTTAACTTTGTCAAACGCCATGTCAAATAAGGTGGGCCTATGAAATATTCAAAACATATATAAAGACGAGAACCTACTAGCACTCATCAATCCACCACCTTCTTAGGTATGTTGTTCCTCCTAGCCACTTTACATCAACTCCAACAATGTTCCTAATTGACAACCCATTACTCTACCATCTGTATCTATGGAATAGAATGCTTCATGATTGGGACCCATGACAGATCAATCTCTCTATAAATACCTCCTTCCAACAACAAAAAAAGAAAAAGACATAGAGAATAACCTAGCCATTTGTAATACAACACCTTACAACAACTTTCTCCTAGCGTCCTTATAAATCACAAGCCCCTATCCTTTAGTGGCTCTTCACACCATACATTGTGTGAGACACCACCATAGGCTACTCCAACACTTTATCTAACTTAACTGTTATAACAATCGGTCTAGTTTGTAGGAAACAAACAAAAGGCTATGCCTCATCATTAGAAACAAAAAGACCAATATTCTGTCTATTATCATCATTAAGGTGAACCCAAAATATGTTGGAAAAATTCAGTTTAGAAATTTATTTTTGTTTTTGATATGTTGTATTTCAATATGAAAATTGAAGCTCTTTTCACACTCAAAGAGCTTATTTTGAAGTAATGTTCGAGTCTTTTTATTGCTTTTTCATATTTAAGCTAGAATTTATGCTAAATGCACTTTTTAATTAATTTTATGTTATTTTGAATAAAAACATCAATTATTCATTTATTTGAGCTAAACATGTGGCTAAGGCATTTGTAGGGGCTCAAATGGAGAAGACAATGGCCATGGAAGAAGCTTGTTTTGGCCAGCCCTAAATTGTCAATAGGTATGTGATTTTTGTCTTGTTTTTAATGATTTCTACATTTTTGAGATCGTTGCAACTAGGTCTAGCTAGCCCAGGGATTATTTTGCAAAACTGTTAAAGATTTTGAATGATGCCATTGATGAATACATGTGTGTTTTGATGTTTGATGATAGATTATGAATGTTGGTTGTGAATTATACAATTTTTATAAAGTGATTTTTAGTGAAAATGCAAATTAGGGATTAAAATGTGAATTGTAAAAACTTTGTGGTTAAAATGTTAAATAAATGAAAAATATGGGTTTCTAGGGACCTAATTAAAACTTGGCTAGCATGGGTTGTGATTGAATTGCTTGAAATTGTGTTTTGATGAAGTAAGGACTAAATTGTAAAAGTGGTGAAACAATAGGGGCAAATATGTAAAAGTACTTTAAAGTGTGTTTTGGACTAAATTGAATAGAGGGATTATTAAATAAGCTAAATTTGATATCATATAGATCAAGAAAAGTGAAACTTGGAGTTAGATCAGGGGAAAAACAAAGTTATAGACTAATCGATTTAATTTGTCGTTTTTACATTCGAGGTAAGTTCGTATGTAATAAGCATTGTTATAATTATGCTTTAAATACTTTGATATTGCATAAATTGTGTATTTGAGGTTACAGTCATGTTTAAGGATGATTCGGCTAATTATGAGCACTAAGTGTGCAGAATCGAGATAACTTCGGTTATATATTGCACTCAATGTACGTGATTGGGATAGATTCGGCTATATATATATACATTGGCACTTAGTGTGCAAAAGTAATACAACTACGGCTATTTATTTGGCACTAAGTGTACGAGTTTCCTGAATATCCAATAATGTTTCGAATGGTTCAACGAGTACGTCATAAATGTGGATAATTATGAGTTGAAACGGATTGGTACAGGTATGTACGTGAACTGTTCAAGTATTGAAATAAGGAGATTATGAAAGTGATAACTAATCTTGTGAAACAAATTGTGATAGGATAATGATTTCATATGTGATTTGTATATTATGTTTTATTTATTCAAGTTGTGTACATTTGATAAGTTGATTTTAAATGCTATACGAACTTACTAAGCTATAAAGCTTACTTTGTGTATTTCTCTATGTTTTATAGTGATTCCAAAGCTAGCTCGGATTCAGGGACTATCAGAGATTGCTTCACACTATCCAACTATCACATGGTACCTTTGAAATTAAGTTTTGGGTCATATGGCATGTATAGGGACTTTGGTATTATGACATATGTTTTGTTTGTGAATTGAGCCATTTGAATTGGTTTGTAAATGTTTATGTTTTGGGATTTTATATATAGACATGTGAGTTGGCTTATATTGGTGATTTTGATGATGTAAATAAATGTGCAAATGGCTTATGTTTTGAGTTTGGTAATTGAACTATGTTGTGTGATTGAGGTTGGATTCATGGTGCTTATTGATAATAGGTAAATTGAATGTTAAATGGTTGATAATTGGGAAGCTATGTGCTTGTGATTTGGTGCAAGATGATGCATGTTTGGAAAGGCTAAATTAGTTGATTTAAATATGTGAAGTTAGTATGTTTTGAATGAGTAAAACATGAGATAATAAGTATGTTAGTTTTTGGTATTGAAATGGTATGTTTTAGTTTTGATTATGGTTGAATTGGATGTCCACTTATGCTATGAATGAGTACCAATTGAATTGTGTAGGTATGTGCAAATTTGGGTGGCAAATTGGCTTAGTAAATAGCTTATTTTTGTTCACACGGGCAGAGACACGGGCGTGTGTCTCAGCTGTGTGTGGCACACGATTATGTCACACGGCCGTGTGTCCCCTAATGTTGAAATTGAATTCAAGTCAGTATGCTCCACATGGCCTTACACACAGGCATGTGACTTGGCCGTGTGGCATAAGTCAGTATACCCTACAGGTTTGGCACGACTTAGCACATGGGCGTGTATGGCCATTTTTAGGGCACACGGGCTTGTGTGTTAGCGTGTGACCCAAGTCAGAGAGTTACACGGGGTTGGACATGGGTTGGGACACGGCCATGTGTTCCCATTTCGAATGTCCACACAACCTGTGACACGAGCATGTCTGTTGGCTGTGTGAGACACACAGGCGAGCCACACGGGCGTGTGTCCCATGTTTTATGCAAAAATTTTCTAGGTGTGGAAAAATTTCCTGAGTTATCGGTTTAGTTTTGAACCACCCTGAATGCATGTTTTGGGCCTCGTAGGCTCGTATTAGGGACAAAATGATTGATTACGAATGAAATGTATATCAACTGATAAATTGAATGTGAAATGTATGTTTAAACCTCTCACCCATATTTGATGCCAGAATAGGGTTACGGAGCATTACTGGACTTAACACACAAACTTTCATACAATTTTGAGTTATCAATTTGCGTCCAAATTAAAATTTTTTGCAGATACTCTTAAAGTCCCTAATACAAGCCAACGAGGCCTGAAACATACTTTGGGAGTGGTCCGGGACTAAACCAAGAACTTTAGAAAATTTTACGACACTTAAAATAATTTTCACTAAACAGGGGTCACACGCCCATGTGGATAGGGGACACGCCCGTGTGGGCAGGCCGTGTGGTCACACAAGCCCATGTCCTGAACCCATGTAACTTTCTATTTGTCACCCAAGAACAAATTGAAGACATGCAGCCAAGTCCCACGCTCGTGTGCTAGGCCGCGTGGTCGAATTAAAATTTATGATTTTTCATAAAATAGGTGCAGACTTCACATGCCCAGGACACATGTCCAGGACACACGCCAGTGCCTGAGGCCGTGTCATCAACACGACTGAGACACATGCCCGTGTCTCTACCAATGTGCTCAATTCTAAGCATTCTGTTTTGCAAATTTAGGGTGCAGGGGACACAGGGCCTAACACATGCCCGTGGGGCAAACCATGTGTCATGGCCTAGACACACGCCGATGTGTCTACCCGTGTGGAAAAAAATAAGGCTATTTACTAAGCCATTTTGCCACCCTTTGTTGCACACACCTACACAACTCAACATAGCACCAATCCAAACATTTACATCCAACCAAATTAGCCATAACCAAGACATCAACCCATCATTCACATGCTACCATCTATCATACACAAACATCATATACTCATTAACTCAAATAATGTAAAATACCACATCCATGAAAGGCATCATCATATAAATTGCTTATACCAATAGTAGCCAATTTCAAATGGCCTTATACAGAATGAACTCTTAACCAATATAAGCCAACACATTTGGCCAAATCAATTATGACACGTAACAAAATGACCAAGTCCCCTATACATGCCATAACTCAAAATGTTAAAGTCATTGGTACCAAAACAATTGTTGATAGTGTGAGTGGATCTCCGACAGTCTCTGATCCCCGAGCTAGCTTGGTGACACTATAAGACAAGGGAAAGGAAAGGGGAGTAAGCTTTAAAGCTTAATAAGTTCTTATGCAAATAATAAGCATCATAACCATACATTTAACATACTATTAGCATAATAAGAATTGGCATGAATGTTATAAAATATTATAGTCATACTTACTCAATCACAACCTTACCAAGGTTTCATCACATATCGATCTCATTATATATGAGTTTTACATACATACTTGCACCAACTTGTAACATACCATAGTCTTTCACAACTTTAACGTTCTCATTGAACACTCAGAATATTAATGGATACTTGGAAATCTTGCACAAAAGTGCCATATATGTAGCCAAAACTACCTCACGTCTCATAATACATATGGCTCGTTTTCGAGCTATTTACGGGCCTGCTCACACTAGCTGTCAGTCAAGACGTAGCTGCTCAGTGCTGCTCACACAAGCTGTCAGGTATCCGTAACATATGTTAGACTACCTAGCCACTGGTAGGACGTACGAGACCAACACCTGGATCACATAAACACATGGGTTCCTAGTGACATGTCACTCGTATCCTATTCTATTCTTAAGGCTCAATCGAGAATTCTCACTTGTCAAAACTTTGTCAAATACGTTCAAAGAGTAAATCATAATTCATACAATATTAAAACATTTAAAACATAAATATAACAATGCATTATTTACATACGAACTTACCTCGGTACAAAAATAGTGGAATTTGACCTAATCGTCAAACACTTTATTTTTCCCCGGTCTAGGTTTGAACCTTTTTTTTCTTGATAATCGAGCTTGGAAGTGGCCAAACCCTAGCTATGGTTTCCTCTTTTAATTTTCGACTATGGGAGGAAGATTATGGACAAATTTTTGGAGTTCATTGAATAAAATTGTAAGTTGGTGGGCTTCACTGGGAAACTTTGAAAAATTTTATGGCTGATTGGTAATTAGTTGAGATGTAGTTCTGGTTCAATTAGGTTGGAACCGAATGGTTCCTTAATGGGAGATAGAATTATTAGTACCAGATGGTTGTTTTGGACTATGGGGACACTGCAAATGGGTATATATATATACATGTGTGAGAGGGGTTATTTCTGCAAAAGTAATTCTTTTCAATTTTGTCTATGATTTTCTTCTTATCTGCATCATTTTCTTCGATTTCCTTAAAGAAGAGAAAGTTAAAGAAAGCTCTGCATAGGGTAGTGAAGGCGAGACTTAAGATGGGAAAGTAAAGAATCTAGTAAGCTAGTAAGATCCTAAGTCTATACATTCGTGAATTAGGGGAAGAAAGAAGTAAGGATTCTTGAAAATTTTTTGTATTATAATGGATTCTAGGGTTTTAAGGCTTGAATACCATTGGTTTAACGGCCATATATGGTTGACATGCTTTACTGCCAGGATGAAAGATGGTCTGGCGTTTGGACAAGCTAAGCTGGCTAGGATGAAGATTTAAGGTGAGTTTCTGTACTCCATTTGGGTGAATGTTGTTGATGAGTTAGAATGTTCTATTCATGAGTTTGCTATGAGTTTAATCTGAATACCATGGCTGTGTGTGATTGGTGAATGAGTATGCTTTGCATGCATAAATTTGGGTAAATATCTGGGTGTTTGCAAGTGTGTATTATGGATGCCAATTGTGGTTGTGTGTTGATGTATTCATAAATGACAAATTGTATGTTATGGTAAAAAGTATGATGATTTGAGTGAGATGCATGTGTGTTATATGCAAAGTATGGAGGGAGTTACTTGACAGGGTAGAAAAGATAGGAAAATTTGGCATAATGGAAGAATGGGTGAATTGTTATGGGATTCAAGGGAGTTCGGTGGCATAGTGGAACAAATAACAATTGGTCTTTCGGGGGTGACACTGTGACAATGGTTTCCTATTGATCCTTCGAGGTGACACTATGTAAACGGTATATAGGTCTTTTAGGGCGACACCTAGAAAGGGGTTTATTAATTCTTTAGAATCAAAATTCCATGGTTAACCATGGTATGATCTAGTGGCAAATAGGTATACAATATGACAAGGATGGAGTTTGCCAGGATAGTGAATAGAGAAATCTATTAGGGCATAAAAAGGGAGGATGTTGTATGTCTCACGCAACAAGTTGTTTGACAAAATGAATAGGGTGCATTTGAAAACATGAGTGAGTGTGCTAAATAGAGGATACATCAACATGCAAAGATAGGAGGAATCGATGGAAGCGTTTAAATGCGGAATATGTGAAAGGAAGGGGTACTTCCTTCCAGGTATTTCTAATAAGTATCCACCATCAAGAGTCTGTGCCGTGTGTGAATATAATATGCGAATGTGCAAGTATATACGTTGAATCAAGTAATAAAGTAGTAAGTAAGATCGTCTTTTCAAGGATCAAATAGGATTAATTCAGCTAAGCTATTACTATAAACTATATGAACCAGGCTTCAGCAAAACAAAATAACAATTTGCAGAGTAAGAATCATGTATATCCTATTCAAATCAAATAACTATCTTAAACTGTTGTGGAAAAGATACAGAGACAAAGTTGAGAGTATCTACACTGTTGAATGGGAAGGCTGGGATTACTAAGATTCTTTCTTCGTAACACAATAATGCCATGGAAAAATTTTAACCAATTTACTATTCAGGTTAAATGTGAGGTAGCTTGCTTCTTTCGAGAGTTAGACTTCAAGCTACCCTACCTAAGGCTTTGCATGTCTACAAACCTTAAGAAGGATACCTACCATTGTTTCTGCCTGTCTTTGTACAAAGCGCAGTTCTATATCTAGAGTGCTATGAGTATTGTAACACCCCTTACTCGGACCCGAGGCCGGGATACAATTTCATAAAATCAGACCATAAAATTTCATTCAATTTAAAATGAATCAAACACATGTACATTGTCCTTTATATGGGCTTATGAGGCCCAAAACATACACCGGAGGTGACTCAGTACTAAACTGAGAATTTCTAAAAATTTTACAACACTTAAGAAATTTTCCATGTTTGGAGAGTCACACGCCCATGTGGCTTGGGACACTCTCGTGTTCTCAGCCCATGTAACTCTCTGTTTATGATGTCATCAACAAATAAGGGTCACACGGCCAAGTCATTCGCCCGTGTGCTAGGCTGTGACCTCCACATGGCTGAGGCACACGGTCGTGTCTCTGCCCGTGTGGCCGAGACATTGGCTATTTACCAAGCCATTTGTCACCCTTATTTGCACATACTTAAACACAACTACAATAGTACATTTCATGCCATAAATAAACTACCATCAGACAATAACATATCATCTTCACACCATCATCTATCATGCATTATAACATCATGCCTTACCAAATCAATTCATGCCGAATTCACACTCAAAAGGCATTAACATATGAATAAATTCATATCCATTATATATATCAAGCAAATATAAATCACATCACAAAACATTGCCATATGAACATGCATAATTATATGGGCGTACAATCAATTAGCCAATATAACCAATTTGCATGGCTACAAATTACATCCAACCTTTAGCCTTCACAAGCCAATACATTTAACCAATTAATAATGGCTTATACAAAAAATAACCAAGTCCCTATACATGCCATAAACTTAAAGGGGTTTCCATTCACTTAAACCCAACATGATAGCTTGATAGTGTGATAGCATCTCCGGTGATCTCCTACTTAAGCTAGCTAAATTAACCTATAAGAGATAGGAAAAGAAGGGGAGAAAGCTTTAAAGCTTAGTAAGTCCGTATGAAAATAATAAGCATTTTATTAACATGCTTCTACCAATTCTCACAACATGATCTCAAGGTAATACAATCGTATTTGCACTTTTTTACTTATATTCATGACAAACTGTCCACTCGAGTCATGGTCACTCAATTATTTATAACTTGAGATACATAATTCTAAATTAAGATCTGTTAAAATAATTTTAAAATAGACTCATATATCTTTCTACCACGAAATTTTCAGAATTTATGGATTAGCCAATAAGTACAGTTTATTCTTCAAAGTTACCCCTGTTTTGCTGTTTGACAGCTTTGACCTTTCTTTACTAAAAATTAATTATATCTTAATACGGGATTCAGATGATGTTCCCATCTATTTATATTGAAAATATAATCATTAAGAATTTAGTCATATAAATTCTAACCCATAATTATTTTTGTACAATTTTTAGTGATTTTCCAAAGTCAGAACAGGGGAATCCGAAATCATTCTCATATTGTCTTACGAAAATTCAAATATCTCATACTATTAAATTCTTTTTCTTAAAAAGTTTCTTCTATGTAAGACTAGACTCAATAAGATTTAATTTCATATTTTATTCAGTCTCTAATTCCATTTCCACAATTTTTGGTGGATTTTCAAAATTGGACTGCTGCTACTGTCTAAAATTGTTTTAGTGCAATATATTGATAACTATCATAAGTTCATTTTCAACTAATCATAAACTCACCATTTCATGGATTCCATGTTCAATTACACAACGTAAGTTAGTGTGATATTGCAACAAAATTCATAATCATAATTCATACATCTTAGCTCACCGAGGTCTCGACATTTCAAAATCTCAATAACCATAAGCTTAGCGTACATACCTGTACCCTTTCAACATTTTTCACATATTCATTCTTGTCTTTGACATACCCTTTTAGGACTATCATGAAATCATTCTTTGAACTACCCGTTGAACAGTTGGAATACTATTGGATATGCAGGAAACTTGCACATAAGTGCCACATATACATATGTAGCCAAAGCTACCTCATAACATGTAACGCTCGAAATGAAGCTACCTCATCACATCATGAACTCAGACCAACTCAATGAGTTCAGATGTCACATATATCATGAACTCAGACCAACTCAATGAGTTCAAATCATATAATTTTTTAATGACAAGTCACTTGTATCCTAAACTATTCCTAAGGTTGAAATGGGATTCTTCCTCATATGCACATAACATCTCTATCGCACTTGCTCGTGATGTCGTGGATAACGAACATAATATCATTCATACTTTCATAACCACCATTAGGTATAACATACATAATGAAAATAAAATATTTATCACATAATATCAATACATCAAAATATGTTATATTGTCACATTATTTACACATGTACTTACAATTCATGTAATATCAATCATTAACATTCAAGTATAACATTGCATTATTATTATTGCACGAACTTACCTCGATACCAAATTTGGTGAAAAAAAGACTTAACCGTCAAATACTTGTTTTTCCCCGATCTAAGTCCGAATCTCATTTTTCTTGATGTATAATATCACATTTAGCTTACTAATTAGTCACATTATTCATTGTGACCCAAAAATCATATTATGGAAAATTACATTTTTTCCCCTAAACTTTATCATATTTACATTTTTGCCCCTAGGCTCGTAAAATTAAATTTATTCAATTTCTTTGTACTTAAGCCTAGCCGAATCATTTTCATAACTATAGCATCCCACAATTTCCACTAAATCACACTTTTATGATAAATTCTATAACTTTTACAAATTAGTCCTTTTTAGCGTATTCACCGAAACCACTTAGTAAAAGTCATTTAACACACAACAAACATTCATATTCTTCCCTTAAGCATAAAAATACACACATGTAGCACATGGGTAAATTTTTAAACATCAACCTTAGCTCAAATAAATGGTAGAAATAGCTAGATCTTATTACGAGGATTTCAAAAACGTAAAAATCATTAAAAACGGGGCAAGAACAGGCTTACAATCGAGCTTGGAAGCTTGTAAAACCCTAGCCATGGTTTCTCCATGCAAGTTTCAGCCATAACTTGAAGATGGACAAAAATTGGCTTTTAATTTTGTTTTAATTCATTTTAATTACTAAATAACCAAAATGCCCCTAACTTAAAAATATTCTATTTCACCTATTTCATGTCCGTTTTTGTCCAAAAAATAAACCAATGGTATAATTACCATATAAGGACCTCCAATTTAAAATTTCATAGCAAGTAGACACCTCTAGCTTGTAGAACTCAAGTTTTGCACTTTTTACAATTTAATCCTTTTGACCAAATTGAGTGCCCAGACGTCAAAATTTTCGAACGAAATTTTCACAAAATCATCTTTCGAAATTGTAGACCAGAAAAATATTATAAAAATAAATTTTATTACGTCAAATTTGTGGTCTCAAAACTGCTGTTCTGACTAGACCCTAAATCAGGATGTTACTACTCTCCCCCCTTTAGGGATTTTCGTCCCCGAAAATCTTACCAGAAGAAGTTGCTTTCAACTTTCATGAAACACTTTCACTAACGTCTCTGAATCACGAGTCGGTTTAACTTCGTATATCTCTTTTCAATAACAGTTGAACTTTAGCACACAGTGCTAGAGCATATCGTCAAAAATCTGAGTTACTCTATTAGACTCACCATCAATCTACAGATATGACAATGCCAAGATACAACTGCATACTTATCGTAAAATCATAAGGTGATGTCGGGATTACCAGTCTAGGCTAAATCCCTTGTAGTGACAAACACCCTTAATGAGCTCGGATCTGAATTGCCAGTCCAGGCTAAATTCAGACCCTAATCGGATTACCCGTCCGGGTTAAATCCTTAAAGCGCATATATTCTTCGGGAGGCTAGATCATTCAACAAACACCCGTTTGGGCTAGATCATTTCTATCTTTGAGATCCACGGATTACCCGTTCGGGCTAAATCTTTCTACAACACATGCAGGATCTCAAATCACATATAATTCATGGTTTATCCATCAAACTTCCTTTTCAACCTCAACCAAGACAATCATAATCAAGTCATTATTAAAGAATACATTTCATGTATTTTCATGCCATCATTAAATGCAACTACCATACACTCTTGAACCATGCCTTTAGGCATATTAGGAGTTTACTTAAGTTATTCGAACTTACCTAGTACTAGTCTCGGTATTATGTTTCGGTTATTCTAAAACCTTTCGTTTTCCTCGATCGACCTCCGAAATTTGTTCCTCGGGGTCTATAACAATAAAAATAAATCATTAATAACTCACATTGTGCCTTTTTGAGCCTAAATTTCACCCTCGGTCCAAAAGACCATTTTGCCCCAAATCTTTCACATTTTTACGATTTAGTCCCTAGGCTCGTATAATGAAACACATGCAATTTCTACCTTACCCAAGCCTAGCCGAATATTTTTCCCTCCTATGGCAGCCCACATTTTTCCATTATTTCTCATTTCTACCACACATTTTACACATATTACAAAAAGGTTCTTATAAGGGTTTTTCATGAAAATCACCTTGGAAAAGATGTTTAACACACATCCAACTTTCATATCCCTACATAAATCATCAAAATACAAGTAACTCATCCATGGGTAAATTTCTAAACATGAACTCTAGCATGAAATATGGGTAGAAATAGAGAGAGTAAGCTATCGGGATTTCAAAAATACAAAGAGCATTAAAAATAGGGCTTGGGAGCACTTACTATTGAGCTTGAAAAGCTTGGAAACCCTAGCTATGGAGAACCCCTAGAGTTTTGGCAGCAACAAGATGGAAATGAGCTGATTTTGGCTTATTTTTCCCATTTTATTTCATTAAAATGCCAAATGACCAAAATGCCCTTAAGCCCATTCTTTTAGATTTCATCCATACAAGCCCATTTTTGTCCAAAAACTTAGAAATTGGACAAATTTCTCTCCAAGACCTTATAATTTATAATCTAAAGCAATTTTATACAAATTGCTTCTAAAACCCAAGTTTTGCAATTTATTCAAATTGGTCCCTATTTTCCGATTAGACACCTTACTCAAAGAATTTCTTCATGAAACTTTAACACATGAATGTACTCATATTCTAAACCTCATAATAATCATAAAATAAATATTTTGATGTCAGATTTGTGGTCCCAAAACCACTATACCGACAAGGCCCTATTTCGGGATGTTACATTTCTCCCCCCTTAAGGACTTTCGTCCTCGAAAGTCTTACCAGTAAACAAGTTCAGATATTGGCTTCTTATGGTTTCTTCCGGTTCCCACGTAGCCTCTTCCACACCATGTCGATGCCATAAAACCTTTACTAAAGCCACATTTTTATTTCTCAACTGTTTAACCTCATGAGCCAAAATCTTGACCGGTTCCTCTACATAGGTCATGTCTGGTCTAATCTCAATCTCTACTGGTGAAATCACATGAGAGGGGTCTGATCGATATCACCTTAACATGGATACATGGAACACGTCGTGAATCTTTTCCAATTCGGGTGGAAATGCCAAACGATAGGCTAATGGTCCAACTCTTTTAGTGATCTCGTACGGTCCGAGAAATCGCGGACTCAATTTGCCTTTTCGGCCAAATCTCAACACCTTTTTCCATGGACATACTTTTAAGAATACTCTATCTCCAACTTGGAACTCAATCTTTTTTCTTTTCAGATTAGCATATGACTTTTGCCTATCCGATGCTAATTTTAAACAGTCTCGTATCACTTTAACCTTTTCTTTAGTTTTCTTGATCAGATCAACCCCGTGAACCTGACTTTCCTTAAGTTTTGTCCAGTACAATGGAGTTCAGCACTTTTTTCCATACAAGGCCTCATAAGGCGCCATTTTCAAACTCGTTTGAAAACTGTTGTTATAGGCAAATTCTACCAATAGCAAGTACATTTCCCAGCTACCCTGAAATTTAAGGATGCAACATCGCAACAAATCCTCAAGAATCTAAATCATCCGCTTAGACTGACCATCAATCTGTGGGTAAAATGCCGTACTAATATTCAACTTTGTACCCAAGGCATTTTGTAACTTCTTCTAGAATCTCGAAGTGAACCTCGGGTCTCTGTCTGAAATAATCGACTGCGGTACCCCATGTAATCTTACAATCTCAGATATGTACAAGTCGACCAATCTATCAAGAGTGTAGTCTGTTCTTACCGGAACGAAATGGGCCGACTTTGTCAACTTATCCACCACAACCCATATAGCATCTTTCTTTTTCGGAGCCAATGGCAATCCTATCACAAAATCCATAGTAACTTTGTCCTACTTCCATTCGAGGACCATTACAGGTTGTAACAAACCAGAAGGTACTTGATGTTCAGCTTTAACTTGCTGACATATTAGGCATTTCGATACAAATTCGAAAATGTCTCTTTTCATGCCGTTCCACTAGTGCATTTTCTTCAAATCATTGTACATCTTGGTACTCCCCGGATGAATAGACAAACGGCTATTATGTGCTTCTTGCAAGATTTTTCGAATAAGTTCATCATCTTTGGGTACACAAACCCTATCCCTGAACATCAAACATCCATCAAGACTAATCTAAAAATCTGATTCATTGCCCAACTTGCATTGAGCTCTTTTGGTCTGCAGGTCATTATCATTAATCTGATTATTATAGATTTCCTGAAGAAATATCGGCCTAGCCTCTAGCTCTGCCACGATTGAACCATCATCAAGCAATGCTAATAGAGCGTCCATGGCTCTCAGAGCAAACAAGGATTTTCTACTCAACGCGTCGGCGACCATATTCGCCTTTCCCAAGTGATAGTCAATGATCAGCTCATAATCTTTTATTAATTCCAACCACCTCCATTGTCTCAGGTTCAATTCTTTTTGAGTCATCAAATACTCAAACTCTTGTGATTAGTAAATACACGACAGGTTTCACCATATAAATAATGCCTCCAAATTTTCAAGGCAAAAATAATGGCGGAGAGCTCCAAGTCATTTGTCAGATAGTTCTTCTCGTGTGGCTTCAACTGCCGTGAAGCGTAGGCTATCACCTTGCCATCTTGCATGAGTACACAACCCAGACCATTTAAGGATGCATCACTGTAGACCACGAACTCTTTTCCCAGTTCAGGCAATACTAAAACAGGAGCTTCAGTCAGCAATGTCTTTAACTTCTCGAAACTCTGCTGACACCTTTCTGTCCACTCAAACTTAATGTCTTTCTGCAGCAACCTCGTTATTGGGGCCGCTATCATGGAGAATCCTTTCACAAATCTTCGGTAGTAACCGGCTAAGCCCAAAAAGCTTTTAACCTCGATTACATTTTTAGGCGATTTCCATTCAACAATAGTAGAAATCTTACTTGGATCCACTCGGATACCTTCACCCGAAACAATATGACCCAAGAACCCAACTTTTTGGAGCCAAAACTCACTCTTGCTAAATTTAGGATACAATTGTTTTTCCCGTAAAGTCTGCAACACAGTTCTCAAGTGCTTTGCGTGTTCTGCCTCATCTTTAGAATAAATCAAGATGTCATCAATGAACACAACGACAAACTTATACAAGTATGGCCAAAAGATCCTATTCATTAGGTCCATGAATACGGCCGGTGCAATCGTCAATCTAAATGGCATAACAAGAAATTCATAGTGGTCGTATCTTGTTCTAAAAACTGTATTTGGCACGTCCATTCCTTAACACATAACTGATAGTAGCCAAACCTCAAGTCTATCTTAGAGAACACAGTGGCTCCTCTTAACTGGTCGAATAGATCATTGATCCTTGGGAAAGGATGCTTATTCTTGATAGTTACCTTGTTCAGTTGTCAGTAATCTATACATAGTCTCATTGAACCATCTTTCTTCTTTACAAACAATACGGGGGCACCCCAAGGTGAAAAGCTCGGCCTAGCAAAACCTTTATCCATCAACTCTTGCAACTTTGCTTTTAATTCTTTCAGCTCAGTTGGCGCCATCCTGTACGAAGCAATAGAAATGGGAGTTGTCCCTGACACCAATTCAATACCAAAATCTCTCTCTCTCTCAGGAGGTAATCTGGGTAATTCTTTCGGGAATACCTCTGGATATTCATATACTATTGGCACAATCTCAATCTTCAGCTCCATTTCCTTCGTGTTCAACATAAAAGCAAGGTAGGCTTCATACCCTTTTCTCATATATTTCTGAGCAATCATTGCCGTGATTACAGCTGGCGACGTGCCCAAATCTCTTGAATCAACCCGTAGAATCTTACCATCTAGGCATTTCAATTTAATATACTTGCTACCACAATTTACAATTATATCATGCAAGGCTACACAATCCATACCGAGTATTACATCAAACTCATCAAAAGGTAACAACATAAGGTTATCCGGAAAACATTGACCATGAATCGTCAAAGGACAATTCTTACAGACTTTATCAACCAGAACTAATTTGCTTAGTGGGTTCGACACTCTAACAACAAATTCCGTAGGTTCAATGGGTATGTTCATACTAGACATCAATCTCATGCAAATGTATGAATGTGTCGATCCCGGATCAATTAAAGCAACAACACATGTATTGAAAAGAGAAAAAGTACCCGTAATGACGTCAGGAGTAGAGGCTTCTTCTCGAGCACGTATTGCATGCGTTCTTGCCGGGGCTTGAGCTACTGATTTTGCAGCGTCTTTGGCTGTAACTCAACTGCCACTAGCACTTCCAAGATATCTCGGAGGTCTAATTCATGGAATGGGAGCACTCAACTTCGGGGCAACTTCCACTTCTTTTTTGATTCGCTCTGGCCAGTTCCTGAGAAAGTGGTCAAGAGAACCACATCTGAAGCATGCACCGCTCTTCATTCGGCACTCTCTGAAGTGAAATTTGTTATAGCTCTTACACTTCGGCTTTTGATCATCTACAGTTCCCACACTAGTCACCAATGGGGAGGAAGACTTCTGATTCCATCGTTTGGAGCCTCTCGCTTTACTCGAATATCCTACCGATGAAGTGGAGCGTTCATATTGGCTTCTTGATTTCTTTGTAGAAAATAAGAGCGTCCTACTACTGGATCTCTTGCTCGAAACTCGAGCCTCTCTCTTCACTTGCTTTCTTTCATTATTGAGTTCCTCGACCTTCTTGGCCCTATCAACTAATGCGATGAACTCCTGTATTTCAAAGATCCCAACCAACAACTTGATTTCTTCATTCAAATCTTCCTCGAAGCGTTACACATTTCTGACTCGGTTTGAACCCACTCAGTTGCATACTGACTTAACTTTACAAACTCCCTTTCGTATTCTGCCACAGTCTTATTCCCTTGATTAAGTTCCAGAAACTCCTTTTGTTTTGAGTCTAAAAACCTTTGACTGATATACTTCTTCCTAAAATCTACTTGAAAGAATTCTCAAGTGATATTCTCCTTTGGCACCACCGAAGATACGGTCTTCCACTAGTGGTACGTACTATCCTTCAAAAGAGACACGACACACTTTAAGCACTCCTCAAGTGTGCACGACAACTCATCTAATACTCGTGTAGTATTCTCGAGCCAGAACTTGGCTCTCTCAGCATCATCCTCAATTTTAGATTTAAATTCCTCAGCCCCATACTTTCTAAGCTTATCTATAGGGGCTTTACCAATTCTTACCGGTGCCACACCTCGTGGCAAATCCTCATCAGGTTGGTTAGGGGGCGGGGGAGGTCATGGTATGTTGGGGCGATTCCTCAGATAATCCCTAAACCATTCATCTATCATGTTAAAGAAGGCGGCTCGGGTCTCTTCCCGACCTTCAAACATAAACCTTCTACTACTATTGGATACAACTCGTTGTACGGAAGCTGGAGCATGGCTCTCGGCTCCCTCGGACACATCTTGTGCTTGATTGGAAGACATTTACTATATTCAGAAATAATTTAAACAGTTAGGAGATATCACACTATTAACATTCTTATAATGGCATGTATAGCGAACCTCAATACTCTCTACGGTAGTCCCAAAACCGACTAAACTGTAGCTCTGATACCATAAAATGTAACACTCCTCACCCGTATCTAGCACCGGGACAGGGCTCGAGGCGTTACCGGGTTTAAACTTTCACGACATACTAATCTAGTTTACCAAATTTCGCCCAAAATTTGAAACTTTATACACACACATGCATACCGTCCCTTATACAAGCCCTCGAGCTTGAAACATACATCGGAACGATTCGGGACAAAACCAAAAACATTTGATCGATTCTGGGCAACTTAATGATTTTCATGCCTTGGTGAGTCACATGCCCGTGTGGGTGAGGCCGTGTGGTCACACACGCCCGTGTGGCTTGGGACACGCCCGTGCCTTCAACCCGTGTGGCTCCCTGTTTAGGACATCAATTTGTATCTAGGGACACACGGCCAAGACACACGCCAGTGTGTCTAACCCGTGTGCTATAATGACTTAAAATTTCAAGTGCAGGGGACACATGGTCATGCTAGACACCCATGGGGGCAAGCCGTGTGTCACACATGGCATAGACACATGCCCGTGTGCCTACCCGTGTGGACCTTATTAGGCTATTTTCCCAGCTTTTGATCACCCTCTATCAACCAAACATACTTATGGGTTACTTTAGTGAATGTTAAGGCCAAATTATACACTTATATAAAGCTTTGATTAACCTCATTGCATGTAAACCTCATGTCATTGGTTTCATACATGCTAAGTTAATTCTCATCTTGCATTTAGGGATTTCCATGTCTACTTGACATATTTAAGATTGGCTCGTTTTTATAACTCATTGCCAATTGAAGACCAAGTCATTGCATATGAACATAAACATACATAGATTTGTAGGTCATAGCCTACTTCAAAACGAGCCGATTCCCATGGCCATATACAAAAAGATATGTATAATTTTACATGCCTTCATCTTGGCAAATCAAATGACACATATAACCAAATACTCAAAAGTTCTATACATGTCATTGAACAAAACATAAGTGTCTATATACCAAAGCTGATTTTGTTGATAGTGTGTTGATTTTCCAACCGTCTTCCAATCGTTACAAGTCCTCTAGCTCTGTAAGACAGGGAAAAGAAAGGGGTAAGCATTTATATGCTTAGTAAGCCGAAATAATTGGAAAGTAAACTTACCGATTAATTAGCTTAATGCCATGTTATGCAATAGAATCAACAAGCATAATAATGGTATTCTTATCACATGCACTCAATCAACAAGTTAGTCACAATAATAAGATACCATGTAATTTATCTTAGATGAGCTCACCATTCATCATTTCATTTATATACATTGTATTAATCCCGTTGAGTTTCTAGGAAATTCTAATGGATTATCCATTCTCCGTCAATTCATAAGAATGATTCCTTTCAAGTATGCACTCCCGCGAACCTCACATTTTACAGCGAGAATGCCAGTCCAGGCTAAATCCCCCATATCGTAAACTCATAAGGTGATGTCGGGATTACCAGTCCAGGCTAAATCCCTTGTAGCGACAAACATCCTTAATGAGATCGGATCTGAATTGCCAGTCCAGGCTAAATTCAGACCCTAATCAGATTACCCGTCTGGGCTAAATCCTTAAAGCACATATATTCTTCGGGAGGCTAGATCATTCAAAGAACACCCGTCTAGGCTAGATCCTTTCTAACTTTGAGATCAACGAATTACCCGTCCGGGCTAAATCCTTTCTGCAACACATGCAGGATCTCAAATCACATATAATTCATGGTTTATCCATCAAACTTCCTTTTCAACCTCAACCGGGACATTCATAATCAAGTCATTATTAAAGAATACATTTCATGTATTTTCATGCCATCATTAAATGCAACTACCATACACTCTTGAATCATGCATTTAGGCATATTAGGAGTTTACTTAAGTTATTCGAACTTACCTGGTACTATTCTCGGTATTATGTTTCAGTTATTCTGAAACCTTTCATTTTCCTCGATTGACCTCCGAAATTTGTTCCTCGGGGCCTATAAAAATAAAAATAAATCATTAATAACTCACATTGTGCCTTTTTGAGCCTAAATTTCACCCCCAGTCCAAATGACCATTTTGCCTTTAACCTTTCACATTTTTACGATTTAGTCCCTAGGCTCGTATAATGAAACACATGCAATTTCTACCTTACCCAAGCCTAGCCGAATATTTTTCCCTCCTATGACAACTCACATTTCTCCATTATTTCTCATTTCTACCACACATTTTACATCTTTTGCAAAAAGGTCCTTATAAGGGTTTTTCATGAAAATCACCTTGGAAAAGATGTTTAACACACATCCAACTTTCATATCTCTCCATAAATCATCAAAATACAAGTAATTCATGCATGGATAAATTTCTAAACATGAACCCTAGCATGAAACATGGGTAGAAATAGAGAGAGTAAGCTATCTGGATTTCAAAAATACAAAGTGCATTAAAATTGGGTCTTGGGAGCACTTACTATTGAGCTTGGAAAGCTTGGAAACCCTAGCTATGGAGAAACCTAGAGTTTTGGTAGCAACAAGATGGAAATGAGCTGATTTTGGCTTATTTTTTCCATTTTATTTCATTAAAATGCCAAATGACCAAAATGCCCTTAAGCCTTTTATTTTAGATTTCATCCATACAAGCCCATTTTTGTCCAAAAACCTAGAAATTGGGAAAGTTTCTCTCCAAGACCTTCTAATTTATAATCTAAAGCAATTTCATACAAATTGCTTCTAGAACCCAAGTTTTGTAATTTATTCAATTTGGTCCATATTTTCCGATTAGGCACCTTACTCAAAGAATTTCTTCATGAAACTTTAACACATGCATGTAATCATATTATAAACCTCATAATAATCATAAAATAAATATTTTGATGTCAGATTTGTGGTCCTAAAACCACTATTCCAATAAGGCCCTATTTCGGGATGTTACAAATTCTCACACTCAAATAGCAACTATTTACTGATTGATATAAATCAAATGTGCATATGTAAACAATTTAACCAATTAAAATTAATCATGCTTTATAATTCAATTACATTGATATCGTCAGCCAATTCAATTATTAGAACCAAGCTATTATACATCAAAACCAAAATTTGCATATGTTTCATAATTACAAAGTTCGAACTATATGGCCATCAATTCTATAACATTCAAATACCTAAGTTATAATTAATCATATTTAAATTCATAAATCGAGTTTACAATAAGACTTTCACTAGTACAAATTCACTTCTTTGACTAAATGCTAAACGCACCATTTTACATATCTATGTACGTTCGCATATTATACCATATCACCCCATATCACACAGCATAATGTTCATTAGCATAAAAGATAGTAACAAACATTACAACATGGTCAAATATACTTCTTTTAAATTACAAATTCATGCACATATTACCATATCAATATGGACCCTTTTTGAACACAAATGTCAAACCATATCATAACTAATTCGAAAGCTAAATAATGTGTCTAACCATCATATATTCAACCAACCTATGAACCATTTCTAAGCATAATTACCAAATCAAAATATACCAAAATTTATATGCTAGCATCATGACAAGATTACAAATACACAATCAGTTCATTTCTCAACTATTCGACTATCAAAATTAACCACTAAAGTCATACCAATTCCACCATTCAATCTTAAGTTAAATTTACCATTGCATAACCGAATACAAATGTCAACTTGTCACTTTATGACTATCCATTTAGCTAACAAACATACCTAATACATAGTCATTATTTACTAATATGTAACCGAATCAAAGTAGCCATTTTACTTCTATAATTTGCCATTAACACTTTATGCACATAACAAAAATCAAACATTAAACTAATCGACTTGACCTTTAAATATCAAACCACAAACAAACATGTCATATGCATATGTATTTAATTTATCTATCATTAGCCGAAGATGAATGCACATCATTTACCAATTCCAAGCCAATTAACAAGACGAATTATATATCAAATTTTATGTCAATAATGAACCACACCAAATAACCAAATTCACAAGATATAGCAAAGTCATCTCATAGCTTATCAAAACATGTACCACAAATCAAAAACACATCCATTATTTACATCATTACTCAAGACATTTTCAATGCATATGACACAAACAAACTTAACTAAAACTTCATATACTTACATAACATAATATTCGTTTTCGCATGGCTTAATATTTATACACAACTTCAAACTTAACCAAATATATTCTAGCCTATACATGCCATAGGTTCAAATTCAAATTTATAAAGTATCGAAAATAGTCGATAGTGTGATAGACTTAGCTGACGATTCCTGAGCCCGTAACTAGTCTCCAAAATCTATAAAACAGAAGCAAACATACACACATAGTAAGCTATCACAGCTTAGTAAGTCATAAGCAAATGAAAAACTCAATGACATAATCAACTCAATTTAACTAAACCAATTTATGCTATCATAATCACATTTAATTTCAAGCTTACAGTTTCATATACAACATATACTTTCATATATAAACTTTATCTTGGCCGAATATACATATATCTATTATCAAAGTATCATTCAATTTCAAAGCCATAATATCATTATATAACCGAATATATATACACTCATATGCATATACTCATGAATCAAACTTTAATATCACATACTTATACATAAAATGTGGCCGAATATACTTAAAAAATACACATATATTTACATTAGCATCATGTATAATTTGCGCCACATATCAAATAACCAACTCACCTTATTTTCAAATAGGTAATCAACAATCACATACCTGATCACTTTAGCTCGATTTACACATTCGATCACAACTTATCATTGCCTGTTGAACCATTTGGAATTGAATAGGATACTTAGATAATCACACATATAGTACAATGCCAACGTCCCAGACGTGGTCTTACATGTAATCACATATCGATGCCACTGTCCCAGACAGGGTCTTACACGAATCAAATACGATGCCGATGTCCCAGACATGGTCTTACACGTAATCACATATCGATGCCACTGTCCCAGACAGGGTCTTACATGAATCAAATACGATGCCGATGTCCCAGACATGGTCTTACACGTAATCACACATCGATACCAACGTCCCAGATGTGGTCTTACACGAGAACACATATTGGAAATCCTATGTCATGACATATGTATCCTAGCTATTCCAAAGGTTCGTACGAGGCTTTCGGACGTCGTAACTTGATTGAATCGAACTCGTACACATAGCTTTCAAGCTTATACATATTCGGCTTCCACATATATACTATCACATTATTTATTTCAGCATATATAGTTCGTATTTAATCAAATAAAAATCATCTATTTGCTTATGAACTTACCTCGGACAACGAAACTCGGAACAAGACAATTATTCGACAACTTTGGTTTTCCTCTGATCCAAATCCCATTTCTTTGGTTCTTGATCTAAACATATTCAAATTAAACTTATTCAAACATAATTTCATTCAATTTAGTCCAAAAACACATAAATGGGCAAATTACCATTTTGCCCCTAACATTTTACACTTTTTACAATTTAGTCCCTATTGCACAAAACACAAAACATGCAAAATTTGCACACACCATGCTCAGGCAAAATGTTACCCATGCTCATACAAGTCCATACATTTAATTTATTTTACATTTTAGTCCCTCAATTTATTATTTTTGCAATTTAGCCCTAATTACTCAAAATCATCAAAAATTCCAATACAAAACATATTAATCCAAAACATATCTTTCATAATTCATCATCCAACATCACAAAGCTCAATTATTCATCAATGGAATAACTCAAAATATTCATCAAAATTAGAAATTCAAGCATGGGCTTTGTACATTACACTGCAACGATCTCGAAAACGTAAAAATTATCAAAAACAGAACAAATAACATACCTAAATTAAGACATCAAAGTGCCAAACTTGCAAGCTTCAAAATGGTTTCTTTTTCTTCTTAACTTTCGGCCAAAAGATGATAATGCATGCATTTTATGTTTTGTTTTATTTTAATTACATTTTATTATCCATTTACCATAATAACCTTAATGATTTAATAATAAAACTATATAATGTGTGCCATTACCATCCATTCAAATATTCAGTGGCCTAATTGCAACATAAATACTTCATATTATAAAGACAACAACAATTAGGCACTTTCACATTTAACCATAAAATTTTTATTTTACACGATTAAGCCATTTTTATTAAATCGAGCACTCAAACGACAAAATGAAAACACGAAAATTTCACAGATATAAATTCACACATAATAAACACAGAAAATAATTTTAAAATACTTTTCTGACTCGAATTCGTGGTCCCGAAACTACCGTTCCGAATAGGGTCTAAATTGGGCTGTTATAAGCTACTATTGAGCCTCAAACAAAACTTCTGCATAAATTTTAGATTCATCAATACGCAAATTCTATCTCGAAATAACAATAATATCAGGAACCATGTCCGACCTAAAATTTAACATTAGAAGTGAACTCACTCTGAATCCATTTAAATTATAATTCACTATCACATTTCCGAGCTTCTCAGTTTCGGAAAGAAAACCTCACTTTAACATTTAATATAGCTATAATTAGACCATTATCAAATAAGATCAATCAAGTAACTAGTACTCACAAAAATAAACAAAGATTTTCCATCCAGGTATCTGTAACTATAGCTGCTTTCTCTATGATTGATTGATAATTCCCCGAAATCTTTCAATATCTCAAGTCATCAACACTATCTTAAACTCAGACTTTTTTCTGTGCCAACAGATACATTAAACTCTTAAGATCAAGAAACATGTAACAATCTTCGTCGAACAAACAATGTCATCAAATTCTCAATACAGACATAGTAGTGACCATCTCTAAACCACTAGTCGAAAAATTCCTTTTTAATGTGACATTAACCGTCTAAAAATCAGAACCATCACTTTACATTCTAGTAATAAAAAAACATACCAATCCATTCGATAGTGCATCACTGAAATTCATAAATTCAATTGACTAGTTCACTCGGATAAAATAACTGAGTTAATTTCAACTGTCTAATAATAACATACCAAAGTTCTCTTTTCATCATGTTGATAAAGCAACTCAAACACACAGTCTTTCAAACTTCTCTTAACATGTTAATCAAAGGTCTAGCAACCATATTAACTCAAGGAAACAGAATATCTGATTTAATCCATTGACTTTAATTAGAATTACCTGAGGGAAGAGATCCATCATATAGTTTTGAGCTTGTGCTCTCATTGTTTATACCTTTGCTAAAGACAATTCCTTCCACGAAAATTAGAGAAATCCAGACACCAGAATCACCCCATTCCTATTGTCGAATCCAGGTATATAAACATAATAAACATAGTCATCACAGACTAAAGAACATACTTTAAAGATGAGCCATGTCCGATAATTTACACAATAAAGACGATAAGAAAACCCAAATGTGATATCATAACAAAAATCTGAGAACATAATGCATAAGGAAATAATTATAAAGATCAGGATGATCCCCTAGAGAAAACCAGAAGAAAAACACTACTTACCAGCTTTGGACATCCTTTGTAACAGAGATAATATATTTTTCGTATATACACATAAGACAAAGCAACATCCAGTAGAAACAGAAGAATAACCTCACATAAATTTTCACCATCGTCTTTACCCCGACATATTAAAATAGAATCCTAGAGAGATAAGAAAATATCGATTGTAATTAAAATAGAATCACAGTGCTTTCATCTAACATTAGAGTTAGCCAAAATTTTCACAACATAAGAACTTTATCAGAAAAATGAGCAATCACACACATATCTCTAAGGATAAAAGAATATATAGAATACCTAGAAAAGATTGTCATATTCATTTGAACTGTAACTGTCGCACATGGACATCTTTACTACTTAATTATCATTTCTCTGACTAATTCTATCATCAATAGCCTTGTATTATTCCATTCACTAATAAAAACCAATTCAGGAAAAATTTCAACAGACTCATACTTTAGACATCATATCGAAATAAGTCGATTAGCCGAGACTAACTTTTTCTTTAACTGTGATATCGCATAATTCAGATGATCTTTAAAACAAACTGACATCTCTTACGGAACTATATTCACTTGCCAAACTATTCTCAACTCCGTATGCTTTACTAATTATTTCACTACCAAAGTCTTTTGTTTCCCACTTATGAATTTATTGAACGTAATTCTCATGAATCTTCATCATAAAGGAACACTGGTAAGGGGGTAAGGTCGTAAGACCTCTAACTTGACTCTTATAAATACACACATATAACTTTGCACTCATCATTAACATAACATCATCCTAATCATATAATTCACCTTAGGCAAATTAATATGCGTATTTATGTTACACAAACTTACCGGTTGCATTTATCTAGACAATTGCACATAAACACACATTTTGTCAATTTTGAGTAACTCTATTTATCATTTTCACTTAATCAAGCTTGCTAAGCACACAACATCATATGAATGCTAAACAAACATGGATGGATATTTCATCATATAAGCTTTCATTTCATTTCACATTTCCACATTTCTCAACTTATGGTTATCCCATTTCATACTTTATCACATACATATCATGAACTTCTATTCATACCTTTCTAGATTTTAACACATCGTAAACACATTTCAATCATCTCAATATCATTTTCAGCATTATCGAAAATATCTTGGTTGGAATCATCTCTGTCTTAACAAAATAATTTCGTTAGAGTCGGGAGATATCACACTATCACGAGTAGTAATATGGCATGTATAGGTAGACTCACATATGCTAGGTTAGTCCAAGAATCAACTAAACCATAGCTTAGATACCACTAAATGTAACACCCCTTACCCGTACTAGAGGTCGGGATAGGATACGAGGCATTACCAGACTTAAACATACACAATTTCATAAAATCAGGCCATAAAATTTCATTCAATTTAAAATGAATCAAACACATGTACATTGTCCCTTATACGGACCTACAAGGCCCAAAACATACACTGAAGGTGATTCGGGACTAAATCAAGAGTTTTTGAAAATTTTACAACACTTAAGAAATTTTCCATGTTTGGAGAGTCACACACCCGTGTGGCTTGGGACACGTCTGTGTCCTCAAACCATGTAACTCTCTGTTTATGATGTCATCAACAAATAAGGGTCACATGGCCAATTCACTCGCCCGTGCGCTAGGCCATGTCCTCTACACGGCTGAGACACACGGTCGTGTCTTTACCCGTGTGGCCGAGAAAATGGCTATTTACCAAGCCATTTGTCACCCTTATTTGCACATACTTAAACACAACTACAATAGTACATTTCATGCCATAAATAAACTACCATCAGACAATAACATATCATCTTCACACTATCATCTATTATGCATTATAACATCATGCCTTACCAAATCACTTCATGCTAAATTCACACTAAGAAGGCATTAACATATGAATAAATTCATATCCATTATATATATATCAAGCAAATATAAATCACACCACAAAACATTGTCATATGCACATGCATAATTACATGGGATTACAACCAATTAGCCAATATAGCCAATTTGCATGGCTACAAATTACATCCAACCTTTAGCCTTCACAAGTCCCTATACATTCAATAAACTTAAAGGGGTTTCAATTCACTTATACCCAACATGATAACTTGATAGTGTGATAGCATTTCCGACAATCTCCAACCCGAGCTAGCTAAATTAATCTATAAGAGATGGGAAAAGAAGGGGAGTAAGCTTTAAAGCTTAGTAAGTCTGTATGAAAATAATAAGCATTTTATTAACATGCTTCTACCAATTCTCACAACATGATCTCAAGGTAATACAATCGTATTTCAACTTTTTTACTTATATTCATGACAAGCTGTCCACTCGAGTCATGGTCACTAAATTATTTATAACTTGAGATACAGAATTCTAAATTAAGATTAGTTAAAAGCATTTGAAACTAGGCTCATATATCTTTCTACCATGAAATTTTCAAAATTTATGGATTAGCCAATAAGTACAGTTTATTCTTCAAAGTTACCCCTGTTTTGCTGTTTGATAGTTCTGTCTATTTCTATTGAAAATAGACTCATTAAGAATTCAGTCATATAAATTCTAAACCATAATTATTTTTGTACAATTTTTAGTGATTTTTCAAAGTTAGAACAGGGGAATTCGAAATAATTCTGACCTTGTCTTAGGAAACTTAAAATATCTCATAATATGAAATTATTTTGCTTACAAAGTTTCTTCTATATAAGACTACACTCAATAAGATTTAATTTCAAATTTTATTCAGTCTCTAATTCAATTTCCACAATTTTTGGTGGATTTTCAAATTCGGACTACTACTGCTATCCAAAACTGTTTTAGTGCAATATAATGATAACTATCATAAGTTCATTTTGAACTAATCATAAACTCACCATTTCATGGATTCATGTTCAATTACACAATGTAAGTTAGCATGATATTGCAACAAAATTCATAATCATAATTCATACATCTTAGCTCACCGAGGTCTTGACATTTCAAGATCTCATTAACCATAAGCTTAGCATACATACGTGTACCCTTTCAACATTTTTCACATATTCTTTCTTGTCTTTGACATACCCTTTTGGGACTATCATGAAAACATTTTTTGAACTACCCGTTGAACACTTGGAATACTATTGGATACGTGAAAAACTTGCACGTAAGTGCCACATATACATACATAGCCAAAGCTACCTTATATCATGTAACGCTCGTCATCGAGCTACTCACGGGCCTACTCACACAAGCTGTCAATCAGGGCGTAACTACACGGGCTACTCACATAAGCTGTTGGGTATCCGACACTCTCAGGACTACCCAGCCATCGATAGGATACACAAGACCAGCACCCGGAACCAAATTACATGTGTCACATACATCATGAACTCAGACCAACTCAATGAGCTCAAATGTCACATATATCATGAACTCAGACCAACTCAATGAGTTCAAATGATATAATTTTCTAGTGACATGTCACTTGTATCCTAACCTATTCCTAAGGTTCAAATGGGATTCTTCCTCACATGCACATAACATCTCTATTGCACTTGCTCGTGATGTCGTGGATAACGAATATAATATCATTCATACTTTCATAACCACAATTAGGTATAACATACATAATGAAAATAAAATATTTATCACATAATATCAGTACATCAAAACACATGTACTTACAATTCATATAATATTAAGCATTAACATTCAAGTATAACATTGCATTATTATTATCGCACGAACTTACCTCGATACCAAAAATGGTGAAAAAAACACTTAACCGTTAAATACTCGTTTTTTCTCGATCTAAGTCCGAATCTTATTTTCCTTGATTTATAATATCATATTTAGCTTACTAATTAGTCACATTATCCATTGTGACCCAAAAATCATATTATGGAAAAAATTATGTTTTTGCCCCTAAACTTTGTCATATTTGCATTTTTGCCCCTAGGCTCGTAAAATGAGATTTATACAATTTATTTATACTTTAAGCCTAGCTGAATCATTTTCATAACTATAGCAGCCCACAGTTTCCACTAAATCACACTTTTATGACAAATTTTATAACTTTTACAAATTAGTCATTTTTAGCGTTTTCACCGAAAACTACTTAGTAAAAGTCTTTTAACACACAACAAACATCCATATTCCTTCCTTAAAAATCAAAATACACACATGTAGCACATGGTTAAATTTTTAAACATCAACCCTAGCTCAAATAAATGGTAGAAATAGCTAGATCTTGTTATGAGGATTTCAAAAACGTAAAAATCATTAAAAACGGGGCAAGAATGGACTTACAATCGATCTTGGAAGCTTGGAAAACCCTAGACATGGTTTCTCCATGCAAGTTTCAGCCATAACTTGAAGATGGACAAAAATTGGCTTTTAATTTTTTTTAATTCATTTTAATTACTAAATGACCAAAATGCCCTTAACTTCAAAATATTCTATTTCACCTATTTCTTGTTCATTTTTGTCCAAAAATTAACCAATGGTCTAATTTTCATATAAGGACCTCCAATTTAAAATTTCATAATAATTAGACACATCTAGCTTCTAGAACTCAAGTTTCACTTTTTACAATTTAATCCTTTTGACCAAATTGAGTGCCCAAACGTCAAAATTTTCGAACAAAAATTTCACGAAATCATCCCGTGAAATTGAAGGCCATAAAAATATAATAAAAATAAATTTTCTTATGTCGGATTTGTGGTCTCGAAACTACTGTCCGACTAGACCCTAAATCGGGATGTTACAAGTATTCTGTCAAATACTCGCTTGTATCATTCGATCACAATCCAACTCATCTAACCTTTTCATAATTAAATCAAGTTTATGAACATAACATAACATGCATTCATCTATGTCTAGATATTGCATGCATATCTTCTATAATAGCGTAAATTGAATGAAACCGTAAATCAAAACAGAATAATGCTTTGGTCTTTAAAGGAACTAAAGATTCATCTAGTAATCCCAACTTGATGAGATTAGCTCATGAGTTGGAAATTAAAATCCAAAATGAAAGTATCATTCAACAACATATTTCCACAGTTAAAATTCACAGAATCAATTAAGATAATGAAGGAAGAACTTCAGGAAGCTTTCTCCAATCCAGCCCTCAACTCTAGTGCTATAGTACTTGTGAAGCCCAAGGTTGAATGCTTCTTCTTTTTCCTTGTGTTGCTGCTTTGTTCCTTAGCTGCTACCCTCTTCCTTTGGGTCTTTGGATCTCCTATGAGAAATTGTATGAGGAAAAACCACTTTTCTTTCTCTTTCTCTTTCTTCTTTTTATAGGACAGGTCCTTTTCTCAGCACACACTCCTTTCTCTCTTTTTTTCATGTGGATATTTCTGGTGCAAGTAGAGCTGGCTGAAAGTGGCATGGATTAACTACTGAGTCAACATCTTCCTATAATTGCCATGGTATTTGTACTGGCAATCTATCCAACCTTTTTTTATGATAAAACTCCACTCCTTCACTTCTTTTCCTCCTTTCTGCACCTGTTATAAACAACATACAATTTCTTTCCTCCCACAAGTAAAAGAAACATACAATGACATTGAAAGCACAATCCAAGCTTCATGATGCAATGTTATAAAAATACTAATATAACTTCCTAAAATGAAACTAAATTTACTCAAGTACAAACAATTAACCAAGTTTAGAGGCCTAAAATATAACTCTTTTCAAGAGTTATCAGTTCGCTATAGTTGGTGTAGAACCATCATTGGCTAAGTGCCTAAGGAATGGTTTACCAAATTTAAAATCCTAAGTGATGTTGAAAAAGTGGTCACCAGAAAAGTGGAAGTCCACCTAAGCTTCTTTTAAAAGGGAAGTCCACTAGGAAATAATGAAAGAATCAAAAGTCTATCAGGACTATATATCGTAGAGAAGTCAACTTAGGACTATCAAATGCGGAAGCCGCCAAAGGAAACCTAAGAAAGAGGTAGTTTGCCAAGAACTATTTGTTACTGGGACTATCTCAATAGAATAGTCTGAAGTGGGAAAGTCCTACGAGATTATTTTACGAGTTCAAGACTACAATATTTATGTACCAGCTAAATCTCAAGTTCAAGACAACAAAAGTCTTCTTTAGAAGAAGGGTTCAAGCAAAGGCTAAGTCATAAGAAGGAAATTTCTAGGGTACTATAAAAGAAAAATCTGTATTTAAGTTTGAAATGGAACGAAAGGATTAGGGCAAGAACTCACACTAGAGACGAGATATCTAATAGTTCACCAAAAGTAGTCATCAAATCCCATATTCACGTGTATGGTATTTTGATGAGATGAGCCAGAAAGGTAATATGGGAGTCGAAGATGGAGTTAGACAAGGTTGAGCCCTCGAATGGGATTACTTGAAAAAGTGTCTCTTTGATCAGATCGACTGAAATATCTGACAACAATTGGTCCAGTTGACGCATGAACGCCGACTATGCTAGTTATACAACTAAATCTCGTAAGTTTTTTCAGGGAGTTCTAATCCTGTGCTCTAAATCTTATTTACCAAAAATTGAGAATCCTTGATTTTGCTGTATAAAACCTCACTAAGTTCATCTGAACTTACGATTATATTGCCTTATATGTAGGGACAAACATTGATTCAAGTGTCACATGGAGGGTCAAGCTAAACACCATCAAGTTCAAGCTAAAGGCGTGGTAGCTGTTTCATGCATATAGAAGGGCTCCCTTAGAGGCCATGACTCGAGGATTAACTAGTGTAATTATAGTAAAGTCTTGAGTTACAATCTGCAAATAATTGTTCATGGTTAATGAGGGAGAATGACTATAAGAAATTAGTACCATTTGGTGTAGAATATTAATCAAATTTAAATTTTAAAATTTGTTGTTATCCATGGTGTTGAGTAAATGTTGAATAGTAGTAATATATGTATAATTTAGTATTATCCAAGTTTGCATGTGAATTAGGTTAGAAATTTTGTTAAGATATTCAAGTTATTTGTGACACTTGGTACCCAAACTCGATGATTGGGTCTAGTATAGAGTGTTACAAATTTCATTAGCAATCCCACATAACCTAGCATAGAATTCAAAAATATTTTCCCATTTTTTTCAAACTTGGTAGTTAAATTTGTTCTAACGCCCTAATTTTTCGGGATTTTCTGGATTTTTGTAATTTTCAATGAATTTTTGAAATACTGTGTTTTGACTGTCTGATGTGGGTCTGAGTATATTAGTGGCCTTTAAATGGCCCAAGAGTAAAGTTAATTCGAGGTAATTTCTGAAATTTTTAATTTTGGAGAGAGAGGGTTCTAGCGTTATGGGGTTTTGAGATTGAGGTGATAAAATAGGACACAGAAAAATCTATGGTAAAGTGGCATGTGATGCCACCTAGGTGTTTGGGGAGTGACGTGTGGATGTTTAGGGGGGAGCCAGAGTTCAAGTCACAAGGTAAGCGTGTTGTTACTTTTATTTTTGTGTGCATGTGTCGAGCATGTGATAGAGCTTAAGTGGAAATTAGGCTAGGGCTTTAGGAAGGTTGGGCCGTGGGTCTGAATGGCCATTAGGGCAAGCTTTATTTTTTTTACCGAATTAGGGTTAGCCACCTAGAGCCTTCACTTTCATTCTATTCTCTTATCAGTGTCACAAAAAGCTGAAAACGCAAAGTTAGATCTCCTGAGTGTCGAATTCTTCCTTCTATTCTCCTTTCTTCTTCTATTTTTATTTTCTCCTTCTTTTCCTCTCTATCCGAAACATTCCTACCATTCTACTCATCTCCTCGTTCATTCCCATTCTTTTCTAAACTTCTATAGCCAATTGCCATAAAAGCCGAAATCTCGAAAGTTGTTGCTTGTGCCGATTTCTTCTAGCCAAAATCCTTCTATTTTCTTCATCTCTTTTGACTGATTTTCACATCCTCTAAACCCCAACCCCTGTCGGTAATATCACTGCAAAACCACTATACCAAATCATCTTCCTCTTCACAGTCCAAAAGCTGAAAACACCATAGTTTTAGGGACATATAGCCGAATCTTTAGATCTCTAAGGTTCGATTTCTGCTAGTGCCTAAGGGCTAGCTCTGCATCAAATCTGAGTGGAAACTAAAGTGGAATTGTTTTGGTTGAAAGAACCTATGGTAGGTACTCAGATCTATTCTTTATTTCGGGATTTAGAAAAGCCAAAATCCCTAAAGGCATAGGGAGGCTGTCGATTGGAGCTTAAGACTCTAAGGGTTGTAACAATTGATTTGTTTGGTGTAGTGATCTAGAGGCTGCTGATCGAAGGCTTGGACAAGTGGAACAACTAGATCTAAATCTAGTCACTAGTTTTGGCAAAGGTAGGATCTCAAAGGCCATAGGTATTGATGGCCAATTATGGTAAGTAAGTTTATGATGGTTGCCATTGTATTTTGGATCTGATATGTCTACTGACTGATTGTAGGATATCGTGGGAGATTTCGGTAGCAGTTGTCACAAATCAGGTGTGTAAACGACACCCACTCATAGACTAGATTGGCAAAAGCCGAAATGCTGAAAAGTCGACATTTTGTGAACTTGCGAGCGTGCGAGTGCTCGTGAGATAGTTTGTTTGTTAATCCTGGTAATCTCAAGTAGTAAGATTGCAGAGTGCGTAATTTCGTGCACTTCGGTATATTTGGGCTTAATGGGTCGAAAACGGGTTAATGGGCTAATGAGCCTAAATGGTTATGCCATTTGGTTTGACGAACGCTCCTGCAGCATTTATGGATCTGATGAATTGGGTATTCCAACCATTTTTGGATCGATTCGTAGTCATTTTTATTGACGATATTTTGGTATATTCTGAAACTGAGGAGAAGCATGTTGAGCATCTCCGCATTGTGCTGCAAGTGTTGAGGGAGAAGGAACTTTATGCGAAATTCAATAAGTGTGAATTCTGGTTGAGGGAGGTAACCTTCTTAGGTCATGTTGTCTCTGTTGAGGGGATCAAGGTGGACCCTCGAAAGATTGAAGCGATTTTGGAGTGGAAGACACCTAGGTCGGTGTCGAAAATTCAGAGTTACCTGAGTTTTTCTGTGTTGGCAGCACCTTTGACAAAGCTTATAAGGAAAGGAGCACCGTTTGTTTGGACCGAGAAGTAACAGGAAGCTTTTGAGAAGTTGAAGGAAGTTCTGACCGAGGCACTTGTATTAATTCAGTCGGAGTCTGGGAAGGATTTAACCGTGTATAGTGACGCATCACATGTGGGTTTGGGCTATGTGTTGATGCAAGAGGGTAAGGTGGTTGCTTATGCATTACGACAGCTTAAGCCTCACGAATTAAACTATCTTACTCACGACCTAGAATTGGCAGTAGTAATCTTTGCACTTAAGATTTGGAGACATTACCTGTATGGAGAAAGGTGTGTCATATACACGGATCATAAGAGTCTTAAGTACTTGCTGACTCAGAAGGAGCTGAACCTTAGGCAACAAAGATGGATAGAGTTACTTAAGGATTATGATTGTTCAATTGAGTATCACCCAGGCAAGGCTAATGTGGTAGCCGATGCTCTAAGCCGTAGAGCTGTATCTAATTTGAGGGCAATGTTTGCTCGTTTGAGTCTGTATGATGATGGTAGTCTGTTGGCTGAGTTGCAAGTAAGGCCAGCCTGGGTGGATCAGATTAAGGAAAAATAGTTGAAGGATGAGTCTTTAGTTTCTCGATTTCAACAAGTTAAGAAAGGGGAAACTTCTGAGTTTGGGTTGAATAGTGAAGGAGTTCTGTGTTTCCGAGGAAAAGTTTGCATTCCGAAGGACTTTGACTTAAGCCAGTCAATACTGAAAGAAGCTCATGGAGGACTTTGTGCTATGCATCCTGGAGGGAATTAGTTGTATCACGACTTGCGAGAATTGTATTGGTGGCCTGGGCTTAAATGAGAAGTAACGGAGTTTGTGGGGAAATGTTTGACATGCCAGCAAGTGAAAGCTGAGCATCAGCTACCTTCCGGACTTTTACAGCCAGTGAAGATACCACTTTGGAAGTGGAAGAGGGTAACCATAGACTTTGTGAGTGGGCTACCATTGACACCGACGAAGAAGGAATCGATTTGGGTACTTGTCGATAGGTTGACCAAATCTGCTCATTTCATACCTGTCTGTACTGATTATTCACTGCAGAAGTTAGCCAAATTGTACGTGGCGGAGATTGTGCGACTTCATGGAGTGCCAGTATCGATTATTTCTGATCGAGATCCTAGGTTCACATCTCGGTTCTGGCAAAGGTTGCATGGGGTGTTAGGAACGCAATTGAACTTTAGCACAGCTTTTCATCCTCAGACGGATGGTCAGTCGGAAAGGGTTATTCATATTTTGGAAAACATGTTGAGGGGATGCGTTATCGACTTTTGAGGTAGTTGGAGGATTACTTACCATTAGCAGAGTTTGCGTACAACAACAGTTACCAGGCGAGTATCCGAATGGCACCCTATGAAGCGCTGTATGGACGTAGGTGTCGTATACCTAGTTGTTGGACTGAACTGGGAGAATGACAGGTTCTTGGACCTGAGTTGATAGCGAATACTGAAGACAAGGTCAGAATAATCAGAGATCGGTTAAAGGAAGCATCTGATAGGAAAAAGTCGTATGCAAATTTGAAATGCAAGGAGATTGACTACTCAGTGGGTGAGATGGTCTTCTTAAAGGTTTCACCTTGGAAGAAGATATTAAGGTTTGGTAAGAGGGGCAAGTTGAGTCCGCGGTTCATTGGGCCTTATCGGGTTCTTAAGCGAGTGGGTCCTGTGGCTTACCAATTGGAATTACCTCCAGAGTTAGACAGGATTCACGATGTTTTCCACGTCTTCATGTTAAGGCGATATCGTTCTGACCCTACTCATATCGTGCCGGTTGCGGAGATTGAAGTGCGACCTGATTTGACTTTCGAGGAAGAGCCTGTATAGATACTGGATCGTGATGTTAAGGTTCTAAGAAGGAAGTTAGTTCCCTTGGTAAAAGTGCTTTGGAGAAATCATGGCAGAGAGGAAGCTACTTGGGAGCCAGAAGAGGCGATGCGACAACAATACCCTCATCTGTTTGAATCAGGTAAATTTCGAGGACGAAATTTCTTTAAGGAGGGTAGAGTTGTAACGCCCTAATTTTTCGGGATTTTCGGGATTTCTGTAATTTCCAATGAATTTTTGAAATACTGTGTTTTGACTGTCTGATGTGGATCTGAGTATGTTAGTGGCCTTTAAAAGGCCCAAGAGTAAAGTTAATTCGAGGCAATTTCTAAAATTTTTAATTTTGGAGAGAGAGGGTTCTGGCGTTATGGGCTTTTAAGATTTAGGTGGTAAAATAGGACATAGAAAGATCTGTGGTAAAGTGGCATGTGACGCCACCTAGGTGTTTGGGGAGTGACGTGTGGATGTTTAAGGGGGAGCCAGAGTTCAAGTCACAAGGTAAGCGTGTTGTTACTTTTATTTTTGTGTGCATGTACCGGGCATGTGATAGAGCTTAAGTGGAAGTTCGGCTAAGGCTTTAAGAAGGTTGGGTCGTGGGTCTGAATGGCCATTAGGGCAAGCTTTATTTTCTTTTTGTTTTGCCGAATTAGGGTTAGCCACCTAGAGCCTTCACTTTCATTCTATTCTCTTATTAGTGTCACAAAAAGCCGAAAACGCAAAGTTAGATCTCCTGAGTGCCGAATTCTTCCTTCTCTTCTCCTTTCTTCTTCTATTTTCTTTTCTCCTTCTTTTCCTCTCTAGCTGAAACATTCCTACCATTCTACTCATCTCCTCTTTTATTCCCATTCTTTTCTAAACCTCTATAGCCGATTGCCATAAAAGCCGAAATCCCAAAAGTTGTTGCTTGTGCCGATTTCTTCTAGCCAAAATCCTTCTATTTTCTTCATCTCTTTTGGCCGATTTTCACATCCTCTAAACCCCAACCCCTGTCGGCTATATTACTGCAAAACCACTATACCAAAACATCTTCCTCTTTACAGTCCAAAAGCCGAAAACACCATAGTTTTAGGGATATATAGCCGAATCTTTAGATCTCTAAGGTTCGATTTCTGCTAGTGCTTAAGGGCTAGATCTACATCAGATCTGAGTGGAAACTGAAGTGCAATCATTTTGGTTGAAAGAACCTGTGGTAGGTACTCAGATCTATTCTTTATTTCGGGATTTAGAAAAGTCAAAATCCCTAAAGGCATAGGGAGGCTGTCGATTGGAGCTTAAGGCTCTAAGGGTTGTAACAATTGATTTGTTTGGTGTAGTGATCTAGAAGCTGCTGATCGAAGGCTTGGACAAGTGGAACGGCTAGATCTAAATCTAGTCACTAGTTTTGGCAAATGTAGGATCTCAAGGGCCATAGGTATTTATGGCCGATTATGGTAAGTAAGTTTATGATGGTTGCCATTGTATTTTGGATTTGATATGTCTCCTGGCTGATTGTAGGATATCGTGGGAGATTTCGGTAGTAGTTGTCGCAAATCAGGTGTGTAAATGACACCCACTCATAGACTAGATTGGCAAAAGCCAAAATGCCGAAAAGTCGGCATTTTGTGAACTTGCGAGCGTGCGAGTGCTCGTGAGATAGTTTGTTTGTTAATCCTGGTAATCTCAAGTAGTAAGATTGCAGAGTGCGCAAGTTCGTGCACTTCGGTATATTTGGGCTTAATGGGCCGAAAACGGGTTAATGGCTAACGGGCCTAATTCGATAAAAACGCTTGGTAAGTGTTTCTGTTAATACGTTGATGGTTGTAATATGCATGAAAACCCTAAAATAGTAAATTCACTAAATACCCTTAAGTATGAAAACTACCATTATATCCCTAGGTGCAAAATAACTGTTATACCCCTAGGGTTAGTTTTGACTGAAATGCATGATATTCTGATTCTGTATGTTGTATGTCATGACATGTATATCTGTTGCGTGGGATATAGGTTATATTGTTGGAGGAAGCGTTCTGGTGGCTATGCCACAAATATCTGTTTCTGGTGGCTATGCCACAAATATCTGTTCTGGTGGCTCTGCCACAATATCTGTATCTGGTGACTCTATTACAATATCTGTTCTGGCAGCCATGCTGCAAATTCTGTGGTATGTAGCGGATGGGTAGGTCGAGTTGTCTCCCCACATGGTGTAAGGTTGGTACGGGGGTGTATACGGATGGATATGGGTTGGGTTTTCTGCATACATGATATTTCTATTCTGTGTCTGTTATGGACCTATGGGCTTCATTCTGAATTTTGTATAGGGCTAAGGCCCAACTTAATCTGTTTCTGTGGTTTGTATTGATCTGGACTATGGTTGGGTTATTTTACACACTGAGTTTTCCAAACTCACCCCTTAATTTTATCCATGCAGGTAACCCCCAACAATAGTGGACTTGGAGCTGTGAGGGATTCGGAGTGGCCACATGTTTTGCAAGCTCGGTTTTCTTCTTATGACTTAATTAGTTATTATTTACTTTAATTATTTTGGGTTTAAGTTGTAATAAGGCTACTTAGATTATTTTTAATTGCTTTAGTATAATTGTTAGCTTAGGCGTGATATTGGTTTAAATGTTTGAGATCGAATAGCTCTAGGGCGCGTTTTGAAAAAGGAAAAAAAAAGAAAAAAAGAAATTACCTGATTTCAAAATATCACAAAACAAGACAAAGCTTCCTAAACGAAAACGTTCTCAAAATTAATAAGTGTTTTCAAATGGTTTAAAACGAAATGGTTTTCCTAAACAACCACTCAGTTAAAGTGTGGCAATGGTTGTGTGCATGTCTAGGAGTGGATCCGTGGAGAGCTTGGTACTTAAGCAGTCTAATAGACTCACCTCCTCTTTTACTGGCATCCTACCTGGTGCACAGCTTCTATTCACTTTAATCTATAACGAAGATACTCTTTAAACTCTAAGAAAGATTTTTGATAAAATATGGCTTTTACAGTGGCGCTTCAGTGTGACACGCTGAATTCAGCCGTAACGTTTAGGCCGGGTTTGGGGTGTTATATTTGTAGTTTAGACATTCAAATAGTTGTGTTCCCTTCACGCTGATTTTGAAAAATAATCTAGGCCTACTTAGCATGATCTAGGCCTACTTAGCTAACTCATACATGGAGATGACTTTGAATTATTCCATATCAACACCACTGAAAATAACATACAAAGATTTCGAGCTTTGATGACATGCCCTTGTTTTCATTAGGAGTATAATTGTTTTTCTCTTTGAAATAAGTGTTCCTATAAACATCAGTAACTATTGGTCGAGTCCATCCATCCTCAACAACTTCCTATGTAGCTTTATCAATAGACATGATAAAAGCCTTCATACAAGCTTTCTAATACACATAATTTGAGGAGCCAACAAGCAATGTGACTCAAGAAATGGAGTTGTCTACTTTAATAGACTCCATGGTTGCAAATCATACACATGATCTTCTTCATGTATGTTTGAAGTCGGCTCTAGTATCAACTAGAAAGCTTCTGTTTGCTACATTTTCAAACTAATGCCCCAATTTGATGTTCCAACAAAAACTAGAACTTAACAAATTAACACAAAAATCGTAAGAGAGTAAAGCAAAATGACAAAGTTGCACATTAGATTTGTTAATGCAGTTCGAATAGCAATCTTACTTTGTGGTGTCTTGCTCAATAAATGATTTATTCAACAGTAGATCTAATAATTTATTGACTAAATCCCAATCTACCCTTATATTGTGGAATAATTGCAATCCCAACAAAAACCCTCAATGTTACAATCACTCACCCCAAACGCTCCACTTATAAACAATGTTTCCTCTCTAAAAAATACCTAAAAACTAGAGTGCAATAATGCACGACTAATACAAGATGAAAACAATAAATATAGCTAAAAAAACAAAGACTCTTAAGGTTCCTCCAATGAGCATCAAGGATGCCTGGTTATATGATGAGATAAACAACTTCTCCAAGTAATTTGAGGAGATAATTCAGCATTTTAAATTGATGAAATAATCCATAAAATTTTCCCTTTTGAATTTTGAAATCAAGGTCTTCATATCCATGCAAAATTGAATTAGATTAAACACCAAGTAAGAATAAGTCAAAAGCCTTTTAAGATATTGATAAAGTTTGCATTTAATCAATTTCTCCCGTTTGAAAATCAAGTCAAGCAAAAATCATAGACTATTTGCTGATAGAAAGTCAACTAAAATAATCAAACTAAAAAATGTATAAAAAACTCCCTGCGTCTTAACTATCTTAATTTAACTGTCTCGTTCGAACAAAGAATCTGCACAACAGAATAGCTACCAATGTAATTCATTCTTAATATTATATTTTGATTAGTACGATCTAAATTGAAAGCACTATTGATGAATGGATCATAATTGATCATTATATTTTTGTCATCATTATCTCCCTTCGTTAATTATTCCTCTTCCTGTTATTTACCTGGAAACATGCATGTTCTTGTTTCGTTACCCTCTTCTCTTTTTTTTAACCATTTTTGGATTTCCTTTTGCTTTTCCTTGAATCAAAGTTGTCAAAATTTGACTCTTTGTCTCGTTTTCAATCATGGCTTCGAAAGCGTGAAGATTATTGATAAAAAAGATTGTCCATCAAAAGGAAAGCATCAATTGTAGAGTGAATTATGATGCAAAGATTTACAACCTATTAGCAACTTAATTATGCCATGATAATAGAGAATTTCGAAAAGTAAATATGGAGGGAATGATTCTTTTTGTTAATATTCTTCAATTTTCATAAATTATTGGAAAATCTTTATAATATTCCAATCCAAAACAGTAGTCAGCTGATGAATGAATTAAACGGATTAAATGGGTGAGTTGGGTTGATTATAGTTACCTCAATTCGAGTTTTAAAATTTAGAGTTTTTAAAAGTTTAGTTAACTTTAAGTTTAACTTAATTTCAAAATTTTAGATTTAATTAATTTAAGTTTGTCAATCTAATTTTTTGAATTGATTTAATTTAGACTTTATCATTTAATTTTAATTATTGTATTCGATTTAGATTAAATTTTGGTTACTTATTCAAATCATTTCTGATTCAAATAATTTAAAGTTCATATAATTAATTTTATAATCCAACGGGGTGGATCGGGTTTAATAGTGTTAAAGCCAAAATTGGCAGCTCTTAACCGGATTATGTCCCTGAGCTCGACAGTGTATTACTTTACTAACAAGGACAAAAGGATAAAGCATAACAACTAGAAAGACACGCGAGACTAGATGATGTTGTATGCAATTGACCATTTTCTCCAATGTTTTAAGGAACTTTCATAATTTTCTGCCAATCAGAGAAAAAAAAAGGTTCCTGCAACAATTTCCTAAGAAGATAAAAGAGAACATATAGAGTGGTATTGGCATTGGTGATTACAGTAAAAGTTGGGGTATGAATTACTTTTAGCTGAAGGCTGTTTTTCGTTGATGTTTTCTTCAAGAAAATCCAATTCTCCGATCAGTGCCAAACTGCTAGTTTTGCTTAAATATAGTGTCTGCTGACCTCACATGGAAGAATTGCTCTAAGAATGATAAAATGACTATCAAATATCAATATTTTCTATTCTTGATGTGTGATCATTTACCGGTTTTTTTTTTTTCTTTTTTAATGATAGCATATGTCAGCTTGAAAGCAAGTTATTGGTTGAATTATGATTTTAGCCCCTTTATTAAAATAAATTTATATATTTAATCAATATACTTTAATTTTGATATAATTTGGTCTTTTCATTATTATTAATGTTATATTTTAGTCCAAATCACTAATACCATTAAAAAATTCCATTCATTGGTTGATGTGGTCTTTTTCTTCTAAAATAATCCAAATCATGTGGTTGAAATGATTTTTAACATAACAAATTAGTGAAAAATAACCATTTTCATAACCATAATTTTACCATTTAAATAACATAGGAAATTTTAAGTTTTAGCTTTTTAGAAACATTTCACATTAGCTGATTTATAATATTAAATCCTCAAGTTGAGTGTAATACAGGGATGAAAACCATAATTTGACGTTTAAACTTCTTTTTCTTCTTTTAAGACATTAAAGTTGGCAGTTTAAGTGTTTGATATCAATTTCACGTTGTCCTTTGGTTGATATGCATAAATGGTTGACCTATTGATATTTGATTTTCATGTCTAAAAAATTTTGAATTTTAATTCAATTAGTTTATATCATCACTTTTGAAATCTAATATTTAAGGGAATTCGAATGTTAACATATGTATTCCTTTCCCTTGTGCTTTCGGGTTTTTGAGTCCAGCAAAAATCAATGTTGAATATCCACATTTTTTACTAATTTCTAAAAAGTACAAATTTAGAAATGATGTTATGGAATAAATAGATTCAAAGTAGTTGAGATGGAGATATTAAAGGAGTCTATTAATTAGATAAGTTGGGTACCAAACTCTCATATTGTAAGAGAGGTTGAAAGTTGCTTTCATTCTCTTTATAACTTTTGCTAAATTTAACAAAGTTTTGGTCATTTTATCCCGGTAAAACAAATTAGCCGAATAGTTTAACGATGTTACATAAAATGCTTCCGTGATTTTTTTTTTGAACAAAAAAAAACATTCAAAGGCCACTATCTCAAAAGCATTAGAAACTATAAGTCTATGAATATCGTCTCGGATACTTCATGTTAAAAGAGAAGGTACAAAGTTTATCAATTGCAAGTTTGCAAAGGCCATCGGCCACCCTATTGCTCGAAAAAAATGACCCACTCAATCTTAAATTCGATGAAGAAATTTAACAAATCAATTATTATTCCATGACTTTATTTATGAATGTTAGGGTGATTTGATAGATCAATTATGTATCACGATGGCTATCATTTCCTTGAATCATGTTCAGTATTATGAATAGAATATTCATAGTCTGTTTCGGCCATCCACTGACCCATCAAGGTTCTCGAAGGTGGATTTTGTTAGTACAAATCTCCGGTGAGAAAAATCTTGAACACACGAACGGAACTTGATCAGAAGAAGAAATAGGACAAGGCTCCAAGGCGTGTATCAAGCCACTATCTTTAAGGTTATATTCGCCCCACCTATCTTCGGTGTGCAAACTAGTTTCAAGCAAATTAACCTCGAGGATACAATAAAGTCAATGGCTATTTGCATTTTGCACTGACGAGAATAGCCCACTATACACTGAGCAATGTATGACAAGGAACTCCATTTTTATAAAGATTTTTGCAGTAATACTTTATAGAATAATCTAATAATATTAGAATATGAAGGAAGGAAAGAAACAATATTAGAATTTGTTGGTATGATTTCCAAATGAAATCTCATTCCTATTTATAGGAATTTTCATGTCTCTTCATAGAGGCATCTTTCATCAATAGATGTCTTTCTGAATAATAATTCTTTAAAATAAACACATAATTATTCATTTAATTATAACTATTTAAATAATATTATTTAAATAGTTATAATTCTTTTTCAAAAATCAAACAATATAGTCTTTTGATTAATTAAACCCATTCATTTATAGTTAGTGGAACACTATAAATATTTGAAAATGTTCCAACAATCTCCCCCCATTTTCAAAATACTTTAGATTTTGATATTCTTGAAAATCAATTTGCATAAATGAAGGTATCTTACGATTGAACCTTCACTTAGTGAAAACATGTTAAAGTTAATTGAAATTGCATGGTTGACTAAGCTTTGAACCAACTATTTCATTTGATTAACCAAACACATCTCACACAATGATTTCAACATCGGTCAATGCATAGTATCTAGGGACATTATTATGGCCATGTGTCTGTGTCCTCTTTTCATGAGTGCTGCTAGAGCCAAGCCCTTGAGCTCCTAGAAGCGGCCACACTTCCACTCATATAGGTAGATCCCATCAAGAGTGTTCCCGTAATTATAACACTCTAACATATTTATGTTATGGGTCCATTAAGAGTACATTACTCATCCTTCCCTTATCATTACGGGTACCTAGCACTTTAATCTTAGGATGAATTTATTTATAGTACTAATAGTCACATACTAATGATGTACTTTGTCTCATTAAACTCAAGACTTGACATATACCAAGTGTTGAGTCGAGTGTCCATCATGGGTGACTCTAATTAATAGGCTTGAGTCCCATCCCTTTTGAGGTCCTTTTTACTGCATCTCTAGCAAGACTTTTTGTCAAATGATCCGCCAAATTTTCACTTGATCTCACATAATTAATAGTGATCATTCCATCAGAAATTAATTGTCGGACATAACTGTGTCTTAATCCAATATGTCTAAACTTTCCATTATATACTTGGTTCTATGCCTTTGCTAGAGTAGCCTCACTATCACAACGGATAGAAATAGGTGAAATTGGCTTAGGCCATAAAGGTACATCATAAAGCAAATTTCTTACTCATTCTGCTTCTTTAGATGCAGCGGCTAATGCAATAAATTCTGCTGCCATGGTGGAACCAATAATACATGTTTGTTTCTTGGAACCCCAAGAAATGGCTCCTCCACCAAGAATGAAAATCCATCCACTAGTAGATGCATGATCTTCCAAACTTGTAATCCAACTAGCATCCGAATACCCTTCTAAAACTGGAGGATATCCATTATAACACAACCCATAATTAATGGTTTTCTTTAAGTACCTAAGTACTCTATTCAAAGTTTGCCAATACAAACTACTTAGATTAGTTGTGTACCTACTCAATTTCCCAACAACATATGCAATATTTGGTCTTGTACAAGTCATTATGTACATAAGACAACCAATTAGACTTGCATATTTCAATTGATCAATTTTCCTACCAGCATTAGATACTAATTTTATTTGAGGATCCATGGGTGTAGACGCTGGTATACAGTTGAAAGGATCAAACTTTTTAAGCACCTTTTCAATGTAATATGATTGTGATAAAGCTATAGTGTTTTCATCTCGGGTTATTTTAATCCCAAGAATAACATCTGCTACACCCATATCCTTCATAGCAAAGTTGTTTAACAAGAATTTCTTTGTGTTTTTTATTTGTTCCAAATCCGTGCCAAAAATGAGTATGTCATCTACATATAAGCAAATTATGACACCTTTTCCATTTTCAAATTTGCTATATATACACTTACCAGATTCATTTATTTTATAATCATTATCTAAAATAACATTGTCAAACTTTTGGTGCCATTGTTTTAGTGCTTGTTTAAGTCCATATAAAGATTTAACAAGCTTACATACCTTATGCTCTTGTCCTGGAACAACAAATCCTTTCGGTTGTTCCATGTACACTTCCTCTTCCAATTGACTATTTAAAAATGTAGTTTTAACATCCATTTGGTGAACAACCAAATTATATATAAATGTAAGTGATATTAATAGTCTAATTGTAGCAATTCTTGCTACTGGAGCATAGGTATCAAAGTAATCAATACCTTGTTTTTGTGTAAAACCTTTGGCTACCAATCTTGCTTTAAACTTATCAATGGTTCCATTGACCTTCATTTTCTTTTGAGGATCCATTTACAACCTATTGGTTTGGAACCCGGTGGAAGATCAACTAAGATCCAAGTTTGATTTCCCATTATTGAATCCATCTCATCATTTATTACTTCTTTCCAAAAAGAAGAGTCTTGAGATTTCATTGCCTCTTCAAATGTAATAGGATTAGATTACATATTATAACAATAAGGTACTTTCACCTTTTCCTTCTACAAGAAACATAATGAAATCTGGTCCAAAATCTTTAACCTTTTTAATCCTCTTACTTCTTTTTAATTCTTGACAAGATTCATCATTATTATCAATTTGTTCCAATGGAATCTCATTCTCATTTGAAGAATGAATCGATTGTTGTGGCTGTAATTGTCTTTATATAGAATTAAATCTATTTTCATTAAAAATAGCATCTCTTGATTCAATAGCAATATTAACTGAAATTGAATCATTTGGTTCAATTACCATGAACCTATATGCCTTGCTATTATGTATATATCTTATAAATATGCATTCAATTCCTCTTTCACCTAACTTTTTACGTTTAGGTATTGGAACTTTGACAATAGCTCTACAACCCCAAACCTTCAAATAATTAAAGTTTGGTTTCCTTTTCTTCGATTGTTCATAAGGGGTTATTTTAGTTTCCTTATTAGGAACTCTATTCAATATAAGACAAGCTGTTAGAACAACTTCTCCCCAATGACCTTGTCCAAGACCTGAATATGATAACATTGAATTTACCATTTCAGTCAAGGCTCTATTTTTCTTTTCAGTTACACCATTTTGTTGTGGTGTGTAAGGGGCTGAAACTTGATAGACAATCCTAGTGGATTCAAAATAACTTGGATTATAGTATTCTCCACCTCTATCCAATCTTAAACACTTGATAAATAATTCACACTAAAATTCAACCAGATTTATAAACTTTAAATTTATCAAGCGCTTCATTTCTTGAATGCAATAAATGTACATAATAATATCTAGAACAATCATCAATAAAAGTAACAAAATATTTCTTTCCACCTAATGTAGGAGTATTATGCATGTCACATAAGTGACTATGTATCAAATCAAGTAATTTTGTTTTTCTTTTAACCTTAGGGAAAGGGTTTCTTGTAATTTTAGTCAACATACATGTATTGCATTTTTCAATATTATTATTAAAAACAAGAATTAAATCTAACTTATACATATCATTCAATTTCCTATAATTCAAATGACCTAATCTATAATGCCAAAAACAAAAAGATTCAACCATATAAGCAGAAATAGTATTTTTTATTCTTATTAATAATATTCAGTTTGAACAAACTCTCATACATATACCCTTTCCCTACAAAAATTCCTCCCTTAGATAAAATAAACTTATCTGCCTCAAAAACAAGTTTGAAACCAAACTTATTTAACAAACTTCCAGACACTAAATTCTTTCTAATTTCTGGTACATAATATACATCATTTAAGGTTAAAACCTTTCCAAAAGTGAATTGTAGTTCAACAGACCTTTGCCTTTGATTGCTGCGGTGGAAGAATTTCCCATGTACAAGACATTGTCATTTTCACATTGTGTGAACATTGTGAACATGCTTTTGTCTTTGCACACATGTTTGGTTACTCCAGTATCAATCCTCCATGTATTATCATCTTGTGCCATATTAATTTCAGATATCATTACAATGAACTTTTCGTTATTATCAGCCTTAGAAGAAGATTTCTTCTTTAAAATCGACATTCATTCTTGAAATGTCCCGGCTTACCACAATAATAATGCAAGCCCTTTTGTTTCTTTTTGAACTCAGGTGCTCTATTAGTCTGTTTGAACTTTCTCTTGAATGGTTTAGTAGTTTGTACTTCCTCTGTAACATGCACTTTGGCATTTTCAGAATTTAGATTCTGATCTTGCTTTCGATATTCTTCTTCAATACGAAGGTGATTTGCCAAAGCCTCAAAAGATATTTCCTCTTTCCTATGTTTTAGACTTCTTTTAATGTCTTTCCAAGATGGAGGAAGTTTGTCTATTATGGAGGATACAACAATCATTTCATCCATTTTCATATCCTATTACTTGAATTGATTCAACATCTTTTCAATATCATGAAATTATTCCATAATAGAACGACCATCAACCATTTGATAATTATTGAAACGACTGATAAGAAATTTCTTACTCGTAACATCTTTGGTCATGTATCTTGTCTCCAATTTGTCCCATAATTCTTTAGCGGTGACCTCGTTTTGGTAGGTGTCGAACTAACCATCAGATAAACCATTCAATATGTGGCCCATGCACATGTAATCAGCATTGTCCCATTTTTGTTTTTCTCGGGTTGCAGCAACAGATTCATTTTCAGTTTTGTCAGGTCTTGGAGCATCCAAAACATAAGCAATCTTCAAATTTGATAATAAGAAGTGTATTTTTTTTGCCATCATCGAAAATTGCATCCATCAAACCGATCAAGTTTGACAACATTAGAGGCCAACTCCCTTAGTGTTCCACATTAATGAGTTGTGGTAGTCATCATGAAATATAACCTTAAAATTGTTAGTACAAATCTCCGGTGAGGAAAATCTTGAACACACGAACGGAACTTGAACAGAAGAAGAAATAGGACAAGGCTCCAAGGCGTGTATCAAGCCACTATCTTTAAGGTTATATTCGCCCCCACCTATCTTCGGTGTGCAAACGAGTTTCAAGCAAATTAACCTTGAGGATACAGTGAAGTCAATGACTATTTGCATTTTGCACTGACGAGAATAGCCCACTATACACTGAGCAATGTATGACAAGGAACTCAATTTCTGTAAAGGATTTCTACAGTAATACTTTATAGAATAATCTAATAATATTAGAATATGAATAAAGGAAATAAACAATATTAGAATTTGTTGGTATGATTTCCAAATGAAATCTCATTCCTATTTATTGGAATTTTCATGTCTCTTCATAGAGACATCTTTCATCAATAGGTATATTTCTGAATAATAATTTCTTTAAAATAAACACATAATTATTCATTTAATTATAAATATTCAAATAATATTATTTAAGTAGTTATAATTCTTTTTCAAAAAACCAAACAATATAATCTTTTAATTAACTACACCTATTCATTTATAGTTATTGGAACACTATAAATATTTGAAAATGTTCCAACAAATTTCTCCATATTTAAACTTAACATTTGGTTGCAACCCCGATACTATTTGATCTAGAGAGAATAATATTTGATAATATTTGAAGATATAATAAAAGTTCAAATATTTGATCAACATTGTCTATACCGTATTGTTAAACATTTTATTTTTGTTTTGATAGTGGTACGTACCAATATGAATGTATTTTCGAGTATCATTTTATGTTTATCCATACTTTTAATATATATTTATAGTTTAGTTCCTAATTTCTAAATAGAATCTATCTATCTGTTTGTCTATGTTTATAAGTATGAACTTAGAAAAATAAAAATGAAAAATGAAAACATTCTTTAAAATTTTAAAAATGATAAAGTAATCCTATTTAAACATTTGATTTTATTATTTTATTTAAATTAAAGTAATAAATATTTGAAAATAGAGTTAACGTGATACTAGTCTATTTTAAAATTAATAAAATTTAAATATGAAATTTCTATTAATTTAATTAAATTTAAAAATGTTGTTTTTCTATTGAAATATGTCTTTTTATTAATTTATTTAAATTTAAATAAACTAAACATATAAAAATTCCTTTAATTTAATTAACCTATAGTAGGTTAACTTACAATTAAGTCATTAAATTCATAAAAAGTGTAACGATATAGTTTTGAATATATAATACTTTAGGGATAAGATTATAACAGATTATTATATTATAGCAAAAAGTATATATAATTTTAAAATTTTGCATAATCTATTAATATAAATGATAAGATACATTTTTAATAACATAATTATTTTTGCTGCTTGAGTCTTAACTCGATTGGCATGGTATTGTCACTAATGTAGCAGGATGTGGGTTCGAGTGCGCTGAAGCACTTTATACTCCTATTTATGAATTGGGAAGGAGCTATGGATAGTTTTAGACATTGTATCAAAAAGAGCAGATATTATTAGAATCTATAATGAGATTGTTCAACAAAATCTATAATTATTTTTAGAATATAATTGCTATTATTTAAATTTGAAATTATGATAACTTAGCAGGATAACTCACAATTAAGTTTACATTACGTGTCACAATTAAGTTTACATTACGTGCTTTTTAGATTAAAAATCCTTATTAATAAAAATATGGTAAATTACACCAACAGTCACTCAACTTTGATGCACTTGACAAAATAGTCACTCTAGTTTCAATTCAGTCACTCAACTTTTGAAAAATAACAAAATAATCCTTTTAACCATTTTCTGCTACAGACATAATAGAAAAGTGATAAGGCATTTAACAGAGTCCTTGTTGTCACTAATCGGCCAATTGGACGGTTAGCACCAATTTAAACAACCCCTTTTAGCACTAGTTTAGGGTTTAGACAGTAGAAGAAGAAGAGAAAAAGAAGAAGAAGAAGAAGAGGTGGATAAGAAGAAGATAAAAAAGAAAAAGAAGAGTAGGAGAATAAATGGAGAAGCCGACCTCGTGACTCGATTCAAATCCCTTTCCAAGGATTGGGCTTACCTCACCTCAACCCTAGCTTTCATCACCGACCATCTCTGCTACTCTTCTTCTGATCCATCTCCCATCCTCTTTTTTCTACAATACCTAGTCTGATTTCGACTTTGAGATCTTGCTAATCACTGACCCGACCCAAAATTTCACTTGTCAACATTTGGTTGTCCCTTTAGAGGAACTGCTTCCTTTGTTCCTGAAAATCATGGGTTTAATCGATTGTTTGTTTTGTTTTGATGTTCCCTTTGTTTTGCTTCTTGTTTTGTTTTATGCAACTTGATAATTTTGGCAATGGAGTTTCTCCTCTTTTGTTTTTCTTCTTTTGTTTTTGTTTTGCTTCTGGTTTTGTCTGGATGTTCCCTTTTTTTTATATCATATCATATCCTAGACTTGATAATGTTGCTTTCGAGGATTTTCCTCTTACCAGTTTGATAATGGGTACTGATAGTTTGACCCAAATTGTATCCAATCCCATTTCGATATGTTTTTTTAAAGTTAATGACTTTAGGCAATAGAAAAAGATAGTCGAATCGAAGTTGTGGTGGCTTTTCTATTGAGGGGTTGAAAAAGGAAAAAAAAGGATAGGGTGGTGGTGGTTTGGAGGTCAACCATGGTGATGCCAAAGATGGTTGTGGTAGAGGTGTCGACAGAAAGATTCTTGGGGTGGAGAAGAAACATATTGGGCCATTTACGCAAAAAGTAAAAAATATTCGACCATTTGTTAAAAAAAGGGAAAATGAAGGACTAAAAAAATCACTCAACTTTGCCTCGTCCAATGTGGCAAGTTAATTGGCTGCATCACTTGTCTGGTTAGGTCTATAATAGAAAATGTTAATGGATGACTAATTTGTCACTTTTCGATAACATTAGTGACTTTTTTGTTATTTTTCGAAAGTTGAGTGACTGAATCGAAACCAGAGTGACTATTTTGTCAGCTACATCAAAGTCGCGTGACAATTGATGTAATTTATCCATAAAAATATTGCGTAGCAAATATTAAATGATTTATAATATAATAGTCAATTTCAGAATTGTACAAATGCATAAGCTATTAAAAAAATAACTTTTAAGCTGATATTGTAATTATACTTTTAAGTTTTAAAATTATTTCAATTTACATGTTAATTCACAATTTAGTATAGGTATTAAATAATTCTAAACTAAAAGCTTTAAATTTAAAAAATATTTAATAAATAATTAATATATGAAGATGTGATTTTTTTTTGGTAGATAGAAAATAGCCTTAGGCTAAGATTACATCATTGCTAATCGCTATCAAAAGGAATATGCCTAGCCTAAAGAATATCATCCTCCAACAAATATTTAATAGAATTCGGTGGGTCATTGTAGATCACCAACAGTTCCATAGTGCCTTTAGCCTCTTTTGCAACACAATCTGCTACCCTATTACTTTCTTTCAGTATCATACAAAACTTCATTTCTGAATCCTTAAGACACCAGTCTTGAATAAGTCAAACTTTGTTGTAAGTATTACTTACAGCTACTCAATTTTGAATAACGACTATCAATGGAGAATTATCACTCTCAAACTCCACTTTATAGTAACCCTATAGCAAACTTAATTCCTTTAAGTAAGGCCCAAGCTTCAATATGGAAAATATCTGACAAATCCACTACCATTTCAAAAACCCCTCATCAACTCACCATTTGGTCCTCTCATGACCCCACCTATGGCCTTTTTGGTCTAGATATTGACGTTGGGTCATCAATATTTACCTTAATCCACCCATGAATAAGAATTTTCCACCAAACTTTTTTTACAGAACTACATACCTAGTTTCCAGACCTTCCCTTAATGAAAAAAGACCTAGTCCAAGCTCAAACAGAAGCTAAGAGATCATGGCTACTAATATTCTTCTGATTGAATATGAACTCATTTCTAATATTCCAAAGAAACCAACTAAAAATAGTACAGAAACTTGGCCATTCTCCATAGTGAGATTCTATCTTACCCTCATTGCTAATGCTCCAATTAACCCTTCTAGTAAGTGGTAAACTAAAGAAAATACTCTACGCTCTTTTAAGAACCCTCAACTTCCAAAATAGAGTAGAAAATCCATAGTGCCTAGCCACATGTAATATAGGTTCAACATCCAAACCATATCAATCACATAAATTAAACGAAGACATAGCTCGTCGAGTCTGCTCTTTGTTTGTCAAGAGTCTTCCTCAAATCAACAACTAGAGAAACATTCAAAATTTCTATGGAATTGTTGTCTTCCAAATATGTTCATTACTTCCAAAACTATCATTTTCAAACACGATAAACAAATTTTTATATGATTCTAAAGGAGGGATGATTACCAATATGCGCTCCACAATCACTTGCGGAAGAATTGATACTAACCATTGGATATTCCACATTCTATCTACCACCGCATCATAGACATGGAGAGAATCTTGAATGGGTACAATGCCATTTTAATATTATAGTAACCTTCCCATGTCCCATATCTAGTTATCATTCCAAAAAAGTTAACAATCCTTCCAACACCCATTGACCAATAGACCCTTTTTTGACATCCTCTCAAATGTTAGCTATAGAGTGCTAGATATATGAGCAATTGCTTCATTGAATTACATTTGACAATACTAGATGGATTCTTTATTTATTTCTCAAAATTTTAACCCATAACTCCTCTGCGTTAGCAATCAATTTAAAACCCAACTTCATAAGGAAAAGTTTATTCTGATCCTGTAATCATCAAATCCCCAATCCCCCCATTTCTTTGAGGCTTGCAACACTGCTCCTAATACACAAGAAATGGCTTCCTTCCAGCTTGAGATGATCCCTATAGGAATTGGTTTGAGTAATGATTTAGTAGATGGAGGTGTTTTGGTTATAATTTATATGTTTTATAAGCTATGTTATATATATATATGTGATTGTTCGTGAAGTTGGTTATTTGAGCAAGAAAAATGTATTTGGTTAATAATGTTAATTGGATAGGAATTGGTGTATCTAGTCGAGATTTTGTTGTGATAATGGTATGATATATATATTGTGAATAAATTTGATGATTGAATGTATAACTATTCGAATAGTTGAATATGTGATGTTTAAACATGATGTTTGTATATGAAAAAGTTATGCTTGAATTGTTTATTGTGCTTTTATGATAAAGTTTGTTATAATGGAATGGGCATAAATCTTAAGTTAATATGTTATTCATACGAATGGGAAATAAATTGATCGTGTATATGTGAATTTTGACTTGATACTTAGCATATGAATTTGGTAGGTTAGTTTCGGCTATTAAGCTTAAAAATGACTATTGATGTTATGGTAAAATGCACATCAGATTATAATGTTCAAAAGCTATATTTTATCATGTAGTGATATTTGATAATAACTTATATTTTGTTATTTTGTGTGTTTTAATATTGACACAAATTTTGATATATAATTTGACTTGTAAAATTTGCTTGGAATTGGTAAATGACATGTATGCATATTCGGCTAATGATATATATTAAATACGTATGTATATAACATTTGTGTTGGTGATTTGGTTAGAAATAATGAATTATGTGTAAAAGTATTTTCGGCTTGTTGAATATGTGGTATGGTATATGGTATAATTACATTTATAATGTATTAAAGATACTATAGATGACCGAATAACTAATTAACTTATTGGTTATGTATATGTGTTTTAACCTTGGTAATTTGGCATGCGAAATGAATGTGCGTATAGCTATTATTTGTGCGCAAGAGATTTTAAGTTATTATGGTCTTGTATACATAGCTTTATATGAATTTTATAACGAGGTATATGGTATGGCTTGATTATGGAATATACAGATTAGATGTAGTGAAATGTTTTATGCGTGTATAATATTAGAGAAAAATAAAGTTTGCATGGGAAATAGTATATATAATTAGCATGTTTTAAATATTCAGTTTCTATATTGAAATTAACCATATGGATAGAAATTTTGTTATAAGATAATAAATGGATATATGTGAGTTTAATAAAGTTGATTTGTGCTGTGTGTATTAATGATTCAAGAATTGATAAACTGCAGTTACAAATTGTAAATTTCTAAATAAGGTTTGATAGACTGTGTGAATGTGTGAGAGTTTTATCTTTTTCGGTAATGCCTCGTAACCAGTTCAGTGACAGATACGGGTTAGAGGTGTTACATTTTGTTGGTATCAGAGATACAATTTAGTCGATTCTAAAACTAACGTAGTGCGTGTGAGTCTAGCTATACAAGCCATATTATATACTGTGATAGTGTGATGACTTCTGATATTTGAAAATGTGTTTTCGTATAGTATGGATTCCGACAGAGCCGTAGCTGATGATGTCGAGAGTATAGCGCCTGATCCCGCACAAGGGACAGTGCCGGTTGATTCTCGACTGACTTCAAGTAACCACGAGAGTGAGGCTAAACAAGCCTTTTACCAAATGAAGAACAACTGGTTTACTCAGTATATCCAGACTAATCCGACTGCACAACAACCTCCACCACCGACTAATCCGACTGCACAACAACCTCCACCACCGATTAATCCTTCTCCGATACCTGTTATGCCTCAAGTGAGTGATTCGTTGAGATTACATAAGCCTCCTGTTGATAAAATCAGAAAACACGGGACTGAAGAATTCAGAGCTACTAATGATAATGATGCTCAACGAGCTGAATTATGGCTTGATAATACTATCAGTGTGTTTGATGAGTTATCTTGTACCCCGGATGAGTGCTTAAAATGTGTAACACCCCAAACCTGGCCTGGACATTATGGTCGAATCTGCAATGTCAAATTGAAGTGTTTTTCATAAAGTGTGATCTCCTTTGAAAAGCCCAATCTTTATTTAGCCTCTTTGGGTGATCTAAAAGATGATTTTAGAACTTGTATCATCATCAAAAAGTATATTCTTTAAAACATTATTAATTTCAAAATCTCGTTTATAGCAGAAGCTTTTTGAAACAGTTGCGTACTTGTGTTTTACTTGTAAAATGTTGTTTTCTTGCGGTATCTTCTAAAACCATTTATGGATTTGTGGTATTTTTGCAAAACATCTATCTTTTGAAACTCGCTTCCTACTGCTAGTAGTATTAAAGCAAAACAAATATAATCCCCAAATTAAAAACTAAAACTTTAAAGAGGCCTTATTACATAAAAATACCTAAATTAAGCTATTTATAAATTAAAAAATAAATACAGAAGCATAAGCTGTTGTGTGGCCACCTTCGAGTCCCTCGCAGCACTAATCCGCCTAAGATTGGGGATTACCTGTAAAGTTAAACAGATGGGCGAGTTTACGAAAACTCAGTGTGTAATCCCAGAATAAACAAATAGTCAAACATATAGTGAACAAATACAGTCTGGGCCTAAGCCCATATCAGTAACAGTGGCAATATCAGTTTGGGCTTTAGCCCATCTTAGTACAGAAACAGTCTTGTACTTGGGCCCTAGCCCATTACAATAATAGTAAACAGTGCAGTAACAGTAAATAGTATGCAAGTCCTACCCATCCAACCTCTACACTCCACTTCGTCCAGCCCTACACTCTATATGGGGATAAAATCAACCCACCCATCCCTACACTCCAAAATTAGCACCGGTTACAGCACTAAACAGTCTTTGCAGCAGAGCTGCAAGTATAATAGGCTTAGAGCCATCAGTGATTTGCAGCAGAGCTGCCAGTATAGTACACTTCCTCCAATTATATAAAATCCCACCCCCATACAATGCATCATGCCACATGCCATGTCATAGCATCATATTAAACTTGTACTCAACACAGTTACAATAGTATGCTAAAATATAAACATATATCACATAGGGGCAAAAAAGTCATCTTACTATATAAGGGCAAAATAGTCATTTTACCATATAAGGGTAAAACAATCATTTTACCACATAAGGGCAAAATAGTTATTTTACCACATAAGGGAAAAATAGTTATTTTACCACATATGGGCAAAACAGTCATTTTGCCATATAAGGGAAAAACAATCATTTTACCTCATGACGGTAAAATAGTCATTTTACCATATAAGGGCAAAACAGTCATTTTATTGATTAAGGGTCCAGGTACGTTTATCCACCCAACAGGTCACAGTTGCCTCGAGCGACCCGTGCAACCTTAACAGTGAAATAGTACAAATGGGCCCAAGGCCCATAATGCGGGCCCATGTGGGCCCACACGCTCGTGTGGCCCAATAAGCCCAAAAATAACCTTGGTTGTGCGAACTACATAGCCTAGCCCAATAATCTCCACATGTCCGTGTGGTCTACCCGTGTGGGGTCCACATGGCCCATTTCGCCCACAAAATCGCTCGTGGTGGCCTTTACGCTCAAATGCCCATGTTTCAACATTTGGTTTACCACACGAGCGAGCGCACGCCCGTGTAGCGTCAGCAGTCTTGCTTTTCTAGCTTTTACCGATCTACGCATGTAGCAGTGTGATTACGCACCTGTTTTGAAATTGTAGCCGAAACGCTTTTGAGAACAAAGCACCTATAGTTAACAACAACCCCACTATCAGTCCATTTTTGTGGTTAATCCAAAACCATAGTACTGCAAATACTTTAATCGATTCATTGCTACTTACCAATCGAACAATCGCAGAACCCCTATTGTTCCAAAACCAACGTATTTTCTCCAATGCTTTATCCTTCACATGAAATAGTTAACCAATTCATAAGAATCTATAACCCAACCTAAATATGTCTACCACTTACAGCACTTGCCATGAGCGAAAGGGTTACTTGTAGGGAAAGAAGTAATCGGCCTAACACCTTGATTACTGAAATCGAGCCCCTAGCAACAATCGTATGAATAAAGATGTTAGATGAATAATTCCCCATGGCAGAAAAAGAAAACAACTATTCAGCCTATGAGATACAGAAGCCAAACCTTTGATAAAAAAATCCAAATAAGATTCGACTAGGGTAAAACAAATCGAAAAACACTTACCAAGAGATCAAAAGAGATTTCGGTAGTATCTCAGCAAGAATCGGCTAAAGAAGAAGAAAAAGAAGAGAAAGAAGATGATTAGGCTTTAATAGATTCGACCACACTATCAGAGGGTATTCAGTTCAGAGAAAAGAGAAGAAGAAGAAGAAGAAAAACAACACTTAGGGTATTCGACCAAACCAAAAAAGAAGGGATGATTCGGCTTGACAAAAATAGAAAAAGTCAGCATAAATAGGAAAAAGGAAAGAAAAATCTGAATATGTTAGGAGAAGAAATGATAGAAACCCCAAGGAACCCATTTTTTCTTTTGCAATATTTGGCTATAGGATAAACAAAACAAAAATGAATGACCAACCTGAAAAGTTGAGAAAGAAAACGGTAACAAAGCTAGAACCAAAGTCGGCACTTAGATAGCTAGAGAGTTGTGACTGAAACCTTTTTACTAAATGGGACTCCACTAATTTGGCTAGCTCCTAAACCTTAGCCTCCTCCAAGACACTCTCACACTACCGAAATTCTGAATGCCAGAATTTAAATTTGGCAGCACCATTCCCACCAAAATTGAATTCCCTAATTTCCTCCTAAAATCCCTCCTATTTACAAACCTCAATAATAAAAAATCCCTCTTTTTACTCCCCACATTCGGCTACCAACAACCTTATTCAAAATTATTCAAACTCTTGGTGTTTCGGTCAAACACAACTTCCTCCCATGTCCATCAGTAAAAATTAAAACACTCCCTTGGGCATTGTAGGATTCGAACTTCAGACCTCATGAAACACTCCACATGCCACTTCCCTTAGACTAGTAGGCATTTTATGACATATTTTACCCACATTTAATTAAAAGCTTACTGCCTAGAAATAGTGCTTATTCCTTTAAAAAAAATTAAACTTTTTTGCATTTGCTCAAGCTTGAACCTAAGACTTCTCAGACACTTTCCAGAACACTCAAAACACTTAACCACTGAACCAAATACACAATTGTGTCACTTCCTTGCACAACTAAATACTTATGTGCCGCCTCCTAATTGTTCCCATAGTAAGACCTAATACTTTTAGGCCTAAATTTGGGGCGTTACAAAATGTGCCATATCTTTACTACGAGAAACTGCATATCACTAGTGGAATACACTAGTAACGGTGGTTCCAAAAGAATGGGTGACCTGGGATTTCTTCCAGACTGAGTTCCGTAAGAAATATATCAGCCAGAGATTTATTGATAAAAACGCAAAGAATTTCTGGAGTTGAAACAGGGTCGGATGACCGTGACAGAGTATGAGCAGAAATTCATGAGACTCAGTTAGTATGCTCGAGAGTGTGTTTCAGCCGAAGCCATAATGTGTAAAAGATTTGAAGATGGGTTGAACGAAGACATTAAACTACTAGTAGGCATACTTGAAATAAAAGAGTTTGTAGTACTGGCTGAGCGAGCGTGCAAAGCCGAAGGGCTCGGGATAGAGAAAAGGAAAGCTGACTTTGAAGCTAGAGATTCACATAAGAGATCATCGAGTAAGTCATTTCAGTCGGTAAAAAAGAATTTTTGAGATGATTTTAGTCGTTCAAGGCTACTTCTGGTTATTCTAAACGGATCGGGATAAACCACTTGTGAGCTCGAGAGCTACTTTAGTAGCTAGTGTTGGTAATATTAGATCGAATCAACCTAAGTGTAAACATTGTGGTAAACGACATCCTGGCAGTTGTAGATTGCATGATTGGGCCTATTTTAAATGTGGTTCGACAGATCATTTTGTTCGTGAATGCCCTGAGTTAGGTGAACAAAATCCAGTACAGAATACGAGATCAGGTAACACTGCAGCTCGAGGTAGACCACCCAAAAATATGGGTAATGTGAGTAGCAGTCAGAGAGGGACTAAAGATACGACCGTTAGATCCGAGGCTCGTGCACCTGCCAGAGCCTATACTATTCACGCACGCGAGGAGGCTTCATCCCCAGATGTTATTGCTGGTACATTCACTCTCTATGATACTAGTGTAATTGCATTGATTGATCCTAGTTTGACTCATTCTTATATGTGTAAGACTTTAGTATGTAGTAAGACTTTGCCTGTTGAGTCTACTGAGTTTGTGATTATAGTATCGAACCCCTTAGGCCGGTGTGTTATGGTTGATAAAGTGTGTAAAAATTATCCTTTGGTGATTCAAGATTCGTGTTTTTCGGCTGATTTGATGTTGTTGCCATTTGAAGAGTTCGATATAATTCTAGGTATGGATTGGTTGACTCTGCCCGATACGGTTGCAAAATTGTAAAAGAAAGACTATTGATTTACAATGCCTGAATGATGAGATTATTCGAATTGAATCTAATGATCTGAATGGTTTTCCAGCAGTGATATCTTTGATATTAGCTTAGAAATATGTGAAAGAAGGTTGCGAAGCTTATTTTGCCTATGTGTTTGATAGTAAAGTGGTCGAAAGAAAGATTGAATCAGTACTAGTTGTGTGTGAGTATCCAGATGTGTTTCCTAAAGAATTATCGGGTTTGCCACCTATTTGGGAAGTAGAGTTTGGTATTGAGTTAGTACCGAGAACAATTCTGATATCGATAACTCCGTACAGAATGGCACCTACTGAATTAAAATAATTAAAAGCTCAGTTGCAAGAGTTGACATATAGAGGTTTCACGTGACCGAGTTTCTATCCCTAGGGTGCACCAATTTTATTTGTGAAAAAGAAAGACGGAACTATGAGAATGTGTATCGACTATAGACAGCTCAATAAGGTGACTATAAAGAATAAGTATCTGTTGCCACAGATTGACAATCTGTTTGATCAGCTGAAAGGGGCTACAGTATTTTCAAAGATAGATTTGAGATCAAGCTACTATCAGTTGCGAGTTAAAGACTTTGATGTACCAAAGACTGCTTTCCGAACGAGGTATGGACACTATGAGTTTTTGGTTATGCCTTTCGGACTCACTAATACACCTACTATTTTCATGGATTTAATGAACTGGATCTTCAGACAGTATCTGGATCAATTTGTGGTTGTGTTCATAGATGACATTTTGATATATTCCCGTGACAAAACTGAGCATGCCGATCATTTGAGACTTGTGTTACAGACTTTGCAAAATAAACAGTTGTATGCAAAGTTCTGTAAATGTGAGTTCTAGTTACATGAAGTTAGTTTCCTGGGACATGTTGTATCAGTATCGGGTATTCAGGTTGATCTGAGTAAAATTTCGGCTATACTTGATTGGAAACCTCCGAGAAATGCTTCTGAAGTTTGAAGTTTTCTAGGACTTGTCGGTTACTATAGATGGTTCATGAAAGGTTTCTCTATGATTGCAACCCCGATGACAAAGCTATTACAGAAATATGTTAAGTTCGAATGGTCAGAAAAGTGCTAGAAAAGTTCTGATCAGTTGAAAGTCCTTTTGACTGAAGCTCCAGTACTAGTCCAACTAAAATCGGGTAAAGAATTTGTTATCTATAGTGATGCATCTTTAAATGGTTTGGGCTGTGTTTTGATTCAGGAAGGGAAAGTTGTACCTTATGCCTTGAGACAGTTAAAGTTGCATGAAAAGAACTATCCGACACACGATTTAGAATTAGCAGCTATTATGTTTGCATTGAAGATATGGCGTCACTATCTGTTCAGTGAGAAATGCCATGTTTATTTTGATCACAAGAGCTTGAAATATTTGATGACTCAGAAAGATTTGAATTTGAGACAACATCGATGGTTAGAGCTATTAAAAGACTATGAGCTTGTGATTGACTACCATCCGAGAAAGGCTAATGTTGTTGCTGATGCTTTAAGTCGAAAATCACTGTTTGCTTTGTGTGCAATGAATGCGCATATGGCTATGTCTGATGATGGTTTAATAATAGCTGAATTAAAAGTAAGACCATTATTTGTTCAACAAATTTGTGATGCTCAGAAAGTTGATGATGGTTTGTTAGCAAAGTGAGCTCAATGTGATTTGAATGTTGAATCCGAGTTTTGAATTGATGCTGAGGGTTGTCTGAGGTTCAGAAACTGAATATATGTCCCGAGGAATTCAGATTTGATTCAGGTGATTTTAAACGAAGCTCACAACAGTCGGTTATCTATTCACCTGGGTAGTACGAAGATGTATAATGATCTAAAACAGCTTTACTGGTGGCATGGTATGAAACGAGACATTTTTGACTTTGTTTTGAAATGTTTAGTCTTTCAACAAGTAAAACCCGAGTATCAGGTACCTTCTGGGTTACTTCAGCCGACCATGATACCTGAATGGAAATGGGACAGAGTTACGATGGATTTTGTATCTGGTTTACTGTTGACACCAAGCAAGAAAGATGCAATCTGGGTTATCGTAGATAGATTGACTAAATCAGCTCATTTTGTTTCGGTTCGTACAGATTACTCGATTGACAAGCTTGCTGAGTTGTATGTTTCTCAGATTGTGAGATTACACGGAGTACCTATTTCTATAGTTTTGGATAGATATCTGGGGTTTACATCGCGGTTTTAGAAGAAACTGCAAGATGCTCTAGGTACGAAATTACATTTCAGCATAGCTTTCCATTCACAAATAGATGGCCAATCTGAACGAATCATTCAGATACTTGAGGATATGTTGAGATGTTGCAGTCTCGAGTTCGAAGGTACGTGGGAACGATACTTACCACTGATTGAATTTGCGTACAATAATAGTTTTCAATTGAGTATCAAAATGGCACCTTACGAGGCTTTGTACAGTCGTAAATGTCGTACACCATTGTATTGGACTGAGCTTAGTGAAAACAAGATACACGGGGTTGATTTGATTAGAGAGACTGAACAGAAAGTGAAAGTAATCCGTGAAAGTCTGAAAACAGCATCAGATCGTCAGAAATCGTATGCGGACTTGAAACGAAAAGATATAGAGTTTTAGATCAAGGAAAAAGTCTTTTTGAAAGTCTCACCATGGAAGAAATTACTCAGATTCAGTCGTAAAGGCAAATTGAGTCCGAGATTTATTAGGTCGTATGAGATTATAGAGCGTATCGGGCTGGTTGCTTATAGACTGCTGTTGCCACCTAAGCTAGAAAAGATCCACAATGTATTCAATATTTCGATGCTTCATAGATATTGATCTGATCCCACACATGTTATTAGTCCGTCAGAGATTGAGATTAAGTCCGATATGACATATGAGGGAGAACCGATTCACATTCTGGCTCACGAGGTTAAAGAATTGCGAAATAAGAAAATTTTGTTAGTTAAAGTACTGTGGCATAAACATGGAGTTAAGGAAGCAACGTGGGAGTCAGAGGATGTAATAAAAGAGCGTTATCCGAACCTATTCACTGGTAAGATTTTCGGGGACGAAAATCCCTAAGGAGGGAGTGTTGTAACAGCCCGATTTAGACCCTATTGGGGATGGTGTTTTCTGGACCACGAACCTGAGTTAGAAAAATATTTTAAAATTGTTTTCTGCATTTATTATGTGTGAATTTATATCTGTGAAATTTTTAATTGCGTAAAATGAAATTTTGAAGGTTAAATGTGAAAGTGCTTAATTATTGTTGTCTTTGTAATGTGAAGCACTCATAATGCAATTAAGCCATTGACAATTTGAGTGGGCAGTAGTGACCATGAATTATAATGGTTTTATATATTATTATAAAGGTTAATTTAGTAAAACAAGTAATAATATATGTTATAATAAAACATAAAAATTAAATAAGCATGCAAATTTCTTTGTTCATGATCAAAACGATAAAAGAAAAGAAAGAAAGAAAGCCTAGGTTATTTGGCCTTTGTCAAGCTTGATTCAAGGTGAGTTCTAGCTCGGTTTTTGATAATTTTTATGTTTTTGAGATTGTTGCAGTGTAATGTACAAAGCCCATGCTTGAATTTTTTATTTTGATGAATATTTTGAGTTATTCCATTGATGAATATTTGAACTTTGTGATGTTAGTTGATGAAATATGAAAGATATGTTTTGGATTAACATGTTTTGTATTGGAATTTTTGATGATTTTGAGTAAATAGGGCTAATTTGTAAAATGATAAATTGAGGGACTAAAATGTGAAATAAATGAAATATATGTACTTGTATGAACATAAGGAAGATTCAACCTAAGCATGATATATTGAAATTTTTCATATTTTGTGTTTTGTGAAATTTGGACTAAATTGTAAAAAGTGTAAAATGTTAGGAGTAAAATGGTAATTGGCCCATTTATGTGTTTTTTTGACTAAATTGAATGAAAATATGTTTGAATGAGTTTAATTTGAATATATTTAGATCAAGAACAAAAGAAATCAGATTTGGATTGAGGGAAAACTAAAGTTGTCAACTAGTCGTCCCATTCCGATTTTCATTGTCCGAGGTAAGTTTATAAGCAAATACGTGTTGTTAATTTTGAATAAATATGAGATTTATATGCTGAAATGAAATATGTGAAATTATATATATGTTGGCCTAATGCACATAAGCTTGGGAACTATGTTTATGAATTTGTTTCGACCGAGTTACGACATCTGAAAGCCCTGTACGACCTTAGGAATAGCTAGGATACATATGACATAGGATTTCTAATATGTGTTCTCGACTAATACCATGTCTGGGACGTTGGCTTCGATATATGGTTACGAGTAAGACCATGTCTAGGACATTGGCATTGTATTTGATTCATGTAAGACCCTGTCTGGGATAGTGGCATCGATATGAGATAGCATGTAAGACCACGTCTGGGACGTTGGCATTGTATGATATATGTGTTTATCTGAGTATCCTATTCAATTTCGAATGGTACAACAAGCAATGATAAGTTGTGAACAAAGGTGTAAAACGAGTTGAAACGATCAGGTATGAGTTAGTTGATTACCTATTTAATATGTGATGTAAATTATATAAGTTATTAATGTGAATATATGTGCACTTGCAAAGTATAATAGGTTATATGTTATGTATATACATGTGATGTTATATTTTGATCCACGAGTATATGTATACGTGTGTAAATACATTCGGTTATATAATGATGTTATGTCTTTGAAATTGAATAATACTTTGAATATGTATATATATACAATCGGTTAAGATAAGGTTATTTATGAAAGCATATATTAAATATGAAATGTTAAGCTTGAGATTAAATGTGACTATGATAGTATAACTTGGTTTGGTTAAAATAAGTTGATAATGTCATCGGGTTATATATTTGCTTATGACTTACTAAGCTTAGACAGCTTACTGTGTGTTATGTTTGCCTCTGTTTTATAGATATCGAGATCTAGTTACGAGCTCGAGGATCGTCAATAAAGTCTATCACACTATCGACTGTCTTCGGTATTTTATAAGCTGAATTTTTGAACTTATGGCATGTATAGGCTAGTTAATATGTTTGATTTTGAAGTTGTGTATATATTAAGCCATGCAAAAATGGCTTGATAATGATGTTAGTTATGATATGTAATCGGTTATGTATTTAGCTCATTTTGGGAATTACGTTCATGGTATATGTGCGTGGTGTGCTTGATTATATGAATCGGTTTGAGTAATGATTTAGTAGATAGAGATGTTTTGGTTATAATTTATATGTTTTATAAGCTATGTTATATACATATATATGTGATTGTTCGTGAAGTTGGTCTTTGAGCAAGAAAAATGTATTTGGTTAATAATGTTTATTGGATAGGAATTGGTGTATCTAGTCGAGATTTCGTTGTGATAATGGTATGATATATATATTGTGAACAAATTTGATGATTGAATGTATAACTATTCGAATATTTGAATATGTGATGTTTAAACATGATGTTTGTATATGAAAAAGTTATGCTTGAATTGTTTATTGTGCTTTTATGGTAAAGTTTGTTATAATGGAATGTGAATAAATCTTAACTTAATATGCTAGTCATACGAATGGGAAATAAATTGATTGTGTATATGTGAATTTTGACTTGATACTTAGCATATGAATTTGGTAGGTTAGATTCCAATATTAAGCTTAGAAATGACTATTGATGTTATGGTAAAATGCGCATAAGATTATAATGTTCAAAAGCTATATTTGATCATGTAGTGGTATTTGATAATGACTCATATTTGGTTATTTGGTGAGTTTTAATATTGACACAAAATTTGATATATAATTTGACTTGTAAAATTTGCTTGGAATTGGTAAATGACATGTATGCATATTCGGCTAATGATATATATATTAAATATATATGCATATAACATTTGTGTTGGTGATTTGGTTAGAAATAATGAATTATGTGTAAAAGTATTTTTGGCTTGTCGAATATGTGGTATGGTATATGGTATAATTACATTTATAATGTATTAAAGATACTATAGATGACCGAATAACTATTTAACTTATTGGTTATGTATATGTGTTTTAAGCTTGGTAATTTAGCATGCAAAATGAATGTGCGTATAGCTATTATTTGTGCACAAGAGATTTTAAATTATTATTGTCTTATATACATAGCTTTATGATAAATTTTATAACTAGGTATATGGTATGGCTTGATTATAGAATATACATATTAGATGCTATGAAATGTTTTATGCTTGGATAGTATTAGAGAAAAATAAAGTTGGCGTGGGAAATAGTATATATAATTAGCATGTTTTAAATATTCAGTTTCTGTATTGAAATTAACCATATGGATAGAAATTTTGTTATAAGATAATAAATGGATATATGTGAGTTTAATAAAGTTGATTTGTTCTTTGTGTATTAATGATTCAAGAATTGATAAACTGAAGTTACAAACAGTAAATTTCTGAATAAGGTTTGATAGATTGTGTGAATATGTGAGAGTTTTATCTTTTTCGGTAATGCCTCGTAACCTAGTCCAGCGACAAATACAGGTTAGGGGTGTTATAGCTGACATATCTGCTGCAAAGTCGCATCGATGCTGTCGAACCTCTAAAAATGCTGTTGCTCGAATCGAGTAAATTACTCCGAGAGGTCCACAAAGGTAGCAGCAGAATGAGTAGGGCAGTGACTCGAAGGTGGTGGTGGACTTGGATCCTCGTGATAGGGAAGAACATCATCAGTGAAGTCCTCTGGGTCATGCTGAACGTTAGATAAAATGTCTATACTGAAGGGGTCGACTCCACGTCGCCACTCGATCATCCTCATGTGGATCGTGCTCGAGATGCCCTGAGGGGACATCTGGCCAACGAGGGTAAGTGCCAAGGACTGCTCCAGTGTGTCGAGTAAACTGAAGTGTCGAGCGAGAGGAGTCACATAAGGGCCAAGACAGATGGGGCCCTTTTTATGGCGTTTAGTCTGATGGCGGAAAGATAGCACAATGAAGTACGCCAAATAAAAAATATGGCCATGGGCCATGCTCTATAAGAAGTACGTGTTGTGAGTGCTAACAACACTGGTGCTCTCTCTCCGTCCTGTTAAAGAGTGAGCGAGGAGTGCATGAATATATCGTAGGGCTGGAGAGAGAGAATTTGCCTTCGAGCGACTCGGGTCATATAGTATCTGGCTACCGGTAAGATCGGTCCAATAATGCGAGAGCGAGTAATGGATTTACCGATGAAGCTGAAGGAAGTCCTCAGCGCTCAAGAACTCCTCTGTGCAAAGTCCCATACAACACCGAAATCTGGACGCTCATATGTCACACCAACCTGCCAAGGCAAAAGGTAATGATGCCTGGCTCGTTATGGACTATCATAACCTGCTGGACTGAAAATGTAGCACAAAACTCCAAGGTGAGCTCTGTGTAAGTGGGTTTGATGATGGTGAAGAACCTATCCTACGAAGTTGCGGTAATAATAGCGCATATCATCAGCTAATCAGACTTGCTCCAAAGCGGCCCAATCAATGCAGCGGCCCAGACCAAGTGGTCGCACTCGATGAAGCTGGTACAGATCCTCCTGGGGGCCGCCAAAAATCAGAGATAAGGGTGGCGAGCCTCAGTAGATGCACTCGAGGAGGAGGTGGAGTCGGGACCCTTCCGCTTTTTTAAAGCCAGGACGGCGATTTTTGTTTTGCCACGTGTGTTTGTCATGGTGTGCTTGAGAAATAGACTATTCCAAAATCAGTAAAACATGAATCACAATATCACCAATCAAACACATCGAGAAGATAATGACAAAACATGTGGATTAGAAAAAAATATGACGTTGAAAGACTCTAGTGTGACAAAAATAAAATGGCTAATCTGTAGAATCTATTCCTATATGCACTAATATTCACACATGCAAAAACTAACAGTATGTGAATCGAAACTATTAGCATACTAAACTAATTGAAACCATGCACCTAATGGTGAAGAAAAAGAAAGAAAGTCCTAACATAATTAACTACTAACCAAATCCAAAACTATCAAAAGTACTTATTATTTAGAATAGTGAATGAAATGAATAACAAGAATCAATATAACAGAATAAAAATCAAGTTGTTCTATATTATGGGTAGAATGAATTTAATGATAATAGACATAAATTTCAAATAAGAATGAATACTAATAATAAAACTAAAGCTAATAGAATAATAATCAAAAGCAAAAGAATAAAATAAAATGGAATAAAATAAAGAATAAAGAAGTTAAAGAACATGGGGAATCGACAGTTGGTGGTGGTCGGAAAGGCGTGCTACCGGTGGTCAGGGGGTCAAGGTTGCGACAGATGGTTGACATAAGAGGTGGTTGGTGGCCAAGTGATGGGGCGTTAGGGTGAGGAGGAAGAATAAAATGGAAGAGAAGGATGAAAAAAAGAGAAAAGAAAAGGGACACTCGCTTGGTTGGGGGTCGACGAGATGGGGCGGTGGTCGGAGGGATTGAGGTGCTCGATAGCCGGCATATGGGGGGCGTGGGGTTGTGCGGCGGCTAGGATTGGGTAGTTTGAGAAGAAGACAAAGAAAAAGGAAAAGAAAAGGGATTAGGGTTTTATAAGGTGGACACAGTCGCGTTAGGCCCGTGTTGGGCCACATAGTCGTGTCACACGCCCGTGTGGCCTCTGTTTAACCCGTGTGCGTTTCAAAATTTCAGCCGAGTTTTCACATGGCCAGGAACATGCCCGTGTGTCCAAGCCGTGTAGTTCACACGGCCCGTGTGGTCTCCCAGACATCCGTGTGTCCGAACATATGGCCGTGTGCCTCGCTTGTGTAGCTTTCTGACTTTGTTTGAAAATTGAAAATTTAGCTGCAGTTTTCACACGGCCTATGACACGCCCATGTGTCCAAGTCGTGTGGTCTACACAGCCGCGTAGCATGCTTGTGTGGCTTCTTTTAGCCTGTGTCTCCATCGATTTTTTAGAGGATTTAAGCTTTAGGGCTCACACGGCCGAGGACATGCCTGTGTGTCCTGGCCATGTAACTCTCTGTCGATTTCCTGTAAAAATAAAAATTAAGTGTCAAGATCCACATGGCCAAGGAGACGCCTGTGTGTCCAAGCCGTATGGGTCACACGGCCATATCGCACGGCCATGTAACTCATTATTGCCCCTATGTTAAGTCACACGGCCTAAGACATGCTCGTGTGTCCAAGCCGTATGGGTCAAAAACCTGCATAATATGAAGTAAAAATAAGAAAATTAGTAGTGTTAGTACTCGAGTTGCCTCCCGAGAAGCGCTTATTTAAAGTCTAATCTTGACTTACCTCATATTCAGACGGTCATGGTGGATCACGGAGTCGAGACTTCTCTTTCTCTCTGTCAATTCCTTCATTTAAATAAGGTTTAAGTCGAGTATTGTTTACCTTAAAAGTGCCGAAATGAGAATGAGTTACCTCGATTGTGCCGTATGGAAAGACATTGAGTACCATCAAAGGAGATGCTCCGTATGCGTTAAGCTCTGAAGTGAAAATTTGAGGGTCGGTTTCATCTAATAACACCTGGTCCCCTACTTTGAATTTGTTTGTCTCATCTTTATGCTGGTCATGGTTTTGTTTTGATTCGGCATTGTGTATTTTTGGTTTCTCCTTGACATGTGACTGCCATTCGTCTAGTTCATCAATCTGAAGCCTTCGTTCTTTATGAATTGTTCTAATGTTGTCGGATGAACTAGAATGTGGCTCATTTGTGCTTCTCGAAAATTTTTCCTGCAAAGAGGGTTGAACCACATGATTAATCTTATTGTCAGGATTTAGAAAATCAAATTCATCACTCGATGTCTTAACCGAATCACGAGCCTGAAGAGTGATTGTTTCGTCACCTATATGAAGTGTTAGTTCACCTGTACCAACATCTATGATAGCTCTAGTAGTTGCTAAACAGGGGCATCCTAAAATTAAAGGGACATCACTATCCTTATCCATGTCTAGGACAACAAAGTCAACTAGAAATATGAATTTATCAATTTTTACGAGTACATCTTCAACAATACCCCTAGGAAATCTAATGGTTTTATCTACTAATTGAATGCTCATCCTAGTTTGTTTGGGTTTCCCAAGACCTAGCTGTTTAAACATTTTGTAAGGTATGACATTAATACTTGCCCCTAAATCAGCTAAAGCATTATTTACATTTAAACTACCAATTAAACAAGGAATAGTAAAACTCCTTGGATCTTTCAATTTGTTGGGTAGTTTATTCTGTAGAATAGCTGAGCATACTGTATTTAGCTCTACATGCGACAAATCATCTAACTTCCGTTTGTTTGTCAGAAGCTCCTTTAAAAATTTAACTGAGTTGGGCATCTGTGAAAGAACTTCAATAAATGGTAAGTTAATATGTAATTTTTTTAAAAGGTTAAGAAATTTACCGAATTGTTCATCTGTGTGGTCTTTCTTTGTCGTGTTGGGGTATGCCACACGAGGTGTATATTCTTTACTCACCGGTTTTTGTTTACTCCAGTTTTCATCCACCTTATCTTTACTTACCACACATTCTTGCCTTGGTTCTAGTTTGGACTCAACTAACCCTTTTTCATATCGAACAGTAATCGCATGGAGCTGCTCTCTTGGGTTAGTCTTGGTGTTGCTAGGCAAGCTACCTTGTGGTCTTTCTGAGATCAGCTTGGCAAGCTGACCTATTTGACTCTCGAGCCCTTGAATCGATAGTTGCTAATTTTTAACTGTTGTTTCGATGTTTTAAAAATGTGTTTCTGACACCGAGATGAATTTTGTTAGCATCTCCTCAAGGTTCGGCTTCTTTTCCTGCTGGTAAGGTGGTTGAAAGCCTGGAGGGGGTTGTGGTCTTTGATTGCCTTGAACACCCCAAGAGAAGTTGGGGTGGTTCCTCCAACCTGCATTGTAAGTATTACTATAGGGGTTATTCTGAGGTCTAGAATTGTTACCCATATAGTTGGCTTGTTCGTTCGTAGTGCTAGTCGTAGGCTAGGCATTCTGGATTATTCATTCCTCTTCCACTTGCGTCACACTGCATCACAGGATGTACCTGCGTAGAAACACATAAACCATCAATCTTTTTATTTAAGAGCTCTACCTGGTTTTATAACTTGGTGACCGTGTCGAGGTTGAAAACACCAACGGCTTTTGTCGGCTTTGTCCTCATGACTTGCCACTGATAATTATTCAGTGACATCTCTTCGATAAACTCATAAACCTCCTCAAGTGTTTTTCTATTTAGGGTACCACCGATGGCTACATCGATTAGTTGTCTAGTTGAGGGGTTCAAGCCATTGTAGAAAGTTTAAACCTATAACCATAAGGGTAACCCATGGTGAGGGCACCTTCTCAATAAATCCTTATACCTTTCCCATGCATCGTATAGGGTCTCTAAGTCCATTTACACAAAGGAACAGATATCATTCCTCAACTTTGCCATCTTAGCTGGCGGAAAGTATTTCAATAGAAACTTTTTAGTCATTTGCTCCCATGTAGTGATGGACCCTCGTGGTAGAGATTTTAACCACTGTTTAGCTTTATTCCTTAATGAGAAGAGAAATAACTGAAGGCGAATGGCATCATTAGAAACGCCATTGATTTTGAAAGTATCACAGTACTCTAGAAAGTTAGCCAAATGTGTATTTGGATCCTCATCTTGCAAATCATCAAACTAAATAAACTGTTGGATCATATGAATAGTGTTTGGCTTCAGTTCAAAGTTATTTGCAGCAATAGCAGGTCTCACAATGCTCAATTCAGCCCCCGCTAAATTTGGTTTGGCATAGTCATACATAATACGAGGAGTAGGATTCTGATTTACAGGATTTGCGCCAACCACAAGAGGTAGCAGATTATTTTGATTTTTAGCCATCTTCTCGGTAATATTGGTATCGTCCTCATCCTCTTCCTCTATATACTGTAGACTCTGCCTTATTTCTCTATGATTTTTGCGAGTTGTGCTTTCAATTTCACTGTCAAATAATAGAGGTCGTGACAGATTTCTTCTAGTCATAAACTAAAGAAACCTGCCAGAAGCAAATAAAAGAAAAATTAGTAATTAAAAATAAAACTAAAAGAAAAATAAAATGCAATAAAATAGAAATGGCTAAATTAATAAAAATCAAGCATTCCTAATATCCTATTCCCCAGCAACGGCACCAAAAACTTGATGATCGTTTTACGATTCACTAAACTAGATTACGATCACGATAAAGGCAAGCGCACCTATCGAATGGTAGTATAGTTATGGTGAGTCCGGAATGTCATAAAAGTACTAGTGATAACTGTCTTTCTATTATTTAGCCTATAATTAAAGGGATTTATTTTAATCTAAAATTAACTAGAATAATTAACTAATGAACGCGACAGAGGGTGAAGAAAATAATCGAATAAATCAATGATAAAGACAATACCTAAGAAGGAATCCACCTAGACTTCACTTATTATTCTGACTCTGAATCAAACTATTTATTCACTTGTCTTGATCCGTAGAAATCCCTAAATTATGTTAATATCTCTTTCGAGACTAAGAACAACTGACTCTAGGTTGATTAATTGAAATTTCTTTCTAATTAAAATCCTTATCGTCGCTTTAACTCGATCTATGGATTCCCCTATTAGATTTGACACTAATCCGGCAGATTTATGTCGTCCTATTTCTAGGATTGCATGTAACTCCACTTAATTATGCTATATCTACTCTTAAACAGGGCCTTTTGCTCCACTGAGTAAGCACATCAAACTTGGATTAATATCCTAAAAACATTAAGGCAAGGATTAAGAACACAAAATTAAGAACAAAAACAAGTATTTATCGTGTAATTTAGATAATTAAATAATAAGATCTATCGTAGGTTTCATCCTCCCTAGGTATTTAGGGAGTTTAGTTCATAATGTAAAAGGAAAACATCTTAAATTTAGAAAAACAACAAGACATAAAAAACCAAATAAACTTCGAGAGAAATTTGAATGGAGATCTTCAATCTTGAAGTGGATCTACTTCCGAGATGATTCCAAGGGTTTCTTCGAGTAATTTCTGCTTTCTACTCTGTGTGCCCCCTTAGGTCAACTTCTAATGTGTTTATATAGACTTTAGAATGCTTAGGAACCTTAAAAATTGGCTTTTTCTGCGTGTTTGGGAAAGAGGGAGTAATATCAACATAGGCTGCCACATAGGCGTGTGGCTAGCTTGTGTGGAGATGGTCTTGGCCGTGTGTATCTTTAAATCAGCCTGTTTTGTCTGTTTTTGGCCCGTTTTCTGCTCCTTTTGTTCCCGTATGCTCTCCTAAGTATAAAACATGAAATTAAAGGATTAAGAGCATCAAATTCACTAAATTGAATAATAAATCATCCAAAAACATGCTAAGCATGGGATTAAAACATGTTATATTTATGGTTCATCACATCCATTTTTGTAAAGTAAGGCAATGCCTTTAATACTCATATTAACACTGACTCATGGATTATTGATTCTGGTGCGAATAGACACATGACTTGTTCCTCTAAAATTTTTTTAAACTACTTCCCAAGTCAAACAAAAGAAAGTGTCAGGATAGCCTATGGGTCTTTTACTCCTGTAACTGGATCAGGTTTTGTCAGTTGTACACCCAATATTCAACTATCCTCTGTACTACATGTTCTTCTTTTTTCAGTTAGCCTTTTATTTGTTAGTGCCGTCACAAATACCTTATACTATAAAATTGAGTTTTTTTCTTAATTATTGTGTATTCTAGGACCTTCAGACGCAGTGGTAGATTGCATGATGGCTTACATATGTTGGAGAGTTGTAGTGAATCTGTTCAAGCTTTTTTTGGAAGTAATAAGGTTATCAACTAAGAAATAGTGAAGCGGTATAAGCGATTAGGACACCCATAATTTTTTGATCTGGAAAAGTTATATCCTGAATTATTTTCAAAGACTCGGTTTGATTCATTGTTTTGTGAAGCTTGTGAGATTGCTAAACACATTAAAAAATTTTATCCTTTGAGAAATAATAGAAGTAATACTCTTTTTATGACTATTCATTCTGATGTTTGGGGACTGACTCGACATACGTCATCATCTTGTAATCGGTGGTTTGTTACTTTTATTGATTGTTGTACTAGGATGACTTGGGTGTATTTGCTAAAATAAAAAAAATGATATGTTTACATGCTTCCAATCTTTTCATAAAATGGTGTGTACTCAATTTGATGCTAAGATACAGTTTTTTAGAACTGACAATGGTGTAGAGTACAATTTTGATACTTATTTGGAGTCTCATGGGATAATTCATCAAACAACTTGTCCCGGTACTAGTTCACAGAATGGGGTTGTTGAAAGGTAAAATAGGCATTGCTAGAAGTGGTTGAATCTCTTATGTTTTCCATGAACCTTTCAAAACCATTCTAGGAGGACACAATTCTTATAGCCATCTACCTCATTAATATAATGCCACTGAAAACCCTTAATTTCAAAAGTCCTTTGGAAATTTTACAAGCTAAAAATAATTATATTATTCATCCTAGGATATTTGGATGTGTCCGTTATTTCCATGATCGGAAAGTATAAAAATTAGAAGCACAAGCCCTTAAATGCGTGTTCATTAGGTACTTTCCAACATAGAAAGGTTACAAGTGTTATCATCCTCCTTCACGAAAAACTTTTGTTAGTATGGATGTTACATTCAGAGAAACTGAGCCCTATTATGGTACAACTCAATCACCTCTTTAGGGGGAGAATAATAAGAGAGAAGAAGTGATACCTGACTCAGTAACTATTGCAAATCTTATTTTAGAAAACACTATTATTCTAAAGGAAACTATTGTTTAGGGGTAGACTACTGTTACTGCTCAGAGGGAGACTATTGTTTAAATAAGATTAATAGACATTTAGACAATCTAGATTTAAAGAAGTATAGAAGAAGACTTAGAACAAAAAAGCCATCATTCAACCTATTATGTGCCAAGAATCTTCCTCTTCTAGTGAGTTACCCCCTAATGATTTAGATAAACCAATTTTTTTGTAGAAAAGGTGTTAGATCCTATACTAGACACGTTATATCTAACTTTATCTCTTATGACTCATTGTCCCTTCCTTATAAAACCTTTTCTTTGTCTTTGTCCTCAGTGTCTATTTCATAGTTTGGCGTGAAGCATTTGAAGATTACAAGTGGAAAGAAGCCATGGTTGAAGAAATGAAGGCACTAGCAAAGAATGAGACTTGGGATCCAGTAACTCTTCCAGTAGAAAAGAATTTTGTGGGATGTAAATGGGTGTTTGCTGTGAAACACAAGTCTGATGGTTCGATTGAAAGGTACAAAGCCAGATTGGTTGCTAAAGGCTTTACTCAAACTTATGGAGTACATTATCAAGAGACGTTTGCCCCTGTTGCCAAAATGAACACCATTAGAACTTTGTTACCTTGTGGAACCAACCTTGATTGGAACATACAACAATTTGATATGAAGAATGAATTCCTACATGGAGACTTAGAAGAGGAAGTATATATGGAGACTCATCCTGGATTTGATAATGCAAAAACGCAAGGGAAAAGTATGCAGATTGAAGAAAGCCTTGTATGGATTAAAACAATCTCCCAAAGCACTTTTGGTTATCAACAAAGAAATGTTGATCATACCATTTTTATGAAACATCACAAGGGTAAGATCACTCTTCTTACATAGTGATGACATGAGACAATGAGGAAGAAATGGCTCGGTTGGAACAATGTTTGGCTCAAGAATTTGAAATAAAAGATCTGGGGAAGTAACAGTATTTCTTGGGAATTGAAGTTTCCAGATCAAAGGAAGGAATTTTCATATCTCAAAGAAAATACATCCTAAACCTCTTAACTGAGACAAGTATGATGGGATGCAAACCCGCAGAATCACTTATAGAAAGCAATCATAAGTTACAAGTTGGAATAAGAGAGTCAGTAGATAAATAAAGATATCAAAAATTAGTTGGTAGACTAATTTATCTCTCACACACTAGACTTGACATAACATTTATAGTTAGTTTGGTATGTCAATTTATGCATGATTATCAAGAGTCTCATATGCAGGCTGTCTTTTGCATTCTACGCTACCTAAAGACTGCCTCAAGAAAAGGTTTCCTATTTTCTAAACATGGTCATCTCTAGATAGAAGATTTTCTAGATGCAGATTAGGTTGGATTTCTGGGTATTTGGAGGTCTACATCTGAATTTTACACACTTGTGGGAGGAAACTTAGTCACTTGGAGAAGCAAGAAGTAAAGTGTGGTTCTTGGTCAAGTGCTAAGGCAGAGTACAGATCTATGGCTCAAGGTGTTTGCGAGCTATTGTGGTTATTAAAGGTTTCAAATAAAGGAAAACTATCCTTATATTCTAACAACAAGGTTTCCATTAGTATAGCCAAAAATCGAGTAAAACATGATCGAACAAAGCACATAGAAATTGATCGACACTTTATCAAAGAAAATTTGATTGCCAACATCTTAATCTTAAGTCATGTAGCCTCTGACAAACAATTAGCTAATGTGTTCATTAAAGGACTTAACAACAAAAGCTATCATAATTTGGTTTGCAAATTGGGCATTTGTGACATCTATGCACCAACTTGGGAGGGAGTGTTGACAGCTTATCTTAGCTAATCTCATTACTAAATTTTAGGGATTAGATTAGGTTAAAATTAGGATTATTGATTTAATGTATTGATTATGTTTCCTTAATCACACCTGATTATGTTTCCTTAGTTACGCCTACTCTTTTAGTATAAATAGCCATGCAAAATTTTCTATTGAATATACAAGAGAAAAGGATTCATATTATCAACACGTCATCGTGACATGGGGAAACTCCTTATCACGATGTGGAATGATTTCCTTGCAATTTCTTCTTGTCATCGTGATGGGGGGTGACTATCTATAAATGCACTATCGTTTATAGAATAAATATAACACCAAAAATATAAGAATTGAGAACAGCGGTGTCTGCAAGTGCACGAGTGAAATTGTAAGACAGTTTGTACAACAAAATACTTGGAAGTATTTCAAGGATCGAACCCAAAGGAGGATGGAATAAATAATAAGAATACTTTCTACAATAATAAGTATAAGTAGTAGTAATTATTTCCTATATTATGATTAACCATAAAATAGAATAAGAAAAATAAAAATAAATAAATAACAAGAAATAAATAAATGAACTAAATCGATAAACCAATCAGGAAGATTAACTCATTTTAGGGTTTGTAACTAATTTTGATAGAGTAATAGTAATTAATTAACTAATTATTACGTCCCAACCTTTAACTAACTAATCGATTGGTTGATACTCGTTTATCTTCTGAACTCGAATTTTCAACCAGAATAAATTACGATTTACTAGGTTTGACTTATCTTCCAACCTCGTCTAGTTTATGATAACTTATGTGGGTTGTTAAGCCTAACAATTTAAGAACACATAATTTATAGCAACCAATTCCTCTCAGGAAATCCCAAATCCTCCGTTAATTACATCCCTATCCACTCGTTAATCTCCCCTAAGGGATTTAGCCACTCATGTTATTCATAATCTCAACTTCAATTGAACAAATCATGTAAAGAACATAATTGATTTGGAGAAGAAAAGAGTTGTGAATAATTCTGGATTGAATATTGAATGGGGAACAGAGTAGTAAATACCTTGATTGGTATAAAGAAATAAAATGAAAGAAAAGGAAAATAAAGACTAAATACTTTAATTAAATAAACAAGTTCTTGAATTAAAACTTATTTAAGAAGAAAAACAAGAAAGTTATGAAAAGCTGAAAAGAAAATATACTATAACTACTTCTAAACTAGAAGGGTTTTTGAAGGTGTCTAGGGCAACTTGGTTACATTCAACTTCTAATGTCTTATTTAAAGAGGCGTTGACAGCCCAAATTAGGTCTTCGCCATGTCCTAGGTCTTAGTTTAAGTTTGATTCTACAGCCAAAAATAACCCCAATAAGCTTGTGCAGCACGTCGGCCTTGTGTTGCGCAACACCCCTTGCGTCGCTTGACATGACATGCAACTTTAGCCTAGTGTCGCACTTCTATTGGTGCTTTAACGTCCCGGGAAGCTTATGCATCACTTGACCTTTGCTTCCACATCAATTGGGCCTTTATATCTTTATCCTACACACTTAATTGAACCAATTAGAGCAACCTAAGACCCGTGTCGGCCTATTGGGTCAGAACACCTACAAAATGTGTTATAAAACACTTATTATTAAATTTCTATGCTAAGGCCTAATTACTGAAGACGTAAATTAAAATCCTAAATTTCTTAGAAAATAAACTCCTTAAGTGCGAATTGACGCAATTTAACTACTAAATTTGACAGCATATCCAATACTCCCACACTTATGTCTTTGCTTGTCCTCAAGCAAACTACCCTAATAAAAACAAAAATAAAACTAAAAATAAGAAATAAACATGCAAAGGAAAAAAAGCAGTTGAACTGACCTGATACACGAGATTGTGTCAGAGCATCGACACTAGGATGATTTGCCTAAATATATAATTCTAGCTAGAAATTTAAATAATTCAAGGTTATTTACACCTAAACAGATTAGTTTAATAAATTACAAAGTAAACAAGTCAAAGAAACTTAAATATAGATCTCCATCAAAATGTATATACAGATATAATACTTATTTTTGTATAATATAGTTAGTTTGATTATAGTACTTATGGTTGTAGAATATAGTTTGAACTCTGATCCAGTAATATTTCTTTGAGAACCCTTATGATTTTATTTATTTATTTGTGCCAATATATTCAAGATTTTTCTCGGGCACTTTTTAGAAAGGTTATACTAGTCATATTGCACTATTTTAAAAACCATGGGTTTTACATAGTATTTCCTATTTAATTTGAACATCCTATATTTCCACAAATATAATTACCTATTTGTATCTACCTTTATCGCTCGGTATATTTAATCTTTTTTACCTATTCACTGTCTAATGAATTGAACTAATTAGCCTAAATATAAACAATCAAAATTATTTAATTTCAAGCTAAATTTATAATTTAAACAAACAACCTAGGTATATGCTCTTAACCAATCACTTGTATTTCTACAAGCTTAAATACAAGCGTGAAATTAAAAAGAAAAACTAAAAATTTAAAACTAAAAACAAAGAAATTAAAATAACTGAAAAGATTTTTTTTTGAAATTTTCCTAAGTCACCCCCACTTTATTTGACACATTTTCCCAAATGTGAAATTATAAAGATAAAGGAAATAGGTTACCGAATTAGCATGATAAGTGCATCGCAATTGGTTGGACTACTCCCCCTCTCGGTTTTGGCTCTATATTATTGTGCCATCAAAATCTTGGGTTCCTACTAGGAAAAACTAAACGCATTATATATGTATATAATATTAAAGTTTAAAATACTTAAATTCTAAATTTAAAACATTCCAAATAAAAATATTAAATCCAAATTCAAATAGAAACTAAAACTTGAACGAAATTGTTTAAAATTAGTCGGAGGTAGGATTCAATGTTTCATCTACTTTGGATTGTTTGCCTTCTGACTTTTCCTCCAGATCTTCTTCAAGATCTTCCTCTTCCTCCAATTCCCTCTCTTTCTTCACTTTTCTCAATCCGGCCGCTACGTTGTACTTCGCTGTTAGGAATAATGGTAACTTCAACCCACTTTTCCTTGTATAGTCTTCAAAGATTGGTCTGGCTTCTTGCATCCCACGATCCATTTCGAATCGAGTAATGCATTATTGGCTTGATGTGTTTTGATTTTTATCACCCTCTTGTGTTTTTGATTCCCTATAGGATATTCCACACTCGGGTCGAAGATCAGAAACTTGCTTGGTTATAGGACATAACCCAGTCATCCCATCGACACCTTTGCTTTTCGACATATAGATGTTACTAAGTGTGGGAACAATAATTCTACCTCATTTTTTCACACATATTGGAGCATAATCCGATATATCCATGTCTCGACACAAATCCCTTTGTTAGAATTGCATAGAACAAGGTTTCTTGGAATGTATCGATATTGGACATGTCTGTCACTAGGCAGATTTGAGTACTAATGAATTTCAACCATATCTGGACCGTCGGAGTTAAGTTCACTTGAATGAATGATACGGGATAGTCCATGCCTAAGTGGTGTTTTCGGTTACCCTTCCTGCCAGTTAGGAGTTTGATTATGCCGTTCATTTTCTCTCTCTAGAAATACATGAGGTCAGCTCATTGAATAAAATCACAGATATATAGTGGAACATCATAGTACCTCACTATCTTAGGTGGTGAGAGTCATCTCCTTCCTTCGGACGAAGAACTGCATCCATGGTACCTCTATTAGTCTACTTGTATCTACCTCTTTTAATGTGACATAGAATTCTTGTACTGTCAGAAGGTACACCGACTTGGTTGGGGTTATGCAGAACTTCTCCCATCGATGGTATTAGATTAACTCACGCATTTCACTCTTCAATGCGTATACATATTTGAAACCTTATTCTTACAATGGAATTTTGTGTTAAGCTGTAAAAATGTTTCTTTTAAGTTCCCTTTCTCAAAGGTAGGCATGGCTATCCACTACAGATTCACTATCGGACAGGTTACTATGCATGTTCTAGGGTTTGGGAACAGAGGAAAAATAGGGGAATTCGCGAAATCTTGAAAGAAAGGTTTGCAAACATTGCTTTGGATGGCTATGAGGACTTGAAGGGTTTACTGACTACAAAGGGTAATATATAGAAGCCATCTAGGGCTTTACTTGCTGTCCAATCTTAGTGAAAATCTCAAAAGATCGCATTGAATCAAGAACAGAAACTTGCCAAAAATGGCTTGTGTGTCGCGCCACGTAGCATGCTTGCACAGGGCGCAACAATACATTGATTTCTCCCCTGTATGTATTGAATTCAATGGTGTGGCATGACATGTCTATGAATTTATGCATTTCTTTGTTTAAGAGGGTTGTGTCGCACCATAAGATTGTTGTGTGACGACAGACTTTGATTTGGCCTTTTCAGAACTTGTAGAAGTTCCTTGGTTGCCCGTACATGTACCCTATTAACATCTAGCTCTTCCCTTGCCATTGGAAACCTGTTTCCTACTCATCATAACACAAAATATAAAATCTAATTCCTAATTCTAACAAATAAAAAACTAACAGATATACAATATTTACAATTTAATTAAATTTGATGATTAAAATCTATGTCGTGCTGCCAAACTTGTTCAAAAAATCCTTAAATTTTACCATCGACTTCACCTTTCGGTCACTCTCGTCTCAACTTTTCCATTTTCTCCTTCTTCCATTGAAGTATCACCATTTTTCTCGTTCCTTCATAATTTGGTTTCCAACACTAACATAACTAAAGTGATACCTTCAGACAATGCTGTTAGGGGTTAAATTGAATATTACATAACATTTCTCCCTAGCTAATCCCTCACTTTGGGAAGCACGGTCACATTTGAACACTTCTATTTCATTATCGATCTTTATGATTAGCTCGTTTCTCTTGAGGTCGATGATTGATTTAGAAGTGGCTAGAAATGGCCTACCCAATAGAATGGGGACTTCTCGATCTTCCCCGAAGTCGAGGACTACAAAGTAGACAGGCATTATGAATCTTCGTACCTTGACGAATACATCCTCGAGTACACCTTTTGGGTGTAACAAGGGTCTATCATCTAATTGTAGTGTTATCAAGGTATTTTTAAGATCCTTGAGTTTCCAATAGATCAACGAGGGCATCAAATTTATGCTAGCCCTTAAGTTACAAAAAGCCTTGCTAAAGTGTCGATCCCTTATCTCAATTGGAATCATAAAGCTTCTCGAATCTTTTAACTTCAAGGGTATCTTCTTAGCAATTAAGGCATTGCATGAGACATTAATGTCAATTTTCTCATACTTTTTAATTTTCCTATGCCATTTCATAATTTCCTTTAAATAGTTGGCATATTTTAGATTTTTTTCTATAAGCTCTAATAATGGAAAATTAACATTGAGGGATTTAAATAAATTAAGAAAATTTATAAAATCTACCTCGTTCCTCTTTCGATTGTCCTCTAATCTCATTGAAAATGTTATCTTTATTTTGCTCGGGAATGACATTACTGAATCAAGCGTCGGTTTGGCTACCTCCTTGATCAGCTTGTGAAGCTCAACTTGTGCCTCTTCCTTGGATTTTTTGACCTCTTCGGGAACCTTCTCTTCATGGATGGACGTGATTGGCATCTTTAGTGGCTTACCCAATCACAACATGGTTGCCTTTGTGTGCTCTATTCCATCTCTCTGAGGGTTGTTCTTTGTATTACTAGGGAGATTTTGACCACTTTATTTTTGAGATATTATCATGAGCTGACTTATTTGGTCACAGAGGTTGTCCATTCGGGAATTGAGTCGTCCACAAGTAGATTGGCCTTGTTGAATGTCCGTTTTCATTGTTTCATCTCCCCCTCTAGTCGGTCGAATCTTTGACCACATGTAGCATGATCATTTCCCACAGATCATTGTTGCAATGGTAAATGTTGGCATGGAAGGCTCGAACGAGTTTGAGCTTGATTCTCACCTCTTGTATTACCTCCCAATCTTGTAAGTGCACCCTAGCCCCGTTTTTAATGCTCTTTACGTTTTTGAAGTCGTATTCACCCGAACTTTCCATTTCTACCACCATTTTTGAAGTAGGGTTCATGTTTAAAAATTTACCTATGTGTGACATGTATGTATTTTGATATTTGATGGAAGATATGGTATGTTTAAGGTATGATAAACAACTTTTACTAGGTGATTTTTATGGAAATGCATAAAAGGACCTATTTGTAAAAAGTTGTAAAATAGGTAGTAAAAATTTAATTTAATTGAAAATGTGGGCTGATATGAGCATTTATATGGCTCGGCTAAGCATGGGTTACCAAGAAATTGAACACATTTCATTTTACGAGCCTAGGGACTAAAATGTAAAATGTCAAAAAGTTAGAGACAAAATGGTAATTTTGTCTAGGATGCAAATTAAGGTAAATGTATGTTTAAAAAATCATGAATTGATAGTCGAATTTGCTCATATAGACCCGGAACAATCGATTGCGAAACTTGATCGAGAGAAACGAAAGGTCTCGGGATAGTTAAGTTCGAATACGAACCATTTTCAAGGTAAGTTCGTGTAATTTAATTTGGTATGTTAGTATGTTTTTAATTGAATTGTGTGATTGAGATAATATATATACGTAACGATATATATACTATGAAATATCCATAAGATGGAAGACATGAATAAAATGTCATTGTCCCGGTTGAACATTGTATTTCAATGGATTATAATAATTTCCTGGAACGGAACGAAAATAATATAGAAAGGAGTTAGCCTAGATGGGTAATCCTGAGCTACACTGTCTTGAGAAAATGCTATGAAATGGATTTAGCCTAGACGGGTAATCTATAGTACGCTCACTAGAGCTAACATTATCGAAGGGATTTAGCCTGGACTGGTAATCCTATTATATAAATGGGGCTTGAGAGTGTGCTCGATGAATATGTGCTCAAGGAGCATTATGGATGTAAATTAACGAACGATTGACATGTATACTTCGAGTATACTACTCGAGTCTCCATCGAGATTTACAATATTTCAACAAAAAGAAATCTTGAAAAATAGAAATTATGAAATAATAAGAAAGTTTATATTATGGTGAGCTGACCTATGTTGGTTTAAACACTTCATGATGTATATGACTAACTTGTTAAATGAGTGATTGTATTTAGGAAACTTGTCAAATTTATTGACGGAACGAATGTGTATGTATGCTTATTTGAATGGCTATGACCGATAAGTTTTCTTTCTATTATGCGAACTTACTAAGCATGAAAATGCTTACCCCGTTTTACTTTTCCTTGTTTTATAGTGCTCGTAAAGCTCGCGAAGGTTGGAGGATTCAATCAGAGCAAGATCACACTATCCACTAATCTCCTTTTGGTATAGCTAAATGATTCATTTTGGTATAATGGCATGTATAAGCTACTTGGCATAGATGAAGGCTTGTAAGTAATTTTTTGTGACTTAGCCATTGGAATGGCTAAGGATTTTCAAGTGGTGCAAGTATGATGTTAATGTATGTCCAAATTCTTAAGTGTCAAGTATGGTTGATGATACATTTTGTAAATGGCCATTGAAATTGGCTAACATTGGTTTAAGTTTGTATGCATGTGAAGATGCCTTTCATGGATGTGGAAATTGCATGGTATGAGTTAATAAGAATGTAAATGATGTGTGGATCCCTTGGTTGTATGTTTGCAATTGGAATGGTTTTACATGTTGTTGTATAGGTTGTGCATGGAAAGGTGGCAAAAAGGCTTGGTAAATAGCCTTATTTTTGTCCACACTGGTAGACACACGAGCGTGTGTCTAGGTCGGGTGTGACACATGGCTTGCCCCATGGGCGTGTGTTCCGACGTGTGTCCCCTATACCTTAACTGTTGCAAAATAGAATGCTCAGTATCGAGCACATGGGCAGGGCACGGGTGTGTGTCTCAGTCGTGTGGACGGCACGGCCTTAAACATGGGCGTGTTCCCTAGCCGTGTGAAGTTTGCACCTATTTTATGAAAAATTATGAAAATTTATTCGAGCAGATGGTCTAAGCACACGGGTGCGTGCCTTGGCTTTGTGACTTCAATTTTTTGATGATGTCATAAATAGAGAGTTACATGGGTTAGGGACATGGGCGTGTGTGACCACACGGCCTGCCCACATGGGCGTGTCCTAAGCCACATTGGCGTGTGACCCCTGTTTTGGTGAAAAATTTTCTAAGTGTTGTAAAATTTTCTAAAGTTCTCAGTTTAGTCCCGAACCACTTTCAATGTATGTTTTGAGCTTTGTAGGCTCGTTTTAGGGATGAAATGATTGTTTATGAAAATTTTTAAATTTGAGTAGAAATTTATGTCTCAGTTTTGAATGTTTGTTTGAGTTCAAGTCTGGTAAAGCCTTGTACCCTATTCCGACGTCAGATATGAGTAAGGGGTGTTACACCAAGAGAGGATGGAATAAATAATGAAAATGCTTTCTACAAAAATAATTCTAAGAAGTATTAATTATTTCCTATATTATGATTAACCGTAAAATAGATTAAGAGGATTAAAAATAAATAAATGACAAGAAATAAAAAAACAAACTAAATCGATAAACCAACTAAGAAGATTAACTTGCTTCAGGGTTTGTAACTAACTTTGGATTAAGTTTTTAGAGTGGATTAGTAATCGATTAACTAATTATTACCTCATAGAGTCTAATTAACTAATCGGTTGGTTGATAATCTCTTATCTCTTGGCCTCACTTTCTCAACTAGGGTAAGTTACGATTTACTCGATTCGACTTATTTTTCGACCTTGTATAGCCTATGATAGCTTATTAGGTTTGTCAAGCCTAACAATTTAAGAACACAAAATTTATACCAACTAATCCCTCTCGAGAAACCCCAAATCCTCCATTAACCACATCCGTATTCACTCATGTTATTCATAACCTCAACTCCGATAGAACGAATCATGTAAAGAACACAATTGATTTAGAGAAGAAAATAGATTTGAATAATCGTGGATTGAATATTGAATGGGGAACAGAGTAGTAAATCTCTTCATTGGAATAAATAAATAAACTGAAAGAAAAGGAAAATAGAGACTGAATACTTTAATTAAATAAGCATGTTCTTGAATCAAAACAGATTCATGAAGAAAAAGAAGAAATTTATAAAAAACCGAAAAGAAAATAAACTACAATAACTTCAAAACTACAAGGGTTTTTAAAGGTGTCTAAGACGAATTAATTAAATTCAAACCCTAATGTCTTATTTATAGAGGTTTTGGTAGCCCAAATTAAATCTTCAGCACATCCTAGGTCTTTGTATAAGTTTGATTGTGCAAACAAAAATAACCCCAATAAGCTTGTACAGCATGTCGGCCTTGTGTTGCATAACACCCCTTGCATGGCTTGACATGACATGCAAATTTAGCCTAATGTCATACTTCTATTGGTGCTTTAATGTCCCAGGAAGCTTGTGCATCATTCAACCTTTGCTTCCACGTCAATTAGGCCTTTATATCTCTATCCTACACACTCAATTGAACCAATTAGAACAACCTAAAGCCTTTGTCGGCCTATTGGGTCAGAACACCTACAAAATATGTTAAAAAAACACTTATTTTATTAATTCCTAAGGCCTAATTACTGAAAATGTAAATTAAAATCCTAAATTTCTTTGAAAACAAAATCCTGAAGTGCGAAATTATCCTAAATTAAATACTACATGTGACGACAGGTCAAGGGGACATTCCTTATCATGACGTGGAATGACTTTCAACCCTTATTAGCTTCATTTTTCTGTGTTGCAACATAAGCTCCCTTGTGTTGTGGCACAACCATCGTCCCTAGTATTCTTGGGCTTGAATTGGCACCCTACACACTCAAATAGCCCATTAGTCATTCTTTATGCCCAAGATGGCCTCACTGGTAATTGAGATACTTAAAAAATGCATATAAAAGCTTATTTTTCAAATAATTTAATCTAAACTAAGAAAATTTAAAATGCATATAAATATTATAAAATCACCATAAATCAAGCACTTTTAAGGGTTGAAATGCACCTAAACTACCACTACAATTAGTAGCAGGTCAAATACCCCCACACGTAAGTCGTTGCTTGTCTTCAAGCAACAAAACAAAAGAACACAAAACTAAGAAAAGAGAAATAACTAACTGTGGTTAAACATGGTTCATACACGAGATTGACTCGAAACAATATAAACAAGACAATGTGATTAAACACATAATTCTAGCACAATATATAATTAACTTTCGATTTTCAATATTAAACACGCTAGTTCACTAGATTACAAAATAAACAAATTCAAGAATGTTAAGCATATTGTTCCATCAAAACAAGTACAAAAAATTTACATCATGTTTGAAGAAGACAAGTGGTCAAAAATGTCAATATTTAGTTAGATTTTCATCCATGAGTCGTATCACTTATGTCATATAGGACTTTTTGGCTTGTAACATTCTGGAGTTGAGGTTGATTCGGATTTAGAGAACTGACTCAACAAAATGATTTAAGCAGGAAAATAGTTTGACAAATTATACTGACCCCAATACTACCCTAATTATATTCTTTAGCTCACCACCTTATATCCACTTCACGTCTTCCTTTTCTCTCCATTTCCTAAGGTACATTATAGTGTTCATGAGTACAATCATCTTTGCAAGTCTTATATGCAAAACTAAGCTTTATTTACTTACTTTGCTTTTATTCATTCAAGATTTTCTCGCTTGGCTTTGGCCTTTACAAAGTTGTTTTCTACACTTGATTTTTCTTCATTCATGCACAACTTTGCAAGAATCTTATACTCACTATACCATACAATTCCTTAGGTTCAGTCTAATTTTTTTCTTTCTTTTGAGACCTCCATGATGTATCTATCTAAACCTTAATATTAATGGTCTGACATCTAAATTCGTACTGGGACCAAAAAATCAAGAATTTATGCATTAGGCTCATGGTTTCGCTTGAGGTTCATCAAAAATTAGAATTAAGCTAAAAAATAAGTATTAGAGTATTTACATAAAAGGTGAACTTTTTGGCTCTAGTGGTAACCAAACAATGTCTTAGGTCATCCCTAAATGTCTCAATTTATTGAATTAATTAACTAAAATTTATCAATCTAACAACTTATAATTCAAACAAACATATATACTTTTATATACTTATTTGTCATTTGGTATACTTAACACGCTTTTACTTATTTATAGTGTAATAAAGTGAAATAATTAGTTTAAGATTAAATAACCTAAAATCAATTACTATTGAACTAAATTTGCAATTTAAACATAAAATCATAATTGCATGCTCCTAACCAATCACTTGTACTTCTACAAGCGTGAGCACAAACAAGCACATAAAAATTAAATACTAAAATAATTGAAAAAAGTAATAGAAAAAATATTTTGAAAAAAAAATGAAAAATTCTATATTACCCTCCCACACATTATTTGGCACATTGTCCCTAATATGCAACCTAAAGATAAGAGAAAGAGACTACTTAGTTTAAGCGTTGAAGTTTCTCAAGTGTAGTTGGGTTGTCCTCCTCATGCTGATTTAGCTCTGAATTTTAGTGCCACCTAATTTTTAGGGGTTCCTACATAGAATAAACACAATTTTTTTAAGAATTAAAAAAAATAAATGAGAAAATCTGTTATAAATCAACGAAGAGGTCATCGTTGAACTCGTCCATGCCATCATTATACTTGTTTGAGACAACCCTTGTTGCATCCCCTCTCGATGTAGATGGACCCTACTTATGTGGGTTGGGTGGTGTCCAGTTATAGTGGTAAAATTGGAGGGCCAGCCCTAATAGGGGTGGTCTAATATGGTGGTAGTGGTGGCCATCAAAAGTCTTCAATGTTGAATTGCTCAGCAAATTGACTCATCACTTTCCCTAGGTCCTTGTAGCACCGTGTGTGATGTTCAGCATGTGTGAGGAGTTGCATGAGAATTTCTTCGCTCATTGGAGCAGGTGGAATTGCCTATTTTCGGTGTACCCTTGGTGGTATGTTTAAAGCATTCTTCTAGATATTTGATACTCCCTACTTTGATAAACATTCTAGGCCTTTACACAAAAACTTTCCCTTTGTTTATGAATCACATACCTCCTCTCATTTCATTCCTTTTCCTAGTTGCTATCATTACATTCAATTTGCCAATGCTACAATTTAATTTCTCAAAGAGTTTGCATCTACTAAGACCCTTTTGATTGTTCATCAAGCTCTATTAACTTCGCATCTACTTATCCTTTAAGCATGGATACTTCCCTCTTCAGAAAATCATCCTCATTTAAGAAATTTGAGGTAACTCCATTAATAAGATTTCATTTTTCCAACATGAGATTGCAGAATTTTAGCAATTTCTCATGTGCCTCTTCCTCATTGCACCCCATTAATTCACAATTAGAAACATCTAATTCATCGACCTTTGTTCTGAAAGCAACAAAATTACTCACCTTTCCTCATTAGATTCAAATTTTGAGCTTGTTTCCTCAACAGTCCAAGTCACGCACAGAAACTTACCTCTCTTCTTCTTAAGGGTATTTGTACATTCTGCTTGAAAATGCATAAAACCATGACATTAATGCATTGCATTCCATGTTTCTTTCCCTTAATAGGTTCACTTAACTTAGCTCTGCCTTTGAATTTTCCCTTCTATATGGTCTTAGATGACTCTAATATTTTCTTCTTTCCAAACAGATTCATTGTTATCTTGTTGAACCTTTGAGTAAGAAAAGTTAATTGTTCTTGCATCTCCTTAATAACAATGCTTTGTTCAATGGGCATAGTTTTAGCCACTGAAAAGCTAATGTTCTTCTCAAACTCTAAATTTCTTGTCTTGGCCCCTTCCAAGTTCATCTCAAAGGTTTAAAGAGATCCAATCAACTTATCTATCCTCATAGTCTTAATTTTCTTAGCTTCTTCGATGGCAATTATTTTGATGCTGAACCTTTTAAGAAGTGACCTAAGCACTTTTCTTACCAGTTTAGAGTTTGAGTACTCACTCCCTAAGTCTTTAATTCTTATGTAAAAAAAACTTAAGTGTGATGTTTGGTATGCCATAATCAGTATCGTGGGACATGAATAATCAAGATAGGATTTTTCCCTTCTATAAAATAGAAGCAATGTCTTAGGCTTCTTGGTCGAGTGAGACTAGATATGCATGGTCAATCTCAAAACAGTTTTTATGAGATATCATACTCATTTGTTTATCTTAGTTTGCTCGAGAATCATGAAATAAGAAATTAGACTATACAAGTGTGATTGTTACATGACTTGAGTTCAATCTAAATATTAGGACAAATGAATATATTACAAGACAATATTATCATTGAAGGTTAAGTCAAACCATAACTTCTTGCAACTTGGTTAATAGTGATGCATTATTAAATGCCACTCACTGTATAACACCCCATACTAGAATGAGTCATCGAGTTCCGACTATGGGATGTCACATTCATTTTCGGAGAAACTATGATCAGTTATATACAATTTCCATCATTAATTATTATGTTATAGGTATTACATGCATACAATACGATAAATGGTCATTTTTAGGTCATACACGAGCTTACAAAAGCTCAATACCATCTCGAGGTCGAATGAGAACTAACTGTAACATTTTCAAAACCTTCCATGTAACACCCCAATCCCCATAGTTCAAAAAATGTTACTGTTGCACATGAAATGATATTCGATTTGTGCAAGTATACACGTCGAATCGAGTAATGAATTTATGAGTGAGTATCATTCCCATGAGGATCAGATTGAGGCACAAAAATGGTTAAGTTATTTTAATAGAGTGTTATTAATACTATGAAAAAAACAATGATAAGTATGCTGTGGTAATTAAAGGAATAGTGATGTATGCAATATGTGGAATTAATGAATACTTGGAAATGCTATGGCAATACAAGAGTAGAAATGTAATGGCAAATTTGAGAATTACTATGGGAATATTATGTAAACGATCAAGTAAATAACTAAGAATGATATGGTAAAGATATGATGAAAAATAATAAAGGATATGTCATGTTGATTTGGAAGGTCGAGATTACTAAGAATCTACCTTTACCATCAATAATGCCTCGACAAAATCATACTCAGTTTACTGCTCAGAAGAGTTCTAAAATGGTTTGACTCTTTCGAGAGCAAAACCCTCAATTACCTTGCCCGTGTCTATAGGCCTTAATATGGTATCCTACATTGTTTTCCTTCTACATGAACGCTATTTTATGTCTAGAGTATACTATAAGTATCGGTCGAGTACTTGCTCATATCATTCAATATCGATCCAACTAATCCAACCTTTTCAGAATTAGACTTAGTTTATGGGCATGTTGAACAGTCATCTATGTTTAGGGATTGTACGCATACAACTTAGAGATAAAACAATTGAATAAAACAGTAAAATGATTTAGATCTATACTTCATCCATTAAAGAAAATTAAAGTTTCATCATGTAATCCCAACCTGATGAGATTTAGCTCATGGGTTGGCACATAAAATTCAAAACCAAACTAACATTCAAAACCATTTTTATCATTCAATTCACAGAAGAAAAAAAGTATCAAATACGAAAGACTTTGGGAAGACATCTTTCATATGCCCAATTCACACTCTAGCAGCACAGTGTCCTACGATGGCCGAGAGGGACTGCTTTTGTTCACTCTTTTTGGTTTCCTCCTTTGGCTTTTTATAGGCTTTTACCTAGGGTAAATCCAACAACCCAAGTTTATCTTCTTTTTTTTAAATTCTTTGTTCAACAACCCAAGATTATTTTCTTTTTAAATTCTTTTTTTTCTAAGATAAAAACCAACAAACCAAGATTATCTTCTCTTCTTTTTTAGGCATATTTTTCTGGTACAAGTATAGTTGGGCTAAAACTTGTATGCATCGGGTGTTGAATCGATCTTCCTGTAATTGCCTTGGCATTTGTATTGACAAAATGTCCAACCTTTGCCCCGAAAAACCTTCACTCCTTTATTTCTTGTTCCTCAACCTAGACCTGCCAAACATACAAACATAGCCTTTCCAAATTCAATTAAAAGTAACAAATAATAATGTTTAAGCACCATCCAAGCTTTTTATGCATTGTTCTAAAAATGCTAAAATAATATCCTAAAATGCAACAAAGATCACTTAAGTACAAACAATTGACCCAGTCCAGAGACATGAATTATAACTATTTTCAAGAGTTATCACACCATCAAACCTGAGTTATTGCTTGTCCTCAAGTAAGATATGCATGAATGCATGAACATAAAATTACCATAGCAACATAATCATCTTTGCATTGCGAGAACCTCAAGAGAGCATTTTGTACTTCAGTTCTTAGCAATCTTCTATAGGTAAAAATTTGACCAAGTTTCATAAGCTTATTTAGCAAAGGCAGTGTGGAAAATATTACCCTAAAAGAAAGAAAATTCCTAAGTATTCATGCAATTTTCACTATAGCAAGTACCTCATAATTTACTCAATTTTCCTTCTTTTTTTTTGGCCTATTTCTTCACTATAAAAAATATATACATATCCATTTATTATGCCTATTTTTTTTACTAGGGGATTCAACTGGTCATATGATTCTTTGACTTGACAATTACAATGGAGCATACACTAAATTGTTGAATACTCAATCATGTCATGATTTGAATACTCACTCATGAAGTTAAAACTTTTGACTAAAAGGATGGATGGAGCAAACAACTACCTCATTAGCTGCCCAGCTCGTTACTACAATAGAATGCCCCTAATTTTCTTTATAACACACTCTTACTTAAACTCACCTTTTTAGTCAATAGCACGATGGAGCAAACAAAGTGATGCTGACTTACTCTGCAATTCTGAGCATTGGAATATTTGATGGCATTTTTTTAAAAATAATTTCTTAGACATTGCCACTTTATTCATTATTGAGTATTGCAATGTTACTGAATATAGCTTCAAGAGTCTCTAAGTTTATCAAAATAAACTTACTATGGATCAACTATAATCAAAATTAGGACATCCTAATTTTAGGGGTCATTTTGCAGGCAAACTGTCTTAAGCTAACATCACCTAATCCACTGTCACAACTTTCTAAGTTTATTGAAGAATTAAGCTCCTCATCAAACATCACAGACAAAAACACACTAATCACAGTCTAAACAATTCATGGCAGTCATGCGTGCCATGGCAAAATGAATGAGAAATGAACAAAAAGTCAAAACATGCTCAACTAAATATCTAATAAAGTCTAGATGCACAATACATCCCCAAACCTAAGGGATGCATTGTCCTCAATGCATGTACAGATATGAATCATGAATGCAAGAACATATATATGTACATAATGAGATGTAATAAAGGGAGAAAAACTTCTCGAGCTTGGAATTGAATGGTGGTACTTTAATTGTGGTGAGTGGTCTTTCGTGCACACATCTTGTAACGCATCAACCTTTTAAGTAGATTGAATGATACATCCTTCTCTTCATTATCAAATCTGGTGAGTTCCTCAATAATCCGGTTGATCTCCTGATTCTGTTTAGTCATCGGTTCAGTAGGAGGTGAAATAGTGAAGTGCTATCCACTAGTGGTGCAACTGAGGGACTTACTTCCTCTTCATCCTCATGGTCAGTCTCAGTGCTGACAGACTCTATTTTCTCTGGTTCTTCCTTCGGTGCTTTGGATGCATTATCTTCATTGGAAGAATTTGTCTCAATGGGCTCTACATCATCGACCCCTTCCCCTCTTGTAGTTTATTAAACAAAGGAAATGAAATAACTAAGAGATTTAAATTGACAAAATGAAATAAAAATAAAAAGAATTTTCAAGAGTTTGAAGTTAAACATCTCGCAGATCAATGGACTATTTGTCTAGCTCTACATGAGCACTCCGGTAGTGCTTTAAGTGTTGCCCATTAACTTTAAATGTGTCCTTCATTTTCAAGTCTTTGACATCAACAAATCCATGCAGATATACATGAGCTACCAAGCATTGTTCATCAAAATTAAAAGGTCTATTTTTCTCCAGTAAAATGCACAAGGGTCTCTACTCAAATGAATCTTCATCACTATCAGAATTGCTATGGCAAAATCTTGTAAGTTCTTCCTCCAGTGTTGTTTCTATCAAGTCAATGGCTTAGCATTTTTCATTCTCATCAGCACATTTTAAGGCATTAAATACATTGAATGTGACCTGATGATCATTCATCCTCATGATCAATTCACCATTTTGCACAACAATTAAAGTCCTGGCAGTAGCAAGAAAAGGTCTCCCAAGAATAATTGACACATTTTGATCAGCTTCAAATTCTTAAATAAGAAAATCTATAGGAAAAATAAACTTATCTACTCTTAATAGCACGTCTTCAATTTTACCTTTCGGATAGGCGTAGGATTAATCAGCCAGTTGCAATGTAATCGTAGTAGGTCTTACTTTCCCAATTCCTAGCTTCTTGAAAATAGACATATGCATTAGATTTATACTTGCTCCTAAATCACATAATGCCTTACCAACATACTAATTTCCAATGGAACATGGGATAGTGAAACTCCCTAGGTCCTTCAACTTTAGAGGTAATTTATTCACCAACATTGTTGTGCACTCTTCGATGAGAGCAACAGTCTCATATTCTCTCAATCTGCGCTTCTTTGATAGTATGTCTTTCATAATTTTCACATAATTGGTTATTTGCTCCAAAGCTTCCACTAGCTATAACACACCAAACCCGGCCTAAACGTTATGGCCTAATCTAGCGATGTCACATGATAGTGCTTTCGAAAACTAATTCATTGATAAAACCATTTTGTTATCTTATGCAATCTTTAGATCCAGTTATTTGTTTCCAAAATATTATCCATTTCATTACACGTTGTTATAAATTGCAGAAGTTTTTTTTAAAATGATTTACGTAGTGGTGAGTGTTTTAAAAGAAAACATTTGTAACTTTTGAAAACCCATGTTTCCCTACCACTAGTGATTACGAATTATAAGCAATGATAAACAAATCCCAAATTAAAGTAAAAATCCATAAAAGGCCTTATTACAATAAAAATACTCCAAATTATAATACTTATAATCAAAATCAAATACAAAAATATATGCGGTTGAGTGGCCACCTTTGAGTCCCTCGATGCACCGATCCACCTATGCTTGGGGATTACCTGCGCAGTGAAACAAAAGAGGTGAGTTTTTGAAAACTCAGTATGTAATCCCCATGCACAAAAATAGATAGCATCCAGATAATCACAATCTGGGCATAAGCCCTTTTCAGTAACAATGTCGGTCCAGTTTGGGCCTTAGCCCATCTCAGTACAGTAACAGTCACATATATGCAGTCATAAGATTCCTACCCAACCAGCCTCTACACACCATCTCCGTCCAACCCTACACTCTATGTGGGGATATAATCAACCCACCCAACCCTACACTCCAAGTAGTACCGAATGTAGAACCATACAGTAATATGCAGCTGAGCTACCAGTGAATCAGGCTCGAGGCCTATCACTACACTTTATCCGCGTAATATAACCCCCAACCCCATGCAGTGCAATATACTACATGTCATGCCAAATCGTAGTATTATACATGCATTCAGAACAGTCTTAGCAACATGCCTCATATACAGTCATACAGATGTTTATATCATATAGGGGTATACTAGTCATTTCAGTCAATTAGGGGTCTAAGTACACTTATCGACCCTACAGTAGGTTCACAGTCGTCTCAGATGACCCGTGCAACCTTAGCCGTTTAACAGTGAAAATGGGCCCATAAGCCCATGTCATTTGCCCCTGTGGGCCCCCACACGCTCATGGCCTACAAGGCCCAAAAATGGCCTTAGCCATGTGGATCACATGACCTGGCCCAATAATCCCACACGTCTGTGTGGTTTACCTGTATGGGGCTCACACGCTCGTGGGGCGCACTCGGCCCAATTCGGCTTGGCTCAGGAATCGTACATGGCCTGCCTCATTGATCACATGTCCGTGTTCAAACACATGACCTACCACACGGGTAACCACACGCCCGTGTGGCATCGACGATTTTCATTTCTGGCTTTTTGTCGATTTCAGTTTGCGAGGTTGTGTTTACACACACCTGGTTACAAAAAGTGCGCACACCATTGTAACGCCCTAGAATTTGGGCCTAGAAGTATTGGGCCTTGAGCAAGGGAACGGTTAGGAAACTGTACATAAAAGTTTATGTGAGCTAGGAAATGACACAATTAAATGTCTGCTGAAGTGGTTAAGGGTCTTAAGAGGAGTTGGAAAAGTCCTGGGTTCAAGCTTGTAGACCTTTTAATTAATTGAGGATATTTTGTGATACAAGAGAGCTTGTGGCAAGGAGGCAAGTGGCGTGTGCGCATGTGAGAAGGGCAAGGGCTCGAATTCCCTTGCAAGAAAAATGTAATTATTTTGCTACATGGGGATGGTAAGTGGTTGAATTGGATTGAAACTCTGGAAGGTTGTTGTGGACTTGGTAAAACGGTGAAGTTTGAACTGGTCATGGTTGTTGAATTGAATTTGAATTAGGGGGAGCTGGAGTAAATCAAGGAGAAAACGGTGGAGGGAATTAGGGAGATTTTCAAGGAATTTAACGAGTGGCAGAATTTGGGGTTACATGGGATGGTGTATTCGATTTTTGGGGGGGAGGAGCATTTTGGGACTTTGTCTTTGGAGTTGCCGAATGTGTATAGGAACTTTAGTGGTCTTTCATCATTCTTTTGTTTCGGTAGCTTTCCTCTTGAGTGGTTGTTCTCCTAATCTTGGTGCGGTTTTGACCATTCGGGTCTTTTCCTTTTCAACATTATTTTGCAATTGTTTTTCATTTTGCCAAAACTCAAGGAAGAAAATGCAAAATTCTCTTAAAACCCTTCTTTTCTTCTTCCCTTAATTTCTTCTTTGGCCGAATCTGTTTCATTTTCTTTTCTTACACCGTATCCTTTCTCCTCTTTCCTCATATTATTCTGTTAATTCATTTTCAATAGCCGAAATTTCCCCTCATTCATCTTCTTCTCCTCTTGGCTTTCTCCTTTGGCCGAACATAATTCCTTTGTCTCTTTTGATTCCCTAAGCCGATTATTTTTTATTCACTGAATAGCTTAAACTTGTAGTGAAGAGGGGTGTGGTCAAATTCAGATATTGGTGATTGTCTCCATTTCATTTCCTTGTGACGCCAACCTCTGTCAACTAGCTGAATACTCAAGCTTTCATCTTTACTCTTTTCCTTTCCACTATTCGATTTTGGCCTTCGAAGGGGGAGGTTTCTCTAGTATCGTAGGGCATCTGAAGCGATTACATGGGGATTCACGACTCTAACAAGTGATCAGTTTAGATCAATGACTTTGGAGGATTAGTGATCCACTTGTGCTATAGAGGCTTTAGGCGTGAGCAGTTACTCGGCTTCACAAGTAAAGTGTGTAACCATACACCCGATTTCATTTCTGTCAAACGCGGGATATAGGTGTGTATTCACACACCTATTTAACTGTGAAATGGCAAAAGCTGAAAAGCCGGAACGCCGGAACCTCGGCATTCGGGGCCTCAAAAGCGTGCGAATGCACGTGGGGTGAATTGAGCCCCAAATCGTGGGTAGCAAACTGCAGAGGCCACCACGTGCATTTTCATGGACTAGGGCCGTTATGGGCCAAAATGGGCCGCGTGGCCCCAATGGCCTTGTAGGCGCACACGGGTAAAATCCTCGATAAGTGATCATTGATAGGATGGTTTTTGAGTCTCGCGATGCTGTATGTGGATCTGAACTAAATGGGCCACACGAGCGTGTGGGACTACTTGGGCCCAATAGCGGGTTTTGGGTCCATATGCATTGTTCTGGCCATGTAGGTTATCTGAGTCGCTCGAAGCAACGATAGACCTTCTAGGAAGTTGTAATAAGTATCGAGACCCTAATATTGGTAAAATGACCGAAACACCGAAACCTTGGCATTCGGGGCCTCACAAGCATGCGAATACACGTGGGGTGAACCGAGCCCCAAATCGTGGGTAGCAAACTGCAAAGGCCACCACGTGCATTTTCATGGACTAGGGCCGTTATGGGCCAAAATGGGCCGCATGGCCCCAATGGCCTTGTGGGCGCACACGGGTAAAATCCCCGATAAGTGATCATTGATAGGTTGGTTTTTGAGTCTCGCGATGCTGCTTGTGGATCTGAACTAAATGGGCCACACGAGCGTGTGGGCCCACTTGCGCCCAATAGCGAGTTTTGGGCCCATATGCACTGTTCTGGTGATGTAGGTTATCTGAGTCGCTCGAAGTGACGATAGACCTTCTAGGAGGTTGTAATACGTATCGAGACCCCAATATTGGTAAAATGACCAAAATACCCCTAGAGGGTAAAATCACCATTTTACCCCTAACTAATGAGATGTTCGTTACACCCCTAGTGGTAGGTTGACTGATGTATGTATGATAGTTATATGATTGACACTGAGCATGACATCTTGCATTCACGTATGTTACTGTGACATGTCATCCTGCATGGGGTTGGGTTAATATTGACGGAGGAAGTGTACGGCTCGTAGCCGTTCTGTACAAGGCCTTCAGCCTTTCTGCGATACTTATGGCTTATAGCTGTTCTGTTAACTGGCAGCGTTGCTACGATATTTATGGCCTTTAGCCGTTCTGTCTGTGGCGTTGAGTCGTTCTGTTGACTTAGTGCTACAACCGGTACTAAGTTTGGTGTGTTGGCTGGATGGGTCGATTTTATCCCCACATGGTGTGTTGGTTGGTACGGGTGGTGTATTGGTTGGACTGTGCTGGATATATGTATGCATATCTGCATTTGATACTGATTCTGTATTGGGCTTAGGCCCACCTGATTCTGTTAATGGGCTAAGGCCCACCTGATACTACGTCTGTGATGATGGGCTCGGCCCACCTGCATTCTCGCATACCGTATATCATCGCTTGTATTATAAGGGATTACACACTGAGTTTTTGCAAACTCACCCTTCTGTCTAACTGTACAGGTAATCCATAGCCTTAGGCGATTTGGAGCCGCGAGAGACTCGAAGGTGGCCACGCGACCGCTGATTCTCTACTGTAGACTTTTTATTTGAATTTTATATTTTGGGGTTTTAAATCTGTAATAAGGCTTTTGAGGGATTAAATTTTTAATTGGGATTTTGATTTCCTTATTTAAAACTGCTAAACACGAATTTTCAAAAATTAATAACTATTTTCAAAAACACTTAAAAACAGACGTTTTTATATTTCAAACTTTAGTAACTTCTGCGATTTGAAATAACTTAAAGTATCAATGCCAGACATTAAGTAAACGTTTTTGACGAGATGATTTGCTTACCTCGAGCAAAAGGTTTTAATCATAGAAATGACCTTTTAATGACAACTCAATTTTTGTACAATGTTTTGATGTGACACACCAGATTCGGTCATAACGTCTGGGAGGGGTTTGGGGTGTTACAACTGTTCTTGAGCACTCCAAACCTATATTCAATCATAACACACAATTAATCACTAAAAAATAGGATTAAAACGACCCCTCTTATAACACTTATCCAAAAGATCGATTGCCACTTGCCTTGTTTCAACAACTGAGGCCTTGCAGAATTAAACCATTGATAAGGAGTGATCACTGTCTCCACGGTTAGAACCTGCATTCCAGTCAAACCCCTATTAATAAGTATTCACATGTCTAACTTGAAGTAAAATGAAAATCAACTTACTGAAAATGCAAATCCAAATATAGGGAAAGAAACTATCGGCCTACACCTAAAAAGGACAAATGCACCACAGTTTGATAGAGACAAAAGATGGAGCAACCGCACCCCTAGCAATAATCGGCAGCAAAAGGGAGGTGTTTGGTGAAGCAACTACTACGGCAAAGAGGGAAGAAACTACCGTTGCACCAAAACTTATTGGTCAGAGAACAAAGAGAGAATGGCGAGAAGGAGCAGGTTTCAACGATAAGAAAAGAAGTCGGTAGCCAGAAAAAATAAAGCGAGCAAAATGGCAGGAAGCAAACAAGATGAAAAGAGAGAAAATTTGCAAAATTGAAAGATTTGAGAGAGAGGGAGAGGAAGAGTGTTCGGCCAAAAAAAAAAGAAGAGGACGTTTGTTAGAGGAGTAGAAAAAGAAGAGAAAATCGATAAGCAAGGGGAAGGAACAATTGCCGTAGGGAAGAACAAAGTCGAAATAGATGAAAAAGAAAGATACCCGAATGAACCCTTAGCAATATTCAGCCTCCAAGAAGTGAAAAATGTTGACAAAAACCAAAATGGAGAGAAAATACCATTCAAAGCCGAAATCTTGAGAGACAAGAGTTTAAGTTTGGCACCAACTTTCCCACTATCCTCAAATTCCCATATTTTCCTCCCCAAATCCCTCAAAGCTGTCCACTCCTCTCTCAACCACCTAAATCAAATTCCACTACAACTCTTTAGTAGTTCGGTTTGACTAAAACACCCACATGACACTAGCAGCAAAATAAAACACTCCACTGCGCCCACCAAGACTCGAACTCAAGTCCCTCAGCACTTTGCCACACTACTTAACCACCAGATCAGCAGGCCCATTCTGCATGTTACACCCATAATTATTTATAAACCTACTGACTAAAGGCAAAGGTTAATTCATTTAAAACAAAAATTTTGCACAAGCCAAGGCTTGAACCCAAGACTTCTCAGACACTTCCCAGAACACTTAACCACAGAAACAGATACACAGTTGTATCACAACATAAATAAATAAATACTAAAGATTTTTGGGGCGTTACAACTCTACCCCCTTAAACAAAATTTCGTCCTCAAAATTTTACCTGATCAGAACAGATGAGGATACTGTTGTCGCATCGCATCCTTAGGCTCTCACGTGGCCTCCTCAGAGCTATGATTACGCCAAAGAACCTTAACCAGTGGGATAGACTTCCTCCTCAAAACCTTTTAATCACAATCTACTATCTGAACCGGCTCCTCCTCAAAAGTCAGATCTGGGCTAGCCTCAATCTCCTCAACCGAAATAATATGCGTGGGATCAGAGTGGTAGCGTCTCAACATAGAAACGTGGAACACGTCGTGAATCCGATCTAATTCTTGAGGTAACTCCAACTGGTAGGCAACCGGTCCCACTCGTTTCAATATGCGATAAGGCCCGATAAACCTAGGGCTCAACTTACCTTTACGACCAAACCTCAATACCTTCTTCCATGGCGAAACCTTGAGAAAAATGAAGTCCCCCACAGAATACTCTATCTCTCGATATTTCAGATCTGTATACGACTTTTGTCTATCTAATGCTACTTTTAGTCGATTCCGAATCAGTTTAACTTTATCCTTGGTATCAAAAACTAGTTCAGGGCCCAAAACACGCCGCTTGCCCAACTCAGTCCAGCACAAAGGGGTGCAACACCTACGACCATATAATGCCTCGTAAGGTGCCATCTGTATGCTAGACTTATAGCTATTGTTATAAGCAAACTTTGCCAGCGGCAAGTAATCCTCCCAACTGCCTCAGAAATCAATCATGCAACTCCTTAACATGTCCTCTAGTATCTGAATCACCCTCTCTGACTGACCATCTGTCTGAGGATGGAACGCAGCACTAAAGTCCAATCTCGTACCCAAAGTTTCATGTAACTTCTTCCAGAATCGAGATGTGAAGCGAGGATCCCTATTAGATATTATTGAAACCGATACCCCATGCAGTCTCACTATCTCAGACATATACAGTTTAGCCAGCTTCTGTAAAGAGTAATCAGTACGAACTAGTATGAAATGGGTGGACTTGGTCAACTAATCCACGATAACCCATACTGAATCCTTCTTAGTAGGCGTTAGAGGCAACCCACTTATGAAGTCCATAGTCACTCTCTCCTACTTCCAAAGTGGAATTTTAACTGGCTGAAGCAACCTTGAAGGTAATTGATGTTCAGCCTTAAACTACTGGCAAGTCAGACATTTACCCACGAAGTCAGTAACTTCACGCTTAAGACGCAGCCAGCAATATAACTCATGAAAGTCTCGCTACATCTTATTCCTACCAAGATGCATAGCATAAAGGCTGCTATGCGCCTCACGCAGTATGGACTGTCTCAAATCAGTATCCTTTGCCACAAGATCCTCCTATGGAAACAGAGCACCCCTTCGCTATTCAATCCAAAATCCACAGTATCCCTACTCTCAGCTTGACGGAAACGAAGACCTAACGACTCGTCTTCCATCTACTTACCCTTAATCTGATCCATCCACGTCAGTTTAACTTGAAGCTCAGCCAACAAACTACCATAATCAAATAAATTGAGGCGAGCAAACATCGCCCTCAAATCAATTATAGCTCTACGACTCAGTGCATCTGCCACTGTATTGGCCTTACCAAGATGATATTCGATCGTACAGTCATAGTCTTTAAGCAGTTCAATCTATCTACGATGTCTAAGGTTTAGCTCCTTCTAAATGAGGAGATATTTGAGGCTCTTGTGATCAGTATAGATGATACACCTCTCACCGTACAGATAATGCCTCCAAATCTTTAGTGCAAATACCACCGCAGCCAACTCCAAGTCATGCGTCGGATAATTAGCTTCATAAATCTTTAGCTTCCGAGACACATAAGCTACTACCTTACCCTCTTGCATCAACACACATCCCAAACCAACATGTGATGCATCACTGTAGATAGTGAACTCTTTCCCTGACTCTAGCTATATCAAGACAGGGGCCTTAGTTAGTACCTTCTTGAGCTTCTCGAAACTCTTTTGCTACATATCAATCCAGTTAAACGATACTCCCTTACATAGCAGCTTAGTCAAAGGTGCTGCAATCAACGAAAACCCCTCTACAAATCATTGATAATACCCTGTCAGTCCCAGAAAACTGCAGATCTCAGATGCAGTCTTAGGCAGCTTCCAATCCAAAACAACTTCAATCTTTCAAGAATCAACCCTAATCCCTTCAACAGATACCACATGGCCCAAAAATGTAACCTCTCGTCACTAGAACTCACATTTACTAAATTTTCCATACAGTTGTTTCTCCCTCAGAATCTGTAGAACTACTCGATGATGTTCACCATGATCATCCTCAATTTTCGAATACACCAGAATGTCATCAATAAAAACCACTACGAACCGATCCAGGTAGGGCTGGAACACTCAGTTCATCAGATCCATAAAAGTTGCTGATGCATTCGTCAGTCCAAATGGCATCACTAGGAACTCGTAATGTCCATAACGAGTCCTAAATGTTGTCTTGTATACATCAGTCTCATTGACCCTCAGTTGATCGTACCCAGATCGGAGATCAATCTTAGAAAAAATTGAAGCTCCTCGAAATTGGTTGAATAGATCATCTATCCTCGATAGGGGGTACTTATTCTTAATATTCAGTTTATTCAGTTGCCGGTAATCGATGCACATATGTATGGATCCATCCTTCTTTTTCACAAACAAAACTGGTGCTCCCCACAGAGACACACTAGGGTGGATGAACCCAGGATCCAATATTTCTTGAATCTAAGCCTTAAGCTCCATAAGCTCCTTCGGTGTCATTCTATAAAGGGCGATGAACATCGGAGCTGTACCAGGTAGAAGCTCAATCCCAAACTCAACTTCACGGTTTTGAGGTAACCAAAGTAGCTATTCAGGAAAGACGTCTAGAAAATATTTAACCGTTATGATATCTTTAACAGAAGAAACTCCAGAATCTAAAACACTAATATAGGCCAGATACGTCTCACATCCCTTACGAACCAACTTCTCGGCCCTTAATGCAGAAATTACATTTGACAAGTAGTTCTGACGTTTCCCAATTAAAACTACCTCGTCGTCCTCCACAGTTCTCAGTACCATATGTTTAGTAGCATAATCCAAGCTCACTCGATGTTTAACCAGTCAGTCAATTCCCAGTATTAAATCAAATTCTCCAAAATGAAGTTCCATCAAATCCGCCAAAAAGGTAACCCCTTGAACCTCCAAAGGAACATCTCTAAACAATTTATTTACCCTCACCGAATACTCCAAAGGACTCAATATAGTAACCTCACTCGTAGTGCTCTCAACCAAGATACCCAAAGTCTCAGACACAGTACAAGCTATATAGGAGTGAGTAGATCCTATATCTATCAATGCAATATAAGGTACATCATAGATAAAGAATGTACCCCTTGATAACATCCGGAGCATTACCATCCTCTCGGCGATGTACAACATAAATTAGAGCTAGCTGCCTCGCCTTAATATGTCCAACACCTCTCCCCGTTGCTCTCTAACCATAACCCAGACCATTCCCACCTCTAGCCTGTCCATGACCTCTCGGTGGCTATTGAACACCCCTCGGCGGCTGTGTAGTACCTAAACCTGGAGCTTGCATCTGATCGGGCCTCTGTGGACACTCTCTATTACGGTGCTCCAATGATCCGCACCTCAAACATGCCCCAGCCCTTTTCCAGCACTCGTCCTGATGGCGTCTTCCATAATCAGCATAGGGCTGAGGTCCAGTAGCAGCAACAGGGGCCCCAACTCTGACCAGCCTATCAACTTTGGCCTTTTTCTTAGGCCTCAGAAAGAAACTCGAGGGCTCTGAATCCCCCTTGTTCCTACCTCTCTCCTTCTCACGGTTCTAGCGCTCAGTGCGCTTCACTTCCTCGGTGATCTTTGCCTTATCAACCAATTCAACAAAATCTCGCTTCCTCTGTGGAGCTATCAAAACCCGTAAACTATCCCTAAGGCCATCCTCATAGCGAACACATCGCTCGTATTCAGTCTCCACCATCACTCACGTATAGCAGCTTAGTCGCAAAAATCCTGCCTCATATTCAGCTACTGGTCTATCCCCCTAAGTCAGATTCAAAAACTCTCTCCTTCGGGCATCCAAATAACTAGCACCCATATACTTCCCCTAAAAAGTAGTCTTAAAAAACTCCCAAGATAGTTGATCAGGTTAAGTACCCTCTTTAACTGTAAGCCACCACTGGTAAGCCTCATCTCTCAGTAGTGACACTGTACCCTTTAATTTCAACTCGGAGGTGCAGTCGAGATCGCCCATGATCCACTCTGTGGCCTCAATCCAATACTCAGCCACATTAGGGGGAACTCCAGCAATACCCCTGAAAATCTCAGCACCATTAGACCAGAGTCGTTCCGTAATCGACCCTCGGACCACAACACCAGTATTGGGTCTGGCGACCTTCTCCAGAATCCGTAACATGGCTTGGGACAACACGTCATCCCCAATCGCACGATCATGAGATCCATTTCAGTCACAGGTGAAGTCAGTGCCTCACTGTTTCTATATTAGGTATGTGGCCAGATGACGAAGACCTAGCTTGAGCACCTCCACGGCCTCCGCCGCGGCCTTTTGTACCCTGTCCGCTAGTACCTCTAGCACTCATTATCGAATTACGTTTTATCTGTACTATCAATTTTATGCATCAATGTTACAGTTCCAGTGTTTATTAACAAATATTTTATGGTAAACAGTGTCAGTAATTCAAAGTTTGTCTTCATAGTCACACTACAGTTTTACTATCGTCTCATTGTACACTAATAAAGTATTTTCAGTACAGTATGCTATCTATAATAGCCTCAATATTTACTATCTATAACATTTTAATAAAAAACGCATAATAGTTACAGAAAACTTACAGGATCGGTGCCGGAGACTCAATGTACCACATATTCAGTAAAACTTTTCAAAACATTTCAAATCATTTGGAAGTAAAAATTCAAGTTTTAAAACCCAAATCCATAGCCGAGTTTTGCAGCCTAGCTTTGATACCACTAAATGTAACAGGCCAAACTCGGCCTAAACGTTATGGCCTAATCTGGCGATGTCACATGATAGTGCTTTTGAAAACTAATTCGTTGATAAAACCATTTTGTTTTCTTATGCAATCTTTAGATCCAGTTATTTGTTTCCAAAACATTATCCATTTAATTTCACGTTGTTATAAATTGCAGAAGTTTTTTTTAAAACGATTTACGTAGTGGTGAGTGTTTTGAAAGAAAACATTTGTAACTTTTGAAAACCCATGTTTCTCTACCACTAGTGATTACGAATTATAAGCAAGGATAAACAAATCCCAAATTATAGTAAAAATCCATAAAGGCCTTATTATAGTAAAAATACCCCAAATAATAATACTTATAATTAAAATCAAATACGAAAATGTATGCGATTGAGTGGCCACCTTTGAGTCCCTCGATGCACCGATCCACCTATGCCTGGGGATTACCTGCGCAGTTAAACAAAAGGGTAAGTTTGCGAACACTCAGTGTTTAATCCCCATGCACAAAAATAGATAGTATACAGATAATCACAGTCTGGGCATAAGCCCTTTTCAGTAATAATGTCGGTCCAGTTTGGGCCTTAGCCCATCTCAGTACAGTAACAATCACATATATGTAGTCACAAGATTCCTACCCAACCAGCCTCTACACCCCATCTCTGTCCAACCCTACACTCCATGTGGGGATATAATCAACCCACCCAACCCTACACTCTAAGTAGTACCGAATGTGGCACCATACAGATATGCAGCTGAGTTGTCAGTGAATCCGGCTCGAGACCTATCAGTACTCTTCCTCCGTGTAATATAACCCCCAACCCCATGCAGTGCAATATACAACATGTCATGCCAAATCGTAGTATTATACATGCATTCAGAACAGTCTTAGCAACATGCCTCATATACAGTCATACATATGTTTATATCATATAAGGGTATAACAGTCATTTTAGTCAATTAGGGGTCTAAGTACACTTACTGACCCTATAGTAGGTTCACAGTCGCCTCGGGCGACCCGTGTAACCTGAACCGTTTAACAGTGAAAATGGGCCTATAAGCCCATGTCATTTGCACCTGTGGGCCCCCACACGCCCATGTGGCCCACAAGGCCCAAAAATGGCCTTAGCCATGTGGATCACACGGTCTGGCCCAATAATCCAACACGCCCGTGTGGGGCCCACACACTCATGGGCTCACTTGGCCCAATTCGGTCCGGCTCATGAATTGCACATGGCTTGCCTTGTCGATCACACGTCCGTGTTTGACCACACTTTCTACCACACGAGCAGCCGTATGCCCGTATGGCATCAACGATTCACATTTCTAGCATTTTGCCGATTTCAATTTTCGAAGTTGTGTTTACACACACCTGGTTATGAAAAGTGCGCACACCATTCTTGGGCACTCCAAACCTATCTTCAATCATAACACACAATTAATCCTTTAACAATAGGATTAAAACGACCCCTCTTATAACACTTATTTAAAAGATCGATTGCCACTTGCCTTGTTTGAACAACTGAGGCCTTGCAAAATTAAACCGTTGATAAGAAGTGATCACTATCTCTACGGTTAGAACCTGTATTCCAGTCGAACCCCTATTAATAAGTATTCACATGTCTAACTTGAAGCAAAACAAAAATCAACTTACCGAAAACGCAAATCCAAATATAGGGAAGGAAACTATCGGCCTACACCCAAAAAGAAGGCCAAATGCACCACGATTTTAGAGACAAAAGATATAAAAACCATACCCCTAGCAATAATTGGTAGGAAAAGAGAGGTGTTTGGTGGAGCAACTACTACGGTAGAGAGGGAGGAAACTACCGTTGCACCAAAATTGATTGGTCAGAGAACAAAGAGAGAACGAGGAAAAGGGGCAGGTTTCGGATACAAGAAAAGAAGTCGGCAACCAGAAAAATAAAGGGGGCAGAACGAGAGGAAGTAAACAAGATGAAAAGAGAGAAAATTGCCAAAACCAAAAGAATTGAGAGAGAGGGAGAGGAAGAGTGTTCGGGCAAAGAAAATAGGAGGAGGACATTTGTTAAAGGAATAGAAGAAGAAGAGAAAATCAATAAGCAAGAGGAAGGAACAATTACCGTAGGGAAGAACAAAGTCGAAATAGATGAAAAAGAAAGATACCCGAATGAACCCTTAGCAATATTCGGCCTCCAAGAAGTGAAAAACGTTGACAGAAACCAAAATAGATAGAAAATACCATCCAAAACCAAAATCTTGAGAGACAAGAGTTCAAGTTCGGCACCAACTCTCCCACTATCCTCAAATTCCCATATTTTCCTCCCCAAATCCCTTAAAACCGTTTACTCCTCCCTCAACCACCTAATTCAAATTCCACTACAACTCTTCAGTAGTTCAGTTTGACTAAAACACCCACACAGCACTAGCAGCAAAATAAAACACTCCACTGCGCCCACCAGGACTCGAACCCAAGTCCCCCAACACTTTGCCACACTACTTAACCACCAGACCAGCAGGCTCATTCTGTCATGTTATACCCATATTTATTTATAAACCTACTGACTAAAGACAAAGGTTAATTTATTTAAAACAAAAATTTTGCACAAGCCAAGGCTTGAACCCAAGACTTCTCAGACACTTCCCAGAACACTTAACCACTAAAATAGATACACAGTTGTGTCACAACATAAATAAATAAATACTAAATATTTTGGGGGTGTTACACTAGCGAAATGCTAATGTGGAGTTTTTTCAAAACATCAAAAAATCTTTTGAACTAGGTCTCTTGTTTACAGTTGTGGAATCGCTGAGGACATAGTAGAGGTTGTTGTCTTTTAGGTTGCTAATATTGTTTTGTTGTGGCATTTCCACTAGCAAAATGATTTGATTTTTCTGCGACAGGTTGTTATTTTACCTTTTCAGTTGTAGTGTTCTTTTTAGACAATTCTAAATTCTTTTCCTGGTCGAGTCTAGAATTGTCCTCTTTTGTCGGGGCCTCTTTGAATAACTTCATCCAACTGAGTCCCACTTCTAAGGGTGATTGTTTTGTAATGATCCTTTCCTTGTGATTTCAAATTCTCGATATCACTTGGTAATGCTCCTTGTGGCCCTGAATTTAGAGCGTTCACTATTTGCCCCACTTGATTCTAAAGAGCTAGTAGGAACGCAGATTGACTCAATTATGACATCATTCTTGGCCATAAATTCTTTCAGTAAGTCTTTAATAGATGGTGATGACGATAATAACCCACCTTGTTGGACATTTTTCCTCAGCATAGGTTGATTATAACCAGGTGGTGCAATGATGGCATTCTGTCTTGCATCAATGTTAAAATTCCCCATATCATGATTATTCCAACCAAAGTTTGGATGTTGCTTCCACCCTGGATTATAGGTGTTGGAATAGGGATTATTATTCCAATTGAAATTACCAATGTCGCAAACAAATGCTGGATTTGATGGGCATTGATCATACACACGGTCTTCACCGCGATAAACACATGATTCCTGAACTGTAGTTGGTCTCTTCATTATTTTGATCATATTACTTAAAGATGATACCTGAGCTGTTAACGAAGTGATTGTGTCGAGCTCCATGGTACCAGCAGCTCTCTTGCAGGTCCTAACTCTTATGTTAGGGTACTGATAGTCATTGTTGGCAATATTTTCCAAAATCTCATACGCTTTGTTATAAGATTTATCCAACAATGTACCATTGGCGAAGGCATCAACTACCATTCTCGTATGTCCATTCAACCCATTATAGAAAATCTCCATCTGAGTCTAATGTTGAAATCCATTCATCAAGCACTTCTAAATTAAATCTTTAAATCGTTCTCATACTTCATCCAGCATTTCATCCTTCAATTTCTAAAAAGCCATGATGTCGTTTCTCAGCCTGGCACTTATAGTTGATGGATTATATCATAGCAAAAATCTCTGGCAAAGATCATTCCATGATGCCACTATCCCCAACGGTAAAGCATTTAGCCACGCTCTCGCACGATCTTTTAAAGAATATGGGAATAGATTAAGCCTATGAGCGTCTTCATGAACACACTGTTGTCTAAATGGGTCACAGACTTCTAGAAAAGGTCTTAAATGTAGTCTCAAATCTTCAGTAGGTAATCCACTAAACTGTCCTACTGTTTGCAACATTTGAAACATTACTGGTTTCAGTTCAAACTGATGAGCCTATATGATCAATTCGACTATCCCTGGATTCAAATCATCCAACATTGAAATAATATGCTCGTGAATTAGTTTTTCTCGATCATCTATCACACGTCCAATGAGAGGATTAACATCCTAACCATCTGGATTATTGTAACAGCCTGAAATAGGGCCTAGTCGGAACAATGGTCTCAGGACCACAAATCTGAAGTTGGGAAATTTATTTTTATTATTATTATGAGGTTTTAGCATGATTAGTATTCTCTGAGTTTTTCTTGAGCCATCGGTTTGGCCCCGAACCACCTTGAATGGATGTTTTGGGCCCCGTAAGCCCTATTAAGGGGCAAATTGAATATGAAATGAAAAGTTTTACATTGATCAAAATTTTATGGCCCGATTTACTAAGATTGGTTGAGTTTAAGTTTGATAGCACCTTAAACCCTGTTCCGGCGTTGGATACGGGCGAGGGGTGTTACAATTATCATTGACACCATGATGATTCAGGCCAAGATCATTCCCTTCCCTTTCCATATTTCTTAGTTCTATTCTCTTTCTTTGTAAGGTTCTTTCGATCTCTGGGTCAAAAGGATATTCTTTGTTAGTAGGAATGCCTCTTCTCATACACTGACGACAAACCTGTAAAAAGTAAATACACTAAGTTAAATAAAACTACTAAGTAAAATAACCAAACCAAATTTCACCAAATTGTCAGTCCCCGGCAACGATGCCAAAAACTTATTGCGTGTGAAATGATATGTGTTTTACGTAAGTGTTCACGTCAAACCAAATAATAAAATGGTGAGTGAGTATTGCTCCCATGAGGATCAGATTGAGGCACAAAATTTGTCAAGTTATTCTAATAGAGTGTTATTAATGTTATGGTAAAAACAACGATAAGTATACAGTGGCAATTAAAGGAATAATGATGTATACAATATGTAGAATTAAAGAATACTTGGAAATGCTATGGCAAAATAAGAGTAGAAATGTAATAGCAATTATGAGAATTACTATGGGAATATTATGTAAATAATCAAGTAAATAACTAAAAATGATATGGTAAAGATACGATAATAAAGAATAAAGGATATGTAATTTGGAAGGTCGAGATTACTAAGAATCTACCCTTATTGTCAACAATGCCTCGACAAAATCATGCTCAGTTTACTACTCAGAAGAGTTCTAAAGTGGTCTGCTTCTTTCGAGAGCAAAACCCTCAAGTTACCTTGCCCATGTCTATATGACTTAATATGGTATCCTACATTGTTTTCCTTTTGTATGAACGCTGCTCTATGTCTAAAGTCTACTGCAAGTACTGCAAGTATCGATCGAGTACTTGCTCATATCATTCAATATTGATCCAACTAATCCAACCTTCTTAGAATTAGACATAGTTTATGGGCATGTTGAACAATCATCTATGTCTAAGGATTGAACGCATACAACTTAGAGATAAAATAATTGAATGAAATAGTAAATTGATTCAGATCTATGCTTCAACCATTAAAGAAAATAAATAGAAATCTCATTTTGGTATAATGGCATGTATAAGCTCATCTTGGTAATTGTTGTTTTGTAATCTAGCCATTAGAGTGGCTAGTGGTGGCCTAAGTTTGGCTATTTTGAAGTAATATTTTAGTAATCACATAAGTGTTTATTATGTGTTAGTTTGTTGGAATTAGGTTAGCATATAAGTTTATGTTAAGAGTAAGTTTACATCCTTTGATGCATGAGATAATGCCACATGATTGATGGCAAATTTTATGTAAGAAATATGCTACCCTCTATTTTTACCTAAGGATCTCTCCTTCTTGTTCGCTCTTTTTGGTTTCCTCCTTTGGCTTTTTATAAGCTTTTCCATAAGGTAAATCCAACAACCCAAGTTTATCTTCTTCTCTTTTAAATTCTTTTATTAACAACTCAAGATTATCTCTTTTTTTTAAATTCTTTATTTATAGGAAAAAAACCAGCAACCTAGGATTATCTTCTCCTCTTTTTTAGGTAGATTTTTCTTGTAAAAGTATAGTTGGGCTAAAACTAGTATGCATCGAGTGCTGACTCGGTCTTCCTAGAATTGCCACAGCATTTGTATTGACAAAATGTCCAACATTTTGCCCCGACAAACCTTCACTCATTTATTTCTTGTTCCTCAACCTGCACCTGCCAAACCAACAAACACAACATTTCCATACGTAATTAAAGTAACAAAAAATAATATTTAATCATCGTCCAAGCTTCTTATGCAATGTTCTAAAAATGCTAAAATAATATACTAAAATGCAACTAAGTTCACTTAAGTACAAACAATTGACCTAGTCTAAAGATGTAAATTATAACTCTTTTCAAGAGTTAACAGTTACACAGATAGAAGCATACTTATATGTAGTTTGATTTTAATTCGATTGAAATGCATAACAATGTAAACTGGGTGGAGATTCAAAAAACGTCATCAAATTTAAGTTATCAAATAGTATACACCATAGGGTAAAAGTAAATGAATTTATGTATTTTAATTGAAAACTATTTCTTGAAATATAGTGTCAGTAGTGATTTATAAAACAATTTTGCGTATACAAGCGGTAATCACTTTACAAAATCAAAACTCAATAAACTTTAATGATTGAACCCTACATTAAACCCTACATGCTGAGACAAACGGGCGAACACTCTCATAGTATTTGTGAACTCTTTACCATGGAGAATAACATTGCAGGCGAAATCTCACATCTAACGCATATTGTTTATCATAACAATGGGCGCATACTTTCTTGCTTACATCCAAAGAGAGCTTATACCTTATGTAACACCCTTAACCTGTATCCGCTGTCAGAATAGGGTTTCAGAAAATTACCGAAACATTTAGAACACTTTACAATTTATTTACATAAATTACAATTCAATTACCGAAATCATTCAAAACATACCTTAATTGGACCCTCGAGGACCAATATGAGCATTAGATCAACGCGGGACTTAATCGGAAACTCATAAAATTTTTCGTGACATTTTAAAGTTTTCCAAGGTTGCAGGGTCACACACCCATGTGGCCTAGGGACACATCCGTGTGATCAGGTCGTGTACTACACACGCTCGTGTCTCTAACCCATGTAACTCTCGGACTTTTAAGGAATGAAGAAACTACAGTCATATGGCCAAGTCACACGCCCATGTGCTAAGTCGTGTGTTGAAATTTATTTTTGAATTTTAGGTGCAGTTTTCACATGGCCGTGTAACACGCCCGTGTTCAAGGCCGTGTCAACCACACGGCTGAGACAGACGCCCCTGTCTTAGCCCGTGTGTCCAATTCTAAGCATTTTGTTTCTCATTTTTAAAATGCAAGGGACACACAGCCAGATCACATGCCCATGGGGCAAGCCGTGTGTCACATACGGCAAAGACACAAGCCCGTGTGCCTGCCCGTGTGGACAAAATAAAGTCATTTCCTAGCTTCATTTGTCATCCAAAACTTACCATTTTCTTGCACCAAAACTCACAAGTATATATCCACCAATTCAACATCATTTTCACATAAAATTTGCCATCAATCATGTGGCATTATCTCTTGCATCAAAAGATGTAAACTTACTCCTAACATAAATTTATATGCTAACATAATTCCAACAAACTAACACACAATAAACACTTATGATTACCAAAATATTACTTCAAAACAACCAAACTTAGGCCACCACTAGCCACTCCAATGGCTAGATTACAAAACAACAATTACCAAAATAAGCTTATACATGCCATTATACCAAAATGAGATTTCTATTTAAACCAAAATGAGATAGTGGATAGTGTGATGATTACTCCGACTGAATTTCAACCTTCGCAAGCTTTGAGCATTATAAAATAGGAAAAATTAAACGAAGTAAGCATTTTATGCTTAGTAAGTTTGTATAACGAAAAGTGAACTTACCGGTCATATTTATTAATACAAGCATACATAAATTTACATTCCATCGATTTTGGATAAGTCATCACCATTAATTTCACCTTTCCACACTTCAAGGGTCTTTTCCGTCGAACTGTTGAAATCTAGATGGATGTTCAAGTAATATACACACGTGCAAAAGTATCCATTAGGGTACATAGTAGAAAGGCACATTCTTGAGCCGTACATTTTACAGTAGGATTACCAGTCCAGGCTAAATCCTATCCGTAGCATATGCTCTAGAGAGCTTAATAGGGATTACCCGTCCAGCCTAAATCCAATTTATAACCTAAGCTCAAGAGGGCTTACATTAGAATTACCCGTACGGGCTAAATTCTATCTGCAACATATGCACTTTTATTCTTTACCCATCGAAATTCAACATTCAACCGGAGTATGACAAAATGTCCATTTTTCACAACTTATGACTATTTCATTATGTGTATCCTCTCATACATATCAACACAATCATACAATTTAATACAAGTATATTAACATACAGATTTAAGTTACACGAATTTACCTTGAAATGATTCGTATTTGAATGTCAACTAATCCAAAACCTTTTGCTTTCCTCTTGGTCTTTTCAGATCTATATGGATAAATTTAACTATTAATCTATCACATCTCATTTATATTTACATTTTATTACATCCTAGGCAAAATTACCATTTTGTCCCTATCCTTTTCAAAAATTCTGATTTCGTCCTTAGGCCGAAAAATGAAATTCATGCAATTTACTCCCTATTCCAAGCCTAAACAAAATTTCAACTTAAAATTTACAGCACTTATTTTCTATAATTTTCATAATTTTTCACGAGTTTTTACCACTTTTTCATTTCAGTCACTAAATCAAGTTTTCATCAAAAATTGCTTTGAAAAAGTTGTTTATCTATGAATAACTTTCCATTTTCTACCATAAATTTCTAATTTTCAGCATATTCATCCATGACTCAAATTTCATACCTTGATAACATTTCAAATAAATCCCCTAAATAGAAAGAATAGGTTATCCTAATTCCAAAAATATAGAAATTACTAAAAACGAGACTTGATTTCATACCTTATTAAGCTTGAAAAGTTTTCTTCCTCTCTCCTAGGTTTTCCATAGAAAAATTGGGAAAGATGATCTGAAAGTAGATGATTTTTCTTTTTAATTAATTATCATCCATTAACTTTATTGATTTCCAATTTAGTCCCTACCCTTTCTAATTTTTCCTTGGATGGGTCATTAAAATATCTACTAAATACTCTTCAATGGTCTAACTACCATATAAGGACCTTAAGTTTTGAATTCCATAGCTATTTGATACCTATAGATACTAGAACCCAACTTTTACATTTTATGCAATTTAGTCCTTTCCCTAATTGAACACACAATCAGTAAAATTTTCGTACCAAAATTTTCATGTGACCTTCCTATCATGATGCCAACCATAAAATAAAATAAAATAAAATTTTGATTTTGGCTCGAATTTGTAGTCCCGAAACCACTGTTCCGATCTCACCGAAAATGGGCTGTTACGATGATAATTATTTAAAAATAAAAATCATCTAATTTCATACCATCCAAATTTTTTTATGGAAACCCTAGGAGATAGGGAGAAAACTTTTCAAGCTTACTAAGGTATGGAGTCAAGTCTGGTTTTTAGTAATTTCTATATTTTTAGAATTGGGATAGCCTAATCTTTCTATTTAGGGGATTTATTTGAAAAGTTATCATGCTACGAAATTTGGGTCATGGATAAATATGCTAAAAATTAGAAATTTATGGAAGAAAATGAAAAGTTATTCATAGATAAACAATTTTTACAAAGCAATTTTTTATGAAAACTTGATTTATGGACTAAAATGAAAAAGTGGTAGAAACTCATGAAAAATTCTAAAAATTATAGAAAATAAGTGCTTTAAATTTTAAGTTGAAATTTTGGTTAGGCTTGGAATAGAGAGTAAATTGCATGAATTTCATTTTCCGGGCCTAGGGATGAAATTGAAATTTTTGAAAAGGATAGGGAAAAATGGTAATATTGCCTAGGTTGTAATAAAATGCAAATGTAAATGAGATGTGATAGATTAATAGTTAAATTTATCCATATAGATCCAGAAAGACCAACTACGGAACTAGGTTGAGGAAAGGAAAAGGTTTCGGATTAGTTGACATTCAAATACGAATCATTTCAAGGTAAGTTCGTGTAACTTAAATATGTATGTTAATATACTTGTATTAAATTGTATGATTGTGTTGATATGTATGAGATGATACACATACTGAAATAGTCATAAGTTGTGAAAAATGGACAAATTGTCATATTCTGGTTGAATGTTGAATTTCGATGGGTTAAGAATAATTGTGCATATGTTGCAGATAGAATTTAGCCCGGATCGGTAATTCTAATGTAAGCCCTCTTAAGCTTAGGTTATAAATTGAATTTAGCCCGGATGGGTAATCCCTATTAAGCTTTCTAGAGCATATGCTACAGATAGGATTTAGCCTGAACTGGTAATCCTACTGTAAAAGTACGGCTCAAGAGTGTGCCTTTCTATTATGTACCTTAATGAGTACTTTTGCACATGTGTATATTACCCGAACATCCATCGAGATTTCAATAGTTCGACGGAAAAGACCCTTGAAGTGTGGAAAGGTGAAATTAATAGTGATGAGCTCATCTATGTTACTTGATATTCATATGAGATTATATAACTAACTTATTGATTAAGTGTATGTGTTTAGGTAACTTACCCAAAATCGATGGAATGTAAATTTATGTATGCTTGTATTAATAAATAAGACCGGTAAGTTTATTTTTCATTATACGAACTTACTATGCATAAAATGCTTATACGAACTTACTAAGCATAAAATGCTTACTCCATTTAATTTTCCCTGCTTAATAGTGCTCAAAGCTCGCGAAGGTTAGAAGTCGATCGGAGTAGTCATCACACTATCCACTATCTCATTTTGGTATAATAGCATGTATAAGCTCATTTTGGTAATTGTTGTTTTGTAATCTAGACACAGATAGAAGCATACTTAGATGTAGTTTCATTTTAATTCGATTGAAATGCATAACACTCTAAACTGGGAGGAGATTCAAAAAACGTCATCAAATTTAAGTTATCAAATAGTATACACCATAGAGTAAAAGTAAATGAATTTATGTATTTTAATTGAAAATTATTTCTTGAAATATAGTGTTAGTACTGATTTATAAAACAATTTGGCGTATACAAGTGGTAATCACTTTACAAAATCAGTACTCAATAAACTTTAATAATTTCCGACCTAAGGGGTTACTAAATAAAAGTGATATTTTATTACGGATTCAGTTTCAAACAGAGTTACACACCACCCCCAAAACATATACAATTTATAAAACAAAATTAGACGAAGCTCACAACTGAGATAGTTTCTTCTAGCTCAGTCCCTTTAACAAGCTTACTACAAAGGATCACCTGGAATGACGAGTAAGTACAAAAGAACTTAGCAAGTTCTAGCAAGAAAATTTTGACACTTAAACAAGAATAAAATTTACACTGCAAGTTTAAAAACACAGACTAATACATTGAACCTGTAACATCCTGATTTTCGGATTTATTCGCGGGTTTCAATATTTTGTAAATATTTTAAAATTTTGTATTTGGAAGTGAGATTAATATTTTGAGTAGGTAGATGGGCTTATGGAAGGCCCATGTGTTGGCCAAAACCTGGGTGAATTTTTGAAATTTGGACATAGGAGTTAGGGTTCTGGCTAGGTGGCCCTTGAATAGAGTTATGGGTAAATTGCATCACAAAAAGAGCCTTGGTAAAGTGGCCAGGGTGACGCCACTAGGCTCCTAGAAAGGGTGGCGTCGAGAATTGGAGAAGGCAAGGGATCGATTCCCTGTGCTGACAAATAGATGCATTTATTTTTAAGTGCAGGAGGGGTAGTGTTGGAGTCCAGGTGGATTCTGCCAAAGGGGAGTTTGAATCAGTCCAAACGCTTGGATTAAGGAGTGATAAGGGGAGAGATTTAAGGGATTTGGAGAGAGGCTAGGAGTTGGCCAAATTAGGGGAATTAGAAAGGGGATTTCGGCAGAGGGGTTTTAAGTTAGTATTTCGGCATTTAGGGTGTTGAGTGGTGCCGTTTTCTTCTGCTTAAACACCTTGGGGTTGTTCTTTTCTCTCTTTTTCCTCTCTAGCCGAAACCACCATTCTCTCTATTCTTCTTTCTTCATTTTCTTCTTCAAAACCGTTCACCAAACCTCATTGTTCTTCAACACTTGTGCCGAAACCACAAAAGCCGAAAAACCATAGATTTGGGGCTTATAGCCGAAACTGTAAAACTCCGGGAGTCGAGTTCTACCGTCGTTTGAAAGATAAATCTGCATCATATTGTGTGGAGATCAAAAAGGAGAAAGGGTAAGTGTTCAACATCTCGAGATCTGGTCCTATTTTACAAAGTTAGGAAAAGCCGAAGTCCCTAAAACCTAGGGAGGCTGTCGATTTGGGCATGTGGCTCTAAGGGTTTTTAACTGACATTTTCTGTCTATGATTAGTGTCTTCCTAAGTGTTGGATTGAAGGCGTGGGTTGTTGGAGCAATCGGATTCGGAGCTAGCTATCGATTTTTGCAAAAGGGTAAGGTTTCAAAGGCTTTTAGGGACATGGGTCGATCAGGGATAAATAGGTTGTGGGTTTAGTGATTTTGGTTTGTAAATAAGAACTGTGCTAATCAATTGTAGGACATCGAAAGGGATCTCGGTGGCAGTCGTCGCGAAAGCAGTGTGTACCAACACCCTTCCTTAGTTCAATTCGGCAAAAGTCCGAATGCCGAAATTCCCGTGCATTTCATGGGCTTGTGAGTATGCGAATGCTCTCAAGACATAGAGTAATTGTTGGATCTAGCACCGTAAAGTAGTAAGTAAGTTGTGTGACATTTTAGCGTACTTCGGAAAAAAAGGCTCGATGGGCCAAAACTGGGCCCAATGGGCTTACGGACCAATATGGGTAAGAGATGGGCAAATTAGCCTTAGTTAGATGGTGGAAACAAATTGCATAAAATCGTTGAAAATTACTGAAGTAGCTAGTGTAGTTGCTAAGTTACGAAAATTATCTCTAAAGAACAAAATTACCGATATACCCTAGGGTTTTAAATTGGCTAAACTGCATGATTGTTTGATATCAGTATTTTACATGATATGCATCTATTAATATCTCATTGCATGGGATTGGGGTATTGATGGAGGAAGTATTGAAAGTGGTTTATCCACGTACTGGAGGCTTTGCCTCAACTTACTATATTTGAGCAGTTCGTTGCTTAGCAATCGTGGAGTGTAGGGCTGGGTGGGTTGAGATATTCCCCACATGGAATGTAGGGCTGGTACGGGTGCAGTGTAACGGATGGTGGGTTGAGTAGTCTCCCCAGATGGGTTTGCATGCATTACTACTATTGTTACCTATGTTACTGAACTGATCCTATAGGCCACACTGTTATGTTAAAAGGGGCTAAGGCCTTGCTACTGTATTCTGAAAGGGTTTCGGTCCACTGTGTACTGTTATCTGAATAGGGCTTAGGCCTAATGGGCTAGAGCTGACTTGGGCTTTGGATGGGTTTCTGTATACACTGAGTTTCCCAAACTCACCCCTTTCTCTTCCATCCTTGCAGGTGAGCCCTAGTTGGTGGACTTGGAGCTAGGCGGGATTCAGAGTGGCCATGAAGATTGATTGCCGGTTTTAATTAAGTTCAGCATTTTTTTGATTATTTCTATTATGGTTAAAGTTGTAATAAGGCCGCTCTTTTTAATTAATTTTATTTTGGGATTATTAAACTGGATAGCACTAGGGCACGTTTTATAAAAAAATTACATGTTTTTAAAAGAGCATGATGACACACAAAGTTTTTCGCAACGTAAATGTTTTTCCAAGAAAATAAATAATTCAAACAGACTTAAACTTGATTTAATGTTCGTGAGCACGTAACTTTGCTTAAAGTGTGGTAATGGATGTGTGCATGTCTAGGATTGGATCCGGGAAGAGCTTGGTACTTAAGCAGTCCAATAAGACTCACCTCCTCTTTGCTGGCTTCCTACCTGGTGCACAGCTTCCATTCACTTTAACTTAAAACAAGAACATATTTTCGCTAAACACTAAACAACGAATTTAGATAAACACATGTTTTTGAAACATCTCCATGTGACATACTAAATTCGGCCGTAACGTCTGGGCTGGGTTTGGGGTGTTACATTTAGTGGTATCAGAGCCAGGTTGCAACAACTCGACTGTGGATCGGGTCCAAAAATTTTTTTCAAAAACTTAGGCCTAAGAAGGGTATTTTTGGAAATGGTAAGTTTTTCGAAGAAGGTTCAAGTTTTTCTATTGTTAAACAGGGTTAAATCAATAGTCTTAAAATAAAAGTGTTTTCAAATTCTCGGTAAGCAAAAACATGTTGACTGATAAGGAAGTGGCACGCTGAATCCCCGGCACCAAGTTTGTAAGTGTTCTTTTTCTGCTTTAAATATTTATAGAGCTGGACTGGAAATAATACTATAGATAGTACTGAGCCTTAGAGATAGTGCTATTGATAATATAGTATTAGGGCTACAAAACTGGGACTGTAGCTAAATGGTGATTGCGCGAAAATAACTCAAAACTCTATCTGTTCAATAAGACATTCTGTAATAAATAGTGAAACCAGTAAACTAATGTCATAAAATTCGTAATCAGATAAATCGTTATGAGTACAAGGATTACTCGGGGAAGAGGCCGTGGTCGAGGCCGAGGTAGCACTCAAGCGGAATCGCATCATCCGAACACATACCGGTTGAGGAGCACACGACCACCACCGGCCAATGAAAATGGGCCATATGACCGAGCCGCAGGGGATGACGCTTTGTCTCAGGCCATGTTGAGGGTTCTGGAAAGGGTGGCCGGAGTTAACAGCGGGCCCATGAATAGGGGGTCCATTTCTGAACGACTTCGGGCCAACGGAGCTGAGATTTTTAGGGGTGTATCTGGAGTGGCTCCAAATGTGGCTGAGTACTGGTTGGAAGCCACAGAGCGGATCATGGATGACCTGGACTGCTCAGTGGAGCAGAACTTGAAAGGGGCGGTGTCGTTGCTGCGGGATGAAGCGTATCAGTGGTGGATTACTGTGAGAGAGGGTACCCCAGCTAAGAGGGTAACATGGGAGCTGTTCAAGCAGACCTTTAAGGCAAAATATGTTGGAGCTAGCTATGTGGATGCACGCAGAAAGGAGTTCTTGAATCTGACTCAAGGAAATAAGACCATTGCTGAATATGAGGCAGAGTTTCTACGACTGAGTCGGTCTGCTAATGGCATCGTTTCCACCGAATACGAGCGCAGCGTTCATTTTGAGGATGGTCTTAGAGATGAGTTAAGGGTGCTCATAGCTCATGAGGAGAGAGCGAGATTTCACAGCAGACCGTAGAGAAGGCTAAGATAGCCGAGGAGGTGAAACAAACTGAACGAAAGAATCGTGATAGGGATCGGAATTGGTTCAGGAGGGATGCTAGACCAACGGGTGCTGCAAATCGAAATGTTAAAAGAGCTAGGATAGAGGAACCGGTTCGAGCAGTTTCGGTGAACACAGGTAGACCGCAAGCTTGTGGGGTTTACGGCAGAATGCATCAAGGAGAGTGCTGGAAGCGTTCTGGGGCTTGTCTTCGTTGTGGGTCTAAGGAACATAGGATTAAGGATTGTCCTAGGAGGGCCACTCAGGCTCAGGTGGCCGAACAAGGGGTCATCGGCGACCGCTCAACTCGTGAGGAAGGGACCGTCCGCCGCCGAGGTCGTGGACAAGGTCGCGGTGGTAATGGCCGTGGACATGGGGCACCCGGCAGGGGTATTGGTAACACGGATGCTTGTCAGCCAGCTTTGGTGTATGTTGCTCGTCGCCGCGAGGAGGGTGACGCACCTGATGTCATAACTGGTACGTTTTTTATATTTGGTGTACCTTATACTGCTCTGATTGATGTGGGATCAACCCATTCATATGTGGCATATAACATTTCTGGGGCACTGGATGTGCACTCCGAGGAGGCTGTGTGTGGGGTGTCTGTGATAAGTCCTTTGGGTCATTCGGTTAAGGTAGAGAAACTCTTCAAGGAGGTGCCTTTGGAGATTCAAGGCAGGGTTTTCTGTGGGGATTTGATGGAGTTACCGCTTGAAAATTTCGATTTGATACTAGGGATGGATTGGTTGACCAAGCATAAGGCAACATTGGATTGTGCAGCTAAGAGGATGGTGTTAAGGACTGTCAATGATGAAGAGGTAATGATTATTGGAGAACGAAAAGATTACTTATCCAATGTAGTATCAACGTTGAGGGCTGAGAAACTGATGCACAAGGGGTGCGAGGCATATCTGGCTTTGGTAAGCCAAGCTGAAACTGAGGATCTGACTGTGGAGACCATCAGAACTATTAGGGAATTCCAGGATGTTTTTCCGGAAGAGCTTCCTGGATTACCTCCGAATCGGGAAGTTGAGTTTGGAATCGATTTGTTGCCTGAAACGGCTCCAGTATCTATTGCACCCTATAGGATGGCACCGAAGGAGTTGGTAGAACTGAAGGCTCAAGTTCAAGAATTGTTAGATAGAGGCTTCATTAGGCCTAGTGTGTCTCCTTAGGGAGCACCGGTCCTATTTGTGAAGAAAAAGGATGGAACGATGCGCATGTGCATCGATTATCGCCAGTTGAACAAACTGACAATTAAGAATAGGTATCCACTACCAAGGATTGACGATCTGTTTGATCAACTTAGGGGAGCTTCGGTATTCTCCAAAATCGACCTTCGCTCTGGATACCATCAGCTAAGGGTAAGAGAAGGGGATATTCATAAGACAGCATTTCGAACTCGATATGGACATTATGAGTTTTTGGTCATGCCGTTTGGGCTGACGAATGCACCTGCAGCTTTTATGGATCTGATGAATCGAGTATTCCAACCTTACTTGGATCGGTTCGTAGTTGTCTTTATCGACGATATCCTGGTATACTCTGAAACGGAGGCGAAGCATGATGAGCATCTTCGTATTGTGCTGCAAGTGTTAAGGGAAAAGGAGCTCTATGCGAAATTCAACAAGTGTGAATTCTGGTTGAGGGAGGTAACCTTCCTAGGGCATGTGGTCTCTACCGAGGGGATTAGGGTGGATCCTCGAAAAATTGAAGCGATTCTGGAATGGAAGCCACCTAGGTCAGTATCGGAAATTCGGAGTTTTCTAGGGTTAGCAGGTTACTACAGAAGGTTTGTGGAGGGTTTCTCGGTGATGGCAGCACCCTTAACAAAACTTATAAGGAAAGGAGTACCATTTGTCTGGACCGAGAAACAGCAAAAAGCTTTTGATCGGTTGAAAAGGTATTGACCGAGCGCCAGGTGTTGATTCAACCGTGTCCGAAGGACTTTACTATATACAAATGATGCGTCGCATGTGGGGTTAGGTTGCGTACTGATGCAAGAGGGCAAGGTGGTCACTTATGCATCGCGACAGCTTAAGGCTCATGAGGTGAATTACCCTACGCATGATTTGGAGTTAGCAGCGGTGATTTTTGCGTTAAAAATTTGGAGACACTACTTATATGGGGAGAAGTGCATTATATATACAGATCATAAGAGCCTAAAGTACTTGTTGACTCAGAAGGAGTTGAACCTTAGGCAACGAAGATGGGTGGAGTTGCTTAAAGATTACGACTGTTCAATAGAGTACCACCCAGGAAAGGCTAATGTGGTGGCGGATGCATTAAGTCGAAGGGTTGTTACGGATTTAAGAGCCTTGTTCGCACGTTTAAGTCTGTACGATGATGGAAGCTTGTTGCCAGAACTGCAAGTAAGGCCTACTTGGACTGAGCAGATTAAGGAGAAACAGTTGAAGGACAATTTATTAGCTTTTCGGTTCCAGCAAGTTAAGAATGGTGAGAACGAGGATTTTGGGTTGAACACTGAAGGAATTCTGTGCTTTCGTGGAAGGGTTTGTATTCCAAATGACCCTGAATTAAGGCAGTTAATTCTAAAAGAGGCTCATAGTGGACTCTGTGCCATGCATCCTGGAGGGAATAAGTTATATCGAGACTTGCGAGAGGTGTACTGGTGGCCCGGATTAAAACGAGAGGTGACTGAATTTGTTGGGAAATGTTTGACGTGCCAAGCGAGTTAAGGTGAGCATCAATTGCCTTCGGATTATTGTAACCTGTGAAAATTCCGCTATGGAAGTGGGAAAGAGTAACAATGGACTTTGTGAGTGGGTTACCTTTGACACCCACCAAGAAAGATTCGGTGTGGGTGGTTGTGGATAGGTTAACAAAATCTGCTCATTTCATACCTGTTCGTACCGACTACTCACTGCAAAAGTTGGCCAAGTTATATGTGGCGGAGGTAGTGCGACTGCATGGGGTGCCAGTGTCGATAATTTCTGATCGAGACCCTAGGTTTACATCTCGATTTTGGCGAAAGTTACAAGAAGCATTGGGTACACGATTGGATTTTAGCACCGCCTTTCACCCACAGACGGATGGTCAGTCAGAAAGGGTTATTCAGGTTCTGGAGGATATGTTGAGAGGTTGTATCATTGATTTTCGTGGAAGTTGGGAGGATTACCTGCCATTGGCGGAGTTTGCCTACAATAATAGCTATCAAGTAAGTATTCAGATGGCACCATATGAAGCACTTTATGGGCGAAGATGTCGTACGCCGACGTGTTGGACAGAGTTAGGTGAACGACGAGTGCTTGGACCGAAATTGGTGGCTGACACTGAAAGCAAGGTTAGGCTGATAAGGGATCGGTTAAAGGAGGCATCCGATAGACAGAAGTCGTATGCGGATCTGAAGCCCAAAGAGATGGAATTCGCTGTCGGGGATATGGTTTTCTTGAAGGTTTCCCCTTAGAAGAAAATTTTGAGATTTGGTAAGAAGGGTAAGTTGAGCCCACGGTTTATTGGGCCTTACCGAATTGTTAAGCGGGTTGGACCAGTGGCCTATCAGCTAGAGTTACCACCAGAACTGCATCGTATCCACGACGTTTTTCATGTATCCACGCTGAGGCGGTATCGATCTAACCCAACTCATATCATACCAATTACAGAAATCGAAGTGCAGTCAGATTTAACCTTCGAAGAGGAACCTGTGCAAATACTGGATCGTGACATCAAGGTGTTGAGAAGGAAATCAGTTCCACTAGTGAAAGTACTTTGGAGGAACCATGGCAAAGAAGAAGCTACTTGGAAGACGGAGGAGGCTATGCGTCAACAGTACCCTCAACTGTTCGAATAAGGTAAAATTTCGAGGTCGAAATTTCTTTAAGGAGGGTAAAGTTGTAACATCCTGATTTTCGGATTTATTCGCGGGTTTCAATATTTTGTAAATATTTTAAAATTTTGTATTTGGAAGTGAGATTAATATTTTGAGTAGGTAGATGGGCTTATGGAAGGCCCATGTGTTGGCCAAAACCTAGGTGAATTTTTGAATTTTGGACATAGGAGTTAGGGGTTCTAGCTAGGTGGCCCTTCAATAGAGTTATGGGTAAATTGCATCACAAAAAGAGCCTTGGTAAAGTGGCCAGGGTGACGCCACTAGGCTCCTAGAAAGGGTGGCGTGGAGCATTGGAGAAGGTAAGGGATCGATTCCCTGTGCTGACAAATAGATGCATTTATTTTTAAGTGCAGGAGGGGTAGTGTTGGAGTCCAGGTGGGTTCTGCCAAAGGGGAGTTTGAATCAGTCCAAACGCTTGGATTAAGGAGTGATAAGGGGAGAGATTTAAGGGATTTGGAGAGAGGCTAGGAGTTGGCCGAATTAGGGGAATTAGAAAAGGGATTTCGGCAGAGGGGTTTTAAGTTAGTATTTCGGCATTTAGGGTGTTGAGTGGTGCCGTTTTCTTCTGCTTAAACACCTTGGGGTTGTTCTTTTCTCTCTTTTTCCTCTCTAGCCGAAACCACCATTCTCTCTATTCTTCTTTCTTCATTTTTCTTCTTCAAAACCGTTCACCAAACCTGCTGTTCTTCAACACTTGTGCCGAAACCACAAAAGCCAAAAAACCATAGATTTGGGGCTTATAGCCGAAACTATAAAACTCCGGGAGTCGAGTTCTACCGTCGTTTGAAAGATAAATCTGCATCATATTGTGTGGAGATCAAAAAGGAGAAAGGGTTAAGTGTTCAACATCTCAGATCTGGTCCTATTTTACAAAGTTAGGAAAAGCCGAAGTCCCTAAAACCTAGGGAGGCTGTCGATTTGGGCATGTGGCTCTAAGGGTTTTTAACTGATGTTTTCTGTCTATGATTAGTGTCTTCCTAAGTGTTGGATTAAAGGCGTGGGTTGTTGGAGCAATCGGATTTGGAGCTAGCTATCGATTTTGGCAAAAGGGTAAGGTTTCAAAGGCTTTTAGGGACATGGGTCGATCAGGGATAAATAGGTTGTGGGTTTAGTGATTTCGGTTTGTAAATAAGAACTGTGCTAATCAATTGTAGGACATCGAAAGGGATCTCGTTAGCGATGCGTGTCGCAAAGCAGTGTGTGTCACCAACACCCTTCCTTAGTTCAATTCGGCAAAGCGAAAATGCCGAAATTCCGGCATTTCATGGGCTTGTGAGTATGCGAATGCTCTCAAGACATAGAGTAATTGTTGGATCTAGCACCGTAAAGTAGTAAGTAAGTTGTGTGACATTTTAGCGTACTTCGGAAAAAAAGGCTCGATGGGCCAAAACTGGGCCCAATGGGCTTACGGACCAATATGGGTAAGAGATGGGCAAATTAGCCTGTTAGTTAGATGGTGGAACCAAATTGCATAAAACTATTGAAAATTACTGAAGTAGCTAGTGTAGTTGCTAAGTTACGAAAATTATCTCTAAAGAGCAAAATTACCGATATACCCCTAGGGTTTAAATTGGCTAAACCGCATGATTGTTTGATCTTCAGTATTTTACATGATATGCATCTATTAATATCTGTTGCATGGGATTGGGGTATTGATGGAGGAACTATTGAAAGTGGTTTATCCACGTACTGGAGGCTTTGCCTCAACTTACTGATATTTGAGCAGCGTTGTTTGCAACTGTGTGAGTGTAAATGGGTGGGTTGAGATATTCCCACATGGAGTGTAGGGGGTACGGTGCAAAGCGATGTAGCGGATGGTGGGTTGAGTAGTCTCCCCAGATGGGTTTGCATGCATTACTACTATTGTTACCTATGTTACTGAACTGGGCCTATGGGCCACACTGTTATGTTAAAAGGTGCTAAGGCCTTGCTACTGTATTCTGAAAGGGTTTCGGTCCACTGTGTACTGTTATCTGAATAGGGCTTAGGCCCAATGGGCTAGAGCTGACTTGGGCTTTGGATGGGTTTCTGTATACACTGAGTTTCCCAAACTCACCCCTTTCTCTTCCATCCTTGCAGGTGAGCCCTAGTTGGTGGACTTGGAGCTGGGCGGGATTCAGAGTGGCCATGAAGATTGATTGCCAGTTTTAATTAAGTTCAACATTTTTTTTTATTATTTCTATTATGGTTAAAGTTTTAATAAGGCCGCTCTTTTTAATTAATTTTATTTTGGGATTATTAAACTGGATAGCACTAGGGCACGTTTTATAAAAAATTACATGTTTTTAAAAGAGCATGATGACACACAAAGTTTTTCGCAACGTAAATGTTTTTCCAAGAAAATAAATAATTCAAACAGACTTAAACTTGATTTAATGTTCGTAGGCACGTAACCTGTTTAAAGTGTGGTAATGGATGTGTGCATGTCTAGGATTGGATCCGGGAAGAGCTTGGTACTTAAGCAGTCCAATAAGACTCACCTCCTCTTTGCTGGCTTCCTACCTGGTGCACAGCTTCCATTCACTTTAACTTAAAACAAGAACATATTTTCGCTAAACACTAAACAACGAATTTAGATAAACACATGTTTTTGAAACATCTCCATGTGACATACTAAATTCGGTCGTAACGTCTAGGCTGGGTTTGGGGTGTTACAGAACCCTACACGCTGAGACACACGGGCGAACACTCTCATAGTATTTGTGAACTCTTTACCATAGAGAATAACTTTACAGGTGAACTTTCACATCTGACGCATATTGTTTATCATAACAATGGGCGCATACTTTCTTACTTACATCCAAAGAGAACTTATACCTTATGTAACACCCCTAACTCGTATCCGCTGTCAGAACAGGGTTTCAGAGCATTACCGAAACATTTAGAACACTTTACAATTTATTTACATAAATTACAATTCAATTATCAAGATCATTCAAAGCATACCTTAATAGGACCCTCGAGGCCCAATACGAGCATTAGAATCAACGCGGGACTTAATCGAAAACTCATAAAATTTTTCGTGACATTTTAAAGTTTTCCAAGGTTGCAGAGTCACACACCCGTGTGGCCTAGGAACAGGCCCGTGAGATCAGGCCATGTACTACACACGCTCGTGTCCCTAACCCGTGTAACTCTCTGACTTTTAAGGCATGAAGAAACTACAGTCATATGGCCAAGACACACGCCCCTATGCTAAATAATGTGGTGAATTTTACTTTTGAATTTTAGATGCAGTTTTCATACGGCCGTGTAACACGCCCGTGTTCAAGGCCGTGTCAACCACACAGTTGAGACACATGCCCCTGTCTCAGCCCGTGTGTCCAATTCTAATCATTCTGTTTCTCATTTTTAAAATGCAAGGGACACACAACCGGACCACATGCCTATGGGGCAAGCTGTGTGTCACATACGGCCAAGACACACGCCCATGTGCCTGCCCGTGTGGACAAAATAAAGTCATTTCCTAGTTTCATTTGTCACCCAAAACTTACCATTTTCCTGCACCAAAACTCACAAGTATATATCCACCAATTCAACATTATTTTCACATAAAATTTTCCATCAATCATGTGGCATTATCTTATACATCAAAAGATGTAAACTTACTCTTAACATAAACTTATATGCTAACATAATTCCAACAAACTAACACACAATAAACACTTAAGATTTCCAAAATATTACTTCAAAATAGCCAAACTTAGGCCACCACTAGCCACTCCAATGGCTAGATTACAAAACAACAATTACCAAAATGAGCTTATACATGTCATTATACCAAAATGAGATTTCTATCTATACCAAAATGAGATAGTGGATAGTGTGATGATTGCTCTGACCGAGTTTCAACCTTTAGTGGATAGTTTGATGATTGCTCCGATCGACTTTCAGCCTTCGCGAGCTTTGAGCATTATAAAACAGGAAAAATTAAACGAAGTAAGCATTTTATGCTTAGTAAGTTTGTATAACGGAAAGTGAACTTACCGGTCCTATTTATTAATACAAGCATACATAAATTTACATTCCATCGATTTTGGGTAAGTTACCTTAACACATACACTTAATCAACAAGTTAGTCACATAATCTCATATGAATATCAAGTAACATATATGAGCTCATCACCATTAATTTCACCTTTCCACACTTCAAGGGTCTTTTCCATTGAACTGTTGAAATCTCGATGGATGTTCAGGTAATATACACATGTGCAAAAGTACCCATTAGGGTACATAATAAAAAGGCACACTCTTGAGCCGTACATTTTATAGTAGGATTACCAGTCCAGGCTAAATCCTATCCGTAGCATATGCTCTAGAGAGCTTAATAGGGATTACCCGTCTGGCCTAAATCCAATTTATAACCTAAGCTCAAGAGGGCTTACATTAGAATTACCCGTCTGGGCTAAATTCTATCCGCAACATATGCACTATTATTCTTAACCCATCGAAATTCAACATTCAAACGGAATATGACAATTTGTCCATTTTTCACAACTTATGACTATTTCATTATGTGTATCCTCTCATACATATCAACACAGTCATACAATTTAATACAAGTATATTAACATACAGATTTAAGTTACACGAATTTACCTTGAAATGATTCATATTTGAATGTCAACTAATCCGAAATCTTTTGCTTTCCTCTTGGTCTTTTCGAATCTATATGGATAAATTTAACTATTAATCTATCACATCTCATTTATATTTGCATTTTTTTACATCCTAGGCAAAATTATCATTTTGTCCCTATTCTTTTCAAAAATTTTAATTTCATCCCTAGGCCCGAAAAATGAAATTCATGCAATTTACTCCCTATTCCAAGCATAAACAAAATTTCAACTTAAAATTTACAGCACTTATTTTCTATAATTTTCATATTTTTTCTTGGGTTTTTACCACTTTTTCATTTTAGTCACAAAATCAAGTTTTCATCAAAAATTGCTTTGTAAAAGTTGTTTATCTATGAATAACTTTCCATTTTCTACCATAAATTTCTAATTTTCAGCATATTCATCCATGACTCAAATTCCATACCTTGATAACTTTTCAAATAAATCCCCTAAATAGAAAGATTAGGCTATCTCCATTCCAAAAATATAGAAATTACTAAAAATAGGAATTGATTTCATACCTTATTAAGCTTGAAAAGTTTTCTTCCTCTCTCATAGGTTTTCCATAGAAAAATTGGGGAAGATGATATGAAAGTAGATGATTTTTCTTCTAATTAATTATCATCCACTAATTTTATTGATTTCCAATTTAGTCCATACCCTTTCTAATTTTTCCTTGGATGAGTCATTAAAATATCTACTAAATACTCTTCAATGGTCTAATTACCATATAAGAACCTTAAGTTTTGAATTTCATGGCTATTTGATACCTATAACTACTAGAACCCAACTTTTGCATTTTATACAATTTAGTCCTTTCCCTAATTGAACACACAATTGGTAAAATTTTTGTACCAAAATTTTCTTATGACCTTCCTATCATGATGTCAACCATAAAATAAAATAAAATAAATTTTTAATTTTGGCTCGAATTTGTGGTCTCGAAACCACTGTTCTGATCTCACCGAAAATGGGTTGTTACGATGATAATTAATTAAAAACAAAAATCATCTAATTTCATATCATCTTCCAAATTTTTCTATGGAAACCCTAGGAGATAGGGAGAAAATTTTTCAAGGTTAATAAGGTATGGAGTCAAGTCCTGTTTTTAGTAATTTCTATATTTTTAGAATTGGGATAGCCTAATCTTTCTATTTAGGGGATTTATTTGAAAAGTTATCAAGTTACGAAATTTGGGTCATGGATGAATATGCTGAAAATTAGAATTTTATGAAAGAAAATAAAAAGTTATTCATAGATAAACAACTTTTAGAAAGTAATTCTTGATGAGAACTTGATTTAGGGACTAAAATGAAAAGTGGTAAAGTCCCATGAAAAATTCTATAAATTATAGAAAATAAGTGCTTAAATTTTAAGTTGAAATTTTGGTTGGGCTTGGAATAGGGTGTAAATTGCATGAATTTCATTTTCCGGGCTTAAGGATGAAAACGAAATTTTTGAAAAGGATAGGGGCAAAATGGTAATTTTGCCTAGGATGTAATAAAATGCAAATATAAATGAGATGTGATAGATTAATAGTTAAATTTATCCATATAGATTGAAAAGACCAACTATGGAACTAGATTGAGGAAAGCAGAAGGTTTCGAATTTGTTGACATTCAATACAAATTATTTCACGGTAAGTTCGTGTAACTTAAATATTTATGTTAATATACTTGTATTAAATTGTATGATTGTGTTGATATGTATGAGATGATACACATAATGAAATAGTCATAAGTTGTGAAAAATAGACAAATTGTCATATTTCGATTGAATGTTGAATTTCGATGGGTTAAGAATAATAGTGCATATGTGGCAGATAGAATTTAGCCCGGACGGGTAATTCTAATGTAAGCCCTCTTGAGCTCAGGTTGTAAATTAAATTTAGCCCGAATGGGTAATCCCTATTAAGCTTTCTATAGCATATGCTACGGGTAAGATTTAGCCTGGACTGGTAATCCTGCTGTAAAATGTAAAACTCAAGAGTGTGTCTTTCTATTATGTACCCTAATGGGTACTTTTGTACATGTGTATATTACCTGAACATCCATCGAGATTTCAATAGTTTGACGGAAAAGACCCTTGAAGTGTGGAAATATGAAATTAATGGTGATGAGCTCATCTATGTTACTTTATATTCATATGAGATTATGTGACTAACTTGTTGATTAAGTGTATGTGTTTAGGTAACTTACCCAAAATCGATGGAATGTAAATTTATGTATACTTGTATTAATAAATATGACCGGTAAGTTTACTTTCCGTTATACGAACTTACTAAGCATAAAATGCTAATTTTTCCTATTTTATAGTGCTCAACGCTCGCGAAGGTTGGAAGTCGATCGGAGCAGTCATCACACTATCCACTATCTTATTTTGGTATAAATAGAAATCTCATTTTGGTATAATGGCATGTATAAGCTCATTTTGGTAATTTTTGTTTTGTAATCTAGCCATTGGAGTGGTTAGCGGTGGCCTAAGTTTGGCTATTTTGAAGTAATATTTTGGTAATCACTAAGTGTTTGTTGTGTGTTAGTTTGTTGGAATTATGTTAGCATATAAGTTTATGTTAAGAGTAAGTTTACATCCTTTGATGCATGAGATAATGCCACATGATTGATGGCAAATTTTATGTGAAAATGATGTTGAATTGGTGGATATATACTTGTGAGTTTTGGTGCAGGAAAATGGTAAGCTTTGGTTGAGAAATGAAGCTAGGAAATGACTTTATTTTGTCTACACGAGTGTATCTTGGTCGTATGTGACACACAGCTTGCCCCATGGGCCTGTGGTCCGGCTGTATGTCTCCTACATTTTAAAAATGAGAAACAAAATACTCTGAATTGGGCACACGAACTGAGACACGGGCGTGTGTCTCAACCGTGTGGTTGACATGGCCTTGAACACGGGCGTGTTACATGGTCGTGTGAAAACTATACCTAAAATTTGAAAATAAAATTTGCCACACGACCTAGCACACGGGCATGTGACTTAACCGTGTGACTTCGATTTCTCCATGCCTTTGAAGTCAGAGAGTTACACGGGTTAGGGATAGGGGCGTGTGTAGTACACGGCCTGACCACACGGGCGAGTCCCTAGACCACACGGGCGTGTGACCCTACAAACTTGGAAAATTTTTAAAATGTCGCGAAAAATTTTATGAGTTTTTGATTAAGTCCCGACTTGATTCTAGTGCTCGTATTGGGCCTTGAGGGTCTAATTATGGGACATTTTGAATGATCTCGGTAATTGAATAGTAATTTACGTAAATAAATTGTAAAGTGTTCTGAATGTTTCGGTAATACTCTGAAACCCTGTTACGACGACGGATACGGGTTAAGGGTGTTACACCTTAATAGAGCTGACATTCCTCCTTTAACCTAATCTTTTCTAACACTTACATTGATTCATAGACATCTCCTTAGATTAGTTCAAAAATGCCTTCAGAATTCACTGTCACTTGGATGGATATTATATGTCAGTTCCCAATAGTTAACAAATACATTAAATTTTCAACATAGCAAACAAGGATAAAGTTTGTTACATAGCATTCAACTTTTCTTTCTATCATAATTCATTCATATCATAAACACATGCAGAGTCATATATGCTTGCTCTTTTCGATACATAGTACATAACACATACAGAGTCATATTTGCTACTCTTTTTATATCTTAAAGCATATTACTTGCATAATCACATTAACTTACTATTTTCATAACCTTCATTGGGTTGAACCTCAAATCCCACATATAATTACATATCTTATGTATCATATCATTTTGAACACCTAAGTGTTCCTATGAGTTTAGGGCTCTTTGTTATGGTTAACAACTAACATGTCTTGTCGTAGGCAACACCCATAACGTTAGGCTGGTAAGCAACTAACATGCCCTACGAAACCTAACAATCACACCAATTTGTTAGTAACTTACATACCCTACCAACGGCCACCAAACTAGTTAACAACCATCACGTCCTACTAGTGGCCCATCATATATTCCACCTGGTTAGCAACTAGCATGCCCTACCAGTTGTCACACACATTTGCCATTCTGGTTTGCAATTAACATGCCCTACCAATGGCTTATCAAATCTGGATACTAAGTTCATACCCCCCAAAGAAGTCATATCAGTTAGCACGCTACTTAATATGGCCTAATCATTCTAGACAAATAGTATCTTAAAAATAATAATTAAACTTCCATTAATTCCCAATTGGATCTTAACAAAGACTTAACTAAAAATGAATAGTAGGTACTTGTACACACACTGAAAATAATTAGATCCACAATCCCATAAATCATTACTGACGTACACAAACAGAAAGGCTTAACACCCAAAACGCACCAAAAGAAACTCTTATTGGGGGGGTTCCCCACAACAACCACTCCAAAACATAAATACTACAACTTAAACTTCACCCAAAAAGTGATTCATAATAGACTTACATATAAATTAAATAGTCTGCCACTCATGATGCACAAACAATACAAATATCTCACTGGAAGATAGAACATAAATCAGTCTTACCTTGACTTAAATCTTAACTTAAAATTCAGCCCAAAAAAATTATCAACAAGACTACGTGGAACGGGGTATTACATCCTAGGCTGGTGTCGCAACTTCTAGGGCTTGGTGTTGTGACATCAAATACAATATACAATATACAAGCTTCTCAACATGATAACCAAATTGTAATTTTTTTGAAATAAAATAGAGCTAACATTGCAAATGAAACAGGGGACGTCACGATGTGAAAGGCTAATGTCGCGACATTCAAGGTTTGAAGTCATGACATCCTCAACAGACCGCTAACTTTCAATTTCATGAATTCCCAAGCTAGCATAGAACTATCAAAGTTGGCCATAAGGCCCTAAAATTACCATTCTCACACCTAAGATCATTCAATACACAATTTGTAAACCAACACATTTTCCATGCATAACCATAAACCATTTTCATGTATTCACCCCTAATTTATACAAATTTGACTATTTCCAACATTTAACAAGGTAATCCTAGGTACACGCCACATGAACAAAATGAAATGAGTTATATAAACTTATTTGAGTCAAAAACAGTGGTCTGAATACTGGCTTCAATCACTTAAACCTATGCACATAAAAAAATAAACCGTACGGTAAGTGATAAAGCTCAGTGGTACTTCCATGATTCAAGATAACGTAAACATTTACAAATGATCGTATACATCATAGTTACATAATCCATTCAAGTTATAACCTATCAAACCAAAAAATTTCACATCTAGATACAAGTGAGTACATAAATATGTCAAATAACAAAATCATTTTTCAATATTTGCAAGATAAGTGATCTATGCATACCATTTGACAATTGTCATTTCTTATACCTTATTAGCTATCAATATTAATCATACAATCACATATCTTTATATGTCATTAACATTATGTCATTCCTATTCCATGGTAACTCATATCATTTACCTTATTGTCTTACCATTTAAACTCATTTTTGGAGTCTATTGACTCATTTACAATCACTTCAGCCACTAGGGCTCGTTTTCAACTAATCTCTATAACTATTCACATACTTTTTATATTTTGATTCACATATGCATACAAGTGATTCCATATCATTATACCATTTCATTTCACTATCTTTTAACAAGTTTACTATTTATAACCAATATTAACATAACTCAGACTTGAACGAATACATGAATCGCCTAACCAACACACCAGCTAGCACCAAGTGCATAATTGGATAAATAGAAGTAGGGGAAATTGGCACATATGGTGCATATTGGTGCACGAAGTGCATCCTGGTGCACAAAACACATTCCGGTGCACGAAGCACATCCTGGAATATGAAGTGCATCCTGGCGCATAAGCACATAATCCCGTACACAATCCAATCTTATGGCATGCCAACTATATTCAACTTAGCCCAACTAGTTAATAGGGTACCGATGTCCAATTTCATTTACAATTCAGTACATATACCATTTTTCAATCATATTCATATCATGATTCAAATTATCGTCTATACACATATATTTTATATCATACAACATATTTCTATCCAATTTTCATTCCACATATCACAATTCAAATAAATAATGTCTTTTCTCCTTTTTAATCATTTTAGTCATTTATATTGATATCTCATATCAAACTCAATCAAAAAAATTCATACAATTACCATATACTCACTTCAGTGATCAATCATTCAATAAACATGCATATGTAAGCAAATACTTCTATCTCGAATCATAAAAGTACAAATTGTAGTCTTGCATCACTCGTCGACAACTTTTTCTTTTCCATTTCCCTCTTGAAGGCTCAGCATTGACGTTAGCTACGTACAGTCACAAAACAATAATACTATCAATTTTCATCAAATTCAGAATCAAATATCAAACCATTCATATTTTAAAATTTATTCAATTTAGTCCCTACACCTAGAACAAGCATAACTTTCGTTCTAAAGCTTCGGATTAAGATCCAATTTCACATTAATTCATTAGGAACCTTATACTTTTTATTCTTACCACAATTTCATAACAAGTTTTCATTTTATTCAATTTGCTCCCTAATGTAATAAAGTTAACAATCAAGCATGTTAAGCTTGACAATTTAGTTCTTTTCATAATCTAAGCTTAATTTCTATCAATGTCACACCTAATTCATCCAATTCTCAATAATGGAAACTTATCAACATTTCACCAATTGAAAAAATTGCTACATGAGTTAGCTTAATCAAACTCCCATGATAAAAAAATCTATAAAAATCAAATAAAAATGGCTAAGGACTTTCTTGTAATTTGATGGCCAAATGTATAAGGGTTTCAAAAGCTTGTTAGTTTTCTTGGCTATGGTGGTTGGTCTTGGAATGCAGAAGATGACAACTTCTATACTAATTTTTATCTTTTATACTATGAGTAATTTTCTAATTATCCTTAATTAGCTTAATCAATCAAGTTTAATTATATTAATCATACTTAAGTTCAATTATTGATGTCGTAACCATTTTTTTGGGGAAACAGGTATCGACTTTGGATTTTGACAATGAAAATGAATAGAGGGAGTCGCCACCAATCCTTTTTTGATGAGGTGTGATCGGATCACCTTAAATTAATCATTTTAATAAAAGTTAAGATTTACTAAAACGATAATTTTTGGTCTACGAAAATCAGAAAACGAGTTCGGGAGTCAGTTACGCATGAGGAAGGATTAGCACCCTCGATACGCCCAAAATTGGTACCTAGTTGGTTAATTAGTGTCTTAGTGTCGAAAATTTGAAAATTTGAAAGAATTTAAAATACGATCCATCTTTGTATTAATGCTAATTTAAAAATGATTGAATAAATTAAGCGGATGTTAAGGACTCTCTCATCTCGAAGTAATAAAATATCATGCCCAGTAAGTTAGGACATGACATCTCGAACTTTGAGACTAAGCTTGCCTTTTATTAAAAATTAACGTATTTCAACTTCTTTTAAAGGGATATTCGGTTAGTTAGAGTGAACGAGGAAAATCGAAATCCAGTAAGTTAGGGTACGTTTCCTCAAATTTCTGAACACCGAATATTGTCTTTATTTGCGAAAAATCTTATTTCGAGGTAACAAAATGTCATACCCGGTAAGTTAGGGCACCACACCTCGTATCTCCGAAAATAAGCACCTTTTTTTAACTCACATTGTGATTAAAAGGAATATTCCGTTATTTAGGTTAAATGAGAAAAATCGAAACCCAGTAAGTTAGGGCACGAGTATCTCGAATTACCTAATACGGAATATTACTTTTATGAAGGAAATTTTTAATATATTGAGTAAGAAAAATAACGTGATTTATAATAACATAAAAGCAAATTATAACATTAATACGAATAATAACATGATAATAGGTGCGATAGTGTCAAAAACGATAATATGAGCAATTGTAAAAGACGAAGTAATAGCAAGGCTAGTAATATGCAAATATAAACAAATACATGAGGAAAATGAAATGATCGAACACATAAAAATAAATAAAACACGGCAAAATAAAAATGACAATGATAACGAAAACGATAATAATAATAATATAAATAATAATAGTATGAAACGATAATAACACATGGTTTTAAACATGATAATAATAATGTAAATATGAAATAGTAGGGAACATATATATGTACAACCTATAATACTAGATTAAAAATATATATACAATATTTATTTGAAAACAGTAATAATAAAAAATAACTAATGATAACGGTATATAAATATATACATATATGTATCAAAATATATAAGTAATAATAGAAATAAAAATGTATACGTAGCATTAAAAATATATACATAATATATACATACTAGAAACAATAATATTGAAACACAAATATTACATAAAATATACATATATAATAATGATATTAGAAGTATGTACAAAAATAAAAATAGCATAATAAAAAGTGGAAAATAATGATAATAATATATGAATAAAGAAAAAACATATATATATACATACATATATCAAGAACATATTTATGATAATAGTATTGAGTATTAAAAGTATGTATACAATATAGACAAAAATATATACATAATATAAAATATATGAATAATGTGATGTTAAAAATATATACATAAAAATATAATAAATATATATAAAATATAAACATAGTATAGTATTAAAAATATATATAATACATACACATTAGAAATAACAATAATAATGTTACAAGACAATTATTAATAATACTCCATAAATATATAAATATATATCTTAAAAATAAATACATATTAATATTAAGATGATGATAATATTAAAATAACCTTTGATAACTTTACATATCAATATATATACATATAAGTGTACTAATAGTAATTATAACACTAATACTAATAATGTAATAATAGTAGCAAAAATAAATACAATAATAATCATAAAAATAATATAAATAATGTGTACATGAAAAATAGTAATGATATGATAATAAATAAATAAAAAATAAAAAAAGGACGATACAATATAATAATGTAAGGAAAATAAAATGATAATATTTATAATAATAGAAAATAAAAGAGTGTATTTAAAAGTATATATATAATATTATTGGAACTAATATTAAAAATTAAAATAGTAAAGATAATATAAGAATCAACTTAAATTTAAAAAGGATTAAATTCGAATTAAAAACTAAGTTTTGGGGCAAATTTTAAATAAAAGAGAAGAAGAAAAGGGCTTATTTAAACGCGCGTGAATCAACGGAGGGCCTAAAGTGCAATAACCCCCTTTCTAAAACGCATAGCATTAGCTAGGATTAAATTGAAAATCGCGACAAATTTTGGGGCCAAATTAAAAATAAAAAAATGACTTAATTGCAAAGTAATAAAAAGGCGGAGGGGCTAAATGCGCAAATAGCCCCTCCAATGAAAACACGCGGATCCCGAAGTTGGAGCGGGTCGGTCGCGAGTTAAGGGCCAAAACGACGTCGTTTTGGGGCTTGTAAAGCGACCCCAAAACGACGTCGTTTTGGAAGGCTATAAAGGGCCATTTTTAACAAAAAATCATTTGTGCAATTGAGAAAAAAAAAAAAAAGGAGAGGAAAAAATGAGAAGGAGAGAAGAGGGGGAGCGATTCTCGGTCCACCGGACCGGTCAACGTCCGGTCGCCCGTCCGCATCGTGCGCCATCGTCGCCGACCACCGTATACGGTGGCCGGAAAAGGTAAAAACCTCCTTTTTTTTTCTTTTTTTTATATATATTTTTATTTAAATATATATGTATATATACATGTGAGAAACGAAAAAAGAAAAAAAAAGAAAAGAAACAGATTAAGAACGGAAAAAACCTTCCGATTTCGGCCTCCGCTCGCTTCCCTTCGGTATTTTCTTTTCTTTTTTATTAGATCTATGCTATTTTGTATTTGAATCTCTTGTTTTTATTGATAAAAAAATGTCCGAAAAAAATGGCTTATTGCTTTGGCTTTTAAATAGCCATTACATTTTCCTTCTTCTTCTTTTTATTACTTATTGTCTTTTCTCCTCTGCTCGCAGTGCAAGTGGCGGTGGCGGTGGGTGACAAGCGGTGGAGCAGTGGTGACAAGGCTAGGCGCGGCTAGGGTTTTTTTAGGTTTAGGTTTCTTTCTTCTTTTTTTTTAAATGTATTTGGGCTGTTAGTCTTGGGCTTGGGGTTTAGTGTGTACTGGGTTGTTTGGGTTTGGGGTTTGGTGTGTAGTGGGTTGTTTAGGTTTAGGGTTTGGGCCCAAAATTGGGCTTGTACAGCTGCCCCTCTTTGCTTGTTGTCGTGTAACGAGAACAGAGCAAAGACTTAAGAAAGACCAATTTTGCCCGGTCTCACCGTGTCTTAACTTGTTTAGCCCTCCTTTTCTTCAAGTAGCTTCATTCCAGTCTATTACGGCTCGTCACTTTATTTCGCTCCATTGCAACTTCAAAGAAATAAGATTTGCTATCTTCAATCTGCTCTACTGCAATTTTAGGGAGATAAGACTAGTGACTTCAATTTACTCCGCTGAAACTTCGAGGAGATCTGCTGCGGCTTGGGTCAACTCCACTGTTGCTTCAGGGGGAAGACATTTGATTTTCAATCTGTTACCTTACTGCTTAGGGGTTTAAGACTTGTAAGTTTGGCCTGCCACCCTACTGCTTAGGGGGTTGAGCCCGTCGCCTTCGATCTGTTTCCCTACTGCTTAGGGGTTAAGATCTATAGATCTTCAGCCTGTTGCCCTACTACTTAGGGGGTTAAGGCTTGGTGGTTTGAATCTGCTTCAATGCAACCTCAGGAGGGCAAGATTCACCGTCTTTTGATCTGCTTCCCTACTGCTTAGGATGATGAGATCATTAAAATTCAGCTTGTTACCCTACTGCTTAGGGTGTTAAGGTTTGTCAATCCTCGATCTGCTCCACTACTGCTTAGGGAGATAAGATCTGCAATTCGGTCTGTTACCCTACTGCTTAGGGGTTTAAGACCCTTCATCTTCAATCTGCTCCACTACTGCTTAGGAAGATAAGATCTACAATTCGGTCTGTTACCCTACTGCTTAGGGGTTTAAGACCCTGTGAATTTAGCCCGTTACCCTACTACTTAGGGTGTTAAGGCTTGTGAATCCACCGATTCTACTGCACTGTCTTCTGAAGAACATGATCTGTAGAACCTGTTTCATGTATCTATGTTTATGCCAAATAATTAGGATGCTGCGATTGAAATGAATCAAATGCTCCTAACTAAGTGTGATGCTTATGTCAAATGATCAGAATGCTATGATCGGAATGAATCAAATACTCCTAATTAGGTGTGTCATAAATGATCTATGAATGCACAAGTGTAGCATGTTGTGAGAATGGATCCCCCTTTTTATTTTAATGTTTTAGGTTGCCATCGCTCTTTGTTCATTAAGGTTTTTTACTGAAACGGTACTTTGTCTTCTTGTTCAGCTCAAACTTGAATAGAAAACCCGAAAAGGTGGTCCCAATTTAAACTCTTTCTTTTCAAATGTTTGCAATATTTGAGTTTGGTTAGTTCTTAAATAATAGTCCTGTTTCAGGTTCCTGTACTATTTAGAGACTTTTAGAGTAATATGCAGAACTCTTTTTGCAAAAATTGACTTTAATCCATTAATCATCATTTCAATGCAAGATACTTGAAAAAGGTCACAACAATGACAGGGATGAAATTTGTCAGAAATAAAACTTGGGAATGGATCTATCTCAAGCAAAAATGTTGCTGAAATACAAAATGGATAGAAAGAAAATAGGTGCCCCAGATATCGCAGCATAAACTTCTATGCACGAATTTCTTGAGGACTCCCTTTTTGCTCGATGTGTGTTTAGGGGATCTAGAGTACCCTTGTAGATGCCCCGAGATGTAGCATACTCCTTCATTTTTAATTCAGGTATAGCAAGACTACTGTATGCCCCACTTTGTCCGAATTTGAGCCGCCCTTTTCGGGTTTTCAACTCAAATCGCCTTTGGTCTCAAGATGCCCTTTGCGGGTTTTCACCTTGGCCTCTTTTTTTTTTTTAGGCGAAGTATTTCTTAACCGAATCTGAATTCACAGGATTGGGTAAAGTTTTGCCATCCATTTCGGCCAATATCAATGCTCCTCTAGAAAATGCCTTCTTTACCACATAAGGTCCTTCCCAATTAGGCATCCATTTTCCTCTGAAATCCTTTTGTATGGGCAGGATCTTTTTCAATACTAGGTCTCCCTCGTGGAACTCTCTTGGACGAACCTTTTTGTTGTAAGCTCGCATCATTCGCTTTTGGTACATCTGACAAAACTCTGAGGGAAGGAATCTCAACCTCGATAGGTAAAACTGCCTCCATTCCATAAACCAACGAGAAAGGTGTGGCCCCGGTGGAGGTCCTGACGGACATTCGGTAAGCATAGAGGGCGAATGGTAGCTTTTCATGCCAGTCTTTATAAGTCTCAGTCATTTTCCCCACAATCTTCTTAATGTTTTTATTAGCTGCCTCAACCGCACCGTTCATTTTCGGACGATATGGTGACGAGTTGTGGTGTCTGATCTTGAATTGGTTGCAGACATCCGCTATTGTGCTGTTGTTCAAATTCAATGCGTTGTCAGATATGATCCTTTCTGGCATTCCATACCGACAAATGATTTCTTTCTTTAGGAACCTACTAACTGCCGATTTAGTAACATTGGCGTACGAGGCAGCTTCTACCCATTTGGTGAAATAGTCAATAACCACGAAGATGAACCGATGCCCATTTGAAGCTTTTGGCGAAATTGGTCCAATCACATCCATGCCCCACATCGAGAAAGGCCATGGTGAAATCATAACATGCAGGGGTGAAGGAGGCACATTAATCTTGTCTCCATAGATTTAGCATTTATGACATCTTTTGGCGTAGTTGATACAGTCTCCTTCCATGGTAGACCAATAGTAACCAAACCTCATAATTTGCCTGGCCATTGTAAAGCCATTAGCGTGTGTCCCACAGACACCTTTGTGGACCTCTTCTAAGATTTTCTTAGCCTCAATAGCGTCCACACATCTTAACAACACTTGATCCTTTCTTCTTTTGTATAGGATCTCCCCGTCCAAGACGTAGTCATTGGCCAGTCTTCTCAACGTTCTTTTGTCATTCTCAGTTGCCTGGTCGGGGTACTCGTGATTCTTTACATATCGCAGGATATCGTGGTACCAAGGATGGTCATCATTTCCTTCTTCTTCTTCGAGGTTGTAACAATGAGCTGGAGCTTCGTAAATGCTCATTTGGATTGGCTTCACATCCTCTTGCCTATTCACCTTGATCATAGAAGCTAAAGTTGCCAGGGCATCAGCCATCTGATTTTCTTCTCGCGGGAGGTAGCAGAAAACGATATCATCAAACTCTTTAATTAACTCAAGGATCAACCTTCGATAATTGATCAACTTGGGGTCTCTCGTCTCCCATTCACCTTTGAGTTGATAAATCACTAGGGTAGAATCTCCGTATACCTCTAACACCTTGATCTCACGCTCTATAGCCGCACGAATTCCCATGATGCATGCTTCGTATTCTGCCATATTGTTCGTGCAGTCAAAATCCAATTTACTAGTAAAGGGATAATGATCTCCGTTCGGGGATACCAAGACTGCTCCGATTCCATTGCCCACAGCATTTGATGCTCCGTCAAAGTTTAGCTTCCAAGGATGACTTTCTTAAGGGTCTTCTTCAGTGGTCGCTACGTACATTAGATCTTCGTTTGGGAAGTAAAATTTTAGGGGCTCGTAGTCCTCTAGGGCTCTACTGGCTAGAAAATCTACTATCGCACTTCCCTTTATAGCCTTCTGGTTAACATAGACTATATCAAATTCAGAAAGTAGAATTTGCCATCGGGCCATTCTCCCATTCAAAGCAGTCAATTCCATCAAGTACTTCAGAGGGTCCATTTTAGAGATTAGCCAAGTTGTGTGATACAACATGTATTGTCTCAATCTTCGAGTTGTCCAGATTAGGGCACAACACAACTTTTCAATTGGTGAGTATCTTGTTTCACACTCAGTGAACTTCTTACTGAGGTAGTATATCGCTCTTTCTTTCCTTCCCGACTCATCGTGTTGGCCGAGCACACATCCCATAGAATTTCCAAACACCGTTAAATACAGTATCAATGGCTTGTCTGGATGAGGTGGTGTCAACACTGGGGCATTAGACAAATATTGCTTAACCTTGTCGAAAGTCTTCTGGCAATCCTCGTCCCAAACACCAGGGTTGTGTTTCTTAAGGAGACGGAATATGGGGTCACATTTCTCGGTAAGTTGTGAAATAAACCGAGCGATGTAATTCAATCTTCCTAGGAATCCCCGAACTTCCTTTTGAGTGCGTGGTAGAGGTAACTCTTGTATGGCTTTGACCTTATCTGGGTCAATCTCAATCCCTTTTTCACTGACTACGAATCCTAGCAGTTTTCCGGACCTGGCCCCGAAGGTACACTTTGTTGGATTGAGTTTCAGCTGGAATTTCTTCAACCTCAAAAATAACTTCCTCAAGACTAGCACATGTTCCCTTTCTGTCCGAGATTTGGCAATCATGTCGTCGACATAAACTTCAATTTTTTTGTGCATCATATCATGAAACAAGGTCACCATGGCCCTCTGATACGTTGCTCCCGCATTTTTCAATCCGAATGGCATCACCTTATAGCAAAACGTTCCCCACATGGTTACAAATGTGGTCTTATTCATGTCCTCAGGATGCATTTTTATCTGATTGTACCCTGAGAAACCATCCATGAAGGAGAAAAGTGAGTAACCTGCCGTATTGTCCACTAATGTGTCGATATGAGGCAATGGGAAATTATCCTTTGGGCTGGCCTTGTTCAGGTCCCTGTAGTCCACGCACATCCGTACCTTTCCATCTTTTTTAGGGACAGGGACAATATTAGCTACCCATTCCGAGTACTTGACTACTTGTAAGAACCGAGCATCGAATTGCTTCTTGACCTCCTCTTTTATTTTCAACAAAATATCGGGCCGCATTCTTCGAAGCTTTTGTTGAACTGGCTTGCATTCTTCTTTGATGGGGAGCTTGTGTACCACGATGTCGATGCTTTCAGCCTGGCATGTCTTGGTACGACCATGCGAAGACATCCTTGAACTCTTGGAGTAACTCAATAAGGTCTCGTTTTGTCTCTGTGGTAATGCAGGCTCCGATCTTTACTTCTTTCTTTTCTAGTTCATCTCCCAAGTTCACGACTTCTACAGTCTCTTCATGGGGTAGAATCTGTTTCTCCTCTTGTTCTACCATCCTTAACAAATCAGGGAATAAGTCACAGTCTCTGTCATCCTCAAAGTCCTGAGATCCTTCTAGACATATATCCCGTTCAAAAGGAGACTTCGAGTTAGTAGCAATGTCACTCACGTCGTTGATATCTGGAGACTCTGTATTAGTTCTAAAGACTACAGGAATCTCTTCCGCAGTCCAATTATCCAGAACACTTCCTGGCTCATGAGGGCGAATGCCCGACAGATTCTCTATCCCAGTTCCTTCTTCGTATGTGGCATTGATGCCCAAATTTTCCATCATTCCTTCCACGATTTCTTTTCTCGACGTGCCCCTCGCTGAGTGAATGACTCCTCCAGACATAAAAGTCTTTGAAATATGGGGGAAGATCATGGGCTCCCATTTGATTTCTTCCCCGCTCAATCGCGCTTTCCTTCTCTCTTGCTTCTTTTCCAGCTCTTTCTTTCTTTGTTTCGTGTCTGGCCTGAATCCTAACCCAAAACGATCTTGTTTGTCCTTTATCATTGGTGCATTAGTCACTCCCTGGAGGTATTTCCCGAGTCCTCTTCCGTTTAGGGCTCCTTTTCCTACAGTTAGTCGTAGCCCCATTCTTGTAGTCTCAGATAACCTGGGCCTCGGAATCTTGTTTCCTTCGGTAATGAATGTCGCGTTCACAAATTCTAAAGACCGAAAAGAACATTCAACTGCTTCATCATCTGTGCCCACATATGGCGCGTCGCTGGTAATAGATGCAATGATATCTTCCTCCGCATTTATGGTTACCAATCGACCCTCCGTTATAAATTTGAGCTTTTGATGCAACGATGACGAGATCGCCCCACCGAGTGAATCCATGGCCTACCCAATAGGCGCTTATAAAGGCTTAATGTCTATGACTAGGAAATCTACCTCGTACGTGCTTGGCCCGATTAAGAGGGGTATTTCAATTCTTCCCATTACCTTCCTTTCCCTACCATCAAATGCTCTCACTATGTTTTGGCATGTCTTCATATGGGAACTATCTACTGGCAACCTATTCAGCGTAGATAGAGGTAGGACATTTAGTGTAGACCCATTGTCAATCAATACGCCTGGTAATGTGTACCCTTTACAGCGAGTCGTGATATGCAAAGCTTTAGTCAATCCCCGGCCTCTTGGCGGTACTTCATCGTCATTGAAGAATATGAAGTTGTCAGCGCTTATATTGTTGACTAAGCGGTCCAGCTTGTTTACAGATATATCGTTAGCAACATAAGTTTCATTCAGCACCTTCACCAATGCGCTGCGATGGGTTTCTTAGCTTAAGAGTAAGGCCAGTACTGATATACGAGCTGGTTGCTTGTGCAGCTATTCCACGACGCTGTATTCGCTGTGCTTTAGAAATTTTAAGAATTCTTTTGCTTCTTTTTCAGTCACTGATTCATTAATAATGGTTCAGTCCCGCCGACTCTCTTTTTATTTTGCTCAATTGCCACCGACTTTCCTTTAACCTGCTCGACTTTTGGGGTATAACGCCTTTCGCTGCGTGTATAAAAACCCTCGTTTGGACTTTCTTCAGATGCATTAATTGGGATTTCCTCTCCCGGGATTGTCACATTGCAATTATAGTTCCACGGTACCCTTTTGCTATCTTTGTAAGGGAAAGCAATGGGCTTCTGGATTATAACCTTGGGCGCAATTTGTGCCCCAGTTTCATTCATTCTCGGGCGTGATATGATAACCACTGGGTGGTTGACTTTATAAACATCCTTCGTCGAACCTTCTTCGGAGGCACATACATCTGTTTCTTCTAGGCTCCCAAAGATATTCAAGAATTCCAGCTCCTTATTATCTATCACCCTTGTAACAAAGTCCCGAATTATTTTGCATTTAAGCTCGTGATCCTCTAGATCATGGAATTCGCAATAATTCTTTGCTTCTCGAGGTCTGACCCTTGAATTCTGTGCTATCAACCCTCTTTCTACCATTTTCTTTCATACTTCTTTCAATGGGGTTTTCACTTCTGCAATATTCATCTTAGTCTCTTTCCCCGAACCCTCAATTATCGCATTTACCCCTTTGTCCCCATGGTTGGGTAATGGATTCTCTGCACTAGATGTATCATCAAATTTCACGACGCCTATATTGATGAGTCTTTCAACCAATTTCTTGAAAGTGGTGCAGTTTTCTATCGAGTGACCTGTGGCTCCCGCATGGTATTCGCATTGGGCATTTGCATCATACCACTTGGGGTATGGAGGTTGCATTGGTTTTAGATAGAAGGGAGACACGACATGTGCGTCGAATAAACTTTGGTATAACTCCTTGTATGTCATCGGAATGGGCGTAAATTGAAGTTTCTCCCTATTTTGCCTTGTATTAGGCTCTTGTCTGGGTGGGCCTTGCTGACCAGGGGTTGTTGACCTCGGTTGGCTTACGGTGATCGATTTCGAATATGAGCTCACATTATTCACCTCGTGCTCTTTCTTTCTTGGTGCTGACCTTTTGGTGCTTTCTCCCGCCTCTATTTTCCCACATCTTATCGCATTTTCTATCATTTCTCCCGACATTACTATGTCTGAAAAGCTTTTGGTCGCGCTACCCAGCATATGGTTAATAAAAGGCGCATTCAGAGTGTTGATGAAGAGCATAGTGGTTTTTTTTTCCAACAGGGGGGTTGGACTTGGGTGGCCTCCTCTCTCCATCGCTGGGCATACTGCCTAAAGCTTTTGTTATGCTTTTTCTCCATGTTCTGTAAAGTGATTCTCTCAGGGGCTATGTCTGCCACATGTCCGTACTGCTTCATGAAAGCTTGTGCTAAATCTTTCCATGAACCGATCTGAGCGCGAGTCAGTTGGTTGTACCATCTAGAAGCGGCCCCAACCGGACTTTCCCAGGCGGTGAATAATAGTTGGTCATTATTAACATGGCCTCGCCATTCGTCTGCGAGAACATAGTGATGTGAGCTTGGGCGGCTAGTCCCGTTGTATTTCTCAAATTCTGGAGTTTTGAACTTGGGAGGGAGTACCAGGTCTGGGACCAAACTTAATTCCTTAGCATCGATTCCACCGCGATAGTCAGTGTTTTCCATTTCTTTAAATTTTTCTTCTAACCATATACATCTTTCTTCAAGTTCTTTCGGGAGTTCCACCCTTGTTTTTTCTATCTCTGTTACTTCATCGAGATTGAGGACCACGGGGTTGGTCTAGTTGTCCCCTGGATTGGATCCCGAACCAGTCTGATAATTCATCGGTACTGAGACACCGGCCTAAAATGGTTGGGGCCTAATTGTGACCGATGGCCTTCTTGGGTACACATCAGGTTGTGCCTAAACGTCCGTCGGGGCAAAACCCGGAGGGTAAGTAAGATCTTCCATATCGTCTCCCGCATTGATCAAAGGGCTTTTCCCTTTTTCTAACCTGCCAGCCAATAGACGCGTTAATTGATCCATCATACTTTTCTGGGATTCTAGCATCTGGTCCCTCATATCTTGCTGGATTTTGGCAAGCTGTTCTTGCATACGTGTTTGTAACTGGTCCTGCATCTCTTTTTGCATTTGTTCCAATCTCTCTAATCTTTGGTCCATTGCTCTTATTTTTCCTCTTGTACCGTGACGATGTTCCAGGGTAACTGCCATGATTTTTAGGGTTTTTGTGAGTTTTAGTGCACGTGATGCAATGCTGATGCATGAATGCAATGAATGTGATGAATGCAAAAAAAGCGTTGATTCCAGTCTGATTTCATTAGAGTAACTTTTCTAGAAAACAAGTTTCTTTACATAAAATAGATTACATATATGGCTTGGCCCTGATACTTAGGGCCTTGACCTGCCTAAGAAGCCAAGCTAGTTCTCGGCCTCGGTCTGATTCTAACTCGTATTTTAGACTCAGCACATCGGCTTGTACTGCTAGCGTCTGCAAGTGATCAGCCACTTCTCGCACTTGAGTCAAAGCTTCGCCCATGACGTAGTCTCTGCTCCGGACTTGATCTTGGGATTGATGAAGCTGCGCCTTACATCGCTCGTTATCCACCTCAAGGAGTTCAATCTGAAGTTCACGATTTTGTAGCACTGTTTTGAGTTCTTCTATATTCTCTTTTAATTCTTCGATTCTATTCTGACTAGCTTTCAACTCGACCACAGAGTTACGTGCACGATACTGACACAAGGACCTCTCTAACTCTGATACCCGAATCTTCAACCCCTCTTTCTCATTATGGCTTTCTGCCAAACTTCTTTTCAGAGCACCTTCACGAGTTTGAACATCCCGGAACTTTTCTTCCCACTGGTTGGCTTTGCTTTTCTCTTCTTTTTGACTTCTTGTCGCCACTGCTCGAGATGTTTTTCCTAACCCAAACATTTTCATTGACCTCACGCAGCTTATTGTAATCCGTCTTCAAACCGTCCCAAATCTTCTTCACCTTGTTTTTTCCTTTTCGAGTCTTTCGGCTTCTAGTTTACGGACATCGACATCTAATCCCAGTTGCATTTTTTCTTCCTCCAATTGCTCGATCTTCTTTTCTAGTTTTAGACTTTTTCTCTCAAAATCCTACCTGATGATTTCTAGCTCAGATGGGATTACTCTCAAGTGTTCTTCCATCGACCGAGGGTTCTCTTGATCTAACATAGGGATATTGTCGTTAATCCTCTGATTCCACCACCGGTCGTACTCGGGGGTAGTCATGGGATTGGCAGCGAACTTTTTCATTCTACGAGTCTGGTTCCAGGCATTTGATATCTCGCGAACTTTCTTTTTGTAATTGTTCCCCGTGAATACGAACTCGCATTGAGCTAACCCGTATGTTGGTGGCGTAAACTGTCTAGACCTGTATTGCCTTAATGCAAGCAAAGGGGCAAATCTCCACATCGGTATAATATTTCATCGGGAACCATCCACGGGGCCCTCCATTCAACGCCTTCCTCTTGCAAACTTTGAAGAATCGCCATCCAATTTTCTTCTGTGATATCATCTCTCCTCGGCGTAGCTACTAACTCTTTCAGTGGAGAGTAATTTCTAGAGAAGACACGATATGAGACCTTTTCCACCTTCCAAAAATGACTGAGGAACCACGATAGCAAGAGCTGTGCACATCCTATAAATCTCCCTTCGCCTGCCCTTCGACAAGCATTCAATGATCTGAAAGTTTCAGCCAAGATTGCGGGTACCGGTGTGGTTCCTTTACCAAGCCTGTCAAAAAGATCGGAGACCGCCTCGTCTACATGTCCCAAAGCTTTAGGGAAGATAACCAGCCCGTAAATGCTCAGGGCGAAGACATCTACCCTTTTCTTCACATCGGGGTGCGCCAAGATTAGATCTCTCAGATTCTTCCAAGGAATGCATTTACAATCTCCTTTCCGTTTGATCTGGGTTGTAACCCACTGTTCGCTCATCCCAGTGATGTTCATCAGCTTTTTTGAAAATCTTTGGGGCGTTGGCGAGTGTCTGAATAGATTCGGTCAACCTGAATCTTCGGGCAATGGAGCAAGGCCGTGTACTCTTCTACAGTAGGGACCAGATCTACCTTCCCGAAAGTGAAGCAACTATAAGCAGAATTCCAATATTGGGCGAGGGCTCGAAACAGATGTTCATCTACCTTGACATCGAGCAGATAAGGTAAATCCCCGTAATGACTGTAAAATAATTGCTTGACCTCGTCACCCCACTGACCCCAAATTTCTTTCATCTCTCGGAGATTATTCTGAGTTACGCTGATTCGAGTAAAATCCCACAATTCTGATATGTACCCTTCGGTAAGACTGTCACCTTTCTCTTGTTGTGTTGTCTCAGCCCATATCCGAACAGCCGCGTTGTCCTGTACTTTATCAAAAAACCCCTTTTCCATGATAAGCTATCTACTTAGGAACCGAATGTGAATCAACACCTGTTATGATGAAAATTCCATGCAAATACAATCAAAGTAAAACAAAGCAAGTCAGTATTTCATACGCAATTTAAGGCAAACAAGGAATAATAAATATAGCATTTGCCCAGGTAACTACTAGGGTTTCGGAGTGGCTCTACCTAGGGTAGGCTCTTAAGGCTCGCTATATGGGGCTCAGTTCTAGAATAAGGGTACCTGAACTAGCAGATTCCTCGATCTTCACCCATTATAGGCTCTTACAGACCGAGTTCAGTTCAGGGGAATACATTTCCCTATGGCTGCACGGAGATAAAAATCTCACGAAGACATAGGTACGGATGTATCCCGAAAGCGATCCACTATCCTGCACGGAGGTGAAGACCTCACGAAGGAGTAGTTTCGCGCTCCCACTTAAGAGGGTGTGACCACGACGGTCATGCAATGCAGCATGCGACACTATTTAAAGACTCGGACCAACGCAACAAGTATTATATAAACCACAAAAGCTGATGAAATACAATGAAAGGATCGTACTCCAAAATCTAATTTTCAATTTTCGATAAAAAGATAAAAGTTAATCAACTTGTGGCTTGACTCTCTTATTTGAGGTCCCCAGCGGAGTCGCCAAGCTGTCGTAACCATTTTTTTGGGGAAACGGGTATCGACTTTGGATTTTGACAATGAAAATGAATAGAGGGAGTCGCCACCAATCCTTTTTTGATGAGGTGTGATCGGATCACCTTAAATTAATCATTTTAATAAAAGTTAAGATTTACTAAAACGATAATTTTTGGTCTACGAAAATCAGAAAACGAGTTCGGGATTCAGTTACGCATGAGGAAGGATTAGCACCCTCGATACGCCCAAAATTGGTACCTAGTTGGTTAATTAGTGTCTTAGTGTCGAAAATTTGAAAATTTGAAAGAATTTAAAATACGATCCATCTTTGTATTAATGCTAATTTAAAAATGATTGAATAAATTAAGCGGATGTTAAGGACTCTCTCATCTCGAAGTAATAAAATATCATGCCCAGTAAGTTAGGACACGACATCTTGAACTTTGAGACTGAGCTTGCCTTTTATTAAAAATTAACGTATTTCAACTTCTTTTAAAGGGATATTCGGTTAGTTAGAGTGAACGACGAAAATCGAAATCCAGTAAGTTAGGGTACGTTTCCTCAAATTTCTGAACACCGAATATTGTCTTTATTTGCGAAAAATCTTATTTCGAGGTAACAAAATGTCATACCCGGTAAGTTAGGGCACCACACCTCGTATCTCCGAAAATAAGCACCTTTTTTTTAACTCACATTGTGATTAAAAGGAATATTCTGTTATTTAGGTTAAATAAGAAAAATCGAAACCCAGTAAGTTAGGGCACGAGTATCTCGAATTACCTAATACGGAATATTACTTTTATGAAGGAAATTTTTAATATATTGAGTAAGAAAAATAACGTGATTTATAATAACATAAAAGCAAATTATAACATTAATACGAATAATAACATGATAATAGGTGCGACAGTGTCAAAAACGATAATATGAGCAATTGTAAATTACGAAGTAATAGCAAGGCTAGTAATATGCAAATATAAACAAATACATGAGGAAAATGAAATGATCGAACACATAAAAATAAATAAAACACGGTAAAATAAAAATGACAATGATAACGAAAACGATAATAATAATAATATAAATAATAATAGTATGAAACGATAATAACACATGGTTTTAAACATGATAATAATAATGTAAATATGAAATAGTAGGGAAATATATATATGTACAACCTATAATACTAGATTAAAAATATATATACAATATTTATTTGAAAACAGTAATAATAAAAAAATAACTAATGATAACGGTATATAAATATATACATATATGTATCAAAATATATAAGTAATAATAGAAATAAAAATGTATACGTAGCATTAAAAATATATACATAATATATACATACTAGAAACAATAATATTGAAACACAAATATTACATAAAATATACATATATAATAATGATATTAGAAGTATGTACAAAAATAAAAATAGCATAATAAAAAGTGGAAAATAATGATAATAATATATGAATAAAGAAAAAAACATATATATATACATACATATATCAAGAACATATTTATGATAATAGTATTGAGTATTAAAAGTATGTATACAATATAGACAAAAATATATACATAATATAAAATATATGAATAATGTGATGTTAAAAATATATACATAAAAATATAATAAAAATATATAAAATATATACATAGTATAGTATTAAAAATATATATAATACATACACATTAGAAATAACAATAATAATGTTACAAGACAATTATTAATAATACTCCATAAATATATACATATATATGTTAAAAATAAATACATATTAATATTAAGATGATGATAATATTAAAATAACCTTTGATAACTTTACATATCAATATATATACATATAAGTGTACTAATAGTAATTATAACACTAATACTAATAATATAATAATAGTAGCAAAAATAAATACAATAATAATCATAAAAATAATATAAATAATGTGTACATGAAAAATAATAATGATATGATAAGAAATAAATAAAAATAAAAAAAGGACGATACAATATAATAATGTAAGGAAAATAAAATGATAATATTTATAATAATAGAAAATAAAAGAGTGTATTTAAAAGTATATATATAATATTATTGGAACTAATATTAAAAATTAAAATAGTAAAGATAATATAAGAATCAACTTAAATTTAAAAAAGGATTAAATTCGAATTAAAAACTAAGTTTTGGGGCAAATTTTAAATAAAAGAGAAGAAGAAAAGGGCTTATTTAAACGCGCGTGAAACAACGGAGGGCCTAAAGTGCAATAACCCCCTTTCTAAAACGCATAGCATTAGCTAGGATTAAATTGAAAATCGCGACAAATTTTGGGGCCAAATTAAAAATAAAAAAATGACTTAATTGCAAAGTAATAAAAAGGCGGAGGGGCTAAATGCGCAAATAGCCCCTCCAATGAAAACACGCGGATCCTGAAGTTGGAGCGGGTCGGGCCACGGGTTAAGGGCCAAAACGACGTCATTTTGGGGCTAAAAGGCAGCCCCCAAAACGACGTCGTTTTGGAAGGCTATAAAAGGGTCATTTTTAACAAAAAAAATCATTTGTGCAGCTGAGAAAGAAAAAAAAAATGGGAGAGGAAAAAAAGGAGAAGGAGAGAAGAGGGGGGAGCGATTCCCGGTCACCGGACGATCAACGTCAACGCCCGGCTCTGCAGATCGCTGCAAATCGCTGTTACTGCATGCCACCGTATACGGTGGCGGAAAAAGGTAAAACCTCCCTTTTTTCTTTTTTTTATATATATATTTTTATTTAAATATATATGTATATATACATGTGAGAAACGAAAAAAGAAAAAAAAAAAAAAAGAAACAGATAAGAACGGAAAAAACCTTCCGATTTCGGCCTCCGCTCGCTTCCCTTCGGTATTTTCTTTTCTTTTTTATTAGATCTATGCTATTTTGTGTTTGAATCTCTTGTTTTTATTGATAAAAAAATGTCCGAAAAAAATGGCTTATTGCTTTGGCTTTTAAATAGCCATTACATTTTCCTCCTTCTTTTTTTTATTACTTATTGTCTTTTCTCCTCTGCTCTGCCAGTGCAAGTGGCGGTGGCGGTGGTGACAAGCGGTGGAGCAGGTGGCTGACAAGGCTAGGGCGGCGGCTAGGGTTTTTTTAGGTTTAGGTTTCTTTCTTTTTTTTTTAAATGTATTTGGGCTGTTAGTCTTGGGCTTGGGGTTTAGTGTGTAGTGGGTTGTTTGGGTTTGGGGTTTGGTGTTTAGTGGGTTGTTTGGGTTTGGGGTTTGGGCCCAAAATTGGGCTTGTACAATTGACATCTATCATCATCATCCACTAACTTCTATTTTGGATTGGTCTATTAGCCATTTTAGTCCCTTGGATAATTTCTATCTAAGTTCCCAAGCCTTTTCCTAATTAAAAATTTATATCAATTAAACTTTTACAATTTAATCCTCGTGCCTTAATTAATCATATTTTCAGCTAAATTACTTAACCAAATTTTAATATATCAATATAATAACTTCTTAAATATCCCTATTTAATATTTACATATCTGATTTTCAAAAATGAGGTCTCGAAACTATATTTTCCAAAACCACTGGAAATCGGGTCGTTACACACTGTTTGAAACATTGGAGTTGTTTTAATGTTACTACCAATGTTGCAAGATCTTATAGGATCACACCCTATGGTTGAAACAATCAAAAGAAAAAGAAAATTGAGATTATTTTAATTGTCATACAGATTAAATTAATTGTAGTAATGTTCTTATGATTAATTGAATTTGACAAATTTAAACATTTGACACGATGCATAGAGGATCTAGTTAAAATAAATATGAATTGTGTTTCATATAAATTTTAACTAAGATTACTTTTACCAAAATTATTAAATAGTTATTTATTTTTTTGTCAAAGAAATGTTTTAGGGAATTATGAAAACTAATATCCTTTATGGAAAGGGTATCATGTTTTTATGAAAATTGCTAAAATTCCTCTATGATAGATTCTACTAAATAGGGATTTTTGAATAAAAGGAAGGTCTTTCCCCTTTGTTGGAGTTACCCAAAATTAATCTTTGACCGGCAGCAAATAGTTTTATTATTTTTGTAACAGTCCAGTTTAGACCCTAGTTGAAATAGTGATTTTGGGACCACAAATCCAAGTCAAAAAAATATTTTAATATTATTTTCCATGCTTATAATATGTGAATTAGTATGTGTAAAAGTTTCACATGAAAATTTTATCATTGTGTGCTTAATTTGCAAAAAGGACCTAATCGCGTAAAATGTAAAAGTTGTTTGTTATATGTTGTAAGTACCTATTTGATATGGTTTATTAATTGTGAGGTCCTTATGTGGTTATTTGACCTTGGTTATAATTAAATGACATTAGTGTACATTAGTTGGTAGAATTTTAATATTATTAATCAAGGGCAAAATTGGTATTTAAAATATTATGTTAATTAAATTAAAACAAAGCATAAAATGGCCATTATCATCTATCTATTGCCAAAATTAAAGAAATACAATAAAGCTTCCATGGTGTTTTAGGGTTTGGCTACTTCCAAGTTTGATTAAAGGTCCATTTTTGTTCAGTTTTTTGATAATTTTTACATTTTTGTAATCGTTGCTTTGTATACTATCATACCCATGTCCAAATTTTTGAAATTGTTGATGATTTTGAGTTGAGCCATTGTTGATAATGTGAGATTTATGAAGTTTGATGATAGTATATGAAAGATATGTGCTAAATTATCATGTTTTGTAATGAGATTTTTGATGAATTTGAGTAATTTGGTCTAAATTATGAAAATGAGAAATTGAGGGACTAAAAGGTGAAATAAATGATAAATATGGGCTGATAGGGACTATAGAAAAATTTGACTAAGGCACGGTTTTGATGAATTTTGTATATTTGGTGTTTTTTGTGATAAGGACTAAAATGTCAAAATGTATAATTTTAGGGGCTAAAGTGTAAAAATACCCAAAGATATGTTTATGTATTAAATTGTATGTGTTGGTGATTAAATGAGTTAATCTTGAATACATATAGATCAAGAAAAGAGGAATTCAGATTTAGATCGAGGAAAATCGAAGATTATTGAATAAACGATCCGAATCGTCAATTCCAAGTACGAGGTAAGTTCGTACGAGATAAATGATGTTATAGTTACGTTTTAATACTTTGATAATGCATAAATTGTATAAATATTTGATTACGATTTGAGTATGATGATAATCGACTATGTTCGACACTAGGTGTGCAGTTCGAAATAGCTTCAGCTACAAATGGCACTAAGTGTGTGAGTTGGAATAGCTTCGGCTATATGAGGCACTAAGTGTGCGATACCAAGATAGCTTCGGTTTATTGAAATGACACTAACTGTGCGAGATTGTTACTACTTTGGCAAATCACTGATGCACTAAGTGTGCAAATTCTTAAAGCATGGAAAGACTTCCAAATGAATTAATGTATTTGAACGAGAGGTGAGAATGAAATGAATAAATACGGGAAAGGTCAGGTATGTTCGATACCTATGTGGTAGATAATACTGTGTATGAAGCTTGATGAATTCGTATTAACATATTAAATGAGATAGAATAGAATTGATGAATGAAATGTGAATCACTAAGTGTTTATTAATTGATGTTTTGTATATTATAAACTGTTGTTTATTTATGGTACGAACTTACTAAGCTTTAAAGCTTACTGTGTGAAATGTTTTTTGTTTTACAGTGTTATAAAGCTAGCTCGGATATAGGGATCGTCAGCAGCATCAATCACACTATCGGACATCAATTTTGGTATCATTTTAAGAGTTGTATATATGGTATATGGCATGTATAGGCTAGAGTTACTTTGATATGTTTTGTGATGTGAATATCTAGCCATGAGATTTGGCTTGTAAATGTTAGTATGTATGCCTTGTTTTGCCATAGTTTAGACACACGGGAGTGTCTAAAGCCGTGTGAGGCACACAGCCTGTTGACACGGGCGTGTGACCTTTGAAACTTTGAAAATTTTCTTAAGTTTCTGAGAAAATTTGTATGTACTCGGTTTAGTCCCAACCCCTTTCTAAAGCATGTTTAAGGTCTTATTGACCTATGTAAGGGACTTTGTAATGATGTGTGACGATGATGCTATGATGATTGAGAAATGAATGCGAGATGTTTAGATTTTTCAGGTAACGCCTTTAACCCTAGTCTGGCGATGGATACGGGTTAGGGGTCAGAGGCGAAGCCAGGGGGACTGGCATGGGCCCCGGCCCCCCCTAAAATGTAAAATTGATTTTTAGGCCCTTGAAGTTTTTTAAAAATTTTAAATTAGAAAAGATAAAATTACACTTTATCCCCCCTAAAATTATAAAAATTTGATTTAATCCTTTACAAATTATAAAGATATAAACTATAAAAAATTAAAATTTCATCTGGTCCCCCCTAAAATATTTTTCTGGCTTCGCCCCTATTAGGGGTGTTACAGTTTTTCTCTCTAGAAAAGTTTTGAGAGTTTTCTTTGATCGTTCTTCTTTCGGGTGGATCACGTAGAGGCTGAGACAATTATGGCAGCTATGGTTTGCCATTTTGATAAAGGCTTCATTTTTTAAAGTTGCTCTACTTAGATTGTTTTAGGTATATCTTTCAACCATTTTTAACACAAGATTCGTTCATCGTTAATGGATTCATGGGTTGTGATTGTCGAAATTATTTTTTTCGCTACACCACGGGGCTTATGTACGTTCCAACAATTCAATCCTTTGAATATTTTATAATTAGGTGTTTTGTTGTATTACTACTTTGATGATACCTTGCACTTTTGATTGTGATTAGCGTTAATTTAAAACATGGAACATGTTTGACCTTCATCAAAGTTTTTGGTGTCATTCCTAGGGAGAAAATGAATGAAGTAGTTCAAATCTCGTATCTTGAAAATTGAACTATCTATTGTGGATACTTGTTCACTAGTTCTTGAATATTGCTTGAACAATTTATTGGATAATTAGTACATTTTTTTGTAGGATAAGTACTACTCTCTTTTGCGTGTGAATTTACTTTAGATAGACTGGTTGTTTTTGCTTGCATACCTCGATCTTGAATTTCGATCATCTCATATTTGATAACATTTTACAACTAATTAATAGCATAGAGATAAACATTTCATAACATAGTAATAAACAATTTATGCTACATAAGTAAAAAAATATTACGAATAAAATAATATATAGCTAAATGCTCAAATTAGGGCCCAACCTTTCAAAATACTCATATAATGGCCTAACATTTATAAAAATGTTCAAATAATGACTTTTCACTCATTTCAGTCTAATTTGAGAAAAAAATAGGTAAATTATAACGTATTTAGAATAAAATACATGATTGTTGAATCAAATAATGACTTTTCATGCATTTCAGTCTAATTTGAGTAAAAACTAGGTGAATTATAACGTATTTAGAATAAAATACATGATTGTTGAATCAAATATACTTGAAAATAGCAGAAAACAATATAAATATAATTTGAGACTTGATAGACAACATTTGAGAAGTGATTATTTGAGCACTTTCAAAAATGTTTGGTCATTATTTGAACACTTTAAAAGACTTGACTTTCATTTGAATAGTTTTGTAAATGTTAAGTGCCGCCTGTGAAATGATTTGTGATTTGTGCAAGTATACACATCGAATCAAGTCATAAAGTGATGAGTGAGTATCGTTCCCACGAGGATCAGATTGAGTCACAAAAGTGGTCAAGTTATTATAATAAAATGCGATTAATGCTATGGTAAGTATGCAGTGGCAATTAAAAGGAATAATGATGTATGCAATATGTGGAATTAAAGAATACTTAGAAATGTTATGGCAAAACAATAGTAGAAATGTAATGGCAATTATGAGAATTACTATGGGAATATTATGTAAACGATCAAGTAAATAACTAATGATAAGGTAAAGATACGACGGCAAAGAATAAATTATGATGTTGATTTAGAAAATCAGGATTATTAAGAATCTACATTTACTATAAATAATACCTTGGCAAAATCATACTCAGTTTACTACTCAAAAGAGTTCTAAAATGGTCTGCTTCTTTCGAGAGCAAAAATCTCAAGTTACCTTGCCCGTGTCTATAAGCATTAATGTGGTACCCTGCATTGTTTTCCTTCTGTATGAGCGCTGCTCTATGTCTAGAGTCTACTGCAAGTATCGATCAAGTACTTGCTCATATCATTCAATTTCGATCCAACTAATCCAACCTTTTCAGAATTAGATGTAGTTTATGGGCATGCTGAATAATCATCTATGTCTAGGGATTGCACGCATTCAATTAAAAATAAAACAATTGAATGAAACAGTAAATTGATTCGGATCTATGCTTCAACCATTAAAGAAAATAAAAGTTTCATCATATAATCCCAACCCTATGAGATTTAGCTCATGGGTTAGTGAATAAAATTCAGAACCAAAATATCATCCAACATCATTCTTATCAAATCAATTCAAAGAGGAATAAAGTAAGAAATATGAAAGAACTTTGAGAAGACAGCTTTCACATGTCTAGTTCACTCTCCAGCGACACAGTGTCATATGGTGGCTGAGAGGGATTGTCTTCGTCTTCCTCTTTCTGTCTTTGATCAACCGCTACCCTCTATTTTTGCCTAAGGCTCTACACACTCTTGTTCTTCATTTAGGGTTTCCTCCTTTGGCTTTTTATATCTTTTTCCCTAAGGTAAAACCAACAACCCATATTTACCTTCTCCTCTTTTTAAAATCTTTTTTCAACAACCCGAGATTATCTTCTCCTCTTTTTTAAATTCTTTTTTCAACAACTCAAGATTATTTTCTCCTCTTTTTTAGGCAGATTTTTGTGGTACAAGTATAGTTGGGCTGAAATTGGTATGCGTTGAGTGTTGACTCGGTATTCCTGAAATTGCCACGACATTGGTGCTGACAAAATGTCTAACCTTTTGCCCCAGCAAACCTACACTCATTTATTTCTTGTTCCTCAACCTGCACCTATCAAACCACCAAACACAACCCTACCACAAACAATTAAAAGTACCTAATATTTAAACACAATCCAAGCTCCTAATGCAATGATAAAAATACTAACGAAATGTCCTAAAATGCAACTAAAAATACCTAAATACAAGCAATTGGCTATGTCTAAAGGTATGAAATATAACTCTTTTCAAGAGTTATCATTAAGCTTTTATATGAGCATTTTTAAAGGTATGGCACTTAAGTGAGCAAACCCTAAAAGTTGGATCCCAATTTGAACATTTAACTTATAAAAATAAATAATTGATAATAGAATATATTAATAACTTTTTTTTAATTATAATTTTCAAATTTTATATAACTTATTAAGTAAATAAAATAATTTTATACTGAATTTAAGAATGCCTAATTGAATATATATTTATATTCAAAATTAATTACTATCTAATCGAAAATACATAAAAGTAATAAATAAATTTTATTATAAAACATCATAATATGCACATTTTAAATAATTCACGTGCAAACACGTATAAAAATTAAATACGGAAAAGAATATATAATTAACTTTTAATGATATTAAAATTTAACTTTTTGTTATATTTATTTATAGTTTGAATTTAAATTTTTAATTTTTATGATTAATGGCTAAAAATGCCCTTACAATTTTTCAAAGAAAAAAACAATCAATCCCTCCAATTAAGCCCTTAGAGTTAAAAATATTTTAAGTCCTTTGACTAACAATTTTTCTTGTTGACTTTTATCATGCAAAGGTGGATGTTAATGGCCTCTGACTTAGCTATTGTGATGTAATTGTTAACAGTGATTTCAGCACAGTCAACGACGAAAATCGTTAGTCAAAAGGTTTAATTGTAAGTTTTTAACGTATGAGAGACTAATTGTGCACGTTTCCATGAAGTAGCTTGGTTGATTTTTTATGGAAAGTATAGATGCTATTTTTAATCCTCAAGTCTAAATTTGATATTAATATAATATAATAAAATATTTTAATTATATTTTTGTAAATTGTATAAAATAAATTATTATATTATAATTTTATAATATTACATGTATAATATATGCAATTAAGACTAGTATTATATATACATGCATGATAGGCTGTTGAGACTTACAAAAACAAAAACTTACTTGAAAAAGAATAATTAATAGAAGTAGCAAGTGGGGTCTTGTACACAGAGATTAATAATAAATTTATTTCTTCAAGCAAAAACAATAAAATTAAATTAGAACGGGTATTTTATGAAACCAAAAGCTATAATTAAACTAAAACCAAATTTAAATTGAAAACTTAGATTGAGGAAAGCAATAATTAAAAGGTTGAGAAAAAGCTTTAGCTAAAGGCAAATCTCAGTTTGATTTATGAATTCGATTATTGATACAAATATAACTTCTAAGTCTTTAATAAATTAGTTCTAGTTGCCGACTTAGTGTCGGGCAACCAATATCTCCTTACTTGTTTGGTAACTAAGAGGCAGCTCGTTTGAAATTACTTCCCTAACCGATAAATAACCTTGTAACTTAACGTCAGGGATTTAATTTACCAACAGCATTAAGAACGAGAGAGACATAAATCTAATCAACAATCTCACCACAGTGGGGTTCATTTAAGCTAAATCATATATCCGCACCACATAAATGAGTTATGCAGTTTCTCCCTAGTATAGAATAGATTAAACAATTACAGATTAATTATTTTAATTGACACAACAACCATTCTAAATTATTGAATACTGGTTAGACATTCAATAAACCTGAGCAATTATAATTAAAGGAGATGCATGAATACTAAAGAACAAATACGAATTAAAACATAAATAAGTCTCACAAATTCATTAAATCAAACTTCGATAAAATCTTTGACTAAAACAAGGGGGTTTAGCAAGCAACAAAATTGAAAGAACACAAAGTAAACAAAATAGCTATTCAGTCTCTAAACAACCAAAAGTCCTAACTTCCTGTCAAAATAGGATATTTATAATATCTGTTTAACTCAAATTATGTTAGTGAAACTTGATTTAGATCATAAAAATCGTAAATGATCAAAATGTCCTTGAGACACGATTAAAACATGGAATTGTGAGCCAAAGCGGAGGGAATCGACACTAGAGCGCCAATATTGGCACAGGGGTGCGTGGCTTTTGGCATTGGAGTGCTGGGCAGCGCGGGGGCGCCAACAAAGCTTGACCACTTCTAATGCTAGGGCATCGCTGCTCACGTGCAAGGGTGCCAAAATGCTATGCCAAAGCTTCAAGCTTCTTGTTTTTTGCTATACCTTGCCTCAATTCTTCATCTAATCCGCCGATGGTCTCAAAACCTGAGGCTTAAGCTTCCATGAACCTATATCAAGTTCAAAAGCATCTAAATTAAATTAAATTATCTAAAAAAATATAAAATAAAGGAAAAACATTAAAAAGATAAATGAATGTAATTGAGACTCAAAATAAGTAATCTGAACTAAGATGCAATATTTCACTTAAGAATCATGTAAAATGTAAAATATTAATTTTAAAAACTTTAATTAGGTTTTGATAAATTTTAAAATATAATTGTTAAAAATTACTTAAGGAAAAATGTTAAAAAATAATTAAAAGATGTAAATAGAGGGTGGTATGCATAGGTATAGGCTAGTATTAGTCAAAATGGATTGAAACATATTGAAGTTTTTTTTATGGTAACAATAACTACTTGATACTAATTTAAGATGGAAATGATACATACCAACCATGCCAAGTAATATAGAAACGATGCTAACAATCATATATGCTTATAGTCAATTTCTTTTAAACACCAAATCATTATTTAACTACCAACTTATATATTAACCATTTCAGGTCAAGTTGCTGGAAGTATAAATCCCAAGACTCCAAAATCATAGAGAATGATGAGCTGGCTGAAATTCCTTTTCATTAGTTTACAAATTTATACACACACATGTACAGGTTACAAAATTTGTCATGCTTAGACTCGTCTAGAAACCGGAGCATTAATTTGCTCAGAGCAGGCTGGATCCGGCATGAACATGTGAATGGAAATTTCTATTGGAAGAATTCCATGTTTCTTGAGAGATGGAACGAGTTCCATAGGAAGAAAGGAGTAATTTGTCAGTTAGCTTTTTATCAGCTCTTTATAGTAAATGATATGCAATGAATTAGGTCAATTTAATTCCACTTTTAGAAATTGTAAATTCAAATCATTTTGAGCATTAAAATTTTTAGGTCGGTCATTTGGGTCCAAACTATTTTAAGTTTACATATAATTCAAGCTATTTCAAATTATTTATTTGGATGGTTCCAGATTTAAATTATTTTGAGTTGGACTATTTTAAATTTAAGTAATTTTAGTTTAAATTCTTAACTTTTAAGAGGTTGTACTTGGCGGATGTAAGTTTTGTGTACTAAATTCTAGGTAGTTTGGTAATGGAATATTAAGTGGTCCAAAAATTTAGACTCTTATTATGCTCTGGACCATTGATCAAAACAGACACCCTATCTGTCTGTTTAACCTGTTTTGTAAAATCTTAAATATTAAGTTTTGGGTTAGTGTCTGTCACCTTAAACTTTAAAGATAAATGAGCCCCCAATTTATTTATAACATTCTTTGTTTTTTCCAGTATAATCTGCAACTTAAAGCCAGGAAGTAAACTGAAACTTGCTGCAAAACAGACCTCTCGGATATAAATAAATAAAAACTGAATAAATACCAATCACATATATATTTTTTAATTTTTTTAGGTTAAATATTAATTTTATGTATTTATAATTTAGTTTTTAATTCTTAAGATATTAAAAAAAAATTAAAAGTAAATAAATAAAATATATGAAATTTTTGTAACTTTGCTTATAGTATGAAATATTAATTCATATCTATAGGTTATTATTTAATACTCTCTGACGTGGAGTTTTTAATTTACTAGTGGATTAAAAAACCTTCATTTTTTTCTATTTATTTTTAAATATCAATAAAGAATGTGGCAGCTTCCTAACTTTTCTTGTTGACTTGAAAACCTTCTGTTAGTATTTCAAATAATTAACTTATTATTTAAAGTAATGCTTTAATGCATTTTAGGAAACAATAGTTAGTGATGAGTTCTTTTTGTAATAGTGATGTTATTTGTGCTACACATCACTATTTTAGTTTATTGTTATGAAGCGAACCTCTTTTCATGCATTTTAGTAATTATGGTTGTGTTTTTTAACTTTGGAAATAACTACAAAATATTTATCTATAAATTTATAATGTCAAAATGTTGTTCCTAACTTTAACTATATTTTTATTTCACTAATTATGGTTGCATAATTATTTCGACGTTAAAATATGGTTACAAAAAAAAAATTGTAATAGCTACTGAACCTAAAATTTAGTAAAAAGATAAAGAAAATAAAATTATAATTTGTATTTAGAATATAATTACTAAATAACAAAATGATTTAATATACATTTATAAAATTTGAATCTTTTATATTTTTTTTATTTTTAAACAAATTATTGGTTTCAGTTTAATTTACTTATGAAATATTTTTATAATGTTTACGTTAATTTCAAATAATTGGATTAAAAGTTTAGGGTATTAATGCTCTGCTTAAAAATATATTCTTCTTTTTAGGTAAATGTCATGATCATTATTGCTTTATTACATTAAAATATTTAAAATTTGATTTTAAATAAACAAAATTTTAATGTAAAATTTATATTTCGAACTATTAAATTATTTCTTAATTATTGAAACAATCAATACATATTTTACATATGAAATATAATATATTTTAACTATTACACATGATTAGAAAAAAAACTAATATATATGACTTATTATTAATTTTATGCTTTAGTTCAAATCATTAATGTCGTTAAAAATTTTCATTAGTTAGCTGATGTGGAAATTTTTAAAATTTGAAATCTAAAATTCTCTTTAAAAGGTAAAATTATAATAATCAAAATATTTTTTTCACTGTTTGATATTTTAAAAAGAAAAGAAAAGAAAATCTAGCTCAACCAAATTATTTGAATAAATAAATAAATAATTCTCATATCCAACTAACGGATTTTTTTTTTATGGTATACTAATTTGGGCTAAGCTATAATATTAATTATAGCAAGATGTCAAATTAAAATATATAAACAAAATTGAAGGATTGTTTAGGGACTAAAACTATAATTTAACTACTTTATAAGTAAAGCCTGGAACTTACTGCCGGGAAGTAAAATTAAACTTATTGCAATACAGGCCTCCATGAATTTATATAATTAAATATGTGTGTATATTGATATATCTCATTTATATATATATATATATATATATATATAATGAAAAAAAATTGGGACGACAGCTTCCTAGGTTGAAGAAGCTTGAAACTAAATATTGTCTCCAACATGTTGAGCACAATTCATGGGTAATTATGGGGGAAGACAATGTGGGGTGGAAAATGTTTTGCTTTGCAATTTGAACTCTAAATGAACTAAGTCATAATAACATAACACGATAGGAGTTGGTATGCAAAATCCTATCTCTTAGATATTGGAAAATTTCATTACATCATATTTGTCTGAACCTTTCTCTTATTAGAATGTTCTAATCCAATGTTTATCTTCATAAAAACTGTGCACATTCTTTTCCCTCTTCTGAAGTCTGAAGAGTCTAAGAAAAGTCCCTATCCAAGTCATTCCTTTTACTCCATCTTATATATTCTGTATTCCCAGGCTACTTACTATCTGAAATGATCTGGATTCGGATGCTTTTCCCTCCTTATTGCAACTATCGGGATTTTGATAATCATTCTCATTCGCTTATATTAAAAGTATTTTCCTTCTTCAGCATTGAGACAACTCCGGAAAATATCATCAACATATACAAATACTTTATTTACCATTTTTACTTGTAATTGTAAGTCTATTACCAAAAGGTTATATTATAATAATAATAATAATAATAATAATAATAATAATAATAATAATAAGGGCATTTTTACGAAAAAGCATTGGATGTGGGGTAAGGTACATTGCATTCTCAAAGAGAGAATAAAGTTTAAACTTTAGAGACAACATTGTTTATAGGGATGAATCCAAAAAAAAATTTAGTAGTCCAAAATTAAATTATAATTTTTTGAGATGTTAAATATAAATTTTATTATGTGCTAATATTATTTTATTATTTTTGAAGGGCTAAATAAAATATTTTTCAATTTTTGAGACAAATAAAATATAATTTCTTTATATTAATTTATAAATTCATCACTTATAGAGAAACTAGAATTACAATTTTTCAATTTGGGAAAGTGACAGACCCTAATCGATGATAGGAGCAACACAAACCTGAACATGTAAAAGCCAAACCACCTTTTTATTCGATGAGAGAGAGATTTTCATATTTTAGGAATGTAATTTTTTTAAAAAAAATTACTCTCTGATAATGTGATTTTGAATAAAGGTCGAAAAATAATTTTTATCGTATGGTTAAAAAGTTAAAGCATATGTGTGTAACAAAATTGTCCATCTTCTTTCTTATTTATTTCATTACTGTTATACAATATATTTATTTCTAGTTATAAAATCATAAAAGTTATTTAAGTTTAAATTTATTGTAAGTATTATTGAATTAAGTTTTTTTATTTATACTCTAATTTAAATGCATTAAATTTTTTTTTAAATAAATACATTAAATGTGTAAAACTTATTTTATATTTAATCATATATTAATTTTAAAATAAATGTATTCATTTCTATTTAAAATAAATTAATATTATTTAGAGAATTAAAGAGATTAAATTACGAATTATTTGATAATAAATTAAAATTTTCATAATAAATATCATTAGGATATGTTAAGATTCATAAAAATTATATTTTATTTGAGGAGGTTAATTTCAACTATTACCATCATTAGTAAAATATTTAATAAATTAAAGATATCAATCAAACTCTGAAGATTATCTTAATACAATCTGTTCTTAGCTGGTGAAAAAGATTCCCGATTGGACGATTGGACTATTGATTTTTTGTTCAGTAGTAAGTATTGTATCGATGAATATTACATTATTAGAATTGATAAATATTGATATCGGTTTTATTTTGGTGTATTGTTTCGAATTTATCATTATTTTTTAAAAATATTTGATATATGTATACAAAAAATATTTTCAAATATCAAAAAATGAGATTAAATAAATTTCAAATATAAAATACACATAAATTACATAAAATATTCTTTAATAAGCTCCACAAATACAATTCATCATCAAACAAACTCAACATAAACAAAAAAAAAAATTATTCAATAAATTAAACAATAAGATCATCTCAGACTATGCATACAATAATCCATAATTCAAAAAATCTAAAATAAATAATAAAAATTTAAGATTTAAGATATATTTTAAATTATTTTTTTGATACCAACTGGTATAGATAAAATCATCCAATAAACATCGGTATAGACCGAAATTTGCACCGGAACGAAACTTGAAGTTTATTTTAGTTTACTACCAAAACGAATTGTTCTGACCGGTACAAACAGTACCGAAACAGAATTCAGTACCATGATAAAAACGGTTAGCATATGTAATCATTAAATGGGGAGCTATATCGCAATTTCACAACAAAATAATAAGAGTTGTAGAGATATATTCCGTAACTGATGGGTGCGGGAGTAAATGGGATAACTTCACCCATCGTTGCCTTTACTCTTTAGCTGTTAGTAGGTGAATCTGGAGACGGATTTTAATTTTGTAGGACCAAAAGAATATCACTATCATCAATTGAGGCCCAATTGCATTCCCAGTACACCCTCAATCCCATGTGTTCATCAAATTCCTTTTGTTTTACCTTACGGCTTCAACTTCAACTTGGTTATTATTATTCTCATCATTTTTATCCTATATTATATTCAGTTTATTTATTAAGAATTTAAAGTTATATATTTTTATGGTGGGATCAAGGTCAAAAGTTTAATTGATGTTAATTTAATTAGATTCTTAATTATTCTAATCAAGAGGCACATGAAGCTAAAGAACAAAAAGTAAATGACGTTTGGCCTTTAATTTTCATTGAATGCAAAGTAATTAATGTACACTCCTGGGTTCACCTAGGGATATGGATTTCAGTTTTTTTGTTTTTTTTTTTTACATTTTAATTCCATTTTCCACTAGCAATTAATTAAAAAAAGAAAACAGTCCACATGGGATAACACAGAGAATAGCAATTTCTTCCACCTTCCATCTTCCAATTCTTTTAAGAAGAAAATTCCGTTAAAAAGTTTTCAAATAAACAATCCTTTTAGGAGTAATTAATATTTTTAAGATTAATTGTATTAAATATTTATAAATGGATATAAATTTAAAATAGCTCTCAAAATATTATTATCATATCAATAAGGTTATTTTGTCAACTTACTCATCAGCTTAATTATTAAATGTTATTTTAAATTGAAATATATTTAAAAAATCATGTATTAAAATTTAAACATGCGAGTATATATTGTATGAAAAATTTAAAATTAACTTATTCAAAAATAAATTATATGATTAAAATTTAAGAAATCTAAAATTTTTAGTGCTATATATTTTATAACATTTTAAATCTAAATTGTCAATGCCATGTAACATATATTTCATGACAGATCTAAACTGGCAGTAAACACCCAAAGGCTCAAAGGTTTAATTAGAATAATTTTAAAGTCCCGTTTACTTGCTTTTTATTGCAAAATGTTTCTTTTAAAAGCCATTGACAAGGAAGAGTAACTAAACAATGAGTCAATTTTCTTGTGGCTGAGGGAAGGAAGAGTTAAAAGGCGTCTTTCTTTAAGCCTCTGTCTCACCAGCATTTATTCCAATAGAAGAGGGGGGGAAAGGCCTAAAATTTCCAATTTCTTTCTGGGATTTTCTCTTACAATGAGGAGCATAGCATCTTGTTACAATGAACATGCTATCAAAGTGTCGGATTCTTATTTTTCAAGGCCATCAAATCAACCTTGTCTCATCCCCAACCTTACCCCTTCAACTCCAAACACTGTAAAATGTATATACAAAGCTAAAATCTCCTCTCAGAGAAACCTCCTCATCGCCCTCACATGGTGCAACAATCTCCTAGGCCGAGGCCTAACGATCGCGGTTGGAGAAACCCCATCGAAATTCGATCACAATTCCTACCATCTTTCAAAGAACAAAGGCAGTAAAACCTTCAAAGCTTGCAATTCAGAGATTGAAGTCTTTTGGGATGTTTCCAATGCTCAGTATATGAATGGACCCGAACCAAGCACCAGGTTTTCACTTTTTGTTTTAGTTGACTCCCAACTTCGTTTATCTCTTGGGGATATAATTCATACCAACAATGAAGAAAAGGCAGCATCCAATTTTTCATTGGTTTCAAGGACTGAAGTTTTCATAGGCACCACTAGTGTTTATTCAACCAAGGCTCAATTTTGTGAAGAAGGATTGGTTCATGAAATTTTAATCAAATGCAATGAAGAATATGAAGAAAAACAAAAGGTTTGGAGAAACCCTGAATTTTGTGTCACCATTGATAAAAAGAAGGTGTTTCAAGTGAAGAGATTGAGGTGGAATTTCAGAGGGAATCAAGTGATCTTCTTGGATGGATTATTGATAGATATGATGTGGGATTTGCATGATTGGCTCTTTAACCGAACATCGAAGTGTGCTGTTTTCATGTTTAGGACAAGGAGTGGATTAGATAGCAGGCTTTGGTTAGAAGAAAAAAAGGCCAAATTTGGAGAACATCAAGAAAAAGGTGAATTCTCATTATTGATATGTGCTTGTAAGAATCTTGACTAAGTTATTAATTAGATTGGTTTTTTTATTAATATATCTGAAGTACTTTTTTTTTTTGGGGGGGGGGGGGGTGTTATTAGATTTTGAAATATCGAAGAAGATGTTAATCTTCTGTTTATAAGAAATTTACATGCTTAACTTGGACCGGAGGAAATGAATTTTTAGAGTTGTAGGGATTGAATTGTACATGGAATTACTTCAATGTCTATCTCTTTCATTTATAATTAAACTGTGCTATTTGGAATTTAAGTGTTGTATATACTAGGAAAGTACTTATATTTAGGGATGGATAGTATTTCAGCCTCTCTATTAAAAAATAGGTAAATTAACCTTTATACATTTTAAAATATGTAAATTAGTCCTTTTGTTAATTTTTCTATTAAATTATGATATGAAAAATGCTGAAAATTATTTTTATGGGTAAATTATAAAACGATTACCCAACTATGCTTTCCATTCTATTTTGGTCACCCAACTATTAATTTTTTTAATTTAGTCACTAAACTTTTTAAAATTAAATGTTTTAGTCACTCTGATTGATGTGACATTTTTTTAATGGTCTAGTAACAAAATTAGCCTTTTAATGTTTACACATTCTATCAATTTGATTCTAAATATAAAAAATTTAACAAATTTAGCCCTCAATATTTATAAAATTTATCATTTTAGTTCTAATTAAATACCTCATGGTGGGCTAAATTTTTTACTTAGTAATGGGACAATGGATGGGAAGTTCTTAACCCCTACAAAAAAATTGAGACTATTTGTAAATTTTGAAGGTTAATTTTTTTTAAATTATGACTTAATCGGTATAATATATAAAAGCTGAGGGCTAAATTTATTATTATACTGATTTTTTAACTATCACGTCAACTTGTCGTTTGTGATTTTAATAAGAGTAACCAAAATGACTGAACTATGTAACGTGAGTGCTTAAATTGCAACTTTTTCTTTTTTGAGTGCTTAAAATGAAAGTTTTTGATAGTCGAGTGGTTATCTGTGTAGTTTACCCAACATAATAATTACTCAATAAAAAGTGAGTCCTACTCGAACTATGGCACCTTAAAGCCAACAAGTATTGGGGAATACTTGTATCGCAACAATTAGTCCTATTGTGGGCTAGCTGTGTAGTTTTGTATTGAGTCTAATTAATTTACTTTCTAATTTTGATGCGTCGTTGAAAGCACCAAAAATATCATATCCTTATAAAATAATGAAAAGAATAGTATAAGGGAAGTAGGGTCAAATTCTCAAGGACTGGATTTGCACAAGTTCCTGTTCCTCGAGATCCTGAACAGAGACGTGCCCAAGAAAACCTGCGTACCAGAGAAAAAAATAAAAAAATAGAATTAAAAGTTTGATTGAATTGAAATTGCGAAAATTAAAATTAAAATTGTAAAGTTAAACAGAGTTGAGCAAAGAGAGTTTTTTTATAGAGAGATTCCAGCCTCCGGTTGTCTTGATTCGCCTTGGGTTCAATCCTAGGCTTTTAGGTGATCCTTCTCGAACAGAATAAGTGAGTTATAGTGGAAGAGGACACCTACAACCACTAACTCCATTTAGATTTTAGACTTACGATTTAGAGGAACTTGACTCTAGCCAACTGTCGCTTTTATGAGACCGTTTTACATTAGATCATCACTTCTCAATGGCGAATGTCATGCCATTTGATCTCTTGGGCTCGACAACCATTGACGTAGTAGGCTAACGAACCGATTGTGCAACCTTCCCAAAACATACAAAGCGGCCGTTCTTTGCAAAAGTTGAAAAGATCACCTTTGAAGAGACATGGACGGAAATGTCAGCCCCATAATGCAGAGAAACAATGAATACTCGTTGAGAAGGCTAAGCGCGGATTCTAAGCCTCATGAAGCCTTTTTGGGCGATCTCGACAACCTTTGGCTAGATAAATTTAGTGGCTCATGCTTTTTAGGAAAAAAGAAATAATCTTAATAAAAATGGAATTTTATTGAATAATATGAAAGGAACAAAGGTTAAACTTTTTGGGAGAGGAAGTGTTTTCAGAAAAGAAGAGTGAAATTTGTGTCACTCCATCTCCTATTTATAGTACTTAAAAAATCTAATCTATTCTTAATTAAATTCTAAAAGATGAATAAAGATAAAATCTAAAATTAAATCTAAATAATAATCTTAACAATTATCCTAATATAATTAAAATTTAAATAGAATATTGTATTTATAAAATCTCTTCTTTGCACTTTTGCCCCCAAGTCTTCCACACCTTATATTTTCGGCCCCACTTCTTTCCTATTTTGCATGCCGCCCATTTTATCTTTAAATCATGCTTTTTACCCTTAAATTTCCTTTTGCCTTCAATTTAGTCCCTACAAGATAAAAATCCATAAATAGTTCAAATTAGTAGGATCATACTCAAAATAAATATGTAATTAATACACAAAAATATGTCATTCCAGAGTATTATTAAATTTTGATACACATAAAAAATAATCTCAAATAATTATCCAACCCAATACTTAATTTTTTTCTATCCATTAATAATTATTTTATTTTATTTATTTAATTAATCAATCCAATTGAATTATTTACAAAACCCAAATATAATTCTATTAAAATTATGATGATTTTATCGTAATAGAATCTACGCCTAAATTTAATTTAATTGCCTAATTATAAATAATATGACTAATTATTAATTCTCACTTTGACTCAATTATTAAATTTCATACAAATAAATAATAATTAAAAAAATTAAATTAATTTCCCAATCATCTCTTGTCCTCTCAAGAAAATGCATTTTTTTACGAATAATAACTCACACACTATTTCTTATTGTTCAATCGTTTACGATTCCAGACAAGTGTTCATGTTAAAACTAACATACTAACTTTTGGTCCACTATCACGGGAGCACAAGTTTTCAATATCCCAAAGCACATGAGTTACATGCACATGGTCATTCACTTACTCAATATTTAGGTAAGTCACACCATGAATGTCACAAGTGAATTAATCTATAAACAGATCTACAATAAATTCAACTTGGGTCCTGTCTAATGTATTGTCACCTCAAATAATTACATATATGTCTCTATTTCTGGGAGTTAATCCAACTCCAATAGCCAAGACAAACTATCTCCCAAATTGGACTTATAAACGACATAATAGTCCCCTATTGAGTCATTTGCTCAAACTAAATCTGCAGACTATGGGCAATTTAGATTACTTACTAATGTAAGTTGTCTTCTCGCATTATAATCTATACATATAATGTAACTTAAGATTAGTTAAATTTTAGGTAATTAAGAAGCCAATATTTTCTTCTACATTTTGCTTTACTTGCAAAAATCATTGAGGACTAAGTTATGACCAGTAGACATGCCTTGGAGTAGGCCCACAACAAAGGAGTAAGGGTTGTTATTTTAGAGATACTGTAACACCCCTAACCCTTATCCGTCGCCAGAATAGGGTTACGGAGCATTACCAGACTTATATAACTATCGAACATACATTTATCATACAATTATCAATTTCAATTACAAGTAATTCACAGACATTCATCAAGTCCCTAATACGAGCCTACGAGGCCCAAAACATGCTTTAGAAGTGGTTCGGGACTAAACCGATATCTTAGGAAATTTTTGAAAAACTTAAAAAAAATTTCAAAATATAGGGGACACACGCTCATTATGACTCTATCCTATTTCCACTCTGGTATCATCACAGGCTGTAATAATCCCGAAGGCACTTGATGTTCGGCTTTGACTTGTTGACAAACCAAGCATTGCGACACAAACTCTGAAATGTCTCATTTCATACTCAACCACCAATACAACTGTTTCAAATCCTTGTACATTTCAATACTCCTTGGATGAACAGATAAACAACTATTGTGTGTTTCATGTAGAATTTTCTAAATAAGCTCGGAATTTTTTGGTACACAAATTTTATTTCGAAACATTACAATCATCAGATCCGATCTGATATTCTGAATCAATAGTCGACTCGTATTGCACTCTTTTAGCTTGCAATTTGTTATCACACTTCTGAACTTCACAAATTTGCTGAAGAAATAACAGTTTAGTTTTTAACTCAGCTAAAATCGAACCATCACCAGTTAACTATGTGTTCATCGCTTCCAAAGCAAATAAAAATTTTCTACTCAGAGCATCTGCGACTATATTCGCTTTCCCCGGATGGTAATCAATCACTAACTCATAATCTTTGAACAACTCAAGCCATCTTCGTTGTCGTAAATTCAAATATTTTTGAGTCATTATATATTTCAAACTCTTGTGGTCGGTAAAGATATGGTACTTCTCACCGTATAAATGATGTCGCCAAATTTTCAATGCGAAAACAATAGCGGCCAATTCTAAGTTGTGCGTCGGATAATTCTTTTCATGCGGCTTTAACTGTCTGGAACCATAAGCTATCACTTTACCCTCTTGCATCAAAACACATCCCAAATAGTTTAATGATGCATCACTAAAAATCACAAACTCTTTACCCGACTCAGGTTGAACTAGAACTGGTGCTTCAGTTAACAATGCTTTCAACTATTCAAAACTCTATTGACATTTCTCAGACCATTCGAATTTCACATATTTCTGTAGTAAACGAGTCATCAGTGTGGCAATCATCCATCCTTTTACAAAATGCCAATAGTAGCTAACCAATCCTAGAAAACTTCTAACTTCGGATACGTTTTTTGGTGGTTTCCAGTCAACAACTGCTAAAATCTTACTCGGATAAACTCGGATACCTTCCGCTAAAACAATGTCCCAAAAATCCAACTTCTCGGAGCCAAAACTCACATTTGCTGAATTTAGCAAACAATTTCTTATCTCTTAATGTCAGTAATAAAATTCTCAAATGTTCAGCATGCTCAGACTAATCTCAGGAATAGATCAGAATGTCATCAATAAATACAACAACAAATCTGTCCAAATACGGTCTAAAGATTCGATTTATTAAATCCATAAAAACTGTAGGAGCGTTAGTTAATCCGAAAGGCATAACAAGAAATTCATAATGCTAGTACCTTATTCTAAACGCAGTCTTCGGCACATCCGAATCTTTAACTCACAACTGATAATAACCAGACCACTGATTAATCTTTAAAAATACTGTTGCTCCTTTCAACTGATCAAACAAATCATCAATTCTCAGCAACGGATACTTATTCTTAACCATAACCTTGGTTGAGCTGACGATACTCAATACATAATCTCATCAATCCATCTTTCTTTTTTACGAACAGAACTAGTGCACCCTAGGGCAAAAAACTAGGTTGTGCAAAATCTCTATCTGTTAACTCTTGCAACTGAGACTTCAACTTTTTCAATTTTGTCAGAGCCATTCTGCATAGAGCTATCGATATCGATTGTAACACCCTTTACCTGTATTTGACGCTGAAACAGGGTACGAGACATTATCAGATGTAAACAAAAGCAAACATACATTTCGAGTTGTAAATTTGGCACCAAATTAAAACTTTTTAACAATCAATCACATAATCCCTAAAATAAGCCTACAAGGACCAAAACATGCTTTGTAAGTGGTTCGGGACTAAACCGAGAACTTTAGAAAATTTTACGACACTTAGAAATTTTTTTGCTAAAACAAGGGTCACACGCTCGTGTGGCTTGGGACACACCCGTGTGGGGAGGCCGTGTGGTCACATACGCCCGTGTCCCAACCCCGTGTAACTCTCTGTTTGTCACCCAAGAACAAATTGAAATCACACGAGTAAGAGAAAAGCAACTCTCTGTTTGTCACCCAAGAACAAATTGAAATCACACGGCCAAGACACACGCTCGTTGTCCTTCACACGGCTGAGACACGCGGCCATGTCTCATGCCCATATGCTTGATACTGAGCATTCTATTTTGCAACAATTTAGGTGTAGGGGGCACACGGTCAGATTACACGCCTATGGGGCTGACCGTGTGTCACACACGGCCTAGACACACGCTCGTGTGTCTACCCATGTGGACAATAATAAGGCTATTTACCAAGCCATCTGCTACCCTTATTCACACATATACTTACCCCAATTCAAAGGAACAAATTAATACGTACTTAGGCAACCAAAACATCCACATTCATGGTTAAAACATATCAACATCATATCTTTATCTAACATATTCACTGCATTTATTAAACCTAAATAAAACATACAAACCTCACATTCATTAAGTTTCATTCAATTACTATCTAGTTACCCAATTATACTCAAATTCCTCATCTCATCAATATGTCACAATTCCAGACATTACACAATCATGCCATAAATTATATTTCTAAATATTTCACATTCACCAAGCATACCATGATCATATCACCATAGACATTGACACATATATAAATATACTTAGGCTTACAACCATGTTACCAATATAAGCCAACTTACATGGCCAAATAGCAAAACAAGCCTTTGACAATTACAAGCCATTACATTGGCTAAAATCATATGACGCATATAACAAAATGACCAAGTCCCTATACATGCCATAACTCAAAATACTTGAATTCATCAATACCCAAAATGATAGCTGGATAGTGTGATAGGATCTCCGACGATGTCCAACTCGAGCTAGCTTGATGGCACTATAAAACATAAGAAAGGAAGGGGGTAAGCTATATAGCTTAGTAAGTCCGTATGAACATAATAAGCAACTTTTACCAATCATTTACTAAATCCAACGATATAAATACTCTTACTAATCATTTACCAAATCCAATGATATAAATACAAGATAATATAAATTACATTAAAACTCACAGTTATAACTTATTCAGTCACATTGTTTGTTCTATAAATTACAAGCATAATTTAACATGTCTTGACATTAGCCTAATAACCGAAATCTCTCCATTATAACCGTTTACCACAATCAAACAATCATTTCAAACCTCATAATAAACATGCACATTAATCACGAGTGCTCACTTTTCAAGCATATATTCTAACATCTTTCAATTGTTTAAAACTCATATCTTCTCATAATTATTTTAATAGGCAATTATGCTAATCTTTCCTTTTTCTCATATCTGATAAATCACAATTTGTGTGAATCAAACATGATAGATCATAACTCAATTTGGCCCGAAAGCCAATTACACGGTCGCCAACCGAATTTACCATATATTTCGTACATCACAAGTATAGATCAATAATCACAAGGTTTTCACAAAAACATTCTCATGGAAACCATGAACTCACAATATCATGAAGTCAATGCTTATAAACTTTATGTACATACTTGTACAAATTTGCAATACTTACATGCTCTTTCTCTTTTTTGACATACCCATTAAATTACCCGTTGAACCACTTGGAATACTAAAGGATACTTAGGAATCTCGTACACACAGTACCGTACCAATGTCATATCTCGGATATAGTCTTTCATGTAATCTCGTATCTGCCAATAGCCCAGCTATGGTCTTACACAAAGTCTCATATCGATGCCATATCCCAAATATGGTCTTACATGTAATCTCAGTAACCCTAATGTCATGACATTTATATCCTATCTATTCCTAAAGTCCAACTGGGACTTTCGCTATATCGAATCTCTGTCGGTCATTCCCGTATTATCGTACTCAATAGCATTCACATTTCATTTCAATAATATAGCACTTACCAGAATTATATCAATTAAGTATTTATACATTTATAATTTAATGCTTATTAAACATACAAACTTACTTCGACATAAAAATAATGAAAGGGCCTAACAGTCGAATACTTTTTTTCCCCTGTTCTAATTCTAAACCTCGTTTTTCTTGATCTATAATATCAAATTTAACTTATTTAATCATTATACTATCAAATAAGCCCAAAATCACATTATGGAAAAATTATATTTTTACCCCTAAAGTTTCACATTTTTACAATTTAGTCTATAGGCTCGTAAAATGAAATGTACTCAATTTCTTTAATACCCATGCCTACCCGAACGTTATACATGCTTATAGCAGCCCACATTTTTCTTTTATTCACATTTTAACAACCATTTTACAACTTTTTTATAAATAGGTCCTTTTAGGCATTTTCATCGAAAATCACTTAGCAAAAGTCGTTTATCAAACAACTAACATGAATTTTCTACCATTAAACATCAAAATACACAAATATCCATAATGGGTAAAATTTTAGACTTTGATTATGTCTTAAATTAGTGGTACAAATAGATAGATCATGTTACAAGGATTTCAAAAACATAAAAATCATTAAAAATGGGGCTAAACAGACTTACAATCGAGCTTGGAAGCTTGAAAAACCCTAGCCATGGTTTCTTCTTGGTACATTCAACCATGGGGTAGAAGATGAGAAAAAATTGGCTTTTAATTTGGCTTTTTAATTCATTTAATTACTAAATTACTAAAATGCCCTTAATGAAAAACTTTAGAAACATACCTAACCATATCCATTTTTGTCCAACAACTTAACCAATGGTCTAATTACCATTTAAGGATCTCCAATTTAAAATTTCATAGCAATTAGACACCTTTAGCATGTAGAACTCAACTTTTGCACTTTTTACAATTTAGTTCTTTTGATTAAATTGAGTGCCCAAACGTTAAAATTTTCGAACAAAATTTTCACGAAATCATTCCATAAAATTATAGACCATGAAAATATGATAAAAATAAATTTTTCTATGTCAAATTTGTGGTCCCGAAACTACTGTTCCTACTAGACCCAAAATCGAGTTGTTACATTGGTGATGTTCTCGGTACTAATTCAACAGCAAATTCAACTTCTCTGATAGGTGGCAACCCAGACAATTCTTTTGGAAACACATCCAGATATTCACAAACTACTGGTATTGATTCAATCTTCGATTCAGACACTTTGTATCCAGTACATATGCAAGGTAAGCATCACAACTTTTTCTCACATATTTCTAAGCTAACATCGATGATATCACAATAGGTAACTCACTCAACTCATCAGATTCAATTCGAAGAGTTTCATTATTCTGACATTTCAATTTAATGGTTTTTTGTCTACAATTCACAATAGCATCATGCAGTGTCAACCAATCTATACCCAGAATCACATCGAATTCATCAAATGGTAAAAGCATCAAATCAGCCGAAAAGCAGTAACCCCGAATCATCAAAGGAAAATTCTTGCAAACTTTATCAACTAGAACATATTTACCTAAGTGGTTCGATACTTTTTTTACAAATTCAGTAGACTCAACAAACAAATTCTTACTAGATACTAAATTCATACAAACATATAAATGAGTCGATCCAGGATCAATCAAGGCAATTCCATTAGTGTCATGGAGAGAAAATGTACCGGTGATAACATCAGGTGACGACGCATCTTTGCAAACGCAAATAGCATAAGCTCTGACTGGTGCTCTAGCCTCGGATCTCATAGTAGAGTCCTTTGTCGCTCCTTTGTTACTAGTCACATTTCTGGTATTTCTAGATGGTCTCCCTCTAGTAGCTGTGTAACTCATTCTTGCATTCTGATATCTATCTTTCTTGGGTAACTTAGGAAAATCTTGAATAAAGTGATCTTGTGAGCCACATTTAAAATAACCTTTATTATTCATCCGACAGTCTCCAAAATGTTGTCTTCCACACTATTGACACTCGGTTTTATTGTTTCTTACACTACTAACGCTCGATACCGAAGTGGCTTGAGCTTTAAAACTCGTGTATTGCTTTCCACGATCTCTATTTGAATACCCCACTGATGTTGTTGAATGATTATACGAATCTCGTGACTTTTTCGACGAGGATTGATAGGGTTTATTCATCGATCTCTTTCTCGAATCTCTAGCTTTGAAATTAGCTTTTCTATTTTCTTTTCCCAGTTCCTCAACTTTGCAAGCTCTATCAACTAACACAACAAATTCCTTCAATTCCAGAATCCCGACTAACAGTCTGATGTCTTCGTTTAACCCGTCTTTGAATCGTTTACACATAATTGCCTCAGTGGAAACACATTCTCGAGCATACTTACTGAGTCTTACAAACTCTCTCTCGTACACTGTCACAAACATTTGACCCAATTTCTGCTCTAGAAATTCTTTGCGTTTTTGGTCAATAAATCGCTGACTGATGTATTTCTTTCTAAAACCGACTTGAAAGAATTCCCACATGACCCGTTCTCTCAGCACCACCATATCAAAGTATTCCACCACTAATATGCAATATCTCTTAGAAACGATATAGCGCATTTAACACATTCAGCTAGTGTGCAAGATAATTCAACAAATACTCTAATCGTATTCTCAAGCTAAAACTCGACTCTTTCAGGATCATCGTCAACTGTAGCTCTGAACTATTTAGCCTTGTATTTTCAAATTTTATCAACACCTTGAGGAGCTACGGGAATCGATTAGAGAATAGGTGGGGGTGGAGGTTGCTGAGCAGCCGGATTAGTTTGGACAAACTCAGTGAACCACTCATTCATCATTAGGAAGAAGGCTTCCTTAGGCTCTCCTACCTAACTACCCGATACGAGTCTCGACTCAGATTGCGCTACTCCGTGAATGGAGGCTAGCGTATTACTCTCAACATCATCAGCCACAACTCGATTAGGATCTATTACTATATGAAAACACAATTTTAAACTGTCAAGAGATATCACACTATCACATGTTATATATGGCATGTATAGCTAGACTCTCACCTACACTACGTTAGTCCTAGAATAGACTAAATCGTAGCTCTGATACCAATAACAGCATGTTTGGTTGGCTGTAATACCTATGTATTATAGCTCAATTCAATGGACCCATTATTAAACCATTGTTTGGTTGGGTGTAATAAGCTATTATAACCCTATTTCATACAGGCTTATTCAGGGCAAAAATGTTGTTTAGCATTCGGTGATCCCCCCACAGAATGACGATTCAGGGAATGGGTGGGTAAGAAATTAACTAAAGCTTTCAATTTTACCCTCACCATTATCCTTTTTTTCTCGCGTCTGAAATATTTTCCTTTCTTTTTCATGCTTTTTCCTTCCACTGTAATATTAACAAATTCCCAATTTATTAATTTAAACCTTTTTTTAATCTCATTTCCTCAGAACCCAATCTGCATTTTCTCTTCTTATTCAATTCTTTCTCTCTTCAATATATTGCCATCCCACTTACAGCTAAGTAGAATCTTTCTTTCACCAAATGACTCTTCCTTGAAACCTGAAAAACCTTTCTTCTTTTTTGCTTAAACAAGTTTCGATCTTTTTTTTTAATTATTGATTTATTCTTATTGATAAAACTGCACTTGAATCCTCAATTTTTAGTTGACCTACTTTCATTTATTTAACAAATTCCTCATCTTTCATGTTTTTTAATTGAAATTTGAAGAACCAATCAAAGTTTTTACCCAAAACCAATCACTACCCAACTCCTGTTATCTCAACCTATTCAAACCCCCAAGCTTTCAAAGCTTTTGGATTCCCCAAAAATGGTATTTTAGGTTACGTGGGATCGTTGAGGGAAGAAAATAAAGGTGTAGGGAATGATCAAAAAATGGTTTTGGTGAAAATAGGTATTTTGGTGGTAATGGTTTGTGTTGTATTGGTGTTTGGATGCAAAATTCACCTAGATTTGATAGCTTTTATACTTATAAATGCATATTTATTGTTATGGAAATCAACATGAATAGGATAGGGATTGTTGCAAGTTGAAAAGAATGTAGATGCCTTAGTCAGTTTATAAATACTATCTTATGTTACCAACTCTTTATGCCTATGTTTGACACATATATGAACACACATATGTAGTATCATTCTCCAAATATATGGAAAAACTTCGAAAAAAATGAGTATACCTGTGTAAGATACGTTCTCATATCCAATGCTCACTTATCTTAGTATCATAGATTTTGTCTTTTGATTTTCATTTTTGTGAATGCTATACAGATTCCTTATTAACTTGAGATATCTGGCTTAAGTTAATATAAGATTAAATTTTGGTTTGCTATGTGAACATTCTATATGAACTCCATTTCTTATTATTAGTTTATCATGGTTGAATTTGGATGATAATCATCTCTTCTAGATATGAGCTTAATCATTGTAACTTATAATAACTTATAAAATAAAACAAACTGTTAATGGTGAGAAACAGAGGAAGAAAGATAGATGGAAGCACCTTAGAGTGAAAAGGGAAAAGAAATGTGAGTGAAGGAAAACAAAGAAAGAGAATAATAGAGAAAAACAATTTATAGAATAAGCCAGAGAACAAATTAGAAGTATTTACTATTTCAACTATTAAACCTAAGTCTACATTGATTAAGTAATATTGCATTTTGGTCAAGCCATTAGACAAGCCTTTTGAAGTAGTATTGATTAAGTAGTATTGCATTTTGATTAAGTAGTATTTTATTTTTGGATAGTTTATGTGATGAAGAAGCTATATTAGAATTGGATTGTAGAACTGTATTTTTTGAGGGTTTACATTAGATTCGTGCTCGAGACATCTTATGGAGGTCAAGGATCAAAGTCCCGTAATGTTTGAGTTCAGTTAGGTTTTCATTTCAATTTCCTTTTTTAGTAGAACTTGTCTAGAGGTAGCATGGAATTTATTCTTTGATTTCTTTTTCCCCTTGCTGCTAAGAGTCATCTGTGACTGCATTTTGCTTTATTTTGTTGTTGGCACCTGTGTTCAAGTCTTATATTTTACACTTCCATTAACACATTTTTGGTGAGTCCCTTCTTCACCAGGCCAAGGTTCAGTTGTTAAGGAAGATATTCAATTTTCAACAAAAATATTTTAGGCCAAATTTCTCTCCTCTCACCCTTTTCTCTCTCTTATTATCCTGGTATTATAGTTTATTTTCTTGAATTTTACATTGTTTTGATGTTGTCTATGGAAATGATTTAATAACGATTGCTGTAAGAGGAGGGATGGAGACTTTGAGGCCTACTTTACAGAGGTTATACATGACAAGGGCTTCTGCATATAGAGATGCTCTTAAGAGTTTCACAGAAGGATATCAAGAAGGTATCTAGCAGATCATGGATAAAAAAGAAGATTCTTCTAAAGCACATCAAGAAGGCAATACTGATAAAAATTCAACTTGATGGCTGATAAGTGCATAATCGGAGATGCATGTGAGTACTTCTCCAGCATACCTATTGTAGATACAAGTTTAGAGATTTGGTGGAGCAAGGTTGGCATGAAATCACAAGAATGATACATGTTCTGAGCATTTTCCTGTATTGAGAAAGTGACCTTTAGAAACTACAAATATAATGGCAATCTCCATTGACAATGGTGATGCTATTTCCTTCTTGTCATTTAATGTTTATTAATTTTTGTTGTAGTTTAATATTCAACGTGCTTAAGCTTGGAGAAATGTAAAAGAACCTTAATGCTTTATGTCTTTGTTAAGTGCAATTGAAGAATTACTTAGATATCTACTGTCAGCTGCTTGATGATCTAGTCTGATGAATGAGTTTCAATCTGTTCATTTTTGCTACTTCTAGTTTCAATACATTAACTCTGTTAATCTAAATTTGAGGTGATGTGAATGTAGTTAGTTATTTCTTTGCTGCTTGTTTATTAGTAAAATAGTTTGATCTGTTAATTATTGATGCTCTTGAGTAAATTCAGTTTGGTAAATGGATTTGATCTGCTGTGGAATCTATTATCTTGGATCAGAGTAGCTCTTGAATTATTTTCTATTGTTTTCTATCTGCTCGATAGTTTGTTTCTTTGGAGCTTATTGTTACTTAAAGGTACCAAGATTGCTTTAGAAGGATTCACACGTATTGTGTGTTTGAGATCTCAATGGATGATCTTCAAGGTGAATGTGTTCATTAGGATCCACTACTTCATACTTCATGTGGTGCTATACAGCACAATCATGTCTCATCATCTAATTAATGCCACAAGTTTGAATATGTAAGGTGGATCAATTTTTGGACCATCTTATATGTAACGCCCCAAAAATCCTAAAACCCAAAAATCCCGAAATCTCAAAATTTTCTTTTTGTGTTTAGCATTTTCGGTTAAGTGTTAATTACATGATGGTAGGTCTTGGTCAAGGTTTGAGTTCGAACCTAGGGGTAGAAGAAATTATAGTTTAATTATTAAAGGAACCTTGATGGCAAGTAGTTGGGCTTTTAAATAAGGATAGGGGAAAATGGCATAAAAAAAAAGCCTTGTGGAGGAGTGGCTAGGTGACGCCACTTAGGGTGTAGGGAGGTGGCGTTAGTGGATAGCATGGAGATCCGAGGTTCGAATCCTAGCTTAGTATTTTTAGGAGTTCAATTTTGGCCTTCTAGAAGGTTGGAAGTGGCATGAAGATGGACTCCAAGGGGAGTGTTCAGGAGAGAGATTTGAGGAAAGGATCAAGGGGTTATTAGGGAGAAAAACGAGGAGATGAGAAATGAGGAGGAGGTGAAGCCGAATTGGGAACCTGGGCATGAGAAATTCTGCTATAAGGGCTATAAATAGGTGTCGAATGCAACATTGCTAGGCTAATGCTGAAATCTCTTTCACCTTGTTGCCAGAAACCCTTTTCCCTAAAAACCGAAAACCCTCTGTTTTACTTTCTTTTCTTTGTGCCGATTTCCATTCTTCCTCTATACAATTTTCTTTGTTTCACTTTTGGGTTAGCCGATTCCTTCTTCTACTCTTCTTCTTTAATTTGTGCCTAATAAACTTTATTCACCATACTAGTTTGAAAGCCAAAAAGCCGAATCTCCCTTGGGCCGATTATTCTTTTGGTGTAAGTACCTTATCTCTTTTTCGGCTAGTATTGTTAATACCGATTACTCCTCTCCCTCACTCTTTCTAATCAACTTTGGTAGGGAATTAGTATCGGATCTTGGGTTTTAGCTCTCTGTCGAATTACTCTTTAGGTGTTTGTGATTTTGGTAAGTATTCCTCTCTTATTGGCTAAGGTTGGCCGAACGGTCATAGTTAGGGTAAAGGGACTTGTGTTGGATACGAGTCACCTATTATTCTAGTTTTAATAGTTAAGATTGGTGCAGATCTAGGAGTTGATCGTGGTTAGTGATTAAAGAAGGGGCTATTATACTTGTCACACAAGGTAAGGTTAAGGTGAGGTTTCAGTTTTAGTAAAGATATGTATTAAGCATGCGATTAATTGAAGGGTGATATCGTTTGTAGGTTGGTCACTAAGGGAATCACAGCATGCTTGCTTACCAGGTGTGTACATACATTGCAAACACAAGTAGATCGGCAAAAGCCAAAATGCTGAAATGCCGAAATGCCGAAAAGTTGAAAGTTTGGCTACGGTAGTCTTGCGAGTGCACGAACGCTCGCAATGGGGAAGCCGATAGGTTGTTTGGAGGAACTTTAAGCCCGATGGGCTGTTGGGCCCATAATAGGCAAAATTGATAATTGATGCTATGTGATAAAAATTGTATGTGAGCATGACTATAAATGTGAATTGGGCCTGATGGGCCATATGAATATGAATTGGGCCTGGTGGGCCATATGAATGTGAATTGGGCCAGATGGGCGATATAAATGTGATTTTACCTAGTGGGCCATATACAGGTATGTGAGTTTGGGCTTTGCAGGGGTTTTGGGCCTAGTATATGATGACTACATAAAACTTAATTAATTAATTACGACCGTGGACAAGTCATAAGGTTAAGGTGTGGCAACGGGTATATGTATGTCTAGGATTGGATCTAGGGAGAGCTTGGTACTTAAGCGGTCTTAATGACTCACCTCCTCTTCTCTGGAATCCTACCTGGTGCATGGTATTCGTTCATCTTAGCTCACGAGATTTGTTAACGGGCCAAAGTAAGTGAAAACCGTAATAAAAGAAAAATTACCGAAATGCCCTTAAAGGCGAAAATGACAAAAATACCCTTATGTGTTGAATGTAAGTTTTGTGGATGCGACATGCATACATATGATATTCTGCTTAGGTTGCATATGGGTTGGGAATTATGGAACGGATGAAGTATATGAGGATCGCATGGTTGTTTGACGATCGTGGATCCACCGACGGCTTTTAAAGCCCAATATATAAATGAAGGTAGTTCTGCAACCAGGCTACCATGGTGTGTGGGTTGGGTGGGTTGATATTTATATCCCCACATGGTGTGACGGGGTACGGAGCCAGTGTGTAGCGGATGGATAATTTGGATGGGATTGCATTGCATGAATGACGAATGATGTTTTTTTTGAATGCTTGTTTTCTTTAAGGGTTGTACACACTGAGTTTGCGAAAACTCACCCCCTCTTTTATTTTATTTTCAGGTGATGCTCAGTAGAAGGTTCGATGTTTGGAGGGACTTTGGGTGGCCAGCTAGCAAGATGATTTGGACTCGGGTTTTTTTTAAGCATTTAAGTTTTTACTTCTTTTTAAGTATGTTTCAGACCATATTGTAATAAGGTTTTCGTTGTGTTATTATTACTTGAATTATTATTATTTTCAATGTAATTGCGAGAAGTTGAACATGGATTTCTTAAATTATAGTATGTTTTCTACATTTTTGCAACTAAGTTTTTTTAATCAAATGTTTTAAATAAGGCTTTTGTAACTGAAGGTGTTTTTTTAAAGTTAATTAGGGTTTCTTTTTTTTAAGAAGGGTTTTCAATGAAAACACGATTTTCGCTAAAACACTTCAATATGACACATCAGATTCGACCATAACGTCTAGGCCGGGTTTGGGGTGTTACAAGCCTAGATAGCTAACCTAATGTAATTGTAGCTCAGGCGAGCAACTTAGTTCACCCGTGTATCCAAGTCTATTTTACTAGGGTTCTATCGGGAGATATATATTTTAATTGAAAATTGGAAACTTGAAAATGCATTGAAATGAATATTGTATAAATGGTGCAATCTATATATTGATTATAGAATGAGGTATTGAAATGAGTTATGTGAAATTGGTATGATATTGTGACTTGGTAAATGAGATCAAAATGAAATAATTAATGCTATGGAATCAATTATTCATATATATGTGTGGATCAACTGAAAACAAGCCCTGGGACTAGAATGAATGTGAATGAATCTATCGACTCGAGATAAGGGTTTGAATCGTAAGTTAAAAAGGTAAATAATTTTGATTTAATATAGAATTAGTAAGCTTGATGTTAAGGTATATCGATGTATGTTTGATTCATTATTAGTATTGAATATGAATGTAGTATAAGGATTGGAAATTAAAAAGTAAATGAAGTTTTTCATGTATGTTACAATGTTGAACAAGTTGCCTTGGTATTGTTATAAGTATGCTTACATGCATTGAAAGATTATTGAAATATTTGGCATTTTATAACATGAATTGGTTGGACATTGAGTACTTATATGCACGTATTTGTCTTGAACATATTACTAATGTTTATGCTATATTATCTTGAATCATGAAAGTACCATTGAGCCCTATCGCTCAGTGTACTGTTTGTTTATTCCATGTGCATGTACCTAAGGATACTTGATCTATTGTTAGAAATGGTCAAAATGCTTGTATATAATTTGTAAATATGTGAAATTAGTTTTTTTAGTCATGTATGGAAATGATGCTAATGACTTGATAACCATGTTTTGACCATGTTTTTAATTTTGTGAAATGGTTGATTAAGGCCTTGAGGCCAATTAATGTTAAGTATGCTAGGTTGAATCAAAGGTAAAATGGAAACTTAGTGGACTATTTGGAAAGTGCGACTTTACACCCTGAATGTCACAACATCAACCCTCCTCGTTGCGAAGTCCCTTGTTTAAGGTTCTTGACGTTGGCTCTATTTTACTTTGAAAACTTTTCACTTTGGTCCACAAGTTGGGAATTTTGGCACCTATCTTCAAAGTTGTGACAGCAAGCCCTGGAAGTCGTGACATCCACTTGAGATGTTTTGAAAATTTTATAGTTTAGTCCTTACTGACATATCAAACATATGGATACAAAGTTAGAAATCTCATGTTTCATTCCCGGCCACTAGTACATCTGTCTGAAATCATTTTACATTTTATTGCTCCCCGGATGAATAGACAAGCTACCACTATGAGCTTCATGTAAATTTTTTTGTATAAGCTCTGGATTCTTTGGTATACAAACTCTACCTCTGAATAACAAACAATCATCGGGTCTTATCTAAAATTTTGAATTAGAAGTCGACTCACACTGTACCCATTTAGCTAACATCTCACTATCACATTTTTTAGCTTCGCAGATCTGCTGTAAAAATGTCATTTTAGCTTTTAACTCGGTTAAGATCGAGCCATCAGACAATGTCAATCGTGTATTCATCGCTCGCAAATCAAATAAAAACTTTCTACTCAAAGCATCTACAACTACATTTTCTTTTCCCGGATGATAATCAATAACTAATTCATAATCTTTCAATAGTTCGAGCCATCTGTGCTGTCTCAGATTTAGATCTTTCTGTGACATCAGATACTTTAAACTCTTATGATCGGTAAATATGTGACATTTTTCACTGAACAAATGGTGTCGCCAAATTTTCAACGCAAGTAGAATAGCTACCAAGACTAAGTCATTTGTCGGATAGTTTTTCTCGTGCAATTTTAACTGTCTGGAGGCATAAGCTATTACTTTTTCTTCCTGCATCAAAACATAGCCTAAACCGTTCAATGATGCATCACTAAAAATCACAAATTCTTTACCTAATTCCGGCTAAACCAGAACTAGTGCTTTGGTCAACAGTGCTTTCAACTGGTTAAAACTTTGCTGACATTTATCAGGCCATTCAAACTTCACATATTTTTGTAATAGTTGTGTTATCAGTGTAGCTATCATTAAGATACCTTTTACAAATATCTGGTAATAATTAGCTAATCCCAGAAAACTTCTGACTTCATATACGTTTCTTAGTGGTTTCCAGTCAACAACCGTTGGAATTTTACTCGGATCAACTCTAATGCCTTCAGCCGGTACTATTTGTCCTAGAAAACCAACTTCTTGGAGCCAAAACTCACATTTGCTGAGTTTAGCAAATAGTTGTTTATCTTGCAAAGTTTGCAACACAATTCTCAAGTGCTCGGGATGTTCAGACTCGTCTTGAGAATATATCAAAATATCATCAATAAATACCACAACAAATATGTCTAAATATGATCTGAAGATTATGTTCATCAAATCCATAAATACTATAGGTGCATTAGTTAAACCAAACGACATCACAAGAAATTCATAGTGTCCGTACCTAGTTCTAAATACAGTTTTCGGCACATCTGGATCTTTCACTCGTAACTGATAATAGCCAGAATGAAGCTCAATCTTCAAGAACACTGTGGCACCTTTCAACTGGTCAAAAAAGCATCAATACGAGGTAGTGGATATTTGTTCTTGATTGTAACTTTGTTGACCTGATAGTAGTCAATGCATAATCTCATCGATCTATCATTTTTCTTAACGAATAGAACCTGTGCACCCTAAGGTGAAAAATTAGGTCGAGCAAAACCCTTATTTGCCAATTCTTGCAACTATGCTTTCAACTATTTTAACTCTGTAGGAGCCATTTTGTAAGGTGCTATCGATATTGGTGATGTTCCTAGTACAAGTTCTATAGCATATTTGACCTCTCTGATCGGCAGTAATCTAGGTAACTCCTCTGGAAACACATCGGGATATTCGCAAACCATTGGCACTGATTCAAGCTTCGATTTAGACACTCTAGTAGCCAATACATAAGCAAGGTAAGCATTACAACCTTTTCTCATATGTTTCTATGCTGACATAGATGATATCACAATAAGCAACCCACTCGAATTATCTGATTCAATACGAAGCATCACACCATTCTGACATTTCAATACAATAAGCTTCCATCTACAATTTACCAAAGCATCATGCAGAGTTAGTCAATCCATGCCCAAAATCACATCGAATTCATCAAACGGTAACAACATCAAATCAGCTAGAAAACTATAACCCCGAGTTATCAAAGGACAATTCATGCAAAGTTTATCAACCAGCACATATTGACTTAAGGGGTTCGACACCTTAACCACGAATTCAGTGGACTCAATAGGTAAACTCTTACTAGACACTAAATTCATGCAAACATATGAATGGGTCGATCCGGGATTAATCAAAGCAGTTACATCAATATCATAGAGAGAGAAAGTACGAGTAATAACATCTGGCACAGAAGCATCCTCGCGTGCGCGAATAGCATAAGCCCTAGCTGGTGTTCGTGCCTCGAATCTCATAGTAGAGTATTTTGTTACACCATGGCTACCACTCATATTTCCAAGATTACGAGGTGGTCTACCTCTTGCAACAGTATTGCTCAGCCTCGTGGTTTGAGCTTTCTCTTTCTCGAATTTCTCTCGGCAATCTCTAAGATACTAGTTAAAAGAACCACATCTAAAACACGTTACGCTCTTCATTCGACACTCACCATAATGTGGCCTGTTACAGTGCTTGCACTCGGGTCTGATGTTTCTAACACTACCCACATTCACTACAACTGTAGCTTGGGGTTTAGGACTAGAGCGTCTGGTATCTCTATCTCTATTAGAATATCCCACAGAAGTAGTAGAATGGTAGTGATGTTCTTTAGATTTCTTCTATGCTAACTGATATGACTTTCCCGTTAATCTCTTCTCAAATCTCTAGCTTCAAATTCAACGTGTCTTTTCTCTTTACTCAGCTCTTCGGCTTTTTGTGTCCGATCAACCAGTACAACAATTTCTTTCAACTCAAGGACCCCGATTAATAGCTTTATATCTTCATTTAATCCATCTTTAAACTATTTACACATTGTAGTCTCGATCAGAATGTAATCTCGAGCATATTTAGTTAATCAAACAAATTCTCGTTCATATTCAGACACTAACATATGGTGTAACACCACTCACCCGTGTCCAAAGCCGGGACAAGGTTTGAGGCATTACCGGACTTTAACACAAGCACACATACAAAAACCAGGTCATAAAATTTCATTTAAATCAAATTTATTCATACATAAGTAAATTCTCCCTTATATGGGCCTACAAGGCCCAAAACATACATAGAAGGTGGTTCGGGACTAAACCGAGAACTTTAGAAAACTTTAGGATAACTTAGTAAATTTTTCTACTTTAAAGAGTCACACGCTCGTGTGAGTAGGCCGTGTGGCCACACACTCCCGTGTAGCTTGGGACACACCTATATCCCCAGCCCGTGTAACTCTCTGACTATGACATCATCAACCAAATAAGGTCACACGGCCAAGTTACACGCCTGTGTGCTTAGACTATGTGGCGAATTAAATTCCAAAAATTAACTGCAAACTTCACACAGTCTGGGTACACGCCCATGTCCTAAGGTTGTGTCCTTCACACGGCTGAGACACACGGTCGTGTCTCTACCCGTGTGTTTACTACTAGGCATTCTGTTCTACATAATTAGGGTGCAGGGGACACATGACCAGATCACATGCTAGGGGCCAGACCGTGTGTCACACACGGTCTAGACACATGTCTGTGTGTCTAACCATGTGGACAATTTCAAGGTTATTTTTAAGCCATTTGCCACCCTTAAACACTCTCATAGTTACACACTCACTTCATGGTATGCAACATGGCACATTTGAATACTCAATCATTCACATTCATGGTTAAATTATGACTTGGTAATGTCAACATATCACCTATCTGAACTATCATGCTTTCATATGGCATTCCACACCAATTTCATATTTGTCTACCATCTTTGTAAACTAATTTTCAAGTTATACATTTGCACCACATTTATTGCATACACATAAATCATATTCCATACACCAATTATACATGCCATCCATCACTCTCATTAACCATAAGCAACTATAACCATATTAAAGCATAAACACATTTGCATGAATGCATCAATAATTAGGTTTTCAACCCAAATAATCAAGATGAGCCACCTCTTATGGCCATATACAAAATGAATCACAATACCATCATGAACCAACACATTTGGCTAATCAATATGACACATAACAAAAAGACCAAGTCTCTATACATGCCATACTCAAAATAATAATACTAGCTATACCCAATGTTCGATTGATAGTGTGATCGAGTTTTTGATGTTCTCTGATTCCCGAGTTGACTTGGCGGCACTATAAGGAAAAAAGGAAGAGGAGTAAGCTTGAAAGCTTAGTAAGTTCACATGCAAATAAAATGCAACTTAAACAAGCATTGATCATACATTTTACATAACGAATAAAATCTTGCATTTTATCAAATCTCATAAACTTATTCTTCATATATATATACACAAGTTCTTACCACGAGCTTATCATATTTCATATTATTCACATGAGTTTGATGTATATACCTGTGCCCACTCGCACATAATAACTTACTTTCTTGTGTTGATGCAATCATTAAGATTACTCATTGAGCTTCTTTTGAACTACCCGTTGAACACTCGGAATACTATCGGATACATCAGAACATTGCACCTAAGTGTCCCATATGTAGCCATTGCTACTTCATATCTTAGATAACATGTTGCTCGCTTCTGAGCTACTCACGGGTCTATCCATACAAGCTGCCAGGTATCCGAAACAAATGTCGAACTACCTCACCATTAATAGCATATACGAGACCAGTACCTGGATGCCAAAACATGTGACACATACATCATGAGCTCAGACCACAACTCAATGAGCTCAGATGTCGCATATATCCTGAACTCAGACCATAACTCAATGAGCTAAGATCATATAGTCCCTAGTGACATGTCACTTGTAACCTAAACTATTCCTAAGGTTCAAACAGGATTCTTTGATACCACATTTTTATTGAGCTTGCTCATAATTTCGATTTCAATGCTCATAGCAGCAATCATATACTCATGGAATAATCAAAGCATCATTCATAATAAAAATGTAAGCATTTAAACACATGGTACAACATCACATTAATTATATATATTTACCATACATGCAATATCAAACAATTAAAGTATGGTACATGTTGCATAATTTGAAAATGAACTTACCTCGATACAAAGTGATTGAAACGAGCCTAATCCTCGTAAACTTTGTTTTTCCCCCAATTAAGACCCTAATCACATTTTTCTTGATCTATAATGCAAAATTTAACTTGTTCAATACACACATTTCTCATATCGACCCATAACACATACTTAGGTAAAATTACCTTTTTACCCCTAACTTTTTACTTATTTACACTTTAGTCTCCAGGCTCGTAAAATGAAATGCATGCAATTTATTAATTACCCAAGCCTAGACGATTCATATTCTATCTTATATCAGCCCACATTTTCCTTTATTACACATTTCTACTACTCTTTTTTACACCTTTTTACAAACAAGTCCTTTTTAGGTGTTTTCACTAAAAATCACTTAGCAAAAGATGTTTATCACACATCAAACATTCATATTCCTCCATTAAACATCAAAATACAACCATGTTACACATGGGTCAAATTTCATGCATGAACCCTAGCACAAATTACTGGTAGAAATAGCTAGATCGGTTGATGACAACTTCAAAAATGTAAACAACATTAAAAACGGGGGGAGTACTTACAATCAAGCTTGAAAAGAATATAAAACCCTAGCTATGGTGACTCTTGGAATTTTGGCTAGCACTTGGAGAAGATGAGCAAATTTTAACTTATTTTTCCCTTTTTATTCTTTTATTAACCAAAAGACAAAAATGCTCTCAAGGCCTTTCTTTCAACTTTTTCATATTCATGCCCATTTTTGCTCAAAATTTTAGCACTTGGTCTAATTGCTATTTAAATACTTCCAATTAATAGTCCAATGCAATTTCATGCTTGAAGCTTCTAGAACACAAGTTTTACAACTTATTCAATTTGGTCCTTAAAGTCAAATTGGACACTTTAGGCAAATAATTTCTTCATGAAAATTTCACACAAACATGAAATCATATCATGGATCATAAAATAATTATTTCTATTTCAGATTTGTATTCTCAAAATATAACAGCCTAATTTAGGGCCTAGTGGAATAGTGGTCTCGGGACCACAAATCTAAAGTCAGAGAAAATATTTTATTAATGTTTTAGGCTTATAATGAGTTTATATTAGTGCATGAAAAATTTGGTGAGTTAATTTTGACATTTGTGAGCCTAATTGCGGAAAAGGACTAAATTGCATAAAATGCAAAAGTCTTAAATTGATAGCTAAATGTGTCAAATAGCTAGAGAATACAAATTTGGAGTCTTTAAAGGACAATTAGTCCCTTAAGAGAGGTTTGGATGGCCATGGGTGGTATGAATGTTGAAAAATCAACATTTGGTATTTTGATGACATAATGCATAGTAAAATAATGCCTAAGCCTAGCTATCATCTTTTTCTCACTCTTTCTTCTTCACCATCGATTTTCTAGCCATTTTGGGGGTTTTTGAGCTTAAAAAATTTTAGCAACTTTAAGCCTTCACAAGTAAGTGATTTTAATGACTTTTCTTAAATGTTTTTGTACTTTTGAGACCCTTGAAGCATGAGGTTTCAAATAAGGGTACTATTTTGCAAAATGATTAAGATTTTAGGGTTTTTACATGAAAGGATTTTTAATGTTTGCTGAGTTTTTATGGAAGAAAATGAGTCTTGGGTGTCTTATAAACAACTTTTGTGAAGGGTGTTAGCATGAAAACACCTTAAAGGACTACTTTGCATAAATTTGAAGTTTGTGGGTAAATGTGTGAAATAGTGGGAATTTGGAGTTTCTATAAGAGTAAAAAGAGTTCATCTAGGCTTAGGATGCGAACAAATTTGATAAAAATCGATTTTCGAGCATAGGGGTAAAATGATCATTTTGCCAAAGTTTAGGGGCAAAATGGTCATTTTACCGAAGATGTGAATTTTTAATTGCTTAATTTTATTTAGTGATTAAATGAGTGCATTTTTCTATTTTAGTTTAAGAATTTCCAAATCCAAACTAGATCGGGGGAAAGCCAAGCAAATTGACTAAACTGACTAGTCGCCACATTTTGGAATCCGAGGTAAGTTGTATGTAAATAATACAACTACATTGCTAATGTAGGTATTGAATTAATATAACATGAATTGCTTGATTGTGTAATTGAGAAGGTATGATGATAATAGAGATAGTAGAGTTCCCATTTGAACCTAGAAAATAAATCTGATATTCACGCCGTGACATATAGGTTATATTAGCTAGTGTAAGACATGTCTGGGACATGCATCGGTCACATTATGAGAGCCAGTGTAAGACCATGTCTGGGACATGGCGTCGGTATTGAGACAAGAGCTAGTGTAAGACATGCCTGGGACATGCATTGGCCTCAAGACGTAAGCCAGTGTAAGACATGTGTGGGACATGCATCGGCTACGAGATGATAATCAGTGTAAGACCATATCTAGGACATGGCATTGACTTGAGATATGAGCTAGTGTAAGACTATGTTTGGGACATGGCATCGACACCTTACCCATGTTTGAGGCTTAATGAATATCCGGTAGTGTTCCAAATGTTTCAACGGTGAACGTTATGTTCTTAAGCTAATGAGGAAAGTATAATCGTGTTGTGAGTGATACAGGTACCTTATTGGTACGTATGAGATATGATCTCATTGTTTAATCTGTGACTTGTATGGATGGTAATGAGTAGGTTATGTTTACGTCTACTTTGGTATTATGAGCATGTTGATTATTGATAAATTGTTGTTGTACACTTACTTATATGCAACTTACTAAGCTTTTATGCTTACTCCCTTTCTTTTCCATTTCTTTTCAGTGTCGCCTATCTAGCTCAAGGATCACCAGAAGTCAGAGATATTGATCACACTATAAACCAAAGCTTTCAGTATAGTTGGATTTAGATTTTTGAATATGACATATATAAGACTTAGACTTTATTATTTTATGTCTTTGAGAATTGGCCAAATGTGTTGGCTTGGGTTAGAAACCCTTCAATTTGGATTAAGCTTAGAATAATGGCTAACATTCATTTTGAATTTGTAAAAGATGTATTATCATGGTTGAATGCATGTCTATTATGGCTGATTTGATTAAAGAAATTATGCTCGTTTTGGTATTGGTTGGCATTTGTATGAACATAGGTATGCAAGGGTGGCAATGAGGCTTGGTAGATAGCCTTATATTGTCCACATAGGTAGACACACGAGTGTGTGTCTAGGCCGTGTGTGACACACGGTCTGCCCCATGGGTGTGTAGTCTAGCCATGTGTCCCCTGCATGTAAAAATTTTAAGTCAGTATGCATGGTAATAAACATACGGGAAGAGACACGGTCGTGTGTCTCAGCTGTGTGAAGGACACGACCCAGCACATGGGTGTGTGCCTTAGCCATGTGACATTTTGAGTATGTTGACGTTAGAAACAGAATGTTCATATTTTAGCACACGGGCCATGACACGGGCGTGTCGTGGTCATGTGAGGGACACGGGCCATTGACACGGGCATGTGTCTGGCCATGTGAAAACCCCTGTAGGTGTGAATTAAAAATTAATTCTACATGGGTGTAGGACACGGGCATGCCCCAGAGTGCTTAGGCCGTGTGAGCCACACGGGTCATCAGCACGACCATGTCGATATGGTCACACGAGCGTGTTACCTTTTCACACGGGCGTGTGCCCTGTTTTAAAGGCAAATTTATTAAGGATGGTTTAAGGACCCAGAATGGTCCCGAATAGTTTTCAACGGTTGAATTGGGGTTCGTAGGCCCATAATAAGAAGTTTAAAGTAGAAATTAAAATATTTAATTTGGACTGAGTCTCGGTGGCTTGAGATTGGTTGTATGCATGAGATCAAGTTAGGTAATGCCTTGTACTCCGCCCCGGTGTGGGTTACGGGTATACAGTGTTACATTTAGTGGTATCAGAGCTATGGTTTAGTTATTTTTAGGACTAACGTAGCGAGAGTATGAGTCTAGTTATACATTCCATGAAACAGTCCCATTTAGACCCTAATCGAAACTATAGTTTGGGACCATGAAACTTAGTCAGACAAATATTTAAATATTATTTTCATGTTTATTATATCTGAATTTGCATAAGTGAAAGTTTCGTATGAAAATTTGATTGTTTGTGTGCTTAATTTAATAAAATGACTTAATTGCATAAGTTGAAAACTTGATAGTTAAAAGCATAAGGGGCCAAATTGTTAATGACTTTGTAAGTTGAGGCATTTAAGTGGCAATTTGACCATATTAAATTATATGGACGGTAGTGGCCATGTTTTATAATGGTTAAATATTTGTTATTAAAGGTTATTAAAGTAATTTAATAAAACATTATAAGTTATAATAATAAAACATAAAATAAAACATGCATGAGTTCATATTATTTTGACCGAAACTAGTAAAAGAAAAGAAAAAGAGAAAGCACATGATATTCGGCCATTGTTGATCCAAATTCAAGGTTAGTTTGGTTTCGATTTTTGATAATTTTTATGTTTTTGAGATCGTTGCTGCGAATACTATCCGACCCATGCTACAATTTCTGATTTTGATGAATGTTTTGAGTTATTCCATTGATGAATATTTGTGTTTTATGATATTTGATGATGGAATATTAAAGATATGTTTTAGATTAACATGTTTTGTATTGGAGTTCTTGAAGATTTTGAGTAATTAGGGCTAAATTGCAAAAATAATAAATTGAGGGACTAAAATGCTAAATAAATGAAATGTGTGTATTTATAAGTGCTAGATGAACATTCGGCCTAAGCATGTTGAATGGAGATTTTGTGTATTTTGTGTTTTATGCAATTAGGACTAATTTGTAAAAGTATGAAATATCAGGGGTAAAATGGTAATTTACCCATTTATGTGTTTTTGGAATAAATTGAATGAAATTGTGTTTAAACGAGGTTAATTTGAAATTATATAGACCAAGAACAAAAGAAATCGGACTTGGATCAGGGAAAAGCAAAAATAGTCGAATAATTGATTTATAACGTTCGTCGATATCCGAGGTAAGTCTTTAAGCAATTAAACATCATTTATCTTGAATGTAACTTAGTGTAATATGATGTTTTGGAATCTATAGATTCATAAAAAAGCTAGCCAAATGTGTTTCAGCATAGAAATATTGTATTTGAGTTTAATTCGACTGAGTTATATCATTTAAAAGTCCATATGATCTATATGGAATATCTGGAGTTTTTGTTATATGAATTGTGTACGAGACAGCTTTATAATAGTGATATTCAGATTTTAAGCCTAGCAAGCCTTGTGCTGGTGAATGTAATTGGGCTTTATGCCTAGCAGGCTTATTGCCAGTGAATAAAAAAATCAGACCTTGAGTATAGCAGGCCTTGTGCTAGTGTTTGATTCAGGCTTATGCCTAGCAAGTTTTATGCCGGTGATTTATTTTCAAGCCTATGCCTATATGACTTTATGTTGATGTGATAATTGAGCAAGTAAACTGAGCTAAATGATCTTGTATATTCGACCATAAAGGTACGTACATATGTGATGTTATATTTGATCTTGTATATTCGGCCATATAGGTATGCACATATGTGATTTTATATTTGATCTTGTATATTCGGCAAAATAAGTGATGTTGGTATATGAAGTTGAGTTTGATTTATGAGTATATATATTTGAATGTAAGCATACTTGGTATAATGTTATTTTGGGAATGAATAGTTGAATGATGTTATGCTAAATGTGAAATATTAGCATTTGGCCAAGGTAACTTATTTGTGTAAAAGTATAAGTTATAAATAAATAAATGAGATGATATGCTCAAGATAAAGTATAACATTAATGTTAAAATTTGGTTTGTTTAAATTGTTTTGTTTATTCTTTTGAATGGTTAAATTTGCTTATGATTTACTAAGCTAATTTAGCTTACTTTATGTGTATATATATTTGTCTTTGTTTTATAGATTTTGGAGATCGTTACATGCTCGGGGATCATCAGTAAAGTCAATCGTACTATCATTTATTCTCGGTACTTTTGAAAATTTTAAATTCAAACTTATGGCATGTATAGGCTATATTATCCTTTGAACGTATTTGATTTTGATATGTATATATGTTAATAAGCCATGCAAAAATGGCTTGTTTATTTTGCCAAGTATGTTTATATGGTTGAGTAAATGATGTGGTTGATAAATTGGTTGTGGTATACATATTCGTCTATGAAATATATTTGTAGGTTAATATGGTTTGAAGTAGTGGGTTGCAAATGAATGATTTATAAATAGTTCATTTAGTAAGCTTAATATATAGAATGATTTGCAAGTGTGATGAGTTGTATGATTCGGCTTATAATGGTTTTAAATGGTGAATTTATAGCTAATTGTATAGTGACTAATTTATTTCAAATTGTATTGGTTAAGTGTACACATTTTGTAATTTGAATGAGATGGATATTTGTATGATTCATGATGATTACGGTATGATCTCTTAAAGGTTAAAATAGTTGAATATCATTTGATGAGTTGTGATTAATTCGGCACATGAATATTTGTTATACTAGTTATTTATTTTCGGATAATGTATCCATGTAAAAATTATGTCATAAAATGGAGTTGTATATTTAGTATATGAGGTTTGTGTATTCGGATTGGTAATGAAATATTAAGGACAATTTTGGTTATGACTTTTAAGTTTTTGTTAGGTTTGTAATTTTGAATTGGTCTGGTAAATTAAAGTGTTAGTTAAAATGGTTACTTTATATAATGCATGCTTATATGTGGATAAATGGTAAGATATTATGATGTTATATAGTATAATTTTTTTTTTGTAGTATGCCATATCTTATTTCAATGCTATTATATTATTTAAAAAAAAATTGATAGAGAATGATTGTGACTGCCATAAAGTTGTGTCTCTTTTGTAATACCTCATAACCCATTCTGGTGACGGATACGGGATAGGGGTGTTACATGCCATAACTGTATGTTGATAGTCTGACAATTTTTAGTGATTATAAATTATGTTTTTATATAGTAAATGGATCCTGATAGAGCCACGGTGGATGACGTGGAAAGTACCGCGCCGGCTCCCGCTGAAAGGACCGCGCTAGTTGAGAGTGAACCCGTGAGTATGGGTCAAGGCGAAGGGGCTAGAGAAGCCTACCTTCGTATGATGGATGCTTGGTACATGGAGTTTGTTCATGCGAATCTAAACACTCCACCTCCCCCACCTCCTCTGATTCCTCAGTATGCCCGGTAGCTCCGCAAGGCGCGGACATGTTTAGAAGAGAGAAGCCTCCGGTAGACAAGATAAGGAAACAAGGGGCCGAGGAATTTTAGGCTAGCATAGATGATGACCCGGAGAGAGTAGAGTTTTGTCTAGAAAATACCATTAGGGTATTTGATAAACTATCATGCACACCTGAAGAGTGCGTGAAATGCATAGTGTCGCTTCTATGGGATTCAGCTTATCAATGGTGGAACACTCTCGTGTCCGTCGTACCGAGAGAGAGGATCACATGGGAGCTTTTCCAGGAGGAATTCCGGAAAAAATATATTAGCCAAAGATTCATAGACCAAAAGAGTAAAGAATTTCTAGAGCTAAAGCAAGGCCGAATGTTAGTGACGAAATATGAACGTGAGTTCCTGAGGCTTAGCAAGTATGCACGGGAGTGCGTATCTACAGAAGCCACCATGTGTAAGAGGTTTGAGGACGGACTCAATGAAGATATCCAAGTGTTTGTTGGAATCTTAGAGCTACGGGAATTTGTAGCACTTGTTGAAAGAGCCTGTAAGGCCAAAGAGCTGATTAAAGAAAGGAGGAAAGTGACTTTTGAGTCGCGGGATTCAAAGAAGAGACAGAGGAGGAAATCACATCAGTCCTCATCCAAAAGATTGAGAGAGTTCACTACCCGATCGGATGCATCTGTGGGGTATTCGAATAGGAATAAGAACCGGCAGAATACAACTTCTAAAGCCCAGACCATTTCGATCGCAAGCATCGGTAGCACTCAGCCAAATAAGCCAGGATGCTCACAATGTGGTAGGCGTCATTTTGGCGAGTGTCGAGGGAATGAAAGGGGTTGTTTCAAGTGTGGATCATTGGAACACTTCATCCATAATAGTCCTGAATTGGATTAGAGAGAGAGAAAATAAGATGTGAAAGTGAATAGTGCTCCTTTGAGGGGTAGACCACAGAAGAACCCTGGAAGTGGGGCTAGCAGTAGATGTACGCCAAAAGATGCTGCAGTGAGGCTTAAGGGCAGAACGCCTGCAAGGACTTATACTATTCGAGCTCAGGAAGAGGCAGAGTCTCTCGACGTGATCACGGGTACCTTTCTATCCATGATATATCTGTTGTTGCTTTAATTGACCTAGGATCTACCCACTCTTATGTTTGTATGAAATTGATACCTCGTATGAGTATGCTAGTAGAGTCCACTGAGTTTGTAATAAAAATGTCCAATCCCTTAGGCAGATATGTGCTAGTGGACCAAGTATGTAGAAATTGCCCTTTGACAATTAGACGTTATTGTTTTCCGGTTAACTTGATGTTATTGCCGTTTAATGAGTTTGATGTAATCCTTGGGATGGATTGGTTGACTATTCATAATGTTGTAGTGGACTGTGGGAAAAAGATAATTGAGTTGAAATTTGAAGACGAGAATGTTCTTCGAGTTGGATCAGATGAGTCAGATAATCTGTCTGTAGTATTATCGTCTTTGACTACCGAGAAATATTTGGGGAAATGATATGAGGCTTATCTAGCTTTCGCGTTTAATACTCAAGTGTCTGAGTTGAAGATTGAATCGGTACCAGTGGTTTGTGAGTTTACATACGTGTTTCCGGAAGAATTACCTGGATTGCCTCTGGTGAGGGAAATAGAGTTTGGAATTGAGTTGGTCCTCGGTACGACACCCATCTCAATTGCTCCATATAGGATGGCTCCAACGGAGTTAGAAGAGTTGAAAGTACAACTACAAGAGTTAATAGAAAAAGGTTTTGCGAGACCTAGTTATTCACCGTGGGGCGAACCAGTATTGTTTGTTAAAAAGAAAGATGGGTCGATGAGGTTATGTATTGACTATAGACAGCTCAATAAAGTAACTGTGAAGAACAAGTATCCTTTGCCAAGGATCGACGACCTGTTTGATCAGTTAAAGGGAGCCACTATATTTTCCAAGATTGACTTGAGATCCGGATACTACCAGTTAAGAGTAAAGAATAAGATGTGCCAAAGACTGCGTTTCAGACAACATACGGGCATTATGAGTTCCTCGTCATGCCCTTTGGTTTGACTAATGCCCCGGCGGTGTTTATGGATTTGATGAACTGCATTTTTCGACCATATCTGGATAAGTTTATCGTCATCTTTATCGATGACATATTGGTTTATTTGCGTGATGAGAGCGAGCACACGGAGCATCTGAGAGTTGTGTTGAAACCTTAAGAGACAAGCAATTATATGCCAAGTTCAGTAAAAGTGAATTTTGGCTTAAGAAGGTCAGATTCCTAGGACACATTATGTCGGGTGACAGGATCCGAGTTGACCCGAGCAAGATCTCGGCTATTGTAGAGTGGAAACTGCCGAGGAATGTGACTGAGGTATGAAGCTTTTTGGGTTTGGCCAGATATTATAGACAATTTCTAAATGGATTCTCTATGATAGCTACACCAATGACAAGACTGTAAAAAGATGTCAAGTTCGAATAGACAGAAAAGTGCCAACAGAATTTCGAGATATTAAAGTCTTTATTGATCGAAGCCCCAGTGTTGGTGCAACTGGAGTCAGACAAGGAGTTTGTGATTTATAGCGACGCCTCCTTGAATGGTTTGGGGTGCATGCTCATGCAGGAAGGTAAGGTCACAGCGTACGCATCGAGATAGCTGAAGCCACACGAGAGGAATTACCCGACGAATGATTTAGAGTTGGCTGCCATCGTGTTCGCAATGAAAATTTGGAGACACCATCTATATGGCGAGAAGTGTTGAGTGTTCACCAATCACAAGAGCCTTAAGTACTTGATGACTCAAAAAGAGTTGAACCTAGGGCAGCGACGATGGTTAGAATTAATAAAGAATTATGAGTTGATTATCGACTACTACCCTAGAAAGGTAAACGTGGTCGCCGATGCTTTGAGTAGAAAGTCATTATTCGCTTTGAGGGCCATGAATACTCATTTGACGGTGCCTAATGATGGTTCGGTTCCAGCAGAGTTGAGAGCTAGACCAATGTTTCTATAAGAGATTCAGGAAGCTCAGAATAATGACAGTGATTTGCAAGCCAAAAGAACACAATGTGAATCGGGCGTTGAGACAAATTTTCGTATTGGCACTGATAGATGTATAATGTTTAAGGATAGAGTCTGCGTACCCAAGGAGAGCGAGCTTATTCAGAAGATTCTACGAGAGGCACATAGTGGTTGCTTGTTTATCCACCTGGGTAGCATTAAAATGTACAATGACCTTAAGAAAATGTATTGGTGGTCGGGTATGAAAAGAGACATTTCAGAGTTTGTGTCTAAGCGCCTAGTGTGTCAGAAAGTGAAGGCTGAACACCAAGTACCTTCGAGCCTACTTCAGCCTATCATGGTCCCAGAGTGGAAGTGGGATCGAATCACTATGAATTTTATGACGGGTTTACCAGTAACCCCGAAGAAAAAAGATATTGTTTAGGTTGTTGTGGATAGGCTAACAAAGTCGACACACTTCATACCTATGCGTACTGACTATTCCCTTGAGAGATTAGCCAACTTGTACGCTTTCAAGATTGTGAGACTACACTTCAGCCTATCATGGTCCCAGAGTGGAAGTGGGATCGAATCACTATGAATTTTGCGACGGGTTTACCAGTAACCCCGAAGAAAAAAGATATTATTTGGGTTGTTGTGGATAGGCTAACAAAGTCGGTACACTTCATACCTATGCGTACTGACTATTCCCTTGAGAGATTAGCCAACTTGTACATTTTCAAGATTGTGAGACTACATTGGGTGCCCATATTGATTATTTTAGATAGAGACCCGAGATTTACCTCGAGGTTTTAGAAAAAGTTACCAGAGGCATTGGGAACAAAGTTGAGTTTTAGCACAGCTTTCCATCCGCAAACCGACGGACAGTCGGAAAGAGTGATTCAAATTTTAGAGGACATGTTGCAGTGTTGCGTTCTTGAGTTTCAAGATAGTTGGGATAGGTATTTGCCATTGGTTGAATTTGCCTACAACAATAGTTATCAGTCAAGTTTGAAGATGGGGCATTGTAAGGCTTTGTATGGGCGAAAGTGTCGAATGCCCTTATATTGAACTGAGCTAAGAGAAAGTCAGATTCAAGGGGTCGATTTAGTCAAAGAGATCAAGGAGAAAGTTAAAGTAATTCGCAACTATTTAAAGACCGCCTCAGATAGGTAGAAATCCTATAAGGATTCAAAATGGAAAGAGATCGAAATTCAAGTTGGTGATTGAGTATTTTTGAAAGTATCCCCGTGGAAGAAAGTACACAGGTTTGGTAAAAAAGGCAAGTTGAGCCCTCGTTTCATAGGTCCTTATGATGTTACTGAGAAGGTAGGGCCTGTTGCCTATCGATTGGCCTTGCCACCAGAATTGGAAAAGATTCATGATGTGTTTCATGTGTCCATGCTACGTCGATATAGATCAGACCCTTCCCATGTAATTTCGCCGTCAAAGGTTGAGATTCATCCAGACATGACTTATGATGAAGAGCTGGTTCAAGATTTAAGCTCGAGAAATCAAACGGTTGAGGAATAAGAGTATAGCACTCATGAAAGTTTTGTGGAATAGACATGGAGTCGAGGAAGCCAGATGGGAACCCGAGGAGACTATGAAAGATCAGTACTCGGACCTATTCACCGGTAAGATTTTCGGGGACGAAAATCCTTAAGGAGGGACAAATGTAACAGCTCGATTTAGGGCCTAGTCAGAATAGTGGTCTCAAGACCATAAATCTGAAGTTAGAGAAATATTTTATTAATGTTTTAGGCTTATAATGAGTTTATATTAGTGCATGAAAAATTTGGTTAGTTAGTTCTGACATTTGTGAGCCCAATTGCGAAAAAAGACTAAATTGCATAAAATGCAAAAGTCCTAAATTGATAGCTAAAGGTGTCAAATAGCTAGAGAATAAAAATTGGGAGTCTTTAAAGGACAATTAGTCCCATAAGAGAGGCTTGGCCAGCCATGGGTGGTATGAATGTTGAAAAGTCAACATTTGGTATTTTGATGACATAATACAAAGTAAAATAATGCCTAAGCCTAGCTATCATCTTTTTTTTTCACTCTTTCTTCTTCACCACTGATTTTTTAGCCATTTTTGGGGTTTTTAAGCTTCAAAAAATTTCAACAACTTTAAGCCTTCACAAGTAAGTGATTTTAATGACTTTTTTTTGAATGTTTTTGTACTTTTGAGACCCTTGAAGCATGAGCTTTCAAATGAGGGTACTATTTTGCAAAATGATTAAGAGTTTAGGGTTTCTTCATGAAAGGATTTTTAATGTTTTCTGAGTTTTTATGGAATAAAATGAGTCTTGGGTGTCTTATAAACAACTTTTGTGAAGGATGTTAGCATGAAAACACATAAAAGGACTACTTTGCATAAATTGGAAGTTTGTGGGTAAATGTGTGAAATAGTGGGAATTTGGAGTTTCTATAAGAATAAAAAGAGTTCAGCTAGGCTTAAGATTCGAAGAAATTCGATAAAAATTAATTTTCAAGCATAGGGGTAAAATGGTCATTTTGCCAAAGTCTAGGGGCAAAATGGTTATTTTACCGAAGATGTGAATTTTTAATTGCTTAATTTTATTTAGCGATTAAATGAGTACGTTTTGCTATTTTAGATCAAGAATTGCCAAATCCAAACCTAGATCGGGGGAAAGTCAAGCAAATTGACTAAACTGACTAGTCGCCACATTTTGTAATCCGAGGTAAGTTGTATGTAAATAATACAACTACATTGCTAATGTAGGTATTTAATTAATATATCATGAATTGCTTGAATGTGGAATTGAGAAGGTATGATGGTAATAGAGATAGTAGAGTTCCCATTTATGGGTTATTGTTGGCTAGTGTAAGACATGTTTGGGACATGCATCAGCCACATTATGAGGGCCAGTGTAAGACCATGTCTGGGACACACTGTCGGTATTGAGACGAGAGCTAGTGTAAGACATGTTTGGGACATGCATCGGCCTTGAGACGTAAGCCACTGTAAGACATGTCTGGGACATGCATCGGCTACGAGATGATAGTCAGTGTAAGACCATGTCTGGGACATGGCATCGACTTGAGATATGAGCCAGTGTAAGATCGTGTCTGGGACAAGGCATCGACACCTTACCCATGTTTGAGGCTTAATGAATATCTGGTAGTGTTCCAAATGGTTCAACGGTGAACGTTATGTTCTTAGCCTAATAAGGAAAGTATAACCATGTTGTGAGTGGTATAGGTACCTAATTGGTACGTATAAGATATGAGCTCATTGTTTAATCTGTGACTTGTATGGATGGTAATGAGTAAGTTATGTTTACGTCTACTTTGGTATTATAAGCATGTTGATTATTGATAAATTGTTTGTAATGCCCCAAAGTATGAGGTTTGTAATTTTGAGTTATTTGACAAAACTGCATGTTTGATTGAGTGGTATGATGATTTAGTTGAGTTAGAGAGTGTCTGTGAAGCTTGGGTTCAAGTCCTGGCTTTAGCAGAAATTTTAATTTTTGCTCTTAAGTGAATCTGGACGTTGGTATGTAGGACTTATATTTTATTACGACTGATTGATGACACAGAAAGAGCTGGTGGCTAAGTGGTAGTGGCGTGTGGTATGGTGTTTAAAGTCTGAGGTTCGAGCGTGGAGCAGAACAATTGAGGTATTTATTTTGTAGTTGGTTTTGACCAGTGGTTGTGTTATAGTGAAATTCTGATGGAGGAGTTGTGGAGAGTGATGAGGAGTGATTCAAGGAGTAAATCAAGGAGGGATAAGGGGAGAGATTTTAGGAGAAAGTTAAGGAGTTCAAATTTGGGAGAGTTGTAGCCGATTGGAGGTTTTGGGGTATGTAATTTCGGCTAGGGGGTTTCCTTGTACGCATTTTTGGCAATTGGTGAGTGAATAGGTGTTGAAATTCCTCTCTGTCGTTGGAGGCTGTTGTTCTTTTTGGCATTTTTGGCTTCATTTTTCCCTAGTGCTGATTTCACAAGTTTCACTTTCTTGCAGAGTAGATTTCTGATTGACTTCTCTTCTTACTCTTAACCGAGGATACCATTCTCTCCCTCATTCAGTTCTCCCCAACCACCTTTTCTTGTGTTCATACTTTGGCCGAATATTACTTACTTTTTCTCTCACAAACCCTTTTTAGTTTAGCCTTGTGATCGATTACTCTTCTTCTCATTTTCCATCGATTTGTTTTTCTTTACCCTTCTCTTGTGTTGGCCGAACCTGGATACTTTGTTTTTATTCAAGCTGAACACTTTACTTTAACATTCTTGCTTCTATTGGCTGAATAGCTCTTGACTAAATACCTCTTTTTTTTATTCAGGCGACATCTAGACTAGGGTTTTCTTCTCAGGATTTCGATTTCTATTTCTTCTAAGGGCCAAATGTTTCCTATTTACTCGCCCTTTATTTCATCTTAATGACTGGTACTAAACTTTATGGTTGCTGAATGTTACTTCCCTTGTCCCTTAGATTTCCTGGTGGTGTTAGGCCGAATAGTATACTCTTATGTTCTGGAAGTGCTTTGGACGATTAGTTCTCTTTTAATCTCAGTAAGTGACTGTGCCCTTACTTCAGCACTTGTATGTATACTGTAGTTCATTAATGGTGTTTAGAAATACAGGATTTTAGAGAAGAGGAAATCGCTACTAGTCTTGGGTATCGGTTCAAGTGGGAAACCTCTTCTCGTTCGTCAAGGTAACATATGGTGTTGTGTCAGTTTTGGTAGAAGTTGGGTATTGTCTTTGGAAAGTGAGTAACGTAGTATCTCGATGCTTGTAGGGTGGTGCTCAAGGGTTGTTCGTAGGCTTTGACAAAAGGTGTGTAATCGTACACCCAATTTGCTACTGTCAAAGTGTTGGATAAAGGTGTGTTTACACCACTATGACATAGTGAATTGGCAAAAGTCGAAAAGCCGAAACTTCGACATTTGGGCCCTCACAAGCGTGCGAACGCTCATGTGGTAAACTGAGCCCACAAGTCATGGGCGGCAGATTGTAGAGGCTGCCACAAGCGTTCTCGTGGGCTTGGGCTGTTACGGGGCTTGTTGGGCTGAAATTGTAACGCCCCCTTACCCGAGACCGTCGCCGGAGTCGAGTATGAGGAGTTACTAGACTTAATTTAACATTTTAAGAACTTTGGATCATTTGTTTCTACATTCACAACTTTCTAGCTACTTGCATCACAGTTACAAGAAAAATCATATCTCAAGTTACGAAACTCAAAATCAAGATCCATAAATTTTTCCTGAATCTAGACTCATATACCTATTTACTAATTTTTTTATAGAATTTTTGGTTGGGCCAATTGGTACAGTTTATTAGTTAAAGTTACCCCTATTTCAGGACTTGACTGGGCTGACCTCTGTTTACTTCGAACCACATTTCTCTCTGTACAAAATTCATATGACTATGAGGTTTGTTTCTCCTGAAACTAGACTCAATAAGGATTCTGATAATATAAAATAAAACACCTAATTATATCTGTACAATTTATGGTGAATTTATAAATTTGGAATAGGGGATCCAGAAATCACTCTGGCCCTATTTCACTAAAATTCAAATATCTTCTAACATATACTTCCTTTACCTGTTTAGTTTGTTTTATGTGAAACTAGACATAATAAGATTAAATTTAATATTTAATCCATCACCTAATTCAATTTCTATGATTCTTAGTAAATTTTCAAACTCAAGTCAGTGTTGCTGCAATGTTCTGTTTATGGCAAATTTCATCCCTTTTATGAGTTTTCATGAACTAGGTATCCTATTAACCTTCCATGACATCAAACATAATTTAAACTAACCATTTCCATAACTTATCATTATCAAGCATTTTCTCAGCCATTCCATCACCATATCATAAGATCATTTACACAAAATAGGTATATTGCAATACATGCCATACTTAAATTTTACAAGCCATTTACCAAAAAGTCCTCCAGATAGTGTGACTGAGCCTTCGACCTATCCCGATTCCTGAGCTGGCTTGTCCAAAACTACAATGAATAAGAAGGAGGGAGTAAGCATAAATGCTTAGTAAGTTCATATGCAAATAATAAGTAACATAACAAAGCAATCATACCAACCAACATTAGCATGGTATCACCAAAACATATATCACATTTCTAATCATTTTTCATCATCTTATTACCTTATCGTTGTTGTATCAATACTCAACTCGAGGGTTAAGTACATACCTGTCCAAAGTATCCATTTCACAACACTTACCAATACGTCTCTTTTCATCTCGAGTATTCCTCCATTTGAGTAGAACTTTACCCGTTGAACACATCGGAATATAATTCGGATACATGGATAATTTGCACATAAGTGCCACATATGCAATCAAGCAATCATGTAACCCGCCCTTAAATGAACTTGGACTCAACTCAACGAGCTCGGGCGTTCGCATCCATAAGTGAACTCGGACTCAACTCAACGAGTTCGGACATCGCATCCATAAGTGAACTTGGACTCAACTCAACGAGTTCGGATGCTCAACCATCCTAGTGACATGTCACTTGTATCCTAATCTATTCCTAAGGTTCAAACGGGATTTTCCTCGAACACATATCCTTGCTGTCTTCCGTAGAATACCGAAACCAATACTCAGTAACAATTTATATTTAACAAGTATCTCACATAATTTGCATTTTATTCGAAATTAACCACAAAGCATATATTTCATGATAAAAATCAGCATATCATATAATTAACATCAATGGCTTAAAAATAACAATTGTGTTACATTATTTACACATGAACTTACCTTGGTACCAAAATACAAAGATTTTGCAATTTAGTCCACAATCTTTTCTTTTCCTCGATTGGGGTCGATTCCACGTCTTTCTTGATCTAAAATAACACATTTAGCTTATTTAATACTCACATTATCAAATTAATTCTTAATTCAAATTTTGGCAAAATTACAATTTTACCCCTAAACTTTTGCATATTTACACTTTTGCCCCTAGGCTCGGGATTAAAATTTATTCCTTATTCTTATGTTTTATAACATGCTGATCACTTTTCCCTTCTATGGCAACATCAAATTCTCACTCTAACATGTACTTATGACTATTAGGTATTTTTACCGATTAAGCCCTTTTACTCGTTTTTGCTTAAAATTGAGTAGCACAAGTTGTCTAACATAATTTAAAACCTCATATTCTATCATAAAACACCAAAATACACAAATTTCACCTATGGGTATTTTTCTAAATATAAACCCTAGGTTAAATTATTGCTAGCATAAGCTAAATCGAGCTATCGGGATCTCAAAAACGTAAAAATCATTAAAAACGGGGCTTGGAATCACTTACTATGAAGCTTGAAAATTGAAGAAACCCTAGCTATGGTGAGAGCAAAATTCGGCAGCAACTATATGAAGAAGATGACCATTTTGTGTTATTTTTCCCATTTTATTTCATTTAATATCCAAATGACCCTCCTTACTAAACTTTCAAAAATTCCTTCCATGTCCTAATTTTGCCCATGAACTTAAAATTGATCAAATTGCTATTTAAGGCCTCCTAATTAATATTTCAAAGCAATTTCATACTAAAAACTTCTAGAATGCAAGTTTTGCAACTTATTCGATTTAGTCCCTAACTTTAAATTAAACTCGTTATGCCAAAAATTTCTTCACGAAATCTTCACACAATTATGCAATCATATCATAAACCTCAAAATAATTATAAAATAATTATTTCTATCTCAGATTTGTGGTCACAAAACCACTATTCCGATTAGGCCCTAATTCGGGATATTACAGAAATGGGCCGTGTGAGCCCAATGAGCTCGAGGGCCCCACATGGATAAAATTTATGGTAAGTGGCAAATAATGGAGTGGACTATGGTGATCACATAGTCGCGTCTGAATTTGGGCTAAAAGGGCCACACGAGTGTGTGGGCCCACTTGGGCTGAGTAGGGGGACTTGGGCCCATTTACACTATTTTGGCCATATGGGTTATTTGAGTCGTTCGAGACGAGTGAAGGCCTTTTAAATGGTCGTTATTTGTACCGAAACCCCAAAATTAGTTAAATGACTAAAATACCCCTGAGGGGTAAAATTACTATTTTACCCCTAACCGACGAAATGACCATTATACCCCTAGTGGTAGGTTAATTGATGTGTGTATGACATTTATATGACTGGTTTTGAGTATGACATATTGCATACACGTAATATTTGTGACATGACATACTACATGGGGTTGGGTTTCTAATTTGGAGGAAGTACTGTATTAGTGGCTTTGCCACGTAATTACTACTCTAGTGGCTTTGCCACGTTTACTGTTATTAGCAGCATTGCTGCGTTTCTATTAGTAACTATGCTACAATACTGGTGTGTTGGTTGGGTTGGTCGATTTATTCCCCACATGGTGTGCTAGTTGGTACGGGTGGTGTGTTGGCTGGATTGGGGTGGGTTACATGTTGTATAGGGCTGTATTGATACCATAATGGGCTTAGGCCCACACTGTTCTATATAGGGCTAAGGCCCGCATCTTTGCATCTTTTATCAGATAGGCTAAGGCCTAGACTGCTATCGCATGTCGCTTATCGCCTAATCGATATGGGATTACAGACTGAGTTTTTGTAAACTCACCCTTTCTTTTAATTGCACAGGTAATCCCCAGCCTTAAACGATTTGGAGTCGCGAGGGACTCGAAGGTGGCCACACGAATGCAGTTGATCAGTAATTTGACTTTATTTATTCTAAATTTCAAATTTGGGTTTTGATCATGTAACAAGGCCTTTATGGGTTTAAGTTTTAATTGGGTTTTTGATTTCTTATATTAAAATGCTAGTTTAGGAAAACACTGGTTTTCCTAAATATTTAAGGTTTTCAAAAGAACACGAGTGTTAAACGTCAAAGTTTTCAAAATGCTTCCGCAGTTTTAGTTGAACTAATATACCAAAAGGCATACGATTTGGAAAACATTGGTAACGAGTTGATTTGATAATAGTAATAAAAGGTCTTCAACTAAAGATTGGATTTATAACGTTAAGTCTTATTTTAGAAAAACATTTCGATGTGACACGCTAGATTCAGTCGTAACGTCTAGGCCGAGTTTGGGGTGTTACATTTAGTGGTATTAGAGTCAGGTTTGCAAAACTCGGCTATGGTATGGGTTTTAAAAATTTGATTCTTTTTAAACGTTGTGATTGGAATGTGGCACACCGAGTCTCCAACACCAAATCGGTAAGTTTTCTGACACTGTTTATTGTTATAGACTAATATGTATTGCTTATGAACTACTATAGGTAGTAGGACTATGCTGAAACTCTTTAGTTAGAGTAAACTGAGACTATAGAAGACTCAAAACTGTAGTAAGATTTTGTTCTGCGGAAACAAACCCTAATTACTGTCGTTCATAACACATTATTAATAATTATGGAAATTATAAACTAATACATAAGACTTTTAAATAGATAATTCGCTATCGAAATGAGCACAAGAGGTACTTGCAGAAGGGGACACGAGCATCGAGGCACATACCGGCTAAGGAGGCACCAGCTTCACCAGTAACTGAGACAGGGTCTCATAGTTGAGCAGCCAGGGATGATGCTCTATCCTAAGCAATGTTACGTATTCCTGAAAGGGTTGCTAGAGCGAGTACTAGGTCAGTGGGTCGAGGGTTAATTTCTAAGCGACTCCGGTCTAATGGAGCAAAAATCTTCAGGGGTGTTTCTGGTGCAGCCCCAAATGTGGCAGAGTATTGGTTGGAGGCTACCGAGCGGATAATGGACGACCTAAACTGTATTGTGGAGCAAAAATTAAAAGGAGCAGTGTCTTTGTTGCGAGATGAGGCCTACCAGAAATAAGAGGGAATTTTGACCCTCGGGTTCTTTTGGAAGGCCTATAAAGAGGGCCAAATTTGATGGGCCAGTCCGAGTAGTTCCTGTTATTGCTGCAAGATCGCAGCCTTACGCTGATTATGGAAGAGCTCACCAGGGTGAGTGTTGGAAACGAACTGGGGCGTGCTTCCAGTGTGGGTCTATGGATCATTAGGTTAAAAATTGTACTCAGAGGCCTGTTCAGATGGAAGCGGTAGGTCAGGACCATGTTCAGCCAGGGAGAGGTGGTCTACAGCCATCGAGAGGCCGTGGACAGGCCAGGGGTAGAAATAGTTTGGGACGAGGTCATGGAGCATCGGGCAGAGGTGCTGCTAACACTGAGACGAGACAGCCAGCCTGTGTCTATCTTGCTCGTCACCGAGAGGATGGAGACACCCCTGATGTCATAAGTGGTACATTTGTAATTTATAATGTACCATACACTACTTTAATTAACATTGGGTCTACACACTCGTATGTTGCATGCACTGTGTCTGGGACGCTGGGTGATCAATTTGAAAACACTGTTAGTGGGATGACTGTGTTGAGTCCACTGGGACAGTTGGTTAGGGTGAATAAGTTGTTCAGAGATGTGCCCCTAGAGGTCCAAGGGGTTGTCTTTTCGACAGATTTGATAGAACTACCGTTTGGAGAATTCGATACTATATTAGGCATGGATTGGCTGGGGAAACACCGTGTGAAATTAGATTATGCTACTAAGCATATGGTGTTGAACCTTTTAGAGGTGAGGATGTGACTGTGGTAGGGGAGCGAAGAGATTATCTATCTAACGTAATTTTAGCATTAAGGGCCGAGAAATTGGTTCGCAAGGGTTGCGAGACATTCTTAGCTTATGTTAGTATTTCTGATTCTAAAGGTCCTTCTGTTGAAGATGATAAAATGTTAAGGAGTTTCTGGATGCATTTTCTAAAGAGCTTCCTAGGTTGCCTCCAGACCGTGTGGTCAAATTTGGTATTGAGCTCCTACTTGGAACAGCTCCGGTGTCCATCGCCTCTTATAGGATGGCACCAAGAGAGCTGGTGGAGTTAAAGGAACAAATCCAAGAGCTACTAGATCGAGGGTTCATTCGACTGAATGTGTCCCTATGGGGAGCACCGGTGTTATTTGTGAAGAAGAAGGATAGATCCATGCGCATGTGCATCGATTATTGTCAATTGAACAAACTGACTATCAAGAACAAGTACCCTTTATCGAGGATAGGCGATCTGTTTGACCAGCTACGAGATCATCAGCTAAAGGTTAAGGAGGCTGATGTGTATAAAATTGCATTTAGAAATCGTTATGGCAACTACGAGTTTTTAGTGATACCGTTTGGGTTGACGAATGCACCAACAGCCTTTATGGACTTCATGAATCGGGTGTTCTAACCTTATCTGGACTGATTTGTAGTTGTCTTTGTAGATGATATTCTGGTGTATTCGAGAACCGAGGAGGATCATGATGCACATCTTCGACTTGTTTTGCAAATTCTGAGGGAAAAACAGCTATACACAAAGTTCAGCAAGTGTAAGTTCTGATTGCGAGAAGTGACATTTCTGGGTCACGTGGTGTCTATCGAGGGGATTAAGGTTGATCCCAAAAAAATTGAAGCCGTATTGGATTGAAAACCACCAAAGACGGTATCTGAGATTCAAAGCTTTCTAGGTTTGGCAGGGTATTATAGACGTTTTGTTGAGGGGTTTTCACTGATTGCTGCACCTTTGACTAAGTTACTGTGTAAAGGGGTACTGTTTAATTGGACTGATAAGTAGCAAGAAAGCTTTGAGAAACTGAAGAGAGTTCTAATTGAAGCCCCTGTCTTAATACAGCCAGAGTTTGGGAAGGAATTCATTATTTACAGTGTTGCGTCGCACATTGGATTAAGTTGTGTGCTGATGCAGGAGGGTAAGGTAGTTGTATATGCGTCTCATCAACTTAAGCCTCGCAAAGTGAATTACCCTAGGCACGACTTGGAGTTAGCTGCGGTGGTATTCGCATTGAAAATTTGGAGGCACCACTTATACGGTGAGAAGTGTATTATCTACACAGATCACAAGAGCCTCAAATACCTCCTTACTCAGAAGGAGTTGAAACTTAGGCAACGGAGGTGGATAGAGTTGCTTAAGGATTATGATTGTTCAATTGAGTATCACCTTGGTAAGGCTAACGTGGTAGCTGACGCACTGAGCCATAGGGTTGTATCTGATTTGAGAGCATTATTTGCTCGTCTCAAACTGTTTGATGATGGCAGCTTGTTAGCTGAGCTTCAAGTGAGACTGACCTAGACTGAACAGATTAAAGAGAAATAGTTGCTAGATGAGTCGCTAGTTTCTCATTTTCGACAAGTTAAGAATGGAGAGGCTACAGATTTTGGGCTAAATGGAGAAGGAGTATTGTGTTTTCATGGAAGAGTCTGTGCACTAAGGGATTCTGATTTGAGGCAGTCTATATTGTAGGAAGCACATAGTAGTCTGTATGCTATACATCCTAGCAGAAATAAGTTATACCGAGATATTCGTGAGCTGTACTGGTGACTAGGTCTTAAGCGCGAGGTTACTGATTTTGTGGGTAAGTGCTTGACATGTCAGCAAGTTAAAGCTGAGCATCAGCTACCTTCTAGGTTACTGCAGCCAGTAAAGATTCCACTCTGGAAGTGGGAGAGAGCAACAATGAATTTTGTAAGTGGGTTACCCTTAACGCCGACTAAAAAGGATTCAGTATGGGTTATTGTAGACCGATTGAATAAATCTACCCACTTTATTCTGGTCCACACTGATTATTCGTTATAGAAATTGGCTAAACTATACGTGGCTGAGATTGTGAGACTACTTGGGGTACCAGTTGCTATCATTTCGGACAGGAATCCTAGATTCACATCTCAGTTCTAGAAGAAGTTACACAAGGCTATGGGTACAAGGTTATAATTCAGTACTGCGTTCCATCCTCAGACAGATGGTCAGTTAGAGGGTGATTCAGATACTGGAAGACATGTTAAGATGCTATGTAATTGATTTTCGATGCAGTTGGGAGGACTACTTGCCGTTAGCAAAGCTTTCATATAACAATAGCTATCAGTCCAGTATTCAAATAGCACCATACGAGGCATTGTATGGTCAAAGGTGTCGTACTTCTACATGTTGGACTGAGCTGGGTGAGCGGCGTGTCCTAGGGCCAGAGTTGGTTTCTGATACCAAAGAAAAGGTGAAGTTGATTCGAGGTCGGTTAAAGGAAGCATCTGATAGGCAAAATTCTTATGCAGCCTTAAAATGTAAAGAGATCGAGTACTCTGTAGGGGATTATGTCTTTTTGAAGGTCTCACCATGGAAGAAAATTCTGAGATTTGGAAGAAAAGACAAACTGAGCCCTAGATTCATCAGACCTTACCGGGTATTAAATCATGTGGGACCGGTCGCCTATCAACTCGAGTTGCCTCCTAAATTAGACAGAATTCATGTCATGATGTGTTCCACGTCTCTATGTTGAGGCGATACCGCTTTGATCCCTCTCACGTGGTGCTAGTGGAGGAAATTGAGATTGGACTTGATCTAACCTTCGAGGAAGAACTAGTGCAGATACTAGATCGTGATGTTAAAGAATTAAGGAGGAAATCTGTCCTATTGGTCAAGGTGCTTCGGCATAATTACGGTTCATAGGAATTCACGTGGGAGCCTGAGGAGGCAATGTGACAACAATACCCTCGCCTTTTCTGACTAGGTAAATTTCGAGGCTGAAATTTCTTTTAGGGGGTAGAGTTACAACGTCCCAAAGTAGGGGGTTTGTAATTTTGCGTTATCTGACAAAAACTGCATGTTTGATTGAGTGGTTAGATGATTTGGGTGAGTTAGGGAGTGTCTGTGAAGCCTGGGTTCAAGTCCTGGCTTTAGCAGAAATTTTAATTTTTGCTCTTAAGTGAATCTGGACGTTGGTATGTAGGACTTATATTTTATTACGACTGATTGATGACACAGAAAGAGCTGGTGGCTAAGTGGTAGTGGCGTATGGTATGGTGTTTAAGGTCTGAGGTTCGAGCGTGGAGCAGAACAATTGAGGTATTTATTTTGTAGTTGGTTTTGACCAGTGGTTGTGTTACAGTGAAATTCTGATGGAGGAGTTGTGGAGAGTGATGAGGAGTGATTCAAGGAGTAAATCAAGGAGGGATAAGGGGAGAGATTTTAGGAGAAAGTTAAGGAGTTCAAATTTGGGAGAGTTTTAGCCGATTGGAGGTTTTGGGGTATGCAATTTCGGCTAGGGGGTTTCCTTGTACGCATTTTTGGCAATTGGTGAGTGAATAGGTGTTGAAATTCCTCTCTGTCGTTGGAGGCTGTTGTTCTTTTTGGCATTTTTGGCTTCATTTTTCCCTAATGCTGATTTCACAAGTTTCACTTTCTTGCAGAGTAGATTTCTGATTGACTTCTCTTCTTACTCTTAACCGAGGATACCATTCTCTCCCTCATTCAGTTCTCCCCAACCACCTTTTCTTGTGTTCATACTTTGGCCGAATATTACTTGCTTTTTCTCTCACAAACCCTTTTCAGTTTAGCCTTACTTGTGATCGATTACTCCTCTTCTCTCTTTTCCATTGATTTGTTTTTCTTTACCCTTCTCTTGTGTTGGCCGAACTTGTATACTCTGTTTTTATTCAAGCTGAACACTTTGCTTCAACATTCTTGCTTCTCTTGGCTGAATAGCTCTTGAATGAATACCTCTTTTTGTTATTCGGGCGACATCTAGATTGAGGTCTAGGCTGATTTTTGGTTAGTTTTATTCTTAAGATTTCGATTTCTATTTTTTTTGAGGGTCAAATGTTTCCTATTCACTCACCCTTTATTTCATCTTAATGATTGGTACTAAACTCTATGGTTGCCAAATGTTACTTCCCTTATCCCTTTCTCAGATTATCTGGTGGTGTTAGGCAGAATAGTATACTCTTATGTTCTGGAAGTGCTTTGGCTAATTAGTTCTCTTTTAATCTAAGTAAGTGACTGTGCCCTTACTTCAGCACTTGTATGTATACTGTAGTCCATTAATGGTGCTTGGAAATACAAGGTTTTGGAGAAGAGGAAATCGCTGCTAGTCTTGGGTATCGGTTCAAGTGGGAAACCTCTTCTCGTTTAATCAAGGTAACATATGGTGTTGTGTTGGTTTTGGTAGAAGTTGGGTATTGTCTTTGGAAAGTGAGTAACATAGTATCTCGATGCTTGTAGGGTGGTGCTCAAGGGGTGTTCGTAGGCTTTGAGAAAAGGTGTGTAATCGTAAACCCAATTCTGCTACTGTCAAAGCATTGGATAAAGGTGTGTTTACACCACTATGACATTGTGAATCGACAAAAGTCGAAAAGTCGAAAAGCTAAAACTTTGGCATTTGGGCTCTCACGAGCGTGCGAATGCTCGTGTGGTAAACCGAGCCCACAAGTCATGGGCGACAAATTGTAAAGGCCACCACGAGAGTTCTTGCAGGCTTGGGCTGTTACGGGCCTCGTTGGGCCATATGGGCCAAATGGGCTCTTGGGCCCCACACGGATAAAATTTACGATAAGTGGCAAATAATGGAATGGGCTATGGTGATCGCATAGTCGTGACTAAATTTGGGAAAAAAAGGGCCACACGAGCGTGTGGGCCCACTTGGGCTGAGTAGGGTGCCTTGGGCCCATTTACATTGTTTTGGCCATATGGGTTATCTGAGTCGTTCGAGATGACTAAAGACCTTCTGAAGGATTGTTATCTATATTGAGACCCCAAAATTAGTTAAAAGATCGAAATACCCCTGTGGGGTAAAATTACTATTTTACCCCTAACCGACAAAATGACCATTATACCCCTAGTGGTAGGTTAATTGATATGTGTATGACATTTATATGACTGGTTTTGAGTAGTACATACTGCATACATGCAATATTTGTGACATGACATACTACATGGGGTTGGGTTTTAGATTTGGAGGAAGTATTGTATCAGTGGCTTTGCCACGTAATTACTACTCTGGTGGCTTTGCCACGTTTACTGTTATTAGCAACATTGCCGCGTTTCTGTTAGCAGCTACACTGTAATACTGGTGTGTTGGCTAGGTGGGTCGATTTATTACCCACATGGTGTACTGGTTGGTACGGGTGGTGTGTTGGATGGATTAGGTTGGGTTACATGTTTGCACTACACTATATTGATACCGTAATGGGCCTAGGCCCACACTATTCTGTATAGGGCTAAGGCCCGCATCGGATCACTCTTGTATAGGCTAAGGCCTGCATCATATCTTGCATGCTATTTATTGTCGATCGATAAGGGATTACACACTGAGTTTTCGTAAACTCACCCTTTCTTTTAACTGTACAGGTAATCCCCAGCCTTAAACGATTTGGAGCCGTGAGGGACTCGGAGGTGGCCACACGAATCCAGTTGATTAGCAATTTGACTTTATTTATTCTAAATTTCAAATTTGGGTTTTGATCATGTAATAAGGTCTTTATGGGTTTAAGTTTTAATTGGGTTTTTGATTTCTTTTATTAAAATGCTAGTCTAGGAAAACCCAAATATTTAAGGTTTTCAAAAGAACACGAGTGTTAAACATCAAAGTTTTCAAAATGCTTCAGTAGTTTCAGTTGAACTAATATACCAAAAGGCATACATTTTGGCAAACGTTGGTAAAGAGTTGATTTGATAATAGTAATAAAAGGTTTTCAACTAAAGATTGGATTTATAACGCTAAGTCTTGTTTTATAAAAACATTTCAATATGACACGTTAGAGTCGGTCGTAACGTCCAGGCCGAGTTTGGGGTGTTACATTGTTGTTGTACTCTTACTTATATGCAACTTACTAAGCTTTTATGCTTACTCCCTTTCCTTTCCATTTCATTTCAGTGTCGCCTATCTAGCTCAAGGATCACCAGAAGTCAGAAATATCGATCACACTATCAACCGAAGCTTTCAGTATAGTTGGATTTATATTTTTGAATATGGCATGTATAGGACTTAGACTTTATTATTTTTTGTCTTTGAGAATTGGCCAAATGTGTTGGCTTGGGTGGAAACCCTTCAATTTGTATTAAGCTTAGAATGATGGCTAACATTCATTTTGAATTTGTAAAAGATGTATTATCATGGTTGAATGCATGTCTATTGTGGCTGATTTGATTATAGAAATTGAGCTAGTTTTGGTATTGGTTGGCATTTGTATGAAAATAGGTATGCAAGGGTGGCAATGAGGCTTGGTAGATAGCCTTATATTATCCACATGGGTAGACACACGAGTGTGCATCTAGGCCGTGTGTTACACACGGTCTGCCCCATGGGTGTGTAGTCTAGCCATGTGTCCCCTGCACATAAAAAATTCAAGTTAGCATGCATGGAAATAAACACACGGGCAGAGACACGGCCGTGTGTCTTAGCTGTGTGAAGGACACGGCCCAGCACACGAGCATGTGCCTTGGCCGTGTGATATTTTGAGTATGCTGACGTTAAAAACAAAATGTCCATGCTTTCACACACGAGCTAGGACACAGGTGTGTCGTGGCCGTGTGAGAGACACGGGCCATTGACAGGAGCATGTGTCTAGCCGCGTGAAAACCTCTGTAGGTGTGAATTAAAAATTAATTCTACATGGGTGTAGGACACGGGCGTGTCCCAGAGTGCTTAGGCCATGTGAGCCACACGGGTCATCAGCACGACCATGTCGATATGGTCACACGGGCGTGTCACCCTTCACACGGGCGTGTGCCCTGTTTTAAAGGCAAATTTCTTAAGGATGGTTTAAGGACCCGAAATGGTCCCGAATAGTTTTCAACGGTTTAATTGGGGCTCGTAGGCCCATAATAAGAAGTTTAAAGTAGAAATTGAAAAAGTTTAATTTGGACTAAGTCTCGATGGTTTGAGATTGGTTGTATGCATGAGATTGAATTAGGTAATGCCTTGTACTGCTCCCCGGTGTGGGTTACGGGTATAGGGTGTTACACAAAACCACTATTTCGACTAGACCTTAATTCAGGATGTTACATATGGCTCTGCTTGAGCACTAAAAATTCTTTATGTTTCTGATTGAGAAACCTTTGACTGATGTATTTCTTTCGAAATTTGACTTGAAAGAAATCCCAAGTGATCTTCTCTCGGCACTACAGAAGTCAACGTATTCCACCACTGATAAGCTGAATCTTTTAGTAGAGATACTTCACACTTCACACATTCATTCAGGGAACAGGATAACTCGTCAAAAACCCTGATGGTATTCTCTAACCAAAATTTAGCTCTCCCAAGATCATCTTCAACAGTAGCTTAGAATTCTTCAGCCTCATACTTACAAATCTTATCAACAGGAGGCTTACAAACTCGGATTGGTTTCGTACCTTGAGTAATAATAAGAACCGGTTGGGGAACAGGATGGGGTAGAGGTTGTCGAGCAGTAGGGTTTGTCCTATGAACTTGGTGAACCATTAATTAATCATCTAGAAGAAGGTTTCCTTAGCCTCTCCTCCCTGGCCATCAGATACGAGCCTTGTACCACACAAAGCTACTCTATGAATGAAGGCTTGAGCGTTACTCTCTACTTCATTGAAATCAACTCAGTTGGATGTCATTAGTATATAAAAATATGTTTTAAAACAGTCAGGAGATATCACACTATCACAGGTTATATAATGGCATGTATAACTAGACTCGTATACACTACGTTCAGCCCAAGAATTGACTAAACCATAGCAATGATACTAGTTGTAACACCCTCACCTGGACCCAACGCTGAAATAGGGTTTGAGGTGCTATCGAACTTAAACTCAACCAATCTTAGGAAATTGGGCCATAAAACTTTGACCAATTTAAAAATTTTCATTTCATATTCAATTTGTCCCTTAATAGGGCCTACGAGACCCAAAACATACATTCAAGGTGGTTCAGGACCAAACTGAGGGCTCAAGAAAAACTTAAAGAATTTCATGCTTTAAGGCTCCACACGCCCGTGTCGGTATAGGGCACACATCCGTGAGCTAGGGACACGCCCCTGTCCCGTACTCGTGCGGCCAAGTTAATTCCACAATTTTTCATGAAACAAGTGCAGACTTCACACGGCCTAGACACACGCTCGTTTCCTTTTACACGGCCACGACACGCCCATGACACAGCCCATGTGCAACAACCTGGGTATTCTATTTCTGACGTCAGCATCACACGACCATTGTACATGCCCATGTACTAGGCCGTGCCTTTCCCCACGGCTGAGACACACGGCCGTGTCTCTGCCCGTGTGACCATTACCATGCATTCTGACTTGAAATTTCTAAGTGCAGAGGACACACGGCTTTCTCACACACTCATGAGGCTGTCCGTGTGTCACACACGGCCTAGACACACGCCCGCGTGTCTACCCGTGTAGACAATATGAGGCTATTTACCAAGCCTCATTACCACTCTAGTATGCCTATTTTTATGTCAATACCAACCAATACCAAATCAAGCATGATAGACATTCATTTAACCATGAAGATGCATCCATTATAGACTCAAAATGAATGTTATCCTCATTCAAAACTTAATGTGAAGTGTGGAATCTATTCCAAGCCAACATATTTGGCCAATTCTCAAAGACACAAAATAATAATGTCTAGTCCTATACATGCCATAATAAAAAATATAAATCCTACTATACCGAGTATTACAGTTGATAGTGTGATCAATATGTCTGACTTCAAGGGATCCTTGAGCTAGTTAAGTAGCACTGAAAGAAAAGAGAAAGGAAAGAGAGTAAGCATAAAGCTTAGTAAGTTGCATATAAATAAATATACAACAACAATTTCACCATTAGTCATCATACTCATAGTTCAAAGGTAAGCATAAACTTGACTTACTCATTACCGACTACTCAAGTCACATTTTCTAATTCGAGCTCATTACTCATGCATACCAACTAGGTACCTATACCACTCACAACATTATTATACTTTCCTTATTAAATCACTCTCATAACCTTTAAAGTTGAACCTTTCAGAATATTACCAGATATTCTTTAAGCCTCAAACATGGGATAAGTTGCTGAAGCCATGTCCCAGACATGGTCTTATACTAGCTCTCGTATATACGTGTTGATGCATGTCCCAGACATGTCTTACACTAGCACAACTCTTAGCCGATGCATGTCCCAGACAAGTCTTACACCGGCTACCATTATCGAGGCCAATGCATGTCCCAGACATGTCTTACACTAGCACTCGTCTCAATGCCGATGCCATGTCCCAGACATGGTCTTACACTAGCTATCATTATGTGACTGATGCATGTCCCAGACATGTCTTACACTGGCACAAAAATAACCCGAATGTCATGGCATGAATATACGGTTTGTTTCCTAGAGTTCTAATGGGATCTTTCTATTATCTCAATCATTAATATGCATTCTTAGTTCATAATCTAGCAATTCATACTATATCAAATCAATAACAATTCGAATACATGCATTAACAATGTAGTTGTATTATTTGCATACAACTTACCTCGGTTTACAAAATGTACTCGACTAGTTGATTTGCTTGGCTTTCCCCCAGTCTAGGCTCGGATTCGATATTTCTTGATCTATAATAACAAAATGCACTTATTAAGTCACTTTATCAACCTAGGCACTCAACAATTCACAATTGGGCTAAATGACCATTTTGCCCCTAGACTTTTACAAAATGACCATTTTACCCCTCGGCCCGAAAATCAATTTTTATCGAATTTTTTTATTTCTTAAAACTAGCTGAACCTCTTTGACTCTTATAGTAACTCTAAATTTCCACTATTTTGAACATTTATTATCTATTTTACAACTTATGCACATTAGTCCTTTTAGGTGTTTTCATGCCAACACCTTTCACAAAAGTTGTTTATAAGACAACCAAGACTCATTTTCTTCCTTAAAAACTCAGCAAACCTCATAAGTATTTTCATGGAAAAACCCTAAAACATTCATCATTTTACAAAATAGCACCCTCATTTGAAAGCTCATGCTTCAAGGGCATCAAAAATGCAAAAAAAACTTCAACAAAGGGTATGAAAATCACTTACTTCTAGAGATGATAAGTTGCTGCCAATTTCAAGATTCAAAACCCTCCTATGGATGGTAAAAATCAGTGGAGAAGAAGAAAAATAAAGAGTAAATGACCTTTGTTTTATTTAATTTAAAACTAGTCAAAATTGGTGACCAAACACCACCTAATTTTGACTTTCCCATCAATTTGTCTCCTATGGTCGGCCATCCTAGTCTCTAAGGGTCTAATTGCTCTTTAAAGGCCCCCAATTTTAATTCTTTATCTATTTGGCACATTTGGGTACTAAAATGTAACTTTTTCCTTTTATGCAATTTAGTCCTTTTTCGCAATTGGGCTCACAAACATCAAAATTAACTCACCAAATTTTTCATACACTAATCTAATCATCTTATAACCTCATAATTATAATAAAATAAATTTTATAACTTCAGATTTATGGTCCCAAGACCAATGTTTTGACTAGGCCCTAAATCGAGTTGTTTCATTTCTCCCCCTTTAGGGATTTTCGTCCTCGAAAATCTTACCGGTGAATAAGTTCGAATACTGCTTTCTCAGAGACTCCTCGGGTTCCCATGTGGCTTCCTCGACCCCATGTCTATGCCACAAAACCTTCACAAGTGGTATGTTCTTATTTCTCAATTGTTTGACTTCTCAAGCCAAAATCTTGGTCAGCTCCTCACCATAAGTCATATTCGGAAGAATCTCTACTTTAGTTGGAGCAATTACATGCGAAGGGTCTGATCTGTACCGGTATAACATGGACACATGAAACACATCATGAATCTTTTCTAACTCTGGTGGCAAGTCCAAACAGTAGGCAACAGGCCCTACTCTCTCGTTAATCTCATAAGGTCCTATGAAACGGGGACTCAACTTGCCCTTTTTACCAAACCTAAGGACTTTTCTCCACGAGGAAACTTTCAAAAATACCTTATCACCGATTTCAAACTTAATTTCCTTTCGTCTCAAATCCGCGTAGGATTTTTGTCTATTCGAGGCGGCTTTCAGGTAGTCACGAATTACATTAACTTTCTCCTCAGCCTCTTTGACCAAATCGACCCCGTGGATCTAATTCTCTCTTAACTCAGTCCAGTATAAAGGCATTCAACATTTTTGCCCGTATAAAGCCTTATAAGGCGCCATTTTCAGACTCGACTGATAGCTGTTGTTGTAGGCGAATTCAACCAATGGTAAGTATTTTTCCTAACTTCCTTAAAATTTGAGAACACAACATCTCAACATGTCCTCTAAGATCTGTATCACTCTTTCCGACTATCCGTCAATTTGCGGATGAAATGTCGTGCTGAAACTCAACTTGGTTCCCAAAGCCTCTTGTAACTTTTTACAAAACCTTGAGGTAAACCTCGGATCTCTATCTGACTTAATCGACAATGGCACTCCATGAAGCCTCACAATCTCAGAAATATATAAGTCGACTAATTTCTCGAGGGAGTAATCAGTACGCACTGGTACGAAATGTGCTGACTTAGTTAGTCTATCGATAATAACCCATACTACATCTTTCTTTTTTGGGGTTACAGGCAAACTGGACACGAAGTCCATAGTGATACGATCCCATTTCCACTCGGGAACCATAATAGGTTGAAGTAAACCCGAAGGTACTTGATGTTCAACCTTTACTTTTTGGCACACTATGTAACGCCCCGTACCCGATACCATCGCTGGAGTCGAATACGAGGTGTTAACAGACTTAATTCATTGCTTAAACAGCTCAAACAATTTAATTTTAGAAATTCCAGACAAGCAGGCTAACTGTGTCACAGTCGCTTAAAAATTCGTATCTCGAGTTTTGAAACTCAAAATCCAATTCCGTAAATTTTCCCTGAAACTAGACTCATATATCTATTTATAATTGTTTTTCTAGAATTTTTGACTAGGCCAATTAGTACAGTTTATTAGTTAAAGTCTCCCCTATTTCAGGGTTTGACTGCTCTGACCTCTGTGTATTACGAATCAGATATCTCTCTGTACAGAATTTCAATGACTATGAAGTTTGTTTCTCTTAAAACTAGACTCAATAAGAAATCTATACATATAAAGTATGACTTCTAATTATTTTATAAAATTTATGGTGAATTTCCAAAATCAGAACAAGGGATCCAGAAATCGCTCTAGCCCTATTTCACAAAAATTTAAACATCTCATAAAATATAACTCATATACCTGTTTCGTTTCTTCCATATGAAAATAGACTCATAATTCTTCAATTCCATATTTTATTCATCATATAATTATATCTCTACTATTTTTAATGATTTTTCAAATTCACGTCACTACTGCTGTCTGAATCTATTTTATGGTAAATTTTACCTATTTCATGGTTTCCATGGATTAACTAGTAATTTGACATACATAACACCAAATATGATCATAATTAGCCATTCCAATGGCTAATCATTACCAAACATTTTTATACTACTCAATAACCATATCATAAGACCATATATATAAAATGATTATAATGCTATACATGCCATACTCAAAATATACAAGCCATTATGCCAAGATGGTATACGGATAGTGTGAGCGTGCCTCCGACCGTTCCCGATTTCTGAGCTGACTTGTCAACACTACAAGGAATGAAAAGGAAGGAGTAAGCATAAATGCTTAGTAAGTTCACATGCAAATAGCAAGTAACATAACCATATAAGCAAACATAAAACATCATTTGCATAATCATCACCAAGACATTCATATCATATTTTCATTTATCATCTTACCATATTGTTGTTATATAGATTTTTCAACCCGAGGGTTAAGTACATACCTGTTCAAAGTATCCATTTCACAACACTTACCAATACGTCCCTTTCATCTTGAGTATTCCTCCATTTGAGTAGAACTTTACCCGTTGAACACATCGGAATATAATTCAGATACATGGAAAGTTTGCACATAAGTGCCACATATGTAGCCAAGCTACTATGTAACCCGCCCATAAGCGAACTCGGACTCAACCCAACGAGCTCGGGCGTTCGCATCCATAAGTGAACTCGGACTCAACTCAATGAGCTCGGATGCCTAGTTATATCTCACGAACTCGGACTCAACTCAACGAGTTCGGACATTCGCATCCATAAGTGAACTCGGACTCAACTCAACGAGTTCGGATGCTCAAACCATCCTAGTGACATGTCACTTGTATCCTAATCTATTCCTAAGGTTCAAACGGGCTTTTTCCTCGATTGCACATCTTTGCCGTCTTCCATGGAACATCGAAACCGATACTCGATAGCAATACATAATTTACATATTATTCAATAATAACCATAAAGCATAATATTTCATGATATTAATCATCATATCACATAAATAACATTAAATTACTTAAAATGACAATTATGTTACTACATTTACACATGAACTTACCTAGTATGCGAAAATGGCTACTTTTACCATTTCGTCCACAACTTGGTATTTTCCCCATTTTAGCCCGAATTTCAGTTTTCTTTGCTCTATCATTTAAAATATTGTCTAATCAGGACTCACATTATTCAAATTGACCCAAAATCATATTTTGGAAAAATTACAATTTTGCCCCTAAACTTTTGCATATTTACACTTTTGCCCCAAAGCTCGTAAATTAAACTTCAGCCTATTTTCTTATGTTTTATGACATGCTGATCATTTTTCCCTTCTATGGCAACATCAAATTCTCACTCTAACATGTACTTATGACTATTAGGTATTTTTACCGATTAAGCCCTTTTGCTCGTTTTCACTTAAAACCGAGTAGCACAAGTTGTCTAACATAATTTAAAACCTTATATTCTATCATAAAACACCAAAATACACAAATTTCACCTATGGGTATTTTTCCAAATATAAACCCTAGGTTAAATTATTGCTAGCATAAGCTAAATCGAGCTACCGGGACTCCAAAAACGTAAAGAACTTGAAAAACGGGGCTAGAATGGAATTACAATCGAGCTTGGAAGCTTGAAAAACCCTAACCATGGTTTCTCCTTGCTATATTCGGCCATGGGGTTGAAGATGAGCAAAATTGACTTTTAATTTTGTATTTTAATTCATTTTACCCCTAAATGACCAAAATGCCCTTACTACTAAACTTTCCAAAAATTCCATCCATGTCCAATTTTTGTCCATAAACTTAGAAATTGGTAAAATTTCTATTTAAGACCTCCTAATTAATATTTCAAAACAATTTCATACTAGAAACTTCTAGAATGCAAGTTTTGCAAATTATTCGATTTAGTCCCTAATTTCAATTTAAGCACTTTAGGCATAGGATTCCATCACGAAATTTTCACACAATCATGCAATCATATCATAAAAATCAAAATAATTATAAAATAATTATTTCTATCTCGGATTTTGTGGTCACAAAACCTCTATTCTGACTAGACCCAAAATCAGGATATTACAACTCTCCCCCCCTTTAGGGATTTTCGTCCCCGAAAATCTTACCAGAAAAGTGGTCTTCACTTTTAATCTCATATTCGGTGCCGAAGAACTTTCACTTAGACTGTACCTCCAATACATCTCTTTAATTTCTCATATGATCTGAAAGCTTACAGTCTCAACTCTCAACTGTTCTTATCTTACCAGAAAAGTCTTTACTCAATGTAGACTAGTCTAGTTCAGACGCTTCGGTTACCAATATTCTCATCTATCCGAACTTTGTCAACATGTAATAAACTTTTCAGCTTTTACAAAATGAAAACCTTATCATTCGTAGTGACTTTAACTAATATCAAACTTTTTCTAATAAATATACACTTCTCGTTCAGACTATTTACTTTTTTATCCGTACAAAATGAAATTCTATTATCGACTTGGAAAAAAATAATCCACGAAATAATTGTCGCATGAAATCTTTCAAATAGATAATTCACCATACCGACTGAAACTCGCGCTTTTATCACTTATGCCTTTACTGATGTCAAATCCTTACACAGAAATTAGAAAAAAAACCCCAATACTAAAATCACCACATTTCCAAGATCAAATTAGAAGTATAGTCATATTGGACATGATTATCACGAGCTAAAGAACGTACTTCGAACACGAGTCATAATTGAAAAATTATGGAACAAAGATAACAAGAAAACCGAATAAAGAAATTCAAAATAGAGAAATCTAGAATAAAGAAATCCAGAATAAAGAAACCCAAGATACGATACTATGCTGGAGAATCGAAAACCAAGTCGGAGAATCGAAAACCAAACTCATAGAGAAAATACGGAATACCCCGATAATTCTTCAAAGAAAGAAAGTCCAAAAGAAAACATCATTTAATCCCACTGGAATCAAATATAACAAGAACAATATATCTTCCCATACATATATATCAGATGAAGCATCAAGTAGAAGAAACAGAATCATAATATCATATGTATTCTCTCATCAATTCTTATCAGCCGAAATGAAATAGAATACCCGATGAAATAGAGCAATATAAATTATAAACCAGTCAGACTACCAATGCTTTCATCCAACACCAGGATTAAAAGACATTCCCATATAACAAGAATTTCTTCAGAAGATCAATAGCCATAGAAATATTTCTGAGAACGGGTAAACACATAGAACATCTCAAAAGAGACTGCTAAATCTGTCCAGTCATAACTATCACACTCAGATAGTTCACATTTCAAATATCATTTCCCCAACTAGTTCTACCGTTACAAATTTCATATTAAACCATTCACTAAAGAAGGCCAGTTTTAAATAAATTTCGATTTACACTTTTCTCGACCTTGCACCTGAGTAATTCGGTTTACCAAGGAGAATTCCTTTTCTAACTGGAACAGTGCATAATTCCAATAATCTTTACGTCAATCCGATACTTTACTGGCTCTAACTTTACTTATCAGCTCATTTTCAATCTCTGATCATACTTATAATTATTCTATCACTGAACTCTTTGGGTTCTCAACCGGAAACTTATTCAATACAAATCTCATGAAATTCCATTATAAGTACCATTTCGGTAAGGGGGAGGGGTTGTAGGACCTCTGACTCGACTTTCTTATACATACACATATGACACAACTTCCATCATCATAGCAACATCATCAAAATCATGTCATTCATTCATGTTGGCTTACACCAATTTTCCTATTGTCCCATTTAGACAATATACTTATGCATACATTCTATGTTTTCTAGATAGCTTTACTTATCTATTCATTTAATTAAATTAAGTCATGCTCATGACATCATATAAGGCCAAACAAACATAGATATTTGCACATAATCATAACTTTCATTTCGTGCATCATCATGTACATATCATTACAATCATATAATTCACCCAATAATTTAACATAGATAAGTTCATTTCATTATAATCCTTTATCTCATAAAAATTATATATCATTAGAATTCATCAACATTCGACGTCCAAATCAAAACAAGGACATTTTCATTCGTATCATAATATTATGACTTTTATTCATACCTCTACTACTTTCTATTTATTCCGTTCATCTTATCAAGTAAGCCTATACACTACATCATATGAGCATAAGCAAATATGAATATTTATCACATATGTATCATAAACCTTTATTCATACTTTTCTGAACCGATACTTATCATAATCATAATTTTACTCAAATACCTTCACATAACATTGAACATGGTCGGCGCAGCTCGGTTGGAGAGTACCCTGTCTAAATAAGACGGTACTCATACATGTCGGAAGACATCACACTATCACAGATCAGTGGCATGTATAGCTAAACTTTCACACATGCTAGGTTAGTCCGAGAACCGACTAAACCTACTCTGATACCACCAAATGTAACGCCCCGTACCTGATACCATCGCTGGAGTCGAATACGAGGTGTTAACAGACTTAATTCATTGCTTAAACAGCTCAAACAATTTAATTTTAGAAATTCTAGACAAGCAGGCTAACTGCATCACAGTCGCTTAAAAATTCGTATCTTGAGTTCTAAAACTCAAAATCTAATTCTGTAAATTTTCCCTGAAACTAGACTCATATATCTATTTACTAATTTTTTTTCTAGAATTTTTGACTAGGCCAATTAGTACAGTTTATTAGTTAAATTCTCCCCTGTTTCAGGGTTCGACTGCTCTGACCTCTGTGTATTACGAATCAAATAACTCTCTGTACAGAATTTCAATGACTATGAAGTTTATTTCTATTAAAACTAGACTCAATAAGAAATCTATACATATAAAGTATGACTTCTAATTATTTTTATACAAATTATGGTGAATTTCTAAAATCAGAATAGGGGATCCAGATATCGCTCTGGCCCTGTTTCACAAAAATTTAAACATCTCATAAAATATAACTCATATACCTGTTTCGTTTCTTCCATATGAAAATAGACTCATAATTATTCAATTCCATATTTTATTCATCATATAATTATATCTCTACTATTTTTATTGATTTTTCAAATTCACGTCACTACTGCTGTCTGAATCTATTTTATGGTAAATTTTACCTATTTCATGGTTTCCATGGATTAACTAGTAATTTGACATACATAACACCAAATATGATCATAATTAGCCATTCCAATGGCTAATCATTACCAAGCATTTTTATACTACTCAATAACCATAACATAAGACCATATATACAAAATGATTATAATGCTATACATGCCATACTCAAAATATACAAGCCATTATGCCAAGATGGTATACGGATAGTGTGAGCGTGCCTCCGACCATTCCCGATTTCCGAGCTGGCTTGTCAACACTACAAGGAATGAAAAGGAAGGAGTAAGCATAAATGCTTAGTAAGTTCACATGCAAATAGCAAGTAACATAACCATATAAGCAAACATAAAACATCATTTGCATAATCATCACCAAGACATTCATATCATATTTTCATTTATCATCTTACCATATTGTTGTTATATCGATTTTTCAACCCGAGGGTTAAGTACATACCTGTTCAAAGTATCCATTTCACAACACTTACCAATACGTCCCTTTCATCTTGAGTATTCCTCCATTTGAGTAGAACTTTACCCGTTGAACACATCGGAATATAATTCAGATACATGGAAAGTTTGCACATAAGTGCCACATATATAGCCAAGCTACTATGTAACCCGCCCATAAGCAAACTTAGACTCAACTCAACGAGCTCAGGCGTTCGTATCCATAAGTGAACTCGGACTCAACTCAACGAGCTCGGATGCCTAGTTACATCTCACGAACTCGGACTCAACTCAACGAGTTTAGACATTCGCATCCATAAGTGAACTCGGACTCAACTCAACGAGTTCGGATGTTCAAACCATCCTAGTGACATGTCACTTGTATCCTAATCTATTCCTAAGGTTCAAACAGGCTTTTTCCTCGATTACACATCTTTGTCGTCTTCCACGGAACATCGAAACTGATACTTGATAGCAATACATAATTTACATATTATTCAATAATAACCATAAAGCATAATATTTCATGATATTAATCATCATATCACATAAATAACATTAAATTACTTAAAATGACAATTATGTTACTACATTTACACATGAACTTACCTAGTATGCGAAAATGGCTACTTTTACCATTTCGTCCACAACTTGGTATTTTCCCCATTTTAGCCCGAATTTCAGTTTTCCTTGCTCTATCATTTAAAATATAGTCTAATTAGGACTCACATTATTCAAATTGACCCAAAATCATGTTTTGGAAAAATTACAATTTTGCCCCTAAACTTTTGCATATTTACACTTTTGCCCCAAAGCTCGTAAATTAAACTTCAGCCTATTTTCTTATGTTTTATGACATGCTGATCATTTTTCCCTTCTATGGCAACATCAAATTCTCACTCTAACATGTACTTATGACTATTAGGTATTTTTACCGATTAAGCCCTTTTGCTCGTTTTCACTTAAAACCGAGTAGCACAAGCTGTCTAACATAATTTAAAACCTCATATCCTATCATAAAACACCAAAATACACAAATTTCACCTATGGGTATTTTTCCAAATATAAACCTTAGGTTAAATTATTGCTAGCATAAGCTAAATCGAGCTACCGGGACTCCAAAAACGTAAAGAACTTGAAAAACGGGGCTAGAATGGACTTACAATCGAGCTTGGAAGCTTGAAAAACCCTAGCCATGGTTTCTCCTTGCTATATTCGGCCATGGGGTTGAAGATGAGCAAAATTGGCTTTTAATTTTGTATTTTAATTCATTTTACCCCTAAATGACCAAAATGCCCTTACTACTAAACTTTCCAAAAATTCCATCCATGTCCAATTTTTGTCCATAAACTTAGAAAGTGGTAAATTTCTATTTAAGACCTCCTAATTAATATTTCAAAACAATTTCATACTAGAAACTTCTAGAATGCAAGTTTTGCAAATTATTCGATTTAGTCCCTAATTTCAATTTAAGCACTTTAGGCATAGGATTTCATCACGAAATTTTCACACAATCATGAAATCATATCATAAACATCAAAATAATTATAAAATAATTATTTCTATCTCTAATTTTGTGGTCACGAAACCACTATTCCGACTAGACCCAAAATTAGGATATTACACACTAGGCATTTGGAAACAAACTCTGAGATGTCTTTTTTCATACCCGACCACCAATACATTTTCTTAAGATCGTTGTACATTTTCGCAACTCCCCGGGTGAACAGATAAACAACCACTATGTGCCTCACTCAAAATCTTCTGAATAAGTTCATTATCCTTGGGTACACAAATACTGTTTTTGAACATTATACATCCATCGGTACTAATACAAAAATTCGATTCAATTTTTGACTCACACTGATTTCTCTTGGCTTGCAACTTCTCATCACCTTTCTGAGCTTCTCGGATTTCTTGAAGAAAATTCAGTCCGACTCTTAAATCTGTTAGGATTGAACCATCATTAGATACAATCAACTGTGTGTTCAAGGCTCTCAAGGCAAGCAACGACTTCCTACTCAAGGCGTCGGTGACTACATTCGCCTTTCCCGGATGGTAGTCGATAATCAATTCATAATCCTTTAACAGCTCAATCCATCGACATTGCCTCAAATTCAATTCATTTTGAGTCATCAAGTACTTTAAGCTCTTATGGTCGGTGAATACTCGAAGTTTTTCTCCATACAAATGATGTCTCCAATTCTTCAGCGCGAACACTACAACCGGTAGCTCCAAATCATGGGTCGGATAATTTCTCTCGTGTGGTTTTAGCTGTCTCTTGGCATAGGCTATAACCTTGCCTTCTTGCATGAGCACACACCCTAAACCATTTAAGGATGCGTCGCTATAAATTACAAACTCCTTACCTGACTCTAGTTGCACTAACACTGGGGCTTCCGTTAATAAAACTTTTAATCTCTTAAAACTTTGCTGACACTTTTCTGTCCATTCAAACCTGACATCTTTTTGCAACAGCCTAGTCATCGGGGTAGCTATCATAGAAAATCCATTTATAAATCGTCTGTATTATCCGACTAAACCCAAAAAGCTTCAAACCTCTGTTACATTTCTCGACGGTTTCCACTCTACAATAGCGGAGATCTTATTTAGATTAACTCGAATTCTGTCTCCTGACACAATATGTCCTAAAAACCTAACTTCTTTAAGCCAAAATTCACTCTTACTGAACTTGGCGTATAACCGTTTGTCTCTCAAGGTTTGCAACACAACCCTCAGATGCTCAGCGTGCTCACCCTTATCACGCAAGTAAATTAATATGTCATCAATGAAGACAGTGACAAACTTATCCAAATACGGCCTAAAAATGCGGTTCATCAGATCTATAAAAACCACCGGGGTGTTAGTCAAGCCAAAAGGCATGACGAGGAACTCATAATGCCCGTATCTTGTCCAAAATGCAGTCTTCGGCACATCTTTCTCTTTAACCCTTAGCTGATAGTAGCTAGCCCTCAGGTCGATCTTAGAAAATATGATGGCTACCTTTAACTGGTCGAAAAAATCATCAATCCTTGTTAAAGGATACTTTTTTTTCACTGTCACCTTGTTGAGTTGTCTATAGTCGACGTATAGCCTCATAGACCCGTCTTTCTTCTTCACAAAAAGTATCGAAGCACCCCACAGGAAATAGCTCGGTCTCGAAAAACCCTTGTCTATTAACTCTTGCAACTGTGCTTTCAATTCTCTCAACTCCGATGGAGCCATCCTATACAGGGCGATCGAGATGGGTGTCGTTCCAGGAAATAATTCAATCTCAAACTCAACTTTCCTCACTGGAGGTAATCTGGGTAACTCTTCCGGGAACACATCTGTGAACTCACAGACTACCGGCACTGATTCAATCTTTAACTCTGACTCTCAAGTATTCAGCACAAAGCTAAATAAGCCTCATATCTTTTTCTCAAATATTTCTTAGCAGTTAAAAATGATACTATTACGGGTAATTTATCTGACTCATTTGGTCCAACTCAAAGAACATTCCCGTATTCACATTTCAACTTAATTTCTTTCTTTCCACAATCCACTACAGTACTATGGGCAATCAACCAATCTATCCCAAGGATTACATCAAACTCATTGAACGGCAATAACATCAAGTTAGCAGGAAAACAATGACCTTTGATTGTTAAAGAACAATCTCGACACACTTGGTCTACTAACACATAACTACCCAAGGGGCTGGACACTCTTATTACAAATTCAGTAGACTCCACTATCATGTTCATTCAAGGAATCAATTCCATACAAATATAGGAGTGGGTAGACCCTGGATCAATTAATGCAACAACAGATATATCATGGATAGAAAAAGTACCCGTGATCACATCAGGAGACTCTGCCTCATTGTGGGCATGAATAGCATAAGTCCTTACAGGCGCTCTACCCTCGGACCTCACTGCAACGTCTTTTGCCATACCCCTACTACTAGCCCCACTCCAGGGGTTGTTTTGTGGCCTACCCCTTAACGGAGCACTGTTTGCCTTTATTTCTTACTTCCTCTCTGTCTCTTCCATCTCAGGGCAATCGCGAATAAAGTGGTCTAGTGACCCACACTTATAGCAGCCCCTCTCGTTCCCTCAGCACTCACCAAAATGATGCCTACAACACTACGAGCATTCTAGCCTATTGGGTCGAGTGCTACCGACACTTGCGACCGAAGTGGTCTGGGCTCTCGAAGTTATGTTCTGTCAGTTCTTATTTCTATTTCAGAATCCTACCAAAGTATTTGATCGGGTAATGAATTCCTTCGACCTCTTAGAGGAGAATTGTTGTGATTTCCCCATCTATCTTTTCTTTGAGTCTCGCGACTCAAAAGCAGCCTTCCTCCTTTCTTTAATTAACTCTTTGGCCTTACAGGCTCTATCAACAGGGGCTACAAATTCCCGTAGTTCAAGAATGCCAACAAACACTTGAATATCCTCATTGAGGCCATCTTCAGACCTCTTACACATGATCACTTCTGTAGATACATACTCCCGTGCATACTTGCTAAGTTTTACAAACTCCCGCTCATATTCCGTTATTAATATTCGGCCTTGCTTTAACTCTAAGAATTCTTTCCTCTTTTGATCCATGAATCTTTGGCTAATATACTTTTTTCGGAATTCCTCCCGAAAGAATTCTCATGTAATCCTCTCTCTGGGTACAACGGACACGAGAGTGTTCCACCACTGATAAGCCGAGTCCCGTAGAAGTGACACGACACACTTTACGCACTCTTCTGACGTGCATGACAGCTCATCGAATACCCTGATGGTGTTTTCTAGCCAGAACTCTGCCCTCTCTGGATCATCATCTATACTAGCCCGAAATTCCTCGGCCTCTTATTTTCGGATCTTGTTTACTGGAGGCCTCTCTCTTCTAAACATGCCCGTACCTTGTAGAGCTACCAGGGCATAATGAGGAATTAGAGGAGGTGGGAGAGGTGGAGTGTTCGGGTTCTCACGAACAAACTCCGTATACCAAGCGTCCATCATAAGAAGGTAGGCTTCTCTAGCCCCTCCATCATAGCCCATAGTTACAGGCTCAATCTCTACTAGCGCGGTCCCTTCTACGAGAGCCGGCGCATTACATTTCACGTCATCCATCGTGGCTCTATCAGGATCCATTTACTATATGAAAATATAATTTATAATCGTCAGAATTCGTCACACTATCAATGTACAACTATGGTATGTACAGCTAGACTCATACTCTCACTAGGTTAGTCCTAGAACCGACTAAACCATAGCTCTGATACCATTAAATGTAACACCTCTCACCCGTATCCAACGCTGAGACAGGGTTTGAGGTGCTACCGAACTTAAACTCAACCAATCTTAGGAAATCGGACCATAAAACTTTGCATTAACAAATCAATAACAATTCAAATACATGCATTAACAATGTAGTTGTATTATTTGCATACAACATACCTTGGTTTACAAAATGTACTCGACTAGTCGATTTAGTCGATTTGCTTGGCTTTCCCCCAGTCTAGGCTCAGATTCGATATTTCTTGATCTATAATAACAAAATACACTTATTAAGTCACTTTATCAACCTAGGCACTCAACAATTCACAATTGGGCTAAATGACCATTTTGCCCCTAGACTTTTGCAAAATGACCATTTTACCCCTCGGCCCGAAAATTAATTTTTATCGAATTTCTTTATTTCTAAAGACTAGCCGAACCTCTTTGACTCTTATAGTAACTCCAAATTCCCACTATTTTGCACATTTATTATCTATTTTACAACTTCTACACATTAGTCCTTTTAAGTGTTTTCATGCCAACACCTTTCACAAAAGTTGTTTATAAGACAACCAAGACTCATTTTATTCATTAAAAAATCAGCAAACCACATAAATATCTTATGGAAAAACCCTAAACCATTCTTCATTTTACAAAATAGCACCCTCATTTCAAAGCTCATGCTTCAAGGGTCTTAAAAATGCAAAAAATCTTTAACAAAAGGGTATGAAAATCACTTTTAGAGATGATAAGTTGCTGCCAATTTCAAGATTTAAAACCCTCCTATGGCTGGTAAAAATCGGTGGAGAAGAAGAAAAATAAAGAGTAAATGGCCTTTGTTTTATTTAATTTAAAACTAGTCAAAATTGGTGAACAAACACCACCTAATTTTGATTTTCCCATCAATTTGTCTCCTATGGCCGACCACCCTAGTCTCTAAGGGTCTAATTGCTCTTTAAAGGCCCCCAATTTTAATTCTCTAACTAGTTGGCACAATTGGGTACTAAAATACAACTTTTTCCTTTTATGCGATTTAGTCCTTTTTTGCAATCGGGATCACAAACATTAAAATTAACTCACCAAATTTTTCATACACTAATATAATCATGTTATAACCTCATAATTGTAATAAAATAAATTTTTTAACTTTGGATTTATTGTCCCGAGACCACTGTTCTGACTAGGCCCTGAATTGGGCTGTTACACTAGTAAATGTAATAACCTTAACTCGAACTCGTCACCAAAATAGAGTTACGAAGTATTACTGAAGTTTACAATTTAAACAGACAAAAAATTCAAACATTTCATAACATATAACATTCATGTCAAAAACCAATCATAATCATGCATATTGTTCCTAATACGAGCCTTTGAGGCCCAAAAAAAAACTTTAGAAACAAATAGGGATTGAATTGGAATTTTTGTTCCCAAAAATTTTACCAGAAAAGAGGTTAGGGTACTATTTTCTCATAGCTTCCTTGGGTTCCCATGTGGCTTCTTCGACCTCGTGACGTTGCCCCAAAACCTTCACCAAAGATATGATCTTATTTCTCAATTCCTTAACCTCTTGAGCTAAAATTCTAATCGATTCTTCGTTATACATCATACCAGGTTGGATTTCAATCTCTGCCGGAGAAATTGCATGTGATGGATCTGATCGATATCGTCATAACATCAACACGTGGAACACATTGAGAATCTTTTCTAACTCTGATGGTAAAGCTAACCGATATGCTACAGGCCCTATTCTTTCGATGATCTCATACGACCCGATAAATCGCAAACTTGATTTACCTTTGTGACCAAATCGAAGGAGCTTTTTCCATAGAGATACTTTCAAGAATACTCTATCACTGATTTGAAATTCAATGTCTTTACGTTTCAAATCCGCATATGATTTCTGTCGATCTAAAGCGGTTTTCAATCTATTATGAATTACTTTCATTTTCTCTTCGGTGTCTCTGATGAAATCAACCTCGTGAATCTTTTTCTCACTAAGCTCGGTCTAGTACAGATGAGTTCGGTATTTACGACATTATAAAGCTTCGTACGGTGCCATTTTTTATGCTCGATTGAAAACTATTGTTATACGCAAATTCAACCAATGGAAAATATTTTCCCAGTTGCTTTCAAACTCTAAAACACAACAACGAAGCATATCTTAAAGACTCTGAATTATTCTCTCAAACTAACTGTTGATTTGCAAATGAAATGTAGTACTAAAGTGCAACAGCGTACCTAAAGCTTCTCGCAATTTCTTTCAAAATCACGATGTAAACCTCGGATCCCTATATGAAATAATAGAAACTAGCACCCCATGCAATCTAATGATCTCAGAGATGTATAAATCAACTAATCTATCAAGCGAATAGTCTGTATGCACCAGAATGAAATTTGTAGACTTCGCCATTCGATCAATGACAACCCAAATAGCATCTTTCTTTTTCGGAGATAGGGGTAATCCTGATACTAAATCCATCATAACTCTATCCCATTTCCACTCTGGTATCATCACAGGCTGTAATAATTCAAAAAGCACTTGATGTTCTACTTTAACCTATTGACAAACCAATCATCTCAATACAAAACTCTGAAATGTATCGTTTCATGCCTGACCACCAATACATTTGTTTCAAATCATTATACATTTTTGTACTCCCCGGATGTACAGATAAACAACCACTCTGTGCTTCGTGTAAATTTTTTTGAATAAACTCAGAATTCTTTGGTACGCAAATTTTATCTCAAATTATTAAACAATCATTGGATCCAATCTGACAATTTGAATCACTAGTCGACTCACATTGTACCCTTTTAGCTTACAACTCATTGTCACACTTTTGAGCTTCACAAATTTGTTGAAGAAATAAATGTTTAGATTTTAATTCAGCCAAAATTGAACCATGATTAGACAAGGTTAGCTGTGTGTTCATCGCTTGTAAAGTAAATAATGATTTTCTACTCAAAGCATCCGCGACTATGTTCGCTTTGCTCGGGTGGTAATCAATTACTAATTTATAGTCTTCCAATAGCTCGAGCCATCTTCGTTTTTGCAAATTCAAATATTTCTGAGTCATTATATATTCATGCTCTTGTGATCGGTAAAGATGTGCCACTTCTCACTGTATAAATGATGTCGCCAAATTTTCAATGCGAAAACAGTAGTAGCCAATTCTAAATTGTGAGTCGAATAATTCTTTTCATGTGGTTTCAACTGTCTAGAGGTATAGCTATTACTTTACCCTCTTGCATCAAAACAAAACCCAAACCATTCAATGACGCATCGCTAAAAATCACAAACTCTTTACCTGACTCAGGTTGAACCAAAACTGGTGCCTCAGTTAACAATACTTTCAACTGTTCAAAACTCTATTGGCATTCCTCAGACCACTCAAATATCACATCTTTCTGTGACAATCTAGTCACCGGTGTAGCAATCATTGAGAATCCTTTAACAAAACATCAATAGTAGCCAACTAATCCCAGAAAGCTTCGGACTTCTAACACATTTCTTGGTATTTTCCAATCAACAGCTGTAGAAATCTTGCTCGGATCAACTCGTATACCTTTTTATGAAATAATATGTCCCAAAAATCTGACCTCTCAAAGCCAAAACTCACATTTACTGAATTTAGTAAACAGTTGCTTATCTCTCAAGGTTTGTAGCATAATCATCAAATGCTCGGCGTGCGTAAGCTCATCTCGTGAATAGATCAGAATGTCATAAGTGAATACAACCAAAAATCTGTCTAAATACGGTCTAAAGATTCAATTCATCAAACCCATAAAAATTATAGGAGTATTAGTTAATCTGAAAGGCATAACAAGAAATTCATAATGCCCGTACCTTATTCTGAACGCAGTTTTCGGCACATATGAATCTTTAACTCGCAACTGATAATAAACAGACCACAGATCAATCTTCAAAAACATTGTTGCTCTTTTCAACTGATTGAACAAATCATCGATTCTCAACAAAGGATACTTGTTCTTTATCGTAACCTTGTTGAGCTGACGATAATCAATACAAAGTCTCATTGATCTGTCTTTCTTCTTTACGAACAATACTGGTGCACCCCAGGGCAAAAAACTAGGTCATGTAAATCCTCTATCTGTCAACTCTTGCAACTGAGCTTTTAACTCTTTCAATACTGTCGAAGCCATTCTGTACGGAGCTATAGATATCGGTGATGTTCCCGGTATCAATTCAATGGCAAATTCAATTTCTCTAATCAATGGTAACCTCCGTAATTCTTTTGGAAACATATTTAAATACTCACAGACTACTAGCACTGATTCAATCTTTGATTCAGACACATTTGTATCCAAAATATATGCAAGGTAAGCTTCGCAACATTTTCTCAAATATCTCTGAACTAACATCGAGAAATTACAATAGGCAATCCACTCAACTCATCCGATTCTATTCAAAGGATTTCACTATTCTGACATTTCAATTCAATAATCTTTCGTCTATAATTCACAATAGCATCATGCAGCGTCAAACAATCCATACCCAGAATGTAATAGCTCGTTTTTGGTTAAATCGAAACAGTGGTTTCGGGACCACAAATCTGAGATAAAAAATTTATTTTATTATTATTTTAATGCTTACAGCATGATAGCATGTATGTGTGAAAATTTCGTAAAGAAATTTTATCGTTTAAATGGTTAATTTGATAAAAAGGACTAAATCGCGTATAGTGTAAAAGTAGAGTTCCATTAGCTAAAGGTATCTAATAGCTATGGAATCTTAATTTAGAGGTCCTTATGTTGTAAATAGACCATTAAAATGGTGGGTGGACAATTATGGACTTATATTAAGTGAATTTTGATATTTTAAGTTAAGGTTAATATAGTAATTTATAAAATAACTTAAGAATAATTGTAATGCCCCCTTACCCGAGACCATCGCCGGAGTCGAGTATGAGACATTACTAAACTTATTTTAGCATTTAAACAAGTTCAAACAATTCTCATAGTAAATTGTCCATCTCCGTAACAGTTTCTAAAAATCATATCTCGAGTTACAAAACTCGAAATCCAATTCTGTAAATTTTCCCTAAAACTAGACTCATATATCTACAAACTAATTTTTTTCTAGAATTTTTGGCTTGGCCAATCAGTACAATTTATTAGTTAAAGTCTCCCCTGTTTCAGGGTTCGACTACTCTGACCCCTGTGTATTACGAATCAGATATCTCCCTGTACAGAGTTTCAATGACTATACCATTTATTTCTAATAAAACTAAATAAGGATTTCATACATGCAAGAAAAAACTCCTAATTGTTTTTGTATGATTTATGGTGAATTTTTAAAGTCAGAATAGGGGATTCAGAGATTGCGTTGACCTTATTCCACCAAAACTTAAATCTCTCATAAAATATAACTCATTTTCCTGTTTTGTTTCTTCCATATGAAAATATACTCATAAATATTTGACTCTACAACTTATTAATCATTTAATTCCATTTCTACTATTTTTAGTGATTTTTTCAAATTCACATCACTGCTGTTGACTGATTCTATTTTGTGGCCAATTTTACCTTTCCAAGGATTTTCATGGTTTAGTTAAGACATAAAGCATACATGTTATCATATATAAAATTGATTAGCATTCAAATAGCTAATCATTCCCAAACATTTCCATTCCATCCATGGGCCATATCGTAAGATTATACACACAAAATGATTGGAATGCTATACATGCCATATTTCCAAAAATTACAAGTCATTATACAACAATTGTCCAGTGATAGTGTGAGCGTGCCTCCGACCGTCCCGATTTCCAAATTAACTTGTTGAAACTACAAAGAATGAAAAGGAGGGAGTAAGCATGGATGCTTAGTAAGTCCATATGCAAATAACAAATAACTTAACAAAGCAACTATACCAACCAACATTAGCATAATATCACCAAAACATATATCACATTTCTATTCATCATTCATCATCTTACCATATTATTGTTGTCGTATCAAGTCTCAACCCGAGGGTTAAGTACATACCTGTCCAAAGTGCCCATTCCACAACACTTACCAATACGTCACTTGCGTCTTGAGTATTCTTCCATTTTGCTAGAATTTTACCCGTTGAACACATCGGAATATAATTTTGATACATGGAAAGTTTGTACATAAGTGCCACATATGTAGCCAAGCTACCATGTAACCCGCCCATAAGTGAACTCGGACTCAACTCAACGAGCTCGGGTGTTCACATCCATAAGTGAACTCGGACTTAACTCAACGAGCTCGGATGCCTAGTTACATCTCACGAACTCGGACTCAACTCAACGAGTTCGGACATTTGCATCCATAAGTGAACTCAGACATGACTCAACGAGCTTGGATGCCCAAGTATCCTAATCTATTCGTAAGGTTCAACGAGACTTTCCTCGTTCGTACTCCTTTACCATTCTCCTTGGAATACCAATGACGATACTTCGGTAGTCTTTCACATTTTTCACGTAATTTATAAAATTTTTGCATGTTGTCCAACAATTACCACAAAGTATAGAATCACATGATAACAATCATAATATCTTATAAACAACATTAAATGATTTAAAATAACGGTTATATTACAATATTTACATATGAACTTACCTCGATACAAAATGAGAATAGTCGAACCTATTCCTCGTAAACTTTAGTTTTCCCTCGATCTCGACTCGAATCTCTTTTCTCTTGATCTATAATACCAAATTAATTTATTTAATACACACATTCATCAAAACAGCCACTAATACGAACTTTGGCAGAATTGCCATTTTGCCCCTAAACTTTCACATATTTACACTTTTTCCCCAAGGCTCGTAAATTAAACCTCATCCTATTTTATTCTGTTTTATGACATGCTGATCATTTTTCCCTTCTATAGCAACATTAAATTCACACTCTTACATGTACTTATGAATATTAGGTATTTTTACCGATTATGTCATTTTACTCGTTTTTACGAAAAATCACTTAGCAAAAGTTGTTTAACACAATTTCAAGCTTCATATTCTACCATAAAACATCAAAATAAACACATTTCACCTATGGGTATTTTTCCAAATATAAACCCTAGGTTAAATTATTGCTAGAATAAGCTAAATCAAGTTCCCGAGACTCCAAAAACGTAAAGAACATTAAAAATGGGCCTTGGAATCACTTACTATGGAGCTTGGAAGCTTGAGACAAACCCTAGTTATGGAGAACCCTTGAAATTTCATCCTAATGAAGAAGATGGACATATTTTGCCATCTTTTTCCTTTTTTTATTCTTTTAATTACCAAATGACTAAAATACCCTTCATTAAAAACTTTGGTTATTTCTACCTTTGTATGTCCATTTTTGTCCATGAAAACCTAATGGTATAATTACCATTTAAGGACCTCTACTTCAATTATGCTCTTCAATTAAATTCTTTAACATCTAAAACTCATATTTATCAACTTTTGCAATTAAGTCCTAATAGGCAAATTAGACATGCAATTCATGAAAGTTTCTATCGATATTCTAACACATGCATCTAATCACTCAATAAATTATAAAAATTAATCAGAATAAAATTTTCTACTTTAGAATTGTGGTTTCGAAACCACTATTTCGTTTAGGCCCTAATTCGGGATATCACAATAATAATTAAACAAAAGGCCATTTGATGTATTCATCTTCTCATAGCCGAAATTTAAGGTGGAGAAAGCCATTAAAATAGCTTGAAGTATTCGGTCACTTGGTAGCTCAATTGGTGAGTGATTTTTCTCCCTTTTTTAATGATTTCTATGTTTTAGAAATCATTCTAGCTTAGTCTAGCTAGCCCAGGGACTATTTTGCAAAATTGTTAAAGATTTTGAATGATGCAATTCATGAATATGTATGAGTTTTGAAGTTTTATGATAAATTTTGTGTAGTTTATAGTTAAACAAGTTTTGTTAAGTGATTTTCAGTGAAAATGCAAAATAGGGATTTAATTGAGAAATGTGTAAAGTTAGTGGTTTAAATGAGAAATAAATTAAAATTATGGGCTTCTAGGGGCATTATGGTAATCCGACTAGCATGGGTATAATTGGAATTTCATTAAATTATGATTTTATGAAATAAGGACTAAATTGTGAAAAATGTGAAAGTTTAAAGGCAAATGTGTAAAATATCCCTAATGTATATTTTTTGGATTGAATTGAATAAATAGATGATTAAATAAGTTGTTTTTTTATTATATTTAGATCAAGATAGGGGAAATACAGACTTGGATTAGGGAAAAAATAACGTTATCGATTAATCGACTTGATTCGCCGTTTAAACATTCGAGGTAAGTTCGTATGTAATAAGCATTGTTACAATTATGCTTTAAATGCTTTGATAGTGCATAAATTGTGTATATGAGTTTATAGTCATGTTTGGCGACGATTCGAGATAGCTTCGGCTATATATGACACTTAGGGCTAGTTTGGCAATGTTTTGAAAAGTGCTTTTGAAAAGTGTTGTGGAAAAGTGTTTTTGAATAGTTTGGTTTAAAAGTTGAGTGTTTAGCATTGCTGTTAAAAAGTGCTTTTGAGAAATAAAATACCCATTTTAGACATGTTATTATCAAGTAACAAATATGCATTTAAATAATATTTAAATTAGTTAATATTATTATATTTCAGTAAAAATATAAAAAAATTATTATATCTTGTTAATATTTTAATATATGAAATATAAATTTTAAATATTTTTAACCAATATATATTAATTATTTATAAAATTTAATTAGAATATATAAAATATATTTTAAATATTTAAATATAACCATTAAATATTTGTAATTAGTACTTTAAAAAATATTTTTTATTTTTAATTAATGATTTTAACACATTTGTAATTAAGCACCAAGAAAAAAAGGGGAAAGTACTATGTTATTAGAGGGGTGAAAAAGTAATTAAGCACTAAAAGTGCTTTTGGGAGGAGAAAAGCTAAAAAATTTAGCTTCTCCTTTTCAAAAGTGCTATTGAAAAGCACTTTTGAAAAGCTAAAAATTTTAGCCAAAAGCAGCTTGTTTAGCACAACTTTTCTTCCAAAAGTGCTTTTTTAAAGCACTGCAGAATAGGCCCTCAGTGTGCGATTCAAGATAGTTTCGGCTATATATGGCACTTAGTGTGCGAGACCGAGATAGCTTCGGCTATGTAAGGCACTTAGTGTGTGACATTATAATTGCTTCAGCTATGTATTGGCAGTTAGTGTGTGTGATTTCGAGTATTCAACAATATTTCGAATAGTTATGAACTCATTATGAAGTTGTATAGGTATGTACATGGAAATTATGAGCTTTAAATAGAAGAAGTTATGAAATTGCATATAATTATATAAATCAATATGAGGAAGGTTTGTTTGATATCATAAATTACATGTTAATATGTTTAAATTGATGAATGGTGTATTTATGATTAGTTAAGTTTATATCATGCGAGCTTACTAAGCTTATTAGCTTACTTTGTGTATTTTCCCATGTTTTTTAGTGACTTTAAAGCTAGCTCGGATTCGTGGATCGTCGGAGATCATTTCGCACTACCACTTATCACTTGGTACTTTTAAAATTTGGTATTTTAAGTATATGACATGTATAGGTATTTTGAGTCATTCTGATTATGGATTGTTAGTGATTTTGGTCAATTGTAATGACTTGTAATGACATATGTTTTGGTTTGTAAATATGGCTATGAATGTGGGCTTAATTTGGTAGATGTGACTATGTGCATATATGGTTGATATTTTGAGTCCATAAATGGATATGTGAATGACTTATATTATGTGGTTTGTGGAATTGGTATCATGATTGTGAATTGGTGCAAAATGAAGTATGTTAGGTAAAAGTTTAACTAGATGAATTTTATATGTATTTTGGTATGTTTTGATTAGATAAAACTTGAGGTATAAGCATATTGGTTACTAGTATTGGAAATGGTATTGTAACACCCCTTACCCTTAACCGATACCAAAACAAGGTACGAGGCATTACCGGACACATACTTTGACATTTTGGAAAATACGGGATGTAAAATTTCATTCTAATTTAAAGTCAATCAAACAACATCATAGTGTCCCTGTTATGGGCCTAAGAGGTCGAAAACATGGGTTAAAAGCGGTCCGGGACTAAACCGAGAATTATAGAAAATTTCAATAAAATTACTGGGGTTATGCCTCACACGCCCGTGTGGAGACAAAGCACACTCCCGTGTGCTTAGGGACACGCCCGTGTCCCTTACCCGCGTGTAATTAATTAAATTTATTTTTCATTTCAAACCTACAGGGGTTTTCACACGGCCAAGCACATGCCTGTGTCCTTGGCCCGTGTCCTCAACACGGCCCAGACACGTCCGTGTCATCACCCGTGTCTAAAAACCCAAACATTGTAATAACCCGATTGAGGGCCTAGACGGAACTGTGGTCTCGGGACCACAAATCCGAAGATAGAAAAATTATTTTTATTATTTTTATGAAGTTATGGTACGATTATATTAGAGCATGAAAAATTTGGTGAGTTAATTTTAATGTTTTCAAGCTCGATTGCGAAAAATGACTAAATCGCATAAAAGAAAAAAGTTACATTTTGGTGCCCAAAGGTGTTATATAGCTAGAGAATCAAAATTTAGGGCTTTTAAAGGTAAATTACACTCTTTTTAATAGTGTTGGCCGGCAATGTGATGGATTTTAAACAAATAGTCAAAGTATTAGGTTGATGATGTCATGTTTTGGGGATAAAATAATGCCCAAAAGCCTAGCTATCATTTTCTTCTTCTCCATCTTTCTTCATCGAAAATATCAGCCAAAATAGAGGTTTGAAAGCTCAAAAATTTGTAGCAACTTAAAGCATTCATAAGTAAGTGATTTAATGAGTTTTCTTTAAGATTTTTATATTTTTGAGACCCTTGAAGCATAAGCTTTCAAATGAGGGTGATATCTTACAAAATGGTCAAGAGTTTAGGATTTTGACATGGATGTATTTGTGGTATATGCTGAGTTTTTACGGAATAATATGAGTCCTAGTTGTGTTATAAACAACTTTTGTCAAAGGTGTTAGCATGAAAACACCGAAAAGGACTATTTTGCATAAGTTCAAAATAGGTGGTTAGTGTGTGAAATAGTGAGAATTTGGGATTTCCATAGTAGTAAAAAGAGTTTAGCTAGGCTTGAAATACAAGGAAATTCGATACAAAACAATTTTCGGGCCTAGGGGTAAAATGGTCATTTTGCCAAGGCCTAGGGGCAAAATGGTCATTTTACCAAAGTTATGAATTTATGAATGCCTAATTGTGTTTAGTGACTAAATGGATGTATATTATTATTATAGATCAAGATTTGCCAAAATCGAGCCTAGACCGGGGAAAAGCCAAGCAATCCGAATAAACCGACTAGTCAAGTACTTTTTGTAAACCGAGGTAAGTTGTATGTAAATAATACAACTACACTGTAAATACTTGTATTCTTATTGTCATTGAATTGATATTGTACTAGTTGTTAAGTTAAAAATTGAGAATGCCTTGTAATATTGAGATAGTAGAAATATCTCGTTGAAACCTTAGGATATGAACTAGATATTTGTGCCAAGGCATTGGGTAATTTGTGCGCCAGTGTAAGACATGTCTGGGACATGCTTCGGCCACATTACGAGAGCTAGTGTAAGACCATGTCTGGGACATGGCATCGGCAAAGAGATGAGCGCTAGAGTAAGACATGTCTGGGACATGCATTGGCCTCAACAGAGATAGCTAGTGTAAGACGTGTCTGGGACACGCATCGGCTAGGAGTTGTGCTAGTGTAAGACATGTCTGGGACATGCATCAGCACGCATATATGAGAGCTAGTGTAAGACCATGTCTGGGACATGGCATCGGCAATATATCCCATGTTGAAGGTTCATGGAATATCCACTAGTATTCCAACGGTTCAATGGTGAAAGTTATAGTTCAATTTTGATAAAGAAAGGATGATCATGTTGTGAGTGTTACAGGTACCTATATGATAAGCATGAGTAACGAGCTGAAATTTAGAAAATGAGACTCGAGTAGATGATAATGAGTAAGTTAAGTTATGTTTACCTTTGAGCTATAAGCATGATGGTAATTGGTGAGATTGTTGTATAGTTATTTATATGCAACTTACTAAGCTTTATGCTTACTCCCTTTCCTTTCCGTTTTCTTTCAGTGTCACCAAGCTAGCTTAAGGATCCCTTAAAGTCAGAGATATCAATCACACTATCAGCTGCAATACTCGGTATAGTTTGATTTATATTTTTGAAGGTGGCATGTATAGGGCTAGACAAGGAATGTTGGATTAAGAGAATTATTTATGTATTTTGGCTCAAGTCAAAAGCCCTTCATTTTGTATCAAGCATAGAATAATGGCTATTATTCACTTTGATGAATGTATACAATGTTCTTTCTATGGATGAAATTTGTATATTGAAATGATCTTGTGTAGGTTGTGCAAAATGGGTGACAAAATGGCTTGGAAGATAGCCTAGTTTGTCCACACGGCTCACGCCCATGGGTGTGTGTTGTGGCCGTGCATCCCCTGCACTTAAAACTTTAAAGTCATTTTAGTACACGGGCAAGCCACACGGGTGTGTGCCCAGGCCGTGCCATAAAGTCAGTTTGAATGCTAGTAGTACACGGGCAAGAGACACAGTCGTGTGTCTCAGCCGTGTAAAGGACATGATTAGAGGGTATGGGTGTGTGCTTAGGCGGTGTGGTTTTGGCAGAATGCCCAGGTTTTTAGACACGGGTTCGGGATATGTGTGTGCCCCTAGCACATGGCCGTGTTTTCTATATCCAGACGGGCGTGTGGAATCTTGAAGCATGAAACTTTTCTAAGTTTTTCATGAGTTCTCGGTTGGGTTCTGAATCACCCTAGATGTATGATTTGGGCCTCGTAAGTCCGTATATGAGATAGATTGCATGTGAAAAGAGAAGTTTTTAAATTGTTTGAATTTTTTTATGGCCCGGTTTTGTATAGTTGGTTGAGTCAAGAAAGGTAACACCTTGAACCCTGTCCAGGCATCGGATACGGGCAAGGGGTGTTACATTTAGTGGTATCAGAGCATGGTTTAGTCGATTCTAGGACTAAACTAGCCAGAGTACGGGTCTAGCTATACATGCCACGTATATGCATATTGATAGTGTGATGATTCTTGACGATTATAAATTGTGTTTATTATAGTAATGGATCCTGATAGAACCACGGCAGATGATGTGGAAAGTAATGCACCGGCTTCCGTAGAAGAGATCGTGTCGATAGAGAGTGAGCCCGTAAGTATGGGCCAAGGCAGAAGGGCTAGGGAAGCCTACCTCCGAATGATGGATGCTTGGTATACAGAGTTCGTTCATGCGAACTCGAACACCCCACCACTCCCACCTCTTTCGATTCCTTAATATGTCCTGATGGCTTCGCAAGGTGCGGATGTGTTCAGACGAGAAAAGCCTCCGGTAGACAAGATTCGGAAGCAAAGGGCCGAGAAATTTTTAGGCTAGTGTAGATGATGACCCGGAGAGAGTGGAGTTTTGGCTAGAAAATACCATGAGGGTATTCGATGAGCTGTCATGCATGCTTGAAGAGTGCGTGAAGTGTGCCATGTCAATTCTACGAGACTCAGGTTATTAGTGGTGGAACACTTTCGTGTCTGTAATACTAAGAGAAAGAGTGACTTTGGAATTCTTCCAAGAAGAGTTTCGAAATAAGTATATTAGCCAGAGGTTTATGGACCAAAAAAGAAAGGAATTCCTAGAGTTGAAGCAAGGTGATAAGACTGTGATAGAGTATGAGCGGGAGTTTGTGAAACTCAGCAAGTATCCACGAGAGTGCGTATCTACTGAAGCTACTATGTGTAAGAGGTTTAAGGATGGCCTCAATGAAGACATTTGAGTGTTTGTGGGCATCCTAGAGCTAAGAGAATTTGTGGTTCTTGTTGAGAGAGCATGTAAAGTAGAAGAGCTAGTGAAGGAAAGGAGGAAGGTGGCCATTAAGTCGTGAGATTTAAAGAGAAGACAGATGGGGAAGACGCATCAGTCCTCCTCCAAGAGGTCAAAGTGTTTGCTACCCAATCAAATACTTCAGTTGGATGTTCGAAGAGAAACAAGAATCGACAGAACATGGCATCTAAAGCCCAAACTACCTCAGTGGTAAGTGTTGGTAGTGCTCGGCCAAATAGGTCAGAGTGTTCACAATGTGGAAGACGTCACTTGGGCGAATGCCAAATAAGCGAGAGGGGCTGTTTCAAGTGTGAGAGAGAGAAAACAAGAGGTGAAAGTAAGCAGTGCTTCCTTGAGGGGTAGGCCTCAAAGGAACCCCGGGAGTGGGAATAGTAGTAAAGGTGCACTAAGAGAGGTCGCGATAAGATCTAAAGGCAAAGCGCCAGTGAGGACCTATGCTATACGAGCCCATGAAGAGGCAGAGTCTCCAGACGTGATCATGGGTACCTTTTTTATTCATGATATAACTATTGTCGCTTTAATTGACCCAGGATCTACCCACTCTTACATATGTATAAAATTAATACCTTGTATAAACATGCTAGTAGAGTCCACTAAGTTTGTAATAAAAGTGTCTAATCCGTTAGGCAAGCATGTATTAGTGGACCGAGTATGTAAAAATTGTCCTTTGACGATTAGAGGCCATTGTTTTCCGACCAACTTGATGTTGTTGCCGTTTAATGAATTCGATGTAATTCTCAGGATGGATTGGTTGACCTCCCATGGCGTTTTAGTAGACGGTGGGAGAAAATTAATTCAGTTAAGATGTGAGGACGAAAATGTTCTTCGAGTTGGACCAGATAAGTCAGATAAGTTGTCTATGATAGTATCGTCTTTAGCAGCCGAAAGATATTTGAGAAAAGGTTATGAAGCTTATCTAGCTTTTGTGCTGAATACCCAAGTGTCCGAGTCAAAGATTGAGTCAGTATCAGTGGTTTGTGAGTTTATAGACATCTTTCTGGAGGAGTTACCAGGGTTACCCCCAGAGAGGGAGGTTGAGTTTGGTATCGAGTTGGCTCCTGGTACGACGCCAATCTCGATTACACCTTATAGGATGGCCCCCACCGAGTTAAAGGAGTTGAAAGTGCAGTTGCAACAGTTAACAGACAAAGGTTTTGCTAGACCGAGTTATTCACCATGGGGTGCTTGTAACAGCCTAATTTAGGGCCAAAACAGAACAGTGGTTTCGAAACCATGAATCGAAGGTTGAAAATTTTATGACTAGGTGTTTAATTTGATGTTTAGGACTAAATTGAAATAGGTGAAAAATGTGTGTTCTAGTTCATAAGGTACTTGATTGAAATGGGGGTTTTAAGTAGAGGTCCTTAAATGTCAATTAGACCATTATACTTTATATGGACAAAAATGGGCATGAATAGGATAAAATTTTAAAGAAAGGCCTTAAGGGTATTTTTGTCATTTGGTAATTAAAAGAAATAAAATGGGAAAAATAAGCCAAAATTTTATCCATCCATCTTCTTCCTTGGCCGAAACTTGTATGTTCACCATAGCTAGGGTTTTTCAAAGCTTTCAAGCTCAATAGTAAGTGCATTCAAGCCCCGTTTTTAATGTTCTTTACATTTTTGAAATCCTCGTAGCTCGGTTTACCGATTTCTACCATTATTTCGAGTTAGGGTTTATGTTTAAAAATTTACCCATGAATAATATGCATGTACTTTGATGTTTGATGGTGGAATATGAATGTTTAAAGTTAGGAGAATGATCTTTTCTAAGCGATTTTTAGCAAAAACGAGCAAAACGACATAATCGGTAAAAATACCTATTGCTCATAACTATGTGTTAGAGTGAGAATTTGATGTTGCCGTAGAAGGAAAAAATGATCAGCATGTCATAAAACATAAGAATAAGGGCTGAAATTAAATTTCCGAGCCTAGGGGCAAAATCATAATTTTGTAAAAGTTAGGGGGCAAAAACGTAATTTTTTCATAATGTGATTTTTGGATTGAAATAGATATTATGAGTGTTAAATGAGCTAAATGTGTTGTTATAGATCAATAAAGGCGGGGAATCGACCTCGAACGGGGGAAGGAAAAGATTTTGGACTAAATTGCAAAATTTCCATATTTTGCACCGAGGTAAGTTTGTATGTAAATAATACATTATCTTTATTTACGTTTTATATTTCAGCATATTATATGTATTTTAGTTGATTTTGAATCATAATCGACTATTGGAAGAATGGAAATAAGTAATAGAAAGAAAAATCCTGGTTAAACCTTTGGAAAGATTGGATAATACAGATGGTACGTAGCTAGGTCACATGTATGGTGCTGAGTGCACATTATGTGTACAAGAGAGCTACGAGATACTACGTGGTAGCTAGGTCACATGTGTGATACGGGATGTATACCATGTAGACAAGAGAGCTACGGGAGAGGATAAATGTAGCTAGGTCGCATGTGTGGTTCCAAGTGAAGGACACCATGTAGACAAGAGAGCTACGAGATAAACTGGCTAGGTCACATGGGTAGTACTAAGTGTTTACCATGTGTACAAGAGAGCCGAACTATGTGAAATATGATGGGTGGAGCTATGTGCTGAGACCACCAAGTATCGAGGATTGGTCCGAAGTGTTCAACGGGATGATTTTATGGTGACATTGTAATCACAGACCTATACTTGTGATGTATGAAATGTGATGAAAATGAATTGTGATATGCATGTTAAAATGAGGTTAATACAAAGAAAATGTGAAAGAGTGAATTAGCAATAATACTATTTTGGACAGTCGCAGTGACGTGAATTTGAAAAATCACCAAAAATAGTAAGAATTAATTAGAGGCTGAATGAGATATGAAATTAAAGCTTAATGAGTCTATTTTCATGTAAAAGAAACAGAGCCAGTAAAGGGATCCTATAATTTGAGATATTTATATTTTTGTGAGACTTATTCAGAATGACTATGTGATCTCCTGTTCTGACTTTGAAAAATTATTAAAAATTGTACAAAACTAATTAAGAAATATAGTTTATATTCCTAGATTTCTTATTGAGTATAATTTTAAATGAAACAAATTTCATGGCTATTTGACTTTTGTGTAGGAAGAAAACCGATTCGTAGTGAACAGAGGTCAGATCAGTCGAGCTGTATAATAGGGGAAAATTTAACTAATAAACTGTACTAGTTGGCTGAACCAAAAATTCTAGGAAAATTTTAGTAAGAAGTAATATGAGTCTAGTTTCAGGGAAATTTTACAGATTTGAATTTCGAGTTTGGTAACTCGAGTTATGATTTATTCAAAGGAACATAACATGAGAGGGACAAATTTTGATCAAATTGGAGTAAATAGTGAAATTAAAAATAGATATGGTTGAGTTATTTTGTGAACATATTAGATTCCTTATTCATTATTTATATACTTACTTACTAAGCTATAAGCTTACTTTCTTTTTCTCTCTTTTGTTTTATAGTGTCATCCAGCTAGCATAGGAGTTAGAGATCGTTGAAGATCTGTCCGCACTATCAATACTTTTGGTATTTGAACTAAACATTTTGAATTATGGCATGTATAGTAGGCTTAGTCGTTTTGTTACGTGTCATAATTGCCTAGGTATAAAATATTAGTTACAGTATTTGACAGATTATTTTGTACAAAGCCATTGAAATTGGCTAATATTGTTAAAGGCATATGTTATAATGATTCATGATCTAATTGGATGCCATATTTTCATCTCGGTTTCAATTAATGGCATGTATTATGATCTGGCAGCGTCGAGTACGGGTAAGGGGTGTTACAGTGCTCCAGTGCTTTTTGTGAAAAAGAAGGACGAGTCGATGAGGTTATGTATCGACCACAGACAGCTTAACAAGGTGACAGTGAAGAACAAGTATCCCTTGCCAAGGATCAATGATCTCTTCGATCAATTGAGAGGAGCCATTATGTTCTCTAAGATAGACATAAGATCGGGCTACTATCAGTTAAGAGTCAAGGAACATGATGTACCGAAGACTGCTTTTCGGACAAGATATGAGCATTATGAGTTTCTTGTTATGCCTTTTGGATTGACAAATGCCCCAACGGTATTTATGGACTTGATGAACCATATCTTCCGATCGTATTTGGATAGGTTCGTCGTCGTTTTTATTGATGACATCTTGGTTTATTCGCGTAACGAGAATGAGCACGCGGAGCATTTGAAAACTGTGTTACAGATCTTAAGGGGTAAGCAACTTTATGCCAAGTTTAGTAAGAGCGAGTTTTGGCTCAAAGAGGTCGGGTTTCTAGGACATATTGTGTCGGGTGACGGGATCAGAGTTGACCTAAGTAAGATCTTAGCTATTGTGGAATGGAAACCGCCAAGGAATGTAGCAGAGGTTTGTAGTTTTCTGGGGCTAGCAAGATACTATAGACGATTTGTAAATGGATTTTTCATGATAGCTACACCGATAGCGAGGCTACTGTAGAAAGATGTCAAGTTCAAATGGACAGAAGAGTGCCAACAAAGCTTCGAGAAGTTAAAGGGTTTGTTGACCGAAGCCTCAATTTTAGTACAACCTGAGTTGGACAAGGAATTTGTAGTTTTTAGTGACGCCTCCCTAAATGGTTTAGGGTGTGTTCTAATGCAAGAAGGCAAGGTTATAGCCTATGCCTCAAGACAACTAAAACCTCATGAGAAGAATTATCTGACCCATGATTTAGAGCTAGCAGCTGTGGTGTTCGCGTTGAAGATTTGACGACATCATTTATATGGAGAGAAATGTAGAGTATTTACCAACCACAAGAGTTTACAATACTTGATGACTCAAAAGAAGTTGAATTTGAGGCAACGTCGATGGTTAGAGTTGTTAAAAGATTATGAGTTGATCATCAACTACCATCCGGGAAAGGTGAACGTAGTCGCCGATGCCTTGAGTAGAAAGTCGTTGTTTGCCTTAAAAGCTTTGAACACACAGTTGATCGTATCTAAGGATGGTTCGATCCTAGTAGAGCTGAGAGCCAGACTGACTTTTCTCATGAAATTTATGAAGCTAAAAAAGATGACGAGAAACTACAAGCTAAGAGAACTCATTGTGAATCAAAGATTGAGTCAGATTTTCGTGTTAGTACTGATGGGTGTATAATGTTCAAAGATAGAGTTTGTATACCCAAGGATAGTGAGCTCATTCAAAAGATTTTGCGAGAGGCACACAGTGGTTGTTCGTCAATTCACCTGGGTAGCGTGAAAATGTACAATGACCTTAAGAAAATGTATTGTTGGTCGGGTATAAAAAGAGACATTTCTGAGTTCGTATTTAAGTGCCTAGTGTGTCAACAAGTAAAGGCTGAACATCAAGTGCCTTCGGGTTTACTTCAGCCTATTATGATTCCCGAGTGAAGATGGGATCGTATCACCATGGACTTCGTGACTAGTTTGCCTCTAACCCCAAAAAAGAAAGATGCAATATGGGCTATTGTTGATAGACTCACTAAGTCAGCACACTTCATACCGGTGCATGTCGACTACTCCCTTGAAAAGTTGGCCGACTTGTATGGTTCTGAGATTGTGAGGCTTCATGGTGTGCCATTATCGATTGTATCTGATCGAGACTCGAGGTTCACCTCGAGGTTTTGGAAGAAGTTACAAGAAGCTTTAGGAACCAACTTGAGTTTCAGTATGACATTTCATCCGTAAACTGACGGACAGTCTGAAAGAGTAATACAAATCTTAGAGGACATGTCCAAGGAAGTTGGGAAAAACACTTACCATTGGTTGAATTCGCCTACAACAACAGCTATCAGTCGAGTCTAAAAATGGCACCTTATAAGGCTTTCTAAGGGCGAAAGTGCTGAACGCCCCTATTCTGGACTGAGTTGAGAGAGAGTCTGATTCACGGGGTTGATTTGATTAAAGAGGCTAAGGAAAAAGTTAAGGTGATTCGTGACTGTTTGAAAGCCGCCTTGGATAGAAAAAAATCCTACGCAGATTTGAAACGAAGGGAGATTGAGTTTAAAGTCGGGGATAAGGTATTTTTGAAAGTTTCCCCGTGGAGTAAAGTCCTCAAATTTGGTAGAAAAGGCAAGTTGAGTCCTCGTTTTGTAGGACCTTATGAGGTTACCGAGAGAGTAGGGCCCATTGCCTACCGTTTGAGTTTGCCGCTAGAGTTAGAAAAGATTCATGACATATTTAACGTATCCATGCTATGCCGAGACAGATTAGACCCTTCGCATATAATTGTACCAAATGAAGTTGAGATTCTCCCAAATATGACGTATGGTGAGGAACATGTCAAGATATTAGCTCCAGAGGTCAAACAGTTAAGAAACAAAAGTATACCACTTGTAAAGATTTTGTGGCATAGACATGGGGTCGAGGAAGCCACATGGGAACCCGAGGAGTCTCTGAGAGAGTAGATCCAAACTTATTCACCAGTAAGATTTTCGAGGACAAAAATCCCTAAAGGGGGAGAAATGTAATAACCTGATTTTGGGCCTAGTCAGAACAGTGGTCTCGGGACCACAAATCCAAAGATAGAAAAATTATTTTTATTATTTTTATGAAGTTATGGTACGATTATATTAGTGCATGAAAAATTTAGTGAGTTAATTTTAATGTTTTCAAGCCCGATTGCGAAAAAGGACTAAATCGCATAAAAGGCAAAAGTTACATTTTGGTATCCAAAGGTGTTATATAGCTAGAGAATCAAAATTTAGGGCTTTTAAAGGGAAATTACACCATTTTTAATAGTTTTGGCCGGCCATGTGATGGATTTTAAACAAATAGTCAAAATATTCGGTTGATGATGTCATGTTTTGGTGATAAAATAATGCCTAAAAGCCTAGCTATCATTTTCTTCTTCTCCATCTTCTTTCTTCATCGAAAATATCAGCCAAAATAGAGTTTTGAAAGCTCAAAAATCTACAGCAACTTAAAGCACTCATAAGTAAGTGATTTTAATGAGTTTTCTTCAAGATTTATATATTTTCGAGACCCTTGAAGCATAAGCTTTCAAATGAGGTTGATATCTTACAAAATGGTCAAGAGTTTAGGATTTTTCCATGGATGTATTTTTGATATATGCTGAGTTTTTATGGAAGAATATGAGTCCTAGTTGTGTTATAAACAACTTTCGTGAAAGGTGTTAGCATGAAAACACCAAAAAGGACTATTTTGCATAAGTTGCAAATTAGGTGGTTAGTGTGTGAAATAGTGAGAATTTGGGATTACCATAGTAGTAAAAAGACTTTATCTATGCTTGAAATACGAGTAAATTCGATAAAAATTGATTTTCGGGCCTAGGGGTAAAAAGGTCATTTTGCCAAGGCCTAAGGGCAAAATTGTCATTTTACCAAAGTTGTGAATTTATGAATGCCTAATTGTGTTTAGTGACTCAATGGATGTATATTATTATTATAGATCAAGATTTTCCAAAACTGAGCCTAGACCGGGGAAAAGTCAAGCAATTCGAATAAGCCGACTAGTCAAGTACTTTTTGTAAACCGAGGTAAGTTGTATGTAAATAATACAACTACACTGTCAATACTTGTATTCTTATTGTCATTGAATTGATATTGTACTAGTTGTTAAGTTATAAATTGAGAATGCCTAGTAATATTGAGATAGTAGAAATATCCCGTTGAAGCCTCAGGATATGAACTGGATATTTGTGCCAAGACATTGGATGATTTGTGTGCCAGTGTAAGACATGTCTGGGACATGCTTCGGCCATATTACGAGAGCCAGTGTAAGACCATGTCTGGGACATGACATCAACATAGAGATGAGCGCTAGAGTAATACATGTCTGGGACATGCATCGGCCTCGACAGAGATAGCCAATGTAAGACGTGTCTGGGACACGCATTGGCTAGGAGTTATGCTAGTGTAAGACATGTCTGGGACATGCATCAGCTTGCATATATGAGAGCCAGTGTAAGACCATGTCTGGGACATGGCATCGGTAATATATCCCATGTTGAAAGTTCATGGAATATCCAGTAGTATTCCAACGGTTCAATGGTGAAAGTTATAGTTCAATTTTGATAAAGAAAGGATGATCATGTTGTGAGTGTTACAGGTACCTATATGACAAGCATGAGTAACGAGCTTAAATTTAGAAAATGAGACTCGAGTAGATGATAATGAGTAAGTTAAGTTATGTTTACCTTTGAGCTATAAGCATGATGGTAATTGGTGAGATTGTTGTATAGTTATTTATATGCAACTTACTAAGCTTTATGCTTACTCCCTTTCCTTTCCGTTTTCTTTCAGTGTCACCAAGATAGCTTAAGGATCCCTTAAATTCAGAGATATCAATCACACTATCAGCTGCAATACTCAGTATTGTTTGATTTATATTTTTGAAGGTGGCATGTATAGGGCTAGACTAGGATGTTGGATTAAGAGAATTATTTATGTATTTTGGCTCAAGTCAAAAGCCCTTCATTTTGTATCAAGCCTAGAATAATGGCTATTATTCACTTTGATGAATGTATACAATGTTCTTTCTATGGATGAAATTTTTATATTGAAATGATCTTGTGTAGGTTGTGCAAAATGGGTGACAAAATGGCTTGGAAGATAGCCTAGTTTGTCCTCACAGGTAAGACACACGGGCGTGTGTCTAGGCCGTGTGTGACACACGGCTCATGTCCATGGGTGTGTGTTGTGGCCGTGCGTCCCCTACACTTAAAACTTTAAAGTCATTTTAGTACACGGGCAAGCCACACGGGGGTGTGCCCAGGCCGTGCCATAAATTCAGTATGCATGGTAGTAGTACACGGGCAAGAGACACGGTCGTGTGTCTTGACCGTGTCAAGGACACGGTTATATGGCACGGGTGTGTGCTTGGGCCGTGTGGTTTTGGCAGAATGCCCAGGTTTTTAGACACGGGTTCAGGATATGGGCGTGTCGCTAGCACACGCCATGTTTTCTGTATCCACACGAGCGTGTGGAATCTTGATGCATGAAACTTTTCTAAGTTTTTCATGAGTTCTCGGTTGGGTTCTGAACCACCCTAGATGTATGATTTGGGCATCGTAAGTCCGTATAGGAGATAGATTGCATGTGAAAAGAGAAGTTTTAAATTGTTTGAAATTTTTTTATGGCCCGGTTTTGTATAGTTGGTTAAGACAAGAAAGGTAACACCTTGAACCCTGTCTCGGCGTCGGATACGGGCGAGGGGTGTTACAGGCATTCTATTTATGATGTCATCATTCATTTTGAGGTACACGACCAAGGCACACGCTCGTGTGCTAGGCCGTGTCCTCCACACGATTGAGACACACGACCGTGTCTGTACCTGTGTGTTTACTACCATGCAAACTGACCTAAAATTTTAGGTGTAGGGGACACACGGTCAGGTGACACGTCCATAAGGCTGACGGTGTGTCACACACAGCCTAGACACATGTCCGTGTGTCTGCCCATGTGGACCTTATTGGAGGATATTCGCTGAGCCTTTTGTCACTCTCACACATCCAAACACACTAATATGTTCCTTGGATATCTATCATGGTATAATAATACCCTTAAAACCTCCTTAGTCAAGATCATGCATGTTGCTTCATGTCTCTTTTAATCCTGTATTAATATTACCCTTTTTGTGTTAGGGTTACCATTCCAACAATACTCATTCATGCTTGGCTCATTTTATAACTCATTGCCATATGACCTAAATCATTCCCAAGTGATTTGGCCACATATCTCATGTCCATTCATGATATATCACAATAAACATACAAGCATAAACATGCACAATTAGTAGGTTTACAACCTACATCCAAATGAACCATATCACATGACCATAAACAAAATGAATAAGCATATCATTCAAGCCCTTACATTGGCTTTCCAAATGACACATATAACAAAATGACCTATAAATCCTATACATGTCATCAAACAAAATGAAAGTATCTATATACCAAAGTAGGATAAGTCGATAGTGTGCTGATTCTCCAACCGTCTTCCAATCTTCATGAGTCCACGAGCTCTGTAAGACAGGGAAAAGAGAAAGGGGTAAGCATTTATATGGTTATTAAGTCTGGATAACTGGAAAATATACTTATCGGTTATTTAACATACAACCATAATTGTCATACATCCCAACAAGTATAGGATAGTTTCCTATCACATGCACTCAAATTATCAAGTTAGTCTCATAACCAAGCTTCAAACCATTAGTCTCAGATGAGCTCATCAATTCAATATTCCAATCTTTATTTTTCATGTTAATCCCGTTGAATTTCTCAAAAATCTCAATGGGTAGCCTATTTTTCTGTCAAATCATACAAGTGATCATTGTCAGGCTTGCACTCCCACGAACCTCACATTTTATGGTGGGATTACCAGTCCAGGCTAAATCCCTGTAGTATAGACTCATAAAGTGATGTCGGGATTACCAGTCTAGACTAAATCCTTTGTAACGACAAGCACTCTTAATGAGCTCAGATCGAAATTACTGGTCCAGGCTAAATTCAGACCCTAATTAGATTACCTGTCCGGGCTAAATCCGTAATGCACACATATTCTTCGGGAGGCTCGATCACTTAAGGAACACCCATCCGGACTAGATCCTTTCTATACCGAGATTAATGGATTACCCGTCCGGGCTAAACTCTTTTCTGCAACATATGCCGGATCTCGTATCAGGTAAGAGTGGTGTATCCATCAAATATCCCTTTTTATTCAACCGAGACATTTACCATATCATCAATTTCCATGGATTATTTACATTGTAAATCACCATTTAAAATCATACAGGAATATGCATTTTTAATGTATTTAAAAAGTCTACATTCGAGTTACACGAACTTACTTGGTAGTCATTCGAATTCGTATTTCGGTTATTCTGAAACCTTCTGTTTTCCACGGCCGACCTTCGAAATTGGTTCCTTGGGGTCTATATTAGTAAAATAAATCATTAATACCTTACATTATTCAATTTCGGCTAAAACTCACCTTAGGGAAAATTGACCATTTTGCCCCTAACCTTTCATATTTTTACAAATTAATCCTTAGGCTCGTATGATGAAATGCATGTAATTTCTAGGTTACTCAAGGCTGGCCGAATTTTTTTTCATACTTGTAACAGCCCGTAATTTTCCCTCATTTCACATTTTTCTACCCATTTTTACAACTTTTACAAAGTGGTCCTTTAGGCCATTTCCATGAAAAGCTACATAGTAAAAGTTGTTTACCATCCTTTAAACTTTCATATTCCTCCATAAACCATCAAAATACAAGCGTTTCATACATGGGTAATTTTCTAAACATGAACCCTAGCTTGAAATATGGGTAGAAATAGAAAGAGCATGTTACGAGGATCTAAAAAGTACGAAGAACAATAAAAACGGGGCTAGGAAGCACTTACTATTGAGCTTGAAAATGTTGAAAACCCTAGCTATGGAGACCCTTAGAATTTCGGCAGCATGGAGAAGGAAATGAGCTGATTTTAGCTTGATTTTCCCTTTTTATTTAGTTTGTTACCAAATGACCAAAATGTCCTTCCTTATTAAACTTCTAAAATTTCCCCTGCATGCCCATTTTAGTCCAAAAACTTACAAATTGGGAAAATTGTTCTTTAAGGACCTCTGATTAATAATCCAAAGCAATTTCATACAAACTACTTTTAGAATCCAAGTTTTGTAATTTATTCAATTTGGTCCTTAATTTCCAATTGGACACCTTATAGTCAGAATTTCTTCATGAAACTTTAACACATGCATAGTTTCATATTCTAGACCTCATAATAATCACAAAATAAATATTTTACCATCGGAATTGTGGTCCCGAAGCCACTATTCTGACTAGGCCCTATTTCAGGATGTTACAGGTATAAATTAGCTTTGTTGTGGCTAAATTGGATGTTTATTTATACTATGAATTGGTGTTATTTTGGTTTTTTAGGTGAGCATATGTGTGGATGGCAATTTGGCTTGGTAAATAGCCTATTTTTGTCCACAAGGGCAGAGACACGAGTGTGTGTCTCAACCGTGTGTGACACACGGTCATGATACACGGCCGTGTGCACCTTGGTGTTGAAATTAAAATCAAGTTAGTATATTCCACATGGCCTAACAAACGGGTGTGTGACTTGGCCGTGTGGCATAAGTCAGTATACCATACAGGTTTGGCATGGCCTAGCACATGGCTTGGCACACGAGCGTGTGTGACCATTTTTTTAGGGCACACGTGCTAGCCACACGGGCGTGTGTGTTGGCCGTGTGACCCAAGTCAGAGAGTTACACGGGGTAGGACACGGGCTGGGACACTGCCATGTGCTTCCATTTCGAATGTCCAAACGGCCTATAACATGGGTGTGTCTGGTGGCTGTGTGAGACACACGGCCTGGGCACACGGGTGTGTGTCCCTTGTTTTAAGAAAAATTTTCTAAGTGTTTTAAATGTTTTAAAAGTTATCAGTTTAGTGCCAAACCACTTCTAATGTATGTTTAAGGCCTTGTAGACTCGTATAAGGGATAAATTATTTGAAATTGAATGATGATTGTTTGAAATGTTTGGAAGTATGTTAAAAGTATGATTAAATGTATTATAAGTCCGGTAATGCTCCGTAACCCTATTCTGGCGTTGAATACAGGTGAGGGGTGTTGTACAGAATTACATCGATTTCATCAGTGGTAGTAGCATCAAATTAGCCGAAAAATAGTAACCCCGAGTCATTAAAGGACAGTTCTTGCAAACTTTATCAAATAGAACACATTTGCCTAAGGGTTCGACACTTTAACCACAAACTTGGTAGACTCAACATGCAAACTCTTACTAGACACTAAGTTCATACAGATATATGAATGAGTTAATCCAAGATCAATCAAGGCAATTACACTAGTGTTATAAAGAGAAAATGTACTGGTGATAACATCTAGTGTTGACGCACCTTCGCAAGCGCGAATAGCGTAAGCTCTGGCAAGTGCTCTAGCCTCTGATCTTTTGTCGTACCTTTACTACTGGTTACATTCCCCGTATTTTTAGGTGGCCTCCCTCTAATAGTTGTGTTGCTCGATCTTGCATTCTGGAATTTATCTTTCTCGACTAACTCTAGGCAATCTCGAATGAAATGATCTTGCAAGCCACATTTAAAACAACCTTCATTATTCATCCAACACTTACCAAAATGTCGTCAACCACACTATTGACACTAGGATTTATTATTTCTCATGCTGCCAATACTTGATACTAATGTAGCTTGTGTTTTAGGAATTGAGTATTCCTTTCCACGATCTCTGTTTGGATACTTGATTGAAGCATTCGAACAAGTGTACGAATCTCTTGATTTATTCAACGAAATTTGATATGGTTTATTCATAAATCTTTTTCTCAAATCTCTAGCTTTGTATTTAACTTTCTCTTTTCTTTGCTCAATTCTTTGGCTTTGCAAGCTCGGTCGACTAATACAACAAATTCTTTCAACTCTAAAATCCCAACTAGCAGTCTAATGTCTTCGTTCAGTTCATCTTCGAATCTTTTACACATAATTGCCTCAATGGAAACACATTCTCGAGCATACTTATTGAATCTCACAAACTCTCGCTCATATTCAGCCACAGACATACGACCCTGTTTTAGCTCCAAAAATTCTGTGTTTTTGATCGATAAACCGTTAACTGATGTATTTTTTTTAACTCAACTTGAAAGAATTCCCTGGTCACCCTTTCTCTCTGCACCACTGATACTAGAGTATTCCACCACTGATATGCTGTCTCCCTCAGAAGTGATACGACACATTTTGAACACTCAGCCGGTGTGCAAGAAAGCTTATCAATTACGCGAATCGTATTTTCAAGCCAAAACTCGACTCTTTCAGGATCATCGTCAACAATAGCTCTACACTCTTGGGCTCCATATTTTTTATTCATATCTACTAGCGACTTATTCAATCGCAAAAGTTGCACACCTTGAGGAGCTACGGGAATCAATTGGGGATTAGGTAGGGGTAGAGGTTGCTGAGCAGCTGGATTCGTTCGAACAAACTCCGTAAATCACTCATCTGTCATCTAGAAGAAGGCTTCTTTAGCCTCTCCTGCCAAGCTACTCATTACGGGTCTCGACTTAGATTGCACTAATGGAGGCCAGGGCATTACTTTCAACATCATCAGCTACAGCTCGATTGGGATCCATTTACTAGACGAAAACACAATTTAAACTGTTAGGAGATATTACACTATCACAAGTTATATATGATATGTATAGTTAGACTCTCACATATGCTATGATAGTCCGAGAATTGACTAAACCTGGCTCTGATACCAATAAATATAACACCCTTCACCCGTATTCAATACTGAAATAGGGTTATGGAGCATTACCAGACATATTATACAATTAAACATACATTTCACATACATTTTCAAATTTCAAATAAACATCATTCCAAATCATTCACATTGATCCTAATATGAGCCTATGATGCCTTAAACATGCATTCGAGGTGGTTTAGGACTAAATCGATAACTCAGAAAATTTTTGAAACACTTAGAAAACTTTACAAATTACAAGGGACATATGCCGTGTCACATGCCGTGTGGACATTCGAAATGGAATCACATGGCCGTTTTCCAACTCGTGTCTGACCCTGTGTAACTCTCTGAATTGGGTCACACAGCCAACACACATGCCGAGGTGGCTAGCCCGTGTGCCCTAAGAATTGGCAACACATGCCCGTGTGCTAGGCCATGCCAAATTTGTAGGGTATACTGACTTATACCACATGGCCAAGTCACACGCCCGTGTGCTAGACCGTGTGGAGTATATTGACTTGAATTCTAATTTAACATCAAGGGACAGAGGCCATGCAACCTAACTGTATGTTACACACGGATGAGGCACACGCCCGTGTCTCTGCCCGTGTGGACAAAAATAGGCTATTTACCAAGCCATTTTGCCACCCAAACTTGCTTAAACCTACATCAACCCAATTGGCACCAAAACATGTAATATAGTAGGCATTCCAAATCAACTCAATCAAGCCTAATTCATGTTAATTCTATACCATCATCTACAATACACGCAAGTCACAAAATAGGCCATTCCATTTATACCAAATTCACATTCACAATTCAACTAAAAAGACACTTTGAAACATGCATCATTTTGCCCAAACAAATAAGCACACTATTTCTCAAATATCAACCATTTGACATCCACAATACCTATAATCAACAAGCATCATACGTCCATCAACAAACTCACAACACAAACCATATGCACATGTATATACACAACCAAACCAACCAATTTAAGCCAACTCTCATGGCTATGTACAAAACGAAACTCTTAATAATTACAAGCCATTTCAAATGACTAAATTCATTAACAACACATATACCAACATGACCAAAATCCCTATACATGCCATATACTCAAAATACTTAAGTTCAAAAGTACCAAAGCGATAGTTAGATAGTGTGATGAAGTCTCTGACGATTCTCGAATCCAAGCTAGCTTTGATTTCACAATAAAAACACGGAAAATAAACAAAGTAAGCTATAAAGCTTAGTAAGTTCGTATAACAATAAACTTAATTTACCAAATATGCACAAATTCAGAAATTAAAACATATCATAACCTATCTCATTTTGAACCACCAACTTGCCACAATTTCCATTCTCAAAATTTGACATAAATTTCACAAGTTTCTTCAATTCAATGCTTGTACAGTTTATGGACATACTTGTACCACATCGTATCAACATTTACACAACCACATATCTGATATACCCATTAAACCATTAAAAAAACTATCAGATACTTGAGAATCTCACACCCTAAGTGCCACACATATATATAGCCAAAGCTATCTCAGTCTCATATCACATATAATGCTCACTCTCGAGGTATCAATGGGTCTACTCACACAAGTTGACGGTCATGATGAAGCTATACGATGCTGCTCGCATAAGTTGACAAGTATCCGTAACACATGCCAGATAACTTAGCCACCGGTAGGACGTACGGACCAACACCCAAATCACATAATCCCTAATGACATGTCATTTGTATCCTAATCTATTTCTAAGGTTCAATCAGGATTTCTCACTTGCCGAATAGTTGTTGAATATGTCTGCGGTGCCATATTCTCAATTTATGCAATATCAAAGCATTTAAAACACAAATATAATAATGTTTAAAACATATGAACTTACCTCGAATGTAAAAATGACGAAATGAGTTAATTAGTCCAAAACCTTGTTTTTTCCCCGATCTAAATCCGTATTTTGCTTTTCTTGATCTAAATATAATCAAAATTAACTTATTTAATTATCACTCTATTCAATTTTTTCCAAAATGCACTTTAAGGTAACTTTACCTTTTTGCCCCTAACATTTCACATTTTTACAATTTAGTCCTTATTTCATAAAATTACAAATTCATGCAATTCAACCTAAATCCATGCTAGCCAAATTTCAATTAGGTCCTTGTCAGCCCATACTTTTCACTTATTTCACAATTTAACCATGAATTTTACACATTTCATAAATTAATCCCTAATTGGACATTTTACTAAAAATCACTTAACAAATGTTGTTTATCTAACAACAAGCATACATTTCTACCATTAAACATCAAAACACATGCTCATTCATCAATGGCAAAATTGTAAACCTTTAACAATTTTGCAAATTAGTTCCTGGGCTAGCTAGATTATGTTGCAATGATCTCAAAAACATAGAAATCATTAAAAACAAAAAAAAATCACTCACCAATTTAACCATGAAGTTGCCGAACCCAAAATAGCTTCCATGGATGTTTTATTTTCTTATTTTTGGTGGAATAATAATGTGATGAAGATGATAGCTTTGTTTAGGTTATTTTTACTTTAACTTATTTATTAAATTACACATTTAACCTTGGTTATTAAACATAAAAATCACTTAATGCATGTCCATAAATGTCCACCCTTTATAAAAATGGTTTAATTACCACATAACTATCTTCACTATTTAATTTCATAGCCATTTAATATCTTTAGCTAATAGAACACAAGTTTTACACTTTACGCGATTTAGTCCTTTTTATCGAATTAAACATTCAAACGATAAAATTTCTTAACGAAATTTTCACACAATCATACTACAATGCAGTAGACATTAAAATAATAATAAAATAAGTTTTTTGACCTCAAATTTGTGGTCTCAAAACCACTATTCTAATTTGACTAAAAATGAGTTGTTACATTTGTGGTCCCAGAACCACTGTTTCAATTTCACTAAAAACGGGATGTTACAAGATGTCAAGACAACATTTTTAAACAACTATCTTGAAAAAAGCATCTACATGATACAACCCACTAGATATATAGCTAAAGGAAATGAGTATAAAGTTTACAAACTGCTTAGATCCATATATGGCTATAAGAAAGCATCTCACTCATGGAATCAACGATTTGATCATTTAACACCCCAAACCCGGCCTAGACGCTATAGCCGAACCTGGTGATGTCACATTGAAGTGTTTTTGTAAAGTGAGATATTGTTGAAAAAAAACCAATCTCTATTTAAAATTTTTGTGCGATCTTAAAGACGTTCATTTATGTTCAAAATGTGAGTTGTTTGCCAAAAAGTTATTCATATTAAAACGTCCTTATTATATTTTTATAATTATTCATTTGCAAAATATCATTTTAACACTTTGTAAAAACGTTGTTTTCAAACAATTACTCTTAAAATCGTTTATGTAATCGTGGTATTTTTGAAAAACACTTATCTTTTGAAGACCTGCGTCCTACCTCTACTAGATATAAATTAAAATAATAAAAACCCAAACTAAGGAATAAACTTAGAGAGGCCTTATTACATCAAAATACCCAACTAAATAACTTATGAAGGATAAGTAAATACGATAATAAATACGGTTGTGTGGCCACCTTCGAGTCCCTCGCAGCACCGATCCGCCTAAGACTAAGGATTACTTGTACAGTTAAAACAGATGGATGAGTTTACGAAAACTCAGTGTGTAATCCCATACTAAACATACAGACAATCATACAGAGAATAAATAGTCTGGGCCTAAGCCCATATCAGTAATAGTAAACGGTGTAATAACGAATCGGTGCGGAACCATGATCAATACGATAATGATGTCGATAACGATAATACGTGTCCTACCCATCCGAAATCTACACTCCACTCCGTCCAGCCCTACACTCCATGTGGGGATAAAATCAACCCACCTATCCTTACGCTACAAAATAGCACCGTTTGCGACACTAAACAATATTTGCAGTAGAGCTCCCAGTATAATAGGCTTAAAGCCATCAGTAGGTCCACAATCGTCTTGTGCGACCTGTGCGACCATATCAATACAGGACACTTCCTCCGAAATAACAATCCCATCCCATCCCATCCCATGCAATGCAACATAATATCATACGTATATGCCGGAATGTCATGCATCGTATCATAATATCTTACCTAGATGTACAAACACATAACGTGGCATGCTCAAACATAGTCATACACATCATGGAGCAAATCAGTCATTTTACCTTACAGGGGTATTACAGCCATTTTACCCTAATGGGGTATTTCGGTCCAAAAATGGCCTTGGTTGTGTAGCCTACACAGCTTGGCCCAATAATCTCCACACATCTGTGTGGCTTGCCCATGTGGGGCCCATAAGCCCATGGGCCCACACGGCCCAACTCAGCCCAACGTGGCCCAAAATGCTCCTAGCCCATAAACTCTCTCATGGTGGCCTCTGTAGTCCAACGCTCACGTATATGCATTCAATTTATCACACGAGCAACCGCACGCTCATGTAGTGTCAACAATTGTAACACCCTAAATTTGGGCATAGAAGTTTTGGGCCTTGAGCATGGGAGCAGTTGAAGGCAGCTTATAATATTTTGTTGTGCATGTAAATTTCGTTAATGAAGGCTTATTTTAGTGGTTAAGTGTGCTGAGAAGTGTTGGAGAAGTCCTGGGTTCAAACCTAGACTCTAGCAGAAATTTTTGTTTAAGGTGAATCAAACCCTGGGTGTAGTAGGTAGGCCTTAAGAATATTGTTGGAGAAATTGTGCCACAAAAAGCCTTGTGGTCTAGTGGCAAAGTAGCGCCACATAAGAGGCAGGAAGGTGGCATCATAGAGTTGGCAAGGAGGTCCAGGGTTCGAAACTCATGACAATCAAAGAGCATTTATTTTGCTAACAGGGGGCGGCAAGAGTTGGTGTTGAATTTAAACTCTGATGATGGAAGGATCCCACATCGGGAAGCTAACATAAGAATGGATGCGAAGCTGGCTTTAAATAGAGAGAACCATGAGGAGAGTAAAGGTACATTTCTTGGCTGATCCCTTTCGCTTTATGGCATGCTCGTTTGGGTTGGGCGTCGGCTAAGAGTTCTCGGAGTGCGGATTAACTCCAGTCTCCTATCAGGTGTGTATTTCTCACTACTCTAGCTGTAGGATGGCTACTTCGGGCCGCGATGGGTCGAAAGGGGCCATGTTGGCCCAATGGGATAGTGTAAAATACCCCTATAGGGTAGTGTAACGCCCTGTACCCGAGACCGTCACCGGAGTCGAGCACGAGGTGTTACTAAACTTAATTTCATCAATTAAACAACTTAAACAATTTATTTTTAAAATTTTCAGACAAGCTGGCTAACTGCATCACAGTCACTTAAAATTTCATATCTCGAATTTCGAAACTCAAAATCCAATTCCATAAATATTCCCTGAAACTAGACTCATATGTCTATTTACTAATTTTTTTGTAGAATTTTTGGCTGAGCCAATTAGTACAGTTTATTAGTTAAAATCTCCCTTGTTTCAGGGTTTGACTGCTCTGACCTCTATGTATTACAAATCATATATCTCCCTGTACATAGTTTCAATGACTATGCAGTTTGTTTCTATTAAAACTAGAACTAGACTCTATAAGGAACATGTACATATAAATAATGACTTCTAATTATTTGTATACAATTTATGGTGAATTTCCAAAGTCAGAACAGGGGATCCAGAAATCACTCTGGCCCTGTTTCACAGAAATTCAAATGTCTCATAAATTATAATTCATATACCTATTTTGTTCAATCTATATGAAAATAGACTCATTAACCTTCAATTTCATAACTTACTCATCATTTAATTCCATTTCTACTATTTTTAGTGATTTTTCAAATTTACATCATCTTTATTTATCGATTCTATTTTATGGCAAATTTTACTTTACTAAGGATTTTCATGGACTAATTATCATTTTAAACATACCTAACATCAAATATGACTTAGATTGGCCATTCCAATGGCTAATCATTTACAAACCCTTTTCTTGTCAAACCATAGCCATATCATAAGATCAATTACACGAAGTGAGTATTTTGTCATACATGCCACATTCAAAATATACAAGCCATTTTACCGATTTAAGCCTTCGGATAGTGTGAACGAGTCTTCGACCTATCCTGATTCTCAAGCCGGCTTGTCAAAACTACAATGAAAGAAAAGGAGGGAGTAAGCATAAATGCTTAGTAAGTTCACATGCAAATAGTAAGTAACATAATCATGCAATTCCACATAAAAACATCATTTGCATAAACAACACCAAGACATTCATGTTACATTTGCATTTAATATCATGCTACGATTTCATCATACCAAGTTCTCAACCCGAATATTTAAGCACATACTTGTCAAATTTTCTCATTTACCACACTTACCAACATGTCACCTTCGTTTTAGGCATTCTCCTTATTCTCTTAAGATTCACCCGTTGAACACATCGGAATAGAATTCGAATACACGAAAAGTTTGTACATAAGTGCCACATATGTAGCCAAGCTACCTTCTAACCCGCCCATAAGCGAACTCAGACTCAACTCAATGAGCTCGGGCGTTCGCATCCATAAGTGAACTCGGACTCAACTCAACGAGCTCAGATGCCTAGTTACATCTTACGAACTCGGACTCAACTCAACGAGTTCGGACATTTGCATCCATAAGTGAACTCGGACTCAACTCAACGAGTTCGGATGCCTAACCATCCTAGTGACATGTCACTTGTATTCTAATCTATTCCCAAGGTTCAAACGAGCTTTTTCCTCGATTACACATCTTTGCCATTGTCCACGGAACATCAAAACCGATACTCGGTAGCAATTCATAATTTACATATTATTCAATAATAACCATCAAGCATAATATTTCATAATATTAATCATCATATCACATAAATAATATTAAATCACTTAGAATGACAATTATGTTACTACATTTACACATGAACTTACCTCGGTATAAAATTATTAGCAATCAAGCTTATTCCTCGTAAACTTTGTTTTTCCCTCGATCGCGACTTGAATCTCGTTTCTCTTGATCTATAATGCCAAATCAATCTTATTTAATACATACATTCATCAAAACAGCCCCAAATACGAACTTTGGCAAAATTACCATTTTGCCCCTAAACTTTTGCAAAATTACACTTTTGCCCCTAGGCTCAGGAATTGAACTTTATCCCTTATTCTTATGTTTTATGACATGCTGATCATTTTTCCCTTATATGGCAGCATCAATTTCACACTCTAACATGTACTTATGACTAATAGGTATTTTTACCAATTAAACCATTTTACTCGTTTTCGCTTAAAACCGAGTAGTACAAGTTGTCTGACATAATTTAAAACCTCATATTCTATCATAAAACACCAAAATACACAAATTTCACCTATGGGTATTTTTCCAAATATGAACCCTAGGTAAAATTATTGCTAGCATAAGCTAAATCGAGCTATCGGGATTCCAAAAACGTAAAGAACATTAAAAACGGGGCTTAGAATCACTTACTATGGAGCTTGGAAGCTTGAAACAAACCCTAGCTATGGAGAACCCCTTTAATTTTCGTCCTAATGAAGAAGATGGACATATTTTGCCATCTTTTTCCTTTTTTTAATCTTTTAATTACCAAATGACCAAAATACCCTTAATACCTTTCTTTGAAAACTTTCATGTACAAGCCCATTTTTGTCCAAAATTTTAGAAATTGGTCAAATTGCTATTTAAGACCTTCTCATTAATATTCCAAATTAATTTCATACTAAAAACTTCTAGAATACAAGTTTTGTAAATTATTCGATTTAGTCCCTAATTTCAACTTAAGCACCTTATGCATAGAATTTCGTCACGAAATTTTCACACAATCATGCAATCATATTATAAACCTCAAAATAATTATAAAATAATTATTTCTATCTCGAATTTGTGGTCACGAAACCACTATTCCGATTAGGCCCTAATTCAGGATATTATAGGTAGAATTCTTGAAATACCCCTGTAGGGTAGAATTATTGAAATACCCTTGTAGGGTAGAAATATCGATATACCCTTGTAGGGTAGAATTACTGAAATATCCCTGTAGGGTAGAATTACTGAAATACCCTTGTAGGGTAGAAATACCGAAATACCCCTATAGGGTTGAATTACTGAAATACCCCTGTAGGGTAGAATTACTGAAATACCCTTGTAGCGTAGAAATACCGAAATACCCCTATAGGGTTGAATTACTGAAATACCCCTGTAGGGTAGAATTACTAAAATACCCCTGTAGGGTAGAATTATCGAAATACCCTTGTAGGGTAGAAATACCGAAATACCCCTGTAGGGTAGAATTACCGAGATACCCTTGTGGGGTAAAATTACCATTTTGCCCCTAGGGTGTTAAATGACTGTTTTGCCCTTGTGGGCAAGTGACTGACTTGGACTGTGTGGTTGACGGATTTGATTGTGAATACATGTTGGTGATATGAATGACTTAACTGTGATTGTTTGATTCAATTATGGGCATGACATTCTGCATACATGACATGTTGCATGGGTTGGGTTATATTGATGGAGGAAGCGTTCTGGTGGCTATGCCACAAATATCTGTTCTGGTGGCTCTGCCACAATATCTGTATCTGGTGACTCTATCACAATATCTGTTCTGGCAGCCATGCTGCAAATTTTATGGTGTGTAACAGATGGGTGGGTCGAGTTGTCTCCCCACATGGTGTAAGGTTGGTACGGGGGTGTATATGGATGGATATGGGTTGAGATTGCATTTACATTCTGATTCTGATTCTGTTACCTGATACTAATTATGATTCTGTCACCTAATTCTGATTCTGATTTTGATTCGATTCACACACGATTACGATTACGATTCTCATTTTGATTCTAGTTACGATAATGTTTCTTATTCAGTAATGAGCTAAGGCCCATCCGCATGCTATGCATTATAATGGGCTAAGGCCCAATTGATACTGAAATTGTAAGTAGGGCTGGGGCTAAACTTTTAATTCTTTTATATGACTAACTGTTCCCTTTATATAGTAGGGGATTTCACACTAAGTTTTCGTAAACTCACCCCGTTTATTAACCTTTCAGGTAATTTCCAACCTTAGACGGATCGAAGCTGCGAGGGGCTCGGAGGAAGCCACACACACTGTTTATGTTACAGTTTTGATTATTACTTTTAAATGTTTTTATGTGGGTTGTAGTAAATCCGTTGTAATTGTTTGGATTTCAAATTTGGAATTTTATTTATTGATCTTATAATTGCTAGTATTAGAACACGGTTTTCCAAAGCAACTACTATTGTTCAAAACATCACGTATCCGCAATTGTTTTTAAATTAAGCTTCTGCAACTGCCAAGATTTTTACAAAGTTGTTAAGAATGTTATTCAGCTGAGGTTTTCTAACAAGGTTTAAAAAGGGTATAAGTTTTTAATTATTAAGAAGGGTTTTTAATGGAAACATGGTTTTCGAAAAACACTTCAATGTGACACGCCAGATTCGAGCAAAACTTCCAGGCCGGGTTTGGGGTGTTACATTTAGTGATGATAGAGGGATCCCACATCGGGAAGCTAACATAAGAGTGGATGCAAAGCTGGCTTTAAATAGAGAGAACCATGAGGAGAGTAAAGGTACCTTTCTTGGCTGATCCCTTTCGCTTTATGGCGTGCTCGTTTGGGTTAGGAGTCGGCTAAGAGTTCTCGGAGCGCGGATTAACTCCAGTCTCCTATCAGGTGTGTATTTCTCACTACTCTAGCTATAGGATGGCCACTTCAGGCCGCGATAGGCTGAAAGGGGCCATGTTGGCCCAATGGGCCTACGGGCCCAATTGGATAAGTTGTTTGATTGTGTAGTAAATATTGGACTAGGCTAGGTGAATCTCATATCTGTGGCTCGATTTGGGCTAAAAGGGCCACACGAGCGTGTGGGCCATTTGGGCCAAGAATGGGCTTTAGGCCCATTCGTATTGTTATCCCTGTTTAGAATACTTTAGTTTACTAAAATACCCTTGTAGGGTAGAAATATTAAAATACCCCTGTAGGGTAGAATTACTGAAATACCCTTGTAGGGTAGAAATACCGAAATATCCTTATAAGGTAGAATTACTGAAATACCCCTGTAAGGTAGAATTACTGAAATACCCTTGTAGGGTAGAAATACCGAAATACCCCTGTAGGGTTGAATTACTGAAATACCCCTGTAGGGTAGAATTACTGAAATACCCCTGTAGGGTAGAATTACCGAAATACTCTTGTAGGGTAAAAATACCGAAATACCCCTGTAGGGTAGAATTACCGAGATACCCTTGTGGGGTAAAATTACCATTTTGCCCCTAGGGTGTTAAATGACTGTTTTGCCCTTGTGGGCAGCAAGTGGTGACTTAATTTGTGTGGTTGTGGATTTGATTGTGAATACATGTTGGTGATATGAAAGACTTGACTATGGTTGTTTGATTCAAATATGGGCATGACATTCTGCATACATGACATGTTGCATGGGTTGGGTTATATTGATAGAGGAAGCGTTCTGGTGGCTATGCCACAAATATTCTGCTCGGTGGCTCACCACAATATTCGTATCTAGTGACTCTGTCACAATATACGCTTCCAGCACCCATGCTGCAAATTCTGTGGTGTGTAGCAGATGGGTGGGTCGAGTTGTGTCCCTACATGGTGTAAGGTTGGTACGGGGGTGTATATGGATGGATATAGGTTGGGATTGCATTCACATTCGATTACGATTCTCATTACACGATACTAATTCGATTCTCGTCACCTAATTCGATTCTGATTACGATTACGATTACGTCACACCGATTCTCATTTTGATTCTAGTTACGATAGTGTTTCTTATTCAGAATGAGCTAAGCCCCATCTGAGTGCTATGCATTTATAATGGGCTAAGGCCCAATTGATACTGAAATTGTAAGTAGGGCTGGGGCTAAACTTTTAATTCTTTTATATGACTGACTGTTCCTTTTATATAGTAGGGGATTTCACACTGAGTTTTCGTAAACTCACCCCGTTTATTAACCTTTTAGGTAATTTCCAGCCTTAGACGGATCGGAGCTGCGAGGGGCTCGGAGGAAGCCACACACACTATTTATGTTACAGTTTTGATTATTACTTTTAAATGTTTTCATGTGGGTTGTAGTAAAGCCGTTGTAATTTTCTAGATTTCAAAGTTGGAATTTTATTTATTGATCTTATAATTTCTAGTATTAGAACACGGTTTTCCAAAACAACTACTATTGTTCAAAACATCACGTATCCACAATTGTTTTTAAATTAAGCTTCTGCAACTGCCAAGATTTTTACAAAGTTGTTAAGAATGTTATTCAACTGAGGTTTTCTAACAAGGTTTAAAAAGGGTATAATTTTTTAATTATTAAGATGGGTTTTTAATGGAAACATGGTTTTCGAAAAACACTTCAATGTGACACGCCAGATTCGAGCCAAATTTTGATTTTTGCCGATCTACATATATAGCAGTGTGGTTACACACCTGGTTGTGATAAATGCGCAAATAGCTCGAGTGTTTTCCCCAAACCTATATTCAATCAAGATACACTATCAGTCCTTTAATCTAAGGGTTTAACAATCCCTTAAAAAACTTTTAGCCAATGTAAAATTCATCACTTGCCTTGAATGGACAAAAGACTCCTCCCACTTCAATTGATACCAAAGATTGATAGTAGGCTCTTACAGATCATCTGCACTCAATCCGAAATCTATTAACCCTTATTAGTAATGTTTGCAAAAATAGTTAAACCAACATATAGCTCTTACCAAAATTACAACATCGATTCAATGGGAGGACAACAAGCGGTCCTCATCTCACAAGAAACCTACACCACAGAGGCTAGGCTAGCCCCAACATGTCCTAATTGTTCTAGAAGAACTGCAAGAATCGAAACAGTTAGAGAGGGAGCTAAGAAGAAGTCGGCCCAAGTATCTAAATAGAAAAAGAGGGAAAAAATGTGTAATCGATTTTAAGGAAGAAGCAACCGACTAACGTAGTTACCACCAAAGTTGACAGAGGGCCCTGAAGAATTAGCACGGTGGAACAAACAAAAAAGCAGTATTTGCTTAAGAGGAATAAATAGAGAGAGAGTATAAGAGAAGAGGAGAATCAGTCAAGAATTAGGGGTTAAAATCGAAGAATTTTAGAGAGAAGAAAAAGGAATGTTTGGTCAAACAATGAAAAGTAAAAGAGGGGGAAAAGAATTGAAAGAGAAGGATACATTCGGCTAAAGAAAAGAATGTAGAACCATTATCAACAAAAAAATAAAAGTCTTACCTAGCTTTCTTCACACAATTCAGCCCTCAGAAAACAAAAGAAAAAATAACCCCCAACATGCTTACCAAAAACAAAAAATGGGGTCCTCAACTCACAAAAGCCAAATTTCCAAATGCCCCAAAGTTCCCAAACGTTCCACTACTCCCTCTCACCATACATTTCTTGATTTTCACCTAAAATCCCTCCATGACCCATTCAAACTCCACTCCCTTCTGCAGTGTTTCAGTCCAACTCTACTACCTCCCATGGCCAACCGCAAAACTAATTACCATTTGCTCAAGTAGGGATTCGAACCTCAGACCCCTTGCACACTCCACACGCCACTTACCACTAGGCTAGCAGGCTTCTTATGACATGTTATCCCCACAATTATTTAAAAATCTATTGCCTAGAGTCAGTGTTTATTCCTTTAAAAACAAAACTTTTTGCACCAGCTTAGACTTGAACCCAAGACTTCTCAGGCTCTTTCCAGAACACTTAACCACTGAGACAAGCCTATATTTGCGTCACTTCTTTCACAATTAATTATTTATTTTTTGCCTCCTGACTGTTCCCATGCTCAAGACCTAACATTTCTAGGCCCAAATTTGGGGCGTTACAGATCAAATGATCAAGACTTTTGGATTTGAGCAAAACGTATATGAACCTTGTGTTTATAAACGTTTAAGGGATGAAAAAGTGGTCTTTCTCGTTCTATGTGTCAATGACATTCTACTCATTAGAAATAATGTAGGGACATTGTCATCGATTAAATTCTGGTTAGCCCAATATTTTAGCATGAAGAACTTGGGAGAAACTAATTTTGTTCTAGGCATTCGAATCCTAAGGATTTGAAAGAGTAAAGTGATAGCACTGTCTCAAGATTCATACATAGCCAAGATATTAGAGCGTTATGCAATAACCGATTTAAAGAAAGGAAATCAACCCTCTGTATCAAGATTTCCTCTCTTTTTAGAGGGTTGTCCTAAGACAGTGGAAAAAAGAGAGTGTAACACCCCAAACCCGGCCCAGACGTTATGGCCGAATCTGGTGTGTCACATTGAAGTGTTTTAGTGAAAACCATGTTTTCATTGAAAACCCTTCTTAAAATAAAAGAAACCTTAATTAACTTAAAAAAAAACATCTTTCAATTGCAAAAACCTTGTTTGAAACATTTGATTTAAGAAAACTTATCATATAAAAATTTAATTGCAGAAACGTATAAAACATACTATAATTTAGGAAACCCATGTTCAACTTCTTGTAAATTACAATGAAAATAATGATAATAGTTCAAGTAATAATAACATAACGAAAACCTTATTACAATCTGATCTGAAACATACTTAATTAAATAAAAACTTATATGCTTAAAAAAAACAAGTCCAAATTATCTTGCTAGCTGGCCACCCAGAGTCCCTCCAAACATCGAACCTTCTACTGAGCATCACCTGAAAATAAAATAAAAGAGGGGGTGAGCTTTCGCAAACTTAGTGTGTACAACCTTCGAAGAAAACAAGCACTAAAAAAAACATCATTCATCATTTATGCAATGCAATCCCATCCAAATTATCCATCCGCTACACACCGGCTCCATCCCCCGTCACACCATGTAGGGATATAAATAACGACCCACCCGACGCACACACCATGGTAGCCCAGTTGCAGAACTACCTTCATTTACATATTGGGCTTTAAAAGCCGTCGGTGGATCCACGATTGTCAAGCAACCATGCGATCCTCATATACTTCCTCCGTTCCATAATTTCCAACCTATATGCAACCTAAGCATAATATCATATGTATGCATGTCGCATCCACAAAACTTACATTCAACACCTAGGGGTATTTTGGTCATTTTTACTCTTAGGGGCATTCTTGTAATTTTTCCTTAATTACGATTTTCACTTATCTTGGCCCGTTAACAAGTCCCGTGACCTAAGATGAACGAATACTATGCACCAGGTAGGATTCCAGAGAAGAAGAGGTGGGTCATTAAGACCGCTTAAGTACCAAGCTCTCCCTAGATCCAATCCTAGACATGCATAAACCCGTTACCACACCTTAACCCTTTGACTTGTCCACAGTCACAATATATTAACTAAGTCTTATGTGGATATCATATACTAGGCCCAAAACACCTTACAAAGCCCAAACAAATTCACATACCTGTATTTGGCCCATTAAGCCCAATCATATTCATATGGCCCATTAGGCCCAAATCACCTGTATACGGCCCATGAGGCCCAAATCACATTTATATGGCCCGTTAGACCCAGTCACATTCATATTCATGCTCACATACAAACTTTCTATCACATAGCATCAATACTCAGTTTTTGCCTATTATAGGCCCAACAGCCTATTGGACCCATTTAGCCCATTCCGGCCCATATGGCCAAATCAAAACCCAAGTCCACAGAATCACCCGTGGGCCTCAGACAATCTATTGGTTTTCCTCTTACGAGTGTTCGCACACTCGCAAGACTACCGTAGCCAAACTTTCAGCTTTTCAGCATTTCGACTTTTCGGCTTTTCAGCTTTTCGGCTTTTGCCGAATCATTGCGTGTGTGCAGTGTATGTACACACCTGGTAAGCAAGCGTGATGCGGTCTCCTTAACCCAAACCTACAATTGATATCACCCTTCAATTAATCGCATAATTAATACTTATTTACTCAAAAGCCGAAACCTCACCTTAGCCTTACCTTGAGCCCAATCCTTAATCGCTTTTTCCTTGATCACGTATTTCCTAGATCTGCACAAATCTTAACTATTAAAACCTTAATAATAGGTTACTCGTATCCAACACAAGTCTCCTTACCATAACTATGACCATTCGGCCACCTTAGCCAATGGGAGAAGAATACTAACAAAAACCGCAACACCTTAAGGAGCAATTCGGCAGAGAGCTAAAAACCAAGATCCAATACTAATTCCCTACCAAAGTAGATTAGAAAGAGTGAGGAACAATAATCGATACTAAACAAAGAAAACCGATTGGAAGAGCAACACTTACACTAGATTCGATCAAAAAGTATTCGGCCCTTAGAAGATTCAGTTTTTTGACTTTTCAAACTAAGTGTGGTGAATAAGGTTTATTTGGTAAAGATTAAACAAGAAGAGTAGTAGAAGAAATTGACAAAGAAGATTGTGTAGAGAGAATAGAAATCAGCAGAAAGAAAAGAAAGTAAAATAGAGGGTTTTCAGCTTTTTGGATCTTGAAGAGAAAAGGGTTTCTAGCACAAAGTGAAGGGAAATTCGTCATTAGCTTTTCAACCCTCTTATTCGGCACCTATTTATAGCCCTATAGCCAAATTCTTCAAGCCCAAGTTCCCAATTCGGCTCCACTTACTCCTCACTTCTCATCTCCTCGTTTTCCTCCCTGATAACCCCTTGATCCTTTCCTAAATTTCCTCTTTTGAACACTCCCCTTGAAGTCCATCTTTATGCCACTTCCATCCTTCTAGAAGGCCAAAATTAAACTCTAAAAATACTAAGCTAGGATTCGAACCTTGGACCCCTTGGTAGCTACTAACGCCACCTCACTACACTTTATGTGGCGTCACTTAGCCACTCCACCACAGGCTCTTTTTGTGTCCAATTGTTTCTTCATTTATTCAAAAGCCCACCTACTTGTTAGCTCTGATTCTTTTAATAATTAAATTATAATTTCTTCTACCCCTTAATTCGAACTCAACCTTAGCTAAGACCTATTAAAATTATCGCTTGGATAAGAATATTAAACACAATTTTTATCACAATCGAAAATAAAGAAAATTTAGAATTTCGGGATTTTTGGATTTCGAGATTTTTTTAGGGTGTTACAGAGAGAACATGAGAAAGGTTGCTTAAGATTCTCATGTATGTTATGTTATGCACACACTCAGATATTAGTTAAACAAATAATCAAGTATTTACGAAGAATGAAGGATTATATGCTTGTGTATTACTAGGAGATCTTACTACTATTGGATATACTTATTCTGACTCCCAAACATGTCAGGATTTGAGCAAATCAATGTCGGGCTATATTTTATCCTAGACAGCAGGTCCATAGTGTGAAAAAGTGTCAAGAAGAATTGCATTGCTAACTTCACCACAATGGGATGAATATGAGGTATGGAAAAACTATTGCACTATAACAGTGTGAATATAGCTAAAGCTCAAAGAAACCACATAAGGACAAAACACATTGATCACAAGGGAGACGATAGTGTTTGACAGAATAATGAATGTAGTCAAAGATAGCAAATAAAGACAAACCTAAGGATTTGTTTTGCCAAGACTATACTAGCTAGAGAGTTCTTTGGGAAACATGCGGAAGGGCACAAGAATGCGAAACATGACTTATCTACTACACTAGGGCAAGTGGGAGACAATTGAATCTGGTGCCCTAAGTGTAGTATTTTTGTTTAAGTACACTTGTAATTTTTCAAATAAATTAGCTAATAAAAATATTCATAAACTACATTAATACTTTGTATATTGTCCTCACATGGTTTTTTCATGCAAAGCAAAATGGAAATAAATGTTGCTCACTGGTTGTCTAATTTTAACTAATACTAAGAGCTATTACGTGGTCGAATCGTAATAGAGAAAGAAAACTTATATTAGTAAACGAACCTAAACATGTCCATAGTCTAATCAGAAATGAGCAAACCAATTGAAAGACTAATATATCATCTATCAAGTATGGCTGGAAGATACTTTGTCTTGGGCATCGAAGCAGATGACTCCCAAAAGATATGGACATAGATGTGACTGACTAGACAGACAACACATTAGATTGGACCCTAGAAGAATAGATCCTAAATTTTTTTATGGATTTATTCACTTGTGACTTTCATAGTTTGGCATACCTAAATCTTGAGTAGATAGTAGAATATGTATGCGTGACTTGTACACTTTAATGTAAGTAAAAGGCTAAGTTAAAATATATAAGGAATCAAAAGTTGGTGCATTGAGTGTATGACTTCTACAATATGTAACATCATTTACAATAGTGGAATTCATAGCTCGAGACATGTGTAAATGATGTCCTCTCATAGGCGTTACATGGTTGATGAAAAGTAAATGTGACCACGTGTCGTTCATCTTTGTGATGGATGACTTTATCACTATTTAATAGTTATTGAATTTTCATGAAGAAAGATGTAGTGGTTACCATGAGATAAAATAGGATCATATTGGCCGACTGGATATTATCCACAAGAGATCAAGGATATCCTATGAGGGTAACACACTTATGATAAGGTCATTAAAAGAGCAATAAATAGTTGTTTTCATAATGGTATGTCAATAGGGAGAGCTCGTTCACGATGCTATAGTGGAATGACTTCGTAAATATCCATCAATGGAAACTTTCTAAATCTTTAACAATTTTGAAAAATACTACATGGGTCAGCTAGTCTAAGCTCTTGGGATTTCGAAAACATAAAAATTACAAGAAAAGGACTAAATTGCACAAACCAAATTAAGCTTCAAAACTTAAAACCCCTAGTTGAATCCTTCTCTTCTCTTTTGATGCAGTCGTAAACTAACTAAAAATCTGACTAAGGCAAGTGCACCTATCAATTAATAGTATAGCTACAGTGAACACAAATATCGTTCCCACAAAGACTAAAAGTACTAGTAATTACCGTCTTTCTATTATTTAACTGACAAATTGGAGTGGCTGATTAAAAACTAAAATTAACTAATCAAATTAACTAAAGAACATGAAAAAAAATTGGGAAAATAATTGAGTAAACAACCAAGAAGTGAAACAATACCCAGGAAAGAATCCACCCAAATTTCATCTGTCATTATCAATCTGAATTAAACAATTTCTTTATTTATTATATTGATTAGTAGAAATCATTAAATTATGCTAATATCTCTTTCGAGAGTAAGAGCAACTGAATCTAGGTTGATTAATAGAAATTTCTTTCTAATTAAAACCCCTATTATCGTATTAACTCGAACTATGGATCCCCTATTAGATTTGACTCTAATCTGGTAGATTTATGTCGTCCTATTTCTAGGATTGCATGCAACTACAGTCAACTATGCTAGATCTACTATTAAATAGGGTCTATTTCTCCTCTAATTTAAGAACATCAAACATGAATTAATAGTCTAGAAATATTAAACCAAGAATTAATCATACATAATTGAGAACAAGATCTAATTATTTATTGTGTAAAAATGAAAATCAAATAACAAAATCCATCCTAAGGTTCATCTCCCCTAGGTATTTAGAAAATTAGTTCATGATCACAAATAAAAACATCTCAAAGATTATAACCACAAGAAACAAGAAAATCCATAATAAACTTCAAAGAAATAAAAAATGAGATTTTCAATCTTGATGGGAATCTACTTCAGATTCGACTTAAATGGTGTTTTTTGAGTTGTTTTCTTCAATATTCTCTTATGGCTTACTCCCTTCTTCTTATATTTGGTATATATAGGCCTTAGAATGCCCGGAAAGCCTAAAAATTGTAACTTTTTGTGTGTTTGGAGTGCAGTTTGCAAAATCCACCATGGTCTATCACATGACCGTATGGCAACCCGTGTCGCTCACACAACCGTGTGTCCAGCATGTATGGAATGGCTCAGCCCATGTGGCTTTTGAAACTTGCTCTTTTTTTTTATTTTCACTTATTTTTCACTCCTTTTGCTCCCTAATGCTCTCCTAAGTATAGAAACATTAATTTAAAGGACTAGGAGCATAAAATTCACCGTTTAACTTCGAATAATCACCCAAAAATGAATTGAGAATGAGATTAAAACATGTTACTTTTAGCACTTATCATCCTTCTTTTTATACTCGGTTTGATGAAATGAACAAGACAACTTTATCTTTCATTTCATTATTTTAATTTTATTAGTTATGTTATATTTTATTTTAAATATTAACTTTATAACATTTTTCTTTATAAATTAACAAAGCTACCATCCACTATACTTATAAAGTGGCATAATTACCACTTTAGTCTTTATTCCATTTATAAATAATAAAGACATATATTAATTGAACTTTTGACACTTTTACGATTTAGTCCCTAAACCCTAATTAAGTACCAATTTGAAAAAAATTACCTAACTGAAATTCAATTCAATTCTAATATAAACCCGTAGATATTTAATAAAAATATTTATGGATTCTAATTACAAAAATGGGATTCTAAAACAAAAAATGTTCATCGTTAACTAAGGTGTTGTTTGTTAAGCTTATAGAGGCTTTTTTCCTAAGTTGTCTACTGGTAAATTTCTAAATTCCTCTTTAAGTTTACCAGATAGAAAGAAGTTGTTCTAATATTTGTCTTATAAGGCTTTCATATGAATATTGGATAGGAAGGAAACTTCCATCCGAGAACTTTCATTCGTGTTATTTCATTAAGCTTTGGTTTTTTTTTTATATTTAAAGAAGTCATTTTATTGTTTTAGCCAAAGAAACAAGAGAAGGTCCTAGTAGTAAAATGAAATAACTCGTTGAATAGGAAAAGCTCTAAGTGAAGATATCTAGTGAGTTCCTTTGTACCTTGAGTCTGTTATCTTCATTATTTCATTTAATCCTTCTTACTGTACATCCAGGTAAGTTGCTGTAAGCTTTAGTCATGGTACTTGTGTCAAAGGAAATATGTTTAAGGAGTCGATCCATGTACGGTTACATTCAGTAAATCAGAAACAAAAGTCATGCATATGCATGGGTATAAATACTCCTTCCTTGGTGCACAAGCTTCGTATCCAGAGTGGTCTAGTGATGATGAAAATGAGATACAAGATAATATGTTTTGCCTCTGGTAGGGCACCTTGGTGTAAACCGTGACTAGTGAAAACTTGACCCTATGAGAGAACACTTATCTGTTCAAAATACTAGGAGGGATGATGGAGGTACAGAGGTTATGACTGGTTAATGGCTTTAATAAGGGGTATGAAGATATAGGAAAAATGGTTCTTCGGAACTAGGATCAGAAGCTAGTACAAGGAAAGAAGTATGCGGAGAAAAAGGGTGTATAGTGTGTAAAACAAAGTGTGAACATTGTCGCGTGTCAAATGATATGCGATTTTGTGCAAGTATACACATCGATTCAAGTAATAAAGTGATGAGTGAGTATTGTTCCCTCGAGGATCGAATTAAGGTACAAAAGTGATCAAGTTATTATAATCTGGTTAATGCTATGGCTAAAACAATTATAAATATGCTGTGGAAATTAAAGGAATAGTGATGTATGCAATATGTGGAATTGATGAATAATTGGAAATGCTATGGCAAAAGTGAGAGTAGAAATGTAATGGTAATAACGAGAATGATTATCTGAATAGAATGTAAACAAAGAAATAAGAAACTAAATACGTTGTGACAAAGATACTACACAAAGAATAAGGATAAATTGATGTTCATTCAGAAGATCGGGACTACCTAGAATCAACCCTTACTGTCAATAATGCCTTGGCAAAATTGTATCTACTTTATTGCTCAGAAGAGTTCTTGTAACAACCCATTTTTAGTGAAATTGGAATAGTAGTTTTGGGACCACAAATTTGATGTGAGAGTAATTATGTTATTATTCTTTTAATGTCTACAGCATGTTAGTAATATAGTAAAAAAATTTTGTTAAGAAATTTTACCATTTGCATGTTTAATTCGATAAAAAGGACTGCATTACAAAAGGTGCAAAACTTGAGTTCAATAAGCTAAAGGGATTTAATAGCTATGAAATTAAATGGTTGGAGGGTTTATATTGTAAATAAACCATTAATATCATGAGTGGACTATTATGGACATTTTATAAGTGATTTTAAAGGTTATTAATTAAGGTTAATTTAGTAATTTAATAATTACATAATAGTAAAATGGTTAAAACAAAGCCATCATCTTGTTTCTTCCTATCTACCACCAAAATTAGACTTAGAAACTTCATGGGAGGAGCTTAAAGGTTCGGCCAACATTACCTTGTGCATGTAAGTGGGTTTTCGTCTTGTTTCTAATGATTTCTACGTTTTTGAAGTCATTGTAGCTTAATCTAGCTAGCCTAGGGACTGATTTGCAAAGCTGTTAAAAGATTAGAGTTTTTCCATGAATGTATACATGTTTTTAGTGATGCTTGATGGAAGAAAATGAACCTTTGTTGTTAGATAAACAACTTTTGTAAGGTAATTTTTGATGAATTTGTCAACTAGGGATTTAATTAAAAATTATGAAATATTCTTGGTGAAAATTGTGAAATAATGAAATGTATGAGTTGCTATGGATGCATATGAAATTTGACTAGCTTGGGTAAGGATGAAATTACAAGAATTTTGATTTACGAGCTTAAGGGCTAAATTGGAATGAAATCAAAACATTAGGGGAAAAAGTGTAATTTTGAAAAATTTTGAATTTGGATTGAATTTAATACAATGATTATTAAATAGGTTAAATTTAATTATTTAAATCAAGATAGATCTTATAGACTTTAGATCGGGACAAAGATAAAGCTTTGGATTAATCAACTCTGTTCCTACGTTTTATCGTCGAGGTAAGTTCGTACGTTTAAATAGTGTTTTAAATTTTTGTTTTAAATGTTATCATGTTACATTATCATATCATGTCTTAATGGAAAAATCCAATGACGTATCGACGCCAATCGAATATGAAAAGGGATGGTGACGGCTATCAAATATGAAAAGGGATGGTGACAACTGTCGAATATGAAAAGGGATGGTTTCGACCATCAAATATGAAAATGGATGGTGAAGACCATCGAATATGAAAAGGGATGATGATGACTATCGAATATGAAAGGGATGGTTTCAACTATCGTTTAGCACACTTTGTGTAAGCTTCGGTAAGGATTTGATGAATTTCACTTTGCTATTATGGAAAGGTAAGAAGTATGTATATTCATAATTATGAAAAGTATGAGTTCATATGAATTATGTTTAATCTATCTTATCATGTGATGATATTATTAAGCTATGTGATTAAGCATTAATTTGTGTTATTGGTGATGCTTAGGCTTGCTCCAAGCTTGTGTTGGATTGATTCATATTTATTCTTAAGCTTATACATTAAAAAGGTAAGCAATGCTTATGATTTACGAACTTAATAAGCACTATATGCTTACTTTGTGTTTTTTCTATGTTTTATAGTTAATCAGAAGCTCGTTTGGGTTGGAAGATCATTGGAGACCTATCACACTATCCATCAGCTATATTGGTAGATTTTAATGTTTTTAAGTCATGGTTATAATGACATGTATAGGTGGTTTGTACTTGACAAAATAGCCAATATGTTTATTTTTTAAATAAGGTACTTTGGTTGATGGCATTTTGGCATTTTGGTGCTTGTTGGCTAATTTTGGAATGGTTAGTGATGATATATATTGATTGGCTCTTTTGGTACTCTTGAATGTGATCTTGATATGTGGCCATTATGGTAGGATTTGGTATGGAATTATGTTACAAATGTCGAGCTAATAAATGGCTAAGTTATGCTTATGTTTAAGTATATTTAATGTTATGTGAATTGAGGTGCCTTTTGGCATATTGGTTGTATGAACAAATACCATATCGATCTAACTTGATTATGCATGTTTAGGTACATTTTGAATGTTTGAATATAGGTACAAATGAATTGAATGTGTGAGCTTATTTTGGGTAAGAGAATTGGCTTGAAAATAGCCTAATTCTTGTCCACACGACCTAAGACACGGGCATATGTCTTAGCCATGTGTGACACACGTCCATGTGACACGACCGTGTGTCCTTTATAGGTTTCTAAGTGTTACAAGTCAGGTAGTTACACGGCCTAGTACACGGCCTGGCACACGGGCGTGTGGCTTGGCCGTGTGACCCAAGTCACAAAGTTACATGGGCACGAACACGGACTAGGACACGGTCATGTGTCCCTACTTCGAATATCCACTGATCTGAGACACGAGCGTGTATCTAAGCTGTATGAGTCATACGGCCTGACCACACGGCCTTGTTAAAAATTTCTATCTTTTTCCTTGAAATTCAAAATGTTTCTGATTTAGTCCCAAATTGTTTCTAATGTGATTTTAGTGTCTCGAAGGCTCAAATAAGGAACGATATGCATGTGTTTGGATGGAATATGATGTGTTTCATATAATGGTTGTAATTAAATGTTTTAAGTTAAAAATTTTCTAGAAATGCACCGTAACCTTATTTCGGCTAAGGATTCGGGTTAGAAGTGTAACATCTAATGGTATTAGAGCTACGGTTTAGTTAATTCTCAGACTAAACGTAGCGTGTGCAAGTCTAGAAATATATGCCATTATATAACCTGTGATAGTGTGATAACACCTGACTCGTTTCGAATTTTGTTTTTATATAGTAATGACATCCAACTGAGCTGACTCTGATGAAGTTGAAAGTAACGCGCAAGCCTCCATTCACGGAGCAGCATCGAGTGGCATTAGGCCTATATCTGAAGGCCTGGGAGGAAAGGCTAAGGAACCCGGTGGCTCAACGACCTCCACCCCAACCTAGTCCCCAACCAATCCCCATAGTTCCCCAGGGTTTAGAACCAATGCGAGTTAACAAACCACCAGTCGAAAAAATTTACAAATATCAGGCAGAAGAATTTAGAGTTACAGTTGATAATGATCCGAAAAGAGTCGAATTCTGGGTAGAAAATACTATCAAAGTTTTAGACGAGTTATCGTGTACACCGGCAAAGTGTGTAAAATATATCGTATCTCTACTAAAAGATTCAGCTTATCAGTGGTGGAACACTTTGGTTTCAGTTGTGCTGAGAGAGCGTGCCGATTGGGAATTCTTCCAAACTGAGTTTCGAAAAAAGTATATAAGTTAGAGATTTCTTGATCAGAAACGTAAAGAATTTCTTGAGCTTAAATAGGGTCGAATGTCAGTGTCCAAGTATGAAAGGGAGTTTGTTAGATTGAGCAAGTATGTTTGGGAATGTATTCCAGCCGAAGTTGCTATGTGTAAGCGGTTCAAAGACAGGTTAAATGAAGACATATAGATGTTACTCAGGATACTTGAACTGAAAGAATTTGTTATTCTAGTTGATCGAGTGCACAAAGCTGAAGAACTTAGCAAAGAAAAGAAAAAAGTTAATTTTGAAGCTAGAGATTCAAGAAAGAGATCATCGAGAAAGTCACATCAGTTGTCATCGAAGAAATTGAGAGAACATTATAATCGTTCGACTATTTTAGCAGAATATTTTGGTAGAGATCGAGGTAAACAATATGTAGGTTCAAAAAGTCCAGCTACGTCTATGGCGAGCATAGGTGGTGTTAAAGACAATAAACCTAATTTTCAATAGTGTGGACGCCGACACTTTGGTGAGTGCAAGGTGAAAGACAGTGCGTGTTTCAAATGTGGATCATATAAGCATTTTATTCGAGATTGCCCAGAAATACCCGAAAAAGAAAAGGTCCAGACTATTCGACCGAGCATTACTATTACGAGAGGTAGACCACCTCGTAATCTTGGAAATATGAGTAATAGTTGTACTGGAACAAAAGACTCTACTGTGAGACCTGAGGCACGAGCACCAACCATAGCTTACGCAATCCGTGCACAAGAGGAAGCTTCAACGCCAAATGTTATTACTGGTACATTTTCTACCCTTGATGCCGATGTTACTACTTTGATTAATCTGGGATCAACCTATTCGTATGTATGCATGAATCTAGTGTCAAGTAATAGTTTACCTGTTGAGTCCACTTGTTTCTTGGTTAAAGTATCGAACCCTCTAGGTCAGTATGTGATAATTGATAAAGTTTGCAAAAACTATCCATTGATGATTTGGGGTTGTAATTTTTCGGCAGATTTGATGTTGTTGCCATTTGATGAGTATAAAATTATTTTAACGGAAGGTGAAAAAGGTAAAATTGATTGGCAAAGGAGACTTAACCCTATAATAAAGAAGTAGTACAGAATGAAGTGATCAAATGGTTAGATGCAGGAATTATTTACCCCGTCTTAGATAGTTCTTCGGTAAGTTAGGTACAAAGTGTACCAAAGAAAGGTGGGATCACAATTGTCAAAAATGAACAAAATAAGTTAATCCTAATGAGAACTTTCACTGGTTGGAGAATCTATATTGATTACAAAATGCTGAACAAAGCCACTCGTAAGGATCATTTTCCTTACCTTTTATGGATTAAATGCTAGATTGACTGGTAAGTAATGAATTTTATTGCTTTTTAAATAGATATTCGGGATACAACCAAATAGTTGTAGCCCCGGAAGACCAACATAAAACTACTTTTACCTATCTATATGGTACATCTGATTTTTTAAGGGAATGCCTTTCGGCTTATGTAATGTACTTGCCACATTTTAGCGATGTATAATGACAATTTTCACTAATATGGTTGAAAATTATGTTGAGGTTTTCATGGATGATTTCTCTATTTTTTGTAATACTTACTATATTTGCTTGAATAATTTGGCCAAGGTACTCAAAAGATGTGAGGAGATGAATCTCGTCCTTAATTGGAAAAAGTGCCATTTTATGGTTAAGGAGGGAATTGTCTTAGGGCACAAAATTTCCAAGAAGGGAATTGAAGTGGATAAAGCAAAGGTGGACGGGATTGAATGATTACCACCTCCAATTAGTGTGAAAGGAGTTAGAAGTTTCTTAGGCCATATTGGTTTTTATCGTAGATTTATTAAGGATTTTCAAAAATTTCTAATCCTTTATGTCTGCTTTTAGAAAAAGACCTTGTTTTTCATTTTAACAAAGCATGTTTAGAAGCTTTTGAGAAATTAAAAAGCTGATTAATTTTAGCCCTAATAATTGTTACACCTTATTGGAACTCACCTTTTGTGTTGATGTGTGATGCAAGTGATTTCATTGTTGGAGCTGTGATAGGCCAAAGAAAGAACAAAATGTTTCGCCGTATCTACTATGCAAGAAGAATTTTGATAGGAGCCTAAATCAATTATACAGTAACTGAAAAAAAAGTCTTTGCTATAGCTTTTGCTTTTGACAAGCTCTACTCATATCTTATAGGTACCAAAGTTACAGTATTTACCAATCATGCTGGCGTTAAGTACTTACTCACAAAGAAAGATGCTGAACCGAGGCTAATTCGATGGATACTTTTGCTTCAAGAATTTGACCTTGAGATCCAAGATAGAAAATCTATTAAAAATCAAGTGGCCGATCATTTGTCAAGGTTGGAACAAAATGAGGTAACTTCTTCATTTATTCCAATTAATGAGAATTTTCCTGACGAGCATATCTTCAAGGTAAAACAAATCTATGAAACACCTTGTTTTTCTAATTTTGCCAATTACTTAGCATGTGGAATAATTCCTCGAGAAATGATGTAGCAATAGAGGAAGAAAATCCTTCATGATAGTCTGTACTATTTCTAAGAGGAATCATTTTTGTTTAACTAATGTGCAGATAACATAATCAGGAAGTGCATAGCTAGATGCGAGATTGACGAGATTTTGTACCACTGTCATTCATCTCCAAGTGGGGGACACTTTGGTGGTTCACTTATAGCAACAAAGATTTTACAAGTTAGGCTATTTTGGCTTACATTGTTTAAAGATGCTTATGCATAATGAGAAACTGTGATAGATGTCAAAGAACTAGAAACATATCAAGAAGGAATGAAATACCCTTGACAAATATTTTAGAGATAGAACTTTTCGATGTATGGTGCATTGAGTTCTTAGGCTTGTTTCCTCATTCCTATGGGAACAAGTATATCTTGGTAGCTGTGGACTATGTGTCCAAGTGAGTTGAAGCCGAGGCATACCTAACTAATGATGCTAAGGTAGTCATGTGATTCCTACATAAGCACGTATTTACATGGTTGGGGACTCCTAGATCTATAATTAGCGATAAAGGATCGCACTTTGTAAATAAGTGGTTTAAGTGGTTGCTTAACAGGTATGATGTGAAACATTTGATTTTTATTACCTATCACCCATAATCGAATGGGCAAGTTGAAAGGGTGGATCATGAAATCAAAGGTATACTTGAAAGAGTAGTTGTAACACCCTTAACCTGTATCCGTTGCCGGACAAGGGTTAAGATGTAACACCCCTAACCCCATCCGTCGCCGGAATGGGGTTATGAGGCATTACTAAATGAAAGCACAATTCCGAATATTTTCATATTAATTGAAGTTATAATCATATATATTTAACAACCGTATTACAAATGCAAATCATACGTTCATTGCAAATCGAGATTTAGATCACATCAATGCTTATAACTTAATCAAATATCTAATCTTAAACTTACTATCATTCACCACATAGCTTAAACAAAACATAATCCAAAAAAAAACATAGATCAAAACAATTTAAAACATATACAGAACATATAACACATCAATTCATTATTGAATATTAAACCTATATTTTTATTTTTAAATAAGTTATGCATATACACAAGTTATATATTGAACTAAATTTCATTACTAACCCTTTCATTCATATTTGCGGCATTAATGTGTTAGTCTATGTGAAATTCATATGTTTGCATATTAACACAATTTAATAACAAGCATTCAATTATAAGTAACCCATTTCATTTCTATGTCTACTTGGCTAACTCAATTCATTTATACATATTTAATAACTTACAAATATCTAACGGATTTATATTGCCATGCACATATACATATCAACCATATTATAAACACATATATTTATACATGTAAAACATGTAAAAACTCAACTAACATAACCTGGTCAATTACTAAGTACAAATATATCCTTTATCATTAACCCAAATTCCTTATATAAATCTAAATCCAAATATGTCTTACTTACCAAAACAACAATTCAAGTGTCATTTATATCATTAATATAGTCTATAAATGAACACCCAATTTAAACCATGCATATGTCTTGGTTTTTTTACCTAACAACACATAACTTACCTTAGCTTAATTAACATCCATTTATACATATGACCGAAATCCCTAGCATTTTCACAAACATCATATATTTAGCTACTCTTTCAATATAGACTCAAATCAAGACCGAACACATATATTTATATATATAGCATAGCCGATTCCTTCATACAACATCCGAATTCAACAACCAACCTCAAAATATAATCACATAACACAAACTATAATCAACCATGACATATGACATGATAACCAAAATAGACTTAAACCAGGATTTCATCAATACCGAACTCGAGCATAGAAATTAAGCCATTTTCGCATGGCCTTTATACATCCATTTTCCAAAATAAGCCAACTCTAAGCTAGCCTATACATGGCATAATTTTGATAGTACATTTATAATGGTACCCAAAATAGCTGATAGTGTGATGAACTTTCCTGACAGTTCCCGAGCTCGTAGCTTGACTCCAAAATCTATAAAACAAAAATACACATATACATAGAGTAAGCTTTTTATAGCATAGTAAGTCATAAGCAAAAGAGTAACTTAATAATATCATCAACTTAATTAACTAACCAAAGTAATTTATCATAATACATATAGATCCAAGCATATAAATTTCATATCATACATTTAAATATTCATTCAAAAAGTCACTTTGACCGAATGCTCACATAGTCAAGTTAACTTATTATCATTAAACTTCTAAAGCTAAATGACTATTATTAACCTAGTTCACATGCATATAAATGCACAAGGTCATATGTTACAAAATAATTTAATACACATATATTAGACTTGTAACAGAATACATATAATCATACATACTATTAATTAGAATTCATTTCAATACTATTCACATGGCCAAATACACTTATCTAACTCACATATAATCTTCAATTGCATTACACATAGTTTGTAGTAAGTACCAAATTACTCACATACCATATTTTAAGTAAACAACAAACCAATTCGTACCTGGCCATCTGACTTGTTTTACATGTTTGAACATAACTTATCTTTGCCCATTGAACCATTCAGAATTGGATAGGACACTCGGATAATCATACAAATCGTACAATGCCAACATCCCAGACGTGGTCTTACATGTAATCACATATCGATCCCGCTGTCCCAGAAAGGGTCTTACTCATAAACATATATTGAAATCACATATCGATGCCATGGTCTTACTCGCACACATATATCAGAATCCTATGTCATGACATATGTATCCTAACTATTCCTAAGGTTTATATAGGGCTCTCGGATGACGTAACTTGGTCGAAACGAATTCGAAAATGTAGTAATCAAGCTTTTTCATATTTAGTCATTACCAATATAAATTATAACATTTCATAACAACATATAAATTTAACATTTAACTACCATTAAACACGTCTATTTGCTTATAAACATACCTCGGACGATGTAAAACGGAACGGAGCGACTATTCGACAACTTTCGTTTTTCCCCGATCTAAATCTAATTTCTTTGGTTCTGGATCTAAACATATTCAAATTAAGCTCATTCAAACATATTTTCATTCAATTTAGTCCAAAAACACATAAATGGGTAAATTACCATTTTACCCTGACATTTATAACTTTTACAGTTTAGTCCCTATTGCACAAAACACAAAATACACAAAATTTCAGCATACCCATGATGAGCCAAATTTTACCCACTCTCAAAAAAATCCATATATTTCATTTATTTCACATTTTCGTCCTCAAATTATTATTTTTGCAATTTAGTCTTAATTACTCAAAATCATCAAAAACTCCAATGCAAAACATGTTAATCTAAAATATAACTTTCATATTTCACCATCAAACAACAAAAATCACAAGCTCTCAACAATGGAAAAACTCAAAATATTCATCAAAATAAAAAATTCAAGCATGAGTTTTGTAGTACTCGAAGCAACGATCTCAAAAACGTAGAAATTATCAAAAACTGAGTAAAAACGAACCTTGAATCGAGCTTGGAAGGTGGCCAAACCTTTGAAACCTTATTCTTTTCTTTCTTATTTAGCTATTCGGTCATGGAAGAAAAAATATAAACTATGGCTTGTTTATTTATGTTTTATTATATACATTTTATTATATATTTTACCGTTATAACCTTAACAAATTTAATTAGAAAACATATATAACATTCTCATTACCGTCCAATTATAAAACCAATGGTTTATTTGCATTATAAATGCCTCCACTAATAAAGACAACAACAATTAAGCACTTTCAAATTTAACCACCAACTTTTCCTTTTACGCGATTAAGTTCTTTTATTTAATCAGACATGCAAACGATAAAATTAAATCATGAAAATTTCACAGATATTAATTCAAACATAATAAACACAAAAAAAATAATTTTTAAATATTTTTTTGACTCGAATTCGTGGTCCTAAAACCACCATTCCAATTAGGGTCTAAATCGGGCTATTACAACTCCCCCCTCTTAGGGATTTTCGTCCCCGAAAATCTTACCAGTGAATAGGTTTGGATAACGTTCCTCATTGCAAATTCTGGCTCCCACGTTGCTTCCTCAACTCCGTATTTATACCACAGTACTTTAACCAATGAAACTTTCTTATTTCGTAACTCTTTAATTTCACGAGCCAAAATGCAAATTGGTTCTTCTTCGTTCGTCATACCGGGCTTAATCTCAATCTTAGACAGACTAATCACATGTGAAGGATCAGATCAATATCTACGAAGCATCGAAACCTAGAATACATTGTGGATCTTTTCTAGCTCAGGTGGTAACAACAGTCTATAAGCAACTGGTCTGATGCGTTCTATTATCTCATACGACCCAATAAACCTCGGACTCAATTTGCCTTTGCGACCAAATCTGAGTATCTTCTTCCATGGTGAGACTTTCAAAAAGACTTTATCTCTGATCTGAAACTCTATATCTTTATGTTTTAAGTTCACATATGATTTCTGACGGTCGATGCTGCTTTCAGACTTTCACGAATCACTTTCACCTTCTGTTCAGTTTCTCTGATTAAGTCAACCTTGTGTATCTTATTTTCACTGAGTTCAGTCCAATACAATGGTGTACGACATTTACGACCGTACAAAACCTCATAAGGTGCCATTTTGATACTCAATTGAAAGTTGTTATTATACGCAAATTCAATCAGAGGTAGGTATTGTTCCCACGTACCTTCGAACTCGAGAATGCAACATCTCAACATATCCTCAAGTATCTGAATGATTTGCTCAAGCTGACCATCTGTTTACAGATGGAAAGCAGTGCTAAAATGTAATTTTGTACCTAATGCATCTTGTAGTTTCTTCCAAAATCACGATGTAAACCTTGGATCTCTATCCAAAACAATAGATATAAGCACACCATGTAATCTTACAATTTGAAAAACATACAATTCAGCCAACTTATCAAGCGAGTAGTCTGTATGTATCGGAACAAAATGAGTCGATTTAGTCAATCTATCCACAATAACCTAGATTGCATCTTTCTTGCTCGGTGTTAACGGTAAACCAGATATAAAATCTACAGTAACTCTGTCCCACTTCCACTCTGGTATCATAATCGGCTGAAGCATTCCAGAAGGTACCTGATGTGCGGCTTTTACTTGTTGACAAATTAAGCATTTTGAAACAAAGTCAGAAATATCTCGTTTCATACCATGCCACCAATAAAGTTGTTTCAGATCATTATACATCTTCGTACTACCTGGGTGAACAAATAATCGACTACTGTGAGCTTCATTCAAAATCATCTGAATCAACTCTAAATTCTTCGAAACGCATATTTAGTTCTTGAATCTTAAACAATCATCATCATCAACTCGAAAATCTGAATCAACATTTGATTCACATTGAGCTCGTTTTTATCAACTCGTTAACAACCTTCTCGGCATCACAAATTTGTTGAACAAATAACAGTCTTGCTTTCAATTTAGCTATTATCGAACCGTCATCAGACATAGTTGTATACGTATTCATTGCACGCAAAGCAAACAGTGATTTTTGGCTTAAAGCATCAGTAACAACATTAGCCTTCCCCAGGTGATAGTCAATCACAAGCTCGTAGTCCTTTAGCAATTCTAACCATCGACGTTGTCTCAAATTCAGATCTTTCTGAGTCATCAAGTATTTCAGGTTTTTGTGATCCGAATAAACATGACATTTCTCACCGAACAGATAATGGCGCCATATTTTCAATGCAAACACAATAGCTACCAATTCTAAGTTGTGTGTCGGATAGTTTCTTTCATGTGGCTTTAACTGTCTCGAGGCATAAGCTATAACTTTTCCTTCCTGCATTAAAACACAGCCCAAACCATTTAAAGATGCATCACTATAGATAACGATTTTTTTACCCAATTCTGGCTGAACTAGTATTGGAGCTTCGGTTAAAAGGGCTTTCAACTGATCAAAGCTTTTTTGACACTTCTCTGACCACTGGAACTTAACATCTTTCTGTAATAGCTTCGTCATCGGGGCTGCCATCATAGAGAAGCCTTTCACGAACCATCTATAATAACCAACAAGTCCCAAAAAACTTCGAACTTCAAAAATATTCTTAGGAGGTTTCCAATCAAGTATAGCTAAAATTTTGCTCGGATCAACCCGAAAACCCGTATGATGATACGACATGGCCCGAAAAATTGACTTCACTTAACCAGAATTCACATTTACTAAACTTCGCATACAACTACTTGTCTCGCAAAGTTTGTAACACAAGTCTCAAATGTTCAGCATGTTTAGCTTCATTATGGGAGTAGATCAAAATGTCATCTATAAACACAACCACAAATCGATCCAAATATGGTCTGAAGATCCGATTCATCAAATCCATGAAAATAGCAGGTGCATTAGTAAGTCCGAAAGGCAAATCTAAAATCTCATAATGTCCGTACCTTGTTCGAAAAGCAGTCTTTGGCATGTTGGAGTCTTTAACTCGCAACTGATAGTAGCCTGATCTCAAATCTATCTTCGAAAACATGGTAGCCCCTTTCAATTGATCAAATAGATTATTAATCCGTGGCAACGAATGCTTATTCTTTATAGTCACCTTATTGAGCTGTCTATAATCAATGCACATTCTCATAGTTCCATCTTTCTTTTTTACAAACAGTACTAGTGCACCCTAAGGAGAGAAACTTGGTCGCGCGAAACCTCTATCTATCAAATCTTGCAATTGAGCTTTCAATTGTTTTAATTTTGTTGGTGCCATTCTGTATGGAGCTATGGTTATCGGAGTTGTCCCAGGCATTAACTCAATACCAAACTCTACCTCCCGGATAGGTGGTAAACCCGGTAATTCTTCACGAAATACATCTAGATACTTACATAAAACTGGTACCAATTTAATGTTTCTTTCAGCCACTTTACTGTCAAGCACGTAGGCAAAATAAGCTTTACACCCTTTTCTCACATATTTCTGAGCTAGCATTGAAGAGATTACTACTGGTAACCTATTCAGATCATTAGATTCAATCTGGATAATCTCATCATTCTGGCACCGTAAATCAATAGTATTTCTTTTGTAGTTTACAACATCATCATGCAAAGTCAACTAGTCTATACCCAAAATTATGTCGAACTCATTAAATGGCAACAACATCAAATCAGTTGGAAAGCATGAATCTCGAACTATCAAGGGGCAATTCTTACACACTTTATCAACCATAACACACCAGCCCAAGGGGTTTGACACTCTAATCACAAACTCAGTAGACTCAACAGGCAGAGTCTTGCTGAATACTAATGTCTTACACATATAAGAATAAGTAGAATTAGGATCAATCAATGCAATTACATTAGTATCATAAAGAGTGAATGTACCAGTAATAACATCTAGGGATGAACCTCCTCTCGCGCGCGAATAGCATAGGCTGTGGCAGGTGCACGAGCCTTAGATCTGACTGTTGTATCTTTAGCTCCTCTCTGACTGCCACTCGCATTACCTGCATTTCTCGGTGGTCTACCCCAAGCCGCAGTATTACCCGATCTCATATTCTGTACTGAATTTTCTTCAGCTAACCCTGGGCAATCTCAAATATAATGATCTGTTGATCCACATTTAAAACAGGCCCGATCATGCAATCAGCAACTGCCGGGATGTCGTTTACCACAGTGTTTACACTCAGGTTGATTTGATCTAACATTCCCCACACTAGCTACTGAGGTAGCTCTCGAGTTCTTAGGTGGTCTATTCTGATCCCGTCCGGAGTAACCCGTAGTAGCTCCAGAACAACTGAAATCATCTCAGACCTTCTTTGGTGTTGACTGGACTAACTTACTGAATGATCTCTTACGCGAGTCTATAGCTTCAGAATCAGCTTTTCTCTTCTCTTTCCCTAGCTCTTCAGCTTTGCAGGCTCGCTCAACCAATACTACGAACTCTTTTATCACAAGTATGCCAACTAACAGTTTAATGTCTTCATTCAACCCATCTTCAAATCTTTTACATATTATGGCTTCGGTAGAAACACACTCTCGGGCATACCGATTGAGTCTCACAAATTTTCGCTCATACTCTGTCACGGTCATCCAACCCTGTTTCAGCTCTAGAAATTCTTTTTGCTTCTGATCAATAAATCTCTGGTTGATATACTTCTTACGGAACTCAGTCTGGAAGAATTCCCAGGTCACTCGCTTTTTTGGAACCACTGATACTAGGGTACTCCACCAGTGATATGCTTTGTCTTGAAGCAAAGATATGGCACAATTCAAACATTCATCCGAGGTATAGGATAGTTCATCAAACACACAAATAGTATTATCAAGCTAGAACTCATCCCGCTCAGCATCATCATCATCAGTAGCTTTAAACTCTTCAGCCCCATGTTTTCTGATTTTATCAACAGGTGGCTTATAAAATCTCAATGGATCACTTACTTGAGGTATAGCAGGCATCAAAGATGGATTAGTTGGAGGTGGAGGTTGTTGTGTAGCTGGGTTAGTCCGGATATACTGAGTAAACCAGTCATTCATCATTTGGTAAAAGGCTTGTCTAGCCTCACTCTTTTGATTACTCGAATTCGGTCAAGAATCAGCTGGCGCTCTCCCTTGCACGGGAGCAGGCGCTACACTCTCGACATCGTCAGCTACAGCTCTGTCAGGATCCATTTATATGAAAACACATTTTTAAATGTCAGAATCATCACACTATCGCAGTATATAATATGGCATGTACAACTAGACTCACACACGCTACATTAGTCCTAGAACCAACTAAATCGTAGCTCTGATACCAATAAAATGTAACACCCTTAACCCGTATCAGTTGCCAGAATGGAGTTACGAGGCATTACTAAATGAAAGAACAGTTCCAAATATTTTCATATTAATTCAAGTCATAATCATATATATTTAACAACCATATTACAAATGCGAATCATACGTTCATTGCAATTCGAGATTTAGATCACATAAATGCTTATAACTTAATCAAATAGATAATCTTAAATTTACTATCATTCACCACATAGCTTAAATAAAACATAATCCAAAAAATATATATAACAAAACAATTTAAAACATATACAGAACATATAACACATCAATTCATTATTGAATATTAAACCTATATTTTTATTTTTAAATAAGTTATGCATATACACAAGTTATATATCAATTGAACTAAATTTCATTACTAACCCTTTCATTCATATTTGCGGCATTAATGTGTTAGTCTATGTGAAATTCATATGTTTGCATATTAACACAATTTAATAACAAGCATTCAATTATAAGTAACCCATTTCATTTCTATGTCTACTTGGCTAACTCAATTCATTTATACATATTTAATGACATACAAATATCTAACGGATTTATATTGCCATGCACATATACATATCAACCATATTATAAGCACATATATTTATACATATAAAACATGTAAAAACTCAACTAACATAACATGATTGATCACTAAGTACACATATATCCTTTATCATTAACCCAAATTCCTTATATAAATCTAAATCCAAATATGTCTTACTTACCAAAATAACAATTCAAGTGTCATTTATATCATTAATATATTCCACAAATGAACACCCAATTTAAACCATGCATATGTCTTGATTTTTTTACCTAACAACACATAACCTACCTTAGCTTAATTAACATCCATTTATACATATGACCGAAACCCATAGCATTTTCACAAACATCATATATTTAGCTACTCTTTCAATATACACTCACACCAAGACCGAACACATTATTTATATATATATATATATAGCATAGCTGATTCCTTCATGCCACATACGAATTCAACAACCAACCTCAAAATATAATCACATAACACAAACTATAATCAACCATGACATATGACATGATAACCAAAATATACTTAAACCAAGATTTCATCAATACCGAACTCGAGCATAGAAATTAAGCCATTTTCGCATGGCCTTTATACATCCATTTTCAAAAATAAGCCAACCCTAAGCTAGCCTACACATGCCATAATTTTGATAGTATATTTATAAAGGTACCCAAAATAGCTGATAGTGTGATGAACTTTGCTGACAGTTCCCGAGCTCATAGCTTGACTTCAAAATCTATAAAACAAAAACACACATATACATAGAGTAAGCCTTTTATAGCTTAGTAAGTCATAGGCAAAAGAGTAACTTAATAATATCATCAACTTAATTAACTAACCAAAGTAATTTATCATAATACATATAGATCCAAGCATATAAATTTCATATCATACATTTAAATATTCATTCAAAAAAGTCACTTTGACCGAATGCTCACATAGTCAAGTTAACTTATTATCATTAAACTTCTAAAGCTAATTGGCTATTATTAACCTAGTTCACATACATATAAATACACAAGGTCATATGTTACAAAATAATTTCATACACATATATTAGACTTGTAACCGAATACATATAATCATACATGCTATTAATTAGAATTCATTTCAATACTATTCACATGGTCGAATACACTTATCTAACTCACATATAATCTTCAATTGCATTACACATGGTTTGTAGTAAGTACCAAATTACTCACATACCATATTTTAAGTAAACAACAAACCAATTCGTACCTGGCCATCTGACTTGTTTTACATGTTTGAACATAACTTATCTTTGCCCAATGAACCATTTAGAATCGGATAGGACACTCGGATAATCATACAAATCGTACAATGCCAACATCCCAGACGTGGTCTTACATGTAATCACATATCGATCCCGCTGTCCTAGAAAGGGTCTTACTCATAAACACATATTGAAATCACATATCGATGCCATGATCTTACTCGCACACGTATATGGAATCCTATGTCATGACATATGTATCCTAACTATTCCTAAGGTTCATACGGGGCTCTCATACGACGTAACTCGGTCGAAACAAATTCAGGAATATAGTAATCAAGCTTTACATATTTAGTCATAACCAATATAAATTCTAACATTTCATAACAACATATCAATTTAAAATTTAACTACCATTAAAAACATCTATACTTACCTCGGACAATGTAAATCAGAACGGAGCGGCTATTCGACAACTTTCATTTTTCCCTGATCCAAATCTGATTTCTTTGGTTCTTGATCTAAACATATTCAAATTAAGCTCATTCAAACATATTTTCATTCAATTTAGTCCAAAAACACATAAATGGGCAAATTACGATTTTACCCTTGACATTTACAATTTTTACAATTTAGTCTCTATTGCACAAAACACAAAATACACAAAATTTTAGCCCATGATGAGTCGAATTTTACCCACTCTCAAAAAAATCTATATATTTTATTTATTTCACATTTTAGTCCCTTAAATTATTATTTTTCAATTTAGTCCTAATTACTCAAAATCAAAAACTCCAATACAAAATATGTTAATCTAAAACATATCTTTCATATTTCACCATCAAACAACAAAAATCACAAGCTCTCAACAATGGCACAACTCAAAATATTCATCAAAATAAAAAATTCAAGCATGGATTTAGTAGTACTCGAAGCAACGATATCAAAAATGTAGAAATTATCAAAAGTCGAGTAAAAACGAACCTTGAATCAAGCTTTGAAGGTGGCCAAACCTTTGAAACCTTATTCTTTTCTTTCTTATTTAGCTATTCGGTCATGGAAGAAAAAATATAAACTATGGCTTGTTTATTTATGTTTTATTATATACATATTATTATATATTTTACCCTTATAACCTTAACAAATTTAATTAGAAAACATATATAACATCCCTATTACCATCCACTTATAAAACCAATGGTTTATTTGCATTATAAATGCCTCCACTAATAAAGACAATGACAATTAAGCACTTTCACATTTAACCACCAACTTTTCCTTTTACGCAATTAAGTTTTTTTATTTAATCGGACACGCAAACGATAAAATTAAATCACGAAAATTTCACAGATATTAATTCACACATAATAACATAGAAAATAATTTTTAAATATTTTTCTGACTCAAATTTGTGGTCCCGAAACCACCATTCTAATTAGGGTCTAAATCGGGTTGTTACATAAGAGGCATTACCGGACATATCAAAATATTTCGTATTCATTTCACAATCATTATAGTATCATAGTCATATATCATTACAGAGTCCCTTACATTGGTCAACGAGACCTTAAACATGCTTTAGAAAGGGGGTCGGGACTAAACCGAACGCATACATAATTATTCGAAACTTAAACATTTTTCCAAAATTACAAAGGTCACACGCCCGTGTGAACAAGCCATGTGCCTCACACGGCATTAGACATGCCCGTGTGTCTAGGCCATGGCAAAATAGGGAATATATATTGACCTGACCACACGACCATAAGACACGCTCATGTACCAGACCATGTGAAAATTAGGGAGGCTACTGACTTGGGTCACACGGCCAGTCACACGCCCGTGTGTCTAGCCCCTGCTCGAAACTGACTTAGCCACACAGCCTGGCATTCCCGTGTGTACAATCATGTGGTCTGCCCAGACTCATTTCGAAATGACCTTCGAGCAACACGACAGTGACACACGCTCGTGTCCCTGCCGTGTGGGAAAAAATAGGCCATTTACAAGGATAAAATGCCATCCTTTAAGGGTCCTCCCTACAAGTATCAAAACCAAAACATTTTGTACCAAATTTTCAATCAATTCACAACCAAAACATACACCATTCATGCCATATCATTATCAACAAATTTCATTCTGATATACAAACCAAAACATATCAAATCCTAAGCCAAAGTCATACCAAATATGAGTTTCATAACCTCAATTCATTTCATTCAATCTCATGCCATAAACTTACCAATTCCTCAAATAAGCACATACCAAAACTTACCAAATTGACCAATTCACTTGGCCATTCATGAACATATCATATTGACCATAATGCATCATATAGTTTATAGCCATAATTCATTCTTATACACAACCAAATCCAAGCCATATCACATGGCTAGATATACACAATACAAAACATATTCAAATACTTCTAGCCTATACATGCCATACTTAAATATTCACATTTTCAAGAGGTACAAAAATAGAGTTCGATAGTGTGGTGATGATCCTCAACGATCCCCGAGCTCTTGTAGCTTTGATATCTAAAACAATTGAATACACACACAAAGTAAGCTTTCAAAATCTTAGTAAGCCATATACAAATAAACTTATCACATAACATAATTTAAATTCAATTCAATCAAATAGATCATGGCAAAACATAACCACATATCTATAAATCTCATATAGCTCATATATATATTTCATATGTCCACATATGTTCAAATACTTACCTCCTATTCTTAACCATGATATATGTTTCAAATGTACCTAAGTTGATACACAACCACATAGTTACTCATTTCTCAGAATGCCTGTTGAACCGTATAGAATCAAATAGGATACGCGGATAACTTGGAAACCTCGTACAATTCCAACGTCCCAGATATGGTCTTACATGTAATCAAGTATCAATTCCACTGTCCCAAACAGGGTCTTACCCTAAATCAAAAACGATGCTGATGTCCCAGACATGGTCTTACACATAAATCTCAAGTCGATGCCAACGTCCTAGATGTGGTCTTACACAAAATCACATATCAAAAATCCTATGTCATGACATATGTATCCTAACTATTCCTATGATTCGTACGGGACTTTTTGAATGTCATCACATTATCGAAACTTTCTCGGATTTCATATATTCAGCTCTCATATCCATTTACCACAATTCAAATATCATATAAGAAATAATAATTCAATTTAACACATTTATTTTTTTATCAACTTACCTCGTCCGGATTCGAATGGATGGAATCGGTTACTCGACGACTTTCGACTTTTCTCGATCTAATTCTATTTTCTTTGGTTCTTGATCTAAACACATTCAAAATTAGCTTATTCAATCTTACATTCATTCAATTCAATCCATTTACACACATTTAGAGAATTCTACAAATTAGCCATCATATTTTCACATTTTAACACTTTAGTCCCTAATTCATAAAATCACAAAATACACAAAATTTCCTTTTTCACATGCTTAGCCGACTTTTCATGAAGTTTATATAAGCCCATATATTTCATTTATTTCATATTTGAGTCCCACAGAAACTCATTTTTACAATTTAGCCCAAATTACTCAAATTCATTAAAAATTCAAAAACAGAACATATTTATCTATCACATTTCTTTCATTTTTTGTAACAACCCGATTTTGGGCCTAGCCGGAACAGTGGTTTCAAAACCACTAACCTGAGGTTGTAAAAATTATTTTTAATATTATTTTGTGTTATAGCATGTTTATACGAGTGTATGAAAAGTTTGGTGAAATAATTTTAGCGATTGCATGCTCAATTGCAAAAAAGGACTAAATCGCATAAGGGACAAAAGTTTTATTTCATTAGCTAAAGGTGTCAAATAGCTAGAGAACCAAAATTAAGGTTCTTTAAAGAACAAATATGCCTTTATTAATGGCATGGCTGGCCATAGGGACAAGAAAATAGAAAAGGTCAAAATTAGGTGAAATTTGGTGACCAATTTAACTAGAATAAAATAAAATAAAGAAAAAGCTATCATCTTTTTTCTCTTCTTCTCTTCTCTATTGAAATTTTTAGAAAGGAAAAGATCTTGAAATCTTGAAATTTTCAGCCATTAAGTTCTCTCATAAGTGATTTTGATGACTTTTCTTGATAATTTTTGTACTTTTGAGACCCTTGTAGCATAAGCTAACTAATAAGGGGACTATTTTGCAAAATGGTTGAGGGTCTAGGGTTTTGCCATGATAGTATTCATGTTGTTTGCAGAATTTTTATGGAAAAAAATGAATCTTGGTTGTTAAACAAATAACTTTTGTGAAGTATTTTTGATGGAAACCCTAACTAAGGACCATTTTGCATAAGTTAAAAATTATGTGGTAAATGTGTGAAATAATGGGAATTATTGGCTGATCCTAGTATAAAAAGGATTCAGCTAGGCTTGGGTAGTGAGAAAATTCAATAAAAATTGATTTACGAGCCTAGGGGTAAAATAGTAATTTTGTGAAAGTCTAGGGGCAAAATGGTCATTTTGCCAAAATATGAATTATGAAATGCATGGATTTATATGATGAATAAATTAGTGAATTTTTATCATTTTAGATCAAGAAATACGAAATTCGGACCTAGACCGGGGGAAGGCCAAGCAAGTAGACTAAATCCAAATAGTCATCCACTTTTTGTATACCGAGGTAAGTTGTACATAAGTAAGGTAACCTTATCATTATTATGTGTTGAATGATTTATTTAGCATACATAATATGGTTGAATATGATTACAAATAAGGCATGATGAAATTAATGCGATAAATTCCCGGTTGAACCTAAGAATAGATTGGATATCCATGCCATGACATTTGAGTGATATGTGTGCCAGTGTAAGACCATGTCTGGCATCGGCCATGATATGAGAGCCAATGTAAGACCATGTTTGGAACATGGCATCAGTGATGTTGTGAGTGCCAGTGTAAAACCATATTTGGGACATGGCATCGGCACTGATATGTGTGCTAGTGTAAGACCATGTTTGGGACATGGCATCGATAATAAGACGAGAGCTAGTGTAAGACCATGTTTGGGACATGGCATCGGCCTCGACATGCGAGCCAGTGTAAGACCACGTTTGGAACATGGTATCAGTAATTTACCCTCTTGTTTAAAGCTTGTCAGATATCCTTTAGTATTCCAAATGGTTTCATGGGTTATTTTAAAAGCTTATGACAATGATATGGAATGATATAATCATGTTGTGAGTAGTACAGGTTCTTATTCGAAACTCATGAGATATGAGTCTAGTTATGTTGCCTTGATGGTAAGAATGACATGAGTAAGTTCTAGATATGAAAGTGATTTTGGGACGATATTGAAATCTTTGGTTTATACTTGTGATATATAGAAGCATGTAGCGATATTTACCCATGTTCACTCAAGAATGTTGTGTGGATTTATAATATGCATGGTTGATGTAGTTACTTATTTGTATGCAACTTATTAAGCTTTATGCTTACTCCCTCTCATTTCTATTTTCTTATAGTGCCACCAAGCTAGTATCGGGGATCAAGGGCCGTCGGAGGCATCGATCACACTATCACCTGAAGTTTTGGTATAGCTAGTTTAACATTTGATTTTGGCATGTATAGGGACTTGAATCTTTTGTTTAGTATCTTGTTAGTTTAGCCACAAGGGTTGGCTCATATGATGGATGTGATATTCATTTTGTAATGGCCATAAATATTGGCTAATATTGATGATTATTAAATGCATTTGATGCATATTTCTCATGGTTGTGGTTGATTTGGTTATATGTGTTATGCATGGAATGATTTTGGTTGATATTGTGTAGATTGGTGCAAGTAAGGGGTGGCAAAAAGGCTTGGTAAATAGCCTTATTTTTGTCCACACGAGTAGATACACGGGTGTGTGTCTAGGCTGTGTGTGACACACGGTCTGCCCCACAGGCGTGTAGTCCAGTCGTGTGTCCCCTGCACCTTAATTTTACAAGTCAGTATGCATGGTAGTAAACACACGGGCAGAGACACGGCCATGTGTCTTAGCCGTGTGGAGGGCACGACCTAACACACGGGCGTGTGCCTTGGCCGTGTGCCCTTAATTGGTTGATGACGATAGAAATAGAATGTCAAGGTTTTTGTACACGAGCTGAGACACGGGCGTGTCATGGCCGTGTGAAGGACACAAACCATGGACACGGACGTGTGCCAGGCTGTGTGAAAACCCCTATAGGTTCGAATCAAAAAATAAATTCGCACGGGCTAGGGACATGGGCATGTCCCGATATGTTCAAGCCGTGTGAGTCACATGGGCCTTCAACATGGCCATGTTAAGAAGACACACGGGAGTGCCACCCTTCCACATGGACGTGTGTCCCTGTCAGCTTGAAATTTTACAATGTTTTCTAAAGTGCACAGATTAGTCCCGAACCAATTTCAAAGTGTGTTCGGGGCCTCGTAAGCCTATAGTAGGGACATTAAGGTATTATGAAAAGTTTTAATTTGGAGTGAAATTTCATATCTAAGAAATGTATGTTTGTATGTGTTTAAGCCCGGTAACACCTCGTATCCTATTTCGGCGTCGAACTCGGGTAAGGGGTGTTACATTTTTCATCATTTAACAACACAAAGCTCACAATTTCATCAATGGCTCAACTCAAAATCATCAACAAAATCAGAAATTAAGACATTGGCTTGATTGATTTCTAAGCAACGATCACAAAAACGTAGAAATTATCAAAAACCAAATAAAAACTATACCTTAATCAAACTTGAAAGTAGTTGAATATCAAAACACAAGAACCCTAGCTTTTATTTCTTTAATTTCGGCTAAAATGATGAATATAATGACTAATTTGATGTTTTGTTTTAATTATATTAACTTAATATTCTAATTACTAATTTAACCTTGGTTAAAACATTATAAAATCACATATATTAAGGCCATTAATGTCCATTCATCTAATTGCAACATAACAACCTCTCATTTAATAAGACAGCAAATAAGCACTTTAACAATTAGCAAATCACTTTTACATTTTACACGATTAGGTCCTTTTTATCAAATAAGCACACAAATGATCAAATTTTCATACGAAATTTTCACAGATATCAATTCACATATAAGAAACATGGAAAATAATATTAAAATATTTTTTTGACTCGGATTTGTGGTCCTGAAACCAATATTTCGACTAGGGTCTAAACTAGGCTATTATAGTAGTGCACCCTAATAGCACAGATTGGTCTCAAAGGCTCGATGATGCACTATGGGCCTGTCGAACTGCTTTTAAGATACTGTTAGGAATGACTCCCTATCGGTGGGTTTTTGGAAAGGCATGTCATTTGCCGCTAGAATTGGAGAATAAAGCTCACTGGGCTTTGAAGCAATTAAATTTTGATCTTAAGCAAGCTAGTGAGAGAAGGATGTTACAACTCAATGAGTTAGAGGAGGTTGAGGTTATTTTCATACAAGAATGCCCAGATGTGTAAAGAGAAATATAAGAGATGGCATGATAGTCATATTCAACCTCGTGAGTTCAAAGAAGGTCATAAAGTATTGTTGTTTAATTCGAAGCTAAGGTTATTTCTGAGAAAGCTCTGAAGCATGACCGTTGTGACCCCTCCAACTTTTCCTGGGAATTAATTCAATGTAATTCTTTGAGAAGAAAATTTCTAATTAATTTTAATATTTTTTCTAGTTTTATATTTCATTTTTATCTTTTTCTTTAATTTTAATTTAATCTTAATTTTAATCTTTTTTTTAAAGTTTGATGTTAATTTTATTTATTTTAATAAAGGGGGTCAAATTGGCCAAAACACTAATAAGTTTATTTATTTTTAAGCAGTCAATTTTTTTAAAGTTTAGGGTCATGGCCTGAAATATCAAAGAGGAGAAATTTAACCCATTTTGTCATCTATAGGGTTTCTTAAAACCCTAAATTTTTCCATCATATTTTCCCTTCACATTACTTTCCACCCAAGTAACTAAAAATTAGGCAAATTTTAGCGACAAGACTACATTGGCATCCAAGTCACTTAAATTAGCTAAATTTTAGCTACAAATTATCCTAATTTGTCACTATCTAAAACCCTTTTTACTTTCATAATTTTCACAACCCTAAAAGTAATTAGCTTAAACCCTAAACCACTCATTCTTTTCCCTCTTAGTCGTCGGCCTCAATCCCAAAATTTCTCCTCAATTTTATTTCTTGCCACAAGCCCCTAGTACTGTTGTCGAACGACTTTTGCAGAGCAACCTTTTTACCATTGCATCCCTTTTGCCACTGCATTCTATTGCCATCGCAAGCTTCGCACCACCACAAGCTCTTGCTACTGTAAAGCAACCGCCACTGCAACACCTTGCTTTCAGCTTTTGCTAATTTGTTTTTCATTCCTTTTGCCAAAATTTTGCTTAATTTTTAGGAAAAATGTCCACATCTCGTAAAAGAACTAGATCTTCCAATACCTCTATTGAAAATCCCATTGTGATTCAAGATGAAGAAATGAAAGAAAGGTTTGTTTCCATATTCAAAAATCAACATATGATGCTGGGAAAAAGGTTTCAACTTGGAAAGCAATGATAAGTTGGTTGTGCCTTTGCCGATTCAAAAGATAATTGATGCCCTTAATCAAAATTATTTTTGTGATGCACGATCATTGCCTGATAAGGAGTTAGTGTTAGAGTTATACGCTAATTTGACTAAGCTATATGCTATTGAAGTTCTTGTTCACAAGAAGAAGGTACCCTTAACTCTTAAATCCAATAATAATTTTTTTTAACTTATCTGATGTTGAATAAGATGAGTACTTTGCCATGATGACAAATATAAACTGGGATTTTCTTCAACAAGTGTTTAATGTTGTGACAAATCTGGGATCCCAATGGAGTATAAGAAAGTATGGTAGTCATTCTTGCCGAAAGGAATATTTAAAGCCATTGGCTAAGGTATGGTTTTACTTTGTTCAATATAGTTTCATGCCTATCTCACATAATTTGACCATCTCGATGGAGACTTTTGTTGTATGAAATTTGATAGAAAGGTCCATCAATGTTGGGAAGATTATTCTTAAAAAGATCCATGATTGTGTTAGAAAGAAGACTAGAAGTGCTTACTTCCCATCCTTGATAACTTCACTTTGCTTAAGGGCCCAAGTTAAGACAAAAGCAAACCTGAAGACCTATATGTTTAAGGTTGCATCACATCTCATGATCTTGAAAGCTTAGTGGAAAATGTCCATGAACGAAACCTAATCAAACCATGTGAGCTGATAGAACCAGAAACTGGTGAGTCATCGAACAAATTTGAAACTGAAGCTAACTTAGTCATTGAAACAGAAGAGGTAGAATCAGTGGAATAACTGAATGAGCCTAAATCGATAAAAGAACTAAAAGTTTATAAACCAAGAGATGAGCCTATCGAACCAAGTATTGATCCTGAGTTGACTATTCTAATGCCACTTCTTCAATCACTGTAAAGAAATCAAAATTGTCAACTATGATGGATATGATGAAGTTTATGCATAACCAACAATAGACTTATTAGAAATATCCAAAAGTTAGAGATGATTTTGTAAGAAATACTTTTGAAAACATCTCTAACTGTTTTGCTCCTGAGTTCCCAGATTATATTTTCGATTCATGGAAGAAAGATGATAAAAAAAGTGATGACGAAGCATCAAAGGAAGAGGACGAGTCAATTAAATAAAAGGGGGAAATTCTTTTTCTTTAGTTTTTATTTCTTTTTAGGTGTTTATTTCTATGTTTATTTCTTAGTTAGTATTTTGCTTTCACATAATAAAATAGCAAGCATGAATAAAATAAGCTCAATGTCTCTTCAATAGAAAAAAAATAAGGTGATGTGGTAATGGGAATGAGCATGTTTAGGATTGGATTGTGGAGAAAAACTTAGTACTTAAGCAGTCTTTATGACTCACCTCTCTTTTCTTACAATCCTACCTAGTGTTCAATTTTCATTCATTACTTTGTTTTGGTAATGAGGAAATATATTCTTTTTAAAGGGAAGGTAAGGCATTTTGCATTAATTTTTAATAACGTATTTCGCATGAATTTTAAAGTATGTTTTTATAACACCCTAAACTCGTATCCATTGTCAAAATAGTATTACGAGGCATTACCAATCAATATACATCATTCTCATACATTTAAGCAATCGTAATTAAAGTCCATATATAAAGCATTCACATTGTCCCTTACATGGGTCTACGAGACCTCAAAACATGCTTAGAAGAGGTTCGAGACTAAACCGATAACATTTGCAAACTTTGAGAAACATAGAAAATTTTCTTTAATTCCAGGGTCACATGCCCGTGTGCCTCATATGGCTACTAGACACGCCCATGTCACAGACCATGTGAAAACAGGGCATACATACTGACTTGTACCACACAACCGAGGACACGCCCGTGTACCAGGTCGCGTGAAATCTAAGGGGGTTACTGACTTGGGTCACACGGCCGACCATATGCCTATGTGCCAGCCCGTGTGCCATGCACGGCCAATAGACACACCCGTATGTCTAGGCCATGTGAAAACTGTAGGGTATTATAACAGTCCGATTTAGACCCTAATAGGAATGGTGGTTTCGGGACCATGAATCTGAGTTAGAAAAATATTTAAATATCATTTTGCGTGTTTATTATATGTGAGTTTTCATGTGTGAAAGTTTCGTACGAAAATTTGATTGTTTATGTGCTTACATTAATAAAAGGACTTAATCGCGTAAAATGAAAACTTGATAGTTAAAAGCATAAGGGCCAAATTGTTGATGGCTTTGTAAGTTGAAGTATTTAAGTGGTAATTTGACAATGTTTAATTAGATGGACGGTAGTGGCCATGTAAGATAATGGTTTTATATTAGTTAATAAAGGTTAAATTTGTAATTCAATTAAAAAGTTAATTTATTACAAAACATAAAAAAATAAAGCCATGGAGTTTATATTTTCTCTTTGACCGAATAATAAAAAGAAAGAAAAGAAACTAAAGCTTGGTATATTCGGCCATTTCTCAAGCTTGATTCAAGGTTAGTTTGATTTCAGTTTTCGATAGTTTTTACATTTTTGAGATCGTTGCTTCGAGTACTATCCGACCCATACTTAAATTTCTAATTTTGATGCATATTTTGAGTTATGCCATTGATGAATATTTGTGCTTTGTGATTTTTGATGATGAAATATCAAAAGTATATTTCAGATTAACATGTTTTGTATTGGAGTTTTTGAAGATTTTGAGTAATTAGGACTAAATTGCAAAAATAATAAATTGAGGGACTAAAATGTGAAATAGATGAAATATATGGACTGGTATTAGTATATGGAAAATTTGGCCCAACTACATTGTTGTGAGATTTTATGTATTTTGTGTTTTATGCAATTAGGACTAATTTGTAAAAGTATGAAATATTAGGGGTAAAATAGTAATTTACCCATTTATGTGTTGTTGGATTAAATTGAATGAAATTGTGTTTAAATGAGGTTAATTTGAAATTATATAGATCAAGAACAAAGGAAATCAGACTTGGATCGGGGAAAAGTAAAAATAGTCAAATAACCGACTTATAACATTCGTCGATATCCGAGGTAAGTTTTAAGCAGTTTGACATCATTTATATTGATTGTAACTTAGTTTAATATGTTGTTACGGAAACTTTAGATTCATAAAAGAGCTAGTCGAATGTGTTTGAGCTTAGAAATATTATATTTGAGTTTAATTCGACAGGGTTATATCATTTAAAAGTTCGTATGATTTATATGGAATATATGGAGTTTTTGTTATATGAATTGTGTACGAGACAACATTATAATAGTGATATTCAGGCTTTGATCCTAGCAAGATTTATGCTGCTGAATGTAGTCGGGCTTTATGCCTAGCAGGCTTATTGCCGCTGAATAATATCAGACTTTGAGTCTGGTAGGCCTTGTGCCGGTGTGTGATTCAGGCTTATGCCTAGCAGGTTTTATACCGGTGATTTATTTTCAAGCCTATGCTTACAAGATTTCAAGTTGATGTGGAAATTGAGCAAGTAAATTTTAGCTAAATGACCTTATATATATTCGGCCACATAGGTATGTACATATGTGATGTTATATTGAATCTTGAATATTTGGCCATATAGGTATGCACATATGTGATATTATATTTGATTTTCTATAATTGACCAAATGATTAATGTTGGTTTATAAATTTTAGTTTGATTCATGAGTATATATATATTTGAATGTAAGCATATTTGAGATAATGTTATTTTGAGAATGAAAAGTTGAATGATATTATGCTAAATGTGAAATATTAGCATTCGGCCAAGGTAACCCTTTTGAGTACAAGTATAAGTTATAGTAAATAAATGAGATAATATGATCGAGATAATGTATAACATTAATGTTTTAATTTGGTTTGCTTAAAATGTTTTGATTATTATTTTGAATGGTTAAATTTGCTTATGACTTACTAAGTTAAGTTAGCTTACTCTTTGTGTGTCTTTGTTACTCTGTTTTATAGATTTTGTTGTAAGTTACGAGCTCGGGGATCGTCAGAGAAGTCATCCACACTATCATCAACCTTCGGTACTTTTAAAAGTCTATTTTCGAACTTATAGCATGTATAGGCTAATATGTATTTTGTTCAACCTTGGATATGTATAATTTGAGCCATGCAAATATGGCTTAACTTCAAAGTTTGGATCTGGTTATGTTTGGTAATGGTTTATTCCGTTTTGATTATAATGTTATATGAAATGAATGAATGGTATATGTGATTGGTGTTATATGTTTTGGTAATAGTTTGAAAATGATTGGTGGACTTTATTGTGGTTAATGAGTCGGTCATGTTGTGTATAAATTATCATGAGTATGTTTAGATTATTCAGTTTTGGTTGGGTATAGATAAAGTATATATATATGAAATTGGTTTTTATGTTTGATATAGGTGTTAATATGTAAATGAGCATTTGATGATATAAATATATATATTAAGTTTGAATATATAGTAAGAGATTATTATGATATTTTAGGTTTTATAAATGACTTGTAAGTTGGCTTAGCAAAGGAGCAAGATGTTGATTGTATATATATATGCATATATGTATTTGTGCGTAATTGATTGATGCTTGTCATTATGATTTGGTTTTTAATGGAAGTGAATATGCATATGTGATGCTTATGTGATTGGCATAATAGGTATAATTGATGAAGATAAATATTAAGTAGGAAGTAGATAATGCCATATATGTTAAGAGATAAAATGTCTTGTGATACTATTTATTTGGTTAAATATACTCATGTTTAGAATTAAGAAAATAAAGTTTGATTTTTAATTTTTGGTATTCGCTTATCAATAAAGTGATGAACCTATAATTCGTATATACAATATGTTTTATAATGTATGATTAATATTTAATTAATTATATGCTTTACATGTAAATATGAATAAGATTTGTGTTAGCATTAGAATGTCCGGAACTGTAATTATGTTCAGTAATGCCTCATGACCCTAGTTCGACGACGGATACGGGTTAGGAGTGTTACATTTTATTGGTATCAGAGCTACGGTTTAGTTGATTCTAGGACTAACGTAGCGTGTGTGAGTCTAGCTATATGACCGTGTTAATTCGTGATAAGTTTTAATAAATTTATATTTGACCGTTCTTGAAGACTAACTATTATCATTACGAAGCCAAGTGTACCTATAGAACTGTAGTATAGTTTCAGCAAGACCGGGATGTCGAACCTAAATGAGCTAAAAGTACTAGTATTAACTCTTTTCTTATTATCTAGCCTAAAAATAAAGGGGTTTGTTTTATCTAAACTAATTAACTAACTAAGAATTCACAGAAAGAAAATTGGGGAAAATACTTTTGGGAAATTCAATTGATTAAGATAATACCCAACGAAAAATCCACCTAGACTTCACTTGTTATTTGATTCTGAAGTAGACGATTTATTCACTTGACTTGATCCGTAGAAATCCCTAATTTATATTATCTCTCTCGAGACTAACAACGTCTAACCCTAGGTTGATTATTTGAAATCTCTTTCTAATTAATACTCCTAGGGTTGCATTAACTCGATCTATAGATTCCCTTATTAGGTTTGACCCTAATTCGGCATATTTATGTTGTCCTATGTCTAGGATTGCATGCAACTCTGCTTAGTTATGCTAGATCTACTCTTAGACAGGGACTTTTGCTCCTCTGAATAAGCACATCAATACTTGAATTAATATCCTGAAATATTAAAATAAGGATTTAAGACACATAATTAAGAACAAATCAAGTATTTATCATATAATTTAGAAAATAATAACAAGATCCATCTTAGGTTTCATTCCCCTTAGGTATTTAGTGGATTTAGTTCATAATTATAAAGGACAACATCTCAGAAGAATATTGAATACAAAACATAAAGAAAACCCAAAACTCCTGAAGGGAAATTGAAGGGAGATCTTCAGTCTTGAAGGAGAATCCGACTTCTGAGATGGATCAATCGGCTTTCTTCGAGTAAATTTTTGCTTCCCACTCCGTGTGTCCCTTTCCTCCTCTCTGGTGTTTAAATAAGCTTTAGAAAGCCTTAGAACCCTCAAGAGTGGCCTTTTTCGAATAGAACTCAACTTGGGCTCGACAGGGACACACTCGTGTGACATGCTCGTGTTTAATTGCTCCAAATCGTGTTAGAGTTTGTTGAATAGACACAGTCGTGTGGTCTACCCGTGTAAGTCACGCTCAATTCTACTAAAAGGGTACGGGCTTGTAGTCTGCCCGTGTGAGGAAGTCCAGGCCGTGTTGATTTCCCACGTTGGCCCATTTTCTCCATTTTCAGTCTGTTTCTCGCTCTTTTTACTCTCTCATGCTCAATTAAGTATAAAACATGAAATTAAAGGATGATGAGCATCAAACTCACCATATCTAAAGAGAATTCATCCATAAATATGCTAAACATGGGATAAAAATATGTATAAATTCAGTTTATGAAATACCCCCACACTTAAGCGTTTGCTTGTCCTCAAGCAAAATCTTCAACTAACAATCAAAATCAATTCTTCTCAACTTATAATTCTTATTAATGATATCTCAAAATAATCCATAAGTAATCATACATTGAGAATTCAACTAAAAAAAGGTCAAAGTTTCAAAAATTCCAAGTTGTGTATTTTATCACAAGAACATAGGTGTCTCTCCTCATCTAGGTAATTACCATTGATTCAAAATACCACAGAGTTTCACATCCTCACTAGATATTCACTCAAATCACTCGAGGTGTTTTAAGGACAACAAGTTTAAGCACTCAATAGTCAATATGAAAAGTTATTACCAAAGGCTTGCATGAAAATCAAATCTCCACCACTATATATTGAAATGATACATCAATCAAAAAGTCTTTAAAGGGTTGTAACGTGGCTTTGGTTAGGGGGTGTGGTCACAAGCTGAAAGAAAAGGTTAGAATCAAGATTGAATTGAAAAATTACCTAACTAGAAAAACAACTTATCGTCAATTGAATACATGCGAACTTATTCTCAGAATATGGACTTAAACACTTAAGCTCAAAAACAAAGAATTACTACTAATATAAATATGTGTATTGTAATTTTTTTTAAGAACAAGTCAAATAACATAGACTAACTATCAAAGGTAAAACTTAGCTAAGCAATTTATTCAAATCAAATCTCGACAAAAATAGGAATCAAATTAATTTAGGGGATTTCAACAATAATGGGTTATGGGTTAATATGGAGGGTAAATCAATGAATGGTTTATTAGGCTCAAGAGGGTTCACTAAGGGTTAATTATGACGGTAGGCTTTTATGGAGTGAGTGGGTTAAACCTAAGTGCCTTTATCATCTTGACATATCAAATCAAATGGTGTGGTCTTGACATGCATAATCAAGCGAGTTCTAGAATAACAAATTAAGATTGACGCTCTCAAAGCAACAATAAAAGTGAGCATGAAAGAAATAACAGATGCTCTTAAAGGCTCAAGATCTCACAAAAATTATGGCTTTTTTATGTTTAAACCTTGTGAATTTTAACTCGAGATAATACCTAAACTTGGGGAAGCAACCTAAAATTTTTTTTAATTCTCAAAAGTCAACTTATCATGCTTGATTCTCTAATTCCTTAAAGTTTAAACAATCAATGCATGAATGCCTATGTTTTAATTCAAGACATGTCAATAAAAACATAAATTAATCAAAATTCATAATGAGAAGATCATATGAGAATAAGACAAAATTTAGGGATTTTTCTAATAATGATATAGATAACCCTCCATACTTAAGATGTGCATTGTCCTCAATGTACAATGATAGATATACGAAAAAATATAAAATCATAAGATAGGGAGAGAGGTGAAACTTCCTAAATGGAGAATAATCGGCCAAGGCAATGACGAGATTGGAAGAGGATACTCCGGTGGTGGTAAGGTTGGGTTCCACAACCACAGTGTCCAGTGAAGAGGTTATCGTGGTGGTCGAGTAGGACAAGGCAGTTGTGGAGAACCTTTTCCAATGGAGTTGCAAGTTCCTAAGTGAAAGTGAGCTTTGGAACTCTTTCTAACTGTGATAAAATTAAGAACTCTTTTAGGAAATATAAATAAGCATAATTACTCGTAATGAAATAGCCGAAACTATAAATTGTTCAATAAAAATTATAAAACCTAAGAATGAAATAGTATTAAAGAAAATAAAATAAAAAGTACTTTAAGAATATAAATAAAGATAAAAGTGAAAATAAAAATAATAAATAAAAGGTCTTTTAAACATCGCCATCACCGGATGGTTCGCGAGATGGAGGTGGCTATGTGGATGAGGAAGTGGCCAGTGGCGTGTGATGGTTGGGATTTCAATAGTGAGAAAGAAAGGAGGACGAAGGGTGGCTGGAGGAAGAAGAAGATGAAGAGTAAAGGGAATAGAAAGGGGATTAGGGTTAGAGGTTATTTAATAAGAGGGCCAAGGTTGTGTGGGCCCTATTTTGGGCCACACGGTCGTGTCCCACGCTCATGTTGTAGTCTCCCCAGCCCTTTTTTTTGTGTTTTCATAGTCCAATTTGCACATGGGTCATCGGACATGCCCGTGTTCTGGGTTTAAGCTTATGGGTTTATGTTCGAGTCAATGTCGCACACAGCCAAAGGACACGCCCATGTCCCTGGGCCGTGTGACCCACACGGCCACATCGCATGGCTATGTCCTACTTCGTTCGCTTCTCCCACGCCCCTATTAGTTTGACAATGTCGACCACGGGTGAATGGCACGGGTGTGTCGTACGTCCATGTTCATTTCTGAGTTTCAACCATGGCCTCTAGGCACGGGTGTGTCGCACGCCCGTGTTGTTTTGGTAGATTCTCCCACGGCCATGTCACACAGCCGTGGCAATTTATTGACTCTCGTGTTGGGGAAAATTTTGCCCTGTTTTCACACGACCATTTCGCAAGGCCGTGTTACCTTCCGTGGTATGGGCACAGCATAAGGCACACCCGTGTGCCTAGCCGTGTGGTTTTGGAAAACCTATGTTCAGTGACTCAGTTAGTGAATTACATGTTAAAAACTAAAATTTAAAGAAGTTAACATCGTTAGTGCTCGGGTTGCCTCCCAAGAAGTGCTTATTTATAGTCTAAGCTCGATTTATCTCTCTGCTGCGTGGTCATGGTGGTTCGAGGAGTTTACACTCCTCATTCATGCTATCAATTTTATCAAAATAAGGTTTGAGACGAGTACTATTTACCTTGAACGTACCGAATTTAGGATGAATTACCTTGACTATGCCATATAGGAAAATGCTAAGTACCGTAAGAGGGGTTTCTCCATTAGGTTCAAAGGTGGTAATGCGAAGGTCTGCGGCATCTAGTAGTACCTTGTCTCCAACCTTAAGTTGATTTGGTGAAGTATTGGGTTCATCATGGCATAGTTTCGATTTATCGTGTGTTCGCCATTCATCTAGTTCCTTGACTCGTAGCCTTCGTTCTTCATAGATGGGTCCTTTGTTGTTACTTGAACATGGCTCATGTATGCTTTTCGGATGTGTTTCCTGCAAAGAAGGTTGCACCACATGGTCAGTTTTAGTGGTATGATTTATACAATCACCCTCGATAGTCGATGTGTTACTTGAATTGCGAGCTTGAAGGGTGATTGTCTCATCACCCACACGAAGTGTGAGTTCACCTGTACCAAAATCAATTATAGTTCTGGCAGTTGCTAAAAAGGGCCTTCCTAAAATTAAAGGCACGTCACTATCCTTTTCTATGTCTAGAACAACAAAATCAACTAGGAATATAAATTGCCAATTTTAACGAGTACATCTTCAATAATACCCTTAGGAAATCTGATTGTTTTATCTGCTAACTGAATGCTCATCCTAGTTTGTTTGGGTTTCCCAAGACCTAGTTGTTTAAACATTTTATAAGGCATGACATTGATACTAGCCCCTAAATCAGCCAAAGCATTATTAACATCTAAGCTACCAATTAAACAAGGAATCGTAAAACTCCCTGGATCTTTCAATTTGTTGGCCAGCTTATTCTGTAGTATGGCTCAGCATACTGCATTTAACTCCACATGCGATGCCTCATCCAACTTCTGCTTATTTGTTAAAAGCTCCTTTAAGAACTGCTAAAGAGCTTCAATAAATGGTAAGTTAATATGTAATTTTTTTAATAATTTAAGGAATTTATCGAATTGTTCGTCTGTGCGGTCTTTTCTTATCGCATTGGGGTATGGCACTCGAGGTTTGTACTCTGTACTTATCGATTTTCGCTCACTGTGGTCTACCTCATACTTACCTTTGGTTACCATAATTCCTTGTTTTAGTTCTGGTTCAGGTTCCACTAACCCTTCCTCATCTTGAATGGTAATTGCATTGAGCTTCTCCCTTAGGTTAGATTCAGTGTTACTGGCAGGCTTCCTAGTGGTCATTCAGAAATCAATTTCGCGAGCTATCCTATCTAATTTTCAAGCCCTTAGACCGATGCTTGTTGATTCTTAAGTGCTGTTTCGGTATTCAAAAAATGAGTTTCCGACACTGAGATAAACTTTGTTAGCATCTCCTCAAGGTTCGGCTTCTTTTCCTATTGGTAAGGTAGTTGTTGAAAACTCGAAGGATGTTGTGGCCTTTGATTTCCTTGACCACCCCATGAAAAGTTAGGGTGGTTCCTCCAACCTACATTGTAAGTGTTACTATATGGGTTATTTTGAGATTTAGAATTATTGTTAACCATATATTGAACTTGTTCCTCCTTGTTGTTGGGGTTGAAGGATAGATATTCCATGTGTGCTCTTTCTCCATTTGAATCGCACCTCATAACTGGATGTACCTGAGTAGAACCACACAAACTGTCAATCTTTTTATTCAAAAGTTCTACCTGGTTAGAGAGCATAGTAACCGCATCGAGGTTGAAAACACTGGCTACTTTTGTCGGCTTTGTCCTCATGAGTTGCCACTGATAGTTATTCAGTTACATCTCCTCAATGAATTTGTAATCTTTTTAAGGTGTTTTGTTATTCAAAGTTCCACCGGTGGCTGCATCGATGAGTTGCCTAGTTGAAGGGGTCACACTGTTGTAAAATGTCTGAACCTGTAGCCAAAGTGGTAACCCATAGTGAGGGCACATTCTCAAAAGATCCTTGTATCTCTCCCATGTATCATAGCGTGTTTCTAGATCCATCTGTACAAAATAAGAGATGTCATTCCTCAACTTAGCCATTTTAGCCGGCGAAAATTATTTAAGTAAAAACTTTTCGGTCATTTGTTCCCAAGTAGTGATTGACCCTCGTGGTAACGAGTTCAACCACTGTTTAGCTTTGTTCCTCAATGAAAAGGGAAACAACCAAAGGTGTATGGCGTCATTAGAAACACCATTGATTTTAAAAGTGTCGCAAAACTCTAGAAAATTTGCCAAGTGATTGTTTGGATCATCATCCTGCAAACCATCAAACTGAACAAACTGTTGTATCATTTGAATTGTGTTAGGTTTCAGTTCAAAATTATTTGCAGCAATAGCAGGTCTAACTATACTTGACTCAGTTCCTGTTAAATTAGGTTTAGCATAATCATACATAGTGCGTGGAGCAAGACTCTGATCTACTGGATCAGCAGCAATCACAGGAGGTAGAGAATTTTCCTGATTTTCAGCCATCTCCTCAGTTGTGGTGTGAATGTCATCCTCTTGCTCTTCCTCTGTGTATCTTAAGCTTCGCCTTATTTCTTTTGATTTCTATGAACTGTACGATCGATCTCACTATCAAAAAGTAATGGTCCTGATGGGTTCTTTCTAGTCATAAACTATAAAAACCTGCCAGAAATAAAGAAAAAGAAGAATTAGTAAAGATAGGCTACACTAAAATAAGAAGTAAATTGTAATAAAAGTAAAAATGACTAAAGTAATAAAAATTAAGCGTTCCTAATATCTTAGCTCCTCGAAAACAGCGCTAAAAACTTAATCGTGTTAATTCGTGATAAGTTTTAATAAATTTATATTTGAGTTCTTGAAGACTAACTTTTATCACGACGAAGGCAAGTGTACCTATCGAACAATAGTATATTTTAGCAAGACCGGGATGTTGAACCCAAAGGAGCTAAAAGTACTAGTATTAACTCTTTCCTTATTATCTAGCCTAAAAATAAAGGGGTTTGTTTTATCTAAACTAATTAAATAACTAATAATTCACAAAAAGAAAATTGGGGAAAATACTATTTGGAAATTCGATTGATTAAGACAATACCCAATGAAAAATCCATCTAGACTTCACTTGTTATTCGACTCTGAATTAGACGATTTATTCACTTGACTTGATCCATAGAAATCCCTAATTTATATTATTATCTCTCTCGAGACTAACAACGTCTAACCCTAGGTTGATTAATTGAAATCTCTTTCAAATTAAAACCCCTAGTGTTTCATTAACTCGATCTATGGATTCCCTTATTAGGTTTGACCCTAATCTGACAGATTTATGTCGTCCTATGTCTAGGATTGCATGAAACTCCGCTTAATTATGCTAGATCTACTCTTAGGCAGGGACTTTTGCTCCTCTGAATAAGCACATCAATACTTGAATTAATATCCCGAAATATTAAAACAAGGATTAAGGACACATAATTAAGAACAAATCAAGTATTTATGATATAATTTACAAAATAATAACAAGATCCATCTTAGGTTTCATTCCCCTTAGGTATTTAGGGGATTTAGTTCATAATTATAAAGGACAACATCTCAGAAGAATATTGAATATAAAAGATTAAAAAAAACCCAAAACTCCTGAAAGGAAATTGAAGGGAGATCTTCAGTCTTGAAGGAGAATCCGACTTCTGAGATGGATCAATCGGCTTTCTTCGAGTAAATTCCTGCTTCCCACTCTGTATGTCCCTTTCCTCCTCCTCTCTAGTGTTTAAATAGGCTTTAGAATGCCTTCGAACCCTCAAGAGTGACCTTTTCTGAATAGAACTCAACTTGGGCTCAACAAGGACACGCCCGTGTGGCACGCCTGTGTTTGATTGCTCCAAACCGTGTTAGAGTCTGTTGAATAGACACGGTCGTGTGGTCTACACGTATAAGTTGCGCTCAATTCTACTAAAAGGGCACGGGTGTATATTCTACCTGTGTGAGGAAGTCCAGGCTGTGTTGATTTCCCATGTTGGCCCATTTTCTCCATTTTCGGCCCATTTCTCGCTCTTTTTACTCTCCTCTGCTCACCTAAGTATAAAACATGAAATTAAAGGATTAGGAGCATCAAATTCACCATATCTAAATAGAATTCATCCATAAATGTGCTAAACATGGGATAAAAATATGTATAATTTACGGTTTATCACTATACATGCCATAATACATACTACGATAGTATGATGACTTCTGACATTTAAAAATGTGTTTTCGTATAGAAAATGGATTGCAATAGAGTTGTAGCTGATGATGTCGAGAGTGTAGCGCCTGCTCCCGCGCAAGGGATAGTGCCAGTTGAATCTCGACCTATCTCGAGTAGCCATGAGGGGTAGGCCAAGCAAGCCTTCTATCAAATGATGAATGATTGGTTTACTCAGTATATCCAGACTAATTCAGCTGTACAATAACCTTCACCCCCGAATAATCCATCTCTGATACCTATGGTACCTTCGATGATTGATCCAATGAGATTTAATAGGCCTCCTGTAGATAAAATAAAAAAACACGGGCCGAAGAGTTTAAAGCTAATGATGATGATGATGCCAAGAGGGCTAAGTTGTGGCTTGATAATACTATCCGTGTATTTGACGAGCTATCTTGTACTCCAGATGAATGTTTAAATTGTGCCATATCTTTATTACGAGACACTGCATATCACTGGTAGAATACACTGGTATCGGTAGTCCTAAAAGAGATAGTGACCTGGGAATTATTTCAAGCTGGGTTCCGTAAGAAATACATCAGCTAGAGATTTATCGATCAGAAACGCAAAGAATTTCTGGAATTAAAACAAGGTCGTATGACCGTAACTGAATATGATCAGAAATTTGTGAGACTAAGTCGATATGCTCGTGAATGTGTTTCAACCGAAGCTATCAAGTGTAAAAGATTCGAAGACGGTTTGAACGAAGACATTAAATTACTGGTTGGTATACTTGAAATTAAAGAGTTCGTGGTACTTGTTGAGAGAGCCTGCAAAGCCGAAGTGTAACGCCCCAAATTTCTGTAGTTTTGGCTTTTGTAAGGGTTGGGTTTGGAAGTGTCTGAATCTATGCTTCGAGTTATTTTTTATTTAAATATATGTGGGTTAAGTGATAATGTGCTATAGGGCGTGTTTGGGAGGTCCCAAGTTCAAGCTTTAACTTGGGCTAAATTTTGTTGTTATTGAATAAAGCCTGACTTGAGGACAGTGGGCTTATAATGAGTTATGGGCAAAAACTTAACAGAATGGGCCTGCTGGTCTAGTGGTTAAGTGGCAAGGGAATATGCTTAGGGTCAGGGGTTCGATTCCCTGCAGTGGCGAGGGGATTATTTTTGCTGCAAGTTGCAATTAAGATTTGGGCTTATCAGAATCCGAGTTAGGTTTTAGGGAAAAATTAGGGCTTCTTCCCTTCCTTTTTAATAACAATTTTCTTTCTCTATCTTTTTTTCCCCAATTTCCCTTACTGCTAAAAATCCCCTTCTCCTTTTCCCCTCTCTTTCGTTTCCTTTTTCTTCTTTTTCGATAAGCCTAGGCGTATTACTAGCGGTTTTGTCGCTTCGATAAGTATCACTTTAACTATGCTACGTGATTTTCTTTAGAGATTGGTTAAGAGGGATTTTTGTTGTTGTTTAGGGAACATTCAAGGCTCTGTGGATCAGTAATCGAGTTCTAAATAGTAAGGGAACACCGTTTTTCATCGAAGGTAAGTAGATATTGTGTTTTAGGATTTGTTTGTTCTTATCTAAGTCAATTTAAGTGACTAATTTAGGCTCGAAATTGTCAATCTTAGGCTTTGGAATGCTTGTGGTTGGATTAGCAGTGAAAATGACCTAGGTGTGTACTTCAATCGCATAGAAAATAAGTTTTGGCAAAAGCCGAAATGCAGTCTGTCAACGTCACACGGGCATGTGGTCTACCCTTGTGGTAGCCTGCGTCACGAGACACGGGCATGTGGCAGATGAGCTAGGCCATGAACGCGCCACATGGGCGCGATGGACACGGGCGTGTGAGGTTGGCGAGGTCGTGTGCGAGGCACGAGCTCAGGAAAATGGGTTGTGTGGGCCACACCAGCGTGTGAGCCCACATGGGTGAACCACACAGGCGTGTAGGAATCTGGGCCAAGCCGTGTGATCCACATAACAAGGCCAATTTGGGCCGTGTGACCACACTGGCGTGTGGGCCCACACGAGCAGGGAACACTGGCGTGTGAGCCTAATTAAGGTAAAATATTCTATAAGGTTGCACGGGTCTCCTAAGTCGACTGTTACCTGATTGTAGGGGCAGTAAGCGTTACTCAGACCCCTTTACTCTGATTGGTTATTGAGTTGTACGCAGAAACATGTTATTATAAGCATGTGTAACTGCCTGATTCTGTATGTCTGTTCTGCCATGATATTGATATGATCTGATATCTGCATATAAGCATGCCATGATATGTATACTGTATTGCATTGGGTTGGGATTCTTGTCAAGAGAAGGGAGTCTGAGAGGCAATTAGCCTGTTATCTGGCAACTACGTTGCATATATCTATTTTTTACTGTTTTACGGTACCTTTTGGTGTGTAGGGTTGGATGGGTTGATTATGTCCCCATACTTGGTGCGTAGGGTTGGGTGGGTCGATTCTATCCCCACATGGTGTGCTGGGTTGGTCGGAGATGGTGTGCAAGGTTGGTGGGCATGTTTTCTGATATCTAATTTGTGATGCATGCGATTTTTGTATCGCTAAGGCTGAACTATCTGTATTTTGTTATCTGGTTGTATGCATGCTGCTTATGGGTACGTACACACTGAGTTTGCGAAAACTCACCCTTCTTTTATTTTGTTTGTTAGGTAATCCTCAGCAGTAGATGGATCGGTATGGTGGAGGGCTTGATGGTGACCACTGTTGAACATTTTATCGATTTTTGAGTAACACTCTATTTCGTCTACTTTATTTAGATATTCATTTTGGGGTTTAGTTCAAAATTTAGAATTTTTAAATTTTCGAATCATAACTGATTGATGTTTTAGCTTCCTCATTTATGAAATGTTTTTATTTAATATTTGGGATAAAGATTTCACGACTTAAGTAACAATAATGAACTGAACGACTTTTAACTTGCTAGGGTTTTTCTTGAAAGCACTCTCATGTAACGCTACCAGATTCAGCCATAACGTCTAGGCCAGGTTTGAGGTGTTACATTTAGTGGTATCAAAGCCCAATTCCAAAACTCGGCTGTGGATTTGGGTTTCAAAATTAAGGTTTTTATAAAATGAATTGAAAAGTGATTTGAAATAATTTTGATAACGAGTATGTGGTACATCGAGCCTCCAGCACTGGTCCTGTAAGTTCTTTGAAACTCTGATATGTATTATTTGAAAGCATGCTTAAGCTGGAATGTTGTCTATATTTGTCGAGACACTATGTATGTTTTGTGAGACTAATATAGGTAGTACTTTACTGAAACATTTGGGTAGTATAGACTGAAACTGTAGTGAGACTGCTTCTCGCGATAACTGACTCTGAAACCATATAATATTACATAAAATATCTGTTAACAAACATCAAAACTGTAAATTGATTGGCATAAAATTCTTTAATACAGATTAATTAGATAAGTACGATGCACACATGTGGTACTCATGAACGGGGTACTAGAGGCTGAGGTAGAGGTCGTAGAGGGATTCGAGCTGAGTCATTCGCATCTGATAAGATCCCTAATCTAGACATTAGCGAGACACCAGTGTCGCCCGCTACTGAGACTGGTGCTAAGTCTAAGGACTGCGCAGCTGGGGACAACGCATTGTCCTAGGCCATGCTGCGAATCCTGGAGAGGTTGTTGGGGCTAATGTTGGATCTGGAGGCTATGGGTCGGTATGGAACAACTCCGGTCAAATAGAGCTGAGATATTTAAGGGCTGAGATATTTAGGGGCATCGCTAGAGTTGCTCCGAGTGTGGCCGAGTATTAGATGGAGGCCACAGAGCGCATAATAGATGATTTGGATTTTATTGATGAGCAGAAGCTCAATGGGGCTATGTTTTTACTTCGCGGTGAGGCATACCAGTGGTGGTTAACCGTTAAAGAGGGTACACAGCCTGATAGGTTGACTCAGGATTTGTTTAAAACCACCTATCAGAGTAAGTATGTGGGAGCTAGCTATACTGACGCTAGGCGATGTGAGTTTCCGAATCTCACTTAGGGAGACCGTTCAGTGGCCGAGTATGAAGCCGAATTTCTGAGGCTGAGTCGCTATGCGAGGGGCATGGTGACGAATGAGTATGAGCACTGTGTTCGATTTGAGGATGGTCTTCGTGATAGTCTACGAGTTCTGATAGCTCCTCAGAGGGAGCAGGATTTCTCAGTTTTAGTCGAGAAGGCCAAGATAGCTAAGGAGGTGAAGCGCTCTGGCGCCAAAATCGTGAAAAAGGGAAAGTTAAGAGGGATTCTAAGTCTACTGGTTCTGGGATGAGGCCTAAGAAAAAAGCCAGGGCTGATGGGTCCATTAGAGTTGGACCTACTGCTGCACCTGTTGGGGTGGCGATCTACCAGCTATGTAATAGACACCATCCAGGCGAGTGTTAGAGATCTACTAGCGCTTGTTTGAGGTGTGGGTCGACTGAACATCAAGTTAAGGATTGTCCACTGAGGGGTAATCAGATGCAAGCACCAGCTACTGAGACTGTACAGCCGCCGAGGGTAGTTCAGCAGCCACTATGGGCCAAGGCCAAGCTAAGTGTGGTAACGATATAGGCCGAAGACAGAGAGCACCGGGCTGAGGTGCTGGGCCGACTGAGGCGAGGCAGCCTGTACTTGTTTATGTTGCACGTCATCGTGAGTATGGAGATGCTCCGGACGTCATCACGGGTATGTTCTTAATCCTTAATATACCTTATATTGCACTGATAGACGTAGGCTCTACGCATTCTTATGTTGCAAGTTCTGTGTCTGAGACCTTGGGGATTACACATGAGAGTACTTTTAGTGAGATTTCTGTGGTGAGTCCATTGGGGCAAACCATTAGGGTTAATAAGCTGTTCAAGGACGTTCCATTGGAAGTCCAAGTGGCAATATTTTTGGCTGATCTGATGGAAATGTCGTTTGAGGAGTTCGATTAATTCTTGGTATAGACTGGTTGGTGAAACATCATGTAATTCTAGATTGTGCTGAAAAGAGGGTCGCTCTGAGGACCAATGAGGATATTGAGATAGTCGTGATTGGAGAACGACAGAATTATCTGAGTAATATGATATCTGCGTTGGTAGCAAGAAGCTGGTGAGGAAAAGATGTGAGGCGTTTTTGGCCTACATCAGTGTTTCAGATGCTGCGGACTTATCAGTTAAGGACTTTCGTAAAGGACTTTCCAGATGTATTTCCAGAGGAACTACCGGGATTGCCTCCGAGCCGTGAGGTAGAATTTTGGATTGAGTTGATTTCTGGTACAGCTCCGATGTCTATCGCCCTTTACCGAATGGCACCAAAGGAGCTGACGGAACTTAAGGCTCAGATTCAGGAGTTGTTGGATCGTGGGTTTATTCATCCCAGTATGTCTCTATGGGGAGCACCTGTTTTGTTCGTAAAGAAGAAGGACGGTACAATGAGGATGTTTATTGATTACCGTTAGTTGAATAAGTTAACGATTAAGAATAAATACCCACTTCCGAGGATAGACGACTTATTTCATTAGTTCAGAGGGGCTTCAGTGTTCTCTACAATCGATCTACGGTCAGGATATCATCAGTTGAGAGTAAAGGAGGATAAAGTGCATAAGACAACATTTAGGACTCGTTTTGGGCACTACGAGTTCCTAGTTATGCCTTTTGGGTTAACTAATGCACCAGCGGCATTCATGGAGTTAATGAACCGTGTGTTCTAACCCTACTTGGATCAGTTTGTGGTGGTGTTCATCGATGACATTTTGGTGTACTCTAAGTCCGAGGATGAGCATGATGAGCATTTAAGAGTGCTTCTACAGATCCTTCATGAGAAATAGCTATATGTGAAGTTCAAGAAGTGTGACTTCTGGCTTAGGGAGGTAACCTTTTTGGGGCATGTGGTTTCTACTGAGGGGATTCGAGTGGATCCTAGTAAGATTGAGGCTGTGTTGGATTGGAATCAGGCGAAGAGTGTGTCAAAAATCTACAGTTTTCTGGGACTAGCAGGGTATTACCGATGTTTTGTAAAGGGATTCTCATTGATCGTTGTGCCGCTGACTAAGTTGTTGCGTAAAGGAGTTCCTTTCATTTTGACTGACATGCAGCAGGAGAGCTTCGTGAAGCTCAAGATAGTTTTGACTCAAGCTCCAATTCTAATACAGCCTGAGCCTGGTAGAGACTTCGTGGTTTACAGTGATACGTCGCATGTGGGTTTGGGTTGCATCTTGATGTAAGATGGTAAAGTAGTTGCCTATACATCTCGACAGCTTAAGACTCAAGAGGCTAATTATCTGACGCATGATTTGGAGTTGGCTACAGTGGTTTTTGCATTGAAGATTTGGAGGCATTATCTATACGGTGAGAAGTGTACCATTTACACTGATCACAAGAGCCTCAAGTATCTCCTCACTCAGAAGGATTTAAATCTTAGGCAGCATCGATGGGTGGAGCTGCTTAATGATTATGACTGGAGCATTGAGTATCATCCTAGTAAGGCTAATGTGGTGGCCGATGCGTTAAGCCGTAGGGTTGTGACTGATTTAAGAGTGTTGTTCGCTCGACTGAGTCTTTAAGACGATAGGAGTCTTCTGGCAGAGCTGCAAGTGAAGCTGACATGGATTGAGCAGATAAGAGCTAAGCAGATGGATGATAAGTCTCTTCAGTTGTGATTTTGTCAAGTTGAGACTCGGACTGCTTCTGACTTTAGGATTAATAGTGATGGAGTACCGTGTTTCCGAGGTAGGATCTGTATACCTGATGATGAAGATTTGAGGCTGTCGATTTTGAGGGAAGCTCATAGCAATCCTTACATTATGCATCCTGGTGGAAACAAAATGTATCGAGACCTCTAGGAGTTGTATTGGTGGCCAGGATTGAAATGTGAGGTTACCGACTTTGTTGCTTGCTGTATGACTTGTTAGCAGGTTAAGGTTGAACATCAGTTACCTTCGAGTTTGCTGCAGTCTGTTAAGATACTGATGTGGAAATGGAAGCGAGTAACTATGGACTTTGTTAGTGGGTTGCCTCTAACACCCACTAAGAAGGATTCAGTTTGGGTCATCGTGGACCGATTGACTAAGACCGCACATTTCATTCCTGTCAGGATAGACTTCTCCTTATAGAAGTTGGCTAAGCTTTACATTTCTGAAATAGTGAGGCTGCATGAGGTACCTGTCTCGATCATTTCTGACAGGGATCCTCATTTTACGTCTCGATTTTGGCAGAAACTTTATGAGGCTTTGGGTTCCCATCTTGACTTCAGTACTGCTTTTCATCCCCAAACAGATGGTCAGTCAAAGAGGGTGATTTAGATACTGGAGGATATGTTGAAGGGTTGTGTTATGGATTTTCGTGGTATTTGGAAGGAGTACTTGCCATTGGCAGAGTTCGTTTACAATAATAGTCATCAATCTAGTATTCAGATGGCGCCATATGAGGCACTTTATGGTCATAAGTGTCGCACTCCTTTGTGCTGGACTAAGTTGGGTGAGCGGCGTGTTTTGGGTTCGGAGTTGGTTTCAGAGACGGGGGAAAAGGTTCACTTGATTCGAGATCGACTGAAAGCGGCTTCTGATAGACAGAAGTCCTATGCGAATTTGAGAAGGAAGGACATCGAGTATTCTGTAGGAGACATGGTTTTTCATAAGGTCTCACCATGGAAAAAGGTTCTGAGGTTCGGTCGTAAGGACAAGCTGAGTCATTGACTTATTGGGTCGTACCAAATTCTGAAGTGAGTGGGGCCAGTCGCATATCAGTTGGAACTACCTCTAGAGTTGGATCATATTCATGACGTGTTCCACGTCTCAATGTTGTGATGTTATCGCTTTGATCCCACACATTTTGTACCTGTGGAGGAGATTGAGGTTAGGCCAGATCTGAAGGTTTGAGGAAGAACTAGTGCAGATTTTGGATCGCAACGTTAAGGTCTTATGTAGGAAGTCCATTCCCTTCATGAAGGTGCTGTGGCAGAATCATAGCACTGAAGAGGCTACTTGGGAGCCAGACGATTCGATACGACAGCAGTATCCTCACCTTTTCTGACCAGGTAAAATTCGAGGACGAATTTTCTTTAAGGGGGTAGAGTTGTAACGCCCTAAATTTCTGTAGTTTCGGCTTTTGTAAGGGTTGGGTTTGGAAGTTTCTAAATCTGTGCTTCGAGTTGTTTTTGGTTTAAATATATGTGGGTTAAGTGATAATGTGCTCTGGGGTGTATTTGGGAGGTCCCAAGTTCAAGCTTTAACTTGGGCTAAATTTTGGTTGTTATTAAATAAAGCTTGACTTGAGGACAGTGGGCTTATAATGAGTTATGGGTAAAAACTTAACAGAATGGGCCTGCTGGTCTAGTGCTTAAGTGGTAAGGGGATACACTAAAGGTCAGGGGTTCGATTCCCTGCAATGGCGATGGGATTATTTTTGCCGCAAGTTGTAATTATGATTTGGGCTAATCAGAATCTGAGTTAGGTTTATAGAAAAATTAGGGCTTCTTCCCTTCTTTTTTAATAAAAGTTTTCTTTTTTCTGCCTTTTTTTTCCCCAGTTTTCCTTGCTGCCGAAAATCCCCTTCTCCATTTCCCCTCTCCTTTGTTTTCTTTTTCTTCTTTTTTGATAAGCATAGGCGTATTGCTAGCAGTTCTGTCACTTCAGTAAGTATCGCTTTAACTACGTTACGTGATTTTCTTTAGAGATTGGTTAAGAAGGAGTTTTGTTGTTGTTTAGGGAATATTCAAGGCTCTGTGGATCATTAATCGAGTTCTAAACAGTAAGGGAACACCGTTCTTTGTCGAAGGTAAGTAGATCTTGTGTTTCGGGATATGTTCGTTCTTATCTAAATCGATTTAAGTGACTGATTTAGGCTCAGAATTGTCAATCTTAGGCTTTGAAGTGCTCGTGGTTGGATTAGCAGCAAAAATGAACTAGGTGTGTACTTCGATCACGTAAAAATCGAGTTTCGGCTAAAGCCGAAACACAGTCTGTCAATGCCACACGGGCGTGTGGTCTGCCCGTGTGGTAGCCTGTGTCGCGAGACACGGGCATGTGGCGATTTGAGCTAGGCCGTCTTGCGCCACACAGTGCGGCGAACGGCGCACACGGGCATGTGAGGTGGCGGCCCGTGTCGAGAGTGCGGGCTCGGAAAATGGGTTGTGTGGGCTACATGGTTGTGTAGGCCCATATGGGTGAACCACACGGGCGTGTGGGAATTTGGGCCAGGCCGTGTGATCCACATGGGCAAGGCCAATTTGGGTCGTGTGACCCACACGGGCGTGTGAGCCCAATTTAGGTAAAATGTTCTATAAGGTTGCACAGGTCGCCTAAGTCGACTGTGACCTGATTGTAGGGGCGATAAGTGTTACTCAAACCCCTTTACTCTGATTGATTACTGAGTTGTATGCAAAAGCATGTTATTATAAGCATGTGTAACTGCCTGATTCTGTATGTCTATTCTGCCATGATATTGATATGACCTGATATCTGCATATAAGCATGCCATGATATGTATGTTGCATTGCATTGGGTTGGGATTGTTGTGAAGAGAAGGGAGTCTGAGAGGCAATTAGCCTGTTATCTGGCAGTTACGCTGCATATATCTATTTTGTACTGTTTTACGGTACCTTTTGGTGTGTAGGGTTGGATGGGTTATTATGTCCCCATACTTGGTGTGTAGGGTTGGGTGGGTCGATTCTATCCCCACATGGTGTGTTGGGTTGGTCGAAGATGGTGTGCAAGGTTGGTGGGCATGTTTTTTGATATCTGATTTGTGATGCATGCGATTTCTTTATGGCTAAGGCTGAACTATCTATATTTTGTTAACTGGTTGTATGCATGCTGTTTGTGGGGATGTACACACTGAGTTTGCGAAAACTCTCCCCTCGTTTATTTTGTTTGTCAAGTAATCCTCAGTAGTAGATGGATTGGTGTAGTGGAGGGCTCGATGATGACCACTGTTGAACATTTTATCGATTTTTAAGTAACACTCTATTTCGTCTGCTTTATTTAGATATTCATTTTGGGGTTTAGTTCAGAATTTAAAATTGTTAAATTTTCGAATCATAACTGATTGATGTTTTAGCTTCCGCATTTATGAAATGTTTTTATTTAATATTTGGGATAAAGATTTCACGACTTAAGTAACGATAATGAACGGAAGGAATTTTAACTTGCTAGGTTTTTTCTTGAAAGCACTCTCATGTAACGCTGCTAGATTCGGACATAACGTCTAGGCCGGGTTTGGGGTGTTACACGAATAGCTTGGGAAAGAGAAAAGAAAAGCTGATTTTGAAGCTAGAGGTTCCCGTAAAAGATCATCGAGTAAGACTTTTCACTCAACATTGAAGAAGTTTAGAGATGATTCAGGTCGACCTAAAGCTACTTCAAACTTTTCTAGACAAGATCGAGACTGACCTCCTATGAGTTCACGAGCCACTTCGATTGCTAATGTTGGCAATGTTTGGAAGAACAGACTCGAGTGTAAGCATTATGGTAAATGGCATTTTGGAAATTGCAGATTGTATGATCGATCTTACTTTAAATGTGGATCGATGGATCATTTTATTTGAGACTGTCCGATGTTAGCTGAGCAAAACACTGTTCAGAACATGAGACCAAGTAATGTGTCAGTGCGAGGCAGACCACCTAGGCATTCGAGTAATGTGGGTGGCAGTCAGAGAGGGACGAAAGATATAGTAGTTCGATCTGAGGCTCGTGCACCTGCCAGATCATATGCTATACGAGCTCACAAGGAGGCTTCTTCCTCAAATGTTATTACCGGTACTTTCACTCTTTATAATACTAGCGTTATTGCATTGATTGATCCTGGTTCGACTCATTCATATGTGTGTGAAACATTAGTATCCAGTAAGACTCTACTTGCAGAGTCTACTGAGTTTGTGATTCGAGTATCAAACCCGCTGGGACGGTGTGTTCTGGTTGATAAAGTATGTAAAAATTGCCCGTTTATGATTCGAGGTTCATGCTTTCCAGCTGATTTAATGTTGTTACCTTCCGACGACTTTGATATAATTTTGGGTATGGATTGGTTGACTTTGCACGATGCTATTGTTAATTGCAAAAGAAAGACCATTGATTTGAGACGTCAAAACAAATAGATTATTCGGATTGAATCTAATGATCTGAATGGTTTACCAACAATAATATCTTCGATGTTATCTCGGAAGTATGTGAGAAAAGGTTGTGAAGCTTACCTTACTTATGTGCTTGATAGTAAAGTAACTAAAAAGAAGATTGAATCTGTACCAGTTGTGTGGGAGTATCCAGATGTGTTTCCTGAAGAATTGTCGGGTTTGCCACATATCCGAGAGGTAGAGTTTGGTATTAAGTTAGTACCGGGGACGACTCCGATTTCAATAGCTTCGTACCAGATGGCACCTATTGAATTAAAAGAGTTGAAAGCACAGTTGCAAGAGTTAACTATAGAGGTTTTGCATGACGGAGTTTCTCTCCCTAGGGTGCGCCAGTTTTCTTTGTGACAAAGAAAGACGGAACTCTAAGAATGTGTATTGATTACCGCCAACTAAATAAGGTGACTATAAAGAATAAATACCCGTTGCCACGGGCTGACGACCTGTTCGATTAGTTGAAAGGGGCTTCAGTGTTTTCGAAGATAGATTTAAGATCAGGTTTTTATCAGTTGCGAGTCAGAGACTCCGATGTGCCAAAGACTTCTTTTCGAATGAGGTATGGACACTATGAGTTTTTGGTTATGCCGTTCGGACTTACTAATACACTTACTGTTTTTATGGATTTGATGAATCGGATCTTCAGACAGTATTTAGATTGATTTGTGGTTGTGTTCATTGATGATATATTGATCTACTCCCGTAATTAAACCGAACATGCTGAGCATTTGAGACTTGTGTTACAGACTTTGCGAGAAAAGTAATTGTATGCGAAGTTTAGTAAATGTGAGTTTTGGTTACACAAAGTTAGTTTTCTGCGACATGTTGTTTCAACATCAGGTATTCGAGTTGATCCAAGCAAAATTTCAGCAATACTTGACTGGAAACCTCCGAGAAACATTTCTGAAGTTAGAAGTTTTCTAGGACTTGCTGGTTACTATAGACAATTTGTGAAAGGGTTATCGATGATTGCAACTCTGATGACCAAGCTTTTGCAAAAAGACGTTAAGTTTGAGTGGTCAAAAAAGTTTTGATCAGTTGAAAGCCCTTTTGACTGAAGCTCCGGTGTTAGTTCAGCCAAAATTGGGTAACGAATTTGTTATCTATAGTGATGCATCTTTAAATGGTTTGGTCTGTGTTTTGATGCAAGAAGGCAAAGTCATAGCTTATGCCTCGAGACAGTTAAAACCACATGAAAAAATTATCCGACGCACGACTTGGAGTTCGCAGCTATTGTATTTGTGTTGAAAATTTGGCGTCACTATTTGTTTGGTGAAAAATGTCATGTTTATTCTGATCACAAAAGCCTGAAGTACTTGATGACTTAGAAATATCTGAATTTAAGACAATGCTGATGGTTAGAGTTGCTAAAAGATTACGAACTAGTGATTAATTATCATCCGGGAAAAGCTAATGTTGTTGTTGATGCTCTAAGTCAAAAATCCTTGTTTACTTGGCACGCAATGAATGCACATATGGCTATGTCAGATGATGGTGCGATAATAGTTGAGTTAAAAGCAAGACTGTTATTTATTCAGCGAATTTCTGAAGTTCAGAAAATCGACAATGATTTGATAGTGAAACAGGCTCAATGTGATTCAAATGTTGATTCAGAGTTTTGAGTTGATGTTGATGACTGTTTGAGATTCAGAAACCGAATATGTGTTCTGAGAAATATAGAGTTGATTCAAATGATTTTGAACAAAGCTCATAATAGTCGACTATCTGTTCACCCGGGTAGTACAAAGATGTATAATGATCTGAAATAGCAGTATTAGTGGCAAGGTATGAAACGAGACATTTCTGACTTTGTATCGAAAGGTTTAGTCTATCAGCAAGTAAAAGCCGAGCATCAGGTACCTTCTGGATTGCTATAGCCGATTATGATACCTGAATGGAAATGGGACAGAGTCATAATGGATTTTGTATCCGATTTACCGTTGACACCGAGCAAGAAAGATGCAATCTGGGTTATTGTGGATAGATTGACTAAATCGGCTCACTTTGTTCCAGTTCATATAGATTATTCGCTCGATTAACTTGCTGAGTTATATGTTTCTCAGATTGTGAGACTACACGGAGTACCTATTTCTGTTGTGTCGGATAGAGATCTGAGGTTTACATCGCGGTTTTGGAAGAAACTGCAAGATGCATTAGGTACTAAACTACATCACTGCTTTTCAACCCCAGACAGACGGTCAGTCCGAGAGAATCATTCAAATACTTGAGAATATGTTGAGATGTTGCATTCTCAAGTTCGAAGGTATGTGGGAACGATATCTACCTCTGATTGAATTTGCATACAAAATAGCTTTCAACCGAGTATCAGAATGGAACCTTATGAGGCTTTGTACTGTCGTAAATGTCGTACACCATTGTATTGGATTGAGCTTAGTGGAAATAAGATACACGGGGTCGATTTGATCAGAGAAACTGAACAAAAAGTGAAAGTGATTCGTGCAAGTTTGAAAGCAGCATCAGATCGTCAGAAATCATATGCAGATTTGAAACGAAAAGATATAGAGTTTCAGATTGGAGATAAAGTCTTCTTGAAAGTCTCACCATGGAATAAAATACTGAGATTTGGTCGTAAAGGCAAATTGAGTCCAAGATTTATTGGGTCGTTTGAGATTATCAAGCGAATTGGGCCAGTTGCGTACAGATTGTTACTACCACCTGAGTTAGAAAAGATCCATAATGTATTTTATGTTTCGATGCTTCGTTGGTATAGATCCGACCCCTCACATGTGATTAGTCCATCAGAGATTGAAATTCAGTCAAATTTAACTTACGAGGAAGAACCAATTCGTATTCTGGCTTGTGAGATTAAAGAGTTGCGAAATAAGAAAATTTCTTTTGTTAAAGTGTTGTGGCATAAACATGGAGTTGAGGAAGCAATGTGGGATCTAGAGGATACAATGAAAGAGCGTTATCCGAACCTATTCACCGGTAAGATTTTCAAGGATGAAAATCCCTAAGGGGGAGAGTTGTAACAGTCCGATTTAGACCCTAATCAAAATGGTGGTTTTGGGACCACGAATCCAAGTTAGAAAAATATTTAAATATCATTTTACGTGTTTATTATATGTGAATTTGCATGTGTGAAAGGTTCGTACAAAAATTTGATTGTTTATGTGCTTAAATTAATAAAAGGACTTAATCGCATAAAATGAAAACTTGATAGTTAAAAGCATAAGGGCCAAATTGTTGATGGCTTTGTAAGTTGAAGTATTTAAGTGGTAATTTGACCATGTTTAATTAGATGGACGGTAGTGGCCATGTAATATAATGGTTTTATATTAGTTAATAAAGGTTAAATTTGTAATTGAATTAAAAAAGTTAATATATTACAAAGCATAAAAAAAATAAAGCCATGGAGTTTATATTTTCTCTTTGACCGAATAATAAAAAGAAAGAAAAGAAACTAAAGCTTGGTATATTCGGCATTTCTCAAGCTTGATTCAAGGTTAGTTTGATTTTGATTTTTGATAATTTTTACGTTTTTGAGATCGTTGTTTCGAGTACTATTCGACCCATGCTTAAATTTATGATTTTAATGCATATTTTGAGTTATGCCATTGATGAATATTTGTGCTTTGTGATGTTTGATGATGAAATATCAAAAATATGTTTTAGATTAACATGTTTTGTATGAGTTTTTGAAGATTTTGCGTAATTAGGACTAAATTACAAAAATAATAAATTGAGGGACTAAAATGTGAAATAGATAAAACATATGGACTAGTATTAGTATATGGAAAATTCGGCCCAACTACATTGTTGTGAGATTTTGTGTATTTTGTGTTTTATGCAATTAGGACTAATTTGTAAAAGTATGAAATATTAGGGGTAAAATGGTAATTTACCCATTTATGTGTTGTTGGATTAAATTGAATGAAATTGTGTTTAAATGAGGTTAATTTGAAATTATATAGATCAAGAACAAAGGAAATCAGACTTGGATCGGGGAAAATCAAAAATAGTCGAATAGTCGATTTATAACGTTCGTCGATATCTGAGGTAAGTTTTAAGCAATTAGACATCATTTATCTTGATTGTAACTTAGTTTAATATGTTGTTACGGAAACTTTAGATTCATAAAAGAGCAAGTCGAATGTGTTTGAGCTTAGAAATATTGTATTGGAGTTTATTTCGACAGAGTTATATCATTTAAAAGTTCTTATGATTTATATGGAATATATGGAGTTTTTGTTATATGAATTGTGTACGAGACAACATTATAATAGTGATATTCGGGCTTTGAGCCTAGGAAGATTTATGATGCTGAATGTAATCAGGATTTATGCCTAGCAGGCTTATTGCCGGTGAATAATATCAGACTTTGAGTCTAGCAGGCCTTGTGCCGGTGTGTGATTCAGGCTTATGCCTAGCAGGTTTTATACCGGTGATTTATTTTCAAGCCTATGCTTACAAGATTTCAAGTTGATGTGGAAATTGAGCAAGTAAAATTCAGCTAAATGACCTTATATATATTCGACCACATAGGTATGTACATATGTGATGTTATATTGAATCTTGAATATTCGGCCATATAGGTATGCACATATGTGATATTATATTTGATTTTCTATAAACGACCAAATGAGTGATGTTGGTTTATAAAGTTGAGTTTGATTCATGAGTATATATATATATTTGAATGTAAGCATATTTGAGATAATGTTATTTTGAGAATGAAAAGTTGAATGATATTATGCTAAATGTGAAATATTAGCATTCGGCCAAGGTAACCCTTTTGAGTACAAGTATAAGTTATAGTAAATAAATGATATAATATGATTGAGATAATGTATAACATTAATGTTATAATTTGGTTTGCTTAAAATGTTTTGATTATTATTTTGAATGGTTAAATTTGCTTACGACTTACTAAGCTAAGTTAGCTTACTCTGTATGTGTCTTTGTTACTCTGTTTTATAGATTTTGTTGTAAGTTACGAGCTCGGGGATCGTCAGAGAAGTCATCCACACTATCATCAACCTTCGGTACTTTTAAAAGTCTCTGTTCGAACTTATGGCATGTATAGGCTAATATGTATTTTGTTCAACCTTGGATATGTATAATTTGAGCCATGCAAATATGGCTTAACTTCAAAGTTTGGATTTGGTTATGTTTGGTAATGGTTTATTCCGTTTTGATTATAATGTTATATGAAATGAATGAATGGTATATGTGATTGGTGCTATATATTTTGGTAATAGTTTGAAAATTATTGGTGGACTTGATTGTGGTTGATGAGTCGGTCATGGTTTGTGTAAATTATCATGAGTATGTTTAGATGATTCGGTTTTGGTTGGGTATAGATAAAGTACATGTATGAAATTGGTTTTTATGTTTGATATAGGTGTTAATATGTAAATGAGCATTTGATGATATAAATATATATATTAAGTTTGAATATATAGTAAGAGATTATTATGATATTTTAGGTTTTATAAATGACTTGTAAGTTGGCTTAACAAAGGAGCAAGATGTTGATTATATATATATATGCATATATGTATTTGTGCGTAATCGAATGATGCTTGTCATTATGATTCGGTTTTTAATGGAAGTGAATATGCATATATGATGCTTATGTGATTGACATAATAGGTATAAATGATGAAGATAAATATTGAGTAGGTAGTAGATAATGCCATATATGTAAAGAGATAAAATTTCTTGTGATACTATTTATTTTGTTAAATATACGCATGTTTAAAATTAAGAAAATAAAGTTTGATTTTTAATTTTTGGTATTCGCTTATCAATAAAGTGATGAACCTATAATTCATATATACAATATGTTTTATAATATATGATTAATATTTAATTAATTATATGCTTTACATGTAAATATGAATATGATTTGTGTTAGCATGAGAATATTCAGAACTGTAATTATGTTCAGTAATGTCTCGTGACCCTAGTCCGACGACGGGTAGGGGTTAGGGGTGTTACAGGTATACTGACTTTAATTTGAAGGGTACCCCATGGGACACATGGCCGTGTAACATGACCGTGTATCACACACGGCTGAGAAACACGCCCGTGTCTCTGCCCGTGTGGAAAAAAATAGGCCATTTGAAAAGCCAATTTGCCACCCTAACCACAAGCACACTTGGCAACTAATATAGTACCATTTCATTACATATTTAAGCTACCAGAATATACCATTTTATTCACAAAACATGTCATCTTAAACACAACCATTACATTACTCAAAACCATGACCAAATCATATCAAAATAATATGTCAATTCCAACCAACTCACCTATCTTTCTTATGCATTTCTCTCATCATATTATCAAGCAACTAATGTCACAAACACCATAATATCAACTTAAAAAAAACAGAACACAATATGCCAACTTCCAAACAATAATACCACAATTGTAACCATCCAAAAGAGCAACCATATAACCTTACCAAGTAAGCCAACTCATAAGGCATTATATACATCACTTATCAAACACATAAATCAAGCCAACTTAAATGGCCATACACACCATTATTTACAAGCCAAATCTTATGGCTATTATCCAAATTCAAAACATACCAAAAAGACACTAGCCTATACATGCCATACACCATAAATACAAAGCTTCAAAAGTACCAACGAGATATTCGATATTGTGATGATGATTCCTGATGATCCCTGATCTCCGAGCTAGCTTTGATTATCTATAAAACATGGAAAGAACACACAAAGTAAGCTTTAAAAGCTTAGTAAGCCATATACAAATAAAACCATCATATAAACATTTGTATATCAATTCAAATACGTTAAGCATAGTTAATCACTTATATGATCACAAACCTTTCTCATGATACACATATACAATTTCACAATTGAATTCATCAATTACTTCTCTTTTCAATACTCGTATAAATCTCATACGTACCTGAGTCACTTAACTCATTCACATATTCTTTCTCGACTTGAGTTTGCCCGTTGAACCTTTCGGAATCATTAAGGATACTAAAAAATCACATAAGTTCATACAATGCCATATCCTAGATATGGTCTTACATGTTATCACATATCGATGCCACTGTCCCAGACAGGGTCTTATACGAAATTAAATAACAATGCCAATTTCCTAGACATGGTCTTACACGTAATCTCAATACAATGCCAATGTCCTAGACATGGCATTCGTATCCTATACTATTCTTAAGGTTCGTACGGGACTTTCGGATGACGTAACTTCATCGATTCATGCTCGTATTTGCTCATTCAACATTCATAGCAATTCAATGATAGTAAAACATATGTAATTCAATTTAAAGACATTTATTTTCATATGAACTTACCTCGTAGTCGGAAGTAACGAACGGGGTTGACTATTCGATTACTTTCATTTTCCCTGATCTAAATCTGATTTCTTTCGTTCTTGATCTATATACATTCAAAATTAACCCTTTTATTCATCAACACATTAAATTTCATCCACAAACATATATTTGGGAATTTTTGCACTTTATCCCCTAAAGTTACACATTTATTCAATTTAGCCCCTATTTCATAAATACACAAAATTCACAAAATTTGACAAAACCCATGCTTGGCCGAATTCTCTATAGGTCCCTAGCAGCCCATATTTTTCATTTATTTCACAATTTACCCCCTTAATGCACACTTTTCTTAATTTAATCCCTAATAGACATTTTTATCAAAAATCACTTTACAAAACATGTATACCAAACACCAAGCTTGCATAATTCATCATCAAACATCATAAAACTCATGTATTCATCAATGGAATTTTACAAAATCATCAACAATTTCAGAAATTAGGGTACGGGCTAGCTAGTACTCAAAGCAACGATCACAAAAACATAGAAATCATCAAAAATCGAACAAATTTCATACCTCAATGAAGATGAACAATGGAAAAACCCTATGTGTTCTTCCAAGCTTTTTTTCCTCCTTAATATTTGGCCAAACAAGATGAAATGAAGCTTAATTTTTATTATCTTTTAATTTATGTTAAGTTATTTAACATTTTACAAATTTAACCTTAATGAAACCATTATAAAAACATTCATTTAATGTCCATTTATGTCAATTTTCACTATCAATGGTCTAATTACAACATAAGGACCTTTCATTTAATAAGCCATGTCAATTAAGCACTTTTAACATATAGAATGTAACTTTTTCATTTTACACGATTAAGTCTTTTTTCTCAAATTGAGCTATTAAACGATAAAATTAATTCACAAAATTTTCACAATATACATTCACATGCTGTAAACACCAAAACTAATATTAAACTAACTTTACAACCTTGAATTTTTGGTCCTGAAACTACTGTTCTGATTTAACTAAAAACTGGGTTGTTATAGTTTCAATATTTTTACTTAAGAATGCAGAAATAGATGAATGTTCAGAAAGAATTTTTATTCACAAGTATGTTCAAATGAAAGCATGAATTCTGATTTTATCTAAGCTATTCATATGTTATCTTGAGTGATGGAATGCTTGTGTGATCTTAGTCTTATGTAGGATTTGCCATGAAAATTTGATTTCTTTAGAAATAGACATGTATGAAGATTTAAGTCTTTAGAATTGACTTAGTAACTTTCTTGAGGCAAAATCCTAGAAGGTATAAGAATCTAATCTGATATAGGCACACTTTCTTTGGATCGTTTGAGCCTTTTAAGCTGACCTTATTAATTTAATCCTTGAAACTTAATTTTTGAGCTTAATGGCTTGTTTATTGCAAAGTACCTACATTATAAGCCATATTACCATCTTTTTAATTTTATCATATTCTTTTGCACCAATCTTAATTGAATTTGTATTGGTGATTAGTGTTGAAGGAAAATATGAAAAAGATGTACATGCTCTTCACATATTAAAAAAAAAAAAGGAATGAAATAACAAAGGTAAGTTTATTCAAAAGAATAAAAAGCAAAGAAAAGATTGCTCAAATTCTCAAAAATAAAGCTAAAAAGTTTGCCCAAAGTCTAGAATAATAATAATAACAGTTGAGCATGAGCTCAAAATAAATTTGGGGGTGTTCTAAAGACCCAATTTTATGAAGGTTGTGACAAAGAAAGATCCAAGACAAATTAGGGTTAAGATGATTGAACGTAAAAACTCACTTCTCTTTATCCCTACCTTTAGCCTAGCCCCATTACAACCTAATAAAAAACCTATTGATTGGATGATTATACCGACTACATTAGTGGAGAGGAATTACTAAGTTCAACATATGAGGACACTAGTTAAACCTTAGGATTGTTATGTTTAGTTTATAAGAAAAGCACATTGATTGGTGAATGTTATGTATGACTTTGAAAATACATGCAAACTATGATTCATGTTGACATTATGATGTACTTAGTATAAAGTTAGAAATAATATTTGCATTCAAGCTACTTATCAATAAAGAATATTTTTTAGCATGATTTTGCAGATGCACGATTATGTGCAAAGATTGATGTTGCTTTATTATTTTGCAAAATTGTCTTAGCAAAAATTATGTTGTGCATGAACATTACTTAGGACGAGCAATGATTTAAGTTTGGGGGTGTGTAAACTCAAAATTATATAGGGTTTTTCTATATATTTTTACCACCTTTTTACTTAATAAATGTGTTTATCTTGAGTAATTATTATTAAAATAAGTGAATTGTACTTAATTAGTAATTTTAGACATGATTTTAGAATGTATGTGAAATTATGCTTAATTACATGATTTTCATGCATATTTTATATTAATTCATGTTAATTTATTAATATATGTATTTTTCACTATGTAGTAGGTTCATTAGAGACATGATTTAAATAAATAAAACATGGACATGCACAAGTTATCCATGTGGGCGACAAGACCATGCAATTTGAGGCATGAGGTTGGCTACTTAACCTAATAAAGAAGGTGATGAATGATGGACATGTCTGCTAAGTTTTAGACTAAATAACTGGCCAACAAAGGGAACTAAGAGCCAAAATTTGGCACCTAAAGGTGGCTGCCCAAAATATGTTTTGGGATAATTAATTGAAGGTCCTTACAATTGGAAAATAATCAGAATTCAGCCCAACAACTTCTCTATTAAAACTGTCCACTCTATAGTTATTTTTAGCTTGAATTTGAAATTCAAATTGAGAAGACTTGGTCATCCCTTGTTTCTTGAAGCATGGCCGACCACTTGAGAAAGGGAAGAAAGTAAATTTAAACCTATTTTTAGTAAATTCAAACACTTACCTTCACCTATAAATACCTTGCCATTCCTCACTTCTAAGATCATCCCTCATCACTAAACATTTCTCTCTCACTCTCACTAGTTTTCATTTCAATTCATTTTCCCTTTTTCCCTTGCATAGTCGTCCATCCCTCCTCCATTCTTTAGCCTTAAACTTTCTATCAAAAGCACTTCTTAGTCGGCTACCCCTTAAACACTTAGCAAAAGAAGCATCAATCAGAACAGAGAAGCACCTCAATTAGAATAGATCCAAAAGGCTGCTGAACTAAGTCAGACAGAATAGATCCGAAAGGGCTGCTAAACTGAATAGAGTTTATTATTTCCTCTTGTTATTTATTTTACACATGTTTGCTTTAAGTTTTATGTTTTTGACATCAACTATGAAGTTTTAATTCTTATCTGCTAGGATGATTATATTCATTTAATGAGATTTATTTAAATCACGTTAACATGTTTTATGCCTCAGTCAATTATGTTTTCAATTAATATCATGATCCATTTCATTCATACGTGATTAAGTGCACTTAGATTAGCTAAGCAATCCTAACTAGATGACGGCTAGTAGACACATAATTGAAAAGTGCAATGCTCAATTTAAGTCATTAAACCCGACTAAGTTAAGGTTCATAATATCTTTAGTTAGCTTTATTGTCTTTATGGTTTTTAGGTTTATGTAATTAAACTATTGCAAATGTAAATGTCCATGTGACCTTGCATGAATTCTAAGAAACCCTTAGTATAATATGATCAATAACATGCATATTTCACTAAGTAAAAGATTCGAGAGGACTTAATTTGGTTTTCAAACCCATAAGAGATCGAATTGTCATGGAAGAAATTCCAAACATGTTAAGCATGATGAAAGTAAATTGAATTAATTAATATAATTATTGTAGCCCATTTAATGTTGATTGTTTTTGTTGCTAAAGTCTTTCATTCATAAATTTAGGTAAATTGCATCTAGATTAGAATTGCATAGGGGTCAATCTTTGCATTTAATTAATTTACTTAGTTTAATCATCACCATCCAAATTATTGGATTTTTACATCAAATTGTGAAGTTATAATTTTAAAAATATTTGGTTAAGCTTATACAGTCCTTCTGGAGACGATAACTTATTTTACTTACTTATTACTTGAATGATTGTGTACACTTGCACAAACCCTGTTACACCTTCCAGGTTACAACTTGAAATTATTTTTTAGAATTGGCTTACTAGGAACCCTATTTAATAAGTATACAGAGGTTTTAAATGCATGCATCCACAATGATATAGGTAATCAAGAGCTACTCATTATACTCCTAACCATATCCAATAAGGTTTAGTTGCGCCTTTCTACAACATCATTTTGTTGAGGTGTGCCTGGCATAGTATACCATGAACATATGCCACGACTTCCAAGGAATTTTGTGAATGGACTTGGACATTGTCTTGATTTAGCAAATTTCCATAAAATTCACCACCTCTATCAAATCTTACTGTAACGCCCCAAAATTTCTATGTTCATTTTTGTGAATGTGTAACACAATTATATATCTGCGTTAGTGGCTAAGTGTTCTGGAGGTATGTGAGAGGTCCCAAGTTCAAGCCATGCCTTTGGCAAATTTTGAAAATTTTCTAAGTTAAGCTTCACTCTTGTTCAGTAAGATTTTATTTAATTGTTTGCAAAACCATATCAAAATGGGCCAGCTGGTCTAGTGGTTAAGTGGAATGTTAGTGTGTTGGAGGGCTTGTGTTTGATTCTCTATGATGGCAAGGAGTAGTATTTTTGCTTAAAGTTCGGCTAGAGTTTTGTTGAACTGGGATCCTGAGTGGTGGATGTGTAGTAGGAGTTGAGAGAGAAAATTAAGGGATTGAGATAGGATAGGTAGTGGGATTTGAGTAAAACAGTTTCCTGAAAATTCTCTCTGTAGAAAAAAAACTGATCATCTTCTCCTCCACTTCTTTTACGTTTTTTTTCATCTTCTCCTCTATTTTTTCTTTTTCGTTTTTTTTCATCTACTCCTCCACTTCTTCTTTTTCATTTTTTTCTTCTTTTTTCTTCTTTTTTCTTTCTCTTTTTCTCTATTTTTTGTCGAATTCTTTCCCAATTCTTACTGTTGTTTTCATTTTTGTTTTGTTTTCCCTATTATCATTGTTTCGCATCTCATTCTTCGGTACTTTTTCGTGTGTTATCGGTAAGTGTGGTAAATACCATTTTTCATTTTGGGTTATAGATAGTGGTTAATAGGATTCGTTTTGTGTTTGGAAAAGGTTAAAGGGCTGAAGTTATTCGATCGGTGCTGTGGTGGTGAAGAGACTTCATTGTTCGATCTAAGGTAATGGTTTTTCGTTCGATAGATGAATACCCCATTTTAGGTTTAGTTTAATTCAATTGTTTAAGTGATTAATAGAGTGCAATATTGATCAATTTTAGGTTGGGGATTGCTTGGAGTTGCTTTTATGTCGAAAATGATACAGGTGTGTACCCGGAACGTAAAAAACGGGGTTTTGGCAAAAGCCAAAAACCCCATTTTCGATGCCAAACGGGCGTGTGGTTGCTCGTGTGGTAGGCTGTGTGCGACCACACGACCATGCAATCGACGAGGCCAGGCTGTGCGCATAAGACACAGTCGTGTGATGGCCAAGGCCAAATTAGGTCGTGCGGGCCATACGGGCGTGTGGGCCCACACGGGCAGGCCACATGGGCGTGTGAGTTCACTGAATTGATTGCTAAGGTTACACAGGTCGCCTAAATCGACTGTGAACCTACTGTAGGGTTAGTGAGCATCACTTAGACCTCTAATTGTGTGAACTAACTATTTGATTTATAAATATTGAGCATGATGATAGTATGCATGTATATTGAACTGGTTATATGTACTGATATCATGAGATAGCATGTCATGATTTATATGTTGCATTGCATGGGGTTGGGTTGATTATATTTGGAGGAAGTGTACTGAAAGGCTCTTAAGCCTAATATACTGGTAGCTCAGCTGCAAATTACTGTTTTGTGCCGCATTCAGTACTACTTAGAGTGTAGGGATGGGTGGGTTGATTTAATCCCCACATGGAGTGTAGGGTTGGATAGAGATGGTGTGTAGAGGCTAGTTGGGTAGGACTTTGTTACTAAATACTGCATGACTGCTACTAATACTTTGATGGGTTAAGGCCCTAATGCATACTGATACTGTGATGGGCTAAGGCCCTACTGCATATTTGATACTATACTGAGATGGGCTAAGCCCCAAACCGTTATTGATATTGAAAGGGGCTTAGGCCCAAAACTGTATTTGACTGTGCAGTATGTCTACTATTGTTTATTTTCTATGGGATTACACATTGAGTTTACGTAAACTCACCCCTCTCTGTTTAATATGCACAGGTAATCCCCAGACCTAGATGGATCGGTGCGGTGGAGGACTCGACGGTGACCACAGTTTCTAGACTTTACATTTTTTTAATTTATGTTTTATGGTTTTATTATTATTAGGATGTAATTTGAGGACTTTTGGAACTTTTGCTTAAATTTGGTTTTTTTTTTTTGTAATTATAACAACTAGTCGTAGGAAGTTCGGTTTTCAAAAGCTAACATATTTTCTAAACTCACGATTACTTAAAGTGTTTTATTTTAAAAGCTTCCGCAATGAGAAACGTTTTAAAGCAAATGTTTTAAATAAGTAAAATGATTTCCTTTAGAACTAATAAGAGATAAAGATAGGTAATAACATGGAAATGATTTTATTGTAATAATTTAGTTTTCAAACACACTATCATGTGACATCGCCAGACTCGGCATAACACCTAGGCCAGGTTTGAGGTGTTACACTTACTATTTTCACTTTTGCATCTAATTATGCCTTTCAACCTCAATAACGTACCTCTCAAGGTAGTTTATTGATTGAGATAATTTATAAATCAATATAACAGTACCTTGAAAAATAATCAATAAAGGTGATAAAATACTTTTTCCATTAAAAGATAGAACTTATAAAGGTCAACATATATTACTGTGTATTATATTAAGAAGCTAAGTACTTCTTGCGACACCTTTTTGGTATGTTTGTTTGTTTTCCCTATGCAATCCACACATACACCAAGATCAATAAAATAAAATTTTAGTATAATATAATTCTATACTAATGTTTCTAACCTTTCTCTGTATACATGACCCAAACATTTATACCACAATCAAAATTTTCCTTTAGCATACTATGCTTAATTCCAACATTGATATTGTCGAAACCATTTTTTTTTAGAAAAACGGGAATCGACTTTTTAAAACCAAATGTGGAGTCACCACCAATCTCTTTGTTTAGGTGTGATTGGGTTACCTATTAAAACGTTTTGTTCCACTTAAAACAATTTTGGTTCACGTAAAATTTTAAAAAAATGGGTTCGGGAGTTGGTTACGCATGAGGAAGGGTTAGCACCCTCATTACGCCCAAAAATTGGTACCAAATTGATTAAATGCCATCCTTATATCAAAGATTTTAAAAAGGATCTTTCAACGTATGGTTCTTTTTAAAAGGTTTGAGTAATTCAAATTAGCTATCAAAATTTTCTCGTTTCAAAGATATGCAGCATCATATCCAGTACGATTGGACACGATCCTTTATACCTTTAAAAATATGATTGATTTTGACTCTCAAAAACTCGAACGCTAAAATTATAAAAGGATATCCAAATATTTAGTTCAACGAAAAATCATACCCAGCATGGTAAGGCACGATTTTCCGAATTCCCAAATATTGAACATTGCCTTATTTTGGAATCTTTGAATGATAAGAAAAATTGGAAATTAGCTTGAAGCACATTTATTTGTTTTAAAATACGATGGAACACTTAATGGATTACAAAGAACCATTGATATAAAAAAAAAATTAATAAACATGAGATAACATACACACATAAAGTGCAATGAACCACAATTAATAAATCCAACAATTAAGAAACAACTATTCTAAGTAAAATGTGACCAAATCTTTAAGCATGGATAGAGGACAGTTAATATGACCAATAAAACTATGAATAAATAATATACAACAACAATAACACGGCATAACATAAAACAATCAACAAAACACATACAAAATAAAATGAAAATTAGAAGTCAATGCGGTGAAACAATTTTAAAATAATAAAGAACTAATGAATCAATAATTTATACTACGTATGAATTAATTAATTGATGAATTTATAACTTATTTGTAAAAAACAAATTAGAGATATATACGTAATGATTAAAATATGTGTTATAAAATGAATATTTTTGAATCAAATAATATACAAAATATTAAAGAATATTGGTTTAAAATTGACAATTTACATACAATGAAAGAGAATCTTATTTATATATAAAATACAAAAAGATAATAAAAATATATAATGAAACATAATCTTACAAAATAATAAATCTACAAATCATATACAAATTTAGAAATAATTATTTATAAAAATAACATGGAAATGCCTACAAGATTAAATTAATTTTGCTATATATGTACAGATATATATATAAGGAAACATTTAAATGAAATACTAACTAATATATTAAAAGAATATGATATAAAGAATTTCATAATGATAATTTTATAAACAAAAAGAAAATGATTTTTAAAATAATGATTTAACCATTAAAATAATATATGTAAAAAAATATTTAAATGAGACATTACATAATAGTTAAAATAATACGATATAAATACAACTCTCAAGATAATGATTTTATAAAATAAAGTATTAAAATAATTTGACACACATATGAAAAAAAAGCTAAATGGATTTTCAAAATTCATAATGAATAGAAAATTCAATTTAAAATAATATAGGTACAAGTATAGAAAAAGATTTGAGTTAAATGCCATGCAAAGTATTAAAAGTCTATAATACAAAAACTACAGCCTAATTACAAATAAAACACAGAAAAAGAAAAGAAAAAAAATATTAATATAGATCAATTAAAAAAATGAATTTTAAATAATAAGCATTATAAAAATCTCAATCAAAATAAAACATGTACAAATACATATAAAACATTTAAAGAAATAATGTACAAATATTAAAAGGGATTAACACATGTACAAACGTTAAAAAAACATTTTAAAATAATAAGCTATACAAATTGAAAACTAAATTAAAATTGAGTTAAAATTGGAAGGATAATTTAAAAATAAACTATTAGAGTCAAAATAGGGACTTATGCGCCATGCTTACAAATGTATAGGGATTAGAACTGGAAATAATCCACGTTCCAAAACGCTGAGCTTAGACGTGGATTGGATTGCAATAACATACAAATTCCCAGAAAAAATTTTAAAAAAAGTGCAACACAAATTGGATCCAATTGAAGATCGGCGCAAGGGAGAAGGATCAAACATGAAAATTACCCATTTGAAATAAAAGGGCACAGATCCAACATCTGAATCGGGTTTTCACGCGGATCTTTCCCTTTCTCAAACGGCGCCACTTTGTTTATTATCAAAAACTAAAAAAAACAAATGAATGGCTGTCTACCATTTTTTCCCAAAATCAATCCCTAACCCCTTCTACTTCCCCCAATTGCTCTCTTTCAAACACCAATCCATCGCCACGAATGGCGTCCGGCGTTTCCAAGCTTCATTTTCTTTTGCCCTAAAATTCCCTTTAAACTTTGATTTCGACAAAGCGAAAAGGAACCAACGGCTCAATCGTAAGGTACGTTTACACTTCTCCTCTTTATTTTGTTTTTCTTTAAATGCAAATGATGAAAAACGAAAGAAATAGATAAACAATTAAAAGAAAATGAAAGAAATTCGGAAAGAAATCTGGAATAACCCTTCTAAAAAGAAATGCTTTCGAATATTCCTCTTTGGTATCCCCTCAGTATTCACGTGAGGTAAATCACTCGCTCTTTTTTATTTTCAAATCCTTTAAAACTCTAATGAAAAACAAAATAAATAGAGTTGGAAAAAAAACTAAAGAACCCTTGAGTTAGAAATCACCTTTCAATTTTGGTGGTTTTTTTTTCGTATTTCAGTATTTCGTAATCCCTACAAATGACATTCGGTCTTTATTTATAGTCGAATAAAGAAAAAACAGAAAATCAAAGAAATTCCCTAGATCTTTCTATTATTTCACTGCCCATTTGTTTGTGTTGTTGCGCCTTCTTCTTGCGTGGCTTCCGGTTTGTTAATTTGTTACAGTGCATGTATGAGGCAAATGGAGGTGGTGACACATGTGGGATGAGGCGTGGGACTGGTCTCGAGACAAAGCAGCAGAAGGGAGGCTATCAGGAAGTTGCATGCGCTGATGACCTAGGGTTTCTGCCGAAAATTCCATAGGGGTTTTGGGCCTGGGGTATTTTGGGGTATTTGGGTTAGGTTTAATTTAGGTCCGGGCTTGTAATTGGTTTATTTGTAAAATGGATTATAATTTAGACTATAATTTGTATAAAGACTGTATTTGGACTTTGATTTTGGGTTTATTTTAGTTTATTTATTTATTTATTGGTTTTTTTGTTGGCCCGGGCAAAATGGGCCCATTACAGCTGCCCCTCTTTGCTCATTATCGTGTAATGAGAATAGAGCAAAGACTTCAAATAGGGCCAATTTTGCCCGGTTTTGCTAATTCTTCACTGTAATTTTAGGGAAATAGGACTGGTGGCTTAATTCTGCTCCATTGCCGATACATGGAGATAAGACTCGCCATTCTCGATCTGCTTCACAACTGCTTAAGGACATAAGATCTTCAATCTTCAGTCTGCTTCCTTGCTACCTCAGGAAGACAAGACTACAATCACCAACCTGCTCTCTTGCTACCTCAGAGAGATAAGGCTAGTGGCTAAAATCTGCTCTGTTGCTGATACATGGAGATAAGATTCGCCATCTTAGATTTGGTCCGGTACTACTTAGGAAGATAAGATCTTCAATCTTCAGTCTGCTTCCTTGCTACCTCAGAAAGATAAAACTCATTCTTCAACCTGTTCTCTTGCTACCTCAGAGAGATAAGGCTGACGGTAAAATCTGCTCCATTGCTGATACAACTTCAGGGAGATAAAATCTTCAATTCCCAGTCTGCTTCCTTGCTACCTTAGGAAGATAAGACTCATTTTTTAACCTGCTCTCTTGCTACCTCAGAGAGATAAGGCTGGCGGTAAAATCTGCTCCATTACCGATACATAGAGATAAGATTCACCATCTTCGATCTGCTCCGCTGCAACTTTAGGGAGATAAGATCTTCAATCTTCAGTCTTCTTCCTTGCTACCTCAGGAAGATAAGACTCAATCTTCAACCTGCTTTCTTGCTACCTCAGAGAGATAAGGCTTGGGGCTTAAATCTGCTCTATTGCCAATACATGTAGATAAGATTCGCCATCTTTAGTCTGCTCCACTGCAACTTCAGGGAGATAAGACTTGTCACTTCAACCTGCTCCACTGCGACTTCAGGGAGTTAAGGTTTGTAATCTTCAATCTATTCTACTACAACTTCAGGATAATAAGATCTGACTTCACCGATGTTACTACACCCTCCTTTTGGACATGTCCTGTAGACTCGGTTTCATGTATCATGCTTATGCCAAATAAAAATGAATCCAATGCACCTAACTAGATGTGATGCTTATGTCAAATAATTAAGACGCTATGATCAAAATGAATCAAATGCACCTAACTAGATGTGATGCTTATTTCAAATAATTAGGACGCTATGATCAAAATGAATCAAATGCTCCTAATTAGATGTGATGCTGATGTCAAATAATTAGGATGCTATGATCGAAATGAATCAAATGCTCCTAACTAGATGTGCTATGAATGAATGCAAAAATGAGAAATGATCTTTTTTAAATGATCTTTTTTTAAAAAAAAAAACTTAAGGTATCATCGCTCGTTGTTTACCAGGGCACTAGCACTGATTTATTATACTGTCATCTTGTTCGACTAGTATTCTTGACAGAAAACCCAAAGAAACAATCACATTCTGCTCAGCAAGCTTGCCCCGCCGTAATTCTAGAGTCCCTTACACTGTAATTCCTGGGACATAAAGTTTGAACTTCCCACAGCAACCTCAGGAGAATAATCATTTGATTTCTTCTATCTCTCCTACTGTAACTCAGAGGTATAGAATTGGCATCATCTTTAAACAATTTGAATCTGTTACACCATTCCCTAGGTGTAATGACCAAACGTATATGCCTGATATCTGCATAAATACAGAATACCATTTTTCTTTTCTCAAGAATAACCCCATTACTCGTTCTTTGCCAGGATTATAACACCAATTAATATCCTTGACAGAAAATCCAAGTAGATAATCTCAATTTGGGCTTAAATATTTCCAACCCTTAAGCTTGGTGAGTTTTAAACAATAGTCCTGTTTTAGGCTCCTGTATAATTTAGAAACTCCCCAAAGTAATATGCGAAACTCCCTTTATGAAAGTATTATTAGTCCAAAAATCGTTATTTCAATGCAAAATGCTTGAAGAAGATCATAACCATGGACAAGAAAGGAATTAATTTAGAACATATCTCGAAACAAATAAGCAAATGCAACCAAGAAAGAAACTTATTGGACGTGACTTGAAAAAAAGGTAATCAAAGATAACGAAAACAAAGGGTAAAAATGGAAAGCTAGGTGCCCCAGATATCGCAGCTTGAGCTTCTCCGTACCAACTTCTTAAGGACTATTCTGAGCTCAATCTGTGTTTAGGGGATCCAGAGTACTTTGTCAATGCCCCAAGACGTAACATTCTTCATTCATTGTTAATTCAGGCATAGCAAGACTATTGTATGCCCCATTTTAATCCAAATTTGAGCCGCCCTTTTCAGGTTTTCAACTTAAATCCCCTTTGGCCTCAAAGCGCCCTTTGCGGGTTTTCGCCTTGGCCTCTCCTTTTCTTTCTTCTTTTTTTTTTTATTTTTTTAATTTCTCTTTTTTTGTTTTGATTTTGATTTTTTTTTTTTGGATTTTTTTTAAGGTCTCAAGGTGCCCTTTGCGGGTTTTCACCTTGGCCTCTCCCATAGAACACTCTTTGACTGCATTTTGAATTTCCCGAACTGAGCAAATCCTTTCGGTAAAAAATAGGCCCTCTTTACATAAGGTCCCTCTTAGTTTGGCATATTTCTTCCTTTGAAGTCCTTTTGTATAGGAAGGATCTTCTTCAATATCAAACTCCCCTCATGGAATTCTTGAGGATAAACCTTTCTGTCATAAACCCGCATCATCTGACTGTGACGGATATCCTTTAAATTTGACTGATCATATTAGGATTGAACCCATTCTGATTCATCCAACTTTAATTTTGCCAAGACTCGAAGAAAAAGAATCTCGTTTTCAAAAACTATTTTAGTCCTATAAATCACTGTGTTGCCCCGGTGAAGGTTTCGGCCCATGTTCGATAAACATAGAAGGTAAATGATAACTTCTTTATGCTAATCCTTACAAGACTCAGTCATTTTTCACTATGAACTTTCTTCTATTGTTTGTTTTTCCTTTTCTTTTTTCTATTTCTGTACTTTTGTTTTTCATTTTGGATGGCTTTGTTGCACTGTGATATAGTGTCTGATCTTTGAACAGACTGCAAACTTTTGACATTGTGCAATTGTATTAGAAGTGATCTTTTCTGACATTACTTGTCAGCAACCCTTTTTTTTTTTGGAATTTGATGACTATCGATCTTGTAATATTGACATATGAAGTGACCTTTACCCTCTTTGTGAAGTAATCCAAGATGAATCGATGTATATTAGACGAGAATGGCCTAATAACCTCCTTGCCCCACATAAAAAAAGTCACATGAATCTTGTCTCTCTAAATACAGCCTAACTAATACAACCCCCTTTCATGGTGGATAAACAGTACCCAAACCTCATGATTTGCGTGGCTACCATAAAACCATCAACATGTGTCCTTCTGACACCGTATAGACATTTTGTATTGTCCATAGATCTTAATATCTCAGGTATATCTTGACATGATCATGCGTAAACATCTTTGAATTCTTAGAGTAACTCAATGACGATTCATTTGTCTTTGTGGTGACTCAGGTTTCGATTTTTGCCTCTTGCTCACAATGTCCACTGACCCTTTGTAAAGTAGGATCTGTTTTTCCTCTTGTTCTACCATCTTTAACAAATTAAGAAATAAGTTACAATCTCTGTTATCTTCAAAGCCCTAATATCCACTTAAACACACATCTCACCCCAAAAGGGAATCAGTTACAGCGTTGCACATGTCATTGATATTTGGGGACCTATTATAGGTACAAAGGCAAATTCCAAAGAATAAATTATTCTAAGGATAATTATTTGTATGGTATGATAATGAATGAAGAATAAAAGCATATTTAAAAAAAATAGTCCAAAGAACAAAAGAATATGTAAAGAATGAAAGAATATTTATTAAAAAAGAATGCATTTTATTGAAATAAAAATTTCGGACACAAGCCTATTTCACAAAAGGATTCTTATTTCCCCTAGGCTTAAGGCAACAAGCGTGTTTTGAATATTACTCTAAATCAACTCTAAAAATACAGGGATCTCTTTTACAGTCCCATTGCTTAAAACGCCGTAAATACATAAGGGCTTGGAAATTTTTATTCCTTGGACCTCTCTTTGGATATGACATTCAAATTCTCTTTGGTAACTAGTGGTTATAACATTTGGCTGGCCTATGTTGACCAATTTGGAAGGCATGCTCACGATGTTCATTTCCTCATTTCTCGGGGGTTGACCTTTTGGCGCTTTCTCCCATATTTATCTTCCCATTTCTTATCGCATCTTCAATCATCTCACCAGGTATTACTATATTTGAAAAGCTTAGAGTAGCACTTCCCAACATATTATTAATGAACGGGGCTTCCAAAGTATTGATGAAAAGCATCGTGGTCTCCTTTTCTAGAAGAGGCGGTTGGATTTGTGTTGCTACCTCTCTCCATCTTTGGGCATATTGCCTGAAACTCTTATTTTGCTTCTTTTCCATATTTGCAAGGTAATTCTGTCAGGTGCCATGTCTGTTACATGACTATATTGCTTCATGAAGGCTTGTGCTAAGTCTTTCCATGATTTAATTTTAGCACGACTCAATTGATTGTACCATTTAGCTGCTGACCTGATCAGACTGTCTTGGAAGCAATGGATTAACAGTTAGTCGTAATCAATATATCCTGTCATCTTTCGACAGAACATTATGATGTGAGCTTCAGGACAACTAGTCCTATTGTACTTTTCAAACTCTAGAGTTTTAAATTTTGGCGAGAGTACTAAATCGGGGACCAAACTTAGATCCTTAGCGTCAATCCCACAGTAGAAGTCAACATTCTCCATTGCTTTCAATTTTTCCTCCAACCACCTATATTGATCCTCAAGTTGTCTTGGCAATCCCTTCTTTGCTTTTTCCATTTCACCCAAATTAGGAACTTCAAGATTGGTTAGGTTGCCCCTAGATTGGAGCCTGAGCCTATCGGGTAATCCCTTGGTGCAATGGTACCATTCTGATATTGCTGGGCTCTAATAATAGGTACACCTTGTGGACATGTCTGAGCATTTGTCGGGGTGAAACCTGAAGGGTAGAGAGGCTCCTCATTGTCCTTCCCAGTATTGATCATGGAACTTTTCTTTTCTTCAAGCCCCTTTGTCAGCAATTGAGACAACTGGTTCAACATATTCCTTTGAGACTCTAGCACCAGATCTCTCATATCCTACCTAATCTTCACCAGTTGCTCTTGCATCTCTATTTGTAACTGGTCTTGCATCTCTCTTTGAAGTTGTTCAAGTCTTTCCAATCTCTCGTCCATATCTTTTGTCTTAGCACGGGTACCGTAACGACGCTTGGTTGGTAAGTTTTTATTGGTTTCCAGATTAACTGAAATGATTTCACCTAATTAGGGACCCTTTTATAAAAATCTAATGCAAATGATGTAATGATGCAAATGCATGAGATGAATGCAAAAGAAAGAGAGGTGTTGATTTTGAATTTAATTCCATTAGAACAACTTTTCTAGAAAACAAATTCCTTTACATAAAAAGGATTACATATACGGCCTTTCTTTCATATTCTAGGCAAAGACACTAATCCCTTTTCTTCATGAAATCCAAATCTCGCAAGCCTCCAATAAATGCCTCCACTAACTATTCTTTGCTTGATCTAGGCCACAACTTATTATCCTCACAACATTGGTTAGCTTCATTCAGAAAATCAAGATACGACGGCTCTTGAACAATCTTTATCGGCTTGAATCTTCAGGTAAAAACTTGTTTTTCTCCACGAACTATCAACATTCTTCCGTCAATTCAGACAACCGTATTATAATCCACTTTATCAGGAAATTCATTTTCTTATGACAAACTGTTCTATTTAGTAATCAAATATGAATCAACACCTTCTTTCTATGATGATGTAATGCAATGTAGTTATAAACAAAACAAAAACAAAACACGTTAGTACAAGTGAAATAAATATCAAATAAAGAACCTATTCAGGTGACCACTAAATTTGGGCAAGGTTTTACTTAAGTGGATTCTCAAGGTTCACTATATGTAGCTCGGTTCTAGAGAAAAGGTACCTGAACCAACAGATTCCTTAATCCTCACCCATTATAGGCTCACACGGATTGAGTTCGGTTCAGGGGAATACATTTCCCTATGACCATGCGGAGATGAAAATCTCACGAAATCATAGGTACAGATGTATCCCGAAAGCAATCCACTAGCCCATACGGAGGTGAAAACCTCACGAAAGCAGAGTTTTTACTCCTACTTAACAGGTATAACCACAGCGATCATGCAATGCAATGCCATATTATTCTACAAGACTCGAACCACAACAATCATGCAAACAAATGCAATTAAAAGAATCATGATTTTCAAAACAAATTTTCAATTTTTTGGCCTGACTCTCTTTGTTCAATCCCCAGTGGAGTCGCCAAGTTGTCGAAACCATTTTTTTTTAAAGAAAAACGAGAATCGACTTTTTAAAACCAAATGTGGAGTCGCCACCAATCTCTTTATTTAGGTGTGATTGGGTTACCTATTAAAATGTTTTGTTCCACTTAAAACAATTTTGGTTCACGTAAAATTTTAAAAAAATGGGTTCGGCAGTCGGTTACGCATGAGGAAGGGTTAGCACCCTCATTACGCCCAAAAATTGGTACCAAATTGATTCAATGCTATCCTTATATCAAAGATTTTAAAAAGGATCTTTCAAAGTATGGTTCTTTTTAAAATGTTTGAGTAATTCAAATTAGCTATCAAAATTCTCTCGTTTCAAAGATATGCAGCATCATATCCAGCACGATTGGACACGATCCTTTATACCTTTAAAAATACGATTGATTTTGACTCTCAAAAACTCGAACACTAAAATTATAAAAGGATATCCAAATATTTAGTTCAACGAAAAATCATACCCAGCACGGTAGGGCACGATTTCCCGAATTCCCAAATATTGAACATTGCCTTATTTTAGAATCTTTGAATGATAAGAAAAATTAAAAATTAGCTTGAAGCACATTTATTTGTTTTAAAATACAATGGAACACTTAATGGATTACAAAGAAACATTGATATAAAAAAAATATTAATAAACATGAGATAACATACACACATAAAGTGCAGTGAACCACAATTAATAAATCCAACAATTAAGTACAACTATTCTAAGTAAAATGTGACCAAATCTTTAAGCATGGATAGAGGACAGTTAATGACCAATAAAACTATGAATAAATAATATACAACAACAATAACACGGCATAACATAAAACAATCAACAAAACACATACAAAATAAAATGAAAATTAGAAGTCAATGCGGTGAAACAATTTTAAAGTAATAAAGAACTAATGAATCAATAATTTATACTACGTATGAATTAATTAATTGATGAATTTATAACTTATTTGTAAAAAAAAAATTAGAGATATATACGTAATGATTAAAATATGTGTTATAAAATGAATATTTTTGAATCAAATAATATACAAAATATTAAAGAATATTGGTTTAAAATTGACAATTTACATACAATGAAAGAAAATTTTATTTATATATAAAATACAAAAAGATAATAAAAATATATAATGAAACATGATCTTACAAAATAATAAATCTACAAATCATATACAAATTTAGAAATAATTATTTATAAAAATAATATGGAAATGCCTACAAGATTAAATTAATTTTGCTATATATGTACAGATATATATAAGGAAACATTTAAATGAAATACTAACTAATATATTAAAAGAATATGATATAAAGAATTTCAGAATGATAATTTTATAAACAAAAAGAAAATGATTTTTAAAATAATGATTTAACCATTAAAATAATATATGTAAAAAAAAATTTAAATGAGACATTACATAATAGTTAAAATAATACGATATAAATACAACTCTCAAGATAATGATTTTATAAAATAAAGTATTAAAATAATTTGACACACATATGAAAAAAAAGCTAAATGGATTTTCAAAATTCATAATGAATAGAAGATTCAATTTAAAATAATATAGGTACAAGTATAGAAAAAGATTTGAGTTAAATGCTATGCAAAGTATTAAAAGTCTATAATACAAAAACTACAGCCTAGTTACAAATAAAACACAGAAAAAGAAAAGAAAAAAAATATTAATATAGATCAATAAAAAAATGAATTTTAAATAATAAGCATTATAAAAATCTCAATCAAAATAAAACATGTACAAATACATATAAAACATTTAAAGAAATAATGTACAAATATTAAAAGGGATTAACACATGTACAAACGTTAAAAAACATTTTAAAATAATAAGCTATACAAATTGAAAACTAAATTAAAATTGAGTTAAAATTGGAAGGATAATTTAAAAATAAACTATTAGAGTCAAAATAGGGACTTATGCGCCATGCTTGCAAATGTATAGGGATTAGAACTAGAAATAATCCACGTTCCAAAACGTTGAGCTTAGACGTGGATCGAATCGCAATAACATACAAATTCCCAGAAAAAATTTACAAAAAAGTGCAACACAAATTGGATCCAATTGAAGATCAGCGCAAGGGAGAAGGATCAAACGTGAAAATTACCCATTTGAAATAAAAGGGCACAGATCCAACTTCTGAATCGGGTTTTCACGCGGATCTTTCCCTTTCTCAAACGACGCCACTTTGTTTATTATAAAAAACTAAGAAAAACAAATGAATGGCCGTCTGCCATTTTTGGCCGAAATCAATCCCTAACACCTTCTACTTCCCCCAATTGCTCTATTTCAAACACCAATACATCGCCACGAATGGTGTCTGGCGTTTCCAAGCTTCATTTTCTTTTGCCCTAAAATTCCATTTAAACTTTAATTCTGACAAAGCGAAAAGGAACCAACGGCTCAATCGTAAGGTACGTTTACACTTCTCCTCTTTCTTTTGTTTTTCTTTAAATGCAAATGATGAAAAATGAAAGAAATAGATAAACAATTAAAAGAAAATGAAAGAAATTCGGAAAGAAATCGGGAATAACCCTTCTAAAAAGAAATGCTTTTGAATATTCCTCTTTGGTACCCCCTCAGTATTCACATGAGGTAAATCACTCGCTCTTTTTTATTTTCAAATCCTTTAAAACTCTAATGAAAAACAAAATAAACAGAGTTGGAAAAAAAAACTAAAGAACCCTTGAGTTAGAAATCACCTTTCAATTTTGGTGGTTTTTTTTTTGTATTTCAGTATTTCGTAATCCCTACAAATTACATTCCGTCTTTATTTATAGCCGAATAAAGAGAAAACAGAAAATCAAAGAAATTCCCTAGATCTTTCTATTATTTGGCTGCCTATTTGATGTGTTGTTGCGCCCTTCTTGCTGTGGCTTCTGGTTTGTTAATTTGTTACAGGTACAGAAGGAGCTAGCTAGAAGTGGTGACACACGTGGGATGAGGCGTGGGACTGGCCCGGAGACAGCAGCAGGAGGCTACTTGAAGTTGCTACGGCGCTGATGACCTAGGGTTTCTGCCGAAAATTCCATAAGGGTTTTGGGCCTGGGGTATTTTGGGTTATTTGGGTTAGGTTTAATTTAGGTCCGGGCTTGTAATTGGTTTATTTGTAAAATGGATTATAATTTAGACTATAATTTGTATAAAGACTGTATTTGGACTTTGATTTTGGGCTTATTTTAGTTTATTTATTTAGTTATTTATTTTTTGGTTTTTTGTGTTGGCCTGGGCGAAATGGGCCTATTACAGATATGTTCAAGAAGGATTCCACAAAGACATTATCAAGTTTCTATTTATATAAAACATAAATAAGGTTTCCTAAACCTAAAATAATATTGTTCTTAAATAAACTGATACAACCATGTCCAAACTAAACATTAAATCAAAAACATCAAGTTTTGAAATAAATATAAGATTCTGTAACAGCCCATTTTATAGTGGTGTCGGAAACAATAATTTTGAAATCACAATTTTGACAAGTGAATCCATAAATATTATTATTAAATATTTATGATTCAAGTATTATGATATAGTGAATTTTTATTTGATAATATTAGTTAACTGGATAATTAGTTAAGTACAACTGGTTGTCCTTAAGGTTAAGTGGTTTTGAAAAATGAGGTATCGAGACCTCATTTCTATAAATTGAGTCCGTAAATATTTTTATTAAATATTTATAGAAATACTGTATAAATGTATTGAAGTTCGGTCCAAAAACTTTAGTGATTTAATAGTTAATTAAGGAAAAAAGTCTAAATCGTAAAAATCATAAATGTTAATCACTTTAGATTTTTATTGGCTAAAAGGCTTATTGGTAAATGAAAAGTGATTTAAATGAAAATTATGCCATATTTTCTCATGGTGGACACTTAATGGTCTTTAAAATGTTTTGTTTCCATTTTATAATATGATTTAATTATTAAAACATGTTTAAAACTAAAAGAAAAAGAAAATAAAAATAAATTCGCTTGTTATCTTCAACCTCCAAGCCGAATGTGAAGAGAAAAAAGTTCCTTAACTCTCATTCAAGTTTAAGGCTTCAATTAGTAAGTGATTTCTACCTCGTTTCTTATAATTTTTATGTTTTTGAGAATGTTGCAACTAGGTTTAGCTAACTCGTATCTCCATTTTCAAAACTGTTAAAGATTTTAAAACTTGCCATTGATGAATCTTAGATATTCTTGATAGAAAATGGTAGATTTAGAAACTATTAAATGTTTAAGAACTATTTTATAAAGTGATTTTTGTTAATTTTGAACATAAGGACTAAATTGTTAATATTTTGATATTGTTATGTAATTTCTATGTTTTTTTAATAATAGGTGGTTCTAATTAAATGTATTTGAAATTGGTTTAAAGTTTGAAGGCCAAATTTGAAAGTTATGATAAGTTTGATTTTAGGGACTAAATTGAATAAAATGTAAAAGTCTAAAAAAATTGGGTGAAATGAAATTAAAAGATTATAAGCATGAATTTTAGTATTATTATGAGATTAGTATTGATATTTTGAATCTTAACTATTATATAGATCAAGTTGTTAACTTAGGTGAGAAATGGAAATTGTCAAATAGTCCCTATTAACTAAACTGTTACGGTTATGTCAAGTAAGTTCATATAGTATAGATAAGTTTAGTTCATTGTTGAATTATATCTAAATGTATATTAATGTTTTGTTAATACTTTGAATTGTATATGGATTGTTACATAAATTGAGGATATAATTTAATTAAAATGGATTGATACGAAATGGAAATGTTAAGGTTGAATCCTGATGAAATTAGTAAAAGTCTTCTACACGAGGGTATAGGTTGATTTCCAATGGTACCAAGCTCTAGCATTTGTTGCGGACTCAAAGATACATGTGACACAAATTTAGCCTGGACTGGTAATTTGTTGTCATTTTAAAGGTTTAGCCTAGACTGGTAACATTACATGTATATATAGCTCTGGTCATGCTATTTGATGTGTCATTAAAGGTTTAGCCCAGAAGGGTAACCTAACACTGATGTATATGATCAGCTTCAACGAGCATTAGACGTTATTTGCATATGTGTATCGAGTTCTTGTAACACCCCTAACCTGTATCCGTCGTCGGACTAGGGTTAAAGGCATTACCAGACAAAACGGAACATTAACATTCATTTTATAAACATCATATTATTTTAGTTCAAACATTAATATTAATCCCTTATATAAGTCATCGAAACCTAAAACATGCATTAGAAAGGGGTCGAGACTAAACCGAGCTCATACAAAAATTTTTAGAACTTAAATAATTTTGAAAGTTGAACAGGTCACACGCCCATGTGAACAGGCCGTGTGCCTTACACGGCCTTAGACACGCCCGTGTGTTTAAGCCTTGTCCAAACAGGGCATACATACTGACTTGCTCACACGGCCACAAGACACGCCCGTGTGCCTTGGCCATGGTCAAAACTGACTTAGGTCACACGGCTAGCCACACGCCCGTGTGCCTTGGCCGTGCTCGAGCCTGACTTAGAATTGTAAGGTACCCCAGAGGACACACGGCCGTGCAACATAGCCATGTGTCACACGTCTAAGACACACGCCCGTGTCTCTGTCCATGTGGACAAAAATAGGCCATTTGAATAGCCAACTTGCCACCCCAATTGGGTCAAACCTACAAGCAATGAAACAAGTATATTTGTACACCAATTCCAGCAAATTTCAATACCAGAACCTACATTACTCAATCACATGCTTAAGCTTACCAAAACTTCTCAACATTGACCATTTCTTTTGGTCATTCAAAACATACCATATAATTTATATAACCTTTCCAACCATAAGTTCAAACATAAGTTAGCCATATCACATGGTATAATATATACATCACGAAACATATTCCCACAACTTCTAGCCTATACATGCCATACTTTAATATATACAATTTTAAAGTACCAAAATAAGGTTCAATAGTGTAGTGATGATTCACAATGATCCCCGAGCTTCTAGTAGCTTCGATATCTGTAAAACAGTTAAAAGACACATAGAGTAAGCTTATAAAAGCTTAGTAAGTCATATACATATAAACTTAACACATTAAACATTAAGTCATCATCAAATCACATATAATTCAAGTCATAAACTATCACAACTTCCATATTCATATACATTACATATCTTCCAATTTCCATGTCACATATAGCATAATTTCTCATGCTTTTACCACATATCATCTTTTGTTCATTAAAGAACATATACTTACATTTCAATATCAAATATGATACTCATATCGAACGTACCTGAATCGAATTTATTTTCACATACTGATTCATTTTCTCTGAATGCCCATTTGAACAGTTTGGAAACATAAGGATACGCGGATAGCTCAAAAAGCATATACAATGCCAACGTCCCAGACTTGGTCTTACATGTAACTAAATATCGATGCCACTGTCCCAAACAGGGTCTTCTACGAAAATAAATATGATGCCAACATCTTAGACGTGATCTTACACGTAAAGCATAGGTCAATGCCATCATCCCAAATATGGTCTTACACGAAAATATATATCGGATCCTATGTCATGACATGTATCCTAACTATTCCAAGGGTTCGTACAAGGCTTTTCGGACGTCGAAAATTCGTCGATACTTTCTCAAACGTCCCAAAATCAAGGCATAAAGCCATTCATCATAATTCAATAACATATAAGCATAAATAAATCAATTCAAGTGCATTTATTTGTACATAGACTTACCTCGTACGGATTCAGTTAGACGGAATCGGCTACTCGACAACTTTCGACTTTTCCCGATCTAATTTCGTTTCCTTTTGTTCTTAATCTATATAAATTCAAATTAAACTCTTTTATTCACCAAATCATTCAAATCAATCCACAAACACATATTTAGGGTATTTTACAAATTAAACCTCACATTTTCACATTTTGACAATTTAGTCCCTAATCACAAAAATCACAAAGTACACAAAATTTCTTTACACATATGCCTAGCCGAAATCTCATAGTACTCATACAAGTCCACACATTTCATTTATTTCACATTTTAGTCCTTCAATTTTCAATTCACAATTTAGCTCATTTTACTCGAAATTATCAAAAATCCAAAGACAAAAGATATTAACCCATAATCAAACTTTCATATTTCATCATATAACAACATAAAGCTCATGAATTCATCCATGGCACATTTAAAAATCATCATCGAAATCAGAAATTGAGACATAGGCTTGATAGTATACGAAGCAACGATTACAAAAACGAAGAAATTATCAAAAACTGAACAAAATCCATACCTTAATCAAGGAATTCAATAGCCGAACCCAAATTAAGATCTACTAATTTTCCCTGAAACTAGGCTTATATATATTCTTACCATAAAATTTTCAGAATTTTTAGTCTAGCCAATAAGTACAGTCTATTCTTTAAAGTCACCCCTGTTTCGCTGTCTGACAGTTCTAACCCCTCTTCACTAAAAATTAATTATCTCTTCGTACAAGATTTGGATAATGTTCCCGTTTGTTTATTTCAAAGATAGACTCATTAAGAATTTTAAACATATAAATTATAACACATAATTATTTTTTTACAATTTTTAATGATTTTCCAAAATTAGAATAGGGGATTCTGAAATCATTCTGACTCTGTCTCACAAAAATTCATATATCTCATAATATGAAATTCTTTTGCTTACATCATTTCCTTTATATGAAAATAAACTCAATAATATTTTATTTCATATCTTATTTAACTTCTAATTCTATTTCCACCATTTTTGGTGATTTTTCAAATTCACACAACTGCTGCTGTCCAAAATTGTTTTATTACTAAATTTCACTCTTTCATGTTTTCTTTGTAGTAACTTTCATTGTAACACTTACTCTATATCAATCTTACCAAAGTTCGATCACATATTGAGCATATTGCTCATAAGTTTACACACACGTACCTACACTTATTCATCATATAGTCATATTCAATTACACCTAATCATTTCCCGTTGAACACATCAGACTAATAAATGATGCCCGGTGGCTTGCACATTGTACCACCCTTGTAGTCAAAGCTACCTTCTTCACAAAGTGGCCTTCACATAGTACAACACTTGTGACCAAAGCTATCTTTTACACATAGTGGCATGCACATAGTACCACACATGTGATCGAAGCTATCGAGTACGCATAGTAGGCTGCACTTAGTACTACACATGCAACCTAACCATTTGGTACACGTAGTAGCTTGCACTTAGTACAACACACGTGATCTAAAACCATTTTAAACACATAGTAGCCTACACATAGTACTACATATGTGTTCTCACAATAGATCATTCATATATTTTCTATTCCGAAGGTCCAACTGGGAAATTCCTCACTTTTCAACATTTTACCAATGCATCCATAATCAATTTCAATTCATAATTTACATCAAGTGATCATTAAATATGCAACCACCTCTCATATAATAACAAAATATTATAACATAATTAAAAATTATATATTATTTACATACAAACTTACCTCGATAGCACAATCGGTGAAAATGACTTATTTGTCATATTCTTTGTTTTCCTTCCGTTCTAAGTTCGAATATCGTTTTCCTTGATCTATAACAACAAATTTAACTCATTTATTCATCCTACTACTCAAATTAGCCTAAATTCATATTTTGGCAAAATTTATATTTTTGCCCCTAAACTATCATATTTACACTTTTGCCCCTAGGCTCGTAAAATGATTTTTATTCAATTTCCTTGTATTTTAAGCCTAGCCAAACCATTTTCATAACTATAGCAGTCCACAATTTCAATTTATTCACACACTTACACACATTTTACAACTTTTTACAAACTAGTCTTATTTTACAATTTCACCGAAAATCACTTAGTAAAAGTCGTTTATTACACACTGAGCATTCATATTCTACCATTAAACATCAAAACACATGCATGTAATCCATGGGTAAATTTTTAAATACAAACCCTAACTCAAAATAATGGTGGAAATAGCTAAACCGAACTACGAGGATCTCAAAAATGTAAAGAACATTAAAAACGGGGCTAGAACAGACTTACAATCAAGCTTGGAAGCTTGAAAAACCCTAGCCATGGTTTTACCTTGTGAAATTCAACCATATCTTGAAGATGGACACAATTTTGCTTTAATTTTGGCTTTTTAATTCTTTTAATTACTAAATGACCAAAATGCCCCTAATTTAAAAATATTCTATTTCACCTATTTCATGTCCATTTTTTCCAAAAAATTATAAAATGGTCTAATTACAATTTAAATACCTCCAATTTAAAATTTCATAACAATTAGACACCTCTAGCATGTAGAACTCAACTTTTGCATTTTTTACAATTTAGTCCTTTTGACTAAATTGAGTGGCCAAACATTAAAATTTTCGAACAAAATTTTTACAAAATCATTTCGTGAAATCTTATACCATAAAAATATAATAAAAATAAATTTTCTTACGTCGAATTTGTGGTCCCGAAACCACTATTCTGACTAGGCCTAAAATCAGGCTATTACAGGTATAGTGGCTTTATAAATCAATTTATGTTTGTATTTTGATATTTAATATATGGTGAAAGCTAATTTTGGTGTTTAGTAAGATAATATGCATATGATTTAAATGGTGGCATGAAATGGCAAAGTTTGAATGGTGTTATGCATATGAATTAGTAAGTGCTTGTGTTTTTGGCATTTGTTGAGTTTTAATATAGAAGTATGTGCAAATGGTAGCTTAAGTCAAAGCTAAATTGTATTAACAAATGTGAAAGGCAACCTTAAATTATGATATGTATGTGACCTAGCTTGTGGTATATAATAGTTGAGTGTTTTGGTATGAAATGGTTAAAAGCTTTCGTATGAATTGTATTTGATTTGAGTTTATTGAATTATAGTGCCAATGAGGGCATATTGATTGTATGTTTAAATGATTATGTGAATTGGTGTTTTGGCTTTGAAATGTATTAGTTTTGGTGTTGATTTGAATGACATAAATTGGCATTATAGATCACTTGAGGAAATGGTATGAAAGCTTGCTCAAATAGGTCATTTATGCTGCACACGGGCCACCACACGGTCGTGTGTCAGACATGGGTGATTGACATGGCCATGTGTGCTACCATTCAGGGTGGTTTTTAGTTCACATAGCCACAGTGAGTTACGCAGCCATGTGACCCTGAGTTACACGGGCACAAATTGTTACACAATTTGAGGACACAAGCGTGTGGCCTTAAACCACATAGCCTTAGGCTGTCACGCGGCCTCGGGCTGTTACATGGCCTAGTCACACGGCTATGTGACCCCTATTTTGCATTTATACATGTTATTTTGTAAATGTTTCAGATTGGTCTCGATTTAGTTTCGAACTTGTTCAAGCGCTTTCGTAAACCTAATTAAGACTTGGTTTTAATTGTAATGCATGTTTAACATGGAAGTAACTTATATTTATTGAGTATTGAGTATTATAGAATAAATTGGTTGTGAATGTTCTGGTTTACTAATGTAGCATCCTATAGCTCAGGTTCGGCGACTGGACCAAGTATAGGGTGTTATAGGTTCATAGATATTGAAAGTACATAAAGAGTTTGAAATAGGTCTAAGTGATAACCAATATCTAAAACCAAATGATAAGTCCCTATGCCTTTAATTGGAGCCTTCATACAGTTCTCCATAATAAGAAATATTCAGTTGGGTTTGTGGTTTGGATCGAAAAGAATCCCTGCATCATGTTGGATACATAAGTAGTAGCATCGGAATAAAACCACCAAGTATTATTAGGAACTTCAATTAAATTTGATTCGAAACATACAAAAACATAAAATTTATCTTTCTTTTCAAACCAAGCTTTATGTTTCTAGAAATCTTTCTTATAGTGTCCTATTTTCTTACAAAAGTGACATTTATCTATCATTTGTTCTTTTTCCTTCTTAAAATTGTTGGTTTTCACCTTAAATCCTTTGCTAGCTCTTTGACCTACAAGGTTGATGGAATTATTTCATTGACTCTTTAACCTTTCTTCCTCCTGAAATAGCTTACTAGCCAATTCATTAACACCTCACTAATATTAGTGGTGTCATAGTTAATTTGAAATGACCCATAATTTGAAGATAGCAAGTTCAGTTTGAATTGTACTAAAAAAGAGTCATCTACCATCATCCCTAGGGTCTTTAGCCTTGCTGCAATATTGGTCATCTTGATGATATGGTTTTAGACTCCCCTTGACCCATCATATTTCATGGTCATGAGTTATGTCATTAAAGTACTAGTGAGTGACTTATCTGTAGAATGGAAACATTCTTCCACAAACATAAGATTTTTCTTTTTTTGCATTTTCAATTTGTGATATTGTGGTCTTAATATTGTTGGCAGTAGTCATTTGAAAAAAAACATAAGACTCAATTTGATTGATCGTTCCCATTGTATATTGTACAACATCTCTTCCTCACTGCTTGAATCAATAATAGTAGAAGGTTTATCTTCTAATAGTGTCAAGTCAAGTTCGAAACACCTAAATGAGACTTGACTTGTTCACCCCATTTAGAGAAGTTTAACCCATTAAATAAAATAACAGGTAAAGCTTGTGAATGAAAAGAAATAGTTGCAAACTAATACATAAAAGCAAAAAAGTATATAAATGCTCAAATATTGGATTCAGATACACAAACAATCTAAGTATATCCCGACTTTCCTTTGGATAGATACTACAATATCCTATCATAAATAAATGCTAATATTTTTAATAAACAAATAAATATTTTTCATCAAATATACACGTTCTCTTTGAAAATTTAAATATATATCTAATAAAAATATTAATTTGTCATCATAATTTTCATTATTCATAGAATAAAAATTTACCCGTGAGTAAATTCTGAAGTTTTAAGCTACCCATTTTTTCATCATAAGCATTTAACTCATTGATCCTATGGATATTAACAATTTACATACATTATTTAATTGACATCTATAAAGCTTTCTAATTTAGCCACTTTAGTGATTAACAAATTAAATACATCATCACATAGACATTAATAAATATATCATATAAATACAGCATCAAACAAGCCCAATCATGCATAAAATATGTTATTTAATCAATTTAATAACAACAATCAATAGCAAAAGAGACCCAAATCATGGTTGATAATTATTTAATTAAATAATAGAATTAGACGCACATGTCCATAAATTAAAAATAAAAATCATTAACATCTTTCAATGGCCTGATGCTTATACGATGTTAATAATGAAAGAAAGAAAGAAAGAAAATCTCCACTTCGCATATTTAAAGCAAACTTCCTTGAATCGAAATCATTAAAGCAAATTCAATTTGCATATTCACAATTCGGGCTCATTAGAACAATAAGTACAATAAAATTATTTAGACTAATGAAAGATGATATAATCTTTAACGATACCATATCTAAAATCTTTAGATCTAAATATTATGTAAATTAAATCCTTAAAATTACATAAAAAATTATCTTAGAATCTTTAGAATAGTATAATTTTCACAAATTTAAGACATACCTAATATGGAATTGGAGTTGGTCACTAGACTTGAAGTTCATCTAATAAATTGATTTCTTTCTGTTGATTTTTTTTCCTTAATCACATAAGCCTTAAGTGATGATGGTTATAGTTTTTGCATGTGTAACCCTAGTAAGTAGGAGAAGAATCAATTTATAATAATTAACTTTTAATTCAATATGATAAGAATCAAATTATAATAATCAACTTTTAATTCAATATGTCTATCAAGTAATCGAATAAATGGATAGAATTTAACTTTTATTAAAAGTAAAACTCTTATCCCTTTAAATTGAGCCACATTAGTTTAGAGTTAATTAGGTACACAATGCTAATAAAATCTTACAAAGGTCAAATGCAATCATGCGTTGCTGATTATTATGGTGCATAACAGCCATGTTGATCCTCACATTTTTATACAGGTGCGACAGATTCAAACTTTATGTAGGCAAGGTTGGGAACTCTTTTTTTCTGCACATTAAAAGGGATCTTACTAGATGTGGCGATTTTTGACAAAAATGGGTAAGATCTAAAAATTGAGTTGGTAATTCTTGATCAACCTCTGAAAGGACTACTGCATATTTTTCTCTAATATAGCAAAGGACGAAGCCACCAGTCTGAGCAGTGTTTGCTTCCTTTTGTTATAAGATTTTAACTATTTTATGTATTTTAATTAGATATTGTAATTTAACAATTTATTGGCATCGCCCATATTCATTTTATAGTCTATGTTTCGAGTTTATAACTACTTATTGTTATCAAAATTCAAATTTGTATTCTGTTTTTAGAAATACAATTTGTCTTACTATCGCACGTAACACTTGATTGTTAATTTATTTTATTTAATCTTATATAAATAATATAAAAATTTTATTTAAACTCATTTGATTGGAGATAGCAAAAATCACTCAACTCACAACTAATGTCATCTCCATCCATATGGAACAATCACATTCTATACAACTTGTAACTCATTAATTTTTTAAAAAAATCTTAATATAATCGACCAAAAACAATAATAAAATGAGCTTTTAGTGAAACATCAATGTAGAACTTAGATAAATAAAAACCACCCAAAAAAAAAATCCTAAGCAGAAACATCAAACATGTGTTGTTAATATTGAACATGGTTTTTATTTAGGCATTGTCTCATTGAAAGAATGAAAGCTCAACCTTTGGGCTGTCTGCTTGGGCTTAGCCACAAAGGCCTCATAAAGTAGTTATCTTTATAAGACCTAAATGACCATTATTAGATTAATCCTGCTTTGCTTCATAAAGTAGAGGTTTTAATGTCAAACTCTTCTCTCTCTCTATAACGTACTTTATAAAAGAATCTTTGAAAAAAAGGACTCTGAAAGTATATTAAAATGTATAATTAAATACTAATTCATCATTACATTTTGTGACAGATCTTTTATTTTTTTTGAAACTTTGAACTGTCTTTTTTTTTTACAAAAATTCTGAATTGTAATGTTGTTCTTGATTCATGTATTCGGTCGGGGGTGTTGCATCATTGGCCTGCTTCAATATTTTATCACTCTCTCTCTCTGTATATTATATTCTATATTTGCGGGTTAAGCTTAATACTAGATTGGGCCGTGAACCTAATTTTGAGTTATAATCCGGTCCATTATTGTATTTTTCCATTTGGAGCTGGAGAAAAAAAAATTGTTTAGGTTTGAGCTCAAAACTTAATTGTTGTTTGATGAATTATAAAACTTTTAAATTTTAATTTAATTTGTATATAACACTAATTAAGTGATAATCAATTTAAAATATTAAATTTACTTAAACATGAATATAAAGTTTAATTAAGTGATATTAATAGTAAAACAAACAACATACACGATTAGATTACTTTTGTTATTAGCATATCTATAACCTATAATTTAAATAAAAGCACAATTTTAGAAAAAAATTTGAACCAAGAATATCATTTATTTATATTTAAAAATAATTAAAATAAATTTTAATAATAAAAAAATTATATTAAAATAATTTTTTTGATAATTAAAATAAATTTAATTTTATTACTTGAAAACATATATTATATATTAAGATTTTTTTGAGCTATATAATAAAATAAGAAGTTTTAAAATGAATTAGTACATGATAGTTATAATAAAATAAAATTCCGATAACTATAATAAAATTAGATTTATTAGTTCGAAAATGGTATAGATTAGGTAAAAAAATTTGTGCTATGATATTATATTATAGATTTATTTAAATTATACTAAAAAATAATTATAATCTAATTTTAAATTTAGTAATTAAAAAATAAAATAAAATAATTGTTTTATAAAAAGAGTTGTGATTATAATTATAATATAATCTAGAATAATTAGTTATGATAGATATATTATGGTAGTTCCATTAAAATTGTAACAAGGTATGATAATAATATAATTTAGATTTATTAGTTATATAAAATAGCATATGTATGTAGATTTGTTTATGGATCAGGATATTCACCCAAGCTCAAAGGTCTGCTGAAAATTTAAAAGGGTTTGAGCAAAAATATTAAGCTTGAAAAATGGGCTTAAGTAAAAACTAAGCTCGTTTAAAATATAGATCAGGCTCAGACTTGAATATTCAAGGCTCGGGCTCAGCCCGTTTTCAAGCTTGTAATATTTTATATTATATTATTTTTATATATTATATAGCTTATAACACAAAATATAAATATATAGTAATATATAATACTACTATAATGTAAACATTAAAAGTTGTTACTATGGTTTTATATTTTTAATAAATAAAATACATATAAATTTATTAAATATTAAATTAAATTAATATAAATATATTTTTTAAAAAATTTAAAAATATGGGCGAGCCTAAAATGGACTTGGGTTAGTCATTTACAAATATGGACGAATTTGAGTAAAATTTTAGGTTCATATTTCGGGTTGAGCTTAGGCAAAATTTTGGACTCATATTTCATGTCAGGCTTGGGTAAACATTTAATATCATGCTTAAACTCAGCCTAACCTATGAACACTTCTATATATATGGTTTATATATAGTAGTTCTATTAAAAAAAGTTGTAAAATTTTATTGATATAAAATAGAGTGATAATTTGAAAAGATGTGTAAGCAAAAAATAAAATTGATTTAGATTAATTATCACTTAATTAATAGTAGAGTATATATCCATTTAAATTTATATTTAGTTCTATAAATAGCATCCAATAGTTAAACTTATCCAATCAAATAGCATCTAACTAAAATCACCCTTGGAAACTGAAGAAGAAAATGGAGATTCATAGTATTGATAAGTTAGAAGTATCTCCAAATGAATGCAACATTAAAGTTATGATTATTCGAATAGAGTTGGAAGATCATTTTAATTAGGGGTGTTTATAGTTTGGTTAAAACCGAATTAATTGACTGAATCAATCTAATTTAGTTAATCGGTCCGTGGCCGAATTTAGTTCGATCGGAGGTCAGTTAATGATTTTTTAAAATTTTGGTATCGGTTAATTCGGTTTGAAATTGGGTAATTAACTGAATGAATCAAAATAAATAATATATTATATATGTTTGTTAACTTTTTATTTGGTTGTTAACTTTCAAGATTTAAGTAGTATTTTTAATGTTTTATTTGATATTTTCACCTCCATTTAAAGTTTTCTAAACTATTAAAAAAAGGAAAATATACATTAGCAATGTATTTTTTTTATATTTTTTATACTTATTTTAATCAAAAGACCAAAAAAAATATAAATTTCGGTTAATTCGGTTGGTTAACCGAATTAACTAAAATATTTTGATTCGGTTATTGTATTTGAAAAAAAAAACTATGATTCTATTAACGGTAAAAAAATTTTACATTTCGAGAAATTCAGTTAATGGTAATTCGGTTCGGGTATTAACCAAATCGACCGTTTGAATACTCCTAATTTTAATCGATGATAAGGTAATAAATGTAACACCCTTTACCCGAGACCGTCGTCGGAGTCGAGCACGAAACGTTACCTGACTTAACTTACTAATTCGGGGCATAAAATTTGCTTTTAAAATTCATTTATTCACATTCATTCAATGTGTCCCTAAAACAGACCATTGAGACCCTAAAACGTGCAATTGAAATGGTTCGGGACTAAACTGGGAACATTAAAAATTTTCTGAATACTTAGACAAATCAAAACAATTTATTTCATCTTTCATAAATAAGCTGTCCATCTGCGTCATAGTCACTAAATAAATTATAACTCGAGTTATGAAACTCGAAATCCAAATCCGTAAATTTTATCTAAAACTAGACTCATATACCTTCTTACTAAATTTTTTTCAGAATTTTTTCTCTAGCCAATTAGTACAGTTTATTAGTTAAAATTTCCCCTGTTTCTGTGTTTAGCTGCTCTGACCTCTGTTCACTACAAATTAATTTTCTCCCTGTACAGAATTTAAATAACCATGCCGTTTATTTCTTTAAAATTAGACTCAGTAAAGAATCTATAAATATAAAGTATAACTCATAATTATTTTTTTACAATTTTTAGTGAATTTCTAAATTCAAAATAGGAGATTTAGAAATCACTCTAACCCTGTCTCACCAAAATTTAAATATCTCTTAATATACACTTCTTTTGCTTACTATGTTTCTTTCATATGAAAATAGACTCAATAAGATTTAATTCTATATCTCATTCATCACCTAATTCCATTTCTAATATTCTTGGTGATTTTTCAAGATCACGTCACGGCTGCTATTCAATACTGTTTTAATGCTAATTTCACTTTTTCATGATTTCTTTGTATTAACTACCATTTAGGCATACATAACACTGAAACATGTTATTCATTAGTCATTTCAATAGCTAATCATTATCAAATATTTACATACCATTGTTTAGTCATATCATAAAGACATACACACAAAATGGCTAAGTTCCTATACATGCCATAAACTAGAATGTTTGTAAACGAAGATACCCATTTGGTAACTTGATAGTGGATAGTGTGAAGTGATCTCCGACGACCTCCAACCCGAGCTTGCTTTTAAGTACTTTGAAACATGGGAAAGTGAAAGAAGTAAGCTTATAAAGCTTAGTAAGTTCACATGTAAAATAATAAGCATTAGCAATCAATTTAGCTTACTACTATGCTGTCATAATTTGCTTAAATAATGTTTAGTTCTTACTTTTCCATCTTACTCATCGGTAACCTTACCAAAGGCTCAGAATACAAAAGGCACCTTACTTAATAGCTTGCTTACATACCCGTAACATCTCACTTAACACATGAGTACTCTTTCATAATATAGGCATATTGCCAATCATGTCATAAAGTGTCACAAGCATAACTGAAAACTCATCACTTACTTAATACTTGATAATCTCAATTACATGCAATCTCAATATTAAATAAGCCTTAAATGCATACATGTACTCTTTCTTCATGTTCTCACCTTGTCGTTTCTTTGACTTAATCTTTGGATTACTCGGGAACCTTTTCCTTTTTGAACTTACCATTGCCATGTCTTGACATGGTCTTACGTGGTATCCTTGCCTTATGAAATCACCAATGCCATGCCTTGGCATGGTCTTACACGAGAACTTTGCCTTATAGTAACTCATCGATGCCATGTCTTGACATGGTCTTACATGATTTCCTTGCCTTATAGAACTTATCAATGCCATGCCTTGGCATGGTCTTACATGATATCCTTATCTTACCAAATGCCATGTTCCAAACATGGTCTTACATGGTATCCTTGTCTTACCAAATGCCATGTTCCAAACATGGTCTTACATGGTATCCTTATCTTAGTGCCAATGCCACATCTTGATGTGGTCTTACATGGAGTCCTTAATCAATGCCGATGCCATGTCTTGACATGGTCTTACACGGGATCCTTGCCTTACCAATGCCATGTCTTGACATGGTCTTACATGGTATCCTTAACCATCAATTCCTCCTTAAATGCCATGTTATGAACATGGACTTTTCCGTCAATTCTTCCTTAATTGCCATGGTACAACCATGGACTTTGAGATATCAATGCCTTGTCAAGTCATAGCTGAAACATACTTGCTCAAATTCTCAAGGTTAGCCGCATAACTCAATAATATCAATACTAATAACAATAATTGCATAATAATAAAATGCTACTCAACTTGCATACTTATATTCTCAATCTCATCATATCATCAACTTAGCTTATACTCATCAAATTATGCTAGTCAATACTTTCTTGTTATCATACAAAGCCATAATACAAAATATGGTCTTACATATAAATTATACAAGTTCTCTTTCCAATATCGAATTATTATCGAACATTAATCATTATATTTGAAACTCAATACTAAAGTATTTATGGCCAAAATATCAATTTATCATTCAAATATGAATAATTAAATACTTATGAAACATATGAACTTACCTCGATACCAAAACGACCATTTTACCAACTTTCCCGATTTTTGATTTTTCTCTGGTTCTAGGTGCAAATCTCACTTTCCGGGATTATGGAGCTTGGAAAGCTTGGAAACCCTAACCATGGTTCCCCCATGCTATATTCGGCCTCCATGAAGAAGATGGACCAATTTTGTCTTTATTTTCCCTTTTTAATTCTTTTAATTACTAAATGACCAAAATGCTCTTAAAGGCTTTTCTTTCAAATTTGTCCTATTCTTGCCCATTTTTGTCCAAACCTAAATCTAATGGTCTAATTACTAAATAAGGACTTCCACATTAAGAAATCATTTCAATTAAATCTCCTTTATTATCTAGAACACGCATTTTGCTAATTTTACAATTTAGTCCTAATTATCAAATCAGGCACTTATACATAAAATTTCTTCACGAAATTTTCACACAATTATTCTATCAATGAATAAAACTTAAAACTTAATTGGAATATTATTTTTTTAACCTCAGATTCGTGGTTTCGCAACCACTATTCCATTTAAGCCCTATTTCGGGATGTTATAATATAATATTATGATATTACTTTTTTTAATCTTTTCTAAAGTTATTTATATTGTATGAAATACACACTTTCTTTATTCTTTCTTCTTTACATTATTATTATTATTATTATTATTATTATTATTATTGTTATTATTATTATTATTATTATTATTATTATTATTATTATTATTGTTTGTATGGAGTACGTGAAACTTTTTCAACAAAAATTTTTAATCATGAATATGTTTAATGTGTTTATTATTTTAGTATAAATATTTTTTTATTTATTATGAATTATTAAAATTGTTACATGTTGTTTTATCGATTTTTATTTTTAATTTAATATTATAATTTACTTTCCAAATTTTTTAATGTTTAATTATTTATATTAAATTTTTATGGATCAAAATAATAAAAACTGAATAGTAGAAAATATTGATTTCCAACATGTTCATGTGTAATACACGTGACATAATTTATATATATATTAATTATGTTAATTAATTATTATTTTGAATAATGTTGTTTTGCATTAATTACATGAAGTAAAATTAAATTGTACATTAAATATGTTTAAAAAATTTAATTATGATTTCAATTTATTATTATTATAATATTTAAATTTTAAATAAGTTAATATATTTTAATTATATTTAACAACTTGAAAGAATATCATTTAACATTAATTTTTTTATTGGTAACAAAAGTAGGAAAAACTAGTTACAAGAACTTAAAGTCCCTCTCCAAAAGAGGAATTCTTTAGAAGTTGCAACCCAAGCCTTCTCTTGTGAGTCATCTTTACTAAACTATCCACGTCCTAGTTGAATTCACTAGAAATGTGCCAAATACTCCAATAGGCAAATCGTGATAGTAACTGATGAATTCTCCTAACCAATGTAGAGTTGGAACCCTCCGAAGATCTTTCATTAATTATCTTAACTGCTTCAAGACTATCTAACTAAATAAACACTTTGTCATATCCTCGGTCAATAAAAGTGTTAACCTATCCAAGATACCCCATAATTTCGCATCGAACACTGAACAACTCACCAAGTTCCTATTAAAACCAAATAACCATTTCCCATTACAATCACACACAGTTCCTCCTTTTACAGTGAATCCAGTGTCATGATTTACTGAACCATCAGTGTCCAAACGAACTCAATTTCCAACCAAAATTGAGTAAGGAATTGCTATACTTGTTTCAATCACATGCCCTCTGGTTGCCAATAAATACTATTTTGCCCAATTATAGGAATTCTTAATTATATCGCTGATACTCTAGGAAATGCCTTTAAAAATAAAATGTTTCAAATTTTCCAAATATGCCAAATGATATTTCTGAAGAAGCATTGCTAGTCCACATCCCTCACATAATTATCCCCATGATTCTGAGGGTTGTCATTTAGCCATTCTTGCAAATTCCTACAATGAAAGCTATCATGCCTTTTAACAGCAATTAAATGATTCCAAACACTCATCGTTGCTTGATAGTCTCTGACAACATGTAACACATCTTCAAAACTATGCCCACAAACACCATAAGTCGTACTATGTCAAAAACCCTTTCGGACTCTCTTCGTATTAGTTAATAGCCACTGTTTGAAAACGAGCCAAAGAAATAAACAAACTCATTAAGGAACTTGAAATTTCCATGGAAATCACCACCTCGCATCTTTTAGATTCCAAGAACTTTCTCGAAGGTTTTGATATGCACTCTTAATAGAAAAGGACCCCGTCGAAATGCCTCCCCAAAGAATTCTATCATTCCTTACTGCCAAGTGGGGTGGGGGATCCCTACTATCTTGTTGATCACCTCTTTTGGTAGCCAAAGCCGAAAAAGATCAAGACTCTAAACACCATCATCAGTAACCGTGTCATTTAACAAGGAGTCCAAATCCAAACTAGAGTGTCTAGAAATCCAGTTAACTAGAGAAACTACATTCAACACCCAAGGGTCGCGCTAACATTTAATAGATCTCCTATGTCCCACTCACCAAAGCAAATTCTCTCGCATAAGTGGCCAAGCTTTCACAAGGGCTCTCCACAAGAAAGAACATATACCATGGGATATTGTCTCAAGTAATCCCTTAGAAACCCCATACTTGCCTCGAAGGGCCTTAACCTAAAGAGCCTTATATTTTGACACAAGATTAAATCCATAAATTTATCATGAAGGACGTATAATGATCCTACAGCTTTCGGAATCCAATACCACCATGTTTCTTCAGTTGGAAAATATTATCCCAATTGACCAGAGCCACTTTTTTCCCATCATTTGAAGACCCCCAAACAAATTGTCTAGCCATCTGCTCAATTTCGTCACAAAGCCCTTTTGGAATCATCATCAATTGCATGAAATAACTTGGGACTGCCAACAACACTAACTGAGAAAAGTTACCCTACCAGCTAAAGATAGAGACTCAGCATCCCAACTCTGCAATTTACTCCGAACCTTATCCACAACAAATTAGAAGGTACTGTTAGTAACTCTGTCATGACAAAAAGGCACTCCCAAATGGATTCCTAAATTTTTTATTTTGCGAAAGCCAATAATAGAACACAAGCTCTCCCTTAAGGTGTCACTAACCCCTTAAAAAAATTATTGGTCTTCTGGGTGTTGATCTTATGCCCAGAATAACCATAGAAGTTATCTAGCACCCTTTTAAGCACCCTAGCTTAACTTTCTTCTACATGTCCAAAATTGATCAAATTATCTGCAAAGAAAAGGTAAGATTGGGAAGGTGTAGCAGCCCGTTTTTAATTAAATTGGAATAGTGGTTTTGGGACAAAAAATCTAAATTCAAAATATTTAATTTATTATTATTTTAATGTCTACAGAATGAAATTATGATTGTGTAAAATTTTCGTTAAGAAAATTTATCATTTGAGTGCTTAATTTGATAAAAAGGACTAAATCGCGTAAAGCGTAAAACTTGAGTTCTAATAGTTAAAGGTGTCAAATAGCTATAGAACCTTAAATTTAAGGTCCTTATATGGTAAATATACCATTAATTAGATAGTGGATGATAATTTCTTGACATAATTGAATTTTTGAATTAATAATAAGGTTAATTTTCTCATTTAATAATTAAAGGTTAATTAAATAAAACAAAAGCCATTAATTTCATTCATCTTATTCCTTAGCCGTTTCTAACATGAAGAATAGCCATTTTTTGGGCTTGATATTTGAGCAAGCTTTGTATGCTCAATTAGGTACAATTTTTGTCCCGTTTTTAATGATTTTTGTGCTTTTAAGATCATTGCAACTTAGTCTAGCTAGCCCAAGGACTTTTTTGCAAAAATGTTAAAGATTTTAGATGTTACCATTGATGAATAAATGATTATTTTGATGTTTAATAATATATTATGAATGTTTGATGTTAGTTATACGAGTTTTGTTAAGTGATTTTTAGTGAAAATGCAAATTAGGGATTAAATTGTAAAATGTGGAAACTTTGGTTAACATGTGAAATAAATAGAAAATATTGGCTGTGAGGGACATAATAATAATTTGGCTAGCATGGGTTGTGGTTAAATTGCATGAATTTGTTTTTATGAAATAAGGATTAAATTGTAAAAATGTGAAATATTAGGGGCAAACGTGTAAAAGTGCCTTAATGTGAATTTTGGACTAAATTGAGTAGAGAGATAATTAAATAAGTTAATTTCGATTACATATAGATCAAGAAAAGTGAAACTTAGATCTAAATCGAGGGAAAAAATAAAATTCTCGACTAATCGACTAGTTTAGCCATTTTTACATCCGAGGTATGTTCGTATGTAATAAGTTTCATTATAAATGTATTTTAAATGCTTTGATATTGCATAAGATATGAATATGAGACTACAGACATGTTCAACAATGTTTCGATGATGATTCGACATTAGAAATCCTGATTGAACTTTAGGAATAGATTAAGATATGAATGACATGTCATTAGGAGTTACTGCGATTATGTGATCCGAGTGCTGGTCCTGTACATCCTACCGGTGGCTGAGTATACCGGTATATGTTGTGGTTACTTGACTACTTGTGTGAGCATCACTGTGTAGTTACGTCTTGACCCATAGCTTGTGTGAGCAGGCCCGTTGATAGCTCGAGAGTGAGCATATTTGTGATATGAGATAGCTTCGGCTAGATATGTGGCACTTCGGGTGCGAGTTACATTGATTTGGCTTTGGGCCATGATATTGGCACTTAGTGTGCGAGACTTCCAAGTATTCGACTTTTATTCCGAATGGTTCAACAGGAAAAGATTATGTTTCGAAGATAAAAACAATGATATGGATCAGCTCAAGTACTTGTGATAAGTTTGGCAAGTAAGTGATAATCGATAAGTTAATTGTAAAGTAAGTAAGTTTATGCATTTATTAATGATATCAATAATCATGGTAATGTGCGAATTGTTAAATTGAATGTATTATTTATGTTCTTTAAATTGTGATTGAATTGACAATTATACTTATTTTCATACGAGCTTACTAAGCTATAAAGCTTACTTTATTTATTTTTCTATGTTTTATAGTGAAAGCAGGCTAGCTCGAATTCGGCGATCGTCGGAGATTTCGTCACACTATTCTACTATCACTTTGGTCATTTTAGTTTATAAGTTGATGATGAATGTAGCCATTTGAATTGGCTTGTAAATGTTCTAAGGTTTGTTTTTGTATATTGTCATATAAGTTGGCTTATTTTGGGTGATTGAATCATGTATATATATATGTGTGTTTATGGCTTGTGTGATGTTTTTGAATGTTGGATATGTGATGCTTGTTGATAATTAGTATTATGGATAGCAAATGGTTGAATTATGAATATTGGTATGCTAGTGAATCTAGGCATTAATGCACATTTGAGTTTGGTATAAATTTAGATGGCATATTGTGAAATTAGTATGTTTTGTATTGGTTGGTGTTGGAAATGGTATGAAATATGCTTAAGAGAGGTTGATTGAATGCCTATTATATGCTATGTTTTGTGCCATTTGAATTTGGTGTAGTCCACACGGACAGAGACACAGGCGTATGTCTCAGCCGTGTGTGACACATGGTTATGTTACACGGTAGTGTGTCCCCTGGTGTTGAAATTAAAATCAAGTCAGTATGCTCCACACGGCCTCACACACGGGCGTGTGACATGGCTGTGTGACATAAGTCAGTATACCCTACAGGTTTGGTACCACCTAGCATAGGGCCTACCATTTTTAGGGCACACGGGCTAGCCACATGGGCGTGTGTGTTGGCCGTGTGACCCAAAATTTAGAGAGTTACACGGGATCGAACACGGGCTAGGACACGGCCATGTGCTTCCATTTCGAATGTCCATAAGACTTATGACACGGGCGTGTGTCCCTTATTTTTGAGAAAAATTTTCTAAGTGTTCTAAGAGTTTCCAAAGTTAACGGTTTAGTCTCGAACCACTCCCAACACATGTTTAGGGCCTCGTAGGCTCGTATTTGGGACAATATGATTGGTTGTGATTGAATTGTATTTGAATGATTAAATTGTATGTGAAATGTATGTTTAAATGTGTGATAAGTTCGGTAATGCTTCATAACCCTATTCTGGCATGGAATATGGGTGATGAGTGTTACAGAAGGACTAGAGCGAGATAGATGGACCGGATTCCAACATCCAGAGTTAATACCTGAGTGAATACTAAGCTCAAAACACTCTATACATAAGACGAAAAGATAAGGGGACAATAGACATCCTTGTTGAACACCTCATGCTGGTCTAAATTTCTGTGTTGGAGTTCCATTCCATAAGATCTGCTTAGTAGAGTTAGTGATAGCAGACATGATAACATTTCGAAGAAATTTAGGAATACATGTGGCTTAAAGGGATACACAAATGAAGTCCTAACGCACTCGATCATTGGCCTTTTCAAGATCAATTTTAATAGCCACCCAATTCCTATTCTTGTGTTTAATCTTCATGGAGTGAATCACTTCCTACGCAATAATGATGTTATCTGTAGTGCTCCTTCCCACAACCCAATCTGTTCTTGTCCAATAATTCTTGGGAAGATCACTTTGAAATGATTGGTAATGATCTTCATAACTAGCTTATAGAGAATCGAACATAACCTAATAGGGCGAAACTGAGAGAAATTCTCAGGATTTTGTACTTTAAGGATAAGTATAATTAAATAATTATTTAAATCCCAATCAATTTCATTTCCTACAAAGACCTTTTTAACCCAGTGGCACACCGAAAATCCCAGCTTGTCCCGTTGACTTTGAAAGAAAAGCACATGGAACCCATCACTACTGGGAGCTTTTAAAGGATTCATATTGAACATGGCATTCTTTATTTCTTCATCTAAAATTGAATTACTCAAAAATTGGAAGTCGTTATCCTTTAGCTGTGGAAATGAATTTTGAGGGAGACCTCTCATTGGACCTATATCTTCACCATACAATTTCTGAAAAAAACTAATCGCCTCATGACAAAGATATTCCTCCTCAAAAATCCATTCCCTCATCTCATTTTTTCAAGCTGTGATCCAATTTTGCTTCCTTTTCTGAAGTCTGCACCAATGAAAAAACTTGGTACTCTTGTCTCCCAAGAAAAACTAGTCACACCGAGCCTTCTGTTTCCAAAGCATTTCTTCATGATATAAGGCATTTTCCAACTCCTATTGAACATCAAGTTTTGCCTAAAAAGAAAACCTGAATGGGCATAGTTTAGGGCTTTTTGAATGCTTGCCAGTTTCTGAGCTAACATTTTTTTACATCCTAATATGTCCGTAAACCTTCTTATTCCAATTGTCACATACCAAAATCGAGTTAGAAGAATCGGGTAAGTAAATCGGGGGTTAGTGAACCGAAAACCATAATTAGATTATATAATTAAATGATTAGGAATTAATTAAATAAAATATTAAAATAATTAGATTTAATAATTTTAGGTTAGAAAATTAAAATTAGGTGTCTGAGAATTAATTTGATGAAAAAAGATTTATAAAAACGAGGTTTGATTTGAAAATAATTTTAAAATTTGTTTTAATTGAAAAGTAAGGACCTATTTGAAAAAGGGAAGATACTAGAGGTGGTTAACTGGGCAATGGCCTAATTTTTAAAAACGGGTTGCCTATTTAACAACCCCTACGTCTCCTTCCTTCCCATTCTTCATTTTCTTCATAAATTTTCCAAACACCAAATCAAAACTTTTCTCCCGAAATTAGTTCATCATTTGATTCCTAAGCTCTCTAAACACAAAATCTCTTTTTAATTTTGAAGAACACTTATGTTTTTATCCTTAAAATCATCAAGAGATCTTCTCACATTTTAGTTTGAATTAGCTCCATAGCTCGTCAATTTTGCAAAATTGAGGTAAGATTCTAACTTTTCATGATTAAGCTAAGTGAGTTGTTATTTCAATTCGAGATTTAAATGATTTAATTAATATCTCAATATATCACTTGATTTGAAGTTGATTTTTGGCTTGAAAATGGTAGATCTCATATTTCTTGGCTAAGCTTTGGTTTTAAAGTGATATCTAACTCATTTTTATCTAATTAAAAGGTATTTGATCTTAATTTAGTAAATCCTTAATACATTTAAGCAAATTAAATATTTTCCCCTTTTTAAAAGATTACGTAAGCTTGATTTTTCTTGAAAAATTAAATCAGTGAAATTGGGTAAAATTGATGGATTAGATTTGTAATTAGATGATATTTAGATGTATGAACTTGAAATCTAATCTTAGAAGTGATATTTGTGTGGTTAAACACCTATTTCGACAAAACTAGTTAATTTTTTGGTATAAAGGTTAATAGGCTTTGATTTTGGATTTTGGAATGATTTAATGGTGCTTTTTCATGTTAGTAATGCCTTTGTAATGTGTTTGATGAGTATGAAAAGTGATAATTCATTTGGGAGCTTCTACAACCTTGGACAAAGGCAAGTAGAAGTTTACTTGAGCATGCTAGTTGAGGCGATAGTTGCTAAGGTGAGTGGTTTGATATACTACATTTAAACTCCAGTACACGGGCTAAGGTAATATATGCGAACCCCCACTTATGGTATGCAAACCTTGACTTCTTCCTTGTGTAATTCCTTACAATTTTGGCTAAATCATTGAGTATATACACTATGTGATTTTAATGGTGAAAAGAATGCATGATCCTATGATATATATATATGGGCTTTATTTTATATATAATATATATTAATGAATTTTGGTAAAATACGTATGTATATAAGCGTGTGGGGTTGTAAATAAATATTATATGCATGGGTTTTTTTTTATAATATATATGTTTATAGGTTTTGTTTTATCTAGTATATATAAATATATATGAGACTTTTAATGTATGCTATAATTTGACGTGACAAAGGTCACTAAATAGGTATCTATATATATGTAATAAATATTCATATATAGTTATGTAATGCTTGCAAACGAATATAAAAATAAATATTATAATATGGATTTTTATAACATATGAATTTTATTGATAATGCATATTTATGCATGCATGAATCTGTAAGTGAATTATGAGTTTTACAATATTGCAAGTTGTGATTAGTGTAAAAATTATATTATCGTGAAATGATAAGTGCAAGCTTAACTCTAGTACGAGAAAATTATATTTTTGAGTTGTGTTATATTGTGAACTATGTTAACTTGGTGAATTATATTATTATGGTGAACTGTATTAATTTTCCAAACTCTGACTTGTGAGATTTTAAATTGTATTGTATGTAAGCTAAGCTATTGCGTGCCCTATGCTAAATAAAATATGCGAACAATGATTTATGTGAGCTCTTTCATGAATGATATGTGAACTGTTATTATGTGTGCAATATACGTTGCATGGAAGTGATATTATTTGTGAACCATTCTCTATTGCGAATTGTGAACTACGAACTGTATTGTAATGTGCAAGCCCTATTATACTGAGTATTGTGAATGTGTTAAAGAGATATTTTGGCATTGTGACCTTATGGAACCATTGGATATAGTTGGCATGCAATAGGATTGTGAGTACTTACCTTTTTTTTATTGCGATAGGCATTGTGGCCCGAAGATAGCGTTGGAGAGATAAGGGAATGTCGAGCTTAGCTCCATTCACTGTATATAGCATGGTGTGTTTGAAGAGTGTGAGCATACGTGCTACATAGTGTAACAGCCAGATTTTGGGGCTAGTCGAAACAGTAGTTTCAGGACCATGAATCTGACGTAGAAAAATCTATTTTTATTATATTTTTATGGTCTACAGTTTTATGGAACTATTCTGTGAAACTCTCGTTCAAAAATTTTGACATTTTGGCACTCAATTTAGTCAAAAAGACTAAATCGTAAAAAGTATAAAAGTTGAGTTCTACTTGTTAAAGGTGTCCAATTGCTATGAGATTTTAAATTAGAGGTCCTTAGACCATTAGATAAGTTAGTGGACAAAAATGGACATGAATAGGTAAAATTTCAAAGTTATGCATCAAGGGCATTTTGGTCATTTGGTAAATAAAAGAATGAAAAGGGAAAATAAAGTCAAAATTGGTGTCCATCTTCTTCACCATAGCTGAAATTCCCTAAGGAGACCATAGCTAGGGTTTCTTCAACTTTCAAGCTTGATTGTAAGTGCATCCTAAACCCGTTTTTAATGCTCTTTACATTTTTGAAGTCGTTATCATCCGATCTATCTATTTCTACCATTATTTTGAAGTAGGGTTCATGTTTAAAAAATTACCCATGTGTGATATGCATGTAGTTTGATGTTTGATGAAAGATATTGTATGTTTAAGGTGTGATAAACAACTTTTACTAAGTGATTTTTAGTGAAAATGCATAAAAAAGACTTATTTGTAAAAGTTGTAAAAATGGGTAGTAGAAATGTGATTTGATGAAAAATATGGGCTATTATGAGCATGATTTAAGCTCAGATAGGCTTGGGTAGCAAAGAAAATGATACATTTCATTTTACGAGCTAAGGACTAATTTGTAAAAATGTGAAAAGTTAGGGGTAAAACTATAATTTTACCATAATGTGATTTTTGGAACAACATCGAGTAATGTGAAAATTAAATAAGTTAATTTGCTATTATAGATCAAGAAAAACAAAGTTTGGACCTTGATCGAGAGAAGAACAAGGTTATTGACGATTAGGTCTATTTCCTACTATTTTGTACCGAAGTAAGTTTGTGTGTAAATAATGCAATGTTATATTATGTATTTAATGCTTAATATTGCATAAATTGTATGATTGTTTCTATGGAAATATTCGGCCAAGTTTCGATGATGAGAAAATCCCGGTTGAACCTTAGGAATAGTTTAGGATACAAGTGACATGTCACTAGGAAACCATGTGTTATGGGATCTATGTGAATTCGAGTGCTAGTCATGTATGTCCTACCGGTGGCTGGGTAGTCCGGTATGTGTTGCGGATACCTGAGAGCTTGTATGAGCAAACCGTGTAGCAACGTTTTGACTGACAGCTTGTGTGAGCAGGCCCGTGATTAGCTCGTGTGCGAGCCCTATGTGTAACACCCCTCATCTGTATCCAGTGCCTGGACAGGGTTCGAGGCGTTACCGGGTTTAAACTTCACGACATACAAAATCAGGTCACCAAATTTTGCCCAAAATTAAAACTTTTCAAACACATACATACTGTCCCTTATACAGGCCATCGAGGCCTAAAACATACGTCGGGGTGGTTCGGGAAAATAATTGAAAACATTTGATAGACCTTGGGCCACTTAATAAATTTTCTTACCTTGGAGAGTCACACGCCCGTGTGGGTGGGGCTGTGTGGTCACACACGCTCGTGTGGCTTAGGACACAGCCATGCCCTCAGCCCGTGTAACTCTCTGTTTATGACGTCAGTATGCCTTTAGGGGTACACGGTCAAGACACACGCCCGTGTGTCTAGCCTGTGCACTATACTAACTTTAAATTTTAAGTGCAGGGGACGCATGACCATACTACACACCCATGAGGGCGAGCCGTGTGTCACACACGGCCTAGACACACGCCCATGTGTCTACCCGTGTAGACCTTATTAGGCCATTTTCCAAGCCTTTGGTCACCCTCTATCAACCAATCACACTTTTAGGTTGCTTTAATACATAATAATGTCAAATTATACACTTATATAAAACCTTGATAAACCTTATTGCATGAAAACCTCATATAAAATGCCCTTAAGTTGTTTCTTTAAAATTTTATCCATACAAGCCCATTTTTGTCCAAAAACTTAGAAATTGGGCAAATTGCTCTCCAAGACCTTATAATTTATAATTTAAAGCAATTTCATACAAAGTTCTTCTAGAATTCAAGTTTTGAAATTTATTCAATTTGGTCCCTAATTTTCAATTGGACACCTTACTCAAAGAATTTCTTCATGAAACTTTAACACATGCATATTCTCATATTCTAGACCTCATAGTAATTATAAAATAAATATTTTAATGTTAGATTTGTGGTCCCAAAATCGCTATTCCGATTAGGCCCTATTTCGAGATGTTACATTTCTCCCCCCTTAGGGACTTTCGTCCCCGAAAGTCTTACCAGTAAACAGGTTCGAATATTGGCTTCTCATGGTTTCTTCCGGCTCCCACGTAGCCTCTTCCACACCATGTCAATGCCATAAAACCTTTACTAAAGCCACATTTTTATTTCTCAACTGTTTAACCTCACGAGCCAAAATCTTGATCGGTTCCTCTCCATAGGTCATGTTCGTTTTAATTTCAATCTCTGCTGGTGAAATGACATGAGAGGGGTCTGATCGATATTGCCTTAACATGGATACATGGAACACGTCATGAATCTTTTCCAATTCGAGTGGCAATGTCAAACAATAGGCTAATGGTCCAACTCTTTCAATGATCTCCTACAATCCTATAAATCGCGTACTCAATTTGCCTTTCCTGCCAAATCTCAACACCTCTTTCCATAGAGATACTTTTAAGAATACTCTATCTCCAACTTGGAACTCAATCTCTTTTCTTTTCAGATCAGCATATGACTTTTGCTTATCCGATGCCGCTTTTAAACAGTCTCGTATCACTTTAACCTTTTCTTCAGTTTCCTTGATCAGATCAACCCCGTTAACCTGAATTTCCTTAAGTTCTATCCAGTACAATGGAGTTCAGCACTTTCTGCCATACAAGGCCTCATAGGGTGCCATCTTCAAACTCATTTGAAAACTGTTATTGTAGGCAAATTCTACAAACGACAAATATTTTTCCCAGCTACCTTGAAATTTGAGGATGCAACATCGCAACATATCCTCAAGAATCTGAATCATCCACTCAGACTGACCATCAATTTGTGGGTGAAAAACCGTATAAAACTCAATTTTGTACCCAAGCCTTCTTGTAACTTCTTCCAGAATCTCGAAGAGAACCTCGAGTCTTTGTCTGAAATAATCGACAACGGTACCCCATGTAATCTCACAATTTCAGAGATATACAAGTCAACCAATCTATCAAGAGAGAAATCTGTTCTTACCGGAATAAAATGAGTCGACTTTGTCAACTTGTCCACCACAACCCATATAGCATTTTTCTTTTCAGAGTAAATGGCAATCCTGTCACGAAATCCATAGTAACTTTGTCCCACTTCCATTCGGGGACCATCACGGGCTGTAACAAACCTAAAGGTATTTGACATTCAGCTTTAACTTGCTGATATATCAAGCATTTTGATACAAATTCGAAAATGTCTTTTTTCATGCCGTTCCACCAGTACATTTTCTTCAAATCATAGTACATCTTGGTACTTCCCGAGTGAATAGACAAACGGCTATCATGTGCTTCTTGCAAGATTTTATGAATAAGCTCATCGTCTTTGGGCACACAAATTCTATCTTTGAACATCAAACATCCATCAGGACCAATCTGAAAATCTGATTCAATGCCAGACTCACATTGAGTTCTTTTAGCCTGCAGGTCACTACCATTAATTTGAGCATCATAGATTTCCTGAAGAAATGTCGGCCTAGCTTCTAGCTCTGCTAAGACTGAACCATCATCAAGCAATGCTAGTCGAGTGTCCATGGCTCCTAGTGCAAACAAAGATTTTTTGCTTAACGCGTTGGCAACCGCATTCTCCTTTCCCAGGTGATAGTCAATGATCAACTCATAATCTTTAATTAATTCTAACCACCTCCGCTATCTCAGATTCAATTCTTTTTGAGTCATCAAATACTTCAAAGTCTTGTGATCGGTAAATACATGATAGGTCTCGCCATATAAATAATGCCTCTATATTTTCAAGGCTAAAACAATGGCGGCAAGCTCTAAGTCATGTGTCGGATAGTTCTTCTCATGTGGCTTCAACTGCCGTGAAGCGTAGGCTATCACCTTGCCATCTTGCATAAATACACAACCCAGCCTGTTTAAGGATGCATCACTGTAGACCACAAACTCCTTTCCCGGCTCAGGTAATACTAAAACAGGAGCTTCAATCAACAATGTCTTTAACTTCTCAAAACTTTGCTGACACTTTTCCATAAATTAAAACTTGATGTCTTTCTGTAGCAACCTCATCATTAGAGTCACTATCATGGAGAATCCTTTCACAAATCTTCGGTAGTAACCGGCTAAGCCCACAATGCTTCTAACCTCGGTCACATTTTTAGGCGGTTTTCATTCAACGATAGTAGAGATTTTACTTGGATCAAATCGGATGCCTTCACCTGAAACAATGTGACACAAAAATCCAACTTTTGGGAGCCAAAACTCACTCTTACTAAACTTAGCATACAATTGCTTTTCCCGTAAGGTCTGCAACACAGTTCTCAAATGTTTCACATGCTCTATCTCATCTTTGGAATAAATCAAGATGTCGTCAATGAACACAACGACAAACTTATCCAAGTATGGCCGAAAGATCCTATTCATTATGTCCATGAATACGGCCAGTACATTCGTTAACCCAAACGGCATGACAAGAAATTCATAGTTGCCATACCTCATTCTGTAAGCTGTCTTAGGCACGTTCGATTCCTTAACTCTCAACTGATAATAGCCGGACCTCAAGTCTATCTTAGAGAATACGGTGGCTCCTCTCAACTGGTTGAACAAATTATCGATCCTTGGCAAAGGATACTTATTCTTGATAGTCACCTTGTTCAGTTGGTGATAATCTATACATAGCCTCATCGAATTATCTTTTTTTTTTACAAACAATACAGGGGCACCCCAAAGTGAAAAACTTGGCCTTGCAAAACCTTTATCCGTCAGCTCTTGCAACTGTGCTTTTAACTCTTCCAGCTCGGTTGGCACCATCCTTTATGGAGTAATAGAAATGGGAGCTGTTCTTGGAACCAATTCAATACTAAAATCTATCTCTCTTTCAGGAGGTAATCCGAGTAATTTTTCCAGGAATACATTTGGATATTCACATACTATTGGTACAAACTCAATCTTTAACTCTGTTTATTTAGTGTTCAATACAAAAGCAAGGTAGGCTTCGTAACCTTTTCTTATATATCTCTGAGCAACCATTGTCGTGACTACAACTGGCGGCGTACCCAATTCTCTTGAATCGACCCATAGAATCTTACCATCTGGGTATTTCAATTTAATATACTTGCTACCACAGTTCACAATTACATCGTGCAGGGCTAACCAATCCATACCAAGTATTACATCAAACTCATCAAAAGGTAACAACATAAGGTTAGCCAAAAGGCAATGACTTTGAATCGTCAAAGGGCAATTCTTATAGACTTTATCAACCAGGACTGATTTGCCTAGTTTGGCAATTCTTATAGACTTTATCAGTCAGGACTGATTTGCCTAGTGGGTTTGACACTTTAATGATAAATTTCGTAGGTTTAATGGGTATGTTCATACTAGACACCAATCTCATGCAAATGTATGAATGCGTCAATCCCAGATCAATTAAGGTAACAACACATGTATTGAAAAAAGAAAAAGTACCCGTGATGACGTTAGGAGCAGAGGCTTCCTCTCGAGTATGTATTACATACGTTCTTTCCGGGGCTCGAGCCTCTAGTTTTGCGGTGTCTTTGGCCACAAATCGACTGCCACTCGCACTTCCAGGATACCTCGGAGGTCTACCTCGTGCCATAGGAGCACTCGACTTCGGGGCTACTTCCACTTCTTTTTTGATTCGCTCTTGGCAGTCCCAAAGAAAGTGGTCAAGAGAACCACATCTGAAGCATGTACCGCTCTTCATTCAGCACTCTCCGAAGTGAAATTTGTTGCAGCTCTTACACTTTGGCCTCCAGTCATCTACACTCCACACACTAGTCACCATCGGGGAGGAAGACTTCTGATTACATTGTTTAGAGCCTCTCGCTTTACCTGAATATCTTACCGATGAAGTGGAGCATTCATGATGGCTCATTGATTTCTTTGTGGAAAACGAGAGCGTCTTATCGCTGGACCACTTACCCGAAACTCGAGCCTCTCTCTTTTCTTGCTTTCTTTCATTATTGAGCTCCTCGAATTTCTTGGCCCGATCAACTAATGCAGCGAACTCAATATTTTAATAATCCTAATTAACAACTTGATTTCCTCATTTAGACCTTCTTCAAAGCGTTTACACATTTCTGACTCAGTTTGAGCCCATTCAACTGCACACTGACTTAACCTTACAGACTCCCTTTTGTATTTTGCCACAGTCTTATTCCCTTGTTTGTGTTCCAGGAACTCCTTTCGTTTCGAGTATAAGAACCTTTGACTGATGTATTTCTTCCTAAACTTTGATTGGAAAAATTCCCAGGTGATATTTTCCTTTGGCACCACCGAAGATACGACCTTCCACCAATGGTATACAGTATCCTTCAGAAAAGACATGGCATACTTTAAGCACTCCTCGGGTGTGCACGATAATTCATCTAGTACCCATGTAGTATTCTCAAGCCAAAACTCAACTTTTTCAGCATCATCGTCAATCTTAGCTACGAATTCCTCAGCCCTATACTTTCTAAGCTTATCTATGGGGGCCTTACCATTCTTACCGGTGCCGTTCCTTGTGTAAATCCTCATCAGGTTTGTTAGGGTCCAGGGGAGGTCGTGGTATGTTAGGGCGATTCCTCAAATAATCCCTAAACCATTCATCCATCATGTTAAGGAAGGCAGCTCGGGCCTCTTCTCGGCCTTTTGGCATAAACCTTCTACTACTAGTAGATACGGCTCGTTGTACGAAAGCTGGAACATGGCTCTCGGCTCCCTCGGACTCATCTTGTGCTTGATTGGAAGACATTTACTATATTCAAAACAATTTAAATAGTTAGGAGATGTCACACTATCAACGTTCGAATAATGGCATGTATAGCGAAACTCAATAATTTCTACGGCAGTCTTAAAACTGACAAAACTTGACTCTGATACTACTAAATGTAACACCACTCACCCGTATCCAGTGTCGAGACATGGTTCGAGGCGTTACCAGGTTTAAACTTTCACGACATACAAAATCGGGTCACTAAATTTTGCCCAAAATTAAAAATTTTCAAATACATACATACTGTCCCTTATACAAGCCTTCAAGGCCTAAAACATACGTCGGGGTGGTTCGAGACAAAACTGAAAACATTTGATAGACCTTGGGCAACTTAATGAATTTCTTGCCTTGGAGAGTCACACGTCCGTGTGGGTGGGGCCGTGTGGTCACACACGCCCATGTGGCTTGGGACACGGCCGTGTCCTTAGCTCATGTAACTCTCTGTTTATGACGTTAGCCTGCCTTTAGGGGTACACGGCTAAGACACACGCCTATGTGTCTAGCCCGTGCACTATACTAACTTTTAATTTTAAGTGCAGGGGACACACGATCATACCACACACCCATGGGGGCGAGCCGTGTGTCACACACGACCTAGACACACGCCCATATGTCTACCCGTGTAGACCTTATTAGGCCATTTTCCAAGCCTTTGGTCACCCTCTATCAACCAATCACACTTTTAGGTTGCTTTAATACATAATAATGTCAAATTACACACTTATATAAAACCTTGATAAACCTCATTGCATGAAAACCTCATATCATTGATTTTATACATGCTAGGTTAATTCCCTTTTTGTATTAAGGATTTCCATATCTCCTTGGCACATTCAAGATTGGCTCATTTTTGTAACTCATTGCCAATTATGACCAAGCCATCTCATATAACCATAAACATGCATAGATTTGTAGGTCATAGCCTACTTCAAATTGAGCCAATTCCCATGGTCATATACAAAAAGATATGTGTATCTTTACATGCCTTCATCTTGGCAAATCAAATGACACATATAACAAAGTACTTAAAAGTCTTATACATGCCATTGAACAAAATAAAAGTGTCTGTATACCAAAGCTGGACTAGTTGATAGTGTGTTGACTCTACAACCGTCTTCCAATCTTTGCGAGTCCTCGAGCTCTATAAGACAGGGAAAAGAAAGGGGTAAGCATTTTCATGCTTAGTAAGCCCGAATAACTGGAAAGTAAACTTACCGATTAATTAGCATAAAGTCATATTAGGCAATAGAATCAACAAGCATGAAAATGGTATCCCTATCACATGCACTCAATTAACAAGTTGGTCATAATAAATAATGTACCATGTAATTTGTCTTAGAGGAGCTCATCATTCATCATTTCATCTACATCATATTAATCCCGTTCAGTTTCTAGGAAATTCCGATGGATTATCCATTTACCGTCAATTCATAAGAATGATCATTTCATGTATGCACTCCCGCGAACCTCACATTTTACGACGGGATTACCAGTCTAGGCTAAATCCTCCGTATCGTAGACTCATATGGTGATGTCGGGATTACCAGTCTAGGCTAAATCCCTTTTAGCGACAAACACCCTTACTGAGTTCGGATCTGAATTGCCAGTCCAGGCTAAATTCAGACCCGAATCGGATTACCCGTCCAGACTAAATCCATAATGTACAAATATTCTTTGGGAGGCTAGATCACTCAAGGAACACCCGTCTGGGCTAGATCCTTATTATACTAAGATCAATGGATTACCCGTCCGTGCTAAATCCTTTCTGCAACACATGCAGGATCTCAAGTCACATGTAAATCATGGTTTATCCATCGAACTTCCTTTCCAACCTCAACTGGGACATTTTTCAACATGTCATAGTTAAGAATGTATTTCATGTATTTTCATACCATTATCAAATGCAGTTATCTTACCTGGTACTCGTCTCGATATCGTGTTTCGATTATTCCGAAACCTTTCGTTTTCCTCGATCGACCTCCAGAGTTTGTTCCTCGAGGTCTATAACAATAAAAATAGATCATTAACACCTCACATTGTACCTTTTGAGTTTAAATTTCACCCTTGGTCCAAATGATTGTTTTGCCACTAACCTTTCACATTTTTACGATTTAGTCCCTAAGCTCGTATAATGAAACACATGCAATTTCTACCTTACCCAAACCTAGCCAAATATTTTTCCCTCTTATGGCAGCCTACATTTTCCATTATTTTCACATTTCTACCACACATTTTTCACCTTTTTGCAAAAAGGTCCTTTTAGGGGTTTTTCATGAAAATCACCTAGGAAAAGATGTTTAACACACCTCTAACTTTCATATTCCTCCATAAAACATCAAAATACAAGTAACTCATGCATGGGTAAATTTCTAAACATGAACCCTAGCATGAAATATGGGTAGAAATAGAGAGAGTAAGCTACTGGGATTTCAAAAATACGAAGAACATTAAACACGGGGCTGGGAGCACTTACTATTGAGCTTGAAAATGTTAGAAACCCTAGCTATGGAGGGCTTGGAAATTTTGGCTGGTACAAGGGAGAAGATGGTTGATTTTTGCCTTCTTTTTTCCATTTTATTTCATTAAAATGCCAAATGACCAAAATGCCCTTAAGTTGTTTCTTTAAAATTTTATCCATACAAGCCCATTTTTGTTCAAAAACTTAGAAACTGGGAAAATTGCTCTCCAAGACCTTATAATTTATAATTTAAAGTAATTTCATACAAATTGCTTCTAGAATTCAAGTTTTGAAATTTATTCAATTTCGTCCCTAATTTTCAATTGGACACCTTACTCAAAGAATTTCTTCATGAAAGTTTAACACATGCATATTATTATATTCTAGACCTCATAATAATCATAAAATAAATATTTTAATGTCGTATTTATGGTCCCAAAACCACTATTCTAACTAGGCCCTATTTCGGGATGTTACATTATGTGTGTGTTATAAGATATGAGGTAGCATTGGCTACATATGTGGCACTTACGTGCAAGACTTTCCATGTATCCGATAGTATTCCAAGAGTTCAACGGGTAATCCAAAGAGTATGTCAAAGATGACAAAGTATGTGACTATGTTACGTGTTGGTACAGGTATGTATGTATAACTCATGAGTATGAATGATGTGAGCACATCCATGCCAATCAAGGAAACTGATCCGGAGGTCTTGCCATTGGGACCTATTTCCCGTTCTAAGGAAAATAAATTCAGAGAAGTTCTTTTCCTTACTTGTGCTACAATTCCTGATTCATTCGATCATGTTTATGCCTTAGAACATAGGCTTTATAATGTGTTGCATGCTGATATGTGACATATTTAGGTTATACTATTTCATTCTGTGTGTTTAAGTATGTATACATATTATGCTACGTATGCTTTGGATTGGTTTGATAGTGTTTGTACTGTTTCGAAGTTGTTTGGGTGTTAATAAATAAGTGTGCACTTGTTTACAACTTATTAGACTATGTTACATTTAGTCTACATAAACTTTGATAAGTATTTATTCCTTTTGGATTAGGTACTCGAAAGGACACTAGCTCAAGAGTGTATATACAACTCATCATCAGCTCAAGTTAGCTCAGAGTACACTACACCAGCGCATCTTCAGCTCAAGATAGCTCAGAGTACTCTACACCAGCTCATGTCAGCTCACTGCACTTGTAGCTAGCTCGTTCTAGCTCAGTTCAGTTTCCGTCAGCTCAATTTTAGCTCTACTAGCTCAACTTCAGTTGGCAAGTCCAGACATAGCTGAATAATGATTTACAAGTCGGGGCTGTAGTGCACATGTGGCAGCCCAAGTGGCATCCGACTATTCACACATCTGCGTGGCAGCTTGGATGAGTGAGTACATTATTGGCCGAATTGGAGCAGCCCTTCCTTTTTTCTTACTTGGCTCAACTACAAGGATAAGATCAAGTAGTTTGTGTTTGAATTTCAAATTTCAAATACAAGGCTACCATACAATGCCGCCCATTTTAGGAGTTATTAGGAGTTTAAAATTTGAATTTTAAATCCTCTATTTTTAGCCACACAAGGAAATTCGGCCATACACCTCTTGTTATCCATATATATGTGTAAAAACAAAGTAAGAAGGCAGACACTTTGAATAAAATATAATCTTTGTGAGATTTTCTCTCAAACTTTGATTTTTCACCGAACTTTCTTGGCATATCAGACTGTATTTATTGTGTCAATTTTACTTGATACTTCGGGTTCCTAGATTGCTATCTAGTGGGTCCATGTCCGTTGACAAAGAACAGATTCGATTTGGGTTCGTTTAGTATATTGTACGAGTTCTTTTGAGTTCCTCATTTTTTTTTTAAATTTCCAGCAATATTCTACATCAATTCTGCTATGCTTGAATGTTCAAGGCTGCCGTGTATGAAGCTTCAAGAATTCATCTTCAACTTTGATTCAAATCTGCCATAAATTTCAGCCCTTTCTTTTTTTTTCATTTTTTTCTTTCTTTGTTTCTTTTCTTATTCCTAAGATCATTCTGAGCCTAGAACGTCCATTGTGTCTTGTTTCTGATTGCAGGCAAGTGTTTGCTTCAATCCTAGATCCGTAACTTACAAGGAACATTATTTTTACCGAACAACACCCTTATCATATGGTAATTAGAGCAAAGGTTGGATTTTAGCACGTTCTGCACTGCAATAACAAGAAAACAAACAAAAGTAAAAAAAAAGTAAAAAAAAAAAAACACAAACAATCAGTTTTGAATATTCAAAAAAAAAGAAAGAAAAGAAACTTGTGCTGGTGCATGAAAATGAAGAAGGATGCTCAATTATGCCATGAATTGCTTAGAAATCAACCGAAACAACTTGTTCTTGTTTGTTCGATGATAGGATCGTTGTAAGCATTTCTTTGCAGTAATTTGTGAATTTTTTATTGCATTTTTTTCTTTTTTCAGCCCTATTTTCATTTTAACCCTTTGTTTTCTTTATTCTTGTTGTTTATCCTGTAAGTTTGACATAGTTAATAAGTTTGAACGATTGATTTAGTTTCTTAAAGAACTGAATTGCGAGAGATTGAGTGGAAAAGGCAAACTGAGCGTGTGAGAATAGAAGGGGATACAAAAAGAGCCATTCAAGCATTCTCCCGAGTGAAACACGTGTGTTGAGTGCAATTAATGAGCGAACTTTCCTTGGAGTGATCTGTGAGGAATTTTGTTGAGTGTGTTGTTGTGAGGTCCTTTTCATTATTTTACTAACATATATTATTACTTTCTATTTGTTTCTAGTGTTTATAATGGTAGGTTCGAATGAAAGCAATCCGAATGACCAGCCATCATACTTGCAAATGCAAGCCATTACACGTGAACTTCAGCATCTTTTAAGACAAGAATTGGAGCCTTTACAGTCTCGAATGGATAGATTAGATGGGGGTGGTTCCCGATCTATCTATGAAGAGGACCGTGATGAAAATGAAGTTGATCAGCCTCCGAGACAAAATCTGATGGGTCATGCGCAACTTGATGATAATTTGTCGAACATTAAAGTTGCCATTCTATCTTTTCAGGGATGAATAGATCCTGATGCTTATATCACTTGGGAAAGCAAAGTCGAGCATGTTTTCGAGTGTTACAATTACTCAGAACAAAAGAAGGTTCGTTTGGCTGCGATGGAATTCACTGATTACGCATTGATCTGGTGGGATCAATTGCTAATCGGTCAGAGATGCATCGGTGAAGGTCTAGTGAGAACGTCGAATAAAATGAAGTGAATCATGTGAAGGAGATTTTTCCTTCTCATTATCACTGTGACTTATTCTAGAAGTTACAGACGTTGAAACAGAGGAGTAGGAGTGTTGAAGACTACTACAAGGAAATGGAAATATCTATGATGCGAGCCAACATTGTTGAGGATTGAGAGGCTATTATGGCACGTTTTCTTGCGGGGTTGAATTCTGAGATTGCTAACGTTGTTCAATTGCAGCATTATGTCGAATTGGATGACATGGTGCATATGGTGATAAAAATTGAGAGACAACAACGTAGAAAAGCTTCTACTCGAGGTAATACTCCATTTAAATCTTTTTCAAATCCATTGTATACTCCTAACAATGCCAGGAAACAAGCACCACAATCGCTACTATGGATTCGAGATCCAAGCGAATCCAGTAAACCAAAGCCTCCCGTTGCTGATAATGGGCGTGGCAAACTACCAGTGGTGGCACAAGAATGATCGAGAGAAATTCTGTGGTTTAAGTGCCTTAGTCGAGGACATGTTGCTAGCCAATGTCCTAATCGAAGGACCATGATAATGTTAGAGAGTGGTGAAATTGAGTCTGAATCTGAGGAAGACGAGCATGACACTTCTCCAGTGAATGTTGAAGAAGGTAATGACAATGTGCAGATGTTTGCCATCGGTGAAGCACTTGTTGTCAAAAGGAGTTTGAATACTCAACCGATTTAGGAAGAATAGCAACGAGAAAACATCTTTCACACGAGATGCCTTGTTAATGATAAGGTATATGTTGTAATTATCGATAGTGGTAGTTGCACTAATGTTGCTAGTTCTGTGATGGTTGAAAAGTTAGGTTTGAAGATGACAAAACATCCCAATCCTTACAAATTACAGTGGCTGAATGACGGTGGAGAAATTAAAGTGACTAAGCAAGTTTTAGTGCCGTTTGCCATTGGAAAATACAAGGATGAAGTACTCTGCAATGTCGTTTCAACGGTTGCAAGCCATTTGTTATTGGGTCGTCCATGGCAATTTGACAAGAAGACGACGCATGATGCCTTTACGAGTAGATATTCTTTTATGCATGTAGGAAAGCAGATCACCTTAGCACCTTTGACCCCGAGTCATGTGCAAGAAGACCAAGTAAGGTTGCGAAAGAATATCGAGGAAGTTCGTGGGAAAAAGAAGATGAACGTGTATGCAAGCAGTAAGGAAATTAGAAAATGTCTTTCCTCTCAGCAATCTATGCTTATTTTGTTGTTTAAAGATCATTGTTTATTGTCTGAGATTCCTAGTGATTTGCCAGCTTCTATTTCATCTATTTTGCAAGAATTTGAAGATGTGTTTTCGGATGAAACACCTAAAGACTTACCCCCTCTTCGTGGCATTGAGCACCAGATTGACTTTATTTCAGGTGCCACGATTCAGAATAGACTAGCATATAGAAGTAACCCCGAAGAGACGAAGGAACTTCAACGACAAATTTCTAAGTTGTTGGTTAAGGGTTACATTCGAGAGAGTCTGAGTCTATGTGTTGTGCCAGTGTTGTTGGTACTGAAGAAAGATAGAACGTGGAGGATGCGTGTTGATTGTCGAGCCATGAATCAGATTACAATCAAGTATCGACACTCCATCCCTTGACTCAATGACATGCTAAATGAGTTATGCAGAACGACTATCTTCTCCAAAATTGATCTAAAGAGTGGATATCATTAGATTCGCATGAGAGAAGACGATGAGTGTAAGACAGCCTTTAAGACAAAGCTAGGTTTGTACGAATGGTTGGTGATGCCTTTTGGTTTAACTAATGCACCTAGTACTTTTATGCGTTAGATGAATCATGTTCTGCAATCTTTTATTGGAAAGTTTTGTGTTGTATACTTTGATGACATTTTGATTTATAGCAAGACTTTGCAGGATCATGTGGAACATTTGAGAGCTGTTCTGCATACTTTGCAAGAAGAAAAGTTGTTTGGAAATATGGAGAAATTTGTGTTCTATACTACCAAACTTACATTTCTTGGTTATATTGTTAGTTCACAGGGTGTTGAAGTCGACCCTGAGAAGGTTAAGGCGATCCAAGAATGGCCACGACCGACATCGATTAGTCAGGTTAGATCGTTTCATGGTTTAGCTAGTTTCTACCGTCGGTTTGTTCCCCATTTTAGTTCTATTACCAACCCCTTAACTGGGATTATAAAGAAGAATTCAATCTTCTCATTGGGTAAAGAACAAGAGGATGCCTTTCTAAAAATTAAGGATTGTTTAACAAAAGCGCTTGTTTTAGCATTACCTGATTTTGGTAAATTATTTGAAATTGAATGTGATGCTTCTGGGGTTGGTATAGGTGTTGTTTTGTCACAGGAAAAGAGACCCATTTCATATTTCAATGAGAAACTTAGCGGAGCAATGTTGAATTATCCTGTTTATGACAAGAAAATTTATGCACTTATCCGGGCTTTGGAGACTTGGCAGCATTATTTGTTGCCTAAGGAGTTTACGATCCACACTGACCATGAGGCTTTTCGAAATATCATAGGTCAACATAAATTGAACAAACAAAATGCTAAATGGGTTGAATTCTTAGAATCTTTTCCTTATGTCATTCGATACAAAAAGGGAAAAGACAATGTTGTTGCTGATGCATTATCACGTAGATATGAACTTTTGAGTTATCTTGATTTACATTTGATTGGATTTGCATATATTCGTGAGTTATTCTCTGATGATCCTAATTTTAGAGATAAGTATAATGCTTGTGAGAAAGGTACAAATGGAAAGTTCTACAGGCATGATTGTTATCTTTTCAAAGAAATCAGGTTATGCATTCTACAGGGTTCAATGCATGATATATTGATCCGTGAGGCACATGAAGGTGGATTGAAGGGTCATTTTAGAGTCACCAAAATGTTACAAACATTGAAGGAGCATCTATTCTGGCCTAAGATGCGTAGGGATGTTGAACGGTACTATGAACATTGTGTGACATGTAAGAAAGGCAAATCGAAGGTTTCACCACATGGTATGTATTTACCTTTACCTATTCCTAATTCCCCTTGGTCTGATATTTTGATGGACTTCGTATTGGGATTGCCTCGAACTAGGACAGGTAGAGACAGTATATTTGTTGTGGTTGACAGGTTTTCGAAGATGGCACTTTTTATTGCCTGCCATAAGACTGTCGATGTTGTTAATGTGGCTAACTTGTTCTTTAGAGATATTGTGCATTTGCATGGTATACCTAGGTCAATAGTTTTTGACAGGGATGTAAAGTTTTTGAGTCATTTTTGGAGGACTCTTTGGAGCAAACTAGGTACGAAACTTATGTTTTCTACTACTTTTCATCCCTAGATTAATGGACAACTTGAGGTTGTTAATAAATTTTTATCTACTTTACTTCGTTTCATCATTAAAAAGAACATAAAAACTTGGAAAGATTGTTTGCCACATGTCAAATTTGCCTATAACCATGCTGTACATTCTGCTACTACGATGTCACCTTTTGAGGTTGTTTATGGTTTTAATCCTACTACTCCTCTAGATATGTTGCCTTTGCCACAGAAACATGTGATGAATAGAGACGGTAAAGCGAAAGCAAAATATGTGAAAAAGTTGTATCTACAGGTTTAGGAGAACCTAGAAAGAAAGACTCAACAATACGAAAAGCAAGCAAATAAGAGCAGAAAGTGAATCACCTTCGATGTTGGAGATTGGGTTTGGGTTCATTTTCGAAAGGAACGATTTCTAGCCCAAAGGCAGTCCAAGCTATTACCACGGGGAGATGGTCCTTTTCAGGGGTTGGAAAAAGTGAATGACAATGCCTACAAGTTAGACTTGCCGGGAGAATATAATGTGAGTGCCACATTTAATGTTTCTGATTTAACCCCTTATGAAGATTCTGCAGATTTGAGGAGAAATCCTTTTCAAGAAGGGAGGATGATGTGAGCACATCCATGCCAGTCATGGAAACTGATCTAGAGGTCTTACCATTGGGACCTATTACCAGTTCTAAGGCAAAGAAATTCAGGGAAGTTCTTTTCCTTACTTGTGCTACAATTCCAGATTCATTCGATCATGTTTATGCTTTGGAACATAGGCTTTATAATGTGTTGCATGCTGATATGTGACAAATTTAGGTTATACTATTTCATTCTATGTGTTTAAGTATGTATACATATTATGCTACGTATGCTTTGGATTGGTTTGATAGTGCTAAGTTGTTCGGGTGTTAATAAATAAATGTGTACTTGTTTACAACTTATTAGACTATGTTACATTTAGTCTACATAAACTTTGGTAAGTATTTATGCCTTTTAGATTAGGTAATCGAAAGGACACTAGCTCAAGAGTGTATATGCAGCTCATCTTCAGCTCAAGTTAGCTCAGAATACTCTACACCAGCTCATCTTCAGCTCCAGATAGCTTAGAGTACTCTACACCAGCTCATGTCAGCTCACTCCACTTGTAGCTAGCTCGTTGTAGCTCAGTTCAGTTTCTGTCAGCTTAATTTCAGCTCCACTAGCTCAACTTCAGCTGGCAAGTCCAGACGTAGCTGAATAATGATTTACAAGTCGGGGACTGTACCAGTGTACATGTGGCAGCCCAAGTGGCATCCAGTCATTCACACATCTGCGTGGCAGCTTGGATGAGTGAGTACATTATTAGCCGAATTGGAGCAGCCCTTCCTTTTTTCTTACTTGGCTCAACTACAAGGATAAGATCAAGTAGTTTGTGTTTGAATTTCAAATTTCAAATACAAGGCTACCATACAATGCCGCCCATTTTAGGAGTTATTAGGAGTTTAAAATTTGAATTTTGAATCCTCTATTTTCAGCCGCACAAGGAAATTCAGCCATACACCTCTTGTTATCCATATATATGTGTAAAAACAAAGTAAGAAGGCAGACACTTTGAATAAAATATAATCTTTGTGAGATTTTCTCTCAAACTTCGATTTTTCACCGAACTTTCTTGGCATATCAGACTGTATTTATTGTGTCAATTTTACTTGATACTTCGTGTTCCTAGATTGCTATCTAGTGGGTTCAAGTCCGTTGATGAAGAATAGATTCGATTCGGGTTCGTTCAGTATATTGTACAAGTTCTTTCGAGTTCCTCCTTTTTTTTTCTAAATTTCCAGCAATATTCTACATCAATTCTGCCATCTTTGAATGTTCAAGGCTGCCGTTTATGAAGCTTCAAGAATTCATCTTCAACCTTAATTCAAATCTGCCAGAAATTTCAACCCTTTCTTTTTTTTCGTTTTTTTTTCTTTCTTTGTTTCTTTTCTTATTCCTGAGATCGTTTTGAGCCTAGAACGTCCATTGTGTCTTGTTTCTGATTGCGGGGAAGTGTTTGCTTAAATCCTAGATTCACAACTTACAAGGAATGTTGTTTTCATCGAGCAACGCCCTTATCAATGAACTTTGGTTTGTGTTGAACTATTGGTAAGAATGCTAATAAGTGAATTATGCCTAAGATACATGATGATGTTTATGTTAACTTATGTTGAATAATCATATGACTAATGTATGATTAATGTTGTTTATTATTTACATGCAAAATTACTAAGCTTTAAAGTTTACTCCCCTTTTCTTTCCATTCCTTATAGTGTCGCCAAGCTAGCTCGGGGATCTAGGGTCGTCGAAGCTCGATTCACACTATCAAACGATTGCTTTTGGTATAATTGGTTTCAATATTTTGAGTATGGAATGTATAGGGACTTGGTCATTTTGTTATGTGTCATAGTGGTTTAGCCAAATGTGTTGGCATGGTAATGGTTAATGATTCATTTTGTATATGGCCATTGGAAGTTGGCAAATATTAACTTTATTGATCATTGGTATATTTATGTGATGAAGCTTATCATGAATATGAAATTGGCATGAATGGAAAAGAAAGTATGTGATGTTTATGCATGATAGATGTTAGTATGTGTAATTGATGTATTGACATCTTGTTTATGGCTGATTTAGTTGTATGTATATGCTTGGATTTGGTGTTTCTTGATGTTGTGCAAGTTGGTGCAAGTAAGGGTGGCAAAATGGCTTGGTAAATAGCCTTATTTTGGCGACACGGGCAGAGACACGGTCGTGTGTCTTAGCCGTTTGAAAGACACAGCCTAGGGGCATGGGCGTGTGAAGTCTACACCTATTTTATGAAAATTTTCAAAAATTAAATTCGTCCCACGGCCTAGCACATGGGCGTGTGACTTGGCCGTGTGACTCCCCTTGGTGCATGACGTCATAAATAGAGAGTACACGGGTTAGGGGCACAGGCGTGTGTGACCACACGACCAACCCATTGTGTGACCTTATTTTGATGAAAAATTTTCTAAGTGTTTTAAAAATTTCTAAAGTTCTCGATTTAGTACAAAACCACTTTTAATGCATGTTTTGGGCCTCGTAGGCTCGTTTTAGGGACGATATGTTTGTAAATGAAAAGTTTTAAATTTGGATGGACATTTATGTTTCAGTTTTGTATGTTAGTTTGTGTTTAAGTCCAGTGATGCCTTGAACCCTATTCCAGCGTCGGATACAAGTAAGGGGTGTTACAGATAGTGAACGACTTTATCAGTAATGTGGTGTGTTTTGGAGATCTGTTTATCCAATGTATGGTGACAGGGTCCATTTATAGGTGGTGATAAAGTCCCCTATAAGTTTCATAATCACAAAAATGTCAGTTTATCATTATTTGAGTTATGATGGAGCATGAATTGTTATCTTGCATGAATTGTTATTCGGTATGAACTGATATTTTATATGAACTATTATTTTGAATGAGATGTCATTTGGTAAGAACTGTTATTTTATATGAATAGATGTTTGGTGCATACTGATAATTTATGTGATCTACCTATTTTATGCGAATTACTTATTATATGCGCACTGCTTATTTTTTGAGAACTGTTGTTTCGTGTGAGTTACTATTTTGTGTACACTACAATAATATGTGAACCGTTTTTGTTTGTCACATTTTAACCTAATTGATGTGTTTATTTGTAGTGTGTTTGAGCACTCATTGAGCTTTCATAAGCTCACCCTTTCTTTTAGAATATTGCATTGACTTAGCTTGTGAAGAGATGTAGGAATGAGTCATCCAAGTGATCCAAATCGAGGCTTTATCTGGGTATGTCTTTGCGTTCCCAAACCTAGTGAGGAAGAAAATGTGGGACCAAGTTATGGGATTTAGTATTGGACTTATAATTTTTGGGTTGTAATTGGACACTATGGATTATTTAATTGTTTGGTTTAGAACTTTTATCATTACGTTCGATAGATGATTGAATGATGGATTATAATTGCTCGATAATTGGTTTGAATAACTGCTTGACTAACTTGTAAGTGCAGGTTGAAGAGTCATTGGTCATTAAGGTAAGCCTTAGATAATTTATGTGTGATTTGGATACAAATGTCACATCTCAAAAACCGGGTTAGTAGAATTGGACATTAGATTATGGGTTTGAGAGAAAAATCTAATTTTGTATCATATGAATTAAAATAAGATAAAATAAATAATTAGAAAACAAATAATTAGTTAATAATAGTAAAAAATAACAATTAAATGAAATAATTATGATATTAATAATCAGGACATTAGTAAAATAATAATAATAAAGACTAATCTGGAATAGTGGTTAAAGTAGACGTTAAATGTGTAAATTAAAAACTAGTAGTTAAAAGGAAAACTATTAGAACAAGGGAGAATAGGGGAGGACTTATAGGGCAAATAGCCCATTTTTTAATATTGGTTGGTTGTGTATTAAAAAGCCACACCCATAGCCTGTTTGCTTTTATTTTGCTTCTTTCCATTTATTTTTCATTTTTAAAATTTGTTAGATCTAGAAGGAAAATTTTCTTTAAAATTTTTTTGCATCTCTTATATTTCTTGACATTCAAACACTCTTTTTTTTTTTCAATTTTGCAAGAAAATCACTTTTTCTTCTCCAATTTCTCACCTAAACTTTGCTCGTTTTTGCTCAATTGGTACAAATTCATGGAGGTTTTTGAATTAAAGGTAAATTTATTATTTTCTTATGTATTAAATTTTTATTAAGTGTTTTTAATTTGAATTTTCATAGATGTAAGTAAGAAAATTATAGATCCATGGTTTTAAAGTGATCTTTTGTATAAAAAAATGGTGAATCTTATAATAAAGAGCTAAGAGATGTTTTTAAAATGATTTTTAGTATATTTGATGAGATTAAGAGGTTTACAAATTCAATTTAACAAAATCTTTAAGTAATTATATGAATTGAATGGTTTTCTTTTGAGAATGAGGATGAACAATGTTTTTTCGAAAAAAAATATTAATTAAAGAAATTGAGCAAAGTTAGAAATCTTGATCTATAACTAGACATAGGTAAAGGGGTTAGGAGGTAGAAATTAAGGATTTAATTAAGTTAAAAAAAAGAAATTAGGTGAAATAGATTGTATGAAATAAGTCAAATAAGTATGTATGAGTGGAGAGTCGTTGTATGAACACAAAGAGATAAATTAGATTATTTTTTAATGGTTAGTAATATGTGTATTTTTATCTAAAGCTGAAAACGTTGGTGAAGCCTTAACAAACCTTGACAAAGGCAAGCAATAAGTTATCTAGTTCGACGAGTAGTGGTGAGTTATAGGTGATTGCATTTGTATGCTATATTTTATAGCATGAATTACGAGATCTAGAGAGTCAAAGTGGAGCTTGTGAACCACCACTTATGGTATGCAAACCTTGATTTCTTCCTTATGCAAATCATTGCAAGTTTGGTTGAATCGTTGAGTATATAAAGTGTGCGGTTTTAATAGTGAAAAATGCATGAACTTATAATATATATACATGGGCTTTGTTTTATATACAATATATATATTAGTGGGTGTTATATATATAATATATAAATGGGGGAGTTGGTAATATACATATATAATATATATATGAGTGGAGTTGTATATATATATACATATATATACGTGAGTGATTATACATATATTATATGTATGCATGGCTTTATTCTATATAATATATATGCATGACTTTATTTTATATAATATATATTAATGGATTTTGATGTGTTATATATAATATAATATATATGCATGGTTCTATTATATATAATATATATAATTATGGGTATGGTTTTATATAATATATAAATTTATTGGACTTTTAATGTATACTAAAATTTGACGTGACAAAGGTCACTAAATAGGTATGTATATATATGTAATATATATTCGTAAATGGTTATGTAATGCTTGCGAATGAGTATAAAAATAAATATCATAATATGGATTTTTATAACACGTGAATTTTATTGATAATGTGCATTTATGTATGCACGAACCCATAAGTGAATTATAAGATTTAAGATATTGCGAGTTTTGATTAGTACAAAATTACATTATTGTGAAATGCTATGTGCGAGCTCAACAGTAATGCAAGCTAGTTATATTGCATAATAAAACGTGATTAATTAGATATGTTGGCAATGTGAACACTTGAGACCATTGGATATCATTAGCATGCCATAGAATTGTGAGTACTCACCCTTTTATTATGTGTTGGACATTGTAGCCCGTAGATAGTGTTGGAGAGATAAGGGAATGTCGAGCATAGCTCCATTCATTGTAGATAGTATGGTGTGTTTTGAGAGTGTGAGCATACATGCTACACTAACATGGAGATAGTGTACAACTTTTTGAGTCATGTGGTGTGTTTTAGAGATCTATTTATCCAATGAGTATATAATTTGACTATGCTTCATATTCACGAATTGTCAATATATCACTATGTTGAGTATGAAAATTGTGTTATATGTGAATTGTTAAAATAGGTTTAAATCCTAACATGTTAGTGTGTATATATTTGTGTTGTATGCATGTATACTCACTGAGCTTTCCGAAGCTCACCCCTTACTTTACCTTGCAGATAAGTAGTTCCTAGGTTAGTGAGGAGGGTGGCAAATCAGTGATCCATCGCAAGGTATTTTTTTAGAGTATGTGTATTGAGATTTTAAACTCCGAAGTGAAGGCAATGTGGGTAGTTCCAAGGGTTTAGTACTAAAATTAGGCTTAGACTTTTTAAATAAAATTTTCAATGGATTGTAAATGGACATTACAGACTGTTTGTTTTTTTGGGGTTTTTGAATGTTATATTTATTTGCTTGATTGCTTGCTTAGATGACTTTATTTCTTGATTAATTTGAAGATAATTAATTGAACTAACAATTTTTTGAGGCTAAGGGACACTGTCGTGTATTAAGGTACACTTTATACCTTCTGCTTGTGTGAATGAAGTGATCAATTTAAAAATATGTGCACTTAGGTCTAATTTCCTATATGAAATATTCTGCAATTGTGTGGTCTATATGGTTGGTTGGTGTGGTTCGTAAAGTTTTAAACGGAGAGTCACCTCGGTGGCTAATATGATGTTCTGAATTCGGGTTGGACCATCTCGGTCAGATTTGGGGTGTTAAAAAACATGTGCTTGGTATGCATGAGATGTAACACAGAATTTGGTCAAGGCATGTAAACTTTTAAATGTCTGCTAACTAATTAATTTATAAATTTATGAGGTTGTGCGAGATGCTTTAACAAATTTTCCAAAATAAGACTCATACGTTTAATCCTACAATACTAATGTTAAACTTTGTGAAATGAAGTTTTCCCCAAGATGCCACCATATATTACGTTTTAAATATAATTATACGTTTTTAAACTAAATGGGTTTCGAAGTCCCTACAAATATAGGCTTTTAAAAATACCCTACTACATGCATGTATGTTTAGCTAAAGTTTTTGAGGTAATTTTTTGTTAAATAATAAATTGTGAATTAGTCTTGTTGTTGATTGTTGATCAGAGTAGCTCAAAAAAAGCATGATTTAAGTTTTTGTTAAATATTCCATGATTAATTGTGTGGTGTGATTGGTCAGTTGGTGCGTTTTGTGGTGGTTTAAATGGAAAGTCACTTCAGTGGCTAACGTGACGTTAGAAATTCGAGCCAAACCATCCTGGCTGAGTTTGGGGCACCACAAAAATATATAAGTTGACTTGTAAAATTTGAAAGGTGTAGAGGACACAAAACCATTAAAATTCCACTTTTGCTTTACAAATTCACCAAAATCTGGGTGTTTCACCCATCCCGCCAAAAAATGAAAAGGTCTACACTTAGAACAATGAATCAAAGGCATAAGAGATAGCAATAGTGGCCTGTGGTCAGATTTAAGCCTTGGAAGATTAGTTACATAATAATTTGGAAAAGAGGCCATCAACTCATTTTTACCAATTGGTCTATCTAGATGCTCATAAACGCCACCCCTATGCCATGTGAAAAGAGAACCCCGAAACCTGAAATCATAAAGATCAACTGAGTCCATAAAGTCTCTAAAAAATGAACATCTTCTTCCTAAACATGCCCCTTCTATTTTCGTTGATAGAAAGAATAACATTGAAATCCTCTATAGCCAACCAAGGCCAACCATTCCTTGGAATCGTTGATTTTAAAACCTCCTAGAGACTTCTTCATTTTCTACTATCCAGACTACCATAAACAAAACCCATATAAACAGGTCTTAGTAGAGAATTCTTAGAAATGAGGATCAAAACAAATAGAGGGTGACACTGAAGTACATTGACACAAAGTGGCTCTTTTAATCCAATCCAGACACTACCAGAAAAGCCAACTACCTCCACTTGATGGGAGTATTGGAACCCAAGACTAGTAATAATAGAATCAGCTCTATCTCCGCTAACTCTTGTCTCTAAAAGGCCTATACCAGGCTTGTAATCCTGATTATACTCACGAAAAATTCAAGAAAACTTGATGTTTACACATCCCTGGAAATTCCATGAAAATATAGAGATTCATAAAAAAATAATAAAAGAAAGATGATAACTAACCTTAACTCCAGCTTAACAACTTTCTCTGTGATGATCCTTATCTCGACACATTTTCTCCTTTTCAGCCTAATTTGTAATTGTAAGCTAATAAGTTTGGCTATAGAATTCATGCTATCAGATAGAGGGACCTTTGTAGTTCTTGAATTTTTAAACCAACCCCCATGATCCCTGATAATCTTACTGATGAGTTTAACATTTTGAATAACTCCAAATTTTACCCCTATGCCCTGCCCTTTGAGAGAAACAATTCCTTTATCAATTTCAACTGAAATAACTTTTCCTAAAGATTTAGAATTTTTGAGGCCTTCATTATCCTTAAAAGAAATAGCTGAATGTTTCCTGGGATCAAGAGAATCTTTTACAGGATGCCCCAAAGGCTCCACCACTCCTTTGAACGTAGGGTTAAAATGAGAATTAACACCCTATTGACACCCTTGCTCATTAACAGTCAGCGAATCAACAAGATTAAAATTATTGCTAGGAACAATTGTGTTCACTTGGGCCTTCCAAACAATGATTCCTCCTTGGGTTGAATTTAATTTTCCATCAAGTACGCCAACTTCATTATTTACCGTTGACCCATTAATATTCGGACTTTTAAAGCCCTAATTTTCTAAATCTTGATTTTCCCCCAAACTCGTATGTGAGAATTTACTCTTCTCTAAATTTGGCCCACTGCTCTCCATCAAACTAGACCCACGATTTTTTCTTTTGATTAACATATGGGGGTCGAAAGGTTCCGATGTCTCTTCCAATTGTTCCTTCTTAGATGAGCTTGCCAGTGATGGAGAAACAGCTACGCTATCAACTGATTTTGGACTAGCAACTGGGCAGCTTTCTAGAACATGACCGGACCTGCCACAAGTAAAACAAACGGTTGGTAAAGACTCAAACTCAACTTTTTGTAACTTACCATCAACAAGAATCTTAGAAATAAGAGGATTATCCATGTTGAAGAACACTGCCATCTTAATGAACTTTCCCCTCGCACCACTATTAGTTTGGAAATCATGTTTGGTAACTTTGCTGATCAACCCGCCTATTTTCTCCAAATTTTTTTGTTTAGAAAAAAGCCTCGATAAACCATGAAGCCTAACCCAGACCATGACATTCCTCGGGAATGGTTGGAGTGGATTAAACTCCATCGTCTACAGTTGCACTATGAGATATTGACCCAAAACGATCCATGGTCCTTGAGTAAGAGCCCTCTCGTAATCTTCCTGACATTGATATCTGACTAGAAAGTATTCATTTTCAACATCCATTAGATGAAACTACTGTGAAGGTGTCACGTGTGAACATAGTACATGAAATGTGCAAGTATACACGTCAAATCAATTAATATATTGATAAGTAAGATTATCTCTATAGGGATCGGATAGGATTAACTTGGTTAAGTTGCTGTTTTGAAATATGTGAATTATGCTAAGGCAAAAAAATGACAAAAATAAAAGGGTGATCAAAATAATGATGATTTGTGAAATATGTAAACAAAAAAAAATATATATATATGCTATGGAAAAGCTACTAAGACAAAAGTAAGAGGGTCTACGTTGTTGAATAGAAAGCTTGGGATTACCAGGAATCTATCTTTGTAAGCCAATAATGCCTTGATAAATTCTTAATCAACTTACTGCTTAGAATGGATTTAAAATGGTCTACTTCTTTCGAGAGGAAGACCTCAAGATACCTCACCTAAGGAAATATATGTCTATAGACCTCATCTGTGATTCCCAGTATTGGTTACTCTTCACTTTATACAAACACTGCTCTATGTCTAGAGATTGCTATGGGCATTCTATCAACCAACTACTTGTATAAATCAATTGTGGTCCAACTAACCTAACCTTTTTAAAATTAGGTTATGTTTATAAGCATATCGTGCATTCATGTATGTCAAGAGATTCAATGCATGTAATTTGAAAGAACAAATTGAATGAAACAATAAAATAGATGAAATCTAAGCTTCAACATTAATGGAAAATTCAAGTATCATCCAGTAATCCCAACCTGATGAGATTTAACTCATGCTTTGGTTAATTAAATTAGACTTCAAAATATCATTCAACATCTTCAACAATTAATTTTGCAAAGAAACAATTTAAGAAAATAAAGGAAGAACTTCAGGAAGCTTTCGTCGATCCAACCCTCAAATCCAATGGCACAATGTCTTGCAAAGACCAGGTTGACTGCCTTCTTCTTCTTCTCCCTCGTGTTATGCTTTGTTGCTCAGCCTCTACTGGTACCCTTGTTCTTTTCCTCAGAATCTTTCCCCTCAAAAAAGATTTTTTTCTCTCTATGCACTCTCTCTCCACTTTTTATAGGGTAGATCCCCCTCTGAGAACATAATTTTTCTTCCCTCTTTTTCAAGTAGATCTTTTTGGTAAAAGTACAGCTGGTTGAGAGTGGCACGAATTGAGTGCTGACTCAGTGTCTTCTTGGAATTGCCATGGAATAAATGTTGGCAATCCGTCCAACCTTTTGCCATGACAAAACTTCACTCCTTCATTTATTTTCCTCATTCTACACCTGCCATTCAAATACAAACAAATCATTTCCACCCATAAGTAAAAGTAACATAATAAATTTTAAGAACAATCCAAGCTTCTTGATGCAATGTTCTAGAAATACTAATATAATATCCTAAAATGCAAATACATATACTTAAGTACAAACAATTAACCAAGCCTAGAGGCCTGAAATATAACTCCTTTTAAGAGTTATCACACCCCCAAACCAGAGTTATTGCTTGTCCTCAAGCATAATATGCATGAATGTATGAATTACCACAACAACATAATTACCTTAGTAATGCTAAACCATGTAGAACATATTTTGTACTTCAGTTCTCAACAATCTTCTATTTTTAAAAATTTGCTTAAGTTTCATAAGCTTGTTTAGCAAAAGTAGCACAAAAAATATTGCCCTAAAAATAAAATTCTAATTACTCATGCAATTTCGACTATAGAAAGTACCTCTTAATGTACTTAGTTTATCTTTCATCTAAACTCAATTTCCATTTTAACTTAGTTCATCTTTCATCTAAACTCAATTTCCATTTTAAATCTGGCCTTGCATAAACTCAATTACATATATTTTTACTAGGAGATTCATCTTGTCACATGGTTTCTTTAGTTGACAATATTAGTGGAGCATACACTAAATTGCCAAGTGTTCTATCATGTCACAATTTGAATGGAACTCACTCATGAAGCTAAGGCCTTTGACTTAGAAGATGGATGGAGCAAACAACAACCTCCTTAGCTACTCAGCCTGTTCCTATAGTGGAGTGCCCTTAAACTACTTTCTTCTCCCTTTTTGTTTTCTTTTAACACACTCTTACTTAAACTTGCTTTTATAATTAACAACACAATTGAGCAAATAAAGTATTGCTAACCCATTTGGAAATTTCAAGCATTAAAGTGTTGAAGTGTTTCATGGCATTTCTTTGATTTTTCTCTTGAGTTTACTTAAACTTTGTCATTTTATTTGTTATTGAGTATTGCCATTTTACTGAATTTAGCTTCAAGAATCTTTAATAAACTTATTATAGACTAATTGTAATTGGAATTATGACATTATACTTTTAGGGATAAATTTTCAAGCAACTATCCTAAGCTAAACTCAACTAATTCACTATCACAATTTTCTAGGTTTAGTGGAGAATTAAGCTCTTCATCGAACATCATAAGCAAAAATATACTGTAACAACCCGTTTTTAGTTAACTCAGAACAGTGGTTTCGGGACAAAAAATCTGAAGTAAAAATATTTATTTTATTATTATTTTAATTTCTACATCATGATAATATGTTTGTGTGAAAATTTTGTTCAGAAATTTTATTGTTTGAATGCTCAATTCGGTAAAAAGGACTAAATCGCGTAAGGTGCAAAATTAGGGTTCTATAAGTTAAAGGTGTTAAATAGCTAAGGAATCTTAAATTAGAGGTCCTTATGTTGTAAATAGACCATTTGAATTATAAGTGGACATAGATGGACATCATTTGGATGATATTAATGGTTTTTCATCAAGGATAAAATAATAATTAACATAATAAACTTAAAATAAATAAAACAAAAAAGCAAAGTTAGTGTCCATCTTCTTATTTTCCATGAATTGAAGATAAGAAAGGAAAAATTTTAGGGTTCTTCATTCAAATAAGACAAATTCATGCAATTAGGTATGTGTTTTGTCCCGTTTTTAATGATTTCTATGTTTTTGAGATCGTTGCAACTAGGTCTAGCTAGCCTAAGGATTAATTTGCAAAATTTTTAAAGATTTTGAATGTTTCCATTGATGAATACATGAGTATTTTGATGTTTTATTATATATTTTGAATGTTTGATGATAGTTATACAAGTTTTGTTAAGTGATTTTAGTGAAAATGCAAATTAGGGGTTAAATTGTGAAATGTGGAAATTTTGTGGATAAAATGTGAAATAAATGAAAATTATGGGCTACTAAGGGCATAATAGTAATTATTATAGGCTTGGGTTGTGATGAAATTGAATGAATTTTTGTTTTACGAGCTTAGGGACTAAATTGTAAAAGTGGTGAAACATTAGGGGTAAATGTGTAAATGTGCTTAAATGTGTGTTTTGGATTAAATTGAATAGAGAGATTATTAAATAAGTTAATTTTGAGTATATTTAGATCAAGAAAAGCAAAAATCAGATCTAGATCGGGGGAAAATTAAAGTTATCGACTAATCAACCTATTTCGTCATTTTCACATTCGAGGTAAGTTCGTATGTGATAAATTTCATTATAAATTTATTTTTAAATGTTTTGATATTGCTTAAAATATGAATATAAGACTTCGGAAAAATTCAACAATGACTCGATGGTAATTCGGCATACGAAATCCCAGTTGAACCTTAGGAATAGATTTGGATGCTAGTGAGATGTCATTAGGGAACATTGATTTGGCTTCTGGCCATGATATAAGCACTTCAGGTGCGAGTTACATTAATTTGGCTTCAGGTCATGATATTAGCACTTTGGGTGTGTGTTACATTGATTTGGCTTTGAAACATGATATTAGCACTTCGGGTGCGTGTTACATTGATTCGACTTCGGGTCATGATATTGGCACTTAGTGTGTGTGACTCCTGAGTATCCGACTTCTATTCTGAATGGTTCAACGGGTAAATGAATGATGTGGTTGAGAATGAGATTGGTATCAGATGATACAGGTATGTGCATAAACCATATTAGCTTTGAATTGAAGAAATGGTGAAGAAAATATATAGTTTTGTAAATGAGTAATTGAAAGGCTTATTAGTTGATGTGGATTCATGTTTTATGTGTTTATGATTATATCAAGTTTATTTCATACGAGCTTACTAATATTTCTAGATTACATCGTTTACTTTTTTAAAATTTTATAGTGAATTCAAAGCTAGCTCGGATTCGGGGATCGTCTGAGATTTCGTCACACTATCCTATTATCAATTTGGTACTTTAAAGCTTATGTTTTGAGTATATGGCATGTATAGGAACTTTGGTCATCTTGGTTAAGTTTTGGTAATGATTTTGGCCATTTGAATTGGCTTGTAAGTGTATATGTTTTGGTTTGTAAATATAGCCATGAGTTGTGGCTTATTTAGAGTTATTTTGGTATAGTTGAATCATGTATATATATATGTCTATGCTTTGTGAAATGTGTTGAATGATTAAGGTTGGAATCATGATGCTTGTTGATAATAGGTAATTTGAATGTCAATAGGTGATGATTTGTGAATTAGTATGTTTGTGGAATTGTGTAACACCCCTTATCCGTATTCAATGCCGAAACAGGATATGAGGCATTACCAAACTTACATTGAAAACAAACATACAATTTCGAGAAATAAATTTTCATCCAAATAAAACCATTTTTTTCAATCATAAAGTCCCTTATACGAGCCTACGAGGCGCAAAACATGCTTTGGAAGTGGTTTGGGACTAAACTGAGCACTTAGGAAAGTTTTACAAAACTTATAAAATTTTTGCAATGAACAGGGGTCACACGCTCGTGTGGGCAGGCCTTGTGATCACACATGCCTGTGTCCCTAACCCTTGTAACTCTTTGTTTTGTAAAGCATAAACAAATTGAGGTTACACGGCCAAGTCACATGCCCGTGTGCTAGGCCGTGTGGTTAATTTAATCTTCATAAAAGTAGGTGCAAACTTCACATGGTTAGGACACATGCCCGTGCTTCAGGCCGTGTCCCTCACACGACTGAGACACATACCCGTGTCTCTGACTGTGTACTCAATTCTGAGCATTCTATTTCTCAAAATTAAGGTGCACGTGACACATGACCGAACACATGCCCATGGAACAGACACACGGCCTAGACGTACGACCGTGTGTCTACTCGTGTGGATAAAATAAAGGCTATTTACCAAGCCATTTGTCATATTCATTTGCACATACATATCCACTATCTTAATGGCATAAATCATAGCATATCTAGGCAACCAATACATTCAAAAACAAGGCCAAATCATGCCATTTCATTATCCACACTCAACATTATTACAACATCATATTTTGCCAATCCAAATCATACCAAAACTCACATTCTACAAGTTCCAATATGGCTACCTATAACGTACATAATTTTACTTAGTTTTTGTAACACCCCAAACCCGGTCTAGACGTTATGGCCGAATCTGCAATGTCACATTGAAGTGTATTTTGAAAAGCATCGTTCTGTTTGAAAATCCATTCTATATTAAAACCCTCGTTGTGTCCTTTTACAAAACTTTAGGATATCTTGATCATTGTTAAAACTCAAGTTGGTTTAACAAAATGTTAATCGTATTAGATTGTTATTACACTTTGAAAACAATATGTTGTAGCGAAAGCTTTTGAAAAATGTTGCAATAGCATGATGTTTTGAAAGCATTTATCCTTATGAAAATCATGGCCTTCTTCTAGCAGTTATGAATCAAAGTAGATAAATCCCCAAATCAGAAGTAAAAACTTTAAGAGGCCTTATTACATAACAAATACCCAAATTAAATTACTTATAAATTTAAAATTGAAATGTGAAAGCAAGTGTAGTTGAGTGGCCACCATCGAGTCCTTCACAGCTCCAATCCGCCTAAGGATTACCTGTGCAGGAAAGCAAAAGGGTGATTTTATGAAAATTCAGTGTGTAATCCCTTAACAACAGTTTTCCATACAGTGGGCAAATACAGTCTAGGCCTAAGCCCGTTTTAGTAACAGTCTAGTAACAGTTAGGGCCTTGGCCCTTTACAGTATTAGTATCAGTGTGGGCCTTAGCCCATTTCAGTAACAGTAACAGAAATGCAATTAGAAGTCCTACCCATCCATCCTCTACACTCTACTCCATCCAGCCCTGCACTCCTTATGGGGATAAAATCGACCCACCCATCCTTACACTCCAAAATATAGTACCGGTTGCGACACTAAATAGTATTTGTAGCAGAGCTACCAGTATAGTACAGTTCCTCCAAATATAATAGCCCATCCCTATGCAATATGTCATGTCATAATATCATACGTGTATGTAAATCATGTCATGCTCGATTACAGTCATACATATCATAGGGGTATATCAGTCATTTTACCTCGTAGGGGTATAACGGTCATTTCAGCAAATTATGGTTTTGGTATACCTACCGAACCAACAGTAGGTCCACAGTCGTCTCGAGCGACCCGTGCAACCTTAACAGTCTAACAGTAAAAATAGGCCCAAAGCACATATCACGACCCATGTGGGCCCACACGCTCGTATGGCCCATAAAGCCCAAAAATGACCTTGGCCATGTAAACTACGCAGCCTGGTCCAATAGTCTCCACACGTCTGTGTGGTTTACCAGTGTGGGGCCCACGAGCTCGTAGGCCCAACACGGCCCATTTCGGCCCATCGCAGCCCAAAATGGCCTAAGCCCATAAGAACACTCAAGGTGGCCTCTATGATCAAACGCCTACGTTTTACACGTTCGGATTACCACACGAGCGAGCGCATGCTCGTGTAGCATCAATAGTCATACTTTTTCGGCTTTTACTGATCTACGTTTATAGTAGTGTGGTTACACACCTGTTTGCGAGAAGAGTGCAAATCTCCACAAACCCCAAACCTAGATTCAATCATAACCCCATGTCAGTCCTTTAATCATTAGAGTTGACACCCTCTTAATAGCACTTGATCCCCAAAATGGTAATTGTTACCTACCTTGAATGAGCAAAAATGGTTTAACCTACTTAAACCATTGAACAAAATTACCTTCCAAATCCTTGACAAAATCTGCATTGCATCCAAATCTTGTTAACCAATACCATATACACGAATAACTTTAACCAAGTGAAACAACTTACCAAAACGTGGAACTAAGAAAGGTAGATAGAAGTATTCAGCCTACAATAGCACACCCTAAAACCGAGGCACAAGATGAACAATCACACCCCTGTTAGAAACGACAGACAAAAGATGGTGTTAGGGGGAAAAGCTATTATGACAGAGAGAAAAGAAAGGGAAAAAGAACAATCGTGAACCAAAATAGTAGTGGCGGCAACAGTAAGGTTCGACTATAAGCCAAGAAAAACCAAGTTACCTTAATCGAGTGCAGGGAGATTCGACTTCAAGAGCAGAGGGTATTCGACTAGGAATAAAAGGAATGGTGTCGGCTTAGAACCAAATGAAAGAGAACTAGCAGAGATTTGGCAAGGGTTATGGAGGTAAAAGAAGAGTATTCGGTCAAAAAGAGAAACAGTTGAGAGAAGAAGAAAAAGTAACCAACCAAGAGGGAAACCGATTGGAGAATAAAGAGAAAGTTGGCTAATCGATACAAGCAAAGACCAACCCTACGAAATACCCGAATGGTCAATCGCCAACATTCGACTACCCCAAAAACAAGAAATGAAAAGAACTCGAAGCACAATAGAAGCCGAAAGTGAGAAGAGAGTACTCAGAAGTTCACAAAACTAAAATAAAGCACTCAACTCATCCCCAAACCGAAAACTTGAGTGCCACAGTCCAATTTCGGCACACTACTCCCTCTCCCCTCACTTTCCATAATTTTCGCCACAATATCCTTCTAGAATTCGGCTACACACTTCCCCACACCCCTCAAACACTCTAACCGCCCATAAGTATCAGAAACCAACTGACGTACAACCTTTTACATGGCACAGCAGCAAAAAAGATACTCCTTTGCGCTCCCTAGGACTTGAACCTCAGTCCTCAGGCAAATACCCCACGCCACCTATCCCTTAGACCAGTAGGCCTATTCTGTCATACTTCCCCCAAATTTATTTAAGAGGCCTACTGCTTAGAGAAAGGTTTAATTCAAGTAAAAACAAAATTTTGTCCAAGCCGAGGCTTGAACTCAGGACTTCTCCAACACTCCTTGAGACATTCAACAACTGAAGCAGACATGTACTTATGCAACACAAGACACAAAAATGAATACTTAGACTTTTGGGGCGTTACAGTTTTCCTAGCATACCAATGAGCCAATCTTAACTATTCAACAACAAAACCATTAAGCCACATTCAACCATTTACCAAGCACTTATAAAACACATCACACATGAGATAATTGCACATGCATGCATATATAAATATATATATATATATATATATAAGCTTACAACCAATTCAACCAAAATGAGCCAAATTACATGGCCAAAGACCAAAACAAGCCTATGACTATTACAAGCCAATACATTTGGCCAAATCATGATGACACATATAACAAAATGACCAAGTCCCTATACATGCCATATTCTCAAAATGTTTAAAATCATTGATACCCAAAAAATAGTTTGATAGTGTGATGCGAACTCCGGTAATCTCCAACCCGAGCTAGCTTGGTGACACTATAAAACATGGAAAATAAAATGGAGTAAGCTATATAGCTTAGTAAGCTCGTATGAAAGAAATTAGCAAACCTTACCATACATTAACATGCAAGTAATATAATGTAAGATAATGTAATTTACCAAAATCTCATGATCATAATTCACTTCCATCACATCTTACCTTGAAATCTTCATTTCATGAATTAATAATCATAAGCTTTAAGTACATACCTGTACCATCTTGTAATAATTTAAAACTTAGTCTCATCATCGTTATACCCAATGAACCACTCGGAATAATAATATCGGATGCTCGGGAAAAACCTTGCACACAAAGTGCCACATATGTAGCCATTGCTACCTAATCTCATAACAGATATATGCTCGCTCTCGAGTCATTAACCGGCTTGTTCACACAAGCTATCAGTCAAGACGTAGCTACTCGGTGCTGCTCATACAAGCTATCAAGTAACCGCAACATATGCCGGTATACTTAGCCATCGGTAGGACGTACAAGACTAGCACCCGGATCACATAACATAAAACCCTAGTGACATGTCACTTGTATCCTAATCTATTCCTAAGGTTTGATTGGGATTTCTCGCTTGCCAAAACATCGTCGAACGTGTCCGTAAAGTCATTACACAATTCATAAAGTATTAAAGCATTTAAAATACAATTATAATAAAGCTTATTTAACATACGAACTTATCTCTGTTACAAAAAAAAGGCCAAAGGGATCTATTCGTCAATTACTTTGTTTTTCCCCTGATCTAGACTCGAACTTCATTTTTCTTGATCTATAATACCACATTTAACTCATTTAATCATCAAGCTATTCAATCTCGTCTAAAATCACATTATGGCAAAAATTAGATTTTTGCCCCTAACATTTCAACATTTTACAATTTAGTCCCTAGGCTCATAAAATGAACTTCTTTCCATTTCTTCACAATCCAAGCCTAGCCAAATATTATTTGTACTCATAACAACCCACATTTTTTCATTTATTCACACTTTTCTACACATTTTATAGACTTTTACAATTAGATCCCCTTTTTCACATTTTCATCAAAAATCACTTTGTAAATGTTGTTTATCTAACATCAAACATACATTTTCTACCATTAAACATCAAAATACACACGTATTCATCATGGTTCAAATTTTAGACTTTAACCCTTCTTGAAATTAGTCCTTGGAAAGGCTAGATTAGGTTAAGACAACTTCAAAAACATAGAAATCATTAAAAATGGGGCAAGAACGGACTTACAATCGAGCTTGAAAGTGGCCAAAACCTTAGCTATGGACTCCCTTGAAAATTTGGCTATGAGATGAAGGTGAATAAAAATTTTGACTTTATTTTATCTTTTTAAATCTTTTAATTACTAGTTTACCAAAATACCCTTAATGCAAAACTTTGGAAATTCACCTAACCATGTCCATTTTTGTCCAATAAGAAGTATAATGGTCTAATTACCATTTAAGGACCTCTAATTTAAGAATTCATAACAATTAAACACCTTTAGCTAAGGGAATTCTAGTTTGGCACATATTGCAATTTAGTCATTCTAGTCAAATTGAGCACTCAATCGATAAAATTTCTTAGCGAAATTTTCACAAAATTATTTTATCATGCTGTAGACCTTAAAGAAATAATAAAATAAATATTTCTACTTTAGATTTGTGGTCCCAAAACCACTGTTCTGATTTTGGCCCAAAATGGGGCTGTTACAAATTGAGCATATTGAAGCATATTTGTTAATGGTCATTTTGAAGAATTGAGAAAATAAAGATTGGTATGAACTTAGATGGCATAATGTGGTATTTACGTTTTGCATTGGTTGGTATTGGAAATAGTATAAATTATGCTTGATTTGGAATTGAATTATATGTCTATTGATGCTATGTTTTGTGCCATATGAGTTGTGTAGGTGTGCCTAAGTTTGGGTGGCAAATTGGCTTGGTAAATAGCCTATTTTTGTCCACACGAGCGTGTGTCTCAGCCGTGTGTGACACATGGTCATGTTACACGGCCGTGTGTTCTCTGGTGTTGAATTTGAAATCAAGTCAGTATGCTCCACACGGCCTCACACACGGGAGTATGACTTGGCCGTGTGGCATAAGTCAGTATACCCTACAGGTTTGGCATGGCTTAGTACACAGCCTGGCACACGGGCGTGTATGGCCATTTTTAGGGCAGATAGGCTTGCAATATGGGCGTGTGTGTTGGCCGTGTGACACAAGTCAAAGAGTTACACGGGGTCGAACACGGGTTGGGACACGACCATGTGTTTCCATTTCAAATGTCCGCACAGCTTGTGACACGGAGTGTCTGTTGGCCGTGTGAGACACATGGGAGGGCCACACGGGCGTGTGTCCCCTATTTTATGCAAAAATTTTCTAAGTGTTGAAAAAATTCTTGAGTTATCGGTTTAGTCCCGAACCACCCTGAATCATGTTTAGGGCCTCGTAGGCTCGTATTAGAGACAAAATGATTAGTTGTGAATGAAATGTATATGATTGATTAATTGTATATGAAATGTATGTTTGAATGTGTTATAAATTCGATAATACTCTGTAACCCTATTCTGACGTTGAATACGGGTGAGGGGTGTTGCATATACTCATCACAATCTAGCAATCTTTGGCATTTTTGTCTGTTATGACAAATGAACATACTTAGCTATATCTATTGCATCCTATATGCACAACACACCCCCAAACCAAAAGGATGCATTATCCTCAATGCATGAACAGACAAGAATAATAAATGCAAACACATATATATACAAAAAATGAGATAAGAAAAATAATGAATGTATGATGGAATGAAAAGAGAAACAAATGGAATAAAAAAATTGAATGCTTGGAGCGAAGTTTTTGTTGTTACTTTAATTTGTGTGAGTGGATTTGTGTGCAACATGATTCTAGTGCAGCTTCCATTTCAACGCATTGAGTGGCACTTCTCCTCATCATCACCAGATTTGGTGAGATCAATGAGTTTATTGATCTTTTGAGCTTGTGAAAACATAGGTTCAGTCGACAAAGGTGGGATAGTAGTAGTGCTATCTATTTGCGGTGCAGGAGTTGGAATTGCTTCTACTCTTTCCTCATTATCAGTTCAATACTGAGTGATTCAATCTTTTCTTCTTCTGTAGGTTCTTGTGCTTCTTGTCTTTCAGTGGAAGGGTGTCTAGGTGCAGGATTTGTCTCACCAGCCTCTGCTTCACCTTCCTCGTCATCTACATGTGAGTGCAATTCCTTGGGGAAGATAGGAAACGCAGTCATAGGCTTGGTGAAATTCTTTTGCAATGATCTCTTTATCGCAGTGTCTCTCCATTCCACATAGGCCTAGAAAATGGCCATTTGTCTGTGTGCCCGTGCCAAGTTTGTAGCAATCCTTAGTTGCTAGGTCTCAAATAGAGAGAACCACCTTTGCAACTTCGCAAATGAAGTTAGCACTTGCTACTCAAAGACACTATTAGAGGTGAAGGGGGTTTGTAACAGTCTATTTTTTAGTGGTGTTAGAAATAATGGTTTGGGCACCAAATTTGACAAGTTCATGAATATTATTATTTAATATTTACAAGTCAAATATGGTTTTAAAAAGGTTTTTGATTTGATAATTTATGTTATATAAGCAATTTATTAAGCTCAAGTGGTATGACCCTAAGGTCAAGTGGTTTTAGAAAATGAGGTATCAGAACCTCGTTTCTATAAACTGAGCTGTAGATATTTTTATAAATATTTATAAAGTGTCATTAAGGTGGTATTAAAGTTTCGTTGAAAAATTTTAATGTTTCGATAGTTAATTAATTAAAAAGGACTAAATCGTAAAAGATGTAAAATTTGATCACTATTTGATTTGAGTGATTAAATGGTTAATTGAATAAAGGAAATGAGACTTAAATGGTAATTAGACCATTCAAGGAGTTAGTGGACAATTATGGGCATGAAATTGGTGTTTTATTTATTTATTAACCAAGGTTAAAATTGTAATTTGGTATATTAAATTAAAATAAAATAAAAACAAAAGGTTAATTTGTTATCATCTTTTTGGTTTTCTTCTTCAACACCGAATATCCATGGAAGTTGAGATGAATCTTTTAGCCATGGAAAAATTTCTTGCATGGTATGGGATTTTGAGATGCTTCTTGTAACACCCCTCACCCGTATTCAACACCGGAAGGAATAGGGTTACAGAGTATTACTGAACTTACAAAACAATTAAACAAGCTTTTCACATATATTCAAACATTACATATAATCATTATTCATTCTCAATGAATTCGTCCATTAAACAAGCCTACAAGGCCCTAAACATGTATTTGGGAGTGGTTCGGGACTAAACCAATAACTCATGAATATTCCACGAAACATTGAAAATTTTTCTCAAAACAAAGGACACACGCCCGTGTGGCTAGCCCGTGTGTCTTACATGACCACCAGACACACCCGTGTCACAGGCCTTGTGGACATTTGAAATGGAAGCACATGACCGTGTCCCGTCCTGAGTTCTAACCCGTGTCCAAACAAGTGAGCTTATTGACTTGGGTCACACGACCAACCACAAGCCCGTGTGTCTAACCCGTGTGCCCTTGTAAGTGGTTACACACGCCCGTGTGCCAGGCCGTGTGCTAGGCCATGCCAAAACTGTAGGGGATACTGACTTATGCAACACGGGCAAGTCACACGCCCATGTGCTAGGCCGTGTACAAATTAAGAGGTATACTGACTTGTACCACACGGCCGATCACACGCCCGTGTGTGAGATCGTGTGGAGCATACTGACTTCATTTCAAAAACGACACCAGGGGACACACGGCTGTGTAACATGACCGTGTGTCATACATGGCTGAGACACACGCCTGTGTGGACAAAAATAGGCTATTTACCAAGCCATTTTACCACCCCAAATTGCAATCACCTACACAAGCCAAATGGTACAAATTCATAGCATCTAAGGGCATCTAAATCAACCACAACCAAGACTAAAATGTACCATTTCAATATCAACCACAAACATACTTATAAACTCATGTTTTACTCATTCAAAACATACTAAATACCAATTTCTTCAAACATCTATATTAACCAAACCCAATTGTAAATTATTTGGCATCATTTCACAAGCGTACTAACATTCACTAATCACCCATTTAACACTCATAATACCTATTTCCATCAATCATCACAACCAACTCAATATACACAAGACATAAACATATATTTATGCACATGATTCAAACATACCACGTATACGAAAATTAAGCCATCACTCATGGCTATATATACAAACCAAAATATAAACATTTACAATGCCAATTCATTTGGCCAACATCATCACCAAAACGTAATCAACATGACTCAAATTCCCTATATATGCCATATGACCCAAAACTTAGTTTCAAAAGTACCAAAGTATCGTGGATAGTGGGATGAAGTCTCTGACTATCTCCGAATCTGAGCTAGCTTTGAAAACACTATAAAACATGGAAAAGCAACAAAGTAAGCTATATAGCTTAGTAAGCTTGTATGTTAACAATGAGAAAATATCACCATCCATTAATCATTCAAATAATAGCAAACAATATACAAAAATTCTACTAAATCTCAAAGCTATCAAATGATCATTTACATAACTTACCAAAGAAATCATTAATTCCATAGTTTCAATACTTAATTTATTACCATACGTACCTATACCCTCTCGTACCAATTTCATACTCAACCACATCCTTCATTTATCTGTTGAACCATTCGGAATAGAAGTCAGATACTCAAGGTCTCACTCGATAAGTACCTATACCATTGCCCGAAGATAAATCAAGGCAACTTATCCGATATTTTGATATCATGGCCCGAAGCCAAATTGGCCGATATGCATAGCTCGAAGCCAAATCAGTATATCTGACACCCAAAGTGCTTATAACATGGCTCGAAGCCGACTCAAAGTATACCTAATGACATGTCACTAGCATCCTAAACTATTCCTAAGGTTCAACTGGGATTTCAACTGTCGATTCATCGTCAAATCATTTTAGAACTTATCCATAATCACATAATCACATAATCACAATTCATGCTATATTAAAGCATATAAAATACATTTATAATGAAATTATAACATACAAACTTACCTCGGATGTTAAAACAACGTATCGAGTCAACTAGTCGATAACTTTATCTTTTCCCCGATCCAAGTTTATATTTCGATTTTCTTGATCTAAATATAATCAAAATTTATCATCTATTCATTCAATTTAGTCCAAAACACACTTTAAGGAACATTTACACTTTTTCCCCTAAACTTTCATATTTTCACAATTTAGTCCTCATTTCATAAAATCACAAATTAATGAAATTATAATTATACCCATGCTAGCTAAATTACTATTATACCCCTTGTAGCCCATATTTCTCATTTATTTCACGTTTTAATCACTAACTTTACACATTTCTCAATTTAATCCCTATTTTGCATTTTCACTAAAAATCACTTAACAAAACTTGTATATCTATCAAAAAGCATTCATAATCTATCAAGAAACTTCAAAAAACATGCTTATTCATCAATGGCAACAGCTAAAATCATTACTAGTTTTACAAATTAGTCCCTGGGCTAGCTAAACCTAGTTGCAACGATCTCAAAAACTTAAAAATCATTAAAAACAGAACAAAAATCGTACCTTAATGAGCAATTTAACCAAGGCCGAATGTAAAACCTAAAAGAATAGCTTTCTTCTCTTTAGAACCATTTGAAGATGATGACATTAGGTGATAATTTCATTTTTTCTATTTATTTTAACTTAATTTACCAAATTACATTTTTAACCTTAATTAATAAACATATAAATCACTTAACGCTTGTCCATCTTTGTCCACTCAAAATTAAAATGGTCTAATTACAATATAAGGACCTTAAATTTAAGGTTCTATAGCTATTAGACACCTTTATCTATTAGAACTCAAGTTTTACGCTTTATGTGATTTAGTGCTTTTTTCTCAAATTAACCAATTAAACGATAAAATTTCTTAATGAAATTTTCACACAATCACTCAATCATGCTGTCAACATTAAAATAATAATAAAATAAATATTTTGACCTTAGATTTGTGGTTCTGAAACCACTGTTCTGATTTAACCAAAAACAGGCTTTTACAACTCTCTCCCCCTTAGGGATTTTCGTCCTCGAAAATCTTACCAGTGAATAGGTTAGGGTACTATTTTTTCATAGCTTCCTCGGGTTCCCACGTAGCCTCTTCGATCCCGTGATGTTGCCATAAGACCTTTACTAAAGTTACGGTTTTATTTCTCAACTGTTTAACCTCTCGAGCTAGAATGCTGATCGGTTCTTCGCTATACGTCATATCAGGTTGAATTTCAATTTCTGACGGAGAAATTACATGGGATGGATCAGATCTATATCGACGCAACATCGATACATGAAACACATTGTGAATCTTTTCCAACTCAGTTGGTAAAGCTAGTCGATATGCCACTTGCCCTATTCTTTCAATAATCTCATACGGCCCGATGAAATGCGGACTCAATTTACCTTGCAACCAAAATGAAGCATTTTCTTCTATGGAGATACTTTGGAGAACACTTTTTCACCGATCTGGAATTCAATGTCTTTTTGTTTGAAATCCGCGTACGATTTTTGACGATCTAAAGCTGCTCTTAAACAGTCATGAATTACTTTCACTTTTTCTTCGATTTCTCTAACCAAATCAACCTTGTGAATCAGTTTCTCACTCAGTTCAGTCCAATACAATGGAGTTTGGCATTTGCAACCAGATAAGGCTTCATACGGTGCCATCTTTATGCTTGTTTGAAAACTATTATTATACGCAAATTCAACCAATGGCAAATATTTCTCCCAATTACCTTCAAACTCTAAAACACAACATCTAAGCATATCTTCGAGAATCTGAATTACTCTTCCAAACTAATCGTCAGATTGTAGATGAAAAACTGTACTGAAATTCAACTTCGTACCCAGAGCTTCTTGTAATTTCTTCCAAAACAGTGATGTAAATCTCAGATCTTTATCTGAAATAATTGAAACTGGCATCCCGTGCAATCTAACAATCTCAGCAATATAAAATTTAGCTAATCTATCGAGTGAATAGTCAGTACGTACTGGAATAAAATGTGCTGATTTCATCAGTCAATCAACGACAACCCAAATTGCATCTTTCTTGTAACAACTCGATTTTGGGCCTAGTCAGAATAGTGGTTTTGGGACCACATATCCGAAGTAGAAATAATTATTTTATAATTATTATGAGGTCTATGATATGAATGCATGCTTGTGTGAAAATTTCATGAAGAAATTTTATTGATAAAGTGTCCAATTTGACATTTAGGACTAAATTGCAAAAGTTGCAAAATGTGAGTTCTAGAAGCTTTAAGCATGAAATTTCCATGGATTATTAATTAGAAATCCTTAAATATCAATTTTCCCAAATTCTATTTTTATGGACAAAAATGGGCATGAATAGGAAAAATTTGAAAGAAAGGCCTCAAGGCCATTTTTGTCATTTGGTTAATAAAAGAATAAAAAGGGAAAATAAGTAAAAAATTTGTGTCCATCTTCTTCATGTGTGCCAAAATTTCTAAGGTTTCCATATCTAGGGTTTCTTCAACTTTCAAGCTCAATAGTAAGTGCATTCTAGCCCCATTTTTAATGCTCTTTACATTTTTGAAACCCTCTTAACTCGATTTACCTGTTTCTAGCCATATTTTGAAGTAGAGTTCATGTTTGAAATTTGACCTAAGTATGACATGCATGTGTTTTTATGTTTAATGGAAGAATATGAATGTTTGATGTGTGATAAACATCTTTTACTAAGTGATTTCTAGTGAAAATGGCTAAAAAGGACTTTTTTGTAAAGTTTGTAAAATGAGTAGTAAGATTTATGATTTAATGAGAAATGCGGGATGCTATGAGCATGTTATAAGTTTAGCTAGGCTTGGGTAACAAAGAAAATTAACACATTTCATTTTACAAGCCTAGGGGCTAATTTATAATTATGTGAAAGTTTAGGGGTAAAATTATAATTTTTCCAAATTATGATTTATGGACTGATTTGAATAATGTGAAAATTAAATAATTGAAATTTTCTATTATAGATAAAAAAAAAACAGAGTCCAGACCTCAACCAAGGAAAGAACAAGGTTGTGGACTAAATCAAATAGTTAGTCATATTTTGGTATCAAGGTAAGTTCGTGTGTAAATAATGAAACATTACATTATTATGTTTTTAATGCTTTAATATTGCATGAATTATGTAATTGTCTTTATGGATTTAATTAATGATGACTCGATGACGATTCGACGAAGTTTGATATCTCGAAAACCCGGTTGAACCTTAGGAATAGTTAGGATACAAATGTCATGACATTAGGTGTAACACCCCTAACTCGTATCCGTCGCCGGAATGGGGTTACGAGGTATTACTAAACGAAAGCACAGTTCTACATATTTTCATATTAATTCAAGTCATAATCATATATATGTAACAACCGTATTACAACTGCGAATCATACGTTCATTGCAATTCGAGATTTAGATCACATCAATGCTTATAACTTAATCAAATATCTAATTTTAAATTTACTATCATTCACCACATAGCTTAAATAAAACATAATCCAAAAAAAAACATATATCAAAACAATTTAAAACATATACAGAACCTTTAACACATTAATAATTTCATTATTGAATATTAAACCTATATTTTTATTTTTAAATAAGTCATGCATACACACAAGTTATATATCAATTGAACTAAATTTCATTACTAACCCTTTCATTCATTTTTGCGGTATTAATGTGTTAGTCTATTTGAAATTCATATGTTTGCATATTAACACAATTTAATAACAAGCATTCGGTTATATGTAACACCCCTTACCCGTATCCGTAGCCGGAACAGGGTACAAGGTATTAACAAATCATAGTAAATACTATTAAATAAAACCCAACAAAAATATAGCGTGCAATTTGATCATTATAACATCTGCTATTAACAATACAAACTAATTCCAAAGGTTTCATACAAAATGATTAGCTTGATACTATAAGTAGTAATTTAAACCTAGACATTTATGACACGTAACAAAATAACCAAGTCTGCTATACATGCCATATTTCAAAATAGTGTTTACAATGTACCAAAAAGTATTGATAGTGTGGATGGGTCTCCGACGATCTTCAATTCCCGATCTGGCTTAGTAACTCTATAAGACAAGAAAAAAAAAAGAAAAGAAGATAAGCATATAGCTTAGTAAGTAAGTATATAAATAACAAATAAGAAATCTAACATGTTTACAACATAACTCAATTATATAATATTTTTAACTTTTATTGTTTATCCCAATTTGATCAGGCTGTCCTCCCTGCGTCATATTCACTAAATAAATCATAACTCGAGTTGAAAAACTCGAAATTCAAATCCGTAAAATTTCCCTGAATCTAGACTCATAAATATTTTTGCTAATTTTTTTCTAGAATTTTTGGTTCAGCCGATTAGTACAGTTTATTACTTAAAGCTTCCCCTGTTACACAGCTCGACTAGTCTGACCTCTGTTCACTACGAATTGAATTTCTCTCAGTACACAATTCAGATAACCTTGAAATTTGTTTCATTTAAAACTAGACTTAATGAGGAATTTAGGAATGTAAACTATATTTCTTAATTTTCTTTGTACAATTTTTAATGATTTTTCAAAGTTGAAACAGGGGATCACACATTCATCCTGAGCAAGTCACACACAATTGTAAATATCTCAAAATATAAAATTCCTTTGCTTGTTTTGATTCTTTTATATGAAAGTAGACTCATTGAAATTTAATTTCACATCTCATTCAACCTCTAATTATGTTCCTCCTATTTTTGGTGATTTTTCAAAATCACGTCACTGCTACCGTCCAAAACAGTTTTAATGCTAATTTCACTCTTTCACACATTCTTTATGCTAACCTCATTTTATCTTACATATATAGATATGCCACAAATCATTTTCACCACAATTCATTCATCACAAATATAGGTCCATAACCACGTCACCACAAAACCATCCCGTTGAACAATTCGGATCAATCCTCGATATTTAATGGTTTTAGCACACAGCTCCACCATCATACTTCATTTAGTTCGGCTCTCTTGTACACATGGTGAACACTTAATATCACTCATGCGACCTAGCCGATTTGTCTCGTAGCTTTCTTGTCTACATGGTGTCCTTCACTTGGAATCACGCATGCGACCTAGCTACATTTATCTCTTACGTAGCTCTCTTGTCTACATGGGATACATCCCGTATCACACATGTGACCTAGCTACTACATTGTATTTCGTAGCTTTCTTGTACACATGATGTGCACTCAGCATCATACATGTGACCTAGCTACGCTCCCTCTATTTTATTCGATCTCTCCGCATGTTCAATCGGGATCCCTCTCTATTATTTATTTCTATTCTTCCAATAGTCGATTTATATTTTAACATCAGCTAGTATATTCATATAATAGGCTGAAGTATATAGGAATGTAAATGAAAATAATATAATATTTACATACAAACTTACCTCTGGTGCAAAATGTGGAAATTTTATGATTTAGTCCAAAACTTTTTCCTTCCCTCGTTCGAGGTCAATTCCGCGCCTTTCTTGATCTATAACAACACATTTAGCTCATTTAGCACTCATACTATTTATTTCAATCCAAAGATCACATTATGGAAAAATTACATTTTTGCCCCCTAACTTTTACAAAATTACAATTTTGCCCCTAGGCTCGGAAATTTAATTTCAGCCCTTATTCTTATGTTTTATGACATGCTGAACATTTTTATCTTCTATGACCACATCAAATTCTCACTCTAACACATAGTTGTGAACAATAAGTATTTTTACCGATTATGCCATTTTACTCGTTTTCACTTAAAACCGAGTAGCACAAGTTGTCTAACATAATTTAAAACCTCATATTCTATCATAAAACATCAAAATACAAAATTTAACCTATGGGTATTTTTCCAAATATGAACCCTAGGTTGAATTATTGTTAGCATAAGCTTAATCGAGCTACCGGGAATCCAAAAACGTAAAGAACATTAAAAACGGGGCTTGAAATCACTTACTATGGAGCTTCAAAGTTGAAGAAACCCTAGCTATGGAGGAGAGCAATTTTCGGCAGCAACTAATGAAGATGATAACCAATTTTGTGTTATTTTTCCCATTTTATTTCATTTAATATACAAATGACCAAAATGCCCCTCCTTACTAAATTTTCAAAAATTCCTTCCATGTCCTAATTTTGTCCATGAACTTAAAATTGGTCAAATTGCTATTTAAGACCTCCTAATTTATATTTTAAAGCAATTTCATACTAAAAACTTCTAAAATGTAAATATTGCAACTTATTCGATTTAATCCCTATTTTCAATTTAAGCACTTTAGGCATAGAATTTCATCACGAAATTTTCACACAATCATGCAATCATATCATAAACCCCAAAATAATTATAAAACAATTATTTCTATCTCGGATTTGTGGTCACGAAACCACTATTCTGATTAGGCCCTAATTCGGGTTGTCACAATTCTCCCCCCTTTAGAGATTTTCGTCCCCGAAAATCTTACCTAAAAAGAGGTTTGGGTATCTGTTTCCTCATAGCTTCCTCGGTTCCTCGTAGCTTCCTCTATTCCATGTCTGTGCCACAATACTTTCACTAAGGCTATACTTTTATTTCTTAACTGTTTAATTTCTCGAGCCAAAATCTTTATTGGTGCCTCCTCATAGGTCATATCCGATCGAATCTCAATTTCTGTTGGGAGATCACATGTGAAGGATCGAACGATAACGTCGTAACATTGATACGTGAAACACGTTATGAATTCTTTCTAACTCTGCCGGTAAGGCCAACCGATATGCCATCGTCCAGTTCAGCCGGTAATCTCGTGCGGCCCAATAAAACGCGGACTCAACTTGCCTTTTCGACTAAATCTCGAATCTTTTCCATGGTGACACCTTCAAGAACACTTTATCACCCACTTGAAATTCAATCTCTTTTCTTTTCAAGTCGACATATGACTTTTGTCGGTCCGATCAACTCAGTGAATCTGCTTTCTCACCGAGTTCACCCAATATAAAGGAGTCCGACACTTACGACCATACAAGGCTTCGTGCGGTGCCATTTGTATACTTGATCGATAATCATATTGTAGGCAAACTCAATTAAAGATAGATATTTCTCCCAACTACCTCCAAATTCTAAAACACAACATCTAAGCATATCTTCGAGTACTGGATTACTCTTTCCGATTGACCATCTGTTTGTGGATGGAACGCGTACTAAAGTTCAATTTTGTACCCAAAGCTTCTTGTAACTTTTTCCAAAATCTCGAGGTAAATCTCGGATCTCTATCCGATATTATAGACATAGGTACCCTGCAAACCTCACAATTTCAGCAATATATAATTCGGCTAATTTATCAAGTGAGTAATCGAGTGCGTCTTGGTATAAAGTGGGCTGATTTTGTTAATCTATCAACCACTACCCGCATAAATCCTTCTTTTTAGGAGTCAAAGGCAAACCGGTTACAAAATCCATGGTAATCTTGTCCCATTTCCACTCAGGCACCATTACCGGCTGAAGTAGTCCTGAAGGCACTTGATGTTCGGCTTTTACTTGTTGACAGATCAAACACTTGGTTACAAATTCAGAAATGTCCCTTTTCATACCTGGCCACCAATACAACTTCTTTAAATCTTTATACATTTTTGTGCTACCAGGGTGAACTGATAAACAGCCATTGTGCGCCTCATGTAATATTTTCTGAATCAATTCATTATTTTTCGGCACACATATTCTGTCTCGAAACATTAAACAATCGTCTGGTCCAACTCGAAAATCTGAGTCGTAACCTGATTCGCATTGAGTTCTTTTGGTCCGCAACTCATTATCATTCTTTTGAGCATCACAAATCAACTGGAGAAATAATGGTTTAGCTCTCATCTCTGCTAAGATTGACCCATCATCAGACAATGCTAATCCCGTATTCATGGTTCTCAAAGTAAAAGAAATTTTTCGCTCAAGGCATCAAGAACTATATTTGCTTTTCCTGATGATAATCAATCACTAGATCATAATCCTTTAATAATTCAAGCCATCTTATTTGTCGCAGATTCGAGATCCTTTTGATTCATCAAATACTTCAAACTTTTGTGATCGGTAAAAATTCGGCATTTTTCACCGTACAAATAATGTCGCCAAATCTTCAAAGCAAAGACAATAGCGCCAATTCCAAATCATGTGTAGGATAATTCTTTTCATGCGGTTTTAACTGTCTCGAAGCATAAGCTACCACTTTACCCTCTTGCATCAACACACATCCAAGGCACATCAACGATGCATCACTATAAATTACGAACTCTTTTCTGGCTCGGGCTGTACTAAAATTGGTGCTTCAGATCAATCGTGCTTTCAACTTTTCAAAACTCTGTGACATTCTTGATCCATTCAAACTTAACATTCTTTTGCAGCAACTTAGTCATAGAAGAGGCAAATCATCGAAAATCCCTCAACAAAACGTCTATAATATCCGGCTAAGCCTAAAAGCTTCTAACCTCAAATACATTCTTTGGCGGTTTCCAATCAACGATCGCAGAAATCTTGCTTGGATCCACCCGAATACCATCACACGAGACTATATGTCCCAAAAATCCGACTTCACGAAGCGAAACTCACTTTTACTAAACTTGGCAAACAATTTCTTTTCTCTCAAGATCTGCAATATGGTTCTCAAGTGTTCGGCATGTTCAAACTCATCCCGAGAATAAATTAGAATGTCATCTATGAATACTACTACAAACTTATCCAAATATGGCGAAAGATCCGATTCATTAAGTCCATAAATATAGCTGGAGCATTTGTTAAGCCGAAAGGCATTACAAGAAACTCATAATGTCCATACCTTGTCCTAAAGGCGGTTTTTTTTGCATCCGACTCCTTAACTCTCAACCGGTAGTAACCAGACCTTAAATCAATCTTTGAAAACACTGTAGCCCCTTTTAATTGATCGAATAAATCATCAATCCTCGGCAATGGGTACTTGTTCTTTATAGTCACCTTATTGAGTGACGATAATCAATGCAAAGTCTCATTGAACCATCCTTCTTCTTTACGAATAATACAGAGCACCCGGGGAGAGAAACTCGGTCTCACAAATCCCTTATCTGTTAATTCCTGCAATCGAGCCTTCAATTCTTTTAATTCAATCGAGACCATTCTATATGGAGCAATCGAGATCGGTGCGATGCCCGCAACAAATCAATGGCAAACTCTATCTCTCTGCTTGGAGGCAACCTGAGCAATTCCTCCGGAAATACATCCGAAACTCACAAACTATCGATGCTGATCGATTCAAACTTCATTGAGGCAACTCAATATTCATTACATAAGCGAGATAAGCTTCACACCCTTTCCTCATGTATTTACATGCGGACATGTGCGAAATCACCATAGGCAATTTATTTGATTAAATCTGTTTCAACCCACAAAATTTCTCCATTTTCACATTTCAACTCTAGTGTCTTTTGTTTACAATCTACCTTAGCATCATATAATGTCAACCAGTCCATTCCCAAGATAACATCAAACTCATCAAATGGTAACAACATCAAATTGGCCGGAAAACAGTGACCTTGAATCATTAATGGGCAATTCTTGCAAACCTTGTCAACTAGCACATATTGGCCTAAGGGGTTCGACACTTTAATCGTAAACTCAGTAAACTCAACAAGCAACTTTTTATTAGATACTAAATTCATGAAAATATAGGAATGAGTGGACCCGGGATCAATCAATGCAATAACAATAGTATCATAGAGAGAAAATGTACCATGTGACATCGGAGATGATGCATCTTCTCGAGCACGTATAGCATAAGCTCTAGCGGTGCTCTAGCTTCTGATCTTGCCACTGAGTCTTTCATCGCAGCTTTACTGCTAGTCCCACCTCCAGTATTTCTCGGTGGTCTACCTCTACTAGCGGTGGTATTCTGTCTAGCACTCTGAAATCTTTCTTCTTTAACTTTTTCCGGACAATCTCTAATAAAATGCTCGCGAGAACTGCACCTGAAACAAGCTCGCTCAGTTCCCCAACACTCACCATAATGTTGCCAGCCACATTGCTAACACTCGGGCTTTCTAGGTCGCACATTACCCACACTTGCCACCGAAGTAGCTTGAGCTTTAGACCCCGAATACGCTCTACCACGATCTCTGTGTGACTCCCCAATTGAAACTGTCATTCGAGGGTTTGCCTCTTTGGACCTCTTTGATTGAGATTGAAATGGCTTGCTTATCGGCCTTTTTCTGGCATCTCGAGCCTCAATAGCAACTTTTCTTTTTTCTTTGTTCAATTCTTCAGCTTTAAGAGCTCGATCAACCAATACAACAAATTCTTTCAATTCCAAAATTCCTACAAGCACTTTAATGTCCTCATTCAGCCCATCTTCAAACCTTCGCACATAATGGCCTCGGTTGACACACACATTCTTGGGCATACTTGCTAAGTCTCACAAATTTGCGTTCATATTCTCGCCACGACATCTTGCCTTGCTTCAATTCAAGGAACTCCTTCCGTTTTGATCCATAAATCGTTGACTTATGTATTTCTTTCTAAATTCTTCCCGGAAGAAATCCCAAGTAACTTTTTCTTTTGGCACCACTGATACCAAAGTCTTCCACCAATGGTAGGCGAATCTCTCAAAAGTGATACAAACACTTTAAGCATTCTTCGGTACATGAAAGCTCATCAAATACACGGGTAGAATTCTCAAGCCGAATTCCGCTTTCTCGGGATCATCATCGATCTTTGCTCTAAACTCTTCTACCCTTGTTTTCAAATCTTGTCAACTGGAGGCTTGTTCATCCTTACCAAATTTACGTCTTGAGCAAAACAGGAATCATCCGAGGTATAGGAGGGGGTGGAGGAGGTTGAGTATTTGGATTTGCTCGAATAAATTCAGTATACCAATTGTTCATCCTTTGGAGAAAGGCATCCCGAGCCTCATCTCCTGTCTCTCAACGTCTCGGTCTACTTTCCACAGTGCGGTCCCTTGTGCGGGGCCGGCGCATTACTAGCAAAGATCATCACCATAGTTCCTTCAGGATCCATTACTATATTAAAACAAAACACAATTTAGAATAGTCGAGTCACCACACTATCACAATATTTTTATGGCATGTATAGCTAGACTTTTACACACACTTTATTAGTCCGAGAACCGACTAAACCATAGCTCTGATACCACTAAATGTAACACCCCTTACCCATATCCGTAGCCGGAACAGGGTACAAGGTATTAACAAATCATAGTAAATACTATTAAATAAAACCCAACAAAAATATAGCGTGCAATTTGATCATTATAACATCTGCTATTAACAATACAAACTAATTCCAAAGGTTCCATACAAAATGATTAGCTTGATACTATAAGTAGTAATTTAAACCTAGACATTTATGACACGTAACAAAATAACCAAGTCTCCTATACATGCCATATTTCAAAATAGTGTTTACAATGTACCAAAAAGTATTGATAGTGTGGATGGGTCTCCGACGATCTTCAACTCCCGATCTGGCTTAGTAACTCTATAAGACAAGAAAAAAAAAAGAAAAGAAGATAAGCATATAGCTTAGTAAGTAAGTATATAAATAACAAATAAGAAATCTAACATGTTTACAACATAACTCAATTATATAATATTTTTAACTTTTATTGTTTATCCCAATTTGATCAGGCTGTCCTCCCTGCGTCATATTCACTAAATAAATCATAACTCGAGTTAAAAAACTCAAAATTCAAATCCGTAAAATTTCCCTGAATCTAGACTTATAAATATTTTTGCTAATTTTTTTCTAGAATTTTTGGTTGAGCCGATTAGTATAGTTTATTACTTAAAGCTTCCCCTATTACACAGCTCGACTAGTCTGACCTCTGTTCACTACGAATTGAATTTCTCTCAGTACACAATTCAGATAACCCTGAAATTTGTTTCATTTAAAACTAGACTTAATGAGGAATTTAGGAATGTAAACTATATTTCTTAATTTTCTTTGTACAATTTTTAATGATTTTTCAAAGTTGAAACAGGGGATCACACATTCATCTTGAGCAAGTCACACACAATTGTAAATATCTCAAAATATAAAATTCCTTTGCTTGTTCTGATTCTTTTATATGAAAGTAGACTCATTGAAATTTAATTTCACATCTCATTCAACCTCTAATTATGTTTCTCCTATTTTTGGTGATTTTTCAAAATCACGTCACTGCTACCGTCCAAAACAGTTTTAATGCTAATTTCACTCTTTCACACATTCTTTATGCTAACCTCATTTTATCTTACATATATAGATATGCCACAAATCATTTTCACCACAATTCATTCATCACAAATATAGGTCCATAACCACAACGTCACCACAAAACCATCCCGTTGAACAATTCGGATCAATCCTCGATATTTAATGGTTTTAGCACACAGCTCCACCATCATACTTCATTTAGTTCGGCTCTCTTGTACACATGGTGAACACTTAATATCACTCATGCGACCTAGCCGATTTGTCTCGTAGCTTTCTTGTCTACATGGTGTCCTTCACTTGGAATCACGCATGCGACCTAGCTACATTTATCTCTTACGTAGCTCTCTTGTCTACATGGGATACATCCCGTATCACACATGTGACCTAGCTACTACATTGTATTTCGTAGCTTTCTTGTACACATGATGTGCACTCAGCATCATACATGTGACCTAGCTACGCTCCCTCTATTTTATTCGATCTCTCCGCATGTTCAATCGGGATCCCTCTCTATTATTTATTTCTATTCTTCCAATAGTCGATTTATATTTTAACATCAGCTAGTATATTCATATAATAGGCTGAAGTATATAGGAATGTAAATGAAAATAATATAATATTTACATACAAACTTACCTCGGTGCAAAATGTGGAAATTTTGCGATTTAGTCCAAAACTTTTTCCTTCCCTCGTTCGAGGTCAATTCCGCGCCTTTCTTGATCTATAACAACACATTTAGCTCATTTAGCACTCATACTATTTATTTCAATCCAAAGATCACATTATGGAAAAATTACATTTTTGCCCCCTAACTTTTACAAAATTACAATTTTGCCCCTAGGCTCGGAAATTTAATTTCAGCCCTTATTCTTATGTTTTATGACATGCTGAACATTTTTATCTTCTATGACCACATCAAATTCTCACTCTAACACATAGTTGTGAACAATAAGTATTTTTACCAATTATGCCGTTTTACTCGTTTTCACTTAAAACCGAGTAGCACAAGTTGTCTAACATAATTTAAAACCTCATATTCTATCATAAAACATCAAAATACACAAATTTAACCTATGGGTATTTTTCCAAATATGAACCCTAGGTTGAATTATTGTTAGCATAAGCTTAATCGAGCTCACAGGGAATCCAAAAACGTAAAGAACATTAAAAAGCAGGGCTTGAAATCACTTACTATGGAGCTTCAAAGTTGAAGAAACCCTAGCTATGGAGGAGAGCAATTTTCGGCAGCAACTAATGAAGATGATAACCAATTTTGTGTTATTTTTCCCATTTTATTTCATTTAATATACAAATGACCAAAATGCCCCTCCTTACTAAACTTTCAAAAATTCCTTCCATGTCCTAATTTTGTCCATGAACTTAAAATTGGTCAAATTGCTATTTAAGACCTCCTAATTTATATTTTAAAGCAATTTCATACTAAAAACTTCTAAAATGTAAATATTGCAACTTATTCGATTTAATCCCTATTTTCAATTTAAGCACTTTAGGCATAGAATTTCATCACGAAATTTTCACACAATCATGCAATCATATCATAAACCCCAAAATAATTATAAAACAATTATTTCTATCTCGGATTTGTGGTCACGAAACCACTATTCTGATTAGGCCCTAATTCGGGTTGTCACATTATAAGTAACCCATTTCATTTCTATGTCTACTTGGCTAACTCAATCCAGTTATACATATTTAATAACTTACAAATATCTAACGGATTTATATTGCCATGGACATATACATATCAACCATATTATAAGCACATATATTTATACATGTAAAACCTGTCAAAACTCAACTAACATAACATGACCGATTACCAAGTATTCATATATCCTTTATCATTAACCCAAATTCCTTATATAAATCTAAATACAAATATGTCTTACTTACCAAAACAACAATTCAAGTGTCATTTATATCATTAATATAGTCCATAAATGAACACCCAATTTAAACCAAGCATATGTCTTGGTTTTTACCTAACAACACATAACCTACCTTAGCTTAATTAACATCCATTTATATATATGACTGAAACCCATAGCATTTTCACAAACATCATATATTTAGCTACACTTTCTATATAGACTCAAACCAAGACCGAACACACATATATATATCGCATAGCTGATTCCTTCATGCCACATCTGAATTCAACAACCAACCTCAAAATATAATCACATAACACAAACTATAATCAACCATGACATACGACATGATAACCAAAATAGACTTAAACCAAGATTTCATCAATACCGAACTCAAGCATAGAATTAAGCCATTTTCGCATGGCCTTTATACATCCATTTTCCAAAATAAGCCAACTCTAAGCTAGCCTATACATGCCATAATTTTGATAGTATATTTATAAAGGTACCCAAAATAGTTGATAGTGTGATGAACTTTGCTGACAGTTCTCGAGCTCGTAACTTGACTTCAAAATCTATAAAATAGAAACACACATATACATAGAGTAAGCTTTTTATAGTTTAGTAAGTCATAAGCAAAAGAGTAACTTAATAGTATCATCAACTTAATTAACTAACCAAAGCAATTTATCATAATACATATAGATCCAAGCATATAAATTTCATATCATACATTTAAATATTCATTCATAAAAGTCACTTTAGCCGAATGCTCACATAGCCAAGTTAACTTATTATCATTAAACTTCTAAAGCTAAATGACTATTATTAACCTAGTTCACATACATATAAATACACAAGCTCATATGTTACAAAATAATTTCATACACATATATTAGACTTGTATCTAAATACATATAATCATATATGCTATTAATTAGAACTCATTTTATTACTATTCAATGGCCGAATACACTTATCTAACTCACATATAGTCTTCAATTGCATAACACATAGTTTGTAGTAAGTACCAAATTACTCACTTACCATATTTTAAGTAAACATCAAACCAATTTGTACCTGGCCATCTGACCTATTTTACATGTTCGAACATAACTTATCTTTGCCCGATGAACCATTCAGAATTGGATAGGACACTCGGATAATCACACAAATTGTACAATGCCAACGTCCTAGACGTGGTCTTACATGTAGTCACATATCGATGCCGCTGTCCCAGACAGGGTCTTACTCATAAACACATGTCAGAATCACATATCGATGCCATGGTCTTACTCGCACACATATATCAGAATCCTATGTCATGACATATGTATCCTAACTATTCCTAAGGTTCATACGGGCTCTCGGACGACGTAACTCGGTTGAAATGAATTCAGAAATATAGTAATCAAGTTTTTTCGTATTTATTCATAACCAATATAAATTCTAACAGTTCATAGTAGCATATAAATTTAACATTTAACTACCATTAAACACGTCTATTTGCTTATAAACTTACATCAGATGATGTAAAACGAAACAGAGCAGCTATTCGACAACTTTCATTTTTCCTGATCCAAATCTGATTTCTTTGGTTCTTGATCTAAACATATTCAAATTAAGCTCATTCAAACATATTTTCATTCAATTTAGTCCAAAAACACATAAATGGGAAAATTACCATTTTACCCCTGACATTTACAATTTATACAATTTGGTCCCTATTGCACAAAACACAAAATACACAAAATTTCAGCATACCCATGATGGGCTGAATTTTACCCACTCTCAAAAAAATCCATATATTTCATTTATTTCATATTTTAGTCCCTCAAATTATTATTTTTGCAATTTAGTCTTAATTACTCAAAATCATCAAAAACTCCAGTACAAAACATGTTAATCTAAAATATATCTTTCATATTTCACCATCAAACAAAAAAAATTACAAGATCTCAACAATGGCACAACTCAAAATATTCATCAAAATAAAAAATTCAAGCATTGGTTTTGTAGTACTCGAAGCAACGATCTAAAAAACGTAGAAATTATCAAAAATTGAGTAAAAACGAACGTTGAATCAAGCTTGGAAGGTGGTCGAACCTTTGAAACCTTATTCTCTTCTTTCTTATTTAGCTATTCGGTCATGGAAGAAAAAATATAAACTATGGCTTGTTTATTTATGTTTTATTATATATATATTATTATATATTTTACCATTATAACCTTAACAAATTTAATTAGAAAAAATATATACCATGCCCATTACCGTCCACCTATAAAACCAATGGTTTATTTTCATTATAAATGCCTCCACTAATAAAGACAACAACAATTAAGCACTTTCACATTTAACCACCAACTTTTCCTTTTACGAGATTAAGTCCCTTTATTTAATCGGACATGCAAACAATAAAATTAAATCACGAAAATTTCACTGATATTAATTCACACATAATAAACACAATAAATAATTTTTAAATATTTTACTGACTTAGATTTGTGGTCCTGAAACCACCATTCCGGTTAGGGTCTAAATGTGGCTGTTACAGCTCTCCCCCCTTAGGGATTTTCATCCCTGAAAATCTTATCGATGAATAGGTTTGGATAACGTTCCCTCATTGAAACTTCTGGCTCCCACGTTGCTTCCTCAACTCTGTGTTTATGCCACAGTACTTTAACCAACGAAATTTTCTTATTTCGTAACTCTTTAATTTCACGAGCCAGAATGCAACTTGGTTCTTCTTCGTACTTCATATTGGGCTTAATCTCAATCTCAGACGGACTAATCACATGTGAAGGATCAGATCGATATCTTCGAAGCATCAAAACATGGAATACATTGTGTATCTTTTCTAGCACAAGTGGTAACAACAATCTATAAGCAACTTGTCCGATGCGTGCTATTATCTCATACGACCCAATAAACCTCGAACTCAATTTGCCTTTGCGACCAAATCTGAGTATCTTCTTCCATGGTGAGACTTTCAAAAAGAATTTATCTTCGATCTGAAAATCTATATCTTTACGTTTTAAGTCCGCATATGATTTCTGACTGTCTGATGTTGCTTTTAGATTTTCACGAATCACTTTCACCTTCTGTTCAGTTTCTCTAATCAAGTCAACCCTGTGTATCTTATTTTCACTGAGCTGAGTCCAATACAATGGTGTACGACATTTACAACCGTACAAAGCCTCATAAGATGTCATTTTGATACTCGATTGAAAGCTATTATTATACGCAAATTCCATCAGAGGTAGGTATCGTTCCCACGTAATGCAACATCTCAACATATCCTCAAGTATCTGAATGATTCGCTCAGATTGACCATCTGTTTGCGGATGGAAAGCAGTGCTGAAATGTAATTTTGTACCTAATGCATCTTGCAGTTTCTTCCAAAATCATGATGTAAACTTCGGATCTCTATTCGAAACAATAGGTATAGGTACACCATGTAATCACAACTCAACCAACTTATCAAGCGATTAGTCTGTACGTATCAGAACAAAATGAGCCAGTTTAGTCAATCTATCCACAATAACCCAGATTGCATCTTTCTGTCTCGGTGTTAACGGTAAACCAGATACAAAATCTATAGTAACTCAATCCCACTTACACTCTAGTATCATAATCGGTTGAAGCAATCCAGAAGGTACCTGATGCATGACTTTTACTTGTTGATAGATTAAGCATTTTGAAACAAAGTCAGAAATATCTCGTTTCATATCATGCCACCAATAAATCTGTTTCAGATCATTATACATCTTCGTACTACCTGGGTGAACAGATAATCGACTACTATGAGCTTCATTCAAAATCATCTGAATCAACTCTAAATTCTTTAGAACGCATATTTGGTTCGTGAATCTTAAACAATCATCAGCATCAACTCAAAACTCTAAATCAACATTTGAATCACATTAAGCTCGTTTTGTTATCAACTCGTTATCAACCTTCTAGGCATCACAAATTTGTTGAACAAAAAATGGTCTTGCTTTCAATTTAGCTATTTTCGAACCGTTATTAGACATAGCTATATACGTATTCATTGTATGCAAAGCAAACAGTGATTTTTGGCTTAAAGCATCAGCAACAACATTAGCCTTCCCCAGGTGATAGTCAATCACAAGCTCGTAGTCCTTTAGCAATTCTAACCATCGACGTTGTCTCAAATTCAGATCTTTCTGAGTCATCAAGTATTTCAGACTTTGGTGATCCGAATAAAATGACATTTCTCACCGAACAAATAATGGCGCCATATTTTCATTACGAACACAATAGCTGCCAATTCTAAGTCTTGTGTCGAATAGTTCCTTTCATGTGGCTTTAACTGTCTCGAGGCATAAGCTATAACTTTGCCTTCTTACATCAAAACACAACCCAAACCATTTAAAGATACATCACTATAGATAACAAATTCTTTACCCCTCTGGCTGAACTAGTACTGGAGCTTCGGTTAAAAGGGCTTTCAACTGATCAAAGCTTTTCTAACAATTCTCTGACCACTCGAACTTAACATCTTTCTGTAATAGTTTCGTCATCGGGGCTACAATCATAGATAAGCCTTTCACGAACCGTCTATAATAACTAGCAAGTCCCAGAAAACTTCGAACTTCAGAAACATTCTTAGGAGGTTTCCAATCAAGTATAGCTAAAATTTTGCTCAGATTAACCTGAATACCTGATGCTGATAAGACATGGCCCATAAAACTGACTTTACTTAACCAGAATTCACATTTACTGAACTTAGCATACAACTGCTTGTCTCACAAAGTCTGTAACACAAGTCTCAAATGTTCGGCATGTTCAGCTTCATTACGGGAGTAGATCAAAATTTCATCTATAAACACAACCACAAACTGATCCAGATACGGTCTGAAGATCTGATTAATCAAACCCATGAAAACAACAGGTGCATTAGTAATTTCAAAAGGCATAACTAAAAACTCATAATGTCCGTACCTCGTTCGAAAAGCAGTCTTTGGCAAGTCAGAGCCTTTAACTCGCAACTGATAGTAGCCTAATCTCAAATCTATCTTCAAAAATATGGTAGCTCCTTTCAATTGATCAAACAGATCATCAATTCGTGGCAACGGATACTTATTCTTTATAGTCACCTTATTAAGCTGTCTATAATCAATGCACATTCTCATAGTTCCATCTTTCTTTTTCACAAACAGTACTGGTGCACCCCAAGGAGAGAAACTTGGTAGTGCGAAACCTCTATCTGTCAACTTTTGCAACTGAGCTTTCAATTTTTTTAATTCTGTTGGTGCCATTCTATATGGAGCTATGGATATCAGAGTTGTCCCAGGCATTAACTCAATACCAAACTCTATCTCCCGGATAGGTGGCAAACCCGGTAATTCTTCAGGAAATACATCTGGATACTCACATACAACTAGTACTGATTCAATGTTTCTTTCAGCCAGTTTACTATCAAGCACGTAGGCAAAATAAGCTTTTCACCCTATTCTCACATATTTCTGAGCTAGCATCGAAGAGATTACTGCTGGTAATCCATTCAGATCATTAGATTCAATCCGAATAATCTCATCATTCTGGCACCGTAAATCAATAGTCTTTCTTTTCCAGTTTACAACAGCATCATGCAAAGTCAACCAGTCCATACCCAAAATTATGTCGAACTCATTAAATAGAAACAACATCAAATCAGCCAGAAAGCACGAATCTCGAACTATCAAGGGGCAATTCTTACACACTTTGTCAACCATAACACACGGGCCCAAGGGTTTGACACTCTAATCACAAACTCAGTAGACTTAACAGGCATAGTCTTGCTGAATACTAATGTCTCACACACATAAGAATGAGTAGAACCAGGATCAATTAATGCAATTACATTAGTATCATAAGGAGTGAATGTACTAGTAATAACATCTGGGGATGAAGCCTCCTCTCGCGTGCGAATAACATAGGCTCTGGCAGGTGCACGAGCCTCAGATCTGACTATTGTATCTTTAATTCCTCTCTGACTGCCACTCGCATTACCCGCATTTCTTGTTGGTCTACCTCGGCCTGCAGTATTACCTGATCCTGTATTCTACACTGGATTTTCTTCAACTAACTCTGGGCAATGTTGAATATAATGATTTGTCGATCCACATTTAAAACAGGCCCGATCATGCAATCTGCAACTGCTGGGATGTCGTTTACCATAATGTTTACACTCGGGTTGATTCGATCTGACATTCCTCACACTAGCTACTGAGGTAGCTCTCGAGCTCATAGTTGGTATATTCTGATCCCATCTGGAGTAACCCGAAGTGGCTCCAAAAAGACTGAAATTATCTCAGAACTTCTTTGGTGTTGACTGGACTGACTTACTAAATGATATCTTACGCGAGTCTCTAGCTTCAGAATTAGCTTTTTCTCTTCTCTTTCTCGAGCTGCTCAGCTTTGCAGGCTCGCTCAACCAGTACTACGAACTCTTTTATCTCAAGTATGCCAACTAACAGTTTAATGTCTTCATTCAGCCCATCTTCAAATCTTTTACATATTATAGCTTCAGTAGAAATACACTCTCGGGCATACCGACTGAGTCGCACAAATTTTCGTTCAAAATCTGTCACGGTAATCTGACTTTGTTTTAGCTCTAGAAATTCTTTTCACTTCTGATCAATAAATCTCTGGCTGATATACTTCTTACGGAACTTAGTCTGGAAGGATTCATAGGTCACTCGCTCTCTCGGAACCACTGATACTAGGGTATTCCACCAGTGATATGCTGTGTCTCGAAGCAAAGATATGACACACTTCAAACATTCATCCGGGGTACAGGACAGTTCATCAAACACACGAATAGTATTATCAAGCCAGAACTCAGCCCGCTCAGCATCATCATCATCGGTAGCTTTAAACTCTTCAGTCCCATGCTTTTTGATTTTATCAACAAGTGGCTTATACAATCTCAACGGATCACTTACTTGAGGCATAGCAGGCATCGAAGATGGATTAGTTGGGGGTGGAGTTTATTGTGCAGTCGGGTTAGTCCGAATATATTGAGTAAGCCAGTCATTCATCATTTGGTAAAAGGCTTGTTTAGCATCACTCTCTTGATTACTTGAAGTCGGTCGAGAATCAGCCGGCGCTGTCCCTTGCGTGGGCGCAGGCACTAAGCCCTCGACATCGTCAGCTACAACTCTGTCAGGATTCGTTTACTATATGAAAACACATTTTCAAATGTCAGAAGTCATCACACTATCGCAATTTAAAATATGACATGTATAGCTAGACTCACACACGGTACATTAGTCCTAGAATCGACTAAACTATAGCTCTGATACCAATAAAATATAACACCCCTAACCCGTATCCGTAACCGGAATGGGGTTACGAGGCATTACTCAACGAAAGCACAGTTCTGAATATTTTCATATTAATTCAAGTCATAATCATATATATGTAACAACCGTATTACAAATGCGAATCATACGTTCATTGCAATTTGAGATTTAGATCACATCAATGCTTATTACTTAATCAAATATCTAATCTTAAATTTACTATCATTCACCATATAGCTTAAATAAAACATAATAAAAAAAATCATATATCAAAACAATTTAAAACATATACAGAACATTTAACATATCAATAATTTCATTATTGAATATTAAACCTATATTTTTATTTTTAAATAAGTCATGCATATACACAAGTTATATATCAATTGAAATAAATTTCATTACTAACCCTTTCATTCATATTTGCAGCATTAATGTGTTAGTCTATGTGAAATTCATATGTTTGCATATTAACACAATTTAATAACAAGCATTCGGTTATAAGTAACCCATTTCATTTCGATGTCTACTTGGCTAACTCAATTCAATTATATATATTTAATAACTTACAAATATCTAACGGATTTATATTGCCATGCACATATACATATCAACCATATTATAAGCATATCTATTTATACATGTAAAACATGTAAAAACTCAACTAACATAACATGACCAATAACCAAGTACACATATATCCTTTATCATTAACCCAAATTCCTTATATAAATCTAAATCTAAATATGTCTTATTTACCAAAACAATAATTTAAGTGTCATTTATGTCATTAATATAGTCCATAAATGAACACCCAATTTAAACCATTCATATGTCTTGGTTTTTACCTAACAACACATAACCTACCTTAGCTTAATTAACATCCATTTATATATATGACTGAAACCCATAGCATTTTCACAAACATCAGATATTTAGCTACACTTTCAATATAGACTCAAACCAAGACCGAACACACATATATATATATATCGCATAGCTGATTCCTTCATGCCACATCCGAATTCAACAACCAACCTCAAAATATAATCACATAACACAAACTATAATCAACCATGACATATGACATGATAGCCAAAATAGACTTAAACCAAGATTTCATCAATACCGAACTCGAGCATAGAAATTAAGCCATTTTCACATGGCCTTTATACATTCATTTTCCAAAATAAGCCAACTCGAAGCTAGCCTATACATGCCATAATTTTGATAGTATATTTATAAAGGTACCCAAAATAGTTGATAGTGTAATGAACATTGCTAACAGTTCCCGAGCTCGTAGCTTGACTCCAAAATCTATAAAACAGAAACACACATATACATAAAGTAAGCTTTTTATAGCTTAGTAAGTCATAAGCAAAAGAGTAACTTAATAATATACTCAACTTAATTAACTAACCAAAGTAATTTATCATAATACATATAGATCCTATCATACATTTAAATATTCATTCATAAAAGTCACTTTGACCGAATGCTCACATAGCCAAGTTAACTTATTATCATTAAACTTCTAAAGCTAAATGATTATTATTAACCTAGTTCACATACATATAAATACACAAGCTCATATGTTACAAAATAATTTCATACACATATATTAGACTTGTAACCGAATACATATAATCATACATGCTATTAATTAGAATTCATTTCATTACTATTCACATGGCCGAATACACTTATCTAACTCACATATAATCTTCAATTGCATTACACATAGTTTGTAGTAAGTACCAAATTACTCACTTACCATATTTTAAGTAAACAACAAACCAATTCGTACCTGGCCATCTGACCTATTTTACATGTTCGAACATAACTTATCTTTGCCCGATGAACCATTCGGAATTGGAAGGACACTTGGATAATCACACAAATTTTACAATGCCAACGTCCCAAACGTGGTCTTACATGTAGCCACATATCGATGCCGCTGTCCCGGACAGGGTCTTATTCGTAAACACATATCGAAATCACATATCGGTGCCATGGTTTTACTCGCACACATATATCAGAATCCTATGTCATGACATATGTATCTTAATTATTCCTAAGGTTCATACGGGGCTCTCGGATGATGTAACTCAGTCAAAACGAATTCAGAAATGTAGTAATCAAGCTTTTTCATATTTATTCATAACCAATATAAATTCTAAAATTTCATAACAACATATAAATTTAACATTTATCTACCATTAAACACGTCTATTTTCTTATAAACTTACCTTGGACAATGTAAAACGGAACAGAATAGCTATTCGACATCTTTCGTTTTTCCCCGATCCAAATCTGATTTCTGTGGTTCTTGATCTAAACATATTCAAATTAAGCTTATTCAAACATATTTTAATAAAATTTAGTCCAAAAACACATAAATGGGAAAATTACCATTTTACCCCTGACATTTACAATTTTTACAATTTAGTCTCTATTGCACAAAACACAAAATACACAAAATTTCAGCATACCCATGATGAACCAAATTTTACCCACTCTCAAACAAATCCATATATTTCATATATTTCATATTTTAGTCCCTCAAATTATTATTTTTGTAATTTAGTCCTAATCATCCAAAATCATCAAAAACTCCAATACAAAACATGTTAATCTAAAACATATCTTTCATATTGGTCTGCTACCCTAGCACGCTTTTTGTCTGCTGCCTCTGGCATGTAATTCTAGGTTTTTTTGTCACATTCTGATTTGTGTCTCTTCTTGTTCTTTCCTTTGAGTTACAGTCGACGTTTCTAAGGCCAATTTAGTTTATACGTTTGCTTGGGTAGTGATGTTCTAGTATCTGGCATTCAAATCTACAATCATGGAAACTGAATTAGCACAATTGATAATTAATAAGGAGAAATATGAGATTCTGCAGATACAGATTGATCCAAATTCGGGAAGAGTGGTAGAGGAGTTTCAATTAGTGGGGTGTTTTCTAACAGCTAGCGTAATCCACTTTCCAACCATGAAAGTACCATGGAAAATTTGTGGCATCTTGTTCATGGGGTTCAAATTCAAGATCTGGAGGAAAAGAGGTATCTTTTTTAATTTTTTCATATTATGGATATGGATAGGGTCTTGAAGGGCTCACCCTAGACTTTCAACAATCATTTATTGGTGCTTTACAATCTAAAAAGGGGGGATAATCCTCTAGAAGTCCCTTTAATTTTTTCTCCTTTTTGGGTACAAATTCACGATGTCCCCATTGGTCTATTTTCAAAAAATTTAGCAGTACAACTGGGAAATTTTATAGGGGTTTTTCTAGAGTATGATGGCTCAATTCTAGAGAAAGAAAATCACAATTTTATGCGAGTAAGGATACAGATTGACGTTAGGCGTCCTTTGAAAAGAAAGAAGTAGGTTTTGTTCTATGGGAGGTGTTCGTATGTTAAATTTAAGTATGAACGCTTGTCACTCTTTTGTTTCTATTGTGGATAGTTGGGGAATAACGATTCTTTCTGTGAAGCAAAAATGATGCTTGGAGTAGAACCTGCTGAAATGGGCTGGGATTTATCATTGCGAGCACAATCACGAAGAGCTTTATCGATGAATAGTATATGGCTACGCGAAGGGAAAGGAAAACAAGAAGGAAGCTGGAAGGATAATGGAGTTTTGGGGAATAGATCATGGGATAGGGGTAACAATGAATGAAGTGGAAAAAGCATTGATCCAATTCTAGGTTTGAACCTAGAAGGGGCAGCATCATTCACTGATTCACAAAAAAAAGAATTCTGGATGGATCAGGTACAAAATGGTATGGAACATGATTCAAAAGATGGTGTCTTAGTAGGAGAGGAGGGGAAAAAGCGACACCGAGGGGAGATGGAAAATCTAGTAGGTTAAGGAGAGAGTGGTAATGCAATGGTAAGGAGTAGGAGAATGGTAGATTCAAATTCTTTATTATCGGCGGCTGCCAAAAGGCATGCCAGCCGAGCACAATGAAAATCATAAATTGGAATGTCCGTGGTTTGGGGAACCCACAGACGATTCGCAGACTTCAACATTTGCTGAAGATATATAATCCCCAAGTAGTCTTCTTAATGGAGATGAAACTTTATAGCAAACAGATGGAACGAGTTCACAGGAGATGTGGTTTTGAGAATGGTGTTGAGATTGATTCAGAACGTACTAAAAGAGGATTGTGTTTAGCATGGAAGGCTGATGTTAATATTGTACTTCGGAGTTATTCTAAAAGACATATTAATGTGGTAATTGAAGATTCTGAAGCAGGATTCAATTGGAGATATACAGGTTTTTATGGCTCCCCATATGCACAAGATAGAAACGACTCATGGGCTGTTTTGAAAAGGCTAGCTGCTGATATGAACCTCTCTTGGTTCGTTTGTGGAGATTTCAATGAAATTATGTATGGCTTTGAAAAAAAGGGGAGGGCTACCTAGAGATGAGAGAAGGATGGAACTTTTTCGACGAACATTGGAGGAATGCCAACTGAACGACGTGGGGTTTTCTGGCAATTGGTTTACTTGGGAGAGAGAAAATTTATCGGAGACGAACATACAAGAACGTTTGGAAAGAGGCATTGGTAATATAGATTGGATTGTAAGGTTTCTAGAGGTGAAAGTCTAACATTTAGTTCACTCTTTTTCGGATCATTGTCCTCTTCTAGTTAATACAAGAATGACGATGGAAAGGCTGAAGAATGACACGTTCAAATTTGAAGCCTTGTAACACCCCAAACCCGGCTCAGACGTTATGGCCGAATCTGGTGTGTCACATTGAAGTGTTTTAGCGAAAACCATGTTTTCATTGAAAACCCTTCTTAAAATAAAAGAAACCTTAATTAACTTTAAAAGAACACCTTTAAGTTGCAAAAACCTTGTTTGAAACATTTGATTTAAGAAAATTTATCATTTAAAAATTTAATTGCGAAAACGTAGAAAACATACTATAATTTAGGAAACCCATGTTCAACTTCTTGTAAATTAGAATGAAAATAATAATAATAGTTCAAGAAATAATAACATAACGAAAACCTTATTACAATCTGATCTGAAACATACTTAATTAAATAAAAACTTATATGCTTAAAAAAAACAAGTCCAAATTATCTTGCTAGCTGGCCAACCGGAGTCCCTTCAAAAATCAAACCTTCTACTGAGCATCACCTGAAAATAAAATAAAAGAGGGGGTGAGTTTTCGCAAACTCATTGTGTACAACCCTCGAAGATAACAAGCATTAAAAAAAAAACGTCATTCATCATTTATGCAATGCAATCCCATCCAAATTATCCATCTGCTACACCCCTGCTCCGTCCCCTGTCACACCATGTGGGGATATAAATATCGACCCACCCAACCCATACACTATGGTAGCCCGATTGCAGAACTACCTTCATTTACATATTGGGATTTAAAAGCCGTCGGTGGATCCACGATTGTCAAGCAACCATGCGATCCTCATATACTTCCTCCGTTCCATAATTCCCAACCCATATGCAACCTAAGTAGAATATCATATGTATGCATGTCACATCCATAAAACCTACATTCAACACCTAGGGGTATTTTGGTCATTTTTGCCCTTAGGGGCATTTCGGTAATTTTCCCTTAATTACAGTTTTCACTTATCTTGGCCCATTAACAAGTCCCGTGAGCTAAGATGAATGAATACTATACACCAGGTAGGATTCTAGGAAAGAGGAGGTGGGTCATTAAGACCGCTTAAATACCAAGCTCTCCCTAGATCCAATCCTAGACATGCATAACCCGTTGCCACACCTTAACCCTTTGACTTGTCCACGGTCGTAATATATTAATTAAGTCTTATGTGGATATCATATACTAGGCCCAAAACCCCTTACAAAGCCCAAACAAATTCACATACCTGTATCTGGCCCATTAAGCCCAATCATATTCATATGGCCCCTTAGGCCCAAATCACTTGTATATGGCCCATTAGGCCCAAATAACATTTATATGGCCCGTTAGGCCCAGTCACATTCATATTCATGCTCACATACAAACTTTCTATTACATAGCATGAATACTCAGATTTTGCCTATTATGGGCCCAACAGCCCATTGGGCCCATTTAGCCCATTCCGGCTCATATGGCCAAATCACAACCAAAGTCCACAGAATCGCCCGTGGGCCTCAGGCAACCTACGGTTTCCCTCTTACGAGTGTTCGTGCACTCGCAAGACTACCGTAGCAAAACTTTCAACTTTTCAGCATTTCAGCTTTTCGGCTTTTCGGCTTTTGCCGACTCATTGTGTGTGTGCAGTGTATGTACACACCTGGTAAGAAAGCATGATGCGATCTCCTTAGCCCAAACCTACAATCGATATCACCCTTCAATTAATCGCATGCTTAATACTTATTTACTTAAAAATCGAAACCTCACATTAACCTTACCTTGAGCCCAATCCTTAATCGCTTTTTCCTTGATCACGTATTTCCTAGATCTGCACAAATCTTAACTATTAAAACCCGAATAATAGGTGACTCGTATCCAACACTAGTCTCTTTACCATAACTATGACCATTCGGCCACCTTAGCCAATGGGAGAAGAATACTTACCAAAACCGCAACACCTTAAGGAGCAATTCGGCAGAGAGTTAAAAACCAAGATCCGATACTAATTCCCTACCAAAGTTGATTAGAAAGAGTGAGGGGCAATAATCGATACTAAACAAAGAAAACCGATTGGAAGAGCAACACTTACACTAAATTCAGTCAAAAAGTATTCAGCCCTTAGAAGATTCGATTTTTCGGCTTTTCAAACTAAGTATGGTGAATAAGGTTTATTTGGTACAGATTAAAGAAGAAGAGTAGTAAAAGAAATCGGCAAAGAAGATTGTGTAGAGGAGAATAGAAATTGACAGAAAGAAAAGAAAGTAAAATAGAGGGTTTTCGGCTTTTTGGATCTTGAAGAGAAAAGGGTTTCTGGCAACAAGGTGAAGAAGAATTTCGACAATAGCCTGACAACCTTGTATTTGGCCCCTATTTATAGCCCTTATAGCCGAATTTTCCATGCCCAATTCCCAATTCGGCTCCATCACTTCTCCCTTCTCATCTCCTTATTTTTCTCCCTGATAACCCCTTGATCTTTTCCTTAATTTTCTCTTCTGAACACTCCCCTTGGAGTCCATCTTCACGCCACTTCCATCCTTCTAGAAGGCCAAAATTAAACTCTAAAAAAACTAAGCTAGGATTCGAACCTTGGACCCCCTTTCTAGCTACTAACGCCACCTCACTACACCTTATGTGGCGCCACTTAGCCACTCCACCACAAGCTCTTTTTGTGTCCAATTATTTCTTCATTTACTCAAAAGCCCACCTACTTGTCAGCCTTGATTCTTTTAATAATTAAATTATAATTTCTTCTACCCCTTAATTCGAACTCAACCTTAGCTAAAACCTACTAAAATTATCGCTTGGATAAGAATATTAAACACAATTTTTATCAAAATCGAAAATAAAAAAATCGGGATTTCAGGATTTTTGGATTTCGGGATTTTTAGGCGTTACAAGCTTGGTGGATATTGGAAGATTCTTTCTTAGACCAAGTTAAATGCTTATGGGAGAAGTTAGATGGGGGATTGCTACAGAAGTTGAAAAAGTTAAAAACAGGTCTGAAACAATGGGCTGGGAAAATTCAAGTCAACAGGAAGAAAAGAAAACAGTTCCTAATGGAAAAATTATCTAATTTATCTGAAGCTACAAGAGATGACAAAAATTTAGTTGAGCTGATTGATACGAGAATTGATTTGGATTTCGAGATTGAAAAAGATGAATGCTATTGGGAACAAAGGGCTAGGCTGAATTGGCTAAAATTTGGTGATACAAACACAACATTTTTTCACAGTCAAGCAACACAATGTAGGCGGGCAAATATAATCCATAAGTTGCAAAATGAAGATGGACGAGAAGTGGAGGATTTACATGAAATTGAAGGGGTTGCACGTTCTTATTTTCAACAATTGTTCTCGGAAGGCTATAGGGGGAATTATGACCATTTGCTGACAGGGATTGATCGTTGCATAAGGAGGGATGATAATAAAAAACTTACAGCATCCTATACAAAAGAGAAAATTTGAGAGGCTGTTTTTGAGATGGGACCCACGAAGGCACCAGGAGAAGATGGATTTCCAACTCTATTTTATTAGAAATGCTGGCATATTATTGGAAATGACGTCGCCTCTTTTTGTTTACGACTTTTGAATGGAGATATGGAAGTTAGCCCTATTAACTTTACAAATATAGTGCTTATTCCAAAAATTACTAGTCCTTTAAATATGACACAGTTTAGGCCAATTTATCAATGCAACGTGCTTTATAAAATTTTGGCAAAGAGTATAGCATATAGATTTCGAGGAATTATTGGAAAATGCATCGATGAAGCGCAAAGTGCATTTGTGCCAGGACGTTTAATATCAGATAATGTGTTGTTAGCTTATGAAATACTGAATATGCTTAAACAAAAGAGAGTGGGAAAGAAAGGGTTTAAGGCAGTTAAACTCGATATGAGTGAAGCATATGATAGGGTTGAGTGGAGTTTTCTAAAGGAGGTAATGGTAAGGATGAGGTTTGACCAAAAATGGGTAGCTACTATTATGAAATGTATAATGACGGTTTCTTATTCAGTGGTCATTAATGGGCATGTTGGAGAAAAATTTTTACCAACAAGAGGATTTAGACAGGGTGATCCTTTGAGTCCGTTCTTATTTCTTTTATATGGGGAGGGTCTATCGAGCTTAATGAGGCTAGCAATGAATGGAGATTTTTTCAAAGGGGTTAAGATTAGCAGGGGTGGACCGTAGGTATCTCATCTTTTATTTGCCGACGATTGCATTTTATTTAGGAAGGCAATAGGCAGGGGTGCTTCTTTATTTAAAGACATCCTACATAAATATAGATCTTGTTCGGGCCAATGCGTGAATTTTGATAAATCAACAGTATTTTTTAGCAGAAACACATCAGATAAGGATAGACGGTTGGTTGTCAACTTATTGGGGGTCCGCAGTTCTAATGAGCCAGAACGCTACCTAAGGCTGCCGAATATAGATGGTCGAAGGAAAAAGGAGGCATTTCAGATTTTGAAAGATCGACTCAAAAAAACATATTGATAATTGGAGCATTAGATTTTTATCTCAGGGAGGGAAAGAAGTTTTTATAAAAACCATTCTTCAGGCTATACCAACTTACACTATGGGCTATTTCCTATTACCAAAAACTCTATGCGATGTATTCAACAGTATCATTGTGTAGTTCTGGTGGCAGAAGGGAGATGGAAAAAGGGGAATTAATTGGTGCATTTGGAAAAACCCTTTGTTTTTTAAAATAAAATGGTGGGTTAGGTTTTCAAAATTTTAGTCAATTCAATATTGTGTTATTATCCAAACAAGGTTGGCACCTTATTATTTATCCAAATTCTTTATTGGCCAGAGTTTTAAATGCAAAATATTATCCGCAATCCAGTTTTCTAAATCAAGAGTCTGGAAATTTACCTTCGCTCACCTGTAAGAGTATTTAGGCGGCTAAGGGTCTTCTCCAAAATGGATTGTGTTGGAGAGTGGGTAGAGGGGATAAAATCTCAATCTGGAACGATGCTTGAATTCCGGGGATGGAGAAGTTGAAAGGAAAAAATAGACAAGACAATGAGGAGTTAAAATTAGTATCGGACCTTATTGATTTTTCAACAAGACAATAGAGGACAGGTTTGATTAGTAATACTTTTCAAGCTGACGTTGCTCAGAAAATTATGCAAATTCCTCTTGCGGCGACAGACCACGAAGATTTTCAAGTCTAGAAAGGAGAATCATCTGGCAAATACTCAGTACGTAGCGCCTACAAACTATTACAAGAAGCTACTACGGATCCTAGTGATTTTTTAATACAAGCCGGAATTAAAGATTTTTACATGAAACTTTGGAACCTACAGCTACCCTCAAAAGTTACAATTACTATTTGGAAAATTTCTTGGGATTTCATTCCTCATCTAGCTAATCTCAAGTACAGAAGAGTCCTCTCAACTAACAGATGTCCTCACTGCTACTCTGAGACTGAAGATGGTCTCCATATTTTCCACCAATGTCCTATATCAATAGAAGTTTGGCAAATTTTACAGCTCGCCTGGGTCATGAATAATACGAGTCAGAATATATGGGAGTGTTTAACCTGGATGTTCATGAGAGGCACCGATGAATAGTGTCGACGCTTCTGCTATGCTTTGTGGTTAATCTGGTTTTCCAGAAATCAGTTTATCCATGAGAGGAAGCACACGACAAGCACAAATCTAGCAAAAAGAATACATAGGCATATGGAGGAATATGAAGGAGTGAGAGCAACGAAGATTCCTTTAAATACCAACAACATCTATAGAAGTCAGGCAGACATACCGAGAATAACAGTCCAGTTTGATGTAGCATTTGATAGTAGAAATCTCAAGTCAGCAACGGGTCTGGTGGTCTAGGGCCTAAAGGGGAACTACTGGCCTTAAGATCGATACTTCACAATAACGTCTCCACTTCATTTGTAGCAGAAGCATATGCATGTTGTGAAGCCACAAAATTAGGGATCTCAATGGGTTTGCTAGCGGTTACAATCATGGGGGATTCTAGAACAATAATAAAAAAGTGTCAAACAACATCAAGAGACAGATCAGTGATTGGATCAATTATTAGGGATGTACAAAACATGAAAACTCGTTTTCAAGAAATCAACTTTCAGCATATTCATAGATCAAGAAACTTAAAAGCTCATAGAATAGCAAAGAATACGCTTGAAAGAGGAGAGATCTTGTACCTGGTGAGAGAGGGGGTGAACAACCAAATGTTCATTTCAGAGGGGCGATGGTCACGATGCCTAGATTAAAAGAGCATTTTGAGAACATAGAGTTTCAAAAGCATATAGCAATAAATGATAATTTCCTTGGATATCGCTATCATCAGAACGGATGGATTTTGAAATGACCAGTCAAAGCAATTCTGTGGAAGCCAGCCGTTTGAGTTAACTGGGGTAGCTAAGTAGGTTACCTGTTTTCTTTTTAGCCTTATTTATTGTTTTTTTCTGCATCCAGTTATGATTTTTCTTTAAAAACTATTTAGGTGGTTTTCACTTATATCACGTATAGTGAGGCCGGTTCTATTTGCTTTGTTTATTGGTGTAGTAGGACTAAGCCCAATTGGTTTGCTGGGCCTTATTTATTTTTATTTTATTATCGAATAATATACCCAGTCAATTTTTAAAAAAAAAAAACATATCTTTCATATTTCACCATCAAACAACAAAAATCACAAGCTCTCAACAATGGTACAACTCAAAATATTCATCAAAATAAAAAATTCAAGCATGGGTTTTGTAGTACTCGAAGCAACGATCTCAAAAATGTAGAAATGATAAAAAACCGAGTAAAAACGAACCTTGAATCAAACTTGAAAGGTGGCCGAACCTTTGAAACCTTATTCTTTTCTTTCTTATTTAGCTATTCGGTCATGGAAGAAAAAATATAAACTATGGCTTGTTTATTTATGTTTTATTATATACAAATTATTATATATTTTACCATTATAACCTTAACAAATTTAATTAGAAAACATATATAACATGCCCATTACCGTCCACCTATAAAACCAATGGTTTATTTGCATTATGAATGCCTCCACTAATAAAGACAACAACAATTAAGCACTTTCACATTTAACCACCAACTTTTCCTTTTACACGATTAAGTCCTTTTATTTAATCGGACACGCAAACAACAAAATTAAATCACGAAAATTTCACAGACATTAATTCACACATAATAAACACAGTAAATAATTTTTAAACATTTTTCTGACTCAGATTTGTGGTCCTGAAATCACCATTCTTATTAGGGTCTAAATCGGGCTGTTACATTAGGGTTATGTGTGATCCCATGTAAGACCATGTCTGGGACATGGCATTGTCATCGATATTTGATCCCATGTAAGACATGTCTGGGACATGGCATTGGCATCTATATTTGATCCCATGTAAGACCATATCTAGGATGGCATTGGCAAAGATATAAGACATCGTGTAAGACCATAGCTGGGCTATCGGCTTCAATTTGTGATCCCATGTAAGACCATATCTGGGATATGACATTGGCATCTTATTATGTGCATGAGTTCCCGAGTATCCTTTAGTATTCCAAGTGGTTCAATGGGTAATCCAACTATTATGTCAAAGAGATGACAAGGTATGATCATGTTGAAAGGGTACAAGTATTTACACAAAGCTCATAAATATTGAGATTATGAATCGGTGAGACCTCGGTAAAAAGTGAATGAATGAATTATGATCATGAGTTTTATTGTACATTATGTAAATGACATGACTTAAAATGTACCTATGATACTTGATGACATTGTGATTATATTATTATGTTTTGTGTATAATAATGTATGGTTAATGTTGTTAATTATTTACATGCAAACTTACTAAGCTTTATGCTACTCCCCTTTCTTTTTCATTTTCTTATAGTATCACCAAGCTAGCTCAGGGAACGAAGGATGTCGAAGCTCGATTCACACTATCAAACTAATCTTTTGGGTATAGTGAGTTCAAGTATTTTGAGTATGGCATGTATAGGGACTTGGTCACTTTGTTATATGTCATATTGGTTTAGCCAAATGTGTTGGCTTATAATGATTTGATGATTCATTTTGTATATGGCCATGAGATATGGCTCATATCCTATTTGTGTAAGACCCCTTGCTCGTATCTGACGCCGGGATAGGGTTCGAGGCGTTACCGGTAATTCACCTTTACAAACTTACTCAATCAGGTTACTGAATTTTGCTCGTGATTTAATACTTTTCAAACGTGTACACTTTGTCTCTTATACAGGCCTCCGAGGCCTAAAAACACTTCTAGGGGTAGTAGGGAACAAAATTGAAATTGTTCGATAGACTTGAGGCACTTTAGAAAATTTTCCCTTAGTTGAAGTGTAACATGCCCGTGTCTTTTTTCCAGTATGCAACACGGCCAAGGCACACGCCTGTGGGCTTAGCCCGTGTGCTACACTGACATCAACCTCACCATTCTGTTAAATAAACACGGCGAAGGCACACGCCCGTGTGCTTAGCCCGTGCTTTATGCTGACTTAAAATTTTAGGTGTAGGGGACACACGGTTATAGCACACACCCATGGGAGTAGCCCGTGTGTCACACACGCCCTGTGTCTACCCATGTGGACCTTGTTAGGCTATTTTCCAAGCCTTAAGTCACCCTCTACGAGCCAAATACACTTATAGATTACTATAGTGCATATTTGAGCCAAATTATCCATTTGTAAATATGAAACTTTGATTAACCTCATTGCATGTGAACCTCATGTCATTGGTTTCATACATGCTAAGTTAATTCTTATCTTGCATTTAATGATTTACATGTCTGCTTGAGATATTAAGTTTGGCTCGTTATTATAACTCATTGGCAATTATAACTAAGTCATCGCATATAAATACAAACATGCATAGATTTGTAGGGCATAGGCTACTTCAAAATGAGCCAATTCCCATGGCCATATACAAAAAAGATAAACATATTTTTACAAGCCTTCACTAGGCAAATCGAATGACATATATAACAAAATACTCAAAAATCCTATACATGCCATTGGACAAAATAGAAATGTCTTGATACCAAAGCTTGTATTGTTGATAGTGTGTTGACTCTCCAATTGTCTTCCAATCTTTAAGAGTCTTTGAGCTCTAAAAAGTAGGGAAAAGAGAGGGGTAAGCATTTAAATGCTTAGTAAGCCCGAATAACTGGAAAATAAACTTACCAATTGTTTAGAATACATCCATAATAGATAACGAAACCAATGAACATGAAAATGGTTTCCTTATCACATGCACTCAATCAATAAGTTAGTCACTTAACAAATACCATGAACATTTTTATCTTAGATGAGCTCATCATTTTACGTGTCATTTGTACATATACATTGTGATAGTTCCGTTGAGTTTCTAGGAAATCTCGATGGATTATCCAGTCACCGTCAATTCATACGAATGATCACTTTGAGTAGGCACTCCGGCGAACCTCACATCTTACGACGGGATTACTAGTCCAAGCTAAATCCCCCGTAATATAAACTCATAAGGTGATGTCGGGATTACTAGTCCAGGCTAAATCCCTTACGCGACAAACACCCTTAATGAGCTCGGATCTGAATTACCAGTCCAGGCTAAATTCAGACCCTAATCGGATTACCCGTCCAAACTAAATCCACAATGCACACACATTCTTCGGGAGGCTCGATTATTCAAGGAACACCAGTCCAGGCAAGATCCTTTTTATACTTGAGATCTTCAGATTACCAGTCCAGGCTAAATCCTTTTCTACAACACATGCAGGATCTCAAGTCTCATGTAAATCATGGTTTATCCATCGAATTCCCTTTCCAATCTCAACCGAGACATTGTCTGACAATTTATTATGAAAGGTGCAATTCATGCATTTTCATGCCATCAACAATGCAATTATCATGCATTCACAAAACATACAATTATGCAAGTTATAGGTTTACTTCGAGTTATCCGAAATTACCTGGTATTCGTTTCGAAGCTGTGTTTCGGTTATTCTGAAACCTTGCGTTTACCTCAATCGACCTCCGAAATTTGTTCCTCAGGGTCTATAACAACAAAATTATATCATTAATTCACTACATTACACTTTCCAAGTTTAATTTCTACCCCCGGTCCAAATGACCGTTTTGCCCTTAACCTCTGACATTTTTACTATTTAGTCCCTAGGCTCGTATAATGAAACACATGAAATTTCTATGTTACCCAAGCCTATCTGAACACTTTTCCCTCATATGGTAGCCCACATTTTCCATTATTTTTCATTTCTACCACATATTTAACAACTTTTGCAAAAAAGTCCCTTTAAGGGTTTTTCATGAAAATCACCTAAGAAAAGATGTTTAACACACCTTCAACTTTCATACCCCTCCATAATCCACCAAAATACAAGCAAATCATGCATGGGTAAATTTTTAAACATGAACCCTAGCATGAAATATGGGTAGAAATGGAAAGATCAAGCTACCGGGATTTCGAAAACACGAAGAACATTAAAAACGGGGCTTGGGAGCACTTACTATTGAGCTTGAAAATGTTGAAAACCCTTGCTATGGAGGACTTGAGAATTTTGGTTGGTACAAGGAAGAAGAATGGCTGATTTTGGCTTATTTTTCCCGTTTTATTTCATTAAAATGCCAAATGACCAAAATGCCTTTAAGTCTTTTCTTTGAAATTTCATCCATGCAAGCCTATTTTTGTCCAAAAACTTAGATATTGGGAAAATTTCTCTTTAAGACCTTCTAGTTTATAATCTAAAGAAATTTCATACAAATTGCTTCTAGAATCCAAGTTTTAGAATTTATTCAATTTAGTCCCTAATTTCCAATTGGACACCTTCTCAAGGAATTTCTTCATGAAAATTTAACACATGTATAATATCATATTTTAGGTATCATAATAATCATAAAATAAATATTTTGATGTCGGATTTGTGGTCCCAAAACCACTATTCTGACTAGGCCTTATTTCAGGATGTTACATTTCTCCCCCCTTAGGGACTTTCGTCCCCGAAAGTCTTACCACTAAATAGGTTCGGGTATTGGTTTCTCATGGTTTCTTTTGGTTCCCATGTAGCTTCTTCCACACCATGTCAGTGCCATAGAACCTTTACTAAAGTCACACTTTTATTTCTCAACTGTTTAACCTCTCAGGCCAAAATTTTGACTGGTTCCTCTCTGTTAGTCATGTCTGGTCTAATCTCAATCTCCTCTGGTGAAATCACATGAGAGGGGTCTGATCAATATTGTCTTAACATGGATACATGAAACACATCATGAATCTTTTCCAATTTGGGTGGTAATGCCAAGCGATAGGCTAATGGTCCAATTCTTTCAGTGATCTCGTAAGGCCCGGTAAATCGCGGACTCAGTTTACCTTTCCGACCAAATCTCAACACCTTTTTCCATGAAGACAACTTCAGGAATACTCTGTCCCCAACTTGGAATTAAATCTCTTTTCTTTTCAGATCAGGATAATAAGACTTTTGCCTATCTGATGCCGCTTTTAAATAGCCTTGTATTACTTTAACTTTTTCTTTAGTTTCCCTAATCAGATCCACTCCATGAATTTGATTTTCCTTAAGTTCTATCTAGTATAATGGAGTTCGGCACTTCCTGCCGTACAAGGCCTCATAAGGTGCCATTTTCAAACTTATTTGGAAACTATTGTTTTAGGCACATTCTACCAATGGCAGGTATTTTTCCTAGCTACCCTGAAATTCGAGGATGCAACATCGCAACATATCTTCAAGAATCTAAATCGTCTGTTCAAACTGACCATCGACCTGAGGGTGAAAAGCTGTGCTAAAACTCAACTTCATCCCCAAGGCTTCCTGTAGCTTTTTCTAGAATCTCGAAGTGAACCTTGGGTCTCTGTCTGTAATAATCGATAATGGTACTCCGTGCAATCTTACTATCTCAAAAACCTATAAGTCGGCCAGTCTATCAGGGGAATAATCTATCCTTACCAGAATAAAGTGAGCCGACTTGGTCAACTTATCCACTACGACCCATATGGCATTTTTCTTTTTTAGAGTCAAAGGCAAACCTGTCATGAAGTCCATGGTAACTCTGTCCCACTTCCATTCGGGAACCATCATAGGTTGTAACAAACTGGCAGGCACTTGATGTTCAGCTTTAACTTGCTGACATACCATGCATCTTGACACAAACTAAAAAATATCTCTTTTCATACTGTTCCACCAATACATTTTCTTCAAATCGTTGTACATTTTGGTACTTCCCGGATGAATAGATAAACAGCTATTATGTGCTTCTTGTAATATTTTCTGGATAAGTTCATCATTTTTAGGTACGCATACTTTCTCTCTGAACATCAGACACCAATCAGGACTAATCTAGAAATCTGATTCAGTCCCTGACTCACATTGAGCCCTTTTTGCTTGCAAGTCACCATCATTAAATTGAGCATGATGAATTTCCTGTAGAAATGTTAGCCTAGCCTCTAGCTCTGCCAAGACCGAACCATCATCAAGCAATGTCAAACGAGTATCCATGGCTTTCAAAGCAAATAAGGATTTTCTACTCAGAGCGTCGGCAACCACATTTGCCTTTCCCGGATGGTAGTCAATGATCAGATCATAATCCTTAATTAATTCTAACCATCTCCTTTGTCTCAAATTCAATTCTTTTTTAGTCATCAAGTACTTCAGACTCTTGTGGTCTGTAAAGATACGACACATTTCACCATATAAATAATGCCTCCAAATCTTTAAGGCAAAAACAATCGCAGCAAGCTCTAGGTCATGGGTCAAATAATTCTTCTCATGAGGCTTCAATTATCGAGAAGCATAGGCTATCACCTTGTCATCTTGCATAAGCACACAACCCAATCCATTTAGGATGCATCACTGTAGACTGCGAATTCCTTTCCCAGTTCAGGTAGCACTAAAACAGGAGCTTCAGTCAGCAATGTCTTTAATTTCTCAAAAATTTGCTGACACTTTTCCGTCCATTCAAACATAACATCCTTCCGTAGCAACCTCGTCATCGGAGTTGCTATCGTAGAAAATCCTTTTACAAACCTTCGATAGTAACCGGTTAAGCCCAAAAATCATCTAACCTCAGTTACATTTTTAGGCAATTTCCAATCAACAATAGCAGAGATTTTGCTTGGATTAACTCGGATGCCTTCACCCGAAACAATATGACCCAAAAATCCAACTTCTTGGACCCAAAATATACTCTTGCTAAACTTAGCATATAGTTGTTTTTCTTGCAAAGTCTGCAATACAATTCTTAGGTGCTTCGTATGTTCTATCTCATTTTTGGAATAAATCAAGATGTCTCAATGAACACAACAACAAACTTATCCAAATATGGCCGAAAGGTCCTATTCATTAGATCCATAAATACGACTGGTGCATTCGTCAGCCCAAATGGCATAACAAGGAATTCGTAATGACCATACCTCGTCCTGAAAGCTGTCTTTGGCACATCCAATTCCTTGACACGCAACTGATAGTAGCCAGACCTCAAGTCTATCTTAGAGAACACAGTGGCTCCTCTCAATTGATCGAACAAATCATCAATCCTTGGTAAAAGATACTTATTTTTGATGGTTACCTTATTCAGTTACTGATAATTAATACATAATCTCATTGAAACATATTTCTTCCTTACAAACAACACGGGGGCACCCTAAGGTGAAAAACTTGGCCTTGTGAATCCTTTATCTGTCAACTCTTGCAATTGTGTTTTTAACTCTTTTAGCTCAGTTGGTCCCATTCTATACGGAGTGATAGAAATAGGAGTTGTCCCTGGTGCCAATTCAATACCAAACTCAATTTCTCTCTCAGGAGGTAATCCTGGTAATTCCTCCAGGAATACATCTGAATACTCACATACTATTGGCACAGACTCGATCTTCAACTTTTTTTCCTTAGTATTCAGTAAAAATGCAAGATAAGCTTCATACCCTTTCTTCATATACCTCTGGGCAACCATTGCCGGGATTACATTTGGCGGCAAACCCAATTCTCTTAATTGGACCCGTAAAGTCTCACCATCCAAACATTTTAACTTAATATACTTACTACCACAATTCACAGTTACATCATGAAGGGCTAACCAATTCATACAAAGTATTACATCAAATTCATAAAATGGTAGCAACATAAGGTTATCCGGAAAACAATGACCTTGAATCATCAAAGGAGAATTCTTACAGACTTTATCAACTAGAACAGATTTGTCTAATGGGTTCGACACTTTAATAAAAAATTTCTTAGGTTCAACGGGTATATTCATACTAGACACCAATCTCATGCAAACGTAAGAATGCGTTGACCCCAGGTCAATTAAAGCAATAATACTCGTATTAAAAAGGGAAAAAGTAGCTGTGATAATGTCAGGAGCAGAGGCTTCTTCTCGAGCGCGTCTTGTATACGTTCTTGCCGGGGCTCTAGCATTTGGTCTTGCAGTATCTTTAGCTTCGACTCCACTGGCACTAGCACTTCCAGGGAATCTTGGAGGTTTACCTCGTGCCATAGGAGCACTCGACTTCGGAGTTACTTCCACTTATTTTTCAAATCGCTCTGGGCAATCCCTGAGAAAGTGGTCAAGAGAGCCATATCTGAAACACGCACTGTTTTTTACTCGGCACTTTCCAAAGTGAAATTTTTTGTAGCTCTTACACTTCAGCTTTTGATCATCTACACTCCCCACACTAGTCATCATCGGGGAGGAAGACTTTTGACTTCGTCGTTTAGGACCCTTCACTCTACCCGAATATCCTACTAATGAAGTGGAGCATTCATACTGGCTCCTAGCTTTCTTCGTAGGGAATAAGAGTGTTTTAACGCTGGTCCTTTTGCTCACAACTCGAGTATCTCTCTTTGAGTACTTTCTTTCGTTATTAAGCTCCTCGGCTTTCTTGGCCCGATTAGCCAATGCGGCGAACTATCGTATTTCAAGAATTTCGATCAACAATTTGATGTCCTCATTCAGACCCTCCTCGAAGCGTTTACACATTTCTGATTCAGTTTTGACCCATCCAGTTGCGTACTGACTTAGTCGTATGAACTCTCTCTCATATTCTGATACAGTCTTGTCCCCTTGTTTGAGTTCTAGGAACTCCTTTCGCTTCGAGTCTAAAAACTGTTGGCTAATAAATTTCTTCCTAAACTCTGTTTGGAAGAAATATCAAGTAATATTTTCCTTCAACACTACCGAGGATACGATCTTCCACCAGTGGTATGCAATATCCTTCAAGAGGGACACGGTACACTTCAAACACTCATCGGGTGTGCGTGACAATTCATCTAACACACGTGTACTGTTTTCGAGCCAAAACTCATCTCTTTCAGTGTCATCATCGACTTTCGCTCTGAATTCCTCAACTCTATACTTTCTAAGCTTGTCTACAGGGGCCTTATCAATTCTTACCGGTGCCATACCTCGTGGCACATCCTCATCGGGTTGGTTAGGGGGCGGGGGCGGTCGTGGTATGTTAGGGCAATTCCTTAGATAATCCCCAAACCATTCATCCATCATATCAAAGAAGGCGGCTCGGGCCTCTTACCGACCTTCAGACATAAGTCTCCTACTACTACTAGATACAACTCGTTGTACGGAAGCTGGAGCATGGCTCTCAGCTCCCTCGGACTCATCTTGTGCTCGATTGGAAGACATTTACTATATTCAAAACAATTTAAACAATTTAGGAGATGTCACACTATCAAGATTCAAAAAATGGCATGTATAGCGAACTTTAACATCCTCTACGGTAGTCCTAGAACAGACTAAACCGTAGCTCTGATACCACTAAATGTAATACCCCTCGCCCGTATTCGACATCGGGATAGGGTTCGAGGCGTTACCAATAATTCACCTTTACAAACTTACTTAATCGGGTTACTGAATTTCGCTCGTTATTTAACACATTTCAAACGTGTGCACTTTGTCTCTTATACAGGCCTCCAAGGCCTAAAAATACTCCTAGGGGCAGTATGGAACAAAACTAAAATTGTTTGATAGACTTGGGGTACTTTAGGAAATTTTCCCTTAGTTGAAGTGTAACACGCCCGTGGGGCCTAGAACACGCCCGTGTCCTTTTTCCAGTATGCAACACAGCCAAGGTACATGCTTGCGGGCTTAGCCCGTGTGCTACACGGACTTCAACCTCACCATTCTGTTAAATAAACATAGCCAAGGCACCCGCCCATGTGCTTAGCTCGTGCTCTATGCTGACTTAAAATCTCAGGTGCAAGGGACACACGGTCATAGCACACACCCATAGGAGTAGCCCGTGTGTCACACACGCCCGTGTGTCTACCCATGTGGACCTTGTTAGGCTATTTTCCAAGCCTTAAGTCACCCTCTACTAGCCAAATACACTTGCAGATTACTATAGTGCATATTTGGGCCAAATTATCCATTTGTAAATATGAAACTTTGATTAACCTCATTGCATGTGAACCTCATGCCATTGGTTTCATACATGCTAAGTTAATTCTTATCTTGCATTTAATGATTTATATGTTTTCTTGACATATTAAGATTGGCTCGTTATTATAATTCATTGGCAATTATAACTAAGTCATCACATATAAATACAAACATGCATAGATTTGTAGGGCATATCCTACTTCAAAATGAGCCAATTCCCATGGCCATATACAAAAAAGATAAACATATTTTTACATGTCTTCACTAGGCAAATCAAATGACATATATAATAAAATACTCCAAAATCCTATACATGCCATTGGACAAAATAGAAATGTCTTGATACCAAAGCTTGTCTTGTTGATAGTGTGTTGACTCTCCAATTGTCTTCCAATCTTTAAGAGTCCTTGAGCTCTAAAAAGTAGGGAAAAGAGAGGGGTAAGCATTTCTATGCTTAGTAAGCCCAAATAACTGGAAAATAAACTTACCAATTGTTTAGAATACATCCATAATAGATAACGAAACTAATGAACATGAAAATGGTTTCCCTATCACATGCACTCAATCAATAAGTTAGTCACTTAACAAATACCATGAACATTTTTATCTTAGATGAGCTCATCATTTTACGTGTCATTTATACATATACATTGTGATAGTTCCGTTGAGTTTCTAGGAAATCTCGATGGATTATCCAGTCACCGTCAATTCATACGAATGATCATTTTGAGTAGGCACTCCGACGAACCTCACATCTTACGGCGGGATTACTAGTCCAAGCTAAATCCCCCACAATATAAACTCATAAGGTGACGTCGGGATTCCTAGTCCAGGCCAATTCCCTTACGCGACAAACACCCTTAATGAGCTCGGATCTGAATTACCAGTCAGGCTAAATTCAGACCCTAATCGGATTACCCGTCCGGGCTAAATGCACAATGCACACATATTCTTCGGGAGGCTCGATCATTCAAGGAACACCAGTCCAGGCAAGATCCTTTTTATACTTGAGATCTTCGGATTACCAGTCCAGGCTAAATCCTTTTCTGCAACACATGCAGGATCTCAAGTCTAATGTAAATCATCGTTTATCCATCGAATTCCCTTTCTAATCTTAACCGAGACATTGTCTGAAAATTCATTATTAAAGGTACAATTCATGTATTTTCATGCCATCAACAATGCAATTATCATGCATTCACAAAACATACAATTATGCATGTTATAGGTTTACTTCGAGTTATCCAAAATTACCTGGTATTCGTTTCGGAGCTGTGTTTCGATTATTCCGAAACTTTGCGTTTACCTCGATCGACCTCTGGAATTTGTTCCTTAGGGTCTATAACAATAAAATTATATCATTAATTCACTACATTACACTTTCCAAGTTTAATTTCTACCCCGGTCCAAATGACCGTTTTGCCCCTAACCTTTGACATTTTTACTATTTAGTCCCTAGGCTCGTATAATGAAACACTTGTAATTTATATCTTACCCAAGCCTATCCGAACACTTTTCCCTCATATGGTAGCCCACATTTTCCATTATTTTCTCATTTCTACCACATATTTAACAACTTTTGGAAAAAGGTCCCTTTAGGGGTTTTTCATGAAAATCACCTAAGAAAAGATGTTTAACACACCTTCAACTTTCATACCCCTCCATAATCCACCAAAATACAAGCAACTCATGCATGGGTAATTTTTTAAACATGAACCCTAGCATGAAATATGGGTAGAAATGGAAATATCAAGCTATCGGGATTTCAAAAATACAAAGAACATTAAAAAGGGGCTTGGGAGCACTTACTATTGAGCTTGAAAATGTTCAAAACCCTAGATATGGAGGACTTGAGAATTTCGGCTGGTACAGGGAAGAAGAATGGCTGATTTTGGCTTATTTTTCCCATTTTATTTCATTAAAATGCCATATGACCAAAATGCCCTTAAGTCCTTTCTTTGAAATTTCATCCATGCAAGCCCATTTTTGTCCAAAAACTTAGAAATTGGGAAAATTTCTCTTTAAAACCTTCTAATTTATAATCTAAAGAAATTTCATACAAATTGCTTCTAGAATCCAAGTTTTGCAATTTATTCAATTTAGTCCCTAATTTCCAATTGGACACCTTACTCAAGGAATTTCTTCATGAAACTTTAACACATGCATAATCTCATACTAGGTCTCATAATAATCATAAAATAAATATTTTGACGTTAGATTTGTGTTCCCAAAACCACTATTCTGACTAGGCCCTATTTCGGGATGTTACAATTCGTATATGCATGCATGTGTTATGGTCACCCATGATGTGGTTAAATTCATATAGCATGGATGAATTATGAATATGATCATGGATGTTTGATGATTGAATTGTGAGTAAATGGAATAATAACAACTAAGGCATGATTGTATAAATGGAAATAAACTGATTTTTCATATTGCATGTAATTTGGTAAGTTTGGTCAAAACTGATGTTACATATTGCATGTAATTTGGTAAGCTTGGTCTAAATAAAATATGAAGTCTTAAACTAGTGTAAATTTATAAGAAGTTGATATGCATGAACCATGTTTATGAATGTATAAGTGCTCATTTACGCTATGTAGGATGTCATTGAGATGTGTAAGTGTGCATGTGTTATTGAGGGTGACAAAAGGCTTGGAAAATAGCCTCAAAGTTATCAACACGGGTAGACACACGGACGTGTGTCTAGACTGTGTGTGCCCAATGGGCATGTGATCCGGCCGCGTGTCCCTTGCACCCTAATTAGGTAAAACAGAATACCCAGTAGTAAACACACGGGCAGAGACACGACCGTGTGTCTCAGTCGAGTGAAGGACATGGGCGTGTGCCCCGGCCGTGTGAAGTCTGCACCTGATTTTTTAAATTTAATTCGCCACACGGCCTAAGCACATGAGTGTGTGACTTGGCCGTGTGACCCTAATTATGTTGATGACATCATAAATAGAAAGTTACACGGGTTGATGACACGGGCATGTGTGACCACACGGCCTACCCGCACGGGCGTGTAACCCTCCAAAACTAGAAAATTTTCTAAGTATCGCAAAAGTTTTGAAAGTTCTCGGTTTAGTCCTAAACCACACTCAATGTATGTTTTGGCCCTCGTGGCTGTGTATAAATGGTTTTAATTTGGGCAAAATTTTATGGCCCGATTTTGTATGAAGGTTTATGTTTGAGTCTGGTAATGCCTCGAACCCTGTCCCAGTGTCAGATACGTGTAAGGGGTGTTTCATTTCTTTTTCAGAGACAGGGGTAATCCGGATACGAAATCCATAGTCATTTTATCCTATTTCCACTGTGGTATCATCACAGGCTGTAACAAACTTGAAGGTACTTGATGCTCAGCTTTCACTTGCTAACAAATTAAAAACTTCGATACAATGTCAGAAATGTTTCATTTCATTCCCGACCACCAATACAATTTCTTCAAATCATTGTACATTTTAGTACTTCCAGGATGAACGGATAAACAACCACTATGTGCCCTAATGTAAAATTTTTTGAATCAACTCTAGACTTTTCGGTACGTAGATTCTATCTCGAAACATCAAACAATCATCAGATCCGATTTGGTACTCTGAATCACTAGTCGACTCGCATTACACTCTTTTAGCTTGCAATTCACTATCACATTTCTAAGCTTCGCAAATTTGATGAAGAAATACTGGTTTATCTTCTAACTTAGCAAAGATCGAACCATCTTCGGATAATTTCAACTGTGTATTCATTGCTTTCAAAGGAAACAACGATTTTCCACTCAAAGCATCTGTGACTACATTTGCTTTTCTCGGGTAATAATCAATTACTAACTCGTAATCTTTCAATAGTTCGAGCTATCTTCGTTGTCACAAATTCAAATCTTTCTGAGTCATAATATACTTTAAACTTTTATGATCAGTAAAGATGTGGCATTTTTCACCGTACAAATGATGACGCCAAATTTTCAGTGCACAAACTGTAGCGGCCAACTCTAAATCGTACGTCGGATAGTTCTTTTCATGCGGTTTCAATTGTCTATAAGTATAAGCTATCACTTTTCCTTTTTGCATCAATACGCAACCCAAATCGTTCAATGACGCGTCACTATAAATTACAAATTCTTTACCCGACTCAGGTTGAATCAACACTGGTGCCTCAGTTAACAATGTTTTCAATTGATCAAAATTTTGTTGACATTTTTCATACAATTCAAACTTGACATCTTTCTGTAATAGTCTGGTCATCGGTGTAGCAATCATCGAGAACCCTTTTACAAAAATTCGATAGTAACTAGCCAATCCTAGACAAATTTTGACCTCAGTTACATTTCTAGGTGGATTCTAGTTAATAATTACAGATATCTTGCTCGAATCAACTCTTATACCTTCTGCAGAAATAATGTGCCCCGAAAATCCAACTCCCTAGAGCCAGAACTCTCATTTGCTGAATTTAGCATACAATTGCTTATCTCTCAAGGTTTGTAACATAATCTTCAAATGCTCAGCATGCTCAGACTCATCTCATGAATAGATTAGAATGTCATCAATGAACACAACAAAAAATCTGTCTAAATATGGTCTAAACATTCGATTCATCAAATACATAAAAATGGCAGGAGCATTAGTCAAACCAAAAGGCATAACAAGGAATTCATAATGTCCGTACTTTATTCTAAATGAAGTTTTCGGCACATCTGAGTCTTTAACTCGTAACTGATAATAGCCAGATCTCAAATCAATCTTTGTAAACACTGTTGTACCTTTCAACTGATCAAACAAATCATCTATTCTTGGCAAAGGATACTTATTCTTTATTGTAACCTTGTTGAGCTGATGATTGTCTATACACATTCTCATTGAACCCTCTTTCTTCTTTATGAACAATACTGGTGCACCCCAGGGCGAAAAACTCAGTCATGCAAAACCTCTATCAGTTAACTCTTGCAACTGAGCTTTCAAATCTTTCAACTCTGTCAGAGCCATTCTATACGGAGCTATAGATATTGGCAAAGTTCCCAGTACTAACTCAATGGCAAATTCAACCTCTCTGATAGGTGGCAACCCCAGTAATTCTTTAGGAAATACATCCAGATACTTACAGACAACTAGCACTGATTCAATCTTCTTTTTAGACACCTTGGTATCTAAAGCATATGCTAGATACGCGTCAGAACCTTTTCTCACATATCACTGAGTCGACATCAATGAAATCACTACAAGCAATTCATTTGATTCATTTGATTAAATCCGAAGAATTTCATTATTCTGACATTTTAATTCTATAATCTTTCATCTACAGTTCATAACAAAATCATGTAGAGTCAACCAATCCATACCCAGAATCACATCGAACTCATCAAATGGTAAAAGCATCAAGTCAACCAAAAAACAGTGGCGCCGAGTCATTAAAAGACAGTTCTTGCATACTTCGCCAACTAGACATACTTGCCTAAGGAATTCGATACTTTAATTACAAATTCTGTAGACTCAACAGGTAATTTCTTACTAGACACTGAATTATCACAAACATACGAATGTGTCGATCTAGAATCAATTGAAGCAATCATATTAGTGTTGTAAAGAGAAAAGGTACCAGTAATAACATCTAAGGATGACGCATCTTCACGAGCGCGAATAGCATAAGCTCTGGCTGGTGCTCTAGCTTCGAATCTCACAGTAGAATCCTTTGTCGCTCCTTTCCCATTAGACAGATTTCCCATATTTCTCGATGGTCTCCTTCTTGCAGCCGTATTACTCGGTCTCACATTCTGAAATTTGTCTTTCGTAGATAACTCTGGGTAATCTCGAATAAAATGATCTGGTGAGCCACATTTGAAACAAGCTTTAACATTCTTATTCCAACACTCTCCAAAATGTTGTCTCCCACACTATTGATACTCGGGTTTGTTATTTCTCACACTGCCAACACTCGAGACAAAAGTAGCTTGAGCTTTAGAACCCACATGCTCATTTCCACGATCTCTACTCTGGTATCCTCTAATGTATTCAATCGACTACTCGAATCTCAAAATTTCTTTGAAGAAGAATGGTAAGGTTTATTCATCGGTCTTTTTCTCAAATCTCTAGCCTCTGAATCAGGTTTCTTCTTATCTCGGCTAAAGTCTTTAGCTTTACAAGCCCGACCAACTAACACTACAAATTCTTTCAAATCCAATATCCCGACCAAAAGTTTAATGTATTCGTTCAGCCCGTTAACAAGCCACATGTACATAATCTCTTTGGTAGATACATACTCCCGAGCGTATTTACTCAACCGTGCAAATTCTCTCTCATACTCGGTTACAGTCATGCGACGTTGTTTCAATTCTAAAGAATTTTTGTGCTTTTGATCTAGGAAATGTTGACTAATATATTTCCTTTGAAACTCGATCTGAAAGAACTCCCAGGTGCCTCTCTCTCTTGGCACCACTGATACTAATGTATTCCACCACTGGTATACGGTGTACCTTAACAGTGATATAACATATTTTAAACATTCAGCTGGAGTACACAACACTTCATCAAATACCTGAATCGTATTCTCAAGCCAAAATTCTGCTCTTTCAAGATCATCATCAACATTAGCTCCGAATTCTTTAGCCTCGTGTTTATGAATCTTGTCTACTGGAGGTTTACTCAATCGAAAAAACTCGACTCCTTGAGGAGCTACAAGAACCAATTGGGGATTAGGAGGGGGTGGAGGTTGTTGAGCAACCAGATTTATACGAATGTATTGAGTGAACCACTTGTTCATCATTTGGAAAAAGGCTTCTTTAGCCTTTCCTCCTTGGCTACCTGTTACGGGTCTAAAATCAAACGGCGATGTCCCTTGAGCAGGGGCAGGCACATTACTCTCACCCTCATCAGCTATAGCTCGATTGGGATCCATTACTATATGAAAACATATTTTGAAATGTTAGGAGTCATCACACTATCACAGTTTATATATGGCATGTATAGCTAGACTCTCACACAGACTACGTTAGTCCTAGAATCGACTAAACTTGGCTCTGATACCAATAAATGTAACACTCCTCACCCGTATTGAACTCCGAAATAGGATTACAGAGTATTACTTAACTTACAAAACAATTAAACAAGCTTTTCACATATATTTAATCATTAGATATAATAATTATTCATTCTCAATCAATTTGTCCCTTAAACGAGCCAACGAGGCCCTAAACATTCATTTGGGAATGGTTCGGTACTAAACCAATAAGTCATCAATATTCCACGAAACTTTAAATTTTTTTCTCAAAACAGGGGATACACGCCTGTGTGGCCAGGCCGTGTGTCTCATACGGCCACCAGACACGCCCGTGTCACAAGCCATGTGGATATTCGAAATGGAAGCACATGTCTGTGTCTCAGCCCATGTTCTACTCAGTGTCCAAACAAGTGAGCTTACTGACTTGGGTCACACGACCAACCACACGTCCGTGTGTCTAGCTCGTGTGCCCTTCGAAGTGGCTACACAAGCCCATATGCCAGGCCGTGTGCTAGGCCGTGCCAAAACTTTAGGGTATTCTAACTTATGCAACATGGACGAGTCACACGCCCATGTGCTAGGCCATGTGCAAATTAAGAGGTATACTGACTTGTACCGCACGTCCGATCACACGCCCGTGTATGAGATCATGTGGAGCATACTGACTTCATTTCAAAAACCAGACCAGGGGACACACAGCCGTGTAACATGACCATGTGTCACACACAACTAAGACATACACCCGGGTCTCTGCCTGTATGGACAAAAAAAGGCTATTTACCAAGCCACTTTGCCACCCCAAATTGCAATCACCTACACAAGCCAAATGGTATAAATTCATAGCATCTAAAGGCATCTAAATCAACCACAACCAAGACTAAAATGTGCCATTTCAATATCAATTACAAACATACTTATAAACTCATGTTTTACTCATTCAAAACATACTAAATACCTGTAACGCCCCAAATTTTGAGCCCAAAAGTATTACGTCTTGAGCATGGGAACAGTTAGGTGGCTGCACATAAATGTTTAGTTGTGTAGAAAAGTGACACAATTGTGTATCAAATTAACTGGTTAAGTGTTCTGAGTGTTTTGGGAGTGTCTAAGAGGTCTAGGGTTCAAGCCTTGGCTTGTGCAAAAATTTTATTTTTTACTTGAATAAACCCTGCCTCTAGTCAATAGGTTTCTTAAATAAATGTGGGTATTTCATGACATAAAGGGCCTATTAGTCTAGGGGTAAGTGGCGTGTGGAGTGTTGCATGAGGTTTGAAGTTCGAATCCTACAATACGCAATGGAGAGTTTTATTTTGCTGGGAGTACATGACAGTGCCCTAGGTTAACCGATACTTTAAGGAGTTTGAAGGGAGTTCAAACTAGTAGGTTAGAGAGATTTGAGGAGGGGATCAAGGGATTGGTGGACGGTTTTAGTAATTTGAGGAGAAAAATTTGGGACTTGGAGAGAAGTGGGAGAGTTGTGCTGATTTTGGACTCCTAACACTCAAAGAATTCAGTTATGGTTAGTATTATTCTCTCCATTTCAGTTTTTGTCTTTTGTTTTTGGATCTTTTCACTTCTTTGTTGAGGCCAAACATTTCTTTGACCATTCGGGGTTTTCTGCATTTTGTGATCGTGTTTTTCCTTTTGATCATTCTTTTGTTAAGCTGACTCTCTTTCTTACTCTACCTTTCCACCTTGCGTGTTCTCCCTTGTGATCTATGGCCGAATACCCTACTTTAGTTTTGGCCGAATATTTCCTCTCCTCTTCTTTTCTCTTCTCTCTCTTACCTTTTCTCGTATCATCCTTTCTTCTGGATACTTAAGTCGATTACTTCATATCTTTTTCTCTCTATTTTGTTCTTGATTTTGACAATTGATAATCGACCAATCGGTGGATGCACTCAGTTCTTCTCTATTTTCTCTCCCTCTTCCTACCGTAATAATTCGTTCTTCTAATAATTTCCTTGCTATTGTTTATTGCTAGGGGTGTGGTGTTGCTAGCCTTGCTTCTGGAGTATCGTGTGACTGGTTAGGGGTAGACTGATTGCTTCCTTTCCCTTACGCTTAGGGTGCATTTCGGTAAGTGATTATTCATTTGGTTCAATCTAATCATGGGAATATATGTTAATCGGTGTCAGTTGGAATGCAGGTTATCATTATGGAGCAAGTGATTAGTCTCTTGCAACGGGTTAGGTGTGCAAACCCCAATCGATTGAGTTAGGCAAGGGATAAGATATCGTTTTATTAAGTGATATACATAGGGATTGCTAATCCTGTTGTTAAAAATATTAATGGTGTTTTGATTTTGAATATAGGTTGGTGTACTCGGGAACTATTGCACGTTTTCGAAAACAGGTGTGTAAACACTGCCCAAATTGTAAATCGGCAAAAGCTGAAAAGTACGACTATTGACGCTACACAGGCGTGCGTTCGCTCGTGTGGTAAATCAAACACGTAAAACATGGGCATTTGATAGTAGAGGCCACCATGAGCGATTTCATGGTCTTAGGCCGTTTTGGGCCACGTTGGGCCAAAATGGGTCGTGTGGGCCCTACGGGCTCGTGGGGCCCACACGGGTAAACCACACAGACGTGTGGATAATATTGGCCCAGGCTGTGTAGTTTACACGGCCAAGGCCATTTTTGGGCTATATGGGCTACACGGGCACGTGGGCCCATATGGGCCCGTATTATAGGTATTGGGCCTATTTTCACTGTTTGACTGTTAAGGTTGCACGGGTCACCCGAGACGACTATGGACCTACTGTTGGGTATTGACAAAATGACTGTTTTACCCTTATGTGATAAAATGACTATTTTGCCCCTATGTGAGGTATTTATATATATGTACATGTATGATTGTATTTCAGCATGTTGTTTAAACTGTAATGGATACATGTATGATTCTATGATATGACATGACATGACCGTATGATACATTGCATGAGGATGGGTTTGTTATGATTGGAGGAAGTATATTGTACTAGTAGCTCTGTTGCAAATCACTGATGGCTCTAAGCCTATTATACTGGAAGCTCTGCTGCAAATATTGTTTAGTGTCCCAACCGATGTTATTTTTTGTGTGTAGGGATGGGTGGGTTGATTTTATCCCCACATGGTGTGTAGGGTTGGACGGAGATGGAGTGTAGAGGCTAGATGGGTAGGACTTGTATACTGTTCACTGTTACTGCATTGTTTACTATTACTGCAATGGGCCGCGACCCAAACACATGACTATTTCTATATTGAGATGGGCTAAAGCCCAAATTGATATTGCCACTATTAATAAAGAAGGCTTAGGCATAGACTGTGCTTGTTCTCTGACTGTTTGCTTATACGGGATTACACACTGAGTTTTTGTAAACTCACCCATCTGTTATCTTTACAAGTAATCCCCAGGCTTAGGCAGATTGGTGCTACGAGGGACTCAAAGGCGGCCACACAATAGCATTTACTATCATATTTGCCTTATTTTATAAGTAATTCTAATTTGGGTATTTTTACTATAATAAGGCCTCTCTAAATTTTTAATCTTTAAATTGTGCTTTGATTTTGAACTGCTAGTGTTAAGAAAACTCGAGTTTTCAAAAGAAGCAATGTTTTTACAAAGTAAACGCAAGTACGCAACTATTTTAAAAATCTTCCGCTATAAAATGATATTTTGGAAATGAATAATGTTTTTATAAAATATAATAAGGACGTCCTAATATGAATAACTTTATGGCAAACAACTCACATTTTGAACCTAAATGAACGTCTTTAAGATCTCACAAAGAGTTTAAATAGAGAATGGGTTTTTCAACAATATCTTACTTTACGAAAAACAATTTAATGTGACATCACCAGACTCGGCCATAACGTCTAAGCCGGGTTTGGGGTGTTACAATACGAATTATTTCAAACATCTATATAACCAAACCCAATTGTACATTATTTGGCCTCATTTCACAAACATACTAACATTCACTAATCATCCATTTAACACTCATAATACCTATTACCGTCAATCATCACAACCAACTCAATATACACAAGACATAAACATATATATATATATATGCACATGATTCAAACATACCAAGTATACTAAAATTAAGCCATCACTCATGGCTATATATACAAACCAAAATATAAACATTTACAATGCCAATTCATTTGGCCAACATCATTACCAAAACATAACCAACATGAATCAAAGTCCATATACATGCCATATGACCCAAAAGTTAGTTTCAAAAGTACCAAAGTACCCGTGGATAGTGTGATGAAGTCTCCAACTATCTCCGAATCCGAGCTAGCTTTGAAAACAATATAAAACATGGAAAAGCAACAAAGTAAGCTATATAGCTTAGTAAACTCGTATGTTAACAATGACCAAATATCACCATTCATTAATCATTCAAATAATAGCAAACAATATACAACAATTCTTCTAAATCTCAAAGCTATCAAATGATCATTTACATAACGTACCAAAGAAATCATCAATTCCATAGTTTCAATACTCAATTTATTACCGTACGTACTTGTACCCTCTTGTACCAATTTCATACTCAACCACATCCTTCATTTATCAGTTGAACCATTCAGAATAGAAGTCAAATACTCAAGGTCTCACTCGATAAGTACCTATACCATGGCCCGAAGCCAAATTGGTATATCTCACACCCAAAGTGCTAATAACATGGCCCGAAGCCAGCTCAAAAAACACCTAATGACATGTCACTAGTATCCTAAACTATTCTTAAGATTCAACCGGGAATTCAACTATCGATTCATCGTCAAATCATTTCTGAACTTATCCATAATCACATAATCAGAATTCATGCTATATTAAAGCATATAAAATACATTTTTAATGAAATTATAACATACGAACTTACCTCAAATTTTAAAACAGCGAATCGAGTCGACTAGTCGATAACTTTATCATTTCCTCGATCCAAGTCTATATTTAGCTTTTCTTGATCTAAATATATTAAAAATTAACTTATTTAATCATCTATTCATTCAATTTAGTCCAAAAAATCTTTAAGGTACATTTACACTTTTGCCCTAAAACTTTTACATTTTCACAATTTAGTTGTTATTTCATAAAATCACAAATTAATGAAATTCCAATTATACCCATGCTAGCTGAAATACTATTATACCCCGAGCAGCCCATATTTCTCATTTATTTCACGTTTTAACCATTGACTTTGCACATTTCTCAATTTAATCCCTATTTTGCATTTTCACTAAATATCACTTAACAAAACTTGTATATATATCAACAAGCATTCATAATATATCAAGAAACTTCAAAAACCATGCTTATTCGTCAATGGAAACATCTAAAATCTTTAACAGTTTTACAAATTAGTCCTTGGGCTAGCTAAACCTAGCTGCAACGGTTTCAAAAATGTAGAAATCATTAAAAACGGGACAAAAATCATACCTTAATGAGAAATTTAACCAAGGCCGAATGTAAAGCCTAAAAGAATGGCTTTCTTATCTTTAGAAATGGTTGAAGATGATGATATTAGGTGATAATTTCATTTTTTTATTTATTTTAACTTAATTTACCAAATTACATTTTTAACCTTAATTAATAAACATATAAATCACTTAATGCTTGTCCATATTTGTCCACTCAAAATTAAAATGGTCTAATTACAATATAAATACCTTAAATTTAAGATTCTATAGCTATTAGACACCTTTAGCTATTAGAACTCAAGTTTTACGCTTTACGCGATTTAGTCATTTTTCTCAATTTAACCAATTAAACGATAAAATTTCTTAACGAAATTTTCACACAATCACACAATCATGCTGTATACTTTAAAATAATAAAAAAATATTTTTACCTCAAATTTGTGGTTCCGAGACCACTATTCTGATTTGACCAAAAATCGGTTGTTACATTTCTAGTACAAGTACAAGCTTTCGGCCATGTTTTTGAGATCGTTGCAACTAGGTATAGGTAGCTTGTACCTTTGATTTTTTTCCATTGAAGAACCTTGTGATTTTAGATGTTAAATGATGAATTTGAGATATTAGTTGTTATTTAAAAGTATTTTATTAAGTGATTTTTGATGTATTTATCAGTTAGGGACTACATTGTTAAACTAGTAAAAATACAAGGATTTGATGTGAAATTTTTGTAATAATGGGCTGTATTGGATGCCATAAGTATTCTACCCGGGTCAATTTTGGGTAAAAATAGTTAATTTGCATGTTTTAGACTTAGGGAATAAATTGAATAAAAGTAAAACTTTAGGGGTGATTTTTAAAAATGCAAAAATGACTAAATCACATAAAATACATTGTTTTACTCTCTAAATTAATAGATTGAATGAATTTATTAATTTAGATCAATATCAGGTGGAAAATCGATGAGAATGGTAAAATTACCAAAATACCCTTGTACTTTGACATTTCTGCAATTTAGCCAGGTAAGTTCATACGTTTAAATAGCATTTTAAATTATGTTTTAAATGCTATCATTTTATAATATCAAATTATGTCTCGAAAAAAAATCCAACAGCGTATTGGCGATCATCGACCAATGAAAAAGGATAGCTTTGGCTATCGATTATGAAAAGGGATGGTGACGACCACCAACTATGAAAAGGGATGGTGATGACCATCGGTTAATGAAAAGGGATGGTTTCGACTATCAAACATGAAAAGGGACTGTTACTACCATCATTTAGCACACTTTGTGTGAGCTCCAGTAAGGGTTCCGATTGACTTCACTACAACAAATATGGAAAGGTATGATGTACCAATGATCAAAGTATGAATATTCATGTGTATGGAATGTATTATGTTATGTACCCATATCACTCCGGTAAGTGATGTTATGTTATGTACCCATATCTTACCATGTGATGATATTAATAAGTTATGTGTTTAATCATTAGCTTGTGGCTATGATTAATGTATGCAAATGAAATGATAAGTGTTCAATAAGAACTAAGACATGTTTATATGAAACTCAATGGATTGGTGATACATGATATGTTGTGATGAATGATAAATCCAATTGAATAATACTCAAGTATAATGGTTATCCATGTAAAATTCATATGAATCGTGTTTAAATGAACTAATATGTGTTGTTGATGTCCTAGGGCTTATGCCAAGCTTGTGGATATGATTGATGTTTATGATAATGCTTGTACTATGCATACGAAAGGGTTAGAAAATAAAATAAAATGGTAAGTACGTAGTTGGGAGTAATGAGTTTGAATGATGTACTATATGTGAGAAGTTTACGTATGCTATGCATGAATATACCTATATCATGGATAAATACACTAAGTCAGGAATTAATAAAGTGGTTTAGGCTTATGATAAGCATAGGGAATGAAATGAAAAGAAAGTAGATTTAAAAGTGCATAATCTTGTAGAAAATTTGATGATTATCTATTAAGTCCCATAAAATCCTATCATGTTAAGAATGACAAATGTATGTGACATTAATGAACTTACTCATTTGTGAGTTCATGATCATATTGATTTATGAATCTTATAGCATTGGCATAGATTTATGTTTGTTCTATAAAGTTTAATAATGAAATGAAATATTATGCTGAAAATTTATACGAGCTTACTAAGAATTCATTACTTATGTAGTTTTTCTTTCACCCTACAGATTATCAGAAGCTCAATCGGGTTGAAAGCTAGTTGGAGATCCATCACACTATCCATCAATTTTTATTGGTAGATTTTTATGCTTTGGTCGTAGTTATAAATGCATGTATAGGTGTTTTATGCTTGATGATATGGCCACTATGTTTGGCTTGTAAATATGGTTTATGATTGATGATATTTTGGCATTTTTGGGCTTGATGGCTAATGTTGAATTGATTTAGTGATGATATGTTTGGAATGGCCAAATTGGTATGCTTGTGTTTGACATTAGCATGAATGTTGCTTTGAATTTGTGAAACTTATATTATTTTGATGCCCTAATGATTGGTGTTTGTAAGATTAAATTGATGTACGATTTGTGACCAAAGTGATAATTGTTGGCATGGTTGCAAAATGAACATTTATGGCATGTATTGATATAGAATTTAAATCAAATATGTTTAGTTGAATTATGACCATTTGGACATTAATCTGGTATGATTAATATGTTTCAACTGTGATATGTTTTGGCATGGAAACTAAATAGTTGATAAATGGTAAATGTGCACATGTTTAGGTTGATTTAATGATTATGTTTTAGGTGCCTTTTGGCATGTTGGTTGTATGGATAAATGACCTATTGAATTGGTTTTAATAAGCATTCTTTGTATGTACAAATGTCTTGTAGGTGTGAGCTTGAAATGGGTGAAAGTAATGGCTTGAAATTGGACTATTTCTTGTCCACATGGCCTAAGACACAGGTGTGTGTCTCAGCCATATGTGACACACGGCCATGCAACACGGCCATGTGTCCCCTGTAGTTTTTAAAAGGTTGCATTTCAAGAGTTACACGGCCTGGCATACGGGCGTGTGGCTTGGCCGTGTGAACCAACTCAGAGAGTTACACAGCCATGGACATGGGTTGGGAAATGGTTATCTGTCCCCACTTTGAATGCCCACACGGCCTAAGACACAAGCGTGTGACTCAACCGGTGTGAGTCACACGGCCTGGCCACACGGCCGTGTGACCCTTGTAATATGAATTTCTCTATCTTTTGCCATGAAGTTCTAAATGTTTTCGATTTAGTCTCGAATTGTTTCAAAAGTGTTTCTAAGGCTTCAAGGGCTCGAAAAAAGGACATTGCACATGTGTTTGATTGGATTTTTCAATGATTATGTAATATTGTAAATGAATGATTTGAGTTACATTTTTATGGTAATACTCGGTAACCTTATTTCGGTGATGGATATGGGTTAGGGGTGTTACAGGGTTACTGCGGTACAGGTTGGGGTAAAATAGGTAAAAGCAAAACCAGGAGGTGGATGTCGTGGCACAGTCTGATGAAGAGAGAGGAAAATTTAAGGCTCCTTGCATTCTTCTGCGCACATCAGTGGACTTCTTTGAATATTATTTTGCCCTCCTTTTACGATAGAATAGAGCAAGAACATCCACTCTATAAAGATGGTGGAGTTATGAGTGGAAGTGTAACACTATTAACCCGTATCCATCACCAGATTAGGGTTAAAGGCGTTACCGGACAAATAAAAAAATTTCACAAATAGTTCACAAACATCATTAACACATAATCATACATCATTACAGAGTCTATTACAAGGTCAACGAGACCTTAAACATGCTTTAGAAAGGGGTTAGGTCATACGGCCAGTCACACGCCTGAGTGTCTAGCCCGTGCTCAAAACTGACTTGCCCACATGGCCTAGCACACGCCCGTGTGTTTGACTGTGTGGTCTGCTCAGGCTCATTTCGAAATAGCCCTCGAGCAACATGGCTGAGACACACGCCCGTGTGGTTGCCCTTGTAAGCTAAAATCGGCCATTTACAAGGCCAAAATGCCACCCATTAAAGTGTCCTCCCTACAAGCAACAATTAAACATCAATTGCATACTAAATGCTCAACCATTTCACAACCAATACATACACCAATCATGTTATATTATTATCAACCAATCTCATGTCATTCCATTAGCTAAAACATACCAAAACAAATGGTTTTTAACCTTGATACATTCTATTCATTCTCATACCAAATCCTTACCAAATTCTAAAATATGCACATACCAAAACTTGCCAAATTGATCATTTCTTTTGGCCAACCAAATGCACATCATAATGGCACATTTGCATCACATATCATATATCAAAATCAATCCATAAGTTCAAACACAAACTAGCCATATCACATGGCATGATATATACATTACAAAACATATCCAAATACTTCTAGCCTATACATGCCAGACTTTTTTATTCACAATGTCAAAAGGTACCAAAATAAGGTTCAATAGTGTGGTGACGATCTTTGATGATCCCCGAGCTCCCGATAGCTATGATATCTATAAAACATTTGAAAAACACACAAAGTAAACTTTCAAAAGCTTAATAAGCCATATACAAATAAACTTAACATTCAACGCATTAAAGTGTCATCAAATTACATATACTCCATGGCCAAATAATATCTCAAACCACATAGTTCATATACATTTAACATATTCCCAATTCATTTACACATATAGCATATTTTCTCATACTTATAACCTATATCATCACTTGTACATATACTTACCTTTTATTCTTAAACGTAGTATACATTTCAAACGTACTTGAATCGGATCCACATAACATATAATCATTCGTTTCTCGGAATGCCTATTGAACCGTTTGGAATCATAAGGATATGCGGATAACTCGGAAAGCTCATACAATGCCAATGTCCCAGAAGTGGTCATACATGTAATCAAATATCGATGCCACTATTCCAGACAAGGTCTTACACGAAATCAAATATGATGCCAACGTCCCAGACGTAGTCTTACACGTAAATCATAAGTCGATGCCAACGTCCCAGACATGGTCTTACACGAAAACACACATCGGATCCTATGTCATGACATATGTATCCTAACTATTCCTATGGTTCATACGGGGCTTTTCAGATGTCGAAACTTTGTCAATACTTTCTCAGGTATCTCATATTTCTCAACTCATATAGTCATTCATCGCAATTCAATAGCATATAATAAATTGTAATTCTATTCAAAACACATTTATTTGTATATTGACTTACCTTGTATGGATTCAGATAGACGGAATCGACTACTCGACGAATTTCGACTTTCCCCGATCTAATTTCGTTTTCTTTAGTTCTTGATCTATATAAAATCAAATTTAATTATTTTACTCACCAAATCATTCAAATCAATCCAAAAACACATATTTAGGGTATTTTACAAATTAGCCCTCACATATTCACACTTTGACACTTTAGTCCTTAATTCATAAAATCACAAAATACACAAAATTTCCTTTTACACAAGCTTAGTTGAATATACATAGTATTCATACAAACCCCCATATTTCATTTATTTCACATTTTAGTCCCTCAACTTTCAAATCTCACAATTTAGCCCCTTTTACTCAAATTCATCAAAAATTCAAAGACAAACTTAGTAATCTAACACATATCTTTCATATACTATCATCCAACTTCACAAAGCTCACATTATCAACAATGGCATAACTCAAAACCATCAAAAAAATCATAAATTTAAACATGGGCTTGATAGAACTCTAAGCAATGATTAGAAAAAACGTAGAAATTATCGAAAATCAATCAAAAACACATACCTATTTAGTCAAAACAAGTGTCGAAACCCTAGTTGGATGAGAGAGATTTTCTTTCTTTTAATTCTTGGCAATGGTGAATGATAATGGCTTGATTTTCATGCTTTTGATTAATTAAATTATCATTAATATACATTCTACCAGTTTATCCTTTATTAATCCATTATAAAACCACTTAATGGATGGCTATTAATGTCCATTCATAAGTTCAATGGTCAAATAACAACATAAGGACCTCTCATTTAAAAAGACATAACAAATAGATACACTTAACATATATCATGCAACTTTTACATTTTACGCGATTAGGTCCTTTTATCAAATTAAGCACACAAATGATCGAATTTTCATACGAAACTTTCACACATGTCAATTAATATATTTTAAGCATAGAAGATAATATTTAAAATATTTTTCTGACTTGAATTTGTGGTCCCGAAACCACTATTTCGACTATGATCTAAACTGGACTATTATAATTCTCCTCCTGTAACGCCCCAGAAAAAAATCCCGAAACTTGAAAATCCCGAAATCTCAAATTTTTTTCTTTTTGTGCTTAGCAATTCCAGTTAAGTGTTAATTATGCAATGGTAGGTCTTGGTCAAAGTTTGAGTTCGAATCTAGGGATAAAAGAAATTATAGTTTAATTATTAAAGGAACCATGATGGCAAATGGTTCAGCTTTTAAATAAATATAGGGGAAAATAGCATCAAAAGGCCCTGTGGAGGAGTGGCTAAGTGACGCCACTTAGGGTGTAGGGAGGTGGCGTTAGTGGCTAGCAAGGAGATCCAAGGTTCAAATCCTAGTTTAGTATTTTTAGAAGTTTAATTTTGGCCTTCTAGAAGGTTGGAAGTGGCGTGAAAATGGACTCCAACGGGAGTGTTCAAAAGAGAAATTTGAGGAAAGGATCAAGGGGTTATCAGGGAGAAAAATGAGGAGATGAAAAGGGGAAGTGATGAAGTCAAATTGGGAACTTGGGCTTAAGGAATTCGGCTATAGGGCTATAAATAGGTGTTGAGTGGGAGTTTGCCAAGATAATGTCGAATTTCCCCTCACCTTGTTGCTAGAAACCCTCTTCCCTAAAAGCCGAAAACCCTTTTGATTTTCTTTCTTTTTGTTCTGCCGATTTCTAATATTCTCTACATAATTTTCTTTGTTTCACTTAGTCAATTACTTCTTCTACTCTTCTTCTTTAATCTGTATCAAATGAACCTTATTCACCATACTAAGTTTGAAAGCCGAAAAGCCAAACCTCCCAAGGGCCGAATACTCTTTGACCGAATCTAGTGTAAATGTTTGCTCTTCCAATCAGTTTTGCTATGAATCTATTATGTTGTTCTTTCCTCACTTTTTTTAATCAACTTTGGTAGGGAATTAGTATCGAATCTCGTATATTAGCTCTCTGCTGAATTGTTCTTTAGGTGTTTGCGGTTCTGGTAAGTATTCCTCTCCCATTGGCTAAGGTGGCCGAATGTTCATAATTAAGGTAAGGGGACTTGTGTTGGATATGAGTCATCTATTATTCTGGTTTTAATAGTTAAGATTGGTGTAGATTTAGGAGTTGGTCGTGGTTAGTGATTTAAAAAAAGGGGCCGATCGCGCTAGGTAAGGTTAAGGTGAGGTTTCAGTTTTAGTAAGGATATGTATTAAGCCTGCGATTAATTGAAGGGTGATATCGTTTGTAGGTTGGTAGCTAAGGGAATCACAGTACGCTTACTTACCAGGTATGTACATACACTGCACACACACAAGGGATCCACAAAAGTCGAAATGCCAAAAAGCTGAAAAGCTGAAATGTCGAAAAGCCGAAAGCTGGGCAAAATGGGCCGATGGGCTGTTGGGCTCATAATAGGCAAAATTAATAATTGATACTATGTGATAGAATTTCGTTTGTGAGCATGAACATGAATGTGACTGGGCCTAATATGCCATATAAATGTGATTTGGGCCTAATGGGCCATATAAAGGTGATTTGGGCCTAATGGGCCATATGAATATGATTGGGCTTAATGGGCCAGATACAGGTAGGTGAATTTGTTTGGGCTTTGTAAGGGGTTTTGGGCCTAGTATATGATAACTGCATAAGACTTAATAAGTCTATGGCAACCGTGGACAAGTCAAAGGGTTAAGGTGTGGCAACGGGTATATGCATGTCTAGGATTAGATCTAGGGAGAACTTGGTACTTAAGCAGTCTTAAGGACTCACCTCCTTTTCTCTGGAATCCTCACTCGTTTAAATTAGGTGCTCATTTTAGACAAGTGGAGAGTGGGGAGACATCAGACTTTTAGATAAATAGTGAAGGAGTATTGTGTTTCTGTGGGAGGATATGTATACCAGAGGACGATGATCTAAGGCAGTCTATTCTATGGGAAGCACATAGCAGTCTCTACGTAATGCATCCTAGCGGAAACAAGATGTATCAGAATTTGTGAGAGCTTTATTGGTGGCCAGGAACAAGATGTTTGGTTTGTCAAAAGTTAAAGGTGGAACATCAGTTGCCTTCGGGATTGCTTCAGCCAGTGAAGATTCCACTCTGGAAGTGGGAAAGGATCACTATGGACTTTGTTAGTGGGTTACCCTAAGCGCCTACTAAGAAAGACTCAATATGGCTTATAGTGGATCGATTAACCAAGTCTGCCCATTTTGTACCGGTTCGCACCGATTACTCGTTACAAAAGTTGGCTAGGTCGTATGTGGCAGAGATTGTAAGATTGCATGGAGTGCCAGTATCCATAATATTTGATAGGGACCCACGTTTCACTTTGCATTTTGGAAGAAGCTGCATGAGGAGTTGGGTACTAGGTTGAACTTCAGCACGGCATTCCACCCTCAAACTGATGGACAGTCAGAAAGGGTGACCCAAGTGTTGGAAGATATGTTGAGGGGTTGCGTGATAGAGTTCCGAGGTAGTTGGGAGGACTATTTGCCGTTAGTCGAATTCGCATACAATAATAGCTACCAAGCAAGCATTGGGATGGCTTCGTATGAAGCACTATATATACGAAGGTGTCGAACTCCAACATGTTGGATGGAATTGGGCGAACGGAGAGTTTTGGGCCCTGAGTTAGTAGCCGATACTGAGGATAAGGTAAAATTGATTCGAGATCGGTTGAAGGAGGCCTCAAATAGATAAAAGTCGTATGCTGACCTTAAACGACGAGAGATAGAGTATGCAGTGGGAGACTTAGTTTTTCTAAAGGTTTCTCTGTGGAAGAAAGTGTTAAGGTTTGGACGAAAGGGTAAGCTAAGCCCAAGGTTCATTAGGCCATATCGGGTTGTAAGGCGGATTGGGCCAGTCGCTTACCAGCTGGAATTACCTCATGAACTAAGCCAGATCCACGACGTGTTTCATGTTTTCATGCTGAGGCGGTATCGCTCGGATCCTTCACGTGTCATGGCGATTGAAGAAATCAAGGTCAGGCCAGACCTAACTTTCGAGGAAGAGCCCATGCAAATAATTGGTCGAGATGTCAAAGAACTAAGAAGGAAGTCCGTTCCATTAGTCAAAGTACTTTGGCGGAATCATAAGGCTGAGGAGGATACTTGGGAACTTGAGGAAGCAATGCGATGTCAATATCCTCAACTGTTTGAATCAGGTAAAATTTTGAGGATGAAATTTCTTTTAGGGGGTAGAGTTGTAACGCCCACCCCAAAAAAAATCCCGAAACCTGAAATCCCGAAATCTCAATTTTTTTTTCTTTTTGTGCTTAGCAATTCCAGTTAAGTGTTAATTATGCGATGGTACGTCTTGGTCAAGGTTTGAGTTCGAATCTAGGGGTAAAAGAAATTATACTTTAATTATTAAAGGAACCCTAATGGCAAGTGGTTGGGCTTTTAAATAAATATAGGGGAAAGTACCATCAAAAGGCCTTGTGGAGGAGTGGCTAAGTGACGCCACTTAGGGTGTAGCGAGGTGGCGTTAGTGGCTAGCAAGGAGATCTAAGGTTCGAATCCTAGCTTAGTAATTTTAGAAGTTTAATTTTGGCCTTCTAGAAGGCTGGAAGTGACATGAAAATGGACTCTAAGAGGAGTGTTCAAAAGAGAAATTTGAGGAAAGGATTAAGGGGTTATCAGGGAGAAAAACGAAGAGATGAGAAGGGGGAAGTATGGAGCTGAATTGGGAACTTGGGTTGATAAATTTGGCTATAGGGCTATAAATAGGTGCCGAGCGGGAGTTTCCCATGCTAATGTCGAATTTCCCCTCACCTTGTTGCTAGAAACCCTCTTCTCTAAAATTCGAAAACCCTTTTATTTTTCTTTCTTTTCATTCTGTCGATTTCCATTCTTCTTTACAGAATTTTCTTTGTTTCACTTAGCCGATCCTTCTTCTACTCTTCTTCTTTAATCTGTACCAAAAAAACCTTATTCACTATACTAAGTTTGAAAGCTGAAAAGCCAAATCTCCCAAGGGCCGAATACTCTTTGACTGAATCTAGTGTAAGTGTTTGCTCTTACAATCAATTTTGCTATGAATCTATTACGCTACTTTTCCCTCACTCTTTCTAATCAACTTTGGTAGGGAATTAGTATCGGGTCTCAGATCTTAGCTCTCTGCCAAATTGCTCTTTAGGTGTTTGCGGTTTTGGTAAATATTCCTCTCCCATTGGCTAAGGTGGCCGAATGTTCATAATTAAGGTAAGGGGACTTGTGTTTGATACAAGTCGTCTATTATTCTTGTTTTAATAGTTAAGATTGGTGAAAATTTAGGAGTTGATCGTGGTTAGTGATTTAAAAAGGAGGCTGATCGCGCAAGATAAGGTTAAGGTGAGGTTTCGATTTTAGTAAAGATATCTATTAGGCCTACGATTAATTGAAGTGTGATATCATTTGTAGTTTGGTGACTAAGGGAATCGCAGCACGCTTACTTACCAGGTGTGTACATACACTGCACACACACAAGGGATCGGTAAAAGCCGAAATGCTAAAAAGCCAAAAAGCCTAAATGCCGAAAAGTCGAAAGCTAGGCTACTGCAGTCTTGGAGAGCGCGAACACTCGTGAGGAGGAAACTGATAGGTTGCTTGAGGCCACGGGCGATTCTATGGACTTGGGCTATGAATTAGCCAAATGGGCCGGAATGGGCTAAATGGGCCGATTGGCTGTTGGACCCATAATAGGCAAAGTTGATAATTGATGCTATGTGATAGAATTTTGTATGTGAGCATGAATATGAATGTGACTGGACCTAACGGGCTATATAAATGTGATTTGGGCCTAATGGGCCATATACAGGCGATTTGGGCCTAATGGGCCATATGATTATGATTGGGCTTAATGGGCCAAATACAGGTAGGTGAATTTGTTTGGGCTTTGTAAGGGGTTTTAGGCCTAGTATACGATAACTGCATAAGATTTAATTAATCTATTGTGACTGTGGACAAGTCAAAAGGTTAAGGTGTGGCAACGGGTATATGCATGTCTAGGATTGGATTTAGGGAGAGCTTGGTACTTAAGTGGTCTTAATGACTCACCTCCTCTTCTCTGGAATCCTACCTGGTGCATAGTATTTGTTCATCTTAGCTCACGGGATTTGTTAACGGGCCAAGGTAAGTGAAAACCATAATTAAGGGAAAATTACCGAAATACCCCTAAGGGAAAAAATTACCAAAATACCCCTAGGTGTTGAATGCAAGTTTTATGGATGTCACATGCATACATATGATTTTCTGCTTAGGTTGCATACGGGTTGGGAATTATGGAACGAAGGAAGTATATGAGGATCGCATGGTTGCTTGACAATCGTGGATCCACTGACGACTTTTATGGCCAATATGTAAATTAAGGTAGTTCCGCAACTGGGCTACCATTGATGTGTCGGTTGGGTGGGTCGATATTTATATCCCCATATGATGTGATGGGGGACGGAGCTGGTGTGTAGCAGATGGATAATTGGGATGGGATTGCATTGCATGTTCGATGTATGATGATTTTTTAATGCTTTTTTTTGTCGAGGGTTGTACACACTGAGTTTGCGAAAACTCACCCCCTTATTTTATTTTATTTGTAGGTGATGCTCAGTAGAAGGTTCAATGTTTGGAGGGACTCTGGGTGGCCAGCTAGCAAGACAATTTGGACTTGTTTTTTCTTTCTAAGCATATAAGTTTCTATTTCATTAAGTACTTTTCAAACCTGACTGTAATAGGGCTTCCATTTTGTTAGTAGTTGGATTATTATTTTTATGTGATGTAATTATAAGAAGTTGAACATGGTTTCTTAAACTATAGTATGTTTTTTTACGCTTCTGCAACTAAATTTTAAAATGACATGTATTCATAAAATCATATGTTTTAAACAAGCGATTGAAAGGAGTTTTTTTTCCTTTTTTTTAAATTTAATTAATGTTTCTTTTATTTTAAGAAGGGCTTTCAATGAAAATACAGTTTTTGCTAAAACACTTCAATGTGATGCGCCAGATTCGGCCATAACATCCGTGCCGAGTTTGGGGTGTTACACCTCCTCTTAGGGATTTTCGTCCCTGAAAATCTTACCGTTGAAAAGATTTAGATATTGCTGTTCCTACGTAGCCTCTTCAACACCATGTTGATGCCACATCACTTTAACTAATGGAATTTTCTTATATCATAATTCTTTAACGTCAAAGCTAAGATACGGATCAGTTCTTTGTCATAGGTCATATCAGACTGAATCTTAATCTCAGACGGAGGAATCACATGTGATGGATCAGATCTATATCGTCGAAGCATTGATACATGAAATACATTGTGAATCTTTTCTAGCTTAGGTGGCAACAACAATCTATAAGCAACCAGCCCGATACGCTCAATAATCTCATATGGCTCGATGAACCTCAGACTCAATTTTCTGTTTCTGCCAAATCAGAGTACTTTCTTCCATGGTGAGACTTTCAAAAATAGATCTCAAATTCAATGTCTTTTCATTTGAAATCTTCATATGATTTTTGATGATCGAAAACTGTTTTCAGACTATCGCGGATCACTTTTACTTTCTGTTCAGTCTCTTTTATCAAATGCACCCTGTGAATCTTATTCTCGCTGAGTTCAGTCCAATATAAAGGTGTACGACATTTGCGACCATATACGACTTCGTACAGTGCCATTTTAATACTCAATTGAAAACTATTATTGTACGCGAATTCAATTAATGGCAAATAATGTTCCCACGTACCTTCAAACTCAAGAGTGCAACATCTTAACATATCCTCGAGAATCTGAATAATCCGCTCAGATTGACCATCTGTTTGTGGGTGAAAAGTAGTACTGAAATGTAATTTTGTATCTAAAGCATCTTGCAATTTCATCCAAAATCGTGATATGAATCTCGTATCTCTATCTGACACAATAGATAATGGCACACCATGCAATCTCAAAATATCGGAAATGTATAACTCAGCTAACTTATCAAGTGAGTAATCAGATTATATCGAAATAAAATGGGCTGATTTTGTCAATCGATCAACTACAACCCAGATTGCATCTTTCTTTCTCGGAGATAGGGGCAAACCCAAAACAAAGTCAATTGTCACTCTATCCCATTTCGATTCCGAAACCATAATTGACTGTAACAAACTAGAGGACACTTGATGTTCAGCTTTAACTTGCTGACAGATTAAACATTTAGAAACAAATTCAGAGATATCTCTTTTCATTCCAGACCACCAGTAATGCTGTTTTAGATCATTATACATTTTCGTACTACCCGGATGGTACATAAACGACTGTTGTGAGCTTCATTCAAAATCATCTGAATCAATTCTGGATTTTTTGAAACACAAATTAAATCTCGAAATCTCAGACAATTATCTTTATCAACTATGAATATTGAATCAGAATCTAAATTACACTGAGCTCGTTTTGCTAAAATCTCATTATCAATCTTTTGAGCTTCGGTAGTCTGTTGAATGAATAACAATCTTGCTTTTAATTCGGCTAAAACCAAACCATCAGTGGACACAACCAAATGAGCATTCATCGCATGCAGAGCAAACAGTGATTTTCGACTCAAAGCATCAACAACAACATTTACTTTTCTCGGATGATAATCAATCACAAGCTCATAGTCTTTTAGCAATTCTAACCACCTTCTTTGTCGCATATTTAGATCTTTCTAAGTCATCAGATATTTCAAACTCTTATGATCAAAATATACGTGACATTTCTCACCAAACAGATAGTGGCGCCAAATTTTCAAAGCAAACACAATCGTAGCTAATTTCAGATCGTGCGTCGGATAGTTCTTTTTGTGCGGCTTTAACTGTCTCAAAGCATAAGCAATGACTTTTCCTTCCTACATCAAAACACATCCCAGACCATTCAATGAAGCATCACTATAGATAATAAATTCTTTACTCAATTCGAGTTGTACTAACACTAGAGCTTCAGTCAATAAGGTTTTCAATTGATCAAAGCTTTTCTGACACTTTTTGGACCATTCAAACATCAGATCTCTCTGAAGCAGTTTCGTTAATGGAGTTGCAATCATTGAAAAGCCTTTTACGAACCGTCTATAATAACCGGCAAGTCCCAGAAAACTACAGACTTCGGAGACATTCCTTGTAGGCTTCCAATCAAATATAGCTGAAATTTTGCTTGGATCAACTCGGATACCTGATGCTGATACAATATGGACCAGAAAATCGACTTCTCCTAACCATAATTCACATTTGCTAAACTTCGCATACAATTGCTTATCACACAAATTCTATAGCAATATTCTCAGATGCTCGGCATGCTCGGATTCATCACACGAATAAATCAATACGTCATCAATGAATACGACAACAAATCAATCTAAATAAGGTCTGAAAATTTTGTTCATCAAATCCATAAAGATAGCAGGTGCATTTGTTAATCCGAAAGGCATAACTAAGAATTCATAGTGGCCGTACCTCGTTCTGAATGCAGTTTTCAGAATATTTGAGTCTTTTACACGCAACTGATAATAGCCTAATCTCAAATCTATCTTCGAAAACAGGATAGAGGGTATTTATTCTTGATAGTCACTTTATTCAATTGATGATAATCGATGCACATTCTCATCGTACCATTTTTCTTTTTCACAAACAGAACTGGTGCACCTCAAGGTGAGAAACTCAGTCTAGCAAACCCTCTATCGGTCAACTATTGTAATTGAGACTTTAATTCTTTTAGTTCATTTGGAGCCATTTTATATGGAGCTATCGAAATCGGAGTAGTTCCCGGTACTAACTCAATGCCAAATTCCACTTCTCGTATTGGAGGTAATCCTAAAAGTTCTTCAGGAAATACATAAGGGAATTCACAGACAACAAGCACTGATTCAACTCTCTTTTCTAACACTTTCGAATCAATCACATAGGCAAAGTAAGCTTCACAACCTTTTCTCATAATACTCAGAGCTTTCATTAATGAAATCACAGCCGGTAACCCATTTAAACCACTGGATTCAATTCGAACTATTTCATTATTCTTGCATCTCAAATCAATAGTTTTCCATTTGCAATTCACAACAACATCATGCAAAGTTAACTAATCCTTACCCAAAATTATATCAAACTAATCAAAAGGTAATAACATTAGATTGGCCAAAAAACAAATGTCTCGAAACATTAACAGACATTTCTTGCAGACTTTATCAACCAAAACACATTTGCCTAGGGGGTTCGATAGTCTAATCACAAATTCAGTAGACTCTATAGGAAAAGTTTTACTGGATACCAAATTTATGCATATATATAAATGTGTTGATCCAGGATCTATCAAAGCAATAACAGAAGTATCATAAAGTGGGAAAATACTAGTTATAACATTTTGGGACGAAGCTTCCTCACAAGCGCAAATGGCATAGGCTCTGGTAGGTGCTCTAGCCTTAGATCGAACAGCAGTGTCTTTAGTCCCACTTTGACTACCACTCACATTTCCTGAATTTCTAGGAGGTCTACCTCGAGTTGAAGTGTTACTAGGTCTCAGATTTTGTACAATTTCTTGCTCAATAGATTCAGGGCAATCACGAATGAAATGGTCTAATGATCCACATTTGAAACAAGCCCAATCATACAATCTACAATTGTCGGGATGTCTTTTATCATAGCATTTGCACTTAGGGCGATCAGATTGAATATTTCCAACACTGGCAACAGATGTAGCTGGAGCTCTGAAACTCGAATGCGAACTCGTACGATCTCTACTCGCATGTCCCACATTAGCCTTTAAACGACTATAATCATCTCGAAACTTCTTTGATGCAGATTGAAATAGCTTGCTCGATGATCTCTTTCACACTTATTTAGCTTCTAAATTAGCTTTTCTTTAATCTTTCTTGAGCTCTTCAGCTTTATATGCTCGTTCAACAAGCACTACAAACTCTTTTATCTCTAGAATCCCAACTAACAAATGCATATCTTCATTAAGACCATCTTCAAATCTTTTGCACATTATTGCCTCAGTAGATACACATTCTCGATCATACTAACTTAGCCTTACAAATTCTCGCTCGTATTCTGTAACAAACATCCAACCTTGTTTAAGTTCAAGAAACTCTTTATATTTCTGGTTGATAAATCTCTGATTGATGTATTTCCTTCAGAATTCAGCTTGACAGAAATCCCAAGTGACTCGCTCTCTCAGAACCACTGATATCAAAGTCTTCCACTAATGATACGTCGTATCTCTTAGAAGTGAAACAACACATTTTATGCATTCATCCGGAGTCAAAGACAATTCATCAAATACTCTTATTGTATTCTCTAACCAGAGCTCGACTCTCTCAGCATCATCACTAGTGGTAGCTCGAAACTCTTCTGCCCCATATTTTCTAATTTATTGACTGGAGGCTTATTCAACTGATTCAGATTAACTTGTGTCATAACAGGAACTTGCGAAGGATTGACCGGGGTCGGGGGTTGTTGAAAAGCCAGATTAGTTCTAATGGATTTGGTGAACCAATCATTCAGCATTTGATAGAAGGCTTGTCTAGCCTCTCCATCATGGCTACTCGTAGTTGGTCTAGAATCGGATGGCGCTGTCCCTTGCGCGGGAGTAGGCGCATTGCTCTCGACATCGTCAGCTACAGCTTGTTCGGGATCCATTTGTTATATAGAAAACACATTTTTGTTGTCGGGATTCATCACAGTATCGCTATTCATAAATATGGCATGTATATCTAGACTCACATATGCTACGTTAGTCCTAGAATCGACTAAATCGTAGCTCTGATACCAACCAAATGTAACACCCCTAATCCGTATCCGTTACTAGACTAGGGTTAAAAGCATTACCGGACAAATTGAAACATTGCACAAATAATTCACAAACATCATTCACACATAATCATACATCGTTACAGAGTCCTTTATATAGGTCAATGAGATCTTAAACATGCTTTAGAAAGGGTCCAGGACTAAACTGAGCTCATACAAAATTATTTAAAACTTAAACATTTTTTAAAATTGTACAAATCATATGCCCATGTGAACAGGCCGTGTGCCTCACACGACTTTAGACACGCCCATGTGTCTAGGCCATGTCAAAACAGGGCATACATACTGTCTTGTCCACATAGCCATAAGACATGCTCGTGTGCCAGGCCGTGTGAAAATTAGGGAGGCTACTGACTTGGGTCACACGGCCAGTCACACGGCCAGTCACACGCCAGTGTATCTAGCCCGTGCTCGAAACTGACTTGGCCATACGACCTAGCATATGCCCGTGTGTGTGACTATGTGGTCTACTCAGTCTCATTTTGAAATGGCACTCGAGCAACATGGCTAAGACACACGCCCGTGTCCCTGCCTGTGTGAGCAAAAATAGGCCATTTACATGGCCCAAATGCCACCCATTAAGGGGTCCTCCCTACAAGCAACAATTAAACATCAATTGCATACCAAATGCTCAACCATTTCACAACCAATACATATACCAATCATGTCATATTATTATCAACCAATCTCATGTCATTCCATAAGCTAAAACATACCAAAACATATGGTTTTTAACCTTGATACATTCCATTCATTCTCATACCAAATCCTTACCAAATTCTAAAATATGCACATACCAAAACTTACCAAATTGATCATTTCTTTTGGCCAACCAAATGCACATCATAATGGCACATTTGCATCACATATCATATATCAAAATCAAACTATAAGTTCAAACACAAACTAGCCATATCACATGGCATGATATATACATTACAAAACATATCCAAATACTTCTAGCCTATACATGCAATACATTTATATTGACAATGTCAAAAGGTACCAAAATAAGGTTCGATAGTGTGGTGATGATCCTTGATGATCCCCGAGCTCTCGATAGCTACGATATCTATAAAACAATTAAAAACACACAAAGTAAGCTTTCAAAAGCTTAGTAAGCCATATACGAATAAACTTAACATTCAAAATATTAAAGCATCATCAAATTACATATACTCTATGGCCAAAAAATATCTCAAACGACATAGTTCATGTACATTTAACATATTCCCAATTCATTTACACATATAGCATATTTTCTCATACTTATAACCTATATCATCACTTGTACATATACTTACCTTTTATTCTTAAGCATAGTATACATTTCAAACGTACCTGAATTGTATACACATCACATATAACCATTCGTTTCTTGAAATGCCCATTGAACCATTCAGAATCATAAGGATACACGGATAACTCAGAAAGCTCATACAATGCCAACGTCCCAGATGCAGTCTTACATGTGATCAAATATTGATGCCACTGTCCCAGACAGGGTCTTACACGAAATCAAATACAATGCCAACGTCCCAGACATGGTCTTACACGTAAATCATAAGTCGATGCCAACGTCCCAGACGTGGTCTTACATGTAAATCATAAGTCGATGCCAACGTCCCAGACGTGGTCTTACTCATGACATATGTGTAGCGACGTAAAAATTTTGGTTTTTGGTCGCTAATTGTGGCGATTTATTGAGAGTTTGAAAATTGAAATTTGATTTTAAAATAAAGAGGGGGAGTCGCCACCGATCTTTTCTAGGTGTGATCGGACACCTAATAAATTTATTTTTAAAACAAAAGAAGGCTGAGTTTAGGTCTACGTCAAAATCCAGAGAAAATTTAGAGTTTGGGAGTCGGTTACGCGCGAGGAAGGTATTAGCACCCTCGCGACGTCCAAAATCGGCATCTTGTTAAACACGTGTTGTCTTAAAATTAAAAATACGAGTTCAAAGTAACATTGAATTGTCATCCGATCAAAACACGAGAAATTTTAAGTTTCGTTTTCTTTTGAGAAGGACATGCCGTCTTTAACACGAGCCGATGATATTCACCCAACATAGCGATGAAATCAACAACTTAGTGTTAAACCGATATGTTGCCTCGATTATTAATTAAAACATAAAAAAACATTTATGGAGCAAGAATTGAAAATAAATCAAAGATGCAAACAATAACATTATTAATAAAAAATGTTAACATGGGATGCTAGAACATTCGAAAAACAATAATAATAATGATATTTACAAAAGAAATAAAAATAAAGACAAATCATGAACAAATAAAAAAAGTACACTTAGTAATAATGACATAAGATAATATATACACAAAGTAACATGAAAATATATATACAACTAATGAAATGAGAGAGGTGCATCGAGTAATATATATATAAATATAACTAATAATATTGAGAATACATATTCATAATATATGCATAATATATATACATATATACGTATAATATAGTTATATAAAAATACATACAACACATAGTATTAAGAATAAACTCAATGTATACGGTATTAAAAAATATAGTATTAAAAACATAATATATATACATGAGATAATATAAGGAAAATAATATATATATATATATATATAGAATATATTTAAAATTAACATATTCAATATGCATATATAACAAAATGCATGAATACTATGATATTTTAAAAGAACATATATAAATAATGAGAAAAATATTATAATAAGTACTAAAAATATCTATATATATATACATGAATAATAATGAATAATACGATATACAAAAATAATACTAATAAAAAGTATATATATACGTGTAATGAAATATATGTACTAATATAAATATAAATAATATATACATATAATAGGAAAATACATACAATATATAATATCTAAAAATATATATATACATATATGAATAGTAATAGTGTTAGAAGTATACTATATACAGTGTTCAAAGCATATACCTAAGATAATGAAAATATAACTAGTAATGTTAAAATATATAAATGATACATATAAAACATACACAATATATACATACCTTAGAAAAGATAATAATAATAATAATAAAACTATTTTGTACACTATACAAACGCATACACATATATATAAATATAAATAGTAATATTAGAAAAAATATATATAACTAATAATATTAAAATATATATGATAATATATAAAAAAATATAATATTAAAAACATATATACATAATATATATGAAAAATATATATAATATAATATTAAAACATTTACATAATATATACATACATAATCACAATGTTAAAAGCACATTAATATATTAATAATAATGCTAATATTACATAAAAATATATTTAGGTAAATATATATATAAGATATACACATATATAATAAAATACATGGGTAATACTGAGACTTAATATACACGTAATATAGAATAATAATATTCGTAATATATATATAAAAAATGTATATAATATAGTATTGAAATATTTACATAGGATAATGTAAAAATACGTATAATGTGATATTAAAACACATACCTAATATACATAATATATGAGATATATACATAATATAGTATTAAAATATATACGTAATATATATTCATACTAATAATAATAATGTTACAAAATAATTATTAATAATACTACATGAATATATACATATATATTAAAGATATATACATACATAATAAAACATATATTAATAATAATAATAATAATAATAATAATAATAATAATAATAATAATAATAATAATAATAAAGATGTAATATCATAAATAGTATTAGTATAACATAATATAACCATAACTATAATAAAGTACAAAACTAAGTAATATATATTACTTATATTAAATATAAAATAGCAAAATTTAGAAAAACAAATTCAAAAATAAATAAAAAAGGACTAAAATTGAACTAAAAACTAAATTTTGGGGCCAAATCAGAAATAAGAAAAAAGATGGGGATCCCTTTTGAAATGCGCAAATGATATGGGGGACTAAAAGGGAGATTTTCCCTTCCCCCCAAAACGCTGCACTTAAGGTAGGACCAAAATGAACACCAAACAAAATCACGGGGCCAAATTAAAAGCACAATAAATCTAATTGCAAAACCATAAAAAAGCAGAGGGGCTAAAAGTGCAATTAGCCCCTCCAATGAAAAACACGCGGATCTCAGCCTATTGGATCGGGTCAAATCCGGGTCGTCTCAAATCGACGTCGTTTTGAGGTTTAATGGCCAACCCCAAAACGACGTCGTTTTGGGGGGCTATAAAAGGGAAAAATCTTTCAAAAAAATCAGTTTCAGCATTTGAAAAGGAAAAAAAAAGGGAGTAAGGGAGAGTTCTCTGGATGAATCCAGAATCCGGCCAGGAGGGCCGTCGTCGGCCACCGTCGCCGGCCACCGCACATGGTGGCCGGAAGTTCAAAAGGTAAATTTTTTTTTTTTGAATATATATTTGTATATCTATATAAGAAGAAAAAAAAACAAAAAAAGAAAGAAAAAAGATTCGAAAGAAGAGAAAAAAAGAAAGAAAATGCAAATCACCTTCCGCCTTTTCTTTCTTCTTGCTTTTGGATTACCCTCTGTTTTAACGTTATTCTCTACTTTTGATTTAGAGCCGATTGTTTGTTTTTGTTTAAAACTATAGTTTTTTTTTTATGTTTATGAATTGCCGAAAATAAGAAAAGAAGAGAGGAGCCTTTTTACACTTGATTTTCTGGCTTTTATAGCCTTTACAATTTTTATTCTCTATATTTTATGTCTTTTCACTACTGCTTGCAGGGGATGGGCAAACGGTGGAGGTGACCGGCGGTGCAAGGAGATGCTGTCAGAAGGTTGGTGGTGCAAGTCAGATGGCAGGGGGTTGGTGCGGCGCCGAACATAGCTAGAGGGCTAGGGTTTTCTTTTTTTTTTTGAGTTAGGCTAGGTTTTGGGTATTGTTTGGGGTTTGGGTTGGTTGATGTAGTAGTTGGGCTAAATGGGTATTAGGCTTTAGGTTAGCTTGGTGGGCTGTTTTGGGATTAATGGGCTGATAGGTATTGCGTTAGTTGATTTAGGTGGGTTATTTTGTATTTGGGCTTTGTGTGATGATTTGTAGAGGTTTAAATCGAGCCCGGGCAGTTTGGGCTTATACAATATGTATCCTAATTATTCCTATGGTTCATATGGGGCTTTTCAGACGTCGGAACTTTGCCGATAATTTCTCGGATATCTCATATTTCTCAACTCATATAGTCATTCATTGCAACTCAATAGCATATAATAGATAATAATTAAATTCAAAACACATTTATTTGTATATTTCCTTACCTTGTACGGATTCGAATAGACGGAATCGGCTCCTCGATGACTTTCGATTTTCCCCGATCTAATTCTGTTTTCTTTAGTTCTTGATCTATATAAATTCAAATTTAATTCTTTTATTCACCAAATCATTCAAATCAATCCAAAAACACATATTTAGGGCATTTTACAAATTAGCCCTCACATTTTCACACTTTGACACTTTAGTCCTTAATTCATAAAATCACAAAATACACAAAATTTCCATTTACCCAAGCTTAGCTGAATATACATAGTAGTCATACAAACCCCCATATTTCATTTATTTTAGATTTTAGTCCCTCAACTTATAAATCTCACAATTTATCCCATTTTACTCAACTTCATCAAAAATTCAAAGACAAAACCTAGTAATCTAACACATATCTTTCATATACTATCATCCAACTTCAAAATGCTCACATTATCAACAATGGCATAACTCAAAATCATCAAAAAAATAAAAAATTCAAACATGGGCTTGATAGATCTCTAAGCAACGATCACAAAAACGTAGAAATTATCAAAAATCGATTAAAAAAAATACCTATTTTGTCAAAACAAGTGCCGAAACCCTAGTTGTATGAGAGAGCTTTTTTTTCTTTTAATTTTCAACAATGGTGAATGATAATGGCTTGATTTTCATGCTTTTGATTAATTAAATTATCATTAATATACATTTTATGTAACAACCTGGTTTAAACCCTAATTGGAACAGTGGTTTTGGGACCACAAATTTGAGTTAGAAAAATATTTTAATATTATTTTTTATGTTTATAACATGTGAATTGATGTGTGAAAAATTCGTGTGAAAATTTTATTGTTTGTATGCCCGATTTAATTAAAAGGACTTAATCGAGTAAAATGTAAAAGTGGCTTTCTAGTATTAAAGTACTTATTTGATATGGTTTCTTGATTTTAAAGTCCTTAAAATGAAATTAGGCCATTGAATACATGAATGGACGGTAATGGCATGCATTATATGGTTTTATTATTGAATCATTAAGGTTATTATGGTAAATGGATAATAAAATGTAATTAAAATAAAACAAAACATAAAATGCATGCATTATCATCTTTTTGGCCAAAAGTTAAGCAGAAAAAGAAACCACTTTGAAGCTTGCAAGTTCAGCACATTGATGTCTTAAATTAGGTATGTTCTTTGCTCGATTTTTTATAATTTTTACATTTTTGAGATCATTGTAGTGAAATGTACAAAGCCCATGCTTTAATTTTTTATTTTGATGAATATTTTGAGTTATGCCATTGATGAATAATTGAGTTTTGTAATGTTAGTTGATGAATTATGAAAGATATGTAACAGCCCGATTTAGACCCTAATCAGAACGGTGGTTTCAGGACCACGAATCCGAGTAAAAAAAATATTTTAAAATTATTTTCTGTGTTTATTTTGTGTGAATTTATATCTATGAAATTTTCGTGATTTAATTTTATTGTTTGAGTGTCCGATTAAATAAAAGGACTTAATCGTGTAAATTGAAAATTTGGTAGTTTAAAGTATAAGGTCCGAATTGCTATTGGCTTTATAAATGGAAGCCTTAAATTTGCAATTAGCCCATTGCTAAGTATTGTGGATAGTAATGGCCAAGGAATAAAATTATTTTATATGTTATTATAAATGTTATATAAGTAATTTAGTTAATAAACATATATTAGTTAAAAATAAAGTTATCAAATTCATTTTATTTTATTTGTTCTTCTTGCCGAAATGTAACACCCCTAGCCCGCGTCTATCGCCGGATTAGGGTTAAGGGGCATTACTGAACATTTTACTATTCATATAAACATGCACTATATATATTACAAATCAGAATTTTAATTGCATCATAGCTTACAATTTATTCAAATATTAAGTCTAAATTAATTATGTCATTCACAACTCAGCTCAAATAAAACATAATCCAAAATGTATCAAAATAATTTATAAATATACAAAACATAAAATACATTAATAACTTCATTACTAAATATTAAATCTATTTTTATAAAAGTCATGCACACACTTATACAAGCAACCACACATCATTTACTTACCTACACAAGATACATTCCATAATAAATAATTATATGTACATATATATATCAACTTAAATAATTACACTACCCAAATAACTAACTAAAATTTACCAAGAATGTACCATTAGGAACTGAAACTTTATTATTCATAATTATTGATTTCTGTTAACTAACAAACCACATAGTCAAACATATTCTTTTACTTCACTCAATAATCATATACCAAAATACATCTCATATAAATGACATATATTTCAATTTGCTAAAGCATTATGTGATATAACATAATACACATCCATTATAATTTAATAACCGAATCACATGATCAACACCAATATACTTATATATATATCCAATAGATTATGTACCTACATATATCTTTATCACATTATAAACTAAGGCATACTAATATAATCAAGAACCAATTTACCAGTCAACTAACTACCTTATTTTATTTTTAGCATTTGACCAAACATATTTAGTAACTAAATTTAATTATTTAATATCAATTTCACATAAGTATCTAATCTTAGATTGAACCACACTCAAATTATCCAAATATTCCTTATATATACTTATTAAGGCTAATACATTCGTACCATTTCCAAGGTCATTAATCAATTTCAATACTCAAAACACATATCATAAATGTCTCAAATCCAAAGCACATAGCATGAAAATCAAAATGAGCTCAACCCATAATTTAACCAAAACCAAACTCAAGCATAATAATTAAGCCATTTTCAATGCATGAAACACCTACCACAAACATCATCTATTAATAATACTTATTACTTTAACTAAAACGAATTTAACCCACAATCAAGCATAATCAAATTATCAAAACCAAGCTCACTAAACATTATAGTTAAGCACACATAAGACCAAGTCTAAGCATAATTAACAAATTTACATATGTATACTTTATCTTAATACAAACACATCCAAACTAATTTAACACGCTTATGACCGATTCTACCATACCACATACAAAGTCATGAACCAAACTTAATATACAATCACATAGCACAATTTATAATTATCCATAGAATACGATATCTTGACCAAAATAGACTTAAACTATAACTAAACCGAAACCAAAATCAAGCAAAGTGGTTAAGCCATTTTCACATGGCTAATATACAAACATTTTCAAAATAACAAACCCTGAAACCAGCCTATACATGCCATAGTTTAAGTTTAGCTTATAAGTTACCAAAGCAGTAGATAGTGTGATGAATTTGGTTGACAGTCCCTGAGCCTGTAGCTTGACTCCAAAATCTATAAAACAGAGTAAACATAACACACAGAGTAAGCTATCATAGCTTAGTAAGTCATAAGCAAATAAATAACCCAATGATGTTATCAACTTAACTAAACTAAACCAGATTATTTTATCATTTCACATTTAGATCAAATCATCTATATATATTCATATTAAGTATATATAAACATATATAATTATTTTTATTTTTATTATCACCTTGACCGAATGCTTATATAGCCAAAGCTAACATATTATCATTTAACCTTCAAGGCCGAAGATTCATTATATACCTAATTCACATACACAAATACAAAAATCATATGTCACAATATAATTTCATGTACATACATTAACCATATAACCGAGTATATATCTCATCATTTATACACATATATATAAGGACTATTCATAACATACTTACTACTCATTCACAAAACCAAATACACATATCACATACACATATTTTCTTAATTTGCACTTTACAAGATTTATAACAAATAGCTAAGGTGTTTACTTACCTTTTCTCAAGTAGGTAATAAGTTAATTTATACCTGACATATAGCTCATTTTACACATTTGAACTCAATATACCTTTGCCTGATGAACCATTCGGAATTGGATAGGACACTCGGATAATCATACAAGTTGTACAATGCCAACTTCCCAGACGTGGTCTTACATGTAGTCACATATCGATGTCGTTGTCCCAAATAGGGTCTTACTTGTAAACACATATTGAAATCACATATCGATGCCATGGTCTTACTTGCACACATATATCGAAATCCTATGTCATTACATATGTATCCTAACTATTCTTAAGGTTCATACGAGGCTTTCGGATGTCGTAACTCGGTCGAAACAATTTCAAAAATGTAGTAACCAAGCCTTTTTCATATTCGACCATAAAAAATATAAATTCTTACATTTCATAACAGGTTGTATATCTAGCATTTAACTACAATTAAACACGTCTATTTGCTTATAAACTTACCTCGGACGATGTAAAACCAGTACGGATCGGCTAGTCGACAACTTTAGTTTTCCCCCGATCTAAATTCGATTTTCTCTTTCCTTGATCTAAATTAATATAAATTAAACTCATTAAATCAAATATTCAATAAAATTCATCCAAAAACATACAAATAGGCAAATTACACTTTTACCCCTGATATTTCACATTTTTCACAATTTAGTCCCTATTGCACAAAACCCAAAATACGCAAAATCTCACAACAATATAGCTAGGCTGAATCTTCCTTATATTCATACCAGTCCATATATTTCATTTATTTCACATTTTAGTCTCTCAATTTATTATTTTTTGCAATTTAGTCCTAAGTACTCAAAATCATCAAAAACTCCAATACAAAACATGTTAATCTAAAACATATATTTCATATTTCATCATCAAACAACAAAAATCACAAGCTCTCAACAATGGCACAACTCAAAATATTCATCAAAATAAAAAAAATTCAAGCATGGGTTTTGTAGTACTCGAAGCAACGATCTCAAAAACGTAAAAATTATCAAAACCTGAGCTGAACTCTTACCTTGATTAAGCTTGAAAAGCAACAGAACCTAGGTTTTCTTTTCTTTTTCTTTCTTGTTTTAATTTCGGCAATGATATAATAATATGAACACCTTTTTAATTATATGTTTTATTATATACATATTATTACAAAATTTACATATTTAACCTTTGACATATAATAATAAAATTATGTTCATTAAGGTTACTACCGTCCTTAACTTATAAATATGGTTTATTTACAATATATAGACTCCAATTTAGAAAGCCATTAGCACTTAGGTCCCTTTTAGAAATAACCACCAAATTTCCCTTTTACGCGATTAAGTCCTTTTATTAAATCGAATACCTAAACGACAAAATTAAATTACAAAAATTTCACAGGCATAAATTCACACAAAATAAACACAAAAAATAATTTTAAAATATTTTTCTAACTCGGATTCATGGTCCCAAAACCACCGTTCCGATTAGTGTCTAAATCGAACTGTTACAACTCTCCCGCTTAGGGATTTTCGTCCCCGAAAATCTTACCAGTGAATAGGTTTGGATAGCATTCTCTCATTGCATCTTTTGCCTCCCACGTTGCTTCCTCAACCCCGTGTTTACACCACAGTACCTTAACTAACAGAATTTTCTTATTTCATAACTCTTTAATCTCGTGAGCCAGAATACGAATCAGTTCTTCCTCGTACGTCATATCGAGCTTAATCTCAATCTCAGACAGACAAATCACATGTGAAAGATTAGATCAATATCTTCGAAGCATCGAAACATGGCATACGTTGTGGATCTTTTCTAGCTCAGGTGGCAACAACAGTCTGTAAGCAACCGGCCCGATACGTTCTATAATCTCATACGGCCCAATGAATCTCGGACTCAATTTGCCTTTACGACCAAATCTGAGTATTGTCTTCCACAGTGAGACTTTCAAGAATACTTTATCCCCTATCTGAAACTCTATATCTTTACATTTTAAGTTCGCATATGATTTCTGACAATTTGATGCTACTTTCATACTTTCATGGATTACTTTCACTTTCTGTTCAGTTTCTCTAATCAAATCGAGCCCGTGTATCTTATTTTCACTGAGCTCAGTCTAATACAATGGTGTACGACATTTACGACCGTAAAAAGCCTCGTAAGGTGCCATTCTGATACTCGATTGAAAGTTGTTATTATACGCAAATTCAATCAGAGGTAGATATTGTTCCCACGTACCTTCGAACTCGAGAATGCAACATCTCAACATATCCTCAAGTATCTGAATGATTCACTTAGACTGACCATCTGTTTGTAGATGGAAAGCAGTGTTGAAATGTAATTTCGTACCTAGTGCATCTTGTAGTTTCTTCTAAAACTGCGATGTAAACCTCGGATCTCTATCCAAAACAATAGATATATGCACACCATGTAATCTCACAATCTGAGAAACATACAATTCAACCAGCTTATCAAGTGAGTAGTCTGTACGTGTTGGAACAAAATGAGCCGATTTAGTTAATCTATCCACAATAACCCAGATTGCATCTCTCTTGCTCGGTGTCATCGGTAAATCAGATACAAAATCCATAGTAACTCTGTCTCATTTCCAATCAGGTATCATGATCAGCTGAAGCAATCCAGAAGGTACCTAATGCTCAGCTTTTACTTGTTGACAGATTAAACATTTCAAAACAAAGTCAGAAATGTCTCGTTTCATACCATGCCACCAATAAAGCTATTTCAGATCATTATACATATTCATACTACCTGGGTGAATAGATAACCGACTACTATGAGCTTTATTTAGAATCATTTGAATCAATTATGAATTTCTCGGGACACATATCTAGTTTCTGAACCTCAGACAAACCTCAACATCCACTATGAATTTTGATTCAGCCTCTACATCATATTGAGCTCTCTTTACTAACATTTCATTATTAACTTTCTGGGTATTAGAAATTTGTTGAATAAATAATGGTCTTGCTTTTAATTCAACTATTATCGAACCATCATCAGACATAGCCAAATACGTATTCATTGCACGCAAAGCAAATAGTGATTTTTGGCTTAGAGCATCAGCAACAACACTAGCCTTTCCTAGGTGATAGTCAATCACAAGCTCGTAGTCTTTTAGCAATTCTAGCCATTGGTGTTGTCTCAAACTCATATCTTTCTGAGTCATCAGATATTTCAAACTTTTGTGATCAGAATAAACATGATATTTTTCACCGAATAGATAGTGACGCCAAATTTTCAACACAAACACAATAGCTGCTAATTCTAGGTCGTGTGTCGGATAGATCTTTTCATGTTGCTTTAACTATCTCGGGGCATAAGCTATAACTCTACCTTCTAGCATCAAAACACAACCCAAACCATTTAAATATGCATAACTATAAATAACAAATTCTTTACTCGATTCTGGGTAAACTAGCATTGGAGCTTCGGTCAAAAGGGCTTTCAACTGATCAAAGCTTTTCTGGCAGTTCTCTGACCACTCGAACTTAACATCTTTCTGTAATAGCTTTGTCATCGGGGATGCAATCATAGAGCAACCTTTTACAAACCGTCTGTAATAACAAGCAAGTCCCAGAAAACTTTGAACGTCAAAAACATTCTTAGGAGGTTTCCAATCAAATATAGCTGAAATTTTGCTCGGATCAACCCGAATACCCGATGCTGATACGACATGGCCCAGAAAACTGACTTCACTTAACCAGAACTCACATTTACTGAACTTCGCATATAACTGCTTGTCTCCCAAAGTCTGTAACACAAGTCTCAGATGTTCGGCATGTTCGGTTTCATCATGAGAGTAAATCAAAATGTCATCTATGAACACAACCACAAACCGATCTAGATACAGTTTGAAGATATGATTCATCAAATCCATAAAAATAGCAGTGCATTAGTAAGACCAAAAGGCATAACCAAAACTTCATAGTGTCCGTACCTCATTCGAAACGCAGTCTTTGGCACACGGAGTCTTTAACTCGCAACTGATAGTAGCCAGATCTCAGATCTATCTTTGAAAACACTGTAGCCCCTTTCAGCTGATCAAACAAATCATCAATTCGTGGTAATCGATACTTATTCTCTATAGTCACCTTATTGAGTTGTCTATAATCGACGCACATTCTTATAGTTTCGTCTTTCGTTTTCACAAATAAAACTGGTGTACCCCAAGGAGAGAAACACGGTCGCGCGAAACCTCTATCTATCAACTCTTGCAACTAAGCTTTCAATTCTTTTAATTCGGTAGATGCCATTCTGTACGGAGCTATCGATATCAGAGTAGTCCCCGGCACTAATTCAATACCGAACTCAACTTCTCAAATAGGTGGCAAACCCAGTAATTCTTTAAGAAACACATCTGGATACTCACACACAATAGGTACTGATTTAATCTTTCTTTCAACCACTTTACTATCAAATACATATGCAAATTAAACTTAGTAGCCTTTTCTCACATATTTCTGAGCTAACATCGAAGAAATTACTGCTGGTAACCCATTCAGATCATTAGATTCAATCCGAATAATCTCATCATTCTGGCACAGTAAATCAATGGTCTTTCTTTTGCAGTTTACCACAGCATCATGCAAAGTCAACCAATCCATACCCAAAATTATGTCAAACTCATCAAATGGAAACAATATCAAGTCAGCCGAAAAGCATGAATCTCGAACCACTAAGGGACAATTCTTACACACTTTGTCAACCATAACACACTGGCCCAAGGGGTTTGACACTTTAATCACAAACTCAGTAGACTCAACAGGTAGAGTCTTGCTGAATACTAAAGTTTCACAGACATGAGAATGAGTCAAACCAAGATCAATCAATGCAATTACATTAGTATCATGGAGAGTAAATGTACCAGTAATGACATTTGGGGATGAAGCCTCCTCGCGTGCATGTATAGCATAGGCTCTAGTAGGTGCACGAGCCTTAGATCTAGCAACTGTATCTTTAGTCCCTCTCTGACTGCCACTCATATTACCTACATTTCTGGGTGGTCTACCTCAAGCTGCAGTATTACCCAATCTCATATTCTACACTGGATTTTCTTCAGCTAACCCTGGGCAATCTCGAATATAATGATCCATCGATCCGCATTTAAAACAGGCCCGATTGTGCAATCTACAAGTGCCGAGATGTTGTTTACCACAATGCTTACACTCAAGTTGATTAGATCTAACGTTAGCCATATTGGCTATTGAGGTAGCTCTCGAGCTCACAGGTGGTCTATTCTGATCTCATCGAGAGTAACTCAAAGTGGCTTTTGAATGACTGAAATCATCTCGGAACTTCTTTGGTGCCGACTGGATTGACTTACAGAATGACCTCTTACATGAGTCTCTAGCTTCAAAATCAACTTTTCTTTTCTCTTTCCTAAGCTCTTTAGCTTTGCAAGCTCGCTTAACAATTATCACAAACTCTTTTATCTCAAGTATGCCAACTAACAGTTTAATGTCTTCGTTCAGCCTATCTTCAAATCTTTTACACATTATAGCTTCGGTAGAAACACACTCTCGGGCATACCGACTGAGTCTCACAAATTTTTGCTCATACTCTGTCACGGTCATCCGACCCTGTTTCAGCTCCAGATATTCTTTACGCTTCTGATCAATAAATCTCTGGCTGATATATTTCTTACGGAACTGAGTCTGAAAGAATTCACAAGTCACCCACTCGCTCGAAACCATTGATACTATGGTATTCCACCAATGATATGATGTATCTCGAAGCAAGGATATGGCACACTTCAAACATTCATCTAAAGTACAGGACAGCTCATCAAACACACGGATAGTATTATCAAGCCAGAACTCATCCCGCTCAGCATTATCATCATCAATAGCTTTAAACTCTTCAGCCCCGTGTTTTCTGATTTTATCAATAGGTGACTTATATAATCTCAATGGATCACTTACTTGAGGTATAGCAGGCATCAAAGATGGATTAGCCGGGGGTGGAGGTTGTTGTGCAGCCGGGTAATCTAGATATATTGAGTAAACCAGTCATTCATCATTAGATAGAAGGCTTATTTAGCCTCACCCTCTTGATTACTCAAAGTCAGTTAAGAATTAGTCGGCGCTATCCCTTGCGTGGAAGCAGGCGCTACACTCTCGACATCATTAGCTACAGCTCTATCGGGATCCATTTACTATATGAAAACACATTTTCAAATGTCAGAAGTCATCACACTATTGCAGTATATAATATGACATGTATAGCTAGACTCATACGCGCTACGCTAATCCTATAACTGACTAAATCATAGCTTTGATACCAATAAAATGTAACACCCCTAGCCTGCGTCCATCGCCGAATTAGGGTTAAGAGGCATTACTGAACATTTTACAATTCATATAAACATGCACTATATATATTACAAATCAGAATTTTAATCGCATCATAGCTTACAATTTATTCAAATATTAAGTCTAAATTATGTCATTCACAACTCAGCTCAAATAAAACATAATACAAAATGTATCAAAATAATTTATACATATACAGAACATATAATACATTAATAACTTCATTACTAAATATTAAATCTATTTTTATAAAAGTCATGCACATACTTATACAAGCAACCATACATCATTTACATACCTACACAAGATACATTCCATAATAAATAATTATATGTACATATATATATCAACTCAAATAATTACAGTACTTAAATAACTAACTAAAATTTACCAATAATGTACCATTAGGAACTGAAACTTTATTATTCATAATTATTGATTTTGGTTAACTAACAAACCACATAGTCAAACATATTCTTTTAATTCACTAAAAAATCATTTACCAAAATACATCTCATATAAATTACATATATTTCAATTTGCTAAAGCATTATGTGATATAACATAATACACATCCATTATAATTTAATAACCGAATCACATGATCAACACCAATATACTTATATATATGTATATATCCAATAGATTATGTATCTGCATATATTTTTACAACATTATAAACCAAGGCATACTAATATAATCAAGAACCAATTTACTAGTCAAGTAACTACCTTACTTTATTTTTAGCATTTGACCGAACATATTTAATAACTAAATTTAATTATTTAATATCAATTTCACATAAGTATCTAATCTTAGATTGAACCACACTCAAATTATCCAAATATTCCATATATATACTTATTAAGGCTAATACATTCGTACCACTTCCAAGGTCATTAATTAATTTCAATACTCAAAACACATATCATAAATGTCTCACATCCAAAGCACATAGCATGAAAATCAAAATGAGCTCAACCCATAATTTAACCAAAACCAAACTCAAGCATAATAATTAAGCCATTTTCAATGCATGAAACACCTACCACAAACATCATCTATTAATAATACTTATTACTTTAACTAAAACGAATTTAACCCACAATCAAGCATAATCAAATTATCAAAACCAAGCTCACTAAACATTATAATTAAGCACACATAAGACCAAGTCTAAGCATAATTAACAAATTTACATATGTATACTTTATCTTATTACAAACACATCCAAACTAATTTAACATGCTTATGACCGATTCTACCATGCCACATACAAATTAATGAACCAAACTTAATATACAATCATATAGTACAATTTATAATTATCCATAGAATACGACATCTTGACCAAAATAGACTTAAACCATAACTAAATCGAAACCAAAATCAAACAAAGTGGTTAAGCCATTTTCGCATGGCTAATATACAAACATTTTCAAAATAACAAACCCTGAAGCCAGCCTATACATGACATAGTTTAAGTTTACCTTATAAGGTACCAAAACAGTAGATAGTGTGATGAACTTGGATGATAGTCCCTGAGCTTGTAGCTTGACTCCAAAATCTATAAAACAGAGTAGACATAACACACAGAGTAAGCTATCATAGCTTAGTAAGTCATAAGCAAATAAATAACCCAATGATGTTATCAACTTAACTAAACTAAACCATATTATTTTATCATTTCACATTTAGATCCAATCGTCTATATATATTCATATTAAGTATATATAAACATATATAATTATTTTCATTTTTATTATCACCTTGACCAAATGCTTATATAGCCAAAGTTAACATATTATCATTTAACCTTCAAGGCTGAATATTCATTACATACATAATTCACATACACAAATGCAAAACTCATATGTCACAATATAATTTCATGTACATACATTAACCATATAACCGAATATATATCTCATCATTTATACATATATATAAGGACTATTCATAACATACTTACTACTTATTCACAAAAACAAATACACATATCACATACACATATTTTCTTAACTTGCACTTTACAAGATTTGTAACAAATAGCTAAGGTGTTTACTTACCTTTTCTCAAGTAGGTAACGAGTTAATTCATACCTGATATATAGCTCGTTTTACACATTCAAACTCAATATACCTTTGCCTAATGAACCATTTCGAATTGGATAGGACACTCGGATAATCATACAAGTTGTACAATGCCAACGTCCCAGACGTGGTCTTACATGTAGTCACATATCAATGTCATTGTCCCAAATAGGGTCTTACTCGTAAACACATATCAAAATCACATATCGATGCCATGGTCTTACTCGCACATATATATCGGAATCCTATGTCATTACATATGTATCCTAACTATTCTTAAGGTTCATACGGGGCTTTCGGATGTCGTAACTTGGTGGAAAGAATTCAGAAATGTAGTAACAAAGCCTTTTCATATTTGACCATAACAAATATAAATTCTTACATTTCATAACAGCTTCTATATCTAGCATTTAACTACAATTAAACACATCTATTTGCTTGTAAACTTACCTCAGACGATGTAAAATCAGTACGGATCGGCTGGTCGACAACTTTAGTTTTGCCCCAATCTAAATCTGATTTTCTCTTTTCTTGATCTAAATTAATATAAATTAAACTCATTAAATCAAATATTCAATCAAATTCATCCAAAAACATACAAATGGAAAAATTACACTTTACCCCTAATATGTCATATTTTTCACAATTTAGTCCATATTGCACAAAACCCAAAATATGCAAAATCTCACAACAACATAGATAGGCTAAATCTTCCTCATATTCATACTAGTCCATACATTTCATTTATTTTACATTTTAGTCCCTCAATTTATTATTTTTATAATTTAGTCATAAGTACTCAAAATCATCAAAAACTCCAATACAAATCATGTTAATCTAAAACATATCTTTCATATTTCATCATCAAACAATCAAAATCACAAGCTCTCAACAATGGCACAACTCAAAATATTCATCAAAATAAAAAATTCAAGCATGGGTTTTGTAGTACTCGAAACAACGATTTCAAAAACGTAAAAATTATCAAAAATCGAGCTGAACTCTTTCCTTGATTGAGCTTGAAAAGCAACCAAACCTAGGTTTTCTTTTCTTTTTCTTTCTTGTTTTAATTTCAGCAATGATATAATAATATGAAAACTTTTTTTTAGTTATATGTTTTATTATATAGATATTATTACAAAATTTACATATTTAACCTTTGACATATAATAATAAAATCATGTAAATTAAGGTTACTACTGTCCTTAGCTTATAAATATGGTTTATTTACAACATAAAGACTCCAGTTTAGAAAGGCATTAGCACTTAGGTCCCTTTTTGAAGTAACCACAAAGTTTCCCTTTTACTTGATTAAGTCCTTTTATTAAATCGGATACCTAAACGACAAATTTAAATTACAAAATTTTCAGAGGCATAAATTCACTCAAAATAAACACAAAAAATAATTTTAAAATATTTTTCTGACTCAGATTCATGGTCCTGAAACCATCGTTCCGATTAGGGTATAAATCAAACTATTACACGAAACTTAAACAAAAGAAAAGAAGTAACCAAAGCTAGGGTTTGTTCATCTCTTAAGCTCAGTCAAGGTACGAAACTAGCTCAGTTTTTGATAATTTCTACGTTTTTGATATCGTTGCTTCGAGTATTACAAAACCCATGCTTGACTTTTTGTTTTTGGTGAATATTTTGAGTTATGTGATTGTTAAGAGCTTGTGATTTTTGTTTTTTGATGATGAAATATGAAAGATATGTTTTAGATTAACATGTTTTGTATTGGAGTTTTTGATGATTTTGAGTAATTAGGACTAAATTGCAAAAATAATAATTTGATGGACTAAAATGAAAAATAAATGAAATATATGGACTGGTATGAGTATGGGTAAAATTTGGCCCAACATGGGTATATTGAAATTTTGTATATTTTGTGTTTTGTGCAATAAGGACTAAATTGTAAAAACTGTAAATGTCAAGGGTAAAATGGTAATTTTCCCATTTATGTGTTTTTGGACTAAATTGAATGAAAATATGTTTGAATGAGCTTAATTTTAATATGTTTAGATCAAGAACCAAAGAAATCGGGTTTGGATCGGGGGAAAATAAAAGTTGTCGACTAGCTGCCCTATTCCATTTTGTATCGTCCGAGGTAAGTTTATAAGCAAATAGGCGTACTTAAATTTAATTAAATGCTAAATATATATGTTTATTTATACTTTAGCTGAATGTGAATAAGCTTGGCTACTATGTTTCTGAATTCGTTTCTTATGACGTCCGAAAGCCTCATATGAACCTTAGGAATAGCTAGGATACATATGTCATGACATAGGATTCTGATATATGTGTGTGAGTAAGACCATGGCATCGATATGTGAGACATTGGCATTGTACGATATGTGTGATTTTCTGAGTGTCCTATCCAATTTCGAATGGTTCATTGGGAAATGATAAGTTGTGAATAAATATGAAATATAGGCTGAAAGACCAGGTATGGAATAGTCTGTTATCTATTGAAATAAGGTACGTAAGCTACTTGATATATATTACAAATTGTGTATGATACTAAAAATGAATATATACGAATATGATATGTGAATTCGACCTTGTAGATAAATAACTTAAGTATTATTAAAGTGCTTTTTAACTATGTGTATATACATATGTGTGACTATGTATATTCGGCCAAATAAGAAGCATGTATGCAAAATGTCATATTATGATTCTTGAGTTTATTTAAATGTGTATATGTATGTTTGATTATATAGTGACATTTTGGCTTAAAAGTTGAATGACATTTGGTTGATTGGTTTAGGTGAGCATTCAGCCAAGGTAAAAAAAATGGTGCATGGAAATATATTATTTTATCTTATTTGTAGGTTTGAAGCTAAGCATTGATAATGATAATATAATTCATTTTAGCTTAAAACAGGTTGAATATATTATTGAGTTGTTTATTCGTTTATGACTTACTAAGCTATAATAGCTTATTTTGTGTGTTTATGTTTACTTTATTTTTTATATTTTTGTAGTCAAGCTACAAGTTCAGGGACTATCAGCCAAGTTCATCACACTATCTACTATTTTGGTACCTATAAAAGTTAAACTTGGATTATGGCATGTATAGGCTGGAAAGTGTTATGAAATGTTGAATTTTGGTTATGTATAATTAAAGCCATGTGAAAATAGCTTAATTTCTAAGCTTGGACTTGGTTATGTTTGGTCATGGTTTAATCTATTTTGGTTATAAAATGTATGATATATGAGTTAGGTGTTATATGCTTGGAAATTGGTGTGATAGTAATGGTAGTTATAATGTGTATTCAGTTGTGTAATTAGCTCTCAACTTAGAGATTATGTTCATTATATGTGTGTGATGTGTTTGACTAAACAAATTGGTTAGAATAATGCTTAGTTGAAAACATGAAATGTGATATAGTTAAATGATGATTAAAGGTAAATTAGCTTGATTGGTTCGGTTGATAAGTGGTATGTATTGTAAGTATTTTATGATTAATTTGGTCGATTGTCTTGGTATATATATATATTTAATGTTAAACGTGACCTTTACTTTGGGGAAATTTGTGTATTATGCGCATGTGCATTAATAGCATGTTCAATCATAGTATAATCTATTTAATTTACATAGGAGATTGTTTAATAAATTTTGTAACATGATTTCAATTGGATTTATTATGGGTTGTGTGGAAGTTATTAATTGATACATGTTGGGTGAGTAATAATCCATAAATGCAACTTGTTATAAAGTTTATTTAAATGTGTCTTAATGTTTCAATATATATATGCCGAATGAACTATAAATGTTATGCTACCTTTGGCTAAGTTGACTAATTATGTGTTATATGTGTTAGTAAAGATTCAAATAAGTTAATAGATATCTTAGAATAAAGTCCGTTATGAGACATGAAAAATAATTGATTATTAGTTAGGTATTATATTCATATTTATGAGAACTATGATTAAATATAATGTCAATGATTATATATATACATGGTTTTTGGCTTGAATTTACATTGGAAGTATATGTTAATATATAATGTTTGTGAGTTTTGCTTATGACTTTGAATTATTAATTTGTACAGATCTATCATAAATTAGTTGAGTATATATATATATAAAAAATTGTGAATTTTCATATGACAGGTAATGCCTTATAACCCTAATCCGGCGATGAATACGGGCTAAGGGTGTTACAAGATATGTTTTGGATTAATATGTTTTGTATTAGATTTTTCGATGAATTTGAGTGATTAGGGCTAAATTGTAAAAATAATAATTTGAGGGACAAAAATGTGAAATAAATGAAATGTATGAACTTGTATGAGCATAAGGAAGATTCGGCCTAAGCATGGTGTACTCAAATTTTGCATGTTTTGTGTTTTACGCAATTTGGACTAAATTGTAAAAAGTGTGAAATGTCAGGGGCAAAATGGTAATTTTCCCATTTATGTGTTTTTGGACTAAATTGAATGAAATTATGTTTGAATGAGTTTAATTTGAATATGTTTATATCAAGAACCAAAGAAATTGGATTTGGATCGTGGGAAAACCAAAGTTGTCGAATAATCGTCCCATTCCGATTATCGTTATCCGAGGTAAGTTTATAAGCAAATAAATGTTGTTAATTTTGAATATATGTGAATTTAAAATGCTGAATTGAATTTTATGAGTATATATATATGATGGTCGAATGGTTATATACATGGGAGCAATGGATGCAAGTTCGATTCGACAGAGATACGATGTCTGAAAGCCCCGTACGAACCTTAGGAATAGTTAGGATACATATGTCATGACATAGGATTCTGATATGTGTATTCGTGTAAGACCACATTTGGGACGTTGGCATCATTATGTGATTACGTGTAAGACCCTGTCTGGGATAATGGCAATGATATGTGATTACACGTAAGACCACGTCTGGGACGTTGGCATTGTACAATATGTGCAACTATCCGAGTATCCTATTTAATTTCGAATGGTTCAATAGGCAATGATAAGTTAAGACCGAATGTAAAATCAAGTTAAAAGGCTCAAGTATGTATTCATACTAAGTTATGAAAATATGGTAAGTTGGATGTTTGAATTGATGAAATAAAATTTATATGTTAATGTGAACTATGTGTATGCATATGTGAATGTATACATTCAGCCAAATAATGTGTTTGTGATGTAGAAAATGAAGGTTAAACATGCTAATGTTCAAATGAGTATTCGGTCAAAGGAAAACTTATGCAAAATTATATGTCTTGAGATATGAAATTATAAGTTTTGAAATGTATATGAAATTATGATGGTTTATTTTAGTTTAGCTAAATTGAATTATGAATGTGACTGAATGCCTTATTTGCTTATGACTTACTAAGCTGTGAAAGCTTACTATGTGTGTTTGCTCTATGTATTATAGATTGTGGAAGCTAGTTACAGGCTCGGGGATCGTCAGAGAAGTCTATCACATTATCGACTGCTTTGGTACTTTAATAAGTTTGAACTTGAACTTATGGCATGTATAGGCTAGCCTTTGTGTTAGTTTGTTTTGAATGTGTATATAATTAGCCATGCAAAAATGGCTTAATCTTGATATTAATGCTAATATGCATTCGGTTATGGCATAGGCTTGTTAATAAAGTACATTTCATGGTGTATATAAGTGTGTTATTTGGCTATATGGTTATGCTTGATTACTAGGTTAGTTGATGATTTAGTAATTTGACATGGAATAAGTATATTTTGGTAAGTATGTTCCATGACATGTTTGAACGGTGATTTGGTTATATGGTTTAATTGAGTATTGATTTGAATGACCTATAAATTAGTCATGTTGATAATATGTTTTGGCAATGAGAAATGTTTATATATATTGGCTTTGTAATTGGCGTATTGGCTTATTACAAAGTATATAGAATTTATATGATTCTTGTGGTTAATTTTACTACCCGAATTGATAAGAAGCAAGTTGGTCTTATGTTATATTTTGGTATAATGCATAGTATATGTAATTAACATGATTTGATTTGGCATTTGTACATATAAATTAGAATGAATTGGTTTGATTTCATGATTATATTATAAACATGTTGTATTGGTTATATGACTAGTTAATAAATGAATTAAATGCATGTTTATATTTGGGTAGTAATAGGGTTTAGTTAATAAATTATGCCTATAAGTGGATGGTTGTGAAATAATCAAATTTGTTATGATTAGAAAATGGTTATTTAAGGTTGTAATTGAATGGCATAATTTGTACTATATATGTGGTTAACCTTGATAGCCGAATAAGTAAGGAATGGATTTGTTAAGTGTGTTTGAATTTTGAAATGATGATTAGTTAATAGAATGAAATATGAAGTTTAGGTATATTAATATATATGTGAATTAGGTGTACATTGGAATGTTATTTGTGTTCAAATATTAAATGTGGTTTTTGTTTTTAGGGTAAAATGTGCTCTCTCTCTATATATAAGCATCACAAGTATGTTCGGCCATGTTGTAATGTTACTAAAGTCGCATATGTGATTGCATAACAATTAATGTAATATGTTTCGAATGGTTTTACTTTGTGCTTGTGTTGAAGTTATGAAAATGATATATGATGGAATATGTTTTAAGTATACAAGTGCCATTAATATTAGAGTCGTGTGTTTTGAACATTTATATGTATTAAGTAAATGTAACATGACTTTGTTGCACATTAATTAATTCGAATGTGTGGTTATTTATATGATATTAATATGGATGAAATTTGAAGCATAGTTTGTATATGTATTATAAGTAAGTATTAGATGATAGACTTTGAAATTGTATTAAAGTTTCGAAATTTACTGGTTGAAATAAATGTTTTAGTGTGGATGAATTACAAAGTATAGAATGTAACGAGTGTTTGCTTGTGTTGTAATATGTCAAGTAATGCCTCGTAACCTTACTCCGGTCACAGATACAGGTTAGGGGTGTTACATTTTACCAATTTAACCTTTATTAATCCAGTATAAAACCATTTAATGGATGGTTATTAAATGTACATTCATAAGTTCAATGGTCAAATAACAACATAAGGACCTCTCATTTAATAAGACATAACAAATAGACACACTTAACATCTAGCATGCAACTTTTATATTTTACGCGATTAGGTCCTTTTATCAAATTAAGCATACAAATGATCAAATTTTCATACGAAACTTTCACACATGTCAATTCACATATTTTAAGCACAGAAAATAATATTTAAATATTTTTTTGATTTAGATTTGTGGTCCCAAAATTACTATTCCGACTAGGGTCTAAACCGGACTATTACAGTAAGGAATCAGGCGTGCCTATAGTTAGGTTCCAAAGATGCCATCTTCAAGGTGTAATAGTCCTGTCTTGATATCATACACTTAGTACCTGCTACACGTGGGTCTTGAGAAACTTGATTTAGACCATCCTTAGTGATTATAGCAACAAACTGAGTGTGTTCATCTTGAACATTAGATAGTCCGTATTGAACATTGATGGCATATTCATCAAAGAGCATTGATGCTCCTCACACATAAATAAAAGCATTGTTAGGAGAAGTAAGATGAGTGTAAAAGTCACGAACCACCTTTGTCAAAACATTCGCTGGATACAAACAGAAAATATGCCATCCATGCTGTTCTACCACAAAAGAAATAGACTCGTCATATCCTATAAAGGGCTCATCTTGAAAAAGGAAGCCTTTTTCCAAGCAAAAAGAATGCTTGGAGATATTATGTGTATACCAGTCTTCTGTTGCTTGGTTGAAAAATGTTTGTGGTGGTGAAGCAGATGGTGGCGGAGTAAAACATCTGGCCATTAGGAGAAGGAAGAGCAACTGGTCGACAAAAAAGGTGAAAACTTGCAAGAGTAAAAGAAATACAAGTAAGTTTGGAGAAAAAGAAAACTAGGTTAACTGTAAAAGAAGATGAAACAATTTGGGTAAAATAAAAATATCAGAACGACAAATTAATGGGGTGACGTGGGCGAGTGGATGAGCGATAATGATGGCTAGATTGTGGCGTGATTGAAATTGGAGGGAAAAGGAAAAATATTTAGAAGGCCAAATATTTGGGAAACAACTGCCGATGGGCCAAAGAGAAATGTAGGGCCTGAACTTTCTATTACCATAAAAAATGCAAATACCTATTGTAACACCCCTAACCCGTATCTGTCGCTAAACTAGGGTTAAAGGCGACCGGACAACTTTAAACATCTCGCATTCATTTCTCAAGCATCATAGTATCATCGTCACACATCATTACAAAGTCCCTTACATAGGTCAACAAGACTTTAAACATACTTTAGAAAAGGGTCAGGACTAAACCGAGCACATACAAATTTTATCAGAAACTTAACAAAATTTTCAAAGTTTCACGGGTCGCACGCCTGTGTGAATAGGCCGTGTGCCTCACACAGCTTTAGACATGCCCGTTTGTATAAATTGTGGCAAATCAGGGCATACATATTGACTTAACCACATGGACACAAGACACGCCCGTGTGCCTTGGCCGTGGTCGAAACTGACTTGGGTCACACGGCCGACCACACGCCTGTGTATTTAGCCCGTGTACCCTTCGAAAGGGCCACACGCCCCCATGTGCCAAGGCTGTGTGTCTCACACGGCCACCAGACACACCTGTGTGTCTAGGCCGTGATCAAGACTAACTTGCATAACTAAGTTAGAACAGACACATGGTCGAGACACATGCCCGTGTGCTCATCCGTGTGGGATGAAATTAGGGTTGGTTTAAACCACATTTCCCGCCTATCTCAAGCACACCAAAACCACAACATTTTTTCATCATTTGCATATATTTAAAGACAACCAAAACATGCCAATTCAATCACATATCAAATTATAAAACCTCAACCAATTCAATATGCCAACATCATCTTAATTTACCAAAGTTCCAAATGCATAAACTCATTACTTCAATATCTCATAATAAACCATCACATAAACATTATAAACTTCACATTTGTTACTCATCAAACATACAATTTAGGCCAACATAAGTGGCCATATATACCAATATTTACAAGCTAAGTCTCATGGCCAATCACAACACAAAACATACCAAAATGACACTAGCCTATACATGCCATATACCATATAAGCAACTCTCAAAATGGTACCAAAACAAAAGTTCGATAGTGTGATTGATGTTGCTAACGATCCCCAAATCTGAGCTAGCTTTATAACACTGTAAAACAGACATTTCACACAATAATTAAAGCTTAGTAAGTTCGTACCATAAATAATCAACAGTTTATAATATACGAAACATCAACTAATAAACACTTAGTAATTCACAATTCATCCTTCAATTCTATTCTATCTCATTTAATATGTTCGTACGAATTCATCAAGCTTCATACACATAGTATCATCTACCACATAGGTATCGAACATACCTGAATTTTCTTGTATTTAGTAATTTCATTCTTAACTCTCGTTGAAATACATTAATTCATTCGGAAGTCTTTCCATGCTTTAAGAATTCGCACACTTAGTGCATCAGTGATTTGCCAAAGCCATAACAATCTCGGACACTTAGTTCTATTTCAATAAACTAAAGCTATCTTGGTATCGCACACTTAGTGCCTCTTATAGCCGAAGCTATTCCAACTCATACACTTAATGCCATTTGTAGCCGAAGCTATTCCAACTTGCACACTTAATGTCATTTGTAGCCGGAGCTATTTCGAACAGCACACTTAGTGTCAAACATAGTCGATTATCATTATGCTCAAACCGTAATCAAATATCTATACAATTTATGCATTATCAAAGCATTAAAACATAACTATAACATCATTTATCACGTACGAACTTACCTCGTACTCAAAATTGATGATTCGAACCGTTTACTCAATAACCTTCGACTTCCCTTGATCTAAATCCGAATTCCTCTTTTTTTGATTTATATGTATTCAAAATTAACCCTTTTATTCAAAAAATTATTCAATTTAATCCATAAACACATATTTAGGGCATTTTAAAAATTAGCCCTCACATTTTCACATTTTAACATTTTAGTCCCTATTTCACAAAAACACAAAATACACATAATTTCAATGATCCCATGCATAACCGAATATCATAAGGACCTCTAGGAGCCCAAAACTTTCATTTATTTCACAATTCAACCCCTCACTATACACTTTTCTAAATTAAATCCCTAATATGCATTTTGACTCAAAATCACTTTACAAAACATGTATATCAAGCACTAACCTTTCATAATTCATCATTAAACATCATAAAACACATGAATTCATTAATGGAGTCTTTCAAAATCATCAACCAATTTAAAAATTAGGGCATGGGCTTGATAGATTACTAAGCAACGATCTCAAAAACGTAAAAATCATAAAAAAACTGAGCTCAAAACATACCTTAATTACCAAATCTCCTAGTCAAACCCTAAGCTTGAATTTTCTTCTTTTTCTTTTGATAATTTTGGCTAATAAGGATGAATAAATTATCCATTCACTTATTTTCTTTTATTATAACACATATTAATATTAATACATCATTTACCATTTTGCCCTTCATTAATAAACATTCAAAATATTAACATATAAGATCATTATTGTCCACTTACCATATAAATGACATATTAACAACATAAGGACCTCTCACTTAAACATACATAACAAATAGGCACATTTCACATATGGCAATCAACTTTTACATTTTATGCGATTAGGTCCTTTTATCAAATTGAGCACACAAACGATTAAATTTTTATACGAAACTTTCCCACATGTAAATTCACATATTATAAGCACGAAAAATAATATTAAAATATTTTTCTGACTCGAATTTGTGGTCCCAAAACCACTATTCTGACTAGGGTCTAAATCGGGATATTACAACTCTGCCCCCTTAGGGATTTTCATCCCTGAAAATCTTACCAGTGAATAGGTTTGGATATTGTTTTCTGATAGCATCTTCGGGTTCCCACGTGGCTTCTTCAACCCTGTGCCGATGGCAAAATACTTTCACTAATGTAATTTTCTTATTTCTCAACTCTTTAACCTCGCGAGCTAAGATACAGATCGGTTCTTCTTCATAAGACATATCAGGCTAAATTTCAACCTCAGCCTGGAAAATAACATGCAAATGATCTAATCTGTATATTCATAGCACCAATACGTGAAATACATTATGGATCTTTTCTAGCTCAGGTGGCAATAGCAATCTATACGCAATTGGCCCGACATGCTCTATAATTTTGTACGGTCCAATGAACCTCAAACTCAATTTGCCTTTATGACCGAATCGAAGTATTTTTTTCCACGGAGATACTTTCAGAAACAATTTATCACCGATCTTAAATTCAATGTCTTTTCTTTTCAAATTTGCATACGATTTCTGACGATCCGTGGCTGCTTTCAGACTATCACGTATTACTTTCACTTTTTCTTCGGTTTCTTTGATCAAACCAACCCCATGAATCTTATTCTCACTAAACTCTATCCAGTACAACGGTGTTCAACATATTCGACCATATAAAACCTCATAAGGAGCCATTTTGATACTCAGTTAAAAGCTATTATTATATAAAAATTTAATCAATGACAAGTATCTTTCCCACATACCTTTAAACTCAAGAATACAACATCTCAACATATCCTCGAGTATCTTAATAATCCATTTGGATTGACCATCCGTCTGTGGGTGGAAAGTAATGCTAAAGTGTAGTTTCGTACCTAATGCATCTTGCAGTTTCTTCCAAAACCGTAATGTAAACCTCGGATCTCTATTCAAAACAATAGAAATAGGTACTCCGTGTAATCTCACAATCTAAAAAATATACTACTCAGCAAGCTTATCAAGTGAATAATCTGTACGATCTGGGATGAAATGAGTCGATTTAGTCAATCTATCAACCACAACCCAAATTGCATCTTTCTTACTCGGTGACAGAGGTAAACCCGATACAAAATCCATCTTGATTCTGTCCCGTTTCCACTCCGGAATCATAACTGGTTGCAACAAACCAGATGGCAGCTAATGTTTAGCTTTAACTTGCTGACAGATTAAACATTTCGAAACAAAATTGGAGATATCTCTTTTTATTCAAGACCACCAGTAATGTTGCTTCAAATCATTATACATTTTTGTACTACTCGGATGTCCAGATAAACGACTATTGTGAGCTAATTTCTAAATCATCTGAATCAACTCTGAATTTCTTGGAACACAAATTCGATCTCGAAATCTCAAGCAATCGTCATTATCAACTCAAAATTCTAAATCAGGGTTCGAATCACATTGAGCTCATTTTGCTAACAATTCATTATCAACGTTCTGTGCATCATAAATCTGCTGAATAAAGAACAATCTCGCTTTCAACTTAGCTAAAAACGAACCATCATCAGACAAAGTTAGCTGAGTATTCATTGCACTCAACAGAGAGAATGATTTTCTACTTAGAGCATCAACAACAACATTAGCCTTTCCCAGATGGTAATCAATTACAAGCTCGTAGTCTTTTAACAACTCTAACCATCTTCGTTGTCGTAAATTCAGATCTTTCTAAGTCATCAAGTATTTTAAACTTTTGTGATCAGAATATACATAGCATTTCTGTAACACCCCTAACCTGTATCCCTCGCTGGACTAGGGTTAAAGGCGTTACTGGACAAATCCAAAACATTTCACAAATAATTCACAAACATCATTCACCTATAATCAAACATCACCATAGAGTCCCTTTTATAGATCATCAAGACCTTAAGCATGCATTAGAAAGGGGTCGGGACCAAACCAAACACATACAAAATTTTTCAAAACTTAAATAAATTTTCTAAGCTACAGAGGTCACATGCCCATGTGAATAGGCTGTGCGCCTCACACGGCATTAGACATGCCCGTGTGTCTAGACCGTGTCAAATCTAGGCATGCATATTGACTTAATCACACAGCCACAAGACATGCCCGCGTGCCTTGGCCGTGGTCGAAACTGACTTGGGTCACACGGCTAGCCACACGCCCGTGTGCCTTGGCCGTGCTCAAGACTGACTTAAAATCGTAGGGTACCACAGAGGACACACGGCTATGCAACATGGCCATGTGTCACACACGGCTAAGGCACACGCCCGTGTCTTTGCCTATGTAGACAAAAATAGACCATTTGAAAAGCCAATTTTCCACCCAATTTGGGTCAAACCTACAAGTATCAAACCAAGAACATTTGCACTATAATTCCAGCCAATTTCAATACCAAAACTTACATTATTCATGCCATATTATTATCAACCAAATTCAAGCTTATAATCTGTACTCAATCATATAAAATCATAAGCCAAAGACATATTAAATCATATGTTTCATAACTCCAATTCACCTCATCCATTCACATGCGAAAACCTTACAAAATTGACCATTTCACTAGGCCATTGAAGCACATCAAAACATACCATTTATGAACACAAGCATATACCAAATTCATTCATAATCTCATCCATAACCAAGCCATATCACATGGCTAGATATACACATCATAAAACATAACCAAAATCCTCTAGCCTATACATGCCATACTACAATATATGCATTTTCAAAAGGTACCAAAATAGAGTTCAATAATGTGGTGATGATCCTCGACGATCCCCGAGCTCCCGATAGCTACAATATCTATAAAAAAATACAAAAACACACAAAGTAAGCTTTCAAAAGCTTAGTAAGACATATACAAATAAACTTAACAAATAACATCAATTCATTCATATAATTTAAGGGAAAATATATTCACTTAGCCATATATCTCTTATATTTCATTTGAACATAATTCACATATATATATCATAACTTATTCTCATAGCAACTCATATTTATATCATATTTTCATCAAGGTACATATACTTACCTTTCAATCTCAAACATGGTATATAATTCAAACATACCTGAGTCGGATACAAATTCACATAGTCATCTATTTTCTCAGAATTCCCATTAAACCATTCGAAATCATAAGGATACGCGGATACCTCAGAAAGCTCGTACAATGCTAACGTCCCAGACGTGGTCTTACATGTAATCAAATATAGATGCCACTGTCCCAGACAGGGTCTTTCACAAAATCAAATACCATGCAAACGTCCCAGACGTGGTCTTAAATGATAACTCATATCGGATTCTATGTCATGACATATGTATCCTAACTATTCTTAAGGTTCATACGGGGCTTTACTAACGTCGGAACTTTGTCGATGCTTTCTCGAATGTCTCATTTTTCTCAACTCATATATTCATTCATCATTGTTCAATAGCATATAATTGATAATAATTCAATTCATAACTATTTGTATATAGACTTACCTCATACGGATTCGGATAGACGAAATCGGCTATTAGACGACTTTCGACTTTCCCCGATATAATCTTGTTTGGTTTAGTGCTTGATCTAAATCAATTCAAATTTAACTCATTTATCCACCAAATCATTCAATTCAATCCAAATATGCATATTTAGGGCATTTTACAAATTAGCCCTCCCATTTTCATATTTTAATAATTTAGTCCCTAATTCATAAAATCACAAAATATACCAAATTTCTTTAGAAATATGCTTGGTCAAATATTTCTATAGCTCATACAAGCTGACATATTTCATTTATTTCATAGTTTAGTCCCTCAAAATCTCATTTTCACAATTTAGTGCATTTTACTCAAATTCATCAAAAATTCAAAGACAAAATATACTAACCCAACCCATATCTTTCATTTTCTATCATCTGACTTCATAAAGTTCACAATTTCATCAATGGAATCTTTCAAAATCATCATCAAAATCAGAATTTGAAACATGGGCTAAGTAAAACACAAAACAACGATACAAAAATGTAGAAATTAGCAAAAATCGAGTTAAAACCATACCTTAATCAAGCTTGGAAGTAGCCGAATATCTAAACACAAGAACCCTAGCTTTTCTTTCTTTAATTTTGGCAACCAAGAAAATTACATGTTTTGTTATAATTAATAATATTGATTTATACAATTACTAATATAACATTATTAATATCATTAAAAACTCCATTAACTAATGTCCATCAATGTCATTTAATTATAACCATGGTCTATTTGCATCATAATGACCTCACATCTAAGAAGACACATCATTTAAGCCATTATTCAAATAGTAAGCCATTTTTACACTTTATACGATTAGGTCATTTTACCAAATTAAGCACACAAATGATCGAATATTCATATGAAACTTTCACACATGTCAATTCACATATTTTAAGCATAGAAAATAATATTTAAAATATTTTTCTAACTCAAATTTGTGGTCCCAAAACCACTATTCTGACTAGGGTTTAACTCGGACTATTACAATTCTTCCCCCTTAGGGATTTTCATCCCTGAAAATCTTACTGTTGAGCAGATTCGAATATTATTGTCTTATAGTATCTTCAGGCTCCCACGTAGCCTCTTCAACACCGTGTCAATGCCACATTACTTTTACTAACAAAATTTTCTTATTTCACAGTTCTTTAATCTCACGAGCTAAGATACGGATCGATTCTTCATTGTAGGTCATATCAGAATGAATCTCAATCTCAGACAGAGGAATTATATACGAAGGATCGAATCTGTATCATCAAATCATCGATACGTGAAATATATTGTGAATTTTTTCTAGCTCAAGTGGCAACAACAATCTATAAGCAACCGGCCTGATACGCTCAATAACTTCATACGGCCCGATGAACCTCAGACTCAATTTGTCTTTTCTGCCAAATCGGAGTACTTTCTTCCATGGTGAGACTTTCAAAAACATTTTGTCTCCAATCTCAAATTCAATGACTTTTCGTTTCAAATCTGCATATGATTTCTAACGATCAGAAGTTGTTTTTAGACTATCTCGGATCACTTTTACTTTCTATTCAGTCTCTTTTATTAAATCCACCTCGTGAATCTTATTCTCTTTGAGTTCAGTCAAATATAAAGGTGTACGGCATTTGCAACCATATAAGGCTTCGTACAGTGCCATTTTAATACTCGATTGAAAACTATTATTGTACGCGAATTCAATTAATGGCAAATATTGTTCCCACATACCTTCAAACTCAAGAATACAACATCTCAACATATCCTAGAGAATCTAAATAATTTGCTCAGATTGACCATCCGTTTGAGGGTGAAAAGCAGTATTGAAATGCAATTTCGTACCTAAAACATCTTACAATTTCTTCCAAAATCATGATGTGAATCTTGGATCTCTGTCTAACACAATAGATAATGGCACACCATGCAATCTCACAATATTGGAAATGAATAACTCAACTAACTTATCAAGTGAGTAATCAGATCGTACCAGAATAAAATGGGCTAATTTCATCAATCGGTCAACCGCGACTCTGATAACATTTTTCTTTCTCAGAGGTAGGGGCAAACTCGAAACAAAATCCATTGTCACTCTATCCCATTTCCACTCTGGAATCATAATCGGTTGTAACAAACCAGATGACACTTGTTGTTCAGCTTTAACTTGCTGTAAGATTAAGCATTTCACAACAAATTCAGAGACCAATAAAGCTATTTCAGATCATTATACATTTTCGTACTACCCGGATGAACAGATAAACGACTATTGTGAGATTCATTCAAAATCATCTGAATCAATTCTGGATTTCTTGGAACACAAATTCTATCTCAGAATCTCAGACAATTATCTTTATCAACTCTGAATTCTGAATCCGAATCTAAATTACACTGAGCTCGTTTTGCTAAAATTTCATTATCAATCTTCTGAGCTTCAATTTTCTATTGAATGAATAACGGTCTTGCTTTTAATTCAGCTAAAACCAAACCATCATCGGACACCACCAAATGAGCATTAATTGCATGCAGAGCAAATAGTGATTTTTGACTCAAAGCATCAGCAACAACATTTGCTTTTCCCGGATGATAATCAATCACAAGCTCATAGTGTTTTAGCAATTCTAACCACCTTCTTTATCGCTGATTCAGATCTTTCTATGTCATTACATATTTTAAACTCTTATGATCAGAATATACGTGACATTTCTCACCAAACAGATAGTGGTGCTAAATTTTCAAAGCAAACACAATCGCAACTAGTTCTAGATAGTGCGTCGGATAGTTCTTTTCGTGCGGCTTTAACTGTCTCGAAGCATAAGCAATGACTTTGCCTTCCTGCACCAAAACACATCCCAGGCTGTTTAATGAAGCACCACTGTAGATTACAAATTCTTTACCCGATTCGAGTTGTACTAACACTAGAGCTTCAGTCAATATGGCTTTCAATTAATCAAAGCTTTTCTGACACTTTTCGGACCATTCAAACTTCACATCTTTCTAAAGCAGTTTCGCTAATGGAGTTGCAATCATAGAAAAGTCTTTTACGAACCGTGTATAATAACCAGCAAGTCCCAGAAAACTGCGAACTTCGGAGATATTTCTTGGAGGCTTTCAATCCAAAATAGCTAAAATTTTGCTCAGATCGACTTGGATACCTGATGCTGATACAATATGGCCCAGAAAATCAACTTCTCGTAACTAGAATTCACATTTGCTAAACTTCGCATACAATTGCTTATCATGCAAAGTCTGTAGCACTATTCTCAGATGCTCAGCATGTTCAGATTTATCACATGAATAAATCAATATGTCATTAATGAATACGACCACAAATCGATTTAACTATAGACTGAAAATTCTATTCATCAAATCCATAACGATAGTAGGTGCATTCGTTAATCTGAAAGGCATAACAAATAACTCATAATGGTCGTACCTAGTTCTGAATGTGGTTTTTAGAATGTCTGTGTGTTTTACTCGCAATTGATAATAACCGGATCTCAAATCTATCTTCAAAAATAGGGTAGCTCATTTTAGCTGATCAAACAAATCATCAATTTGAGGCAAAGGGTATTTATTCTTGATAGTCACCTTGTTCAATTGACAATAATCAATACACATTCTCATCATGCTGTCTTTCTTTTTCACAAACAAAACTGGAGCACCCCAAGGTGAAAAATTCGGTCTTGCAAATCCTCTATCGGTCAAATCTTGTAATTGAGACTTTAATTCTTTTAGTTCGATCAGAGCCATTTTATACGGAGCTATCGAAATCGGAGTAGTTCCCGGTATTAACTTGATGCCAAATTCAACTTCTCGTATCAGAGGTAATCCCGGAAGTTCTTTAGGAAACACATCAGGGAATTCACAAACAACAGGCACTGATTCAACTTTCTTTTCTGACACTTTCAAATCAATCACATAGGCAAAATAGGCTTCACAACCTTTTCTCACAATACTTAGAGCTTTCATTGACGAAATCACAACCGATAACCCATTTAAATCACTGGATTCAATTCAAACTATTTTAGCATTCTTGCATCTCAAATCAATAGTTTTCCGTTTGTAATTCACAACAGTATCATGCAAAGTTAACCAATCTATACCCAGAATTATATCAAACTCATCAAAAGGTAATAACATCAAATCAGCCAAAAAAAATGTCTCGAAACATTAACGGGCAATTCTTGCAAACTTTATCAACTAAAACACATCTATCTAAGGGGTTCAATACTCTAATCACAAATTTAGTAGACTCTATAGGCAAAGTCTTACTAGATACTAAATTCATGCATATATACGAATGTGTTGATCCAGGATCTATCAAAGAAATCACAGAAGTATCATAAAGTGTGAAAATACCAGTTATAACATCTGGAGATGAAGCTTCCCCATGAGCTCGGATGGCGTAGGCTCTTGCAGCTTCTCTAGCATTAGATGGAACAGTGGTGTCTTTAATCCCTCTTTGACTACCACTCATATTTCCCGTATTTCTAGGAGGTCTACCTCGAGCTGAAGTGTTACTAGGTCTCAGATTTTGCACAATTTCCTACTCAACAGACTCAGGGCAATAACGGATAATGTGATCTAGTGATCTACATTTGAAACAAGCCCGATCATAAAGTCTACAATTTCTAATATGTCTTTTACCACAGTGTTTACACTCAGGGCGATCAGATCTGACATTTCCAACACTGGCAACAGATGTAGCTAGAGCTCTGAAACTCGAATGCGATCTCGTACGATCTCTACTCGCATATCCCACATTAGCCATAGAACGGCTATGATCATCTCGAACTTCTTTGATGTAGATTGAAATGGCTTGTTCGATGATCTCTTCCGTAGTTCTCTAGCTTCTAAATCAGCTTTTCTTCTCTTTCCCGAGCTTTTAAGCTTTACATGCTCGTTCAACAAGCACTACAAATTCTTTGATCGTAAGAATTCCAACTAACAAACATATGTCCTCGTTCAAGCCATCCTCGAATCTCTTGCACATTATAGCTTCAGTGAAAACACATTCTCGAGCATACTGACTCAATCTTGCAAATTATCACTCATATACTATAACAGACATATGGCCTTGTTTAAGCTCAAGAAAGTCTTTGTGTTTCTGGTCAATAAATCTCTGACTGATGTATTTCTTTCAGAATTTAACTTGAAAGAAATCCTAGGTGACTCGCTATCTTGGAACCACCAATATCAAAGTCTTCCATCAGTGATACGTCGTATCTCTTAGAAGTGAAACGACACATTTTATGCATTCATTCAGAGTCAAAGACAATTCATCAAATACTCTTATCGTATTCTCTAACTAGAACTCAGCTCTCTCAGTATCATCACTAGTGGTAGCTCGGAACTCTTCGACCCCATATTTTCTAATTTTATCAACTGAAGGCTTATTTAATTGAGTCGGATTAGCTTGTGGCATAACAGGGACTTGTGGAGGATTAGTCGAGGTTGGGGGTTATTGAACAGTCGGATTAGTTCTAATGTACTGACTGAACCAATCATTCATCATTTGATAGAAGGTATCATGGTTACTTGTAGCTTGTAACGGCGCATTACTTTCGACATCGTCAGTTACAGCTCGTTCGAGATCTATTTGCTATATAAAAACACATTTTCATTGTTAGGATTCATCACACTATGACAGTTCATAAACATGGCATGTATAGCTAGACTCACATGCACTACGTTAGTCCTAGAATCGACTAAATTGTAGCTCTGATACCAACCAAATGTAACACCTCTAACCCGTATCTGTCGCCAAACTAGGGTTAAAGGTGTTACGGACAAATTGTAACATTTCACAAATAATTCACAAACATTATTCACCTACAATCAAACATTACCATAGAGTCCCTTTTATAGGTCATCGAGACCTTAAGCATGCATTAGAAAGGGGTTGGGACCAAACTGAAAAGATAAAAAAATTTTCAAAACTTAAATAAATTTTCTATTATACAGAGGTCACACGCTTGTGTGAACAGGCCGTGTGCCTCACACGGCATTAGACATGCCCGTGTGTCTAGACCGTGTCAAATCCGGGCATACTGACTTAATCACACGGCCACAAGGCATGCCTGTGTGCCTTGGCCGTGGTCGAAACTGATTTGGGTCACACGACTAGCCACACACTCGTGTGCCTTGGCCGTGCTCAAAACTGACTTAAAATTGTAGGATACCTCAAGGGACACACAGCCGTGCAACATGACCGTGTGTAGTATACGGCTAAGACACACGCCTGTGTGGACAAAAATAGACCATTTGAAAGCCAATATGCCACCCAATTTGGATCAAACCTACAAGCATCAAACCAAGCACATTTGCACTAGAATTTCAGCCAATTTCAATACAAAAACTTACATCATTCATGCCATATTATTATTCAACCAAATTCAAGCTTATAATTTATAATCAATCATATCAAATCATAAGCCAAAGTCATATTAAATCATATGTTTCATAACTCCAATTCACCTCATCCATTCACATGCCAAAACCTTACCAAATTGACCATTTCACTAGGCCATTGAGGCACATCAAAACATACCATTTATGAACACAAGCATATACCAAATTCATTCATAATCTCATCCATAACCAAGCCATATCACATGGCTAGATATACACATCACAAAACATTACCAAAATCCTCTAGCCTACACATGCCATACTACAATATATACATTTTCAAAAGGTACCAAAATAGAGTTCGATAGTGTAGTGATGATCCTCGACGATCCCCGAGCTCCTGATAGCTATGATATCTATAAAACAAGAAAACACACACAAAGTAAGCTTTCAAAAACTTAGTAAGCCATATACAAATAAACTTAACAAATAACATCAATTCATTCATATAATTTAAGGCAAAATACATTCACTTAGCCATATATCTCTTATATTTCATTTGAACATAATTTACATATACATATCATAACTTATTCTCATAGCAACTCATACATATATCATATTTTTATCAAGGTACATATACTTACCTTTCAATCTCAAACATGTTATGTAAGACCCCGAACCAATATTCGTCGCCAGTACAGGGTCTTAAGGTATTACAAAATAAAATAAAATCTTAAACAAATACATATAAAATATATAATTAATCACAAACACAAGTTTCGAAAGTTAATCAAAATTTAATTCATAAATTAACACATCTCTTAAATTAGAACATTTCACTTCATATGTATACATAATAAATACAACATTCACATGTAACAATTTAAAATATAATATGTCAACAATTTCATAAATACGACATTAACATGATAATTCTTGTAAACTTCATATGTTTTACATAATAATACCACTAAAAGGAAGCATTTGGATACAAGTCAACTCTTTTCATTTCTTGGACTGCTCGATTAGCCTATATATAGATATATATTGCATTACACATTCACTACTTACATTTATTTATCAAGTTCCTATAACCATATGTATAAAGGTAATATGCTTCCATAATCTTAAACACTTTACACATATACAAGGCATGCAAAAACTTAATTAATATAACAAGTCTAAATGTCATATGCGCATGTCATAGATTAATGCATAAATGAGCTGCAAAATTTGTATCATACATATTCCTTCCTCTTTACCCACTAGCTTCATGACTTATAATAATTCAATGTCTTTAATAATGAACTATATGACCGAATATACATATTATCAAAACAAGTCAAATGTATATTATGATTACGCTCTTGATATAGACTTAATATAAAACAAAACATTTATATATATCACTTATTCATCATGAATTCATGCAAGGTGCGCATTTACCCAAATGCCAAAGCTATACCTAACATTTAAACATCAAATATATATATAACAATTAGTTGACTAGGTTAATCATGAACCACATACATTATTTGTCACTTAATAATCAAATTAACCAAGCTAGAACATAACCACCCATCATTGAAATAATGACGCATTTAATATTCTCCATCACACATTAATAAACATACTAAACACACATTATGCCAATACTCTTTCATGGCCGAATCCTGCTGTTTAAAAATCACATACACATCCAAGCTTCCAACATCAATTACCAATAGACAAGATCATTAAGCATTTGACTAAGAATTTATACAACTTAATTTAACATAATATGCAAGCCATTATCAAAAAATATGGTGCTCATCACATATATTATGCATCAAGGCACAAAACTTAGTAATCGAGATTAATATAAGTCTTACCTATCATAACTAAACACTAATATAATAATTTAGCCATTTTCGCATGGGTTATATACATAACCAACTTTCAGCATTCTCAAGAAAATATAATCCAGCCTATACATGCCATAAGTTGAATTCAAATATTTTAATACCAAAGTTGTAGGTAGTGTGATAGACTTTGCTGACGACCCCTGAGCTTGTAACTTGAATCCAAAATCTATAAAACAAAGAATCATAAACACAGAGTAAGCTAACATAGCTTAGTAAGTCTAAAGCAATTAAACAAATCCAAGATACAATCAATTCATTTCTAGTTAAACCGAATTGTATTAACGTTGCTAATGTTAACTTCGAACTCATAAGTGAAATAAATGATTGTCTTTCATGCTTAATACTACCATAGCCGAATGCTATCACAACCATGTTAACCGAATGTAAATAAATTTTCTAGGTTAAAAAATCACTATACAATCAAACACATATATATACTTATTCGCATAAGCTCAAGAACCCAACTAATAATATCATGTACATTTCCTACTTGTATGTCCGAACACATATATAATCACATATATATATATATCCAAAATTAATTCCATAATATTCATAATATTTGTTCAAACCAAATATACTTGTTTGTTTCATATATATATTTATCCTTTGTATCACATAAAATTTATCGAATTTCAAATCTCACACATACCTTATTATCAATAGCTAACAAGCTAAACCATGCCTGGCTTTTTAACTCATTTACACATTCGATCACAATTTACCTTTGCCCGTTGAACCGTTCGGAATTGGATAGGACACTCAGATAATTACACAAATTGTACAATGCCAACGTCCCAGATGTGGTCTTACATGTAGTCACATATCGATGCCACTGTCCCAGACAAGGTCTTACTCTTAAACACATATCGGAATCACATATCGATGCCATGTTCTTACTCACACACATATATCGAAATCCTATGTCATGACATATGTATCCTAACTATTCCTAAGGTTCATACGGGGCTTTCAGACTTCATAACTCGGTCGAAAGGAATTCAGAATTTTAGTAGCCAAGTTTGCTCATGTTCGGCCATAACATATACAACTTCTAACATTTCATAACAGCATACAAATTTAACATTTAATTACTATTAAACATGTCTATTTGCTTATAAATTTACCTCGAACGTCATAAAACGGGATGGGGTTGCTAGTCGACAACTTTCGTTTTTCTCCGGTACAAATTCGATTTCTTTGGTTCTTAATCTAAACATATTCAAATTAAGCTCATTCAAGCATATTTTCATTCAATTTAGTCCAAAAACACATAAGTGGGTAAATTACCATTTTACCCCTGACATTTACAATTTTTACAATTTAGTCCCTATTGCACAAAACACAAAATACACAAAATTTCAAAGTAACCACGTTAGGACGAATGGTACTCATAGCTATAAAAGCCCATATATTTCATTAATTTCACATTTTAGTCCCTTAAATTATTATTTTTGCAATTTAGTCCTAATTACTCAAAATCATCAAAATCTCCAATACAAAATCTGTTAATCTAAAACATTTCTTTCATTTTTCATCATCAAACAATAAAAATCACAAGCTATCAACAATGGCAGAACTCAAAATATTCATCAAAATCAAAAATTAAAGCATGGGTCTTGAAGATTACTAAGCAACGATCTGAAAAATATAGAAAGTATCAAAAACCGAACAAAAATGAACCTTGATTGAGCTTGAATGTATGTCGAACCCTAGCTTAGTTTTCTTTTTGTTTCTTTGTTTATATTCGGCAATGAAGAACAAATGAAATAGAATAATTTAATTATGTTATAATATGATATATATTATAACATGTTTTTCAATTTACTATTTTAACATTTATTATAAAATTATAGTTTCATGTTTAATATGTCCTTAGCCGTCCACCCAATTCAATAATGGCCCAATTAAAACATAAAAACTTCATATTAAAAAGACATTAACAATTCGGTCCTCACACATTAAACTATCAAGTTTTCAATTTAAGCGATTAAGTCCTTTTATTTAATCGGGCACCTGAACGACAAAATTAAATCACGAAAATTTCACAGATATAAATTCACACAAAATAAACACAAAAAATAAATTTTAAATATTTTTCTGACTTGGATTCGTGGTCCCAAAACCACCATTTTGATTAGGGTCTAAATCGGGCTGTTACATGGTATACAATTCAAATGTATTGAGTTAGATGCAAATTCACATAATCATCTATTTTCTCAGAATTCCCGTTGAACCATTCAAAATCATAAGGATATGCGGATAGCTCGAAAAGCTTGTACAATGCCAACGTCCCAGACGTGGTCTTACATGTAATCAAATATCGATGCCACTGTCCCAGACAGGGTCTTACACGAAATCAAATACGATGCCAACGTCCCAGACGTGGTCTTACACGATAACATTAATCGGATCCTATGTCATGACATATGTATCCTAACTATTCCTAAGGTTTGTACGAGGCTTTACTAACGTCGAAACTTTGTCAATACTTTCTCGGATGTCTCATTTTTCTCAACTCATATATTCATTCATCATAGTTCAATAGCATATAATCGATAATAATTCAATTTATAACACATTTATTTGTATATAGACTTACCTCGTACGGATTTAGATAGACAGAATCGGCTACTCGACGACTTTCGACTTTCCTCGATCAAATTTTGTTTTCTTTAGTTCTTGATCTAAATCAATTCATATTTAACTCTTTTATTCTCCAATTCAATTCAATCCAAATATGCAGGGCATTTTACAAATTAGCCCTCACATTTTCACATTTTAACTATTTAGTCCCTAATTCATAAAATCACAAAATACACCAAATTTGTTTAGAAATATGCTTGGCCAAATATTCCTATAGCTCATACAAGCCCACATATTTCATTTATTTCACATTTTAGTTCCTCAAAATATCATTTTCATAATTTAGTCCATTTTACTCAAATTCATCAAAAATTCAAAGACAAAATATACTAACCCAACCCATATCTTTCATTTTCTATCATCTAACTTCATAAAGTTCACAATTTCATCAATGGAATATTTCAAAATCATCATCAAAATCAGAATTTGAAACATGGGCTTAGTAGAAAACAAAGCAATGATTACAAAAATGTAGAAATTATCAAAAACTGAGTCAAAACCATACCTTAATCAAGCTTAGAAGTATTCGAATATCTAAACACAAGAACCCTAGCTTTTCATTCTTTAATTTCAGCAACCAAGAACAAAATGAACACAAATTACATGTTTTGTTATAATTAATAACATTGATTTATACAATTACTAATATAACCTTATTAATATCATTAAAAATTCCATTAACTAATGTCCATCAATGTCATTTAAATATAACCATGGTCTATTTACATCATAAGGACCTCACATCTAAGAAGACACATCAATTAAGCCATTATTCAAATAGTAAGCCACTTTTACACTTTATGCGATTAGGTCCTTTTATCAAATTAAGCACACAAATGATCAAATTTTCATACGAAAATTTCACACATGTCAATTCACATATTTTAAGCACAGAAAATATTATTTAAAATATTTTTTTAACTTAAATTTGTGGTCTCGAAACCATTATTCCGACTAGGGTCTAAACTAGACTATTACAATTTCTCACCAAATAGATAGTGGTGCCAAATCTTCAAAGCGAACACAATCGCAACTAATTCAAGGTTGTGCATCGGATAATTCTTTTCATACGACTTTAGCTTTCTCGAGGCATAAGCTATAACTTTGCCTACCTGGATCAAAACACAACCCAGACTGTTCAACGAAGCATCACTGTAGATCACAAATTCATTACCCGATTCTGGTTGTACTAATACCAGAGCTTCAGTTAATAGGGCTTTCTACTGATCGAAGCTTTTTTGACACTTTTTAGACCAATCAAATTTCACATCTTTCTGAAGCAATTTCGTCAACGGAGTTGCGACCATAGAAAAGCCTTTTACAAACCGTCGATAATAACCAGCAAGTCCTAGAAAACTACAGACTTCAGAAACATTTCTCAAAGGCTTCCAATCCAAAATAGCTGAAATCTTGCTCAGATTAACTTGGATACCAGATGACGACACAACATGTCCCAGAAAACTGACTTCTTGTAACCAAAATTCACATTTGCTAAAATTCACATATAACTACTTATCTCGCAAAATATGTAGCACTATTCTCAGATGTTCGGCATGTTCAGTTTCACAACATGAATAAATCAAAATGTCATCAATGAATACGACAACAAATCGATCTAAATACGGTCTAAAAATTATATTCATCAAAACCATAAATACAGCAGGTGCATTATTTAATCCAAAAGGCATAACCAAAAACTCATAATATCCGTACCTCGTTCGGAAAGTAATTTTTGGAATGTTTGAATCTTTTACTCGCAATTGATATTAACCTGATCTCAGGTCTATCTTTGAAAACACAGTAGCTCCTTTCAACTGATCAAGCAAATCATCTATTCGTGGTAAAGGATATTTGTTCTTGATCGTCACTTTATTGAGCTGTTGATAATCGATGCACATTCTCATAGTTCTGTCTTTCTTTTTCACAAAAAAAAATCGGTGCACCCCAGGGAGAATAACTCGATCGTGCGAAGCCTCTATCTGTCAATTCTTGCAACTGAGCTTTCAACTTTTAATTTAGTCAGTGCCATTCTGTATAGAGCTATCGATATCGGAGTAGTTCCTGGTATTAATTCAATACCAAACTCAACTTCCCAGATTGGAGGTAAACCCGGTAACTCATCAGAAAACACACCTGAATATTCACAAACAACTGGCACTGATTCAATCTTCTTTGCAGTCACCTTCGTGTCGAGCACATAAGCTAAATAAGCTTCGCAACCTTTTCTCACATATTTCTGAGCTAACATCATTGAAATCACAGCTGGCAATCCATTCAACATCTGATTCAATTCAAATAATCTCATTACTCTGACATCTAAAATCAATCATCTTTCGTTTGCAATTTACAACAGCATCATGCAACGTTAACCAGTCCATACCCAGGATTATGTCAAACTTGTCAAATGGTAACAACATTAAATTGGCCGAAAAGCAATTACCCGGAATCATCAATGGACAATTCTTGGTCGAAGCGACTAATCCGATCTATTTTTCACATTCATAGGAGTTCGTCTATGTTTTTGATTTATGAATATGATATTTTCTGGGCATTTCTAATAATATCAAGTGCTATTCCTATTTTGGCATTTCTAATTTCTGGAGTTTTAGCCCCGATTAGAAAGGGTCCAGAAAAACTTTCTAGTTATGAATCAGGTATAGAACCAATGGGCGATAAGATGATCATAAACATAGCTTATTCATTGTCATTCTTTACTAATCATACAACATAAATTGAGCATGCATTTCATGAATTTCATGTAAGTACTTGTACCACTCACAACATGATCATAACCTCTCTTATTCCGACATAAACCATAAATTTCCCGTTGAACCATTTGTAATACTACAGGATATTCAATAAGCCTCAAGCATAGGGTAAGGTGCTGATGCCATGTCCCGAACATGGTCTTACATTGGCTTACCCATCACAGTCGATGCCATGTCCCAAATATGCTCTTATATTAGCTCTCATCTATCAGTGCCGATGTCATGTCCCAAACATGGTCTTACACTGACACATATCAAGCCGATGCCATGTCCTAGACATGGTCTTACACTAGCTCTCATCTATTGGTGCCGATGCCATGTCCCAAACATGGTCTTACACTAGCTCTCATCTATCGGTGCCGATGTCATGTCCTAGACATGGTCTTACACTGACACATATCAAGCCGATGCCATGTCCCAAACATGGTCTTTCACTAGCTCTCATCTATCGGTGCCGATGCCATGTCCCAGAAATGGTCTTACACTGACACATATCAAGCTGATGCCATGTTTCAAACATGGTCTTACACTAGCTCTCATCTATCAGTGCCGATGCCATCTCCCAAACATGGTCTTACACTGACACATATTAAGTCGATGCCATGTCCCAGACATGGTCTTACACTAGCTCTCATCTAACGATGCTGATGCCATGTCCTAGTCATGGTCTTGCACTAACACATATCAAGCTGATGCCATGTCCTAGACATGGTTTTACACTAGCTCTCATATCTCGAGGCCAATGCCATGTCCCAGACTTGTTCTTGCACTAGCTCTCATATCTCGAGGCCGATGCCATGTCCCAGACATGGTCTTACATTATCTCTTATATATCCCTAGCATCATGGCATGAATATCCGATCTATTCCTACGGTTCAACCGGGAGTTTCCCGTATTAATCTCATCATACATTACTCATAGCCACATTCAAACATTTTATGCAAAATCAATCATTAAATGCATAATAACGATAAAGTTGTAATATTTACGCACATCTTACTCATTTCAATCATCACATAAATATTATTAACATTTGACATCACTTTCTCATACTCAATATCATCAACATATAATTGAATACAATCATAGCAAGATAAATTTCAAGTATATTAACAATAACATGGATAACATGCTTAATTAGTCACACGGACTTACCTTGAATGCAAATTTCGGCCAATTATTCCATTTTAGTCCATAACCTCGTGCTTTTCAATTTAAGCCCGAATCTCAATTTTCTTGATCTATAATCATAAAATCCACTACTTTAATCATCATATTAACCAATACATTTCATAATTTATACTTTGGCAAAATGAACATTTTGCCCCTAGACTTTCAAAAAATTTACGATTTTACCCTTAGGCTCATAAATCGAATTTTATCAAATTTCCTCATTAACCAAGCTTAGCCGAATTATTTTTATACCTATAGCATCTCAAAATTCCAATTATTTCACACAATTACCATCCATTTAACAAAGTTTACAAAATGGTTCATATTAGGTGTTTTAATGAAAATCCTTTTTCACAAAAGTTGTTTATTTTACAACCATGACTCATTTTCTTCCATAAAGTTTCAGCTAACAACATAAATAATCATGGAAAAACCCTATACTTTCAACTATTTTGCAAAATAGTCACCTCATTAGCTAGATTAAGCTATGAGGGCTCCAAAAACTCAAAAATCAACAAAAATAACCATCAAAATGACTTACTAGTAAGCGTTGTAAGTTGCTGAAAATTTCAAGCTTCTATGGAGGTTTCTCCTTCAATATTTTAGCAGAGAAAGGAAAATGGAGAAGAGAATTGACCACTTTTTTTATTTTATTAGTATTTACTTTTGTCATCAAATACCAAACCATACCAACTTTGACCCCTTTCTGACTCTTCATTTATTACATTTTATGTACAACCATACACACATGTAATGGCCTAATTACTCATTAAGGACCTCAAATTTTAAGTTCTATAGCTATTTAACACTTTTATCTAATGGAACACAACTTTTGTATTTTACACAATTTAGTCCTTTTTCACAAATTGAGCTATTAAACAATAAAATTAACTCATAAAATTTTCACACATACCTATTCACATGCTGTAAACATTAAAAATAATATTAAAATAATTTTACAACCTCAGATTTGTGGTCCCAAAACCACTATTCTGACTAGGCCCAAAATCAGGATGTTACAACTCTACCCCCTTTAGGGATTTTCGTCCCGAAAATCTTACCAGAAAAGTGGTTTTGGTATTCACATAAAATTTTCTTCCCCATAATCATTGATAAAGAACTTTCACTCAACTGTGTCTTTAATACTTATCTCTTTACTTTCTCATATCAGTCTCATAAGCGGTTCATTGCCATACTACACCTCGACCAAATTTCAACGTCTATCTTAGAGTTCATATACACAAAAGTCTGACGTATGTCATCATGTCACATATACACACATACTTGAATCTTTTCAAATTTGAATAGTAAAACTAGTCAGTTCATCTTGAGCTTATAGTCTCTAATTTCACACAGTCTGATTAATAGAGACTAGTATTCCAAGAAATTCGACAATCATAAAGACACGAAGTGTCATTAATCTGATGAGTTAAAATTCAGTACATACCGGCATGATTTACAAATCTCGTCAAACATTTAACAATAAGCTACATCACATTTTTCCTCTTTCCAAGATGGGAATAATTCTGATATGGCCTCGAGAATAATCCTTTTTCATTTCTATTCTAATATCAGCACTAGAAACGATAGCTTTGGTAAAACCTGATGCTCGACTCTAACCCTATTAACAACTCAAATCTTTCTATGGTATCGAATGCTCTAAGCTATCACATTATCTTATTGTCTTAAAACACATCACAATTCATACAATAGTGCACCACTGAAAATTAATAAGCCTCTGCCTAAATGCAGACTAGACCAGTTCAAATGCTTCGGTTAACAATATTCTCATCTTTCCAAGCTTTGCTAACCTAGAATAAGCTATTCAACTTTCTCATGACAAAAATTTTACCAATTGACATTCACAATTTCACCACTAATGCCTTTGTCGATGTCAAATCCTTACACAGAAATTTGAGACATCCAAATACTAAAATTACCACATTACCAAGATCAAATCAGAAGCATAGTCACACTTGACATAATTATCACAAGTTAAAGAACTCTCTTCGAACATGAGTCATAATTGACAAATAATGAAACAAAGATAACAAGAAAACCAAGTAAAGAAATCCAAGATAGAGAAATCCAGGATAAAGAAACCCAAGATACGATACTATATAGGAAGGCCGAAAACAAAACTCATAAGAAAATATGAAAGACCTCGATAACCCCTCAGGGGGAAAAAGTCTAGAAGAAAGCATCATTTAATCCCACTGGAATCAAATGCAACAATTAAAAGAAACAGAATCATAGCATTATATGCATGTTCTCATAAATTCCCCACAGATAGAATATAACAGAATACCAGAGAGAAGTAGAGCAAAGTAGATTATAAACCAGTCAGACCGACAAAGCCTTCATCTGACATTAAGATTAGATAACATTCCCATACAATAAGAATGTCATCAGAAGATAGATAGCCACTATAGCACTTCCGAGAACAATGATCTCTTAGAATATATTAAGAGAGGTAGTCATCATCTACTCACTGTAATTACCATATCCAGACATCTCATATTACAAATATTATTCCTCTAACTATTTCTGTTATCACAAATCCCATATTATTCTTTTCACTAAAGAAGATCAGTTCTGAGAAGATCTCAATCATTACATTTTCTCGACCTCGTACCTGAGTAATTTGATTTACCAAAGTGAATTTCTTCCCTAACTGTGACAATTCAATACTCAAATAATCTTTATGTCAACCTAATACTTTTCTAGCTCTGGCTTACTTATCAACTCATTCTCAATCTCTAATCATGTTTATGGTTATTCCTCCACTAAACTCTTTGGTTTAACACTTGTGAGTTTATTCAGTGCAAATTTCATGAAATTCCATTACAAAATACCATTTTGGTAAGAGGGTGAGGTCATAGGGCCTCTGACTCGACTCTCATATACATATACATGTGACACAAATTTTATCACCATAGCAACACCATCACAATCATGTCATTCATTTCAAGAAAATTATCGTTCATATTTGTATTTCACAATTTTTTGATAATCTTATTCACTCAAGTTCACTTATGCACACATACTATGAATTCTGGATAACTTTTCTCGCCACATTCTCTTAATTAAACATATCAAGCACATAATATCAAATGAGGGCCAACAAAAATGGATGAATACATTACAATCGAAACTTTAACCTCGTACATCATCATATGTATGTCATTACAATCATATAAATCAATCACATGAACATTCGTTCATTCAAATAATTTAACACATTTACTTAAGTTATACGAGCTTGCCAATCATAATCATTCAAATAATTTTACATGAACATTCTTTCTACCTGTATTTTAGTAAGTTATCTAAACATCTGCATTCACTCGAACAAATCAATCATATACACCATGGGATTGTCAATCAATCACAAATAAGCTCATTATGCCATGTACACATTCTATTTCTTGTTTCTTATATCACAAATATGTATATATACATTTCATGAATTCTTATTCGTACCTTTTCGAGTTTCAACTCATTATAACTGCACTTTATTTGAATACCATAGTGTCTTTATCTACGTGATCCGCTGTAGCTCAGTTGGAGAGTACCTTGTCTACACAAGATAGTTCTAATTCGCGTCGGGAGACATCACACTATCACAAATTTGTGGCATGTATAGCTAGACTCCTACACATGCTAGGTTAGTTTGAGAACCAACTAAACCATAGCTCTAATACCACTAAATGTAACACCTCTTAATCATGTCCTACACCGGGAAAGGGTATAAGGCATTACCAGACTTAAACACAAACAATCATATAAAACTAGGCCATAAAATTTCATTTAAATAAAAAAATTAATTATACGCATGCCTATCGTCTCTTATTTGGGTGTACGGCGCCCAAAACATACATTGGGAGAGGTCCATGACTAAACTGAAAACCTTGGAAAGTTTTGGGAAAACTTAAAAAATTCTTCCATGAAACAACACCACACGTCCGTGTGGACATAGGGGCATGCTCGTGTGCCTTTGACACGCCCGTGTCCTCAGGTCGTGTAACTCTATATTTATGACGTCAGCAAACAAATTGAACCACACAGTCAAGCCACACACACGTGTGCTAAGGCTGTTTTCCCCACACGGTTGAGACACACGGCCGTGTCTCAGCCTGTGTGGCCAACACTTAGGCTAGTTTCCAAGCCTTTATGTTACCCTTAGTCTTTCACATTTATATACACACCAAGGACACATATCATGACATCATTTCAATGATTTAACATCCCATGTTAGGACATATTCACAAGAATTAGAACATAGCATAGATAGATAGGCTCACAACAATAATACATATGAGCCACACCTCTTGGCCAAATAAAAGTAACTCAATATAGACCAATACATTCAGCTAATCATAATTACACATATTATAAAAACCAAGCCCTTATACAAGCCACTCACTTGAAAACGCTTAATATATATATATCAATATTCAAAAGTGATGGCTTCATAGTGTGGTGTTGCCTCTGACAATCTCCAATCTCGAGCTAACCTGACAACACTAAAGAAAAGGAACGGAAGGGAGTAAGCTTTATAGCTTAGTAAGACCGTATGAAAATAATAAGCAATTTATCAACTTGCTTCTCAAGGTAATACAACCATATTTGTACTTTTACTTATGATCAGGTCAAGCTGTTTTCTCGAGTCACAGTCATTAAATTATTTTTATCTTGAGCTACGGAACTCCAAATTAAGTTTTGCTAATTTTCCTTGAAACTACACTCACATATATCCTTACCATAAAATCACCCCTATTTTGCTATCCGATAGTTCTGACCCTTTTTCAGTAAAAATTAATTATCTTCTCATACGAAATTCAGATGAAGTTCTCTTTTGTTTATTTTAAAAATAAACTCATTAAGGATTCTAAGCATATAAATTGTAACCCATAATTTTTTTTTTACAATTTCTAATGATTTTCTCAAATTGGAACAGGGGATTTCAAAATCCTTTTGACTCTGTCTTACAACAATTCAAATAACTTATAATATGAACTTCTTTTGCTTACACTGTTTCTTCTTAATTTCATATTTTATTCAACATCTAATTCGATTTCCACAATTTTTTGTGGACTTTCCAATTCGGACTGCTGCTGCTGTCCAAAACTGTTTCAATGCTAATTTTACCCTTTCATAATTATCTTTAAATAGGCTTTTATGCCAATCAATTTCTCTTTTGATATTCATTAGGCCACAAGGTGAAGGGATAAACATATTATGTGTCGATGTAATTCAACCTAAAAGCCTCATACATAATCATCCATCAAATTTACCACATAATTATACACCATAGGTATCGACCTAATATTTACAAGGTCGTCACAAAGTCATTCTCATAGGTATGACTTACTCATTTACATTCTTACCAGAAGTCCAATATACATCGAGCTCATTCATGAAATTTTAGTACATATTTGTACCCTTTCAACATGATCATAAACATAGCTTACTCATTGTCATTCTTTACTAATCAAACAACATAAATTGAGCACGCATTTCATGAATTTCATGTAAGTACCTGTGCCACTCACAACATGGTCATAACCTCTCTTATTCTGACATAAATCGTAAATTTCCCGTTGAGCCATTTGGAATACTACAGGATTGTAATGCCCCATACCCGAGACCGTTGCCATAGTCGATCACGAGGTGTTAACAGACTTAATTCATTGCTTAAACAGCTCAAACAATTTATTTTTAAAATTTCCAGTCAAGCTAGCAATCTGCGTCACAGTCGCTTAAAAATTCATATCTTGAGTTCCAAAACTCGAAATCCAATTCTGTAAATTTTCCCTGAAACTAGACTCATATATCTATTTATTAATTTTTTTATAGAATTTTTGGCTGGTCAAATTAGTACAGTTTCTTAGTTAAATTCTCCCCTATTTCAGGGTCTAACTGCTCTGACCTCTGTGTATTACGAATCAGATATCTCTCTGTACAGAATATCAATGACTATGAAGTTTGTTTCTCTTAAAACTACACTCAATAAGAAATCTGTACATATAAATAATGACTTCTAATTATTTTTATACAATTTATGGTGAATTTCCTAAGTCAGAACAGGGGATCCAGCCAAAAATTCAAATATCTCATAAATTATAATTCATATACCTGTTTTGTTCAATCCATATGAAAATAGACTCATTAATCTTAAATTTCATAACTTACTCATCATTTAATTCCATTTCTACTATTTTTAGTGATTTTTCAAATTTACATCATTGTTACTGTCAGATTCTATTTTATGGCAAATTTCACTTTACTAAGGATTTTCATGGACTAAATATCATTTTAAACATACATAACATCAAATATGACTTAGATTGGTCATTCCAATGGCTAATCATTTACAAACCCTTTTCTTGCTGAACCATAGCCATATCATAAGATCAATTACACAAAGTGAGTATTTTGCCATACATGCCACATTCAAAATATACAAGCCATTTTACCGATTTAAGCCTTCGGATAGTGTGAACGAGTCTTCGACCTATCCCGATTCTCAAGCCGGCTTGTCAAAACTACAATGAAAGGAAAGGAGGGAGTAAGCATAAATGCTTAGTAAGCTCACATGCAAATAGCAAGTAACATAATCACACAATCCCACATAAAACATCATTTGCATTTAATGTCTTTCTACGATTTCATCATACCAAGTTATCAACCCGAGGGTTTAAGCACATAACTGTCAAATTTTCTCATTTACCACACTTACCAACATGTCACCTTCATTTTAGGCCGCCTTCTTATTCACTTAAGATTCATCCGTTGAACACATCGGAATATAATTCGAATACACGGAAAGTTTGTACATAAGTGCCACATATGTAGCCAAGCTACCATGTAACCCGCCCATAAGCGAACTCGGACTCAACTCAACGAGCTCGGGCGTTCGCATCCATAAGTGAACTCAGACTCAACTCAACGAGCTCGGATGCCTAGTTACATCTCACGAACTCGGACTCAACTCAACTAGTTCAAACATTTGCATCCATAAGTGAACTCGGACTCAACTCAACGAGTTCAGATGCCCAACCATCCTAGTGACATGTCACTTGTATTCTAATCTATTCTGAAGGTTCAAACGGGCTTTTTTCCTCGATTACACATCTTTGCCGTCTTCCACGGAACATCGAAACCGATACTCGGTAGCAATTCATAATTTACATATTATTCAATAATAACCATAAAGCATAATATTTCATGATATTAATCATCATCATATCACATAAATAACATTAAATTACTTAAAATGACAATTATGTTACTACATTTACACATGAACTTATCTCGGTATAAAATTATTAGCAATCGAGCCTATTTTTCATAAACTTTGTTTTTCCCTCGATCGCGACTTGAATCTCGTTTCTCTTGATCTATAATGCCAAATTAATCTTATTTAATACATACATTCATCAAAACAGCATTTAATACGAACTTTGGCAAAATTACATTTTTGCCCCTAAACTTTTGCATAATTACACTTTTGCCCCTAGGCTCGGTAATTAAACTTCATCCCTTATTCTTATGTTTTATGACATGCTGATAATTTTTCCCTTCTATGGCAGCATCAAATTCACACTCTAACATGTACTATTAGGTATTTTTACTGATTAAGCCCTTTTACTCGTTTTCGCTTAAAACCGAGTAGTACAAGTTGTCTGACATAATTTAAAACCTCATATTCTATCATAAAACACTAAAATACACAAATTTCACCTATGGGTATTTTTCCAAATATGAACCCTAGGTTAAATTATTGCTAGCATAAGTTAAATTGAGCTACCGGGATTCCAAAAAACGTAAAGAACATTAAAAACGGGCATAAAAATCACTTACAATCAAGGCTTAAAAGTTGAAGAAACCCTAGCTATGGAGAGAGCAAAATTCGGCAGCAACTATATGGAGAAGATGACTATTTTTTGTTATTTTTCTCATTTTATTTCATTTAATATGCAAATGACCAAAATACCCTTAATACCTTTCTTTGAAAATTTTCATGTACAAGCTCATTTTTGTCCAAAATTTTAAAATTTGGTCAAATTTCTATTTAAGACCTCCTCATTAATATTCGAAAGTAAATTTATGCTAAAAACTTCTAGAATGCAAGTTTTGCAAGTTATTCGATTTAGTCCCTAATTTCAACTTAAGCACTTTATGCATAGAATTTCGTCATGAAATTTTCACACAATCATGCAATCATATCATAAACATCAAAATAATTATAAAATAATTATTTCTATCTTGGATTTGTGGTCACGAAACCACTACTCTGATTAGGCCCTAATTCGGGATATTACAACTCTCCCCCCTTTAAGGATTTTCGTCCTCGAAAATCTTACCGGTAAATAGGTGTGGGTATTGATTTCTCATAATTTCTTCAGGTTCCCATGTAGTCTCTTCTACCCTGTTCTTTTGCCACAATACTTTCACGAGAGTGACACTTTTATTTCATAGTTGTTTGACTTCTCGAGCTAAAATCTTAATCGGTTCTTCTTCGTAAGTCATATCCGGTCGTAGTTCAATTTCTGTCGATGAAATTATATGTGAAGGATCCGAACGATACCGACGTAACATAGATACGTGGAACACATCATGAATCTTCTCTAATTCAGGTGGTAATGCTAGCCGATATGCTACCGATCCAACTTTTTCAATTATTTCATACGGCCCAATAAAACGCGGACTTAACTTGCCCTTCCATCCAAATCTAAGGACTTTCTTCCATGGAGTCACTTTCAAAAATACCTTATCACCAACTTGAAACTTGATTTCTTTTTGTTTCAAATCCACATAAGATTTCTGTCTATCCGAAGCAGTTTTTAAACAATCTCGAATCACTTTCACCTTTTCTTCGGTTTCTTTTATTAGATCAACTCCATAAATATGATTTTCCTTAAGTTTAGTCCAATACAATAGCATCCGACATTTACGACCATACAATGCTTCATAAGGTGCCATCTTCAAACTCGTCTGATAACTGTTATTATAAGCAAATTCTACTAACGGTAAGTACCTTTCCCAACTACCTTGAAATTCCAATACGCAACATCTGAGCATGTCTTCAAGAATCTAAATTACTCTCTCTGATTGTCCATCAGTTTGTGGATGAAAGGCAGTGCTAAAATTTAACTTTGTACCTAATGCCTGTTGCAACTTTTGCCAAAATCGTGAAGTAAATCTCAGATCTCTATCCGAAATGATTGACAAAGGCATTCCATGAAGTCTAACAATCTCACGGATATACAATTCAGCCAACTTATTAAGAGAATAATCTGTACGTACCGGAATAAAATGAGCTGATTTAGTCAGTTTGTCAACTATTACCCAGATGGCATCTTTCTTCCTCGGAGTTAATGGCAATCCTGATACAAAATCCATAGTAATCTGATCCCATTTCCATTCAGGAACCATGATAGACTGGAGTAATCCCGAAGGTACTTGGTGTTCAGCTTTCACTTGTTGACAAACTAAGCACTTTGATACAAACTCAGAAATATCTCTTTTCATTCCACTCCACCAATACATTTTCTTCAAGTCATTATACATTTTCGTACTGCCCGGATGAACCGCCAAGCAACCATTATGTGCTTCATGCAAAATCTTTTGAATCAACTCATTATTTTTCAGCACACAAATCCAATTTTTAAACATCAAGCAACCATCAGAATCAATTTTGAAATCTGACCCCGTATCAACTTCACACTGTTTTCTCTTGGCTTGCAAATCTTCATCGCTTTCCTGAGCTTCAGAAATCTCTTGTAAAAACATCGGTCTTGCTCTTAACTCTGCTAGAATCGAACCATCATTTGATATCTTTAACTGAGTGTTCATAGCTCTCAAAGCAAATAATAATTTTCTGCTTAAAGCATCAGCAACCACATTCGTTTTTCTCGGATAGTAATCAATAATAAGCTCGTAATCTTTCAATAACTCCAACCATCTTCGCTGTCTTAAATTCAAATCTTTTTGTGACATCAAGTACTTAAGACTTTTGTGGTCGGTATATACTCGGCACTTTTCACCATACAAATAATGTCACCAAATCTTCAAAGCAAACACTATAGCAGCTAATTCCAAATCATGAGTCGGATAATTTCTTTCGTGAGATTTTAACTGCCTCGAAGCATAAGCCACCACTTTTCCTTCTTGCATAAGTACACATCCAAAACCATTTCGAGAAGCATCACTATACACCACAAATTCTTTACCTGATTCGGGTTGTACCAATACTGGTGCTTCAGTTAATAACTTTTTCAATTCTTCAAAACTCTGTTGACATTCTTTCGCCCACTCAAACTTAACATCCTTTCGGAGTAATCTATTCATAGGAGCAGCAATTATAGAAAATCCATTTACAAACCGCCGATAATGCCCAGCTAGCCCCAAGAAACTTCTAACCTCAGTTATATTTTTTGGTGGTTTCCAATCAACAATGGCTGGAATTTTACTAGGATCAACCCGTATACCATCACCTGAAACAATATGACCCAAAAATCCAACTTCTTGGAGCCAAAATTCATTTTTACTAAACTTAGCATACAGTTGCTTATCTCTCAAAGTTTGCAAAACTATCCCCAAATGCTCAGCATGCTCTGTCTCATCTTTTGAATAAATTAAAATATCATCTATAAACACCACAACAAATTTGTCCAAGTATGGCCGAAATATGCGATTCATTAAATCCATAAACACAGTAGGAGCATTTGTCAACCCGAATGGCATAACTAAAAATTCATAATGACCGTACCTTGTTCTAAAAGCAGTTTTAGGCACATCCTGCTCTTTTACTCGCAGCTGGTAATACACAGATCTCAAGTCAATCTTGGAAAACCATGTCGCTCCTTTTAGCTGATCAAACAAATCATCAATCCTTGGCAACGGATACTTGTTTTTGATTGTCACTTTGTTTAACTGTCGATAGTCAACACACAATCTCATAGAACCATCCTTTTTTTTCACAAATAACACGGGAGCACCCCAAGGTGAAAAACTCGGTCTCACAAAGCCTTTGTCAGTCAATTCTTGCAATTGCGACTTTAATTCTTTCAACTCTGCTGGTGCCATTCTATACGGAGCAATCGAGATCGGAGCTGTTCCCGGTATTAAATCAATACCAAATTCTACTTCCCTAACTGGAGGCAAACCGGGCAATTTTTCTGGAAATACGTCCGCAAATTCACACACAACCGACACTGATTCAACTTTCTTTTCAACTTCTTTTGTATTAATTCCATATGCCAAATAAGCTTCATAACCCTTTCTCAAATATCTCTGAGCTGACATCGAAGAAGTCATACTAGATAATGCCTCTGATTTGTCTTGTTCAACCCGCAGAATTTCACCACTTTCACACTTTAATTCTATAACCTTTTCTTTGCAATTTACTATAGCATCATGCAATGTCAACCAATCCATACCCAAAATAACATCAAATTCATCAAACGGCAATAACATCAAGTCGGCCGGAAAGTAATGACCCCGAATCATTAAAGGGCATTTCTTGTATACTTTATCAACTATCACACATTTGCCTAACGGATTCGACACTGTAATCATAAATTTTGTGTTCTCAACAGGTATATTCATACTAGACACCAGTTTCATGCATACATATGAATGAGTAGAATCGGGATCAATCAAAGCATTAACATTGGCATCATAAAGAGAAAATATACCAGTAATCACGTCGGGTGATGAAGCATTTTCACGTGCCTTTATGGCATAAGTTCTAGCTGGAGCCCTTGCTTCAAGTTTAGCTGTTGAATCTCTGGCTACATTTTTGCTGCTTGCTTCATTTCCAGCTTTTCTTGAATATCTTCCCCTCGATTCTGCACCACTAGCTTTTACATTCTGAAATTTTTCTTTCTCAGCTCTCTCTGGGCAGTCTCTAATAAAATGATCCGGAGAACCACACCGAAAACATTCATTCGCTCTACATGGGCCAAAATGATTTCTGCCACACCGCTGGCACTCAGGCGTAACAAATCTTGTATTTCCCACACTAGCCGTAGAAGTAGTCTGAGATTTAGGACCCACATTTCGCTCCTTAAAATTTCCATATGATTGTCCAGCCGAAACCTGTGAACGAGGATTCATATTTCTAGATTTTCTGGACTGCTGTGAGAATGAACTGCTCGTTGGTCTTTTCCTCCAATTTCTAATCTCAGCCTCTACCTTTTTCTTCTCTTTAAGTAGTTCTTTAGCCTTACAAGCTCGATCAACCAGTACTACCATTTCTTTTAATTCAAGAATCCCAACAAATACTTTGATGTCTTCATTGAGTCCGTCTTCAAATCGTTTGCACATTTTAGCTTCTGTAGGAATGTGTTCTCTAGTATACTTACTCAACCTGATGAACTCCCTTTCGTATTCATTAACAGTCATGTTCCCTTGCTTTAATTCAAGAAACTCTTTACGCTTCTAATCAATAAATCTTTCACTGATATATTTCTTCCGAAATTCTTCTTGAAAGAACTCCCAAGTTACTTTCTCTTTCGGTACTACTAAAGTCAATGTCTTCCACCAATGATAAGTTGAATCCCTTAACAATGATATAGCACATTTCAAGCATTCCTCAGGTGTACACGACAATTCATCAAATACTCGAATAGAATTCTCGAGCCAAAACTCTGCTTTCTCGATATCATCATCAATATTTGCCTTGAATTTTTCGGCCCCTTGCTTACGGATTCTGTCAACTGGAGTTCTATGAAATTTCATCAGATCTACACCTTGAGGCATCGGGGGTACAAGTTGAGGAATCGAGGGAGGTGGGGGAGGTTGTACATTCGGGTTCATACGAATGAACTCAGTATACCAGGCACTCATCATCTGGAGAAAGGCTTCCCGAGCCCCTTCTCCTCCTCTTTGACCAACAGTAAGAGGTGGATTTTCAGTTGGCACTGCCCCTTCAGCCGGAGCTGGTGCATTACTCTCTACTTCATCAGCCGCAACTGGATCGGGATCCATTTACTATAAAAAAATCATTTAAAAGGTCAGAAGTCGTCACACTATCACAATATATATATGGCATGTATAGTAAAACCCGTACATACAACACATTAGTCCGAGAACCGACTAAACCTACTTTGATACCACCAAATGTAACGCCCCGTACCCTAGACCGTTGCCGGAGTCGAACACGAGGTGTTAACAGACTTAATTCATTGCTTAAACAGCTCAAACAATTTATTTTTAAAATTTCTAGTCAAGCTAGCAATCTGCGTCACAGTCGCTTAAAAATTCATATCTTGAGTTCCGAAACTCGAAATCCAATTCCGTAAATTTTCCATGAAACTAGACTCATATATATATTTACTAATTTTTTTTATAATTTTTGGCTTGGCCAATTAGTACATTTTATTAGTTAAAATCTCCCCTATTTCAGGGTTCGACTCCTCTAACCTCTGTGTATTACGAATCAGATATCTCTCTGTACAGAATTTCAATGATTATGACGTTTATTTATATTAAAACTAGACTCAATAAAAAAAATTTACATATAAATAATGGCTTCGAATTATTTTTATACAATTTATGGTGAATTTCCTAATTCAGAACAGGGGATCCAGAAATCACTCTGGCCCTGTTTCACAAAAATTCAAATATATCATAATTTATAATTCATATACCTGTTTTGTTCAATCCATATGAAAATAGGCTCATTAAGCTTCAATTTCATAACTTACTCATCATTTAATTCAATTTCTACTATTTTTAGTGATTTTTCAAATTTACATCATTGCTGCTGTCAGATTCTGTTTTATGAAAAATTTCACTTTACTAAGGATTTTCATGGACTAAATAACATTTTAAACATACATAACATCAAATATGATTTAGATTGGCCATTTCAATGGCTAATCATTTACAAACCCTTTTCTTGCCGAACCATAGCCATATCATAAGATCAATTACACAAAGTGAGTATTTTGCCATACATGCCACATTCAAAATATACAAGCCATTTTACCGATTTAAGCCTTCGGATAGTGTGAACGAGTCTTCGACCTATCCCGATTCTCAAGCCGGCTTGTCAAAACTACAATGAAAGGAAAGGAGGGAGTAAGCATAAATGCTTAGTAAGTTCACATGCAAATAGCAAGTAACATAATCACACAATCCCACATAAAACATCATTTGCATTTAATGTCTTTCTACAATTTCATCATACCAAGTTATCAACCCGAGGGTTTAAGCACATACCTGTCAAATTTTCTCATTTACCACACTTACCAACATGTCACCTTCATTTTAGGCCTTCTTCTTATTCTCTTAAGATTCAACCATTGAACACATCGGAATATAATTCGAATACACGGAAAGTTTGTACATAAGTGCCACATATGTAGCCAAGCTACCATGTAACCCGCCCATAAGCGAACTCGGACTCAACTCAATGAGCTCGGGCGTTCGCATCCATAAGTGAACTCAGACTCAACTCAACGAGCTCAGATGCCTAGTCACATCTCACGAACTCGGACTCAACTCAACGAGTTCGAACATTTGCATCCATAAGTGAACTCGGACTCAACTCAACGAGTTCGAATGCCCAACCATCCTAGTGACATATCACTTGTATTCTAATCTATTCCCAAGGTTCAAACGGGTTTTTTTCCATGATTATACATCTTTGCCGTCTTCCACGGAACATCGAAACTGATACTCGGTAGCAATTCATAATTTACATATTATTCAATAATAACCATAAAGCATAATATTTCATGATATTAATCATCATATCACATAAATAACATTAAATTACTTAAAATGAAAATTATGTTACTACATTTACACATGAACTTACCTCGGTATAAAATTATTAGCAATCGAGCCTATTCTTCGTAGACTTTGTTTTTCCCTCGATCGCGACTTGAATCTCATTTCTCTTGATCTATAATGCCAAATTAATCTTATTTAATACATACATTCATCAAAACAACATTTAATACGAACTTTTGCAAAATTACATTTTTGCCCCTAAACTTTTGCATAATTACACTTTTGCCCCTAGGCTCGAGAATTAAACTTCATCCCTTATTCTTATGTTTTATGACATGCTGATCATTTTTCCCTTCTATGGCAGCATCAAATTCACACTCTAACATGTACTTATGACTATTAGGTATTTTTACCGATTAAGCCCTTTTACTCGTTTTCGCTTAAAACTGAGTAGTACAAGTTGTCTGACATAATTTAAAACCTCATATTCTATCATAAAACACCAAAATACACAAATTTCACCTATGGGTATTTTTCCAAATATGAACCCTAGGTTAAATTATTGCTAGGATAAGCTAAATCGAGCTACCGGGATTCCAAAAAACGTAAAGAACATTAAAAACGGGCAGAAAAATCACTTACAATCAAGGCTTAAAAGTTGAAGAAACCCTAGCTGTGGAGAGAGCAAAAGTCGGCAGCAACTATATGGAGAAGATGACTATTTTGTGTTATTTTTCTCATTTTATTTCATTTAATATGCAAATGACCAAAATACCCTTAATACTTTTCTTTGAAAATTTTCATGTACAATCCCATTTTTGTCCAAAATTTTAGAAATTGGTCAAATTGCTATTTAAGACCTTCTCATTAATATTCTAAAGTAATTTCATGCTAAAAACTTCTAGAATGTAAGTTTTGCAAGTTATTCGATTTAGTCCCTAATTTCAACTTAAGCACTTTATGCATAGAATTTCGTCACGAAATTTTCACACAATCATGAAATCATATCATAAACATCAAAATAATTATAAAATAATTATTTCTATCTCGGATTTGTGGTCACAAAACCACTATTCCGATTAGGCCCTAATTCGGGATATTACAAGGATATTCAATAAGCCTCAAGCATAGGGTAAGGTACCGACGCCGTGTCTAGGACATGGTCTTACACTGGCTCACCCATCACAGTCAATGTCATGTCCTAGAGATGGTCTTACACTGACTCTCGTATATCAAGGCTGAAGCCATGTCCTAGACATGGTATTACATTAGCTCTCATCTATCAATGTCGATGCATGTCCCATGTAACGCCCCAAAAATCTCGAAACCCAAAAATCCTGAAATCCCAAACTTTCTTTGTTTTCGATTTTGATAAAAATTATGTTTTATATTCTTAGCCAAATGATAATTATAGTCGGTCTTAATTAAGGTTTGAGTTCGAATCTAGGGGTAGAAGAAATTATCATTTAGTTATTAAAATAATAAGGCTTGGCAAGCAGTTGGGATTTTAAAAAAAGATAGGGGAAAATAGCATCAAAAAGCCTTATGGAGGAGTGGCTAAGTGACGCCACTTAGGGAGTAGGAAGGTGGCGTTAGTGGCTAGCAAGGAGATCCAAGGTTGGAATCCTAGCTTAGTAATTTTTAGAGTTTACTTTTCGCCTTCTAGAAGGTTGGAAGTGGCTTGAAAATGGACTTCAAGGGAAGTGTTTAGGAGAGAAAATTAAGGAAAGAATCAATGGGTTATCAGGGAGAAAAAACGAGGAGATGAGAAGTGAGGAGCAAGTGGAGCCGAAATAGGAACTTGGGCTTAAGGAATTCAGCCATAGGGGTTATAAATAGGTGTCGAATGCAAGGGTATGAGGCTAATGCCGAAATGTTTTTCTCACCTTATAGCCAAAAACACTCTTCCCTAAAAGTTGAAAACTCTTTTCTTTCTGCCGATTTCTATTCTCCTCTACACAATCTTCTTTGCCGATTTCTTCTACTACTCTTCTTCTTTTATTCATGCCAAATAAATCTTATTCACCATACTAAGTTGAAAGCCAGAAAAGCCAAATCCCCAAAGGGCCGAATACTCTTTGACCGGATCTAGTGTAAGTGTTGCTCTTCCAATCAGTTTTCCTTGCTAAGTATTGATTATTGTCCCTCACTCTTTCTAATCAACTGTGGTAGGGAATTAGTATCGGACCTCAAATCTTAGCTCTCTACCGAAATTACCTTTAGGTGCTTACGGTTTTGTAAATATTCCTCTCCCATTGGCTAAAGTGGCCGAATGTTCATAGTTAAGGTAAGAGTACTTGTGTTGAATACGAGTCATCTATTATTCTGGTTTTAATAGTTAAGATTGGTGCAGGTCAAGGAGTTGATCGTGGTTAGTGATTTAAGAAGGGGTCGATCGCACAAGGTAAGGTTAAGGTGAGGTTTCGGTTTTAGTAAAGATATGTATGAAGCATGCGATTAATTGAAGGGTGATATTGTTTGTAGGTTGGTGACTAAGTGAATCGCAGCACATTTGCTTACCAGGTGTATACATACACTGCACACACAAGTAGATCGGCAAAAGCTGAAAAGCCGAAAAGCCGAAATGCTGAAATATCGAAAAGCTAAAAGTTTGGCTGCGGTAGTCTTGTGAGTGCGTTAACACTCATGAGGAGGAAACTAATAGGTTGCCTGAGGCCCACGGGCAATTCCGTGGACTTGGGTTGTGATTTGGCCATATGGGCCGGAATGGGCTAAATGGGCATGATGGGCTGTTGGGCCCATAATAGGCAAAAACTAAATATTGATGCTATGTGATAGGAATTTGTATGTGAGCATGAATATGAAAGTTACTGGGCCAAACGGGCCATATAATTGTGATTTGGGCTTAATGGGCCATATACAGGTGATTTGGGCCTAATGGGCCAGATATAGGTATGTGAATTTGATTGGGCTTTGCAAGGGGTTTTGGGCCTAGAATATCATAAATACATAAAACTTAATAATTACTTGGGACATTGGACAAGTCATAGGGTTAAGGTGTGGCAACGGGTATATGCATGTCTAGGATAGATCTAGGGAGAGCTTGGTACTTAAGCGGTCTTAATGACCCACCTCATCTTCTTTGGAATCCCACCTGGTGCATAGTATTCGTTCATCTTAGCTCACGAGACTTGTTAACAGGCCAAGGTAAGTGAAAACCGTAATTAAGGGAAAATTATCGAAATGCCCCTAAGGGAAAAAATGGCCAAAATACCCCTAGGTGTTGAATGTAAGTGACATGCATACATATGATATTCTGCTTAGTTTGCATATGGGTTGGGAATTATGGAACGAAAGAAGTATATGAGGATCACACGGTTGCTTGACAATCGTGGATCCAACAGCGGCTTTTAAAGCCCAATATGTAAATGAAGGTAGTTCCGCAACTGAGCTACCCGTGGTGTGTCAGTTGGGTGGGTCGATATTTATATCCCCACATGGTGTGACGGGGGACGGAGCTGGTGTGTAGCAGATGGATAAATTGGATGGGATTGCATTGCATGTTTGATGTATGATGGTTTTTGGAATGTTTTTTTTTTTTGTGTTGAGGGATGTACATACTGAGTTTGCGAAAACTCACCCCTTCTTTTTTTTATTTTCAGGTGAAGCTCAGTAGAAGGTTCGATGTTTGGAGGGACTCTGGGTAGCCAGCTAGCAAGATCCTTTGGACTTGGTTTTTCTTAAGCATATAAGTTTTTATTTTATTAAGTATGTTTCAGACCAGATTGTAACAAGGTTTCATTATGTTATTATTACTTGAAGTATTATTATTTTCATTGTAAACACGAAAAGTTGAACATGGGTTTCCTAAATTATAGTATGTTTTCTACGTTTCCACAACTAAATTTTAAAATGACATGTTTTCATAAAATCATATGTTTTAAACAAGTGATTGAAAGGAGTTTTTTTAAGTTAATTAAGGTTTCTTTTATTTTAAGAAGGGTTTTCAATGAAAACACGATTTTCGTTAAAACACTTCAATGTAACATGCTGGATTCGACCATAACATTTGAGCCGGGTTTGGGGTGTTACATTTAGTGGTATCAAAGCTCGGTTGCAAAACTCGGGCTGTGAAGTGGGCCTTATTATTATTTGGTTTCTTTTTTCTACTTGCTATTTGGATTTTAAAAATATTTTGGATCACACCGTTTGGGAAAAAGGGAAAAGCTTGCTGAGCGGCACACCGAGTCTCTGACGTCGAACCAAGTAAGTACTTTTGTTTTTAAGTTTGTTTAAATTGTTATACAGTAGATGGTCAAAGGGCTACTTTAGATGATTGTTAGAATGGAACTAAAGCCCGTAGGATTTGGAAACTGTAGAGGATTTTCGAAAACAATCTTCTCTTTAAATATTTTTATAAAACATCGGTGTAATTATTAAACTAACTAAAACTTCATAAAATTTTAATCCAGATAATACGCGAATCGAAGATGAGTGCTAGAAGAGGTGCAAGAGGCCGTGGCCAAGGCCGTGGAAGTGTTAGGATGAATCGTCGGCATCGAGCCATATGCCAGATGTTGGAGTAGAAGAGGCTCCGGCCTCACCTGTGGCTGGGAATGGACGGTATGATCGGGTCGCGGGAGAAGATGCATTGTCGTAGGCAATGCTGAGAATTTTGGAAAGGGTCGCTGGGCCCAACAATGGTACTGGAAATCGGGGATCCATTCCGGAGCGACTTCGATTGAATGGGGCTGAGATCTTTAAGGGCATAGCTGGCGTGGCTCTTAACTTGGTAGAATATTGGTTTGAGGCCACTGAAAGGATAATGGAGGACCTGGATTGTTCACAAGAGCAAAAGCTAAAAGGAGTCGTGTCACTACTTAGGGAAGAAGCCTACCAATGGTGGTTGACGGTGAAAAAGGGCACCCAACCGGAACGGGTCACTTGGGAGTTTTTCAAAGCTGTATTCCAAGGTAAGTACATGAGTGTAAGCAATATGGATGCTAGAAGGAAGGAGTTCTTGAACTTGACCCAAGGAAACAAATAGGTGGCGGAGTATGAGGCAGAGTTTCTACACCTTAGTAGGTATGCAAGAGTAATGGTGGCAATGGACTATGAGCATTGTGTTAGGTTTGAGGAAGGACTGAGAGATAGCCTTAGGGTATTGATAGCTCCACAAAGGGAGTGAGCTTTCTCAAAATTGGTGGAGAAGGCAAAGATAGTAGAAGGGGTTAAGCGCACGGAGTGCTTAAATCGGGAAAAAGAAAGGGATAAGAATAAGAGAGAGGCTGAGACTCCTGGTGTTGGAAAGATGCTTAGGGCTAGGGCCAAAAATAATGGGCCAGTTAGAGCAGGGCTCCCTGCTGCTAATCCAGGGGTGCGACCTTGTGCTGATTGCGGGAAAAGACATGGAGGCGAGTGTTCGAAGAGAATGGGAGCTTGTTTCGCTTGTGTGTCTATGGAGCATAGGATCAAGGATTGCTTCCGAGTGCTAAGTCGAGAGCCAATAGTGGGCCAAGGTGGTGCTCAGCCACCAAGGGGTGGACAGCTGCCGCCAAAGGGTCATGGATAGGCTAGGGGCAGTAACGTCAATGAACATGGACGTGGAGCACCAAGCAGAAATACGGGCCATGCTGTGGCGAGACAGCTAACTTTGGTTTATGCTGCTCATCGCCGAGAAGACGGGGATGCCGTAGATGTGATAACGGGTATGTTCTTTATATATGAGTTACCTTACACAACATTGATTGATATTGGATCGACGCATTCATATGTTGCATGCAATATGCCTAAATCTTTGGGTCATATGTTTGAAATTACTGCAAATGAGATGATTGTGATCTGTCCGTTAGGGCAGTCAGTAGGAGTGAATAAGTTGTTTAGAGAGGTACCCATAGTAGTCAAATGAGTTACCTTTTCACCGAATTTGATGGAGCTGCTGTTTAGCGAATTCGACTTAATCTTAGGTATGGATTGGCTGGTGAAGCACCAAGCCACCTTAGATTTCGCCACAAAGCGAATGGTGTTAAGAATGGCGGAGGATAAGAAAGTAATGGTGATTGGTGAACACCGAAATTACTTGTCGAATGTGATTTTAGCGTTGAAGGCTGAGAAGTTAGTACGAAAAGGATGCGAAGCCTATTTGGATTATATTAGTGATACGGAGGCTAAAAGTCTTACTGTTAAGGAGTTGAGAACAGTTAGGGAATTTCTGGATGTCTTTCCCGAGGAGCTGCCTGGGCTGCCACCCAGTAGAGAAGTAGAAATTAGAATCGAGTTGTTACCTAGGACAGCTCCGGTGTCCATCGCTCCTTATCGGATGGCACCCAAGGAGTTGGTAGAACTTAAGGCACAGATTTAAGAATTTTTTGATCGAGGATTCATACGACCAAGTGTGTCTCTATGGGGAGCACCGATGTTATTCGTAAAGAAGAAGGATGGGACGTTACGAATGCGCATCGACTATCGACAGTTAAACAAGTTAACTGTTAAAAACAAGTACCCTCTACCGAGAATCGATGATCTTGATCAGTTTAGGGGAGATTCACTATTCTCGAAGATTGAACTGCGTTCTGGATATCACCAACTAAGGGTTAACGAGGTAGATGTTCATAAGACAACTTTCAGAACTCGTTATGGGCACTACGATTTCTTGGTGATGCTATTCGGGCTGACGAATGCACCTGTCGCTTTCATGGATCTCATGAATCGTGTTTTCCAACCCTACTAGGATCGGTTTGTGGTAGTCTTTCTAGATGACATTTTGGTGTACTTAAAAGATGAGGATGAGCATGATGCACACTTAAGGATTGTGTTGTAGACTTTGAGGGAGAAGTAGTTGTATGCCAAATTCACTAAGTGTGAATTCTGGCTAAGGAAGGTTACCTTTCTAGGACATGTGGTGTTAGCCGAGGGGATTAAGGTGGACCCTCGAAAAATTGAAGCGGTGTTAGACTGGAAAACACCCAAGTCGGTATCGAAAATTCGAAGTTTTCTGGGCTTGGTAGGATACTATAGGCAATTTGTTGAGGGTTTTTCAGTAATTACCGCACCTTTAACTAAGTTGTTGAGGAAGGGGGTACCGTTTGTTTGAACAGATAAGCAGCAAGAGAGTTTTGAAAAACTCAAGAAAGTTTTAACTGTGGCCCATGTGTTGATTCAGCCAGTGCCTGGGAAAGAGTTTACGGTTTATAGTGACGCGTCACATGTGGGCTTAGTTTGTGTATTGATGCAAAAAGGAAAAGTGGTTACGTATGCGTCACGGTAACTTAAGATTCACGAGGGGAATTACCCATCCCATGATTTGGAGCTAGCTGCGGTGGTGTTCGCACTTAAAATATGGAGGCATTACTTATACGGAGAGAAGTGCATAATTTATTCAGACCACAAGAGTTTAAAGTACCTCTTTACCCAAAAGGAGCTAAACCTTAGGCAGCGTAGGTGGGTGGAATTATTGAAGGATTATGATTGCACAACAGAATACCACCCTGGCAAAGCGAATGTGGTAGCCGACGCGTTGAGTCGTAGGGCTAAGTCAGACTTGAGAGCTATGCTCGCCCATTTAAGCTTGTTGGATGATGGTAGCTTGTTAGCTGAGCTTCAAGTAAAACCGATGTGGATCGAACAGATAATGAGTAATCAATTAGTGCATGCGACCTTAGGTGCTCATTTTAGACAAGTAGAGAGTGGGGAGACATCGGACTTTAGGATAAATAGTGAAGGAGTATTGTGTTTTCGTGGGAGAATGTGTATACCAAAGGACGATGATCTAAGGCAATCCATTCTGCGGAAAGCACATAGCGGTCTCTACGCAATGCATCCTGGCGGAAACAAGATGTATCAGAGTTTGCGCGAGCTTTACTGGTTGCCTAGACATAAGTGCGAGGTTATGAAGTTCGTAAGCAAATGTTTGGTATGTCAAAAGGTAAAGGTGGAACATCAATTGCCTTCGGGATTGCTTCAGCCAGTGAAGATTCCACTCTAGAAGTGGGAAAGGATCACTATGGACTTTGTTAGTGGGCTACCCTTGACGCCTACTAAGAAAGACTTAATATGGGTTATAGTGGATCGGTTAACCAAGTCTGCCCATTTTGTACCGGTTCGCATCGATTACTCATTACAAAAGCTGGCTAGGCTGTATGTCGCGGAGATTGCAAGATTGCATGGAGTGCCAGTATCCAGTATCCATAATATCAGATAGGGACCCATGTTTCACTTCGTGATTTTGGAAGAAGCTGCATGAGGCGTTGGGTACTAGGTTGAACTTTAGTACGACATTCCACCCTCAAACTGATGGACAGTTGGAAAGGGTGATTCAAGTATTGGAAGATATGTTGAGAGGATGCGTGATTGAGTTCTGAGGTAGCTGGGAGGACTATTTACTGTTAGCTGAATTCCCGTACAATAATAGTTATCAAGCAAGCGTTGGGATGGCTCCATACGAAGCACTGTATGGGTGAAGGTGTCGAACTCCAACATGTTGGACGGAGTTGGGCAAACGAAGAGTTTTAGGCCTTGAGTTAGTAGCCGATACTGAGGATAAGGTAAAATTGATTCGGGATCGGTTAAAGGAGGCCTCGGAGAGGCAGAAGTCGTATGCTTACCTTAAGTGTCGAGAGATAGAGTATGCAGTGGGAGACTTAGTTTTTCTTAAGGTCTCTTCGTGGAAGAAGGTATTAAGGTTTGGACGAAAGAGTAAACTAAGCCCAAGGTTCATTGGGCCATATTGGGTTGTAAGGTGAATTGGGCCAGTCGCTTACCAGCTAGAGTTACCTCCTGAACTAAGCCAGATCCACGATGTGTTTCATGTTTCCATGCTGAGACGGTATCGCTCAGATCCTTCGCATGTCATGGCGGTTGAAGCAATCGAGGTCAGGCCAGACCTAACCTTCGAGGAAGAGCCCATACAAATAATTGGTCGAGATGTCAAAGTACTGATAAGGAAGTTCGTTCCATTAGTCAAAGTGCTTTGGCATAATCACAAGGCTGAGGAGGCTACTTGGGAACCTGAGGAAGCGATGCGACATTAGTATCCTCAACTGTTTGAATCAGGTGAAATTTTGAGGATGAAATTGCTTCTAGGGGGTAGAGTTGTAACGCCCCAAAAATCCCGAAACCCAAAAATCCCGAAATCCCAAACTTTTTTTGTTTTCAGTTTTGATAAAAATTATGTTTTATATTCCTAGCCAAATGATAATTATAGTAGGTCTTAATTAAGGTTTAGTTCGAATCTAGGGGTAGAAGAAATTATTGTTTAGTTATTAAAAGAATCAGGGTTGGCAAGCAGTTGGGCTTTTAAATAAAGATAGGGGAAAATAGCATCAAAAAGCCTTGTGGAGGAGTGGCTAAGTGACGCCACTTAGGGAGTAGGAAGGTGGCGTTAGTGGCCAGCAAGGAGATCCAAGGTTCGAATCCTAGCTTAGTAATTTTTAGAGTTTAATTTTGGCCTTCTAGAAGGTTAGAAGTGGCGTGAAAATGGACTCCAAGAGAAGTGTTCAGGAGAGAAAATTAAGGAAAGGATCAAGGGGTTACTAGGGAGAAAAATGAGGAGATGAGAAGTGAGGAGCAAGTGGAGCCAAAATGGCAACTTAGGCTTGAGGAATTCGGCCACAGAGGTTATAAATAGGTGTCGAATTCAAGGGTATGAGGCTAATGCCGAAATCTTTTTCTCACCTTGTTGCCAAAAACACTCTTCCCTAAAAGCTGAAAACTCTTTTCTTTCTTTTGTTTCTGCCGATTTCTATTCTCCTCTACATAATCTTCTTTGCCGATTTCTTTTACTACTCTTCTTCTTTTATTTGTGCCAAATAAAACTTATTCACCATACTAAGTTGAAAGCCGAAAAAGCCAAATCCCCGAAGGGCCGAATACTCTTTGACCGGATCTAGTGTAAGTGTTGCTCTTCCAATCGGTTTTCCTTGCTAAGTATCAATTATTTTCCCTCACTCTTTCTAATCAACTGTGGTAGGGAATTAGTATCGGATCTCGGATCTTACCTCTCTGTCGATATTGCCTTTAAGCGCTTGCGGTTTTGGTAAGTATTCCTCTCCCACTGGCTAAAGTGGCCGAATGTTCATAGTTAAGGTAAGGGGACTTGTGTTGGATATGAGTCATCTATTATTTTGGGTTTAATAGTTAAGATTGGTGCAGATCTAGGATTTGATCGTGGTTAGTGATTTAAGAAGGGGCTGATCGCACAAGGTAAGGTCAAGGTGAGGTTTCGATTTTAGTAAAGATATGTATTAAGCATGCGATTAATTGAAAGGTGATATCATTTGTAGATTGGTGACTAAGGGAATCGTAGCACGTTTGCTTACCAGGTGTGTACATACACTACACATGTAACAGTCCGATTTTTACCCTAGTTGGAACGGTAGTTTTGGGACCATGTTTGAGTAAATAATAATAATAATAATTATTTATTTATTATTTATCTATGTTTTGAATGCATGAATTTGGCTGGCGTGAAATTTCGTTTTAAAATTTGTATCATTTGAATGTCGATTTATTGAATAGGGTCTAAATGCATAACATTAAAACTTAATGAATTATTTGGTGATAACCAAATTATGAGGATTATTATTAGTGGAGGGATTTCATAGGAAATTTTGCCATTTCCAAGTGTAGTGGACGGCACTTGTTAATTGTTATTAATTTTATATAATTAATATATGCATTTTACTTATTAGTATTATTATATTATATGAAAGGAAAGTAATAAAAATAAACAAAAGGAATAAAATAAAACCACCTGCTTTGTTCTTGTCGAAATAAAAAGAAGAAGAAAATAGAAAAGAAACAAGACATTCGACCTTCATTGATTCAAAATTTAGGTATGTGTTTAGCTTTAATTTGAAAATTGTTTGTATTTTTGAGATGTTAGTTGTCTTTTGATCATAACCCATGAATTTATTTTCCTGATTGTTGAACATTGAATGTTTGGTCATGAGGTTGATATGAAGAAATGCTTTAGTTCTTTGTTGAATGTGTTAGAAAATAAAAGTTGGGGTTTGATTATTGAGGTTTAAATTTAGATGTTAGTTGGTTTTGTGTTTATGGTATGAAATTGAAATAAATTGTTAAATGGGAAGTTAATTGCGAAATGAAGATATGTAAGGATTCATATAGGCATATGGAGCATTCGGTTATGGTACATTGAAATAAAGAATTGATGTATTTTAATTATTAAATACTTTTGACTATTTAGCAAATGTTGAATACTATGAGGAGCGAATAAGTAAACTTATTAATTATGCATTAAGAATTGATTTGTTTATAAATTAAATTGAATGAGTTGAAATTGAAATTTTAATTAGATCAAGAAACGAGGAGATCGGAAGCGGATAAGGGAAAAGTGAAATTAATTGAATTGTCGAGAAACTTAATCCGTCGATAATCGAGGCAAGTTTTAAGTAATTGAGTTGATTAAATTTAATTATAATGTAATTCATGAATTCAATGGAAGTACATAAATATATATGTATGGCTTGGCATAATCAAAGGCGATTATATATATATAGCTTGGTATAATCGGAAGTGAATATATATGTATGGTTTGATATAACCGAAGGTGAATATATATATACATTTATTTGTTCTAGCCGATTGCGGTATAGGTATGTGTATATATAATCAAAAGAGTTGTAAGCTTGAGATGAGCACTAAGTGTGCAAAATGAAACTGGTACTGAGTACTAAGTGTACGAAATTGGTCATTTGGCACTAAGTGTGCAATTTGAATTTATACCGAATACTAAGTGTACGAGATCTGTTAATGAGCACTAAGTGTGTGAGTTTGTCTTTAAGCATCAAAGATGGAGTTCGATAAATTTTGATATTCTGAAATGTTTGCATTTGAGACATAAATTATATATGGTTGCTTATGAATTATATGAAAATGTTATGTGTGGAGTGATTATTTGGAATTTAGCATAAGCCGTATATTTGAATGGCTTTGTACTTAGAATTATGGATATACATTAAAAATGAATTAACTTATTGGTTCGGCATTGAGATTAGAAGTAGTATGCATGTTTATGATTGTGCAAGTAAGTTTTTAACTAGTGAAAACATGTCTAAAACGTGCTTGAATTTATTATTATTATTATTATTAGATTGATTGATAGATGTATTTAATTGCTTTTAACTTACTAAGCTAAAAATAGCTTACATTGTGTGTGGTTGTTTGCTCTTGATTATAGATTTCTTGGTGATGTTCTTGTGCTCGGGGATCGTTGGAGAAACTCATCATACTATCATTAACTTTTGGTACTTTTGAAAGTTTAATCTTGGTTTTATGGCATGTATAGGCTAGTTGGTTTTTGAGTCGATTTTGAATGGCGTGTAAATTGAGCCATGTGAAAATGGCCAAGATTGCTTATTTGATAATGTTATTTTGAAAAATGGTTATATCTTTCTTAGACTTTAATGTTAATGGATTCATGATATATGTGTGATATGTTTTTCTTTAATGGCTATTTATGTTAATTTTAATGATATATGCATATGTTTGTTTGGTTTAAATGATTAGAGGAGTTGCAATTAAAATGATTGAAATTGCCGAATGTCATGGCTACTTTTTAACCGAATTTATTTACTTTATCTATATTTTATTATTATAGAACTGAAGTGAATTATTAATCACGATTGAATTGAACGATGTATAAATGTTAGTTAACATCTAGTAATCCCTTATAACCCCTCCGACGACGGAAACGGGTAGGGTGTTACATTTTATTACTATTAGAGCTACGGTTTAGTCAATTCTCAGACTAACGTAGCGCGTTCGAGTCTAGCTATACATGTCATATGTTATTAAATGATAGTGTGATGACTTCTGATGCTTAAAACGTGTTTTTCATTTAGTAAATGGATCAAGATCCCGAGCGAGCAGTAGTCAATGATGTCAAGAGTGTGGCGCCTGCTCCAGCTCAATGGGCCGCGCCAGTTCAATCTCGGGCAGATGCGAGTAACCAAGACGAGGGGGCTAAACAAGCCTTCTATAATATGATGAGTGACTGGTTTAATCAATATATCCAGACAAATCCAGCTATTCAACAACCTTCGAACCTGAATAACCCACCTCTGGTGCCTGTGGCACCACCGACTACTGATCCTGTGAGATTAAGTAGGCCCCCGGTCGATAAAATAAGAAAATACGGGGCCCAAGAATTTCAGGCTACAAATGATGAGGATACTGAGAAAGCTGAATGTTGGCTCGATAATACTATTCGAGTATTTGAAGAATTATCATGTACTTCCGATGAATGTTTAAAATGTGCCATGTCCTTGTTACGTGACTCTGCTTACCATTGGTGGAACACTCTGGTTTCAGTTGTACCGAAAGAACAAGTCACCTGGGATTTCTTTCAAATTGAGTTTCAAAAGAAATATATCAGTCAGAGATTTATTGACCAGAAACGTAAAGAGTTTCTCGAGCTTAGACAGGGTCGTATGACTGTTAGTGAGTACGAGTGAAAATTTGTGAAACTCAGCCGTTATGCCCGGGAGTGTGTTTCGACCGAAGCGACTATGTGTAAAAGGTTCGAAGAAGGATTGAGGAAAGATATAAAGTTGCTCATTGGTATTCTTGAAATAAAAGAATTCGTGGTACTCGTTGAGCGAGCTTGTAGAGCCGAAGAACTTGGAAAAGAGAAAAGAAAAGCTGAGTTTGAAGCTAGAGATTTTCGTAAGAGATCTGCGGGTAAAACTTCTCAGTCGGCACCAAAGAAGTTCAGAGATGATAGCAACCGATCTAAGACTACTGTAGGGCTTTCTATACGTGATCGACCACCAGTGAGTTCACCAGATACCTCGATTGCCAGTGTTGGAAATACTCGATCGAATAAACCTGAGTGTCAACAATGCGGAAGACGACATGTGGGTGAGTGTTGGGGCAAGTATAACAATAGAGCTTGTTATAGATGTGGTGCACGAGATCATTTCATTCGGGATTGTCCAGAACCAGTCGAGAAAGATAATGTTCAGAGCGCAAGACCGAGTGGCACTGCAACTAGGGGTAAACTACCTAGGAACACGGGAGGTAGGAGTGGTATTCAAAGAGGGGCTTCGGATACAGTAGTTCGATCCGAGGCTCGTGCACCCACTAGAGCATATGCCATTCACGCTCGAGAGGAGGCTTCATCCCCTGATGTTATTACCGGTATATTCACTCTCTATGATATTAGTGTAATTGCTTTGATTGATCCCGGGTCAACTCATTCCTATGTGTGTGAAACGTTAGTATCTAGTAAGACTTTGCCTGTTGAGTCTACTGAGTTTGTAATTCGAGTATCTAACCCCCTGGGTCGGTGTGTGTTAGTTGATAAAGTGTGCAAGAATTGCCCCCAAATGATTCGAGGTTCATGTTTCCCGGCTGGTTTGATGTTATTGCCTTTCAACGAGTTTGACATAATTCTGGGTATGGATTGGTTAACCGTACATGATGCTGTGGTGAATTGTAAACAAAAAACTATTGATCTGCAATCCCAGAATGATGAGATACTTCGAATTGAGTCTACTGATCTGAATGGTTTACAGGCTATGATATCTTCAATTTTAGCTCAGAAGTATGTGAAGAAAGGTTGTGAAGCTTACCTCGCGTATGTGCTTGATAGTAAGTGATCGACAAAAATATTGAATCCGTACCAGTTGTGTGTAAGTATTCGGATGTATTTCCTGAAGAATTTTCGGGTTTACCGCCTATTCGAGAGGTAGAGTTTGGTATCGAGTTAGTACCGGGGACGACTCCGATTTCGATTACTCCATACCGAATGGCACCTACTAAATTAAAAGAGTTGAAAACATAGTTGCAAGAGTTGACAGATCGAGGTTTTGTGTGACTGAGTTTTTCTCCCCGGGGTGCGCCTGTGCTATTCGTGAAAAAGAAGGATGGAACTATGAGAATGTGTATTGATTATCAACAGCTCAATAAAGTGACAATCAAGAATAAGTATCCGTTGCCGCGAATCGATGACTTGTTTGATCAGTTAAAAGGAGCATCAGTGTTTTCGAAAATAGATTTGTGTTCAGGTTACTATCAGTTGCGAGTTAGAGACTCTGATGTGCCTAAAATCACTTTTCGGACAAAATACAGACACTATGAGTTCTTAGTGATGCCGTTCGGACTTACTAACGCACCTGTCGTTTTCATGGATTTAATGAACCGAATCTTCAGATAGGTTTTAGACCAGTTTGTGGTTTTGTTTATAGATGATATTTTGATCTACTCCCGTGATGAAACTGAGCATGCTGGGCACTTGAAATTGGTATTACAAACTTTACGAGATAATCAACTCTATGCGAAGTTTAGCAAATGTGAGTTCTGGTTGCGTGAGGTTAGTATCCTGGGGCACGTAGTTTCAGCGTCAGGTATTCGGGTTGATCTGAATAAGATTTCAGCTATACTTGATTGGAAACCTCCGCGGAACATTACCGAAGTTCAGAGTTTTCTGGGACTTGCCGGATATTATAGGCGATTTGTGAAAGGATTTTCGATGATTGCTACTCCATTGACAAAGCTACTTCAGAAAAATGTTAGATTTGAGTGGACAGTAGAGAAGTTTCGATCAGTTGAAAACTTTGTTGACTGAAGCTCCAATGCTTGTTCAACCGGAATCGGGTAAAGAGTTCGTTATCTTTAGTGATGCTTCTTTGAATGGGTTGGGCTGTGTTCTGATGCAGGAAGGCAAAGTTGTAGCGTATGCCTCGAGAGAGTTAAAGCCATATGAAAAGAATTATCCAACTCACGATCTTGAATTGGCCGCTATTGTGTTTGCTTTAAAGATTTGGCGTCATTATTTGTTCGGTGAGAAATGTCATGTCTACTCCGATCACAAAAGCCTTAAATATTTGATGACTCAGAAGGATTTGAACTTGAGACAGCGTCGGTGGCCAGAGGTGTTAAAAGATTACGAGCTAGTGATAGATTATCATCCGGGGAAGGCTAATGTTGTTGCAGATGCTCTGAGTCGAAAATCACTATTTGCCTTACGTGCGATGAATGCATGTTTGACTATGTCCGTAGATGGTGCGATAATAGCTGAACTAAAAGCAAAACCGTTTTTTGTCCAACAGATTTGTGAAGCTCAGAAAATGGATAATGATTTGTTAGCAAGAAAGGCTCAATGTGATTCCAATGCTGATTCGGATTTTCAACTTGACACTGAAGATTGCTGGAGATTCAGAAATCGATTGTGTGTTTCGAGAAATTCAGAGTTGATACGTATGATTTTGAACAAAGCTCATGATAGTAAAATGTCTTTTCACCCGGGTAGCACAAAAATGTATAATGATTTGAAATAGTACTACTAGTGGCGTGGTATGAAAAGAGACATCTCGAACTTTGTGTTAAAATGCTTAGTATGTCAGCAAGTAAAAGCCGAGCATCAGGTACCATTGGGATTGCTTCAGCCGATTTTGATACCCGAATGGAAATGGGATCGAGTCACAATGGATATTGTATCTGGATTACCATTAACACCGAGCAAGAAAGATGCAATTTGGGTGATTGTTGATAGATTGACGAAATCGACACACTTCATTCCTATCCATTCAAATTACTCACTCGATAAGCTAGCCGAATTGTACATATCACAAATTGTGCGATTACATGGAGTACCTATTTCTATAGTCTCGGATAGAGATCCGAGGTTTACATCACGGTTTTGGAAGAAACTGCAAGATGCTTTAGGTACTAAACTGCATTTCAGTACTGCCTTTCACCCCCAAACGGATGGCCAGTCCGAACGAATCATCCAAATACTCAAGGATATGTTGAGATGTTGTGTTCTCGAGTTTGAGGGTACGTGGGAAAGATACTTGTCCTTGATCGAATTTGCATACAACAATAGTTTTCAGTCAAGTATCAAAATGGCACCTTACGAAGCTTTGTATAGTCGTAAATGTTGTACACCTTTGTATTGGATCGAGCTATGTGAAAACAAGATACACGGGGTTGATTTGATTAAAGAAACTGAACAAAAAGTAAAAGTGATCCGTCAAAATTTGAAAGCAGCGTCCGATCGTCAGAAATCTTATGCGGATTTGAAACGTAAGGATATAGAGTTTCAGATTGGTGACTGGGTATTTTTGAAAGTCTCATCATGGAAGAAAATTCTTAGATTTGGTCGCAAGGGAAAGTTGAGTCCGACATTTATTGGACCACATGAGATTATCGAACGTATCGGGCCAATTGCCTATAGATTGTCGTTGCCACATAAACTAGAAAAGATCCACAATGTCTTTCACGTTTTGATGCTTCACTGGTATAGATCCGACCCTTCACATGTGATTAGTTCGTCTGAGATTGAGATTCAGCCCGATTTAACGTATGAGGAAGAGCCGATTCGTATTTTAGCTCGCGAAATGAAAGAATTGAGAAATAAAAAAATATCATTGGTAAAAGTGCTTTGGCATAAACATGGGGTCAAGGAAGCAACTTGGGAGCCTGAGGATTCAATGAAAGAATGTTATCCAAACCTACTCATCGATAAGATTTTTTGGGGACAAAAATCTCTAAGAGGGAGAGAGTTGTAACAGCCTGATTTTTCCCTAGTCGAAACGGTGGTTTCGGGACCACGAATCTGAGTAAAAAAATAATATTTATTTATTATTTATCTATGTTTTGAATGCATGAATTTGGTTGGCGTGAAATTTCTTTTTAAAATTTGTATCATTTGAATGCCGATTTATTGAACAGGGTCTAAATGCATAACATTAAAACTTAATGAATTATTTGGTGATAACCAAATTATGAGGATTATTATTACTGGAGGGATTTCATAGGAAATTTTTCCATTTCCAAGTGTAATGAACGACACTTGTTAATTTAGTATTATTATATTATATAAAAGGAAAGTAATAAAAATAAAGAAAAGGAATAAAATAAAACCACTTGCTTTGTTCTTCTCGAAATAAAAAGAAGAAGAAAATAGAAAAGAAACAAGACATTCGGCCTTCATTGATTCAAAATTTAGGTATGTGTTTAGCTTTAATTTGAAAATTGTTTGTATTTTTGAGATGTTAGTTGTCTTTTGATCATAACCCATGAATTTATTTTCCTAATTGTTGAACATTGAATGTTCGGTCATGAGGTTGATATGAAGAAATGCTTTAGTTCTTTGTTGAATGTGTTAGAAAATAAAAGTTGGTGTTTGATTATTGGGGTTTAAATTTAGATGTTAGGTGATTTTGTGTTTATGGTATGAAATTGAAATAAATTGTTAAATGGGAAGTTAATTGCGAAATGAAGATACGTAAGGATTCATATAGGCATATGGAGCATTCGGTTATGGTACATTGAAATAAAGAATTGATGTATTTTAATTATTAAATACTTTGGACTATTTAGCAAATGTTGAATACTATGAGGAGCGAATAAGTAAACTTATTAATTATGCATTAAGAATTGATTTGTTTATAAATTAAATTGAATAAGTTGAAATTGAAATTTTAATTAGATCAAGAAACGAGGAGATCGGAAGTGGATAAGGGAAAAGCGAAATTAATTGAATAGCCGAGAAACTTAATCCATCGATAATCGAGGTAAGTTTTAAGCAATTGACTTGATTGAATTTAATTATAATGTAATTCATGAATTCAATGGAAGTGCATAAATATATATGTATGGCTTGGCATAATCAAAGGCGATTATATATGTTTAGCTTGGTATAGTCGGAAGTGAATACATATGTATGGTTTGATATAACCGAAGGTGAATATATATACATTTATTTGATCTAGCCAATTGTGGTATAGGTATGTGTATATATAATCAAAAGAGTGGTAAGCTTGGGAAGAGCACTAACTGTGCGAAATGAAATTGGTACTGAGTACTAAGTGTACAAAATTGGTCATTCGGCACGAAGTGTGCAAATTGAATTTATACCGAGTACTAAGTGTACGATATCGGTTAATGAGCACTAAGTGTGTGAGTTTGTCTTTAAGCATCAAAGAATTTAGCATAAGCCGTATATTTGAATGGCTTTGTACATAGAATTATGGATATACATTACAAATGAATTTACTTATTGGTTCGGCATTGAGATTAGAAGTAGTATGCGTGTTTATGATTGTGCAAGTAAGTTTTTAATTGGTGAAAACATGTCTAAAACATGCTTGAAGTTAGTATTATTATTATTAGATTGATTGATAGATGTATTTAATTGCTTTTAACTTACTAAGCTAAAAATAGCTTACACTGTGTGTGGTTGTTTGCTCTTGATTATAGATTTCTTGGTGATCGTCTTGTGCTCGGGGATCGTTGGAGAAATTCATCATACTATCATTAACTTTTGGTACTTTTGAAAGTTTAATCTTGGTCTTATGGCATGTATAGGCTAGTTGGTTTTTTGAGTCGATTTTGAATGGCGTGTAAATTGAGCCATGTGAAAATGGCCAAGATTCCTTATTTGATAATGTTATTTTGAAAAATGGTTATATCTTTCTTAGATTTTAATGTTATTGGATTCATGATATATGCGTGATATGTTTTTCTTTAATGGCTATTTATGTTAATTTTAATGATATATGCAAATGTTTGTTTGGTTTAAATGATTAGAGGAGTTGAAATTAAAATGATTGAAATTGCCGAATGTCATGGCTACTTTTTAACCAAATTTATTTACTTTACCAATATTTTATTATTATAGAACTGAAGTGAATTACTAATCACGATTGAATTGAACGATGTATAAATGTTAGTTAACATCTAGTAATACCTTGTAACCCCTCCGGCGACGGAAATGGGTTAGGGTGTTACAGCACACATAAATAGATCGGTAAAAGCCGAAATCCGAAAATGCCAAAAAGTTGAAAGTTTGGCTGCGGTAGTCTTGCGAGTGCGCAAACACACATGTTGAGGAAACCGATAGGTTGCCTAAATCCCACGGGCGATTTTGTGGACTTGGGTTGTGATTTGGCCATATGGGCCGGAATGGGCTAAAAGGGCCCGGTGGGTTGTTGGGCCCATAATAGGCAAAAACTGAATAATGATGCTATGTGATAGGAATTTGTATGTGAGCATGAATATGAAAGTTACTGGGCCTAACGGGCCATATAATTGTGATTTGGTCCTAATGGGCCATATACAGGTGATTTGGGCCTAATGGGCCAGATACAGGTATGTGAATTTGATTGGGCTTTGTATGGGGTTTTGGGCCTAGAATATGATAACTACATAAAACATAATAATTATTTGCGATCGTGGACAAGTCATAGGGTTAAGGTGTAGCAACGGGTATATGCATGTCTAGGATTGGATTTAGGGAGAGCTTGGTACTTAAGCGGTCTTAATGACCCACCTCCTCTTCTTTGGAATCCTACCTGGTGCATAGTATTCAATCATCTTAGCTCACGGGACTTGTTAACGGGCCAAGCTAAGTGAAAACCGTAATTAAGGGAAAATTACCAAAATGCCCTTAAGGGAGAAAATGACCAAAATACCCCTAGGTGTTGAATGTAAGTGACATGCATACATATGATATTCTGCTTAGGTTGCATATGGGTTGGAAATTGTGGAACAGAGAAAGTATATGAGGATCGCATGGTTGCTTGACAATCGTGGATCCAACAGCGGCTTTTAAAGTCCAATATGTAAATGAAGGTAGTTCCGCAACCTGGCTACCCGTGGTGTGTCGGTTGGGTGGGTCGATATTTATATCCCCACATGGTGTGACGGGGGACGGAGCTGGTGTGTAGCAGATGGATAAATTGGATGGGATTGCATTGCATGTTTGATGTATGATAGTTTTTGGAATGTTTGTTTTTTTTTTTGTGTTGAGGGATGTACATACTGAGTTTGCGAAAACTCACCCCTTCTTTTATTTTATTTTCAGGTGAAGCTCAGTAGAAGGTTCGATGTTTGGAGGGACTCTGGGTAGCCAGTTAGCAAGATCCTTTGGACTTGGTTTTTTTTAAGCATATAAGTTTTTATTTTATTAAGTATGTTTCAGACCAGATTGTAACAAGGTTTCATTATGTTATTATTATTTGAAGTATTATTATTTTCATTGTAAACACAAAAAGTTGAACATGGGTTTCCTAAATTATAGTATGTTTTCTACGTTTCCACAACTAAATTTTAAAATGACATGTTTTCATAAAACCATAGGTTTTAAACAAGTGATTGAAAGGAGTTTTTTAAAGTTAATTAAGGTTTTTTTTTTTTTAAGAAGGGTTTTCAATGAAAACACGATTTCCGCTAAAACACTTCAATGTAACATGCCGAATTTGGCCATAATGTTTGGGCTGAGTTTGGGGTGTTATATCCCAAACATGGTCTTACACTGACACATATCAAGCCGATGCCATGTCCCAGACATGGTCTTACACTAGCTATCATCTATTGGTGCCGATGCCATGTCCCAGAATGGTCTTACACTGACATGTATCAAGCCGATGCCATGTCCCAGACATGGTCTTACACTAGCTCTCATTTATCGGTGCCGGTGCCATGCCCCAAACATGGTCTTACACTGACACATATCAAGGCGATGCCATGTCCAAGACATGGTCTTACACTAACTCTCATCTATCGGTGCCGATGCCATGTCCTAGACATGGTCTTACACTGACACATATCAAGCCTATGCCATGTCCCAAATGTAACACCCCAAACCCAGCCTAGACGTTTTGGCCAAACCTGGCGATGTCAGATTGAAGTGTTTTTTGTACAGCGTGATCTCGTTTGAAAAGCCCAGTCTTTGTTTAGCCTCTTTGTGTGATCTAAAAGATGATTTTAAAACTTGCGTCATCATCAAAAAAGTATTTACTCTAAAACGTTATTAATTTCAAAATCTCGTTTATAGCGGAAGCTTTTTAAAATAGTTGTGTACTTGTGTTTTACTTTGTAAAAACGTTGTTTCTTTTTAATAAAAATCCTAATACTAGTAGTTATAAATCAAGTAAATAAATCCCAAATTAAAATAAAAAATTAGAAAGGCCTTATTACACAGCAATACCCTAAAATAAATTACTTATTAAATTAAATCAAAATATGAAAGCACGAGCGGTTGTATGGCCACCTTCGAGTCTCTCGCAGCACCGATCTGCTCAAGGATTTCCTATAGAGATAAATAGATGGGTGAGTTTATGAAAACTCAATGTGTAACCCCATAATAAACAAATAGTGAACAACACAGTCTAGGCCTAAGCCCATATCTGTAACAGTTCAATATTAGTTAGGGCCATGGTCTATTACAGTACAAAAACGATCATGCAACAGTAGTCTGTGCAGTAACAGTAATCAGTATGCAAGTCCTACCCAACCAGCCTCTACACTCCACTCCGTCCAGCCCTACACTCCATGTGGGGATAAAATCAACCCACCCATCCCTACACTCCAAAAGTAGCATCGGTTGCAGCAATAAAACAATATATGCAGCAGAGCTGCCAGTAATAGGCTTAAAGCCATCAATAGGTCCACAGTCGTTTAGGGCAACCCGTGTGACCATATCAGTCAGCACACTTTCTCCAAAATAACAATCCCAACCTCATGTAACATGTCATGCATCGTATCATAATATTTTACATGGATACAACATACATATAAAGTGGCATGCTCAAATACAGTCATACACATTGTAGGGAAAATTAGTCATTTACCTTATAAGGATATTACAGTCATTTTACCTTATAGGGGTATTACAGTCATTTTACCTTATAGGGGTATTTCGGTCATTTTACCCTATAGGGGTACTTCGGTCATTTTACCCTATAGGGGTATTTCGGTCATTTTACCCTATGGGGGCATTTTAGTCATTTTACCTTATGAGGGTATTTCGTTCACTTTACCTTATGAGGGTATTTTGGTCATTTTACCCTATAAGAGTAAAATTTCCACAAACTGGGGTCTAGGTGTATTTACCGACCCAACAGTAAGTCACAGTCGTCTTGGGCAACCCGTGCAACCTTAACGATCAAGCAGTTAAAATGGGCTCAAGGTCTATTATACGGGCCCACACGTCCGTGTGGCCCACGAAGCCCAAACATGGCCTTGGCCGTGTGAACTACACAGCCTGGCCCAATAATCTCCACATGTCCGTGTGGTTTACCCGTGTGGGGCCACACAACCCATTTCGGCCCAACGTGGCCCATGGAGGCCTAAACCCATGAAATCGTTCATGGTGGCCTCTACGATCAAACGCCCATGATTTCACGTTCGGATTACCCGACGAGTGAGCGTACGCTCCTGTAGGGTCAACGAGCCCTATTCCAGCTTTTGCCGATTTATGAGTAAAGGTAGTGTTTACTCACCTTGGCTGATTTGACGCCTCACTACCTGCAAACACTCTAGGTACCTATCAAGGATCAAGTCGCCATTCAATTAACCATTATACAATCTTATTAATCTAACCTAGACAAGATATTCAACCTTTAATAGAACGATCCCTACTGTCAGTCCAATAACAGGAGATTCCCCTTCCTTATCACGTCAATGATGATCTCCAATCCCTCGATCAACTCCTAAACGAAACCATATACTACCCTTTAAACAAATCTATCATCAAATAACAGAGAAATAAAGAATCGAATACTTACCACACTAATGCCATATGATTCGTGAAGCAGATGAAATCAACAAAACAAAGAGAGGAGAAGGAAAACAACAATGCTTCGGCAATGAGGAGAAGAGGAGTAACATCAGAAGTTCAAAAGCAATAAGGAGAAATTGATTTTGCAACAAGAGAGACAGGGAAGGGAACTCTAGGAGGAGGTTCAACGAAGAGAGAAAAAAACGACAGCATCATTAGGAGATTGAAATTAAAAGATAACGAGAAGGGGTGGGGAAACAAGGGTATTCGGTCAGTGAATGAAAGGGAGAGTACGCTTGACAGAAGAGTAGAGAAAGAAAGGGAATCGACTAGTAAAGGGAAGATGGTTGAGAGGGAGAACAAAGTCACATAAGGCAGCAAAAGAGATACCCAAAAGAACCTTAAACACTATTCAGCTTCCAAGTAGTAAGAAAAGAACCAAAATGGAGCGAAAAATGAAAGAACCGATGCACAAAGAGTAAAACTCCAAGCCAAAATTCAGCACCAACCCAAAGAGTGAGAAAGTCCCCCCAAAGAAAAATGGTAACAATTACTGAATTGGTGAGTAAAATCACTCCAAAACTGAATGCACTTAGTATTTCCTTCCCCCATTCAGCACTACTACCTCTCAATTCAAACCTCCCTTAACTATTTTCGAAAATCTCTCCTCATATCTCCCCTCAACTCCCTCCTACAATCCCTCTATGACCAACTCAAACTCCACACCACTCTGCAGTGTTTCGATCAAACTCTACTACCTCCCATAGCCAACAGTAAAAATAATCTCCATTTGCACAAACAGGGATTCGAACCTCAGACCCGTTGCACACTCTACACACCACTTACCACTAGACTAGTAGGCTTTTTGTGACATGTTATCCCTACAATTATTTAAAAGCCTATTGCCTAGAGACAGTGCTTATTCCTTTAAAAACAAAACTTTTTGCGCCTGCTTAAGCTTGAACCCAAGACTTCTTAGACTCTTCCCAGGACACTTAACCACTGAGACAAGCATGTATTTGTGTCACTTTCTTGCACATCTAACTATTTAGGAGTAGTTTCTTAACTGCTTCCACACTCAAAACTCAATACTCCCTAGGTCCTTAAACTTTGGAGGCAAATTGTTCATCAACATTGCTTAGAATTTTAAAATCGCTGAGGAAAAAGTGGTGGTGGCCTTCCTTCAGACTGTTGATATTATTTTGTTGTGGCATTCAGTTTGAACACATGATCTGATTTTTTTTGCAACATTTCTTTTGTCCTTTTGGTTGTCGGTTGCTTTTCAGATGGTTCAATGATCTATTCTCGATTGAGACTCAAATATTTTTCTTCAGCAGTGGCATCCCTAAAAACTTTATTCAGTTGGGTACCACTTCTGAGAGTGATGGCCTTGCAACGCTCCTCCCCTTGTGATATCGTATTCTCAGTATCACTTGGTATTGCTCCTTGAGGTCTCAAATTTAAAATATTGGCAATCTGTCCCACTTGATTTTCCAAGGCTCTCAGAGATGCAGCTTGACTTTGGATCACGACGTCATTCTTGGTCATGTATTCTTTTAGTAAAGTTTCAATAAATGAAGAAGATAATGCTGAATTTTATTGAACATTTTGCAACGACATAGGTTGATTGTAACACCCCTTACCCGTGTCCTACGCCAGGATAGGGTACAAGGCATTACCAGACTTAAATACAAACAATCATGTAAAACAGGGCCATAAAATTTCATTTAAATAAAAAAATAATTATAAGCATGCATAGCGTCTCTTATTTAGGTCTACGAATCCCAAAACATACATTGAGAGAGGTCCATGACTAAACCGAGAACCTTGGAAAGTTTTGGGAAAACTTAGAAAATTCTTCCATGAAACAAGGTACACGCCCGTATGGACATAGGGGCATGCCCATGTGCCTTTGACACTCCCGTGTCCTCAGGCCATGTAACTCTCTATTTATGACGTTAGCAAACAAATTGAACCACACGGCCAAGCCACACGCCCGTGTGCTAAGGTCATTTTCCCCACACGGTTAAGACACATGACCGTGTCTCCGCCTATGTGGCCAATACTTAGGCTATTTTCCAAGCCTTTATGTTACCCTTATTCTTTCACATTTATATACACACCAAGGACACATATCATGATATCATTTCAATGATTTAGCATCCCATGTTAGGACATATTCACAAGCATTAGAACATAGCATAGATAGATAGGTTCACAACAATAATCCAAATGAGCCACACCACTTGGCCATATACAATTAACTCAATATAGACAAATACATTCGGCTAATCATAATTACACATATTATAAAAACCAAGCCCTTATACATGCCACTCACTTGAAAACGCTTAATATATATCAATATTCAAAGGTGATGGCTTGATAGTGTGGTGCTGCATCCGAAAATCTTCAATACCGAGCTAACCTGACAAAACTAAAGAAAAGGAAAGGAAAGGAGTAAGCTTTATAGCTTAGTAAGACCGTATGAAAATAATAAGCAATTTATCAACTTGCTTCTCAAGGTAGTACAAACATATTTGCACTTTTGCTTATGATCAGGTCAAGCTGTTTTCTCGAGTCATAGTTATTAACTTATTTATATCTTGAGCTACGGAACTCAAAATTAAGTTATGCTATTTTTTCTTGAAACTAGGCTCACATATCTCCTTACCATAAAAATTTAAGAATTTTTGTTTAGCCAATAAGTACATTTTATTCTTTAAAATCACTCTTATTTTGCTATCTGACAGTTCCAAACCCTCTTCACTAAAAATTAATTATCTCCTCATAAAGAATTTAGATTATGTTCTATTTTGTTTCTTTTGAAAATATACTCATTAAGGATTCTAATCATATAAATTTTTACCCATAATTATTTTTTTTACAATTTTTAATGATTTTCCCAAATTAGAATAGGGGATTTCGAAATCATTCTGACTCTATCTCACAACAATTCAAATATTTCATAATATGAACTTCTTTTGCTTACACCGTTTCTTCTATATGAAACTAGACTCAATAATATTTAAATTTCATATTTTATTCAGCATCTAATTAAATTTTCACAATTTTTTGAAGATTTTTAAAGTTGGACTGCTGCTGTTGTCCAAAACTGTTTCAATGCTAATTTTACCCTTTCATAATTATCTTTAAATAGGCTTTTATGCCAATCAATTTCTCTTTTCATATTCATTAGGCTACAAGGTGAAGGGATAAACATATCATATCTCGATTTGATTCGACCTAAAAGCCTCACACATAATCATCCATCAAATTTACCACATAATTATACACCATAGGTATCGACCTAATATTTACAAGGTCGTCACAAAGTCATTCTCATAGGTATGGCTTACTCATTTACATTCTTATCAAAAGTCCAATATACATCGAGCTCATCACTCATGAATTTTTATTACATACCTATACCCTTGCAACATGATCATAAACATAGCTTACTCATTGTCATTCTTTACTAATCATACAATATAAATTGAGCATGCATTTCATGAGTTTCATGTAAGTACCTGTGCCACTCACAACATGGTCATAACCTCTCTTATTCTGACATGTCTCGGACATGGTCTTACACTGGCTCACCCATCACAGTCGATGCCATGTCCCAGACATGATCTTACACTGACTCTCGTATATTGAGGCCGATGCCATGTCTCAAGCATGGTCTTACATTGGCTCTCATCTATCGGTGCCGATGCCATGTCCCAGACATGGTCTTACACTGACACATATCAAGTCGATTCCATGTTCCAGACATGGTCTTACACTAGCTCTCATCTATCGGTGCCAATGCCAGTCTTACACTAACACATATTATAACAGCCCGATTTAGACCCTAATCGGAACGGTGGTTTTGGGACCACGAATTCGAGTTAGAAAAATATTTAAAAATTATTTTGTGTTTATTTTGTATGAATTTATATCTGTGAAATTTTCGTGATTTAATTTTGTCTTTGGATGTCCGATTAAATAAAGGACTTAATTGCGTAAAATGAAAATTTAGTGGTTATTTCTAAAAAGGGCTTAATTGCTATTGGTTTTATTAATTGAAGCCTTTATGTTGCAATTAGCCCATTAAAAGAAAGGGTGGACGGTAATAGGCAAATATTATATGGTTTTATTATAATTATATTAAGGTTAAAAATGTAATTAGGTAAAAATGTTAATATATGTTATAATAAACATTAAAATAAAACATGTTCATTCATTCTCTCTTGACCGAAACTAAACAAAAGAAAAAGAGATAACAAAAGCTAGGGTTTGACCATCTTTAAAGCTTAATCAAGGTATGAGTTTAGCTCGGTTTTTGATAACTTTTACATTTTTGAGATCGTTGATAAGTTATCTTCAAGACCCATGCTTGAATTTTTTATTTTGATGAATATTTTGAGTTATGCCATTGATGAGAGCTTGTGATTTTTGTTGTTTGATGATGAAATATGAAAGATATGTGTTAGATTAACATGTTTTGTATTGGAGTTTTTGATGATTTTGAGTAATTAAGACTAAATTGCAAAAATAATAATTTGAGGGACTAAAATGTGAAATAAATGAAATATATGGACTTGTATGAGTATGGGTAAAATTCAGCCCAACATGGGTATATTGAAATTTTGTATATTTTGTGCAATAGAGACTAAATTGTAAAAATTATAAATATCAGGGGTAAAATGGTAATTTGCCTATTTATGTGTTTTTGGACTAAATTGAATGAAAATATGTTTGAATGAGCTTAATTTGAATATTTTTAGATCAAGAACCAAAGAAATCAGATTTACATCGAGGAAAACAAAAGTTGTCGACTAGCTGCCCTGTTACATTCTGTATCGTCCGAGGTAAGTTAATAAGAAAATAGGTGTACTAAATTTAAATTAAATGCTAAGTATACATGCTGGAATGAAATATATGAAATTATGTATGCTATGCCCAAATGTGAATAAGTTTGGTTGCTATATTTTCGAATTTGTTTCGACCGAGTTACGACGTCTGAAAGCCCCGTATGAACCTTAGGAATAGTTAGGACACATATGTCATGACATAAGATTCCAGTTTATGTGTGTGAGTAAGACCATGGCATCGATATGTGACTCCGATATATGTGTGCAAGTAAGGCCCTGTCTGGGACAGTGGCATCGATCTGTGATTACATGTAAGACCAAGTTTGGGACGTTGGCGTTGTACGATATATATGTGCTTATCCGAGTGACCTGTCCAATTCAAAATGGTTCATCGGGCAAAGATAAATTGTATTCGAGTGTGTAAAATGAGCTAAATGACCAGGTATGAATTTGCTTGATGTTTACTTAAAATAAGGTAGCTTGATGTTTACTTAAAATAAGGTAAGTGTGTAATTTGATACTCATTACAAATTGTGTGTACTGCAAATGAGGATTATATGTGAACTAGGTATGTATATTCGACCTTCTGAGTCTTAATTATATGTATGGGAATTTATGTATTCAGTCTTATAATCAATATATGTATATGAAATTATATGGTGACATGTGAGTTTATGTAATTGTGTGTATGTGAATTAGATTTGTAATGACTATTTGGCTTTGGAAATTAAATGCTAATATGTTAAATTGGCTATATAGACATTCAGTCAAGGTGATATTATAATGAATACATATATATATATAATATTAACTTATATGTGCTTGGATCTAAATGTGTAATTATAATATAATGTGGTTCAGTTTAATTAAGTTGGTAACATTGTTGAATTGTTTATTTGGTTATGACTTACTAAGATACAAAAAGATTACTCTGTGTATATGTGTGCTTTTACTTTATAGATTTTGAAGTCAAGCTACAAGCTCGGGGACTGTTAGCCAAGTTCATCACACTATCTACTATTTTGGTACCTTATAAGCTAAACTCAAATTATGGCATGTATTGGCTGGCTTTCGAGTTAGTTATTTTGAAAATGTATGTATATTAGCCATGCGAAAATGGCTTAACTACTTTGCTTGATTTTGATTAAGGTTTAGTTATGGTTTAAGTCTATTTTGGTCATGATGCACTGTAATAGTCTGATTTAGACCCTAATCGAAATGGTGGTTTCGAGACCAAAATTCAAGTCAGAAAAACATTTAAATATTATTTTTTGTTTTTATTATATGTGAATTTGCATGTGTGAAAATTTTGTACAAAAATTTGATTGTTTGTGTGCTTAATTTGATAAAAGGACTTAATCGTGTAAGTTGAAAACTTGATAGTCTAAATTATAAAGGTTGACTTGATAGTGGATTTTTAATATGGAGTATTTATGTTGCAAATAACCCATTATTTTAGTGATGGCCGAATGTACCCATAAAGTATTTGTTTATGTTATTATATTTATAAGGTTAAATAAGTAAAACATGTTAAAAGTTAACATATATTATATTATAACATAAAAAAATAACGAAGCCATGCATTCATACTTTGTTGTTGCCGACAATAAAAGAAGAAAGAAAAGAAAAGAGAAACAAGGTATTCGGCCATTGTTGGTTCAATTTTAAGGTATGTTTTGTTTCGATTTTTGATGATTTTTACGTTTTTTAGATCGTTGCTTCGAATACTATCCAACCCATGCTTCAATTTTTGATTTGGTGAATATTTTGTGTTATGCCATTGATGAATATTTGTTTTTGTGATGTTTGATGAGGAAATATCAAAAATATGTTTTAGATTAACATGTTTTGTATTGGAGTTTTTGATGATTTTGAGTAATTAGGACTAAATTGCAAAAATAATAAATTGAGGGACTAAAATGTGAAATAGATGAAATAAATGGATTAGTATGAGCATATAGACGATTCGGCTCAACTATGTTGTTGTGAGATTTTGTGTATTTTGTGTTTTACACAATTAAGACTAATTTGTAAAAGTATGAAATATCAGGGGTAAAATGGTAATTTGCCCATTTATGTGTTGTTGGATTAAATTGAATGAAATTGTATTTAAATGAGGTTAATTTGAAATTATATAGATCAAGAACAAAGAAAATCGGACTTGGATCGGGGAAAAACAAAAATAGTCGAATAGCTGATTCGTAACGTCCGTCGATATCCGAGGTAAGTCTCTAAGAAATTAAACATGGTTTATTTTGAACATAGAATGATTTACTATGATAATTCAAATTTTATAATGTATTATTATGTTAGCCGAATGAGAAATATCAATGAATTAATGTGATTGAGTTGTATTTGAATGATATCAAAACCTCTGAAAGTGTGTATGTGTTACATGGAGTATTATACGATTCGATATAGGAAATGCGTTGTGGAATGATTTTATGTTTGGGATATTCGGGATTTGAGCCTAGCAAGCCTTGGGCTAGTGACTTTTATCGGGCTTTGTGCCTAGCAGGCTTAGTGCCGGTGAATAAATATCAGACCTTGAGTCTAGTAGGCCTTGTGCCGGTGTGAAATTCAGACTTATGCCTAGCAGGTTTTGCTCCGGTGATTTGTTTTCAAGTCTATGATTATGAGTATTCAAGTTATTGTGGATATTGAGCAAATGAAGTTGAGCTAAATTGCATTGTATATGTTTGACCAAAAGGTAAGTATATGTGAGCTTATATTGAACGTGTATATTCGGTTATATGTGAAGTTGTCTTATGTGTGCATATTCGGCCATAAGTGATGATATATTGAAATTGAACTATAAGTTATATGTGATGTTTTATTTATATCTTATATTCGGCCACATGTAAAGATATAATGAATCTTGTGTATTTGGCCATACATGTAAGTGATTATGTGATGAAACATTTGATCTTGTATAATCATCTTATAGGAAATATTTATGAGATGTTATATAATTGATTGTGAACATTCGGTCAAGGTATTTTATTAAGATGAAGTATAACGTTATGAATATAATTTGTTTAGTTTGAATGTTTTGATTATTCATTGAGTTGTTTAATTTGCTTAAGGCTTACTAAGCTAAGTTAGCTTACCCTGTGTGTTTTTGTTACTCTATTTTATAGATTTTGGTTGTAAGTTACGAGTTCAGGGATCGTGACTGAAGTCATCCATACTATCGTCAACTTTCGGTACATTTAAAAGTCTATTTTCAAACTTTTGGCATGTATAGGCTAATATGTATTTTGTTCAACTTTGAATATGTGTAAATTGAGCCATGCGAATATGGCTTAACTTTAAAGCTTGGTTTTAGTTATGTTTGGTAATGGTTTATTTTGTTTTGATCATAATGTTAACTGAAATGAATGAAAAGTAAATGTGAATGGTGTGATATGTGTTGGAAATAGTTTGAAGTGATTAGTAGAATTGGTTGTGGTTGATCATTCAGTTTCGATAAATATATTTATGAACAAATAGGGTTTGACGACTTAATTTTTGGTATATGCTTATTCATTTATAAACATGAGCTCAAATGTTATATATGTTTAATGTATATTTGGAAATGCATGGTATGAGACATGCATATGATCGAATATGCATAGGTTAGTTTAGTTCGGTTTGCAGGAAAAATGTAACTTATAGGATGTATATACATGTTTTCATGTACGATTGTATAATTGTTTGTGATGAAACAAAGTTGATAGGAAAACGATGATAGTGATATACCTATTCGGTTAATAAGATGAAAATTGACCAAATGAATTGTGAATTGTATAATAATACACTAAGGAAATTATAAGAATTTTTAGTACATGTTAATTATATGTATATAACTATACATGCACTTGTTTGTGTGTTTGAATGATGTTCACTGTAATGGTTTGGTTTGTAATAATAATTTATGCATAATTTTATATTTGTTAATGAAAATGTTATTATTTGAGATATGATTCGTAAATGCAATATATTTAATAATGTATATTAAATATTTAATTAGACATGTGTTTAAATTTACGAATATAATTTGTTTGAATATGTGAATGTTCGAAATTATGTTTTTGTTCAGTAATGCCTCTTAACCCTAGTCTGGCGACGGATACGGGTTAGGGATGTTACATGCCGTGTGCTATGAATAATTATAAATTGTATTATGTGATGGTATATTAAGGTTGTTTTATGACTTTGTGTGTGGCATGATTGAATCAATCATAAGCATGTTTAGTTAGTTTGGAGGTGTTTCATACTAAGATAAATTATATATATATGTGGATTTGCTCAACATGCTTTGACTTAATCGCGTATGATCTTAGATTTAAGTATTATATGTAACACCCCAAACTCAACCCAGACGTTATGGCTGGATCCAGCGTGCCACATTGAAGTGTTTTATCAAAAACCTTGTTTTCATTAAAAACCCTTCCTTAAAGTGAAAGTTCTTAATTTCTTTGTAAAATCTCTTTCTAGTTGCAGAAACATTATTTAAACCATAGGATCTATGAGAACTTGTCATTTTAAACATTTAGTTGCGGAAGCGATGTACTTTCTTTTATAAAAAAACAATAACAATAACCAGAGAGAATGCCTTATTACAATCTAGTCTGAAATAACTTAATAAACTAGAAACTATATGCTTTCTTTTTTAAAGAAACAAGTCGTCTTGCTAGCTAGCCACCTTAGAGTCTCTCCCACCATTGAACCTCCTACTGTGCATCACCTAAAAAAAATAAAAGAGGGGGGTGAGTTTTCGCAAACTCAGTGTGTACAACCCTCAAAAAGAAACATTAAGCAAACATCAATCACCATATTATCATACATGCAATGCTTGTGCAACCCACCCCAATAATCCAACCAATACACATCAACTCCGTCCCCCAGTACACATCATGTGAGGATATAAATATCGACCCACCCATTCGATTCACATCAATGGTAGCCCGGTTGCGGCACTACCTTCATAGCAGCAAGTTGCTAATCACATATTGGGCTTAATAGCCGTCGGTGGATCCACGGTCGTCAAGCAACCATGCGATCCTCATATACTTCCTCCGTCCACAATTCCCAACCCAAATGCATCCTAAACAGAGTATCATATGAATGCAGCAGGTACACAGATAACATCCATAAATCTTACATTCAACACATAGGGGTATTTTAGTCATCTTTGTCCTTAGAGGCATTTCGGTAATTTCTCCTTGTTATGAGTTTATTACTTACCTTGGCCCGTTGACAAGTCCTCGATGACTAAAGTGAATAGATACTACGCACCAGGTAGGATTCTAGAGAATAAGAGGTGAGTCATTAAGACCGTTTAAGTACCAAGCTCTCCCTAGATCCAATCCTAGACATGCATATACACATTGCCACACTTTAACCTTATCACTTATCCACGGTCACAATTTATTAATTAATTAAGTATTATGTATGTTTAAGCAATTATCAGATACTAGACCCAAAACCCCTTACAAAGCCCAGACAAGTCTATATACACGCATATGACCCATTAGGCCCAATCACTTTCATATGGCCCATTAGGCCCAAATCACTTTCATATGGCCCATTAGGCCCAAATCACATTCATATCATGATTTCATACGATTTTCCATCACTTAGTATCAAATTGCCAATTTTGCCTATTCTAGGCCCTACAGCCCATCGGCCCATTTAGCCCATTTTGGCCCGGTTGGCCAAAATATAGCCCAAGTCCATGGAATCACCCATGAGGTCCTAGATAACCTATTGTTTTCCCCCACCAGTGTTCGCGCACTCGCAAGTCTGTTGTAGCCAAACTTTCGACTTTTCGGCATTTCAGGATTTGTCGATCAATTGTGTGTGTGCAGTGTATGTACACGCCTGGTAATAAAGCGTGCTGCAATCTTCCTAGCCACGAACCTACAATCGATGTCACACAATGATTAATCCCACATACATATTTAATACTCTTACCAAAAGCTGAAATCTCACCTTAACCTTACCTGAAACGCCAAGCCTTAATAACTTTTCCTTGATCACTAATCACGAGTACTTCCCAGATTTGCATTAACCTTTATGGTTAAGATATATAATGGGTGACTTATATCCGACATAAGTCACCCTTTCCTACTAAAGCTCATTCGACCAATCCTTACCAAAGTGAAGAACACTTACCAAAGTCCCAACACCTAAGGAGCAAATCGGCAGGGGTCCCAAAAGACTGAGATTCGATACTGCACTCCTACCAAAACTGATTTAGAAAGAGTGAGGGACAAGAGTAATCGATACTAGCAAAACTAACTGAAGAGCAAAGCACTTACACTAGATTTGGCCGAAAGAGAGAGCGTAGTGGCGGCACAGAAGGTATTCGGCTTTTGAGACTTGTATGGTGAAAAAGGTTTATTCGGCAAAATCAAGAAGAAGAGAAGAAGGAAACAGCTAAACTAAAGGTGAATCAAAGAGAATTGAGAAGAGAAAGGCAATCAAGGAGCAAGGAATTCAGCTTCTGAGCACTTGGAGTAAACAAAGTGTTTCGGCAATAATAATGAAGAATTCGGCTAAAGGGAGAGAAGCAATTTCGGCACCTACATATATAATAGCTGAATTTCCTATCCCCAACTTCCCAGTTCAGCTTCACCTCTCTACACTCCTCATCTTCTAATTTTTCTCCCTGATCACTCCTTAATCCCTTCCTTAAACTTCTCCTATTATCACTCCCTACAGAGTTTATATCTAGCACCACTATTGGCCGTCTGTTAAGAAAAAATAAATCCTACTTTTGAGTAAGGAGGGATTCAAACCCCAGACCTCCTTGCCATTCATGTGATGCCACCTCTAAGCCTGACATGTGGCGCTTCTTGCCACTCCACCACAAGGCTTTCTGTGTCTAATTCCTCCTTCATTTATTTAAAAACCAACCTACTTGCCATCAAGGTTCTTTTAACTATTAACCTATAATTTCCTTCACTTCTATGTTCGAACTCAAAACTTAACCAAGGCGTATTATCACCTAAATACTCTTGACTAGGAATATCTAACACTCTTTTTATCAAACCGAAAATTAAGAAAAGAAAGTTTAAGAGTTCGGGATTTTTGGGGCGTTACATTATAATTCGATGATGAAGGGTAACAAGTATTGAATATATTCCATGATTGTTTGGTCAATTGTTTGGCATGTATTCACATATTAAGTGTGGCTTTAAATTTTGGGTAAATGCATACTAGGTATATACATGTATTAATAGCATGTACGGCCATGTTAAATTGCACCAATGATGAACATGTGATTGCTTATTAAATTATGTACTATGATTTCTACTAGTTTATTTATGAGCATGAGCAGAGGTTGATATTTGTGATTAAATGGCAGCTTGATGATATAGTGAATTATGCATGAATTGGTATTAAATTATTATTAGGGTTTGAAAATGATTTAGGTTTAATGGTAAAATGTGTTTGTGCTCGGTGACATATCTCTTATACGTTGGTTGTTTATTAAATCGTAAACATGACTTGCTATAAAGTTTTATTCAGATTTGTTAAATGCCTTTAATTGCATGAAATATGAAATTCACATTGATTAATATGATAATGATGTACAAATGAATGCCAAGTTTTGGTATTGAAATTTGTTTCATATGTAGTACAACATATATATGTGCAGGGCATTTTATAAAAATTAGATTGATATTCCTTTAACAAAGTTGTTGGGTTATTATATGTCCTATTTTTAAACAAACATATAATTTGCTATATTATATGCTGAATTATGTTTTAAATATGTTATCATATAAATGGTACGAATTCTTAAGGTTTGATATTTGATAATTTCGTGAGAAATGATGTGTTTAAAATTTTGAATTGCTAAAATGAAATGCTTTAAAGGTATGAACTGTGACATGATCGGTAATGCCTCGTAACCTAAGTCAGGCGATGGTTACGGGTTAGGGGTGTTACACATATCAAGCAGATGCCATGTCTCAAACATGGTCTTACACTAGCTCTCATATATCGGTGCCGATGCCATGTCCCAGACATGGTCTTACACTAGCTCTCATATCTCGAGGCCGATGCCATGTCCCAGCCATGGTCTTACACTAGCTCTCATATCTCAAGGCCGATGCCATGTCCTAGACATGGTCTTACGCTAGCTCCCATATATCCCTAGCATTATGGCATGAATATCTAATCTATTCTACGGTTCAACCGGGAGTTTCCCATATTAATCTCATCATACATTACTCATAGCCACATTCAAACATTTTATGCAAAATCAATCATTAAATGCATAATAATGATAAAGTTGTAATATTTACGCACATCTTACTCGTTTCAATCATCACATAAATGTTATTAACATTTGGCATCACTTTCTTATACTCAATATCATCAACATATAATTCAATACAATCATAGCAAGATAGATTTCAAGTATATTAACAATAACATGGATAACATGCTTATTTAGTCACATGGATTTACCTCAAATGCAAATTTTGGCCAATTATTCCATTTTAGTCGATAACCTTGTGCTTTTCGATTTAAGCCCGAATTTCAATTTTCTTGATCCATAATGATAAAATCCACTACTTTAATCATCATATTAACCGATACATTTCATAATTTATACTTTGGCAAAATGACCATTTTGCCCTAGACTTTCACAAAATTTATAATTTTATCCCTAGGCTTGTAAATCGATTTTTATCAAATTTCCTCACTAACCAAGCTTAGCCGAATTCTTTTTATACCTATTGCATCTCAAAATTCCAGTTATTTCACACAACTCCCATCCCTTTAACGAACTTAACAAAATGGTCCATATTAGGTGTTTTTAAGAAAATCCTTTCACAAAAGTTGTTTATTTTACAACCATGACTCATTTTCTTCCATAAAGTTTTAGCTAACAACATAAATACTCTCATGGAAAAACCTTAGACTTTCAGCCATTTTGCAAAATAGTCCCCTCATTAGCTAGATTAAGGTATGAGGGTTCTAAAAACACAAAAATCAACAAAAATGACCATCAAAATGACATACTAGTAAGGGTTGTAAGTTGCTGAAAATTTCAAGCTTTTATGGAGGTTTCTCCTTCAATATTTTGGCAGAGAAAGGAAAATGGAGAAGAGAATTGGCCACTTGTTTTATTTGATTAGTACTTGCTTTTGTCATCAAATACCAAACTATACCAACTTTGTCAGCTTTTTGACTCTTCATTTATTACATTTCATGTATAGTCATACACAAATGTAATGGCCTAATTACTCATTAAGGACCTCAAATTTTAAGTTCTATAGCTATTTAACACTTTTAGCTAATGGAACACTACTTTTGTATTTTACGCAATTTGGTCCTTTTTCACAAATTGAGCTATTAAACAATAAAATTAGCTCATAAAATTTTCACATATACCTGTTCACATGCTATAAACACTAAAAATAATATTAAAATAATTTTACAACCTTGGATTTGTGGTCCCGAAACCACTATTCCGACTAGGCCCAAAATCCGGATGTTACGCTGATTATAACCAGGCAATGCACTTGTGACATTCTATATAATAACATTGTTGGAATTTCGCACTCCTTGATTATTCTAGCTAAAGTTTGGGTGTTGCTTCCACCATAGATTGTAGGTGTTTGAATAGGGATTATTATTATAGTTGAAATTGCTCATGTAATACATAAAGGGTGGGTTTCTGGGACATTCATTGAACACATGATCTTCCCTACAATAGATAAACAATAGTTTGGTTGATTTCATCTCCTGAACTGCAGCTGGTCTCTTCATTGTTTTGATCATGTTAGCTAGAGATGATACCTGGGCTGTCAATGAAGTGATTGCATTGAGCTCCACAGTGCCAGCAACTCTTCTACCAGTCCCAACTCTCATGGTAGGATATTGATAATCATTATTTGCTATCCTTTCCAAAATTTCATATGCTTCATTATAGGATTTATCCAACAAGGTACCATTGGTAGAAGCATCAACTACCATGCTTGTATGCACGTTTAACCTATTATAAAACATTTCCATCTATGTCAAGTGCTGGAATCCATTCAACAGACATTTCTAAAGCAATTCCTTAAATATTTCCCAACCTTTATACAATGTCTCATCGTCTGATTACCGAAAAGATGCAATGTTATTTTTAAGCTTGGCATTCATATTAGGTGGATTATACCATTTCAAAAACCTTTGACAAAGATTATTTCAAGATACCACCGACTATGACGGCAAAGCATTTGACCATGCTCTAGCATGATCTCTCATTGAATATGGAAACATTTTAAGTTGTAGGGCGTACATTTTAAGTCGTAGGGCGTCTTCGGGAACACCCTGTTTCTTGAATGACTCACAGACTTCTAGGAAAAGCCTTAAATACAGTCATGGATCTTCAGTAGGCAACCCATTAAACTATCCTATCTTTTGCAATATTTGAAACATTACCGATTTTAACTCCAAATGCTAAGCTTGAATGGTTAGTCTGACTATCCCTGGATTCAAATCACCCAAAATTAGTATTACATGCTCACGAATGGGTCTGTCTTCGTCATCTATCATATGAGGAATAGGCAAGTCAACATCCTGGCCATTCAGATACAATGGATCTTCCATACCTGGATCATTTCAAATCCTAGCTATATGTCGCAATTCTCTTATCCTTCTTTGCAAATTTCTCTCGATCTCTAGGTCAAGGGGATATTCTTCGTTAACAGGAATTTCTCTTCTCATACAATGATGGAAATCCCAGAAAAATTAAAGACAACTAAGTTAGATAAAACTAATGGAATTAGATAAGCAGAAACAAAGCCATATTTCACCAAATTGCTGGTCCCTGGCAACAGTGACAAAAACATGTCGCGTGTGAATATAATATGCAAAATGTGCAAGTATACATGTTGAATCAAGTAATATAACGATAAGTAAGATCGTCTCCATAGGGATTGGATAGGATTAACTTGGTTAAGTTGCTGTTATGAAATATGTGAATTATGCTAAGGAAAAACAATGATAGAATTGCAAGGGTAATCAAAATAACGATGATGTGCACAATATGTAAACAAACAAATATTCAAAAATATGCTATGGCAAAGATACTATGAAAAAAGTAAAAGGGTTTACGCTGTTGAATGGAAAGGTTGGGATTACTAGGAATCTACCCTTATAAACCAATAATGCCTCGATAAATTATTAATCTTACTACCCAGAATGGATTTAAAATAGTCTGCTTCTTTCGAGAGCAAGACCATAGGATACCTCACCTAAGGAAATATATGTTTGTAGACCTCAGCTGTGATTCCCAGTACTAGTTACTCTTCACTCTGTACAAATGTTGCTCTATGTCTAGAGACTACTATGGGCATTCTATCGAAAAACCACTTGTATCAATCAATTGTGGTCAAACTAACCTACACTTTTTAAAATTAGGTTATGTTTATAAGAATATAGTGCATTCATCTATGTCTAGAGATTGCATGCATGCAATTCGAAAGAAAAAATTGAATGAAACAGTGAAATAGATTAGATTTAAGCTTCAACATTATTGGAAAATTCAAGTATCATCTAGTAATCCCAACCCGATGAGATTTAACTCCCATTCTTTGTCTCGTCCAGATTTAGATGATCTACTATCCACCACTTTGTCCTTCCAAGACACCACCAGTGTTGGAGAGGAATCAATGACCATTCCATAACTCGAGTCATTGACCACTCTGTTGTTCGTATCCACATCCATCCCCTTGAATTTGACCTTTTTGGTATTGCGATCCCCAATTAAAGATGCGCCACCGTCATCGTCGTATTTAACATTAATCTCATTAATTAAAAATATATATTTGAAAATTAATTAAAATCAAATCCATAGAATCACAATCAATACATGTGAAAATTGTAACACCCCTAACCCGTATTCGTCATCGGAATAGGGTTTCGGAGCATTATCGGAACATTCAAAACACTTTACAATTTATTTATATAAATTACTATTTAATTACAGATATCATTCAAAACATCCCTTAATTGGACTTTCGAGGCCCAATACTAGCATTAGAATCAAGTCAGGACTTAATAGAAAACTCATAAAAAATTTCCAAGGTTGCAGGGACACATGCCCATGTGGTCTAGGGACACGCCCGTGTGGTCAGGCCATGTACTACACATGATCATATCCCTAACCCATGTAACTCTCTAACTTTTATGGCATGAAGAAATTGAAGTCACAAGGCCAAGTCACACGCCCGCGTGCTAGGCCGTGTGACGAATTTTATTTTCGAATTTTAGGTGCAGTTTTCACAGGCCGTGTCAACCACATTGTTGAGACACACGCCTGTGTCTCAGCCTGTGTGCCCAATTTTGAGCATTCTTTTTTTCATTTTTAAGATGCAAGGGACACACGGTTGGACCACATGCCCATGGGGCAAGCCGTGTGTCACACACAGCCAGGACATACGCCCGTGTGTCTACCCGTGTGGACAAAATAAAGCCATTTCCTAGCTTCATTTGTCATCCAAAACTTACCATTTTCCTGTACCAAAACACACAAGTATATATATCCACCAATTCAACATCATTTCCACATACAATTTTGCCATCAATCATGTGGCATTATCTCATGGATCAAAGGATGTAAACTTACTCTTAACATAAGCTTATATGCTAACATAATTCCAACAAACTAACACACAATAAACACATATGTGATTACCAAAATATTACTTCAAAATATCCAAACTTAGGCCACCACTAGCCACTCCAATGGCTAGATTACAAAACAACAATTACAAGCCATCATTGGCCAAATAAGCTTATACATTCCATTATACCAAAAGGAGATTTCTATTTATACCAAAATGAGATAGTGGATAGTGTGATGACTGCTCCAACCAACTTCCAACCTTCGCGAGCTTTGAGCACTATAAAATCGGGAAAATTAAACGGAATAAGCATTTTATGCTTAGTAAGTTCGTATAACGGAAGGTAAACTTACCGGTCATATTTATTAATACAAGCATACATAAATTTGCATTCCATCGATTTTGGGTAGGTTACCTAAACACATATACTTATTCAACAAGTTAGTGACATAATCTTATATGAATATCAAGTAACATAGATGAGCTCATCACCATTAAATTTACATTTCCACACTTTAAAGGTCTTTTCCATCGAACTATTGAAATCTTGATGGAAGTTTGGGTAATAAACACATGTGCAAAAGTACCCATTAGGGTACATAATAGAAAGGCACACTCTTGAGCCGTACATTTTACAATAGGATTACCAATCCAGGCTAAATCCTATCCGTAGCATATGCTCTAGAGAGCATAATAGGGATTACCCATCCAGGCTAATCCAATTTATAACCTAAGCTTAAGAGGGCTTACATTAGAATTACCCGTCCAAGCTAAATTCTATCTTCAACATTTGTACTATTATTCTTAACCCATCGAAATTCAACATTCAACCGAAACATGACAATCTATCCATTTTTCACAACTTATGACTATTTCATTATGTGTATCATCTCATACATACTGTATATTAACAAACATATTTAAGTTACACGAACTTACCTTGAAATGATTCGTATTTTAATGTCAACTAATCCGAAACCTTTTGCTTTCCCTGATCTAGCTCCGTAGTTGGTCTTTCCAGATTTGTATGGATAAATTTAACTATTAATCTATCACATTTTATTTTCATTTTCATTTTATTACATCCTAGACAAAATTACCATTTTGCCCCTATCCTTTTCAAAAAAAATTATTTCGTCCCTAGGCCCGGAAAATGAAATTCATGCAATTTACTCCATATTCCAAGCCTAACCAAAATTTCAACTTAAAGTTTATAGCACTTATTTTCTATAATTTTCAGAATTTTTCATGGGTTTTACCACTTTTTCATTTTAGTCCCTAAATCAAGTTTTCATCAAAATTTTCTTTGTAAGAGTTGTTTATCTATGAATAACTTTTCATTTTCTACTATAAATTTCTAATTTTGAGCATATTCATCCATGACCCAAATTTCATATCTTGATAGCTTTTCAAATAAATCCACTAAATAGAAAGATCAGGCTATCTCGACTCCAAAAATATAGAAATTACTAAAAACGTGACTTGATTTCATACCTTATTAAGCTTGAAAAGTTTTATTCCTTTCTCCTAGGGTTTCATAGAAAAATTGGGGAAGATGATATGAAATTAGATGATTTTTCTTTTTAATTAATTATCATCTATTAATTTTATTGATTTCCAATTTAGTCCCTACCCTTTTCTAATTTTTCCATGGATGAGTCATTAAAATATCTACTAACTACTCTTCAATCGTCTAATTACCATATAAGAACCTTAAGTTTTAAATTCTATAGCTATTTGATACCTACAACTACTAGAACACAACTTTTGTATTTTATGCAATTTAGTCCTTTCCCTAATTGAACACACAATCGATAAAATTTTCATACCAAAATTTTCATGTGATCTTCCTATCATGATGCCAACTATAAAATAAAATAAAATAAAATTTAAATTTTGGCTTGGATTTGTGGTCTCGAAACCACTGTTCCGATCCTACTGAAAATGGGTTGTTACAAAAAATATAAACTAGTAATAATTAATAATGTATGTAGTATATGTGTATATTTTTATTATTTAAAATTTACCCAATTATATTTAATGAATTAATAGTTAATTAATATCACTTTTGTTATTATCCAATAATAATTAGTAATATTTTAATGTTAATTTAATAATAGAATCAACAATAAACGGCAATCTTATCTGTTCAAAAGTTTCTCCAAATATTTTTATAATAATTATAGATAAAAAATAATTTAATGAAAGTAACATTAAGTGATAAATGACTATGGGTAAACTACAAAAATGGTCACTAGACTATTGCCTTCGTCTTATTTTGGTCACTGAACAATTAAATTTTCTAATTTAGTCACTAAACTTTTCAAAATCAAATATTTTGGTCAATCAAAGCTGGTTTGGGCTTTTTTTATTGGTCAAATAACAAATTTAACCCTCAATTTTTACAAAATTAGTCATTTTAGTTTGAATTTTAAAAAATTCACGTAACTTTATTATAACTAAATAATTCATTTCCCATATGGCCAAAAAAGAAATCCGTTTCACATAATTTTATCTTCTGTTTTGAAGCTAGAAATGACAACTTGAGCTCACTTTTTTTTTCTCTTTTATGTATTGAATTTTGTTATTTGGTGATGTATTTTTATTATAACCTGGTTGGTTGGTTGTTGCAACCTCTGTTAGAGATTTGTAATCTTCGCTTCATCAATTGTAATGTTTTAAATATCATTACTTTTTGGTGTTCTTTTCATTCCTTTTTTTCCCCCTAACCGACCCAATCACCGGGTTCGAGCTACAAGATGCCACATTTATTGCCAGAGAAACTACATTCAATTTCAACATAAATTTTATCAGTTCAACAATTTATAATCACTAACCTGATCATTTCATCATTATATCATAACATATAATGTGAACTAGGGTTTATATGAGTCTATAAGTTCTTTTGATAGTCCGAGACCATTGGAAGGCTAAAATGCTGAATTCCAAAATGATTCGAGCTAGCGTCGCAACATCAAAGGTGCGATGCCCTGACCGCCAAAACAATATATAGGTATCACAACTTAGGAAATAGAATGTAAAGTTTTCAAACTACACTAGTTTGGCGTCGCAACCTTGGGGTTCAATATAGTGACATTGAAGGCTGGTACCACGACTTTGAGAACAATTGTAACACCCCAAACTCGGCCGAGACGTTAGGGCCGCATCCGTGATGTCACATTGAGGTGGGTTTTGCAAAATCACGAATTTAGTAGAAAAGCTCATCTGCGTAAATAACCTTGTTTGTGGTTCTTTTGTAAATCCAACTTGTTTAGTCCGTTTGCCAAAATACAGGTTCGTTTAGCAAAACATGTCTCGTACCAGGTTTTTATATTACTTAAAAACATTGTCGTTGCTAAAGCTTTTAAATCAAGTTACGCAGCTTGATAGTTGAAACCCTTTTTCTTTTATTTTTGAAAACCCGCATCCTACGACTAACAGATATAAATAAAATCCCCCGAATAAAAATGAAAACTTAAAATGGCCTTATTACATAAAATACCTCAAATAAAAATACTCTTACTAAAATTCAATACGAAATAATAAACAATGGTGTGGCATTCTTCGAGTCCCTCGCAGCACCAACACACTTAAGGATTACCTGCACAGTTAAGCATAAAAGGTGAGTATGAAACTCAGTGTGTAATCCCTTTTAAAAAAACAGTCACATACACAGTGCTGAACAGTCTAGGCTTAAGCCTATATCAGTAGCAATATCAGTGTGGGCCTTAGCCCAAATCAGTACAGTATCAGTAATGCATAAAAAGATCCTACCCAACCATCCTCTACACTCCACTCCGTTCAGCCCTACACTCCATGTGGGGAATAAATCGTCCCACCCATCCCTACACTCCAGAATAAAATACCGGTTTCAGCACTAACAGTAGTTGTAGTAGAGCTGCCAGTAATAGGCTTATTGCCTTTCAGTACACTTCCTCCAATAATATATATCCCACCCCATGCAATGCAGCATAATATAATTGTACATACGATAAATAAGGCATGCTTAACAGTCATACATCACATAGGGGTATAATCGTAATTTACCTCATAGGGGTAAAATAATCATTTCATTAATTAGGGTTTCGGTATACTTACCGACCCAGTAGTAGGCCAACAGTCGTGTCGAGTGACTCGTGCAACCTTAACAGTTAAACAGCTAAAATGGGCCTAAGCCCATAATACGACACATATGGGCTCACACGTTCGCGTGGCCCAGTAAGCCCAAATAGTGGCCTTGACCGTGCAACCTACACGGCCGGCCCGATAATCTCCACACATTCGTACGGTTTGCCCATCCGTGGCCTACGAGCTCGTGGGTCCCAGACAGCCCATTTTGGCCCATCATGGCCCAAAATTGGCCTATGCCCATGAAAACGTTCATGGTGGCCTCTTCGATCGAATGCTCACATTTTGATCATTCAGTTCACCACACGTACGAGCGTACACTCGTGTAGTGTCAATAGTAGATCATTCTCGGCTTTCGCTGATCTATTGCTAAAGGCAGTGTGATTACACACCTGGTTGCAAAACGTGTGAATAGCCTATGCGCACCCAAAATGTATATTCAACCAAGGTATTCCATTAGTCATTTATCAAAAGAGTAACAACCTCCCTTCATACAATCCCATCTAAACATACTGCTTGCCTTGGTTGAGATGTACGGCTTAGATCTCTTAAACCGCTTAACTAAGATTGATCACATGATCCCCACCGAGACTTGCGTAATTAGTGAAATCCATTAGTTTGGTTGCTTAAACACACAGCTTGAGATATTATGCACTACCTTAGAGAAAACACAAAAATCCAATTACAGGGGAAATGAGCTTTCAGCCAACACCTAGGAATGCTAGCCAACATACCCCCTTCCAAAGCACAGTAACTATCAGCAGAGTTACCTTCAACCGATAGATGAGGGAAAGGTTTTGAACTCGTAAGTTATCCCTTGCACACTCCTTCACACCTCGAGGAACTCCAGAAACCAAAGAACCACCATAAGATAAAGAAAAAGGTGAGATTTATATAAGAGGAGAATGTTCGGCTCCCAAAGAATGATAGAGGAAGGACTTGATAAATGAAGAAAGAGAAGAGATAACAATAGGAATAATGAACGCATCGATTGTCAGAGAATAGTAACAAACCAATGAAAGATGAAGATAGTAAAGGATGAAATATTATGCTTGGGTACCAAAAACACAGTATTCGGCAAACAATAAACCAAGAAGAGGAGAGGGAGAAAAGCAACGTCTAAAGAACCCAAAATAACCCCCTACAATATTCGGCTAAGGCTTGGGGTAGAAGTAGAGAATCGGTTTATCCTAGAAGCAAAAGCCAAACAATCCTAAGAAGAGAGAAGAAAAAAATCAGACCTGAAATACCAAATACCGAAAGCAAAACTGAATGACACTACAAGACTCCCTAAGCCCCAATCGGTTTCCACAGAATAAAAGTAGCAAAACCAAATGCAAAACTTACCAAAACCGCATTCCCTAAGTGCCTAGCATCCCTATATAGCACCAACATTCCCCCCTCAACACCTCTCCTTGATTTTCTCCTAAAACCTCTCCACCACACCCTCAAACCGTACACTATCCATATCCCCCTTTTCCCTCCTAATAATTTGACTACATGATCCCCTACCCAGTCAAACACTCCAACCGTCCAAGCAGTAGAGTCCCTCTGTCACACAAACATCCACCTAGCCGTTTGCAAAAAAATACACTAGCTCACTGCATGTCTCGAACCCAAGTCTTCTAGCAAATAGTACCACGCCACTATCCCCTACACCACTCTACTTTTTATGACTTTATTCCCCACAATTTTTTTAAGAACCCAACATCTAGCAGTAAAGGTTTAATTCAGTAGAAACCAAAAAGTTTTGATAAAGCCTAGGTTTGGACCTAGGTCTTCCCATACTACTCAGGACCCTTAACCATCACAGCAAGTAAGCCAACATGCACCCTAACCCACTGTTGAAACCATTTTTATTTGAATGAAAAAAAGGGGAATTGACATTTTAAAAACCGAATGTGGAGTTGCCACAAATTTTTTTTTTAGGTGTGATTGGATCACCTAGTAAAAACATTTTGTTTCATTTAAATCAATTTTGGTTCACGTCAAACCAAAAAATGGGTTCGAGAGTCGGTTATGCATGAGGAAGGGTGAGCACCCTCATTACGCCCAAAAAATTGGTACCAAACTGATTCGATGCTATCCTTATATTAAAGGTTTTTTAGAAAACATCTTTCGAATTATAATTCTTTTTAAAATGTTTGACTAGTTCAAATTAGCAGTCAAAATTTTCTCGTTTCAAAGATATGCAGCATCATATCTAGCACGATTGGACACGATCCTTTATACCTTCAAAAATACAATTGATTTTCGATCCTCAAAAACTCGTAAAATTATAAAAGGATATCCAAATATTTAGTTCACCGAAAAATCATACCCAAAGACTTTAGAGGGGCGATTTCCCGAATTCCCAAATATTGAATATTACCTTATTTCAAAATTTTTGAATAATAATGAAAATTAGAAATTAGCTTAAAGCACGTTTACTCGTTTTTAAAAGAAATAAGATAGAATACTTAATGTATCACAAAGAAATATTTATATAGAAAAGGATAAACCATTTTAAAACCAAATACAACTAAATACAACTGTTCTAGGCAAATGTAACCAAATTCTTAATCATGAATGGAGAACAATTGATGTAACAAATAAAAGCCTGAATAAATAATATACAATAACAATATACATAATCTAATATAGTACAATTAATACAAGATATACAATATAAAATGAAAATTTAAAAAAACGATATGATGTAAGACAAGTTTAAAATAATAATGATCACACAATATATATAAATTGAGGAATTAATGATTTTGAAACCACTTGTGAGAGCAAAATAGAGATATATAAGTAGTCATTGAAATATGTATAATAGGACGAACATTTTTAAATCAAGAAATATTCCAAGGGCTAAAAAATATATTTATTAAAATATATAAAGGAGAATTTAGATAATGTATGGGATATAAAAGGATAAAAAAAATATATAATAAAATATAATCCTTAAGAAATACATACAATAGGTTTACAAAAACATAAATATACATAAATAAATTTAGAAATCATTACTTGTAAAAAAAATGCACTAAATAATGCCTTTACGATTAAATTAATTTTATTATAAATTATATAATAGACTTGACAATATACTTATATGTACAAAAAAGACTATATGCATAAAATGTATGGATTTAATAATGTATATAAATTAAATTTATTTACCAATGTTTTCGTATACGTATAATATTTAAGTAATATATGAAACATGTAATTTCCTTTTGAACAACAAATATATATAAATATATGAGTAAATTCAAAAACAGTTAGATGTATGTAATAATTTAATGTTAATAATATTCATAGAATAAAGCTAATTTTATTATAAGGTATATATATACATGTATAATAATGTATAAAACATTACATAAAATAGTATACAACATGTGAAAATACAATTACCAATTACCCAAATTACAACAAATAAATAAACCAATAATACAAATGATACAATTAATACAAACATTACAAACAATATAAACGATATGATAAAAATAAATTTAAAAAAATAATTACTAAAGTAACTCAAAATATACAAGTAAATAAGCTCAAATTTAAAACTATAAAATGAATCTAAACAAATTACCTAATTGAAATCAAAGTAAAAAAATAAAATAAGATAATTTACAAATAAAATAAACTACTAATAATAAAATAAGGACCTATGTATAACACGCGTGAATTCACAGTGACCAAGATTGAAATTATCCCTGATCCTGAAACATTGCGTTGAGATGTGGGATAAAATGCAAAGGGATACAAATTTTAGGGAAGATTTTTAATATAAACAAATTATAAACAGAGGCCAATTGAAAATAGGCGTGAAAGAGGAGGACCAAATGCACTATTAACCCATTTGAAGCAAAAGCATGCGGATCCAATTTTCGGATTGGGTCAACACGCGCAGGCCCACTCTTTTACATGATGCTGTTTCCAAATCTGATGCTACATTTTAATTTTCCTTCATTTTTTCTTTTCAAAATTCAACTTAACCTTCCATTTTCCTAAAACAAAAATTTTATCCCCTATCACTAGGGTTTGGCTCAACATGTAGCCGCCCAAACCATCATTTATTTGATGGCCAACGGAGCACCAATGGTGACTGGATTTTGCCAACAGAAGCCACGCCCATGAAGATCTGGTAAGTGCAGTGCACTCCTTCTCCCTGTTTTTTTTTAAAAAAAAAACTTAAAATCCTATGCTATTTTACCAAAAGAAAAATGAAGTTCAAAAAGAACATCCACTTTAGCCCGAATTAACCTCGAGATCTCCGTTCAACTTCGATGTCAACGAAGCAAAGAGAAGAAATCCATGGCATTTTTGCACGGTAACACTTCCTTTCCCTTGTTTCCTTTCTTTCTATTTTTTTTTTAAAAATGCAGTGATGAAGTACTTCCAGAAAATAAATCAAGAAGGAAAAAAAAACTAGAAAAGCTAAAATCACCTTAAAATGTTGACTAATTTCTCTCTATTTGATTTCCCTGTGTATGTGTATAGTCAACGTAAAAATACATGGAGTACAAGTGAGGCTTTTTATAGCCTGAATTTACAAAGAAATAGCAAAAAATAAAAATATTTTCCTGCTGTCATCTGCATATTCTGTTATTCCATTTCTTCTCATGCATTCTTTTGCAGGAACGGCCGTACGGAGGAGAGAGGAAACAGCTCGTGGAAACCCGACCCCCTGGCACTATTCTAGCGTATTCCAGAAGTTTCTGGCATTCTGCTGAGATTCCTTTGGTCTTTTCGGGTTTGGGCTATTCGGGCATTGGACCAAATGTAATTGGGTCGAATTTGTTTTTTATTTTTGGGCTAGTATAAGTTTTGTGTTTATTAAAGGTTGTAAGTGGACTATTTGGACTTTACTTGACTTTTCATTTGGGTTTATTTGTCTGACTATTTATTTATTGCAAGTAAATATATAAAATAGGGGCCTGGGCAAAATTGGTTAACTACAGCTGCCCCTCTTTGCTCATTTTCGTGTAACGGGAATAGAGCAAAGAATTCAAAAGGACCGATTTTGCCCGATCTTTCTGAATTTTGGATTTTTGGCATACCTTTTTTTCAAGCACCTTTAGAAAGATGAGGTTAGTGGGTTAAATCTGCTCCATTGTCGATACATGGAGATAACATTTACCATTTTTTGACCTGCTCTGCTGCAACTTCAAGGAGATAAGATCTTCAATCTCCAATATGCTTTCTTGCTACCTCAGAAAGATAAGACTCATTCTTCAACTTGTTTTCTTGCTACCTCAGAGAGATAAGGCTGGTGGTAAAATCTACTCCATTGCCAATACATGGAGATAAGATTCACCATATTAGATCTGCTCCTCTGCAACTTCAGGGAGATAAGATCTTCAATCTTCAGTCTGCTTTCTTGCTACCTCAGAAAGATAAGACTCATTCTTCAACCTGCTCTCTTGCTACCTTAGAGAGAAAAGGCTGGTGGTAAAATCTGCTCCATTGCCAATACGTGGAGATAAGATTCACCATATTCAATCTACTTCTCTGCACCTTCAAGGAGATAAGATCTTCAATCTTCAGTCTGCTTTCTTGATACCTTAGAAAGATAAGACTCATTCTTCAACCTGATCTTTTGCTACCTCAGAAAGATAAGGCTGGTGGTAAAATCTGCTCCATTGCCATACGTGGAGATAAGATTCACCATATTCGATCTGCTCCTCTGCAACTTCAGGGAGATAAGATCTTCAATCTTCAGTCTACTTTCTTGCTACCTTAGAAAGATAAGACTCATTCTTCAACCTGCTCTCTTGCTACCTTAGAGAGATAAGGCTGGTGGTAAAATCTTCTCAATTGCCAATACATAGAGATAAGATTCACTATATTCGATCTACTTCTCTGCACCTCCAAGGAGATAAGATCTTCAATCTTCAGTCTGCTTTCTTGATACCTCAGAAAGATAAGACTCATTCTTCAACCTGATCTTTTGCTACCTTAGAAAGATAAGGCTGGTGGTAAAATCTGCTCCATTGCCATACGTGGAGATAAGATTCACCATATTCGATCTGCTCCTCTGCAACTTCAGGGAGATAAGATCTTCAATCTTCAGTCTGCTTTCTTGCTACCTCAGAAAGATAAGACTCATTCTTCAACCTGCTCTCTTGCTACCTCAGAGAGATAAGGCTGATGGTAAAATCTACTCCATTGCAAATACATGGAGATAAGATTCACCATATTCGATCTGCTCCTCCAAAACTTCAGGGAGATAAGATCTTCGATCGTTACCAATATCGCTACACTGTCCTTTGGAGAACATGTCCTGTAGACTCCATTTTATATGCGCATGTTTATGCCAAATAATTAGGATGCTATGATTGAAATGAATCCAATGGTCCTAACTAAATGTGGTATGAATGATATATGTAGAAATGTAAATAATTCCATTTTAAAATTTAAAGTATCATTACTCGTTGTTCATTAATATACTATTACTGACGCATTTGCTCAACCATCATCTTGACAGAGTATCCCAAAGAAACAATCATATCCTGGCTGTCGAGCTTTCCCACTGTAATTTCAATGTCCCCTCTACTATTCTTTTGAGACAAACTCATTGTAATTCATAGTTGAATTTTCCTCTGTTCAATTCATTACCTCACTTCCCCAAATGCATTTTTGATAAAATTGTATCATCCACGCTATATTTTGCCTTTTTGTTCAATGAGAGATCTCAAAAAGGTGATTTATTCAAATATATCCTTGAACTTTGGTGTATTCTAAACAATTATTCCACTTCAAATTCTTGCATTATCTAGAAACTCCTAGAGTAATATGCAAAACTTCTACTGTGAAAATATTACTAGTTCATTCATCATTATGTCAATGCAACATGCTTGCAATCAAATCGTAATAATAGATAAGAATGGAGTTGAACTTGGGTTCAAAGTAAATAAATCATCAAAAAACAACAATGGCCATTAATTTGGGAATGTATATCTTGAAAAAGAAGGGATAATTTAAAGATAACCAATTTGCTGAAAATGAAGACTAGGTACCCTTGTTATCGCAACCTGAGCTTCTCTGTACGAACTTCTTCAAGACCAATTCAAACTTGACATGTGCTTAGAAGATTAGAAGTATTCTGTCAATGCCCCAAGATGCAACATACCCCATTTTCTTGTTAATTCAAGTATAGCAAGATTACCGCCTTCTCACTCTGGATCCACATTTGAGCCGCCCTTTTCAGGTTTTCAACTCAAATCCCCTTTGGTCTCAAGGCGCCCTTTGTGGGTTGTCACCTTGGCCTCTCCGTTTTCTCTTTTCCTTTATTTTTATTTTTATTTTTATTGAGTCTCAAAATGCCCTTTGTGGGTTTTCACTTTGGCCCTTGGTCTCAAAGCGCCCTTTACGGGTTTTCACTTTGGCTTCCTCCCCTCATTAAGTGTAATACTTTTTTACTGAATCCGAGTTCACTGGATTAGACAAATTTCTTCCATCCGTTTCGGCCAGGATTAGTGCACCGCCAGAGAAAGCTTTTTTCACCACATAAGGCCCCTCCCAATTTGGCATTCATTTTCCTCTGAAATCTTTTTGCATGGGAAGGATCTTTTTCAAAACCAAATCTCCTTCATGGAATTCTCTTGGGCGAACCTTTTTGTTGTAAGCCCGCATCATTCTTCTTTGATACATCTAACTATGCCGAATATCCCTCAGCCTCTTTTCCTCAATCAAATTCAACTGATCATATCGAGACTGTATCCATTCTGCTTCATCTAACTTCAATTCTGACAAAAATCAGAGCGAAGGTATCTCCACTTCAATGGGTAGAACTGCTTCCATTCCATAAACTAATGAAAAAGGTGTTGCCCCGGTAGAAGTTCTAACAGACGTTCGATAAGCATAAAGAGCAAATGGCAACTTCTCATGCCAATCTTTGTAAGTTTCGGTCATTTTTCCCACAATCTTCTTGATATTTTTATTGGCTGCCTCCACCGCCCTATTCATTTTTGGGCGATATGGTGATGAATTATGATATCTGATCTTAAACTGACTGCAGACCTCTGCTATTGTGCTATTGTTCAAATTTAACGCATTATCATATATGATCCTTTCAGGCATTCCATATCGACATATAATTTTCTTCTTTAAGAATCTACTGACTGCCGATATAGTTATATTGGCATACGAAGCAGCTTCTACCCACTTGGTAAAATAATCAATGACCACAAAGATAAAACGATGTCCATTTGAAGCTTTCGGTGAAATTGGCCCTTTGACATCCATGCCCCACATGGAAAATGGCCATGGGGAAGTCAAAACATGAAAAGGCGAGGGAGGTACATGAATCTTATCACCATAAATTTGACATTTATGACATTTCTTGGCATAATTGATGTAGTCCCCTTCCATATTTGACCAATAATATACAAACCTCATAATTTGTCTGGCCATTGTGAACCCATTGGCATGTGTACCACATACCCCTTCATGCACTTCTTCCAAGATTTTTTTGGCCTCCACAGCATCCACACACCGTAAAAGTACTTGATCCTTTCTTCTTTTGTACAGGATCTCCTCATCTAGAACATACTCACAGGCGAGCCTTCTCAATGTTCTTTTATCATTCTCTGTAACTTGATCTGGATATTCACGATTTTTCGTATATCGCAATATATCCTGATACCAAGGATGATCATCTCTTTCTTCTTCCTCTATGTTATAACAATAAGACGGGGCCTCGCAAATACTCATCTGAATAGGTTTCATATCTTTTGTCTTGTTTACTCTTATCATGGAAGCCAAAGTAGCCAGATCATCTGTCATCTGATTTTCATCGCGCGAGAGATAATTGAAAGTAATATCATCAAACTCTTCAACTAACCCCAATACCAACCTTCTATAATTGATTAGTTTGGAATCTCTTATTTCTCATTCACCCCGAAGTTGGTAAATTACCAGCGCAGAATCTCCATATACCTCCAATGACTTGATCTTGCGCTCTATAGCTGCTCTAAGTCCCATGATACATGCCTCATACTCTGCCATATTATTTGTACAATCAAAATCCAATTTACATGTGAATGGATAATGATCTCCACCTGGAGATACCAGAACTGCTCCAACTCCATTACCCACAGCGTTTGAAGCTCCATCAAAATTCAATTTCCAAGTGTGACCTTTTATAATGTCCTACTCAGCAACTGCCACATTCACTATCTCCTCATTGGGGAAATCAAAATTCAAGGGTTCATAATCTTCTAAAGCTCGACTGGCCAGAAAATCTGCTATTGCACTTCCTTTCACAGCTTTTTGATTTACATAGATTATGTCAAATTCAGAGAGCAGAATTTGCCACCTAGCCATCCTTCCATTCAAGGCATTTGACTCCATCATATACTTTAGAGGATCCAACTTTGAAATTAACCAAGTCGTATGGTATAACATGTACTGCCTCAACCTCCAGGTTGTCCAAATTAGAGCACAACACAAATTTTCAATTGGCGAATATCTCAATTCACACTTAGTGAATTTCTTACTGAGGTAATATATAGCCCTTTCCTTTCTTCCTAATTCACCATGCTAACCTAGCACACACCCCATAGAATTACCAAACACGGTTAAATACAATATCAATGGCCTGGCTGAACTTAGGGGTGATAATATTGGAGGACTCGACAAATATTTTTTAACCTTATCAAAAGCTCTTTGGCACTCATCATCCTACTCTCCTAGGTTATGCTTTTTAAGAAGACAAAATATGGGGTCACATTTCTCAGTTAATTGAAAAATAAACCGTACAATGTAATTTAATCTTCCCAGGAAGCCTTGAACTTCTTTTTGGGTGCGCGGTGGAGATAACTCTTGTATAGCCCGGACTTTGTCTGAATCAATCTCGATTTCTCTTTCACTGACTACAAAGCCTAATAGCTTTCTGGATCTAGCCCCAAAAGTACACTTGGTCGGATTAAGTTTTAATTGAAATTTCCTCAATCTCATGAACAGCTTTCTCAACACTTGGATGTGCTGCCTTTCAGTTTGAGATTTGGCTATCATATCATCAATATATACTTCAATTTCCTTGTGCATCATATCATGAAATAAAGTTACCATAGCTCTTTGATATGTTGCTCCAGCATTCTTTAATCCGAATGGCATCACCTTGTAACAGAACGTGCCCCACAATGTTATGAAAGTAGTCTTTCCCATGTCTTCAGGATGCATCTTCATTTGATTATACCCCGAAAAGCCATCCATGAAAGAAAACAATGAGAATCCAGCCGTATTGTTCACTAGAGTATCAATATGAGGCAAGGGGAAATTATCCTTTGGGCTAGCTTTATCCAAATCTCTATAATCCACACACATTCGCACCTTTCCGTCCTCCTTAGGAATAGGCACAACATTGGCTACCCATTCTGAGTATTTGATTACTTGGAGAAACCCAGCATCAAATTGCTTTTTAACTTCCTCTTTTATCTTTAAGATAATATCTAGCCTCATTCTTCGAAGTTTCTGCTATACTGGCTTGCAATCTTCTTTTATGGGAAGGCAGTGTACTACAATATCAGTGCTTAAACTGGGCATATCCTGGTATAACCATGCAAAAACATCTTTGAATTCCTGAAGCAACTCAACAAGATCTCACTTCGTTTCTTCAGTTATGCATGTTCCAATTTTTACAACTTTCCCCTTTTCCAAAGTCACCATGTCTACGGTTTCTTTATGAGGAAAAATTTGCTTTTCCTCTTGTTCCACCATCCTTAACAAGTCCGAAGATAAATCATAGTCTCTGTCATCTTCAAAGTCTTGAGATCCTTCTAAACACATGTCTTGCTCAAATAGTAATTCCGAGTCAGTAATAGCGTCACTCATGATATTGATATTCCAGGACCTATTATAGGTACAAAATATACAAAGAATGAATGAATTTGATAATTATTGTTTTGTATAGTATGTTTATGAATGAAATAAAAGAATGATTGAAGAAAGAATCAGGATAATTATTTGGATAGAAAGAAAAACACAATTGCTTGTGAAAAGAATAATATTTGCTCAAAATGATAGCAAAAAATGTACTTCATTAAAATAATGATGTTTGAACATGAACCTATTTCACAAAGAAAACTTTATTGTCTCTAGGCTTAAAACAACAAGTTTGTTTCGAACATTACTCTAAATAAGCTCTAAAAACTACATGAAGATCTTCTGCAGTCCAATTGTCTAGAATACTCCTAGACTCATATGGACGAATATCCGACGAAATCCCCTCTTCAATTGTTTCTTCAAAAATGGCATTGATGTGCATATTTCACAATGCTTCTTCCATGCTTTCTTTCTTTGGCATCCCTCGTTCAGGATAAATAATGCCCCCTGATACGAAAGACTTGGATATATGAGGAATTATCATGGGTTCCCACTTAATTTCTCTATAACTCACTCGTGCCCTTCTTTTTTCTTGCCTTCTTTTCATTTCCTTTTTCTTTTGTCTTGCATCTGGCTTGAACCCCAAACCAAAATGATCATGTTTTTCTTTCAGCATCGGAACCACAGTTCTTCCCTGGAGACATCTTCCAAGTCCCTTTCTTGGTAAAGCTCCCCGTCCTACCATCAACTGTAGACTAATCATCGTAGTTTTAGACATTTTTGGTTCCAGAATTCTACTTCCCTCAGTGATGAATGTTGCATTCACAAACTCCAAAGATCGAAAATAACATTCAATGGCTTCATCATCTGCCCCTAAATATGGCGCATCATTGCTTACAGCCACAATAATATCCTCCTCAGCATTTATTATTACCAACCGTCCTTCTGATACCAGCTTTAGCTTTTGATGTAATGATGAAGGAACTGCCCCTGTCGAATGTATCCAAGGCCTTCCTGACAAGCAATTGTAAGAGGGCTTAATATCCATCACTAAAAAATCTACCCCATATGTAGTTGGGCCAATCAGCAACGATATTTCTATTCTTCCCATGACTCTTCTTTCCGTGCCATCAAATGCCCGCACTATATTCTGACATCCTTTCATGTGTGAGCTATCCACAAGTAACCTGTTTAGTGTAGACAAGGGTAATACATTCAAGGCTGACCCATTATCTACCAAAACCCCTTGCAACATGTATCCTTTGCATCTAGTGATTATATGCAAAGCTTTGGTAGATCCCCTTCCTCCTGGTGGTATCTCATCATCATTAAAGAAGATAAAATTATCAGTACTTATGTTATTCACCAACCGATCAAACTTGTTAACAGAAATATCATTAGTCACATATGTCTCATTCAACACTTTCATTAATGCACTTCGGTGAACTTCTGAGCTTAGGAGCAAAGCCAATATGGATATGCGGGCTAGTTGTTTATGCAATTGTTCCACCACACTGTACTCGCTATGTTTCAGAAATTTCAGGAATTCTTTAGCTTCTTCTTCTTCGCTATGTTTCAGAAATTTCAGGAATTCTTTAGCTTCTTCTTCTTTCACTGGTTCATTAACAGGCACCCCAGGTTCGACCACTTTTCCCTTCTTTTGTTCGACCATTACATCTTTTCCTTTTACAGGTTCTGCTCGAGTATTTGTCAAATCATATCGTCTTCCACTACGAGTGTGAGAACCTATATTTTGATCCTCTTTTAACAGGCTAACCGAACTTTCCTTTCCTGGGATTGTCACATTACAATCATATTTCCAAGGAACCCTTTTGTTATCCATTGTAAGAGAAAACTGCTGGCTTTTGAATTATAACCTTCGGCGTCATCTGAATTCCCACTTCATTCTTCGGACATGAAATAATAACCACATGATAATTAACTTTTGGGCTTGACGTGGATTCTGACGCACATATATACTCCTCCTCATTGACCCTTTCATAAAACTCTATTTCTTTGCTGTCTATCAAGCCCTGGATAATAGCTCTGAACTTTTTACATTCTTGAATTTTGTGTCCCTCTTCATGATGAAACTCGCAATAATTCTCTATCCCATCATCACTTCCTTCTGTATTTGAAATAACCAACCCCCTTCTTGCCATCTCCTTCCAGACCCGTATCAAAGGAGTTTTTACTTCTGAAACATCCATCTTGGTTCTTTTTCCAATATCTCCATTTATCGCATTTACCCCACTATCAGTATGACTAGGTAGCGGATTTTCTGTACTGGGCAAATTATCGAACTTCACAATACCCATCTGAATAAATCTCTCAACCAACTTCTTAAAAGTAGTACAGTTTTCTATTGAATGTCCTACAATCCCCACTTGATACTCACATTGAGCATTAGCATCGTACCATTTAGGGAACGGAGGCTGTAATGGTTTTAAATAAAAAGGTGCCATCGCATGTGCATCAAACAAACTTTGATATAACTCTTCATACGTCATGGGAATTGGTGTAAATTGAATCTTCTCACTGTTCTGTCTTGCTCCAGATTCTTGCCTTGATGAACCTTGACTCGTAGTTACCGCCTTTGGTTGACTTAGAGTAATAGACTTTGAATATCCCATGTTTGCATTGTTCACATCATTCTCCTTTTTTCGTGGCACAAACCTTTTAGTACTTTCTCCTGTATCTATCCTTCCATTCCTTATGGCATTCTTAATCATTTCTCCTGTCATGACTACATCAGCAAAACTCATCATGGCACTCCCTAACATGTGAGTTATGAACGAAGCTTTTAAGGTGTTAATAAAGAGTATTGTAGCTTCTTTCTCCCAAAGCGGCGGCTGAACTTGAATAGCCATTTCCCTCCATCTCTGTGCATACTGCTTAAAACTTTCATTTGATTTCTTTTCCATATTCTGCAGAGTAATCCTTTCAGGAATTATATCTGTCACATGACTGTACTGCTTCATGAACGTCTGTGCTAAATCTCTCCATGAACTAATTCTGTTTCGACTTAACTGATTGTACCATTTAGCAGTTACTCCCACCAAACTGTCTTGGAAGCAATGAATCAACAATTGATCGTTATTAACATACCCAGTCATTCTTCTGCAAAACATAGTAATATGGGCTTCAGGACAGCTTGTTCCATTATACTTCTCGAATTCCGGCATCTTAAACTTGTATGGAAGTACTAGGTCCGGAACCAAACTCAGATCTTTTGCATCAACTCCAAGATGTCTATCAATGCCTTCCATTGCCCTGACCTTTTCCGCCATCCATTTACACTGCTCCTCCAATTGTTTCTGTGATTCTGCCCTTACTTTTTCCTCTTTTGCAACTTCATCCAAATCAGACACCATTGGATTGTTTGAGTTATTACCAGGATTAAAACCTGAACCAGCTTGAAGATTCATGGGTATTGACACTTCAGCCTGAAATTGCTGAGGCCTGATTGTAACAGAAGGTTTTAGTAAATTAATCTCAGGTTGCATCTGCACATGTGTTGGAGTGAAACCAGGAGGATATTAAGGGTCTTCATTATTTTCCCCAACATTATCCATAGGACCTTTCCCCTTATCCATCCTTCCTACCAACAATTGGGACAATTGAGTCATCATATCTCTTTGAGACTCCATCATTTGTTCCTTCATATCTTGCTAAATCTTATCTAACCGCTCTTGCATCTACGACTGCATTTGTTCTTGCATATCCCTTTGCATTTACTATAATTTTTCAAGTCTTTTGTCTAATGACTTGGTCTTTTTCCTTCTACCGTAGGGATGCGTATTTGGTGTGTTTTTATTGGTTTCCATATTACTGAAATAATTTTTAATTAATTAGAATCTTTTTTTATAACCTTTAATGCATATGATGTAATATAATGTAATGCGAATGCATGAATGCAAAGGACGCATCAATTCTGATTCAATTCCCTTTAGAAAACTTTACTAGAAAATAAAATTCTTTACATAAAACTGAGTTACGTATAAGACTTCATCCTAACACTCAGAGCTTTAATTTTCCTAAGTAATGAAGCCAATTCTTGTCCCCTATCTAACTCCAACTCAAACTTCACACTTAATACGTCCGCTTGTACCACCAAAGACTGCAAGTAATCAGCCACTTCTCGAACCTGTGTCACAGCTTCTCCCATGATGTAATCCCTACTTCTAACTTGGTCTTGAGAGTGATGAAGCTGACCTTTCCATTGTTCCTCATTTGCCTCCAAGAACTCAATCTTCATTTCATAACTCTGCAACGCCATCTCTAATTCTTCTATTTCCCTTTTCATCTCTTCAATTTTGCTTAAGCTTGCTCTCAACTCCATCACAGAATTGCGATTTCGGTATAAATATAGAGATCTCTCAAGTTCCACTACCCTGGCTTTCAATTCATCTTTTTCATTCTTATTCTCTGACAGACATTTTTCCAAGGCCTCATTCCGAGCTTGAACCTCCTGGAATTTTCTTTCCCGTTGATCCGCTTTAGACCTTTCTTCTCGAACTTCCTGGCGCCATTGCTCCGAAGTCTTTCCTAATCCAGCAGTCCTCATTGATTGGCGTAGTTTCTTATAATCTACTTTTAAACCTTCCAAATCCTCCTCAACTTCATTCTTCGTTTTTCGTAACTTTTCCACTTCTGACTTCTGAATCTCTACATCTAATTTCAGGTGCATTTTTTCTTTCTCCAGCTGCTCGATCTTTTTTCCAAACTCAAAACTCTTCTTCTCAAAGTCTTGTTTTATAATCTCGAACTCTAAAGGGGCAACTTGTGACTGTTCCTCCATTGGTCAAGTGCCTTCTAAGCTCGGACTGGGAACATTATCATTAACCCTTTTCCTAAATCATCCATGGTACTTAGGTATTGTCATAGAACCAACAGCCAACCTCTTCATCCAGCAAGTTCGCCTCTAGGCATCAGATATTTCCTGAACCTTCCTCTTATAATGGTCACCCTTATATGGGAATTCACACTGAGCAAGCCCGTAAGTCGTAGGTATGAATTGCCTCGATTTATACTGCCTTAATGCAAGCAAGGGAATATATCCAATAGCTCCCCAAATTCCTGACAATGGCACCCAATCAAAGTTCCCACATCAATACAGAATCTCATCAAGAACCATCTAAAAAGCTCTCCACTCCATATCATCCTCCTTGAGGTTTTGGAGAATTTCCATCCATTTTTCTTCTGAAATATCGTCTCTCCTTTGCATAGTTATCTTTTCTTTTAATGGGGAATAACTTTCAAAGAAGACTCGATAAGAAACCTTGTTCACTTTCCAAAAATGCCCGTGAAACCATACCATCAACAACTGTGCACATCCAATAAATTGACCCTCACCTGTCCTCCGACACATGCCCAAAGATCTGAATGTCTCAGCCAGTATTGCAGGTACAGGTGTGATTCCCTTCTCAAGATGATCAAACAAGTCTGTAACTGCCTCATCCACATGCCTTAAAGCCTTAGGAAAAATCACCAATCTATAGATGCTTAAAGCAAATATGTCGACCCTTTTCCTTTCATCCGGATGTGTCAAAACCAAATCTCTCAAATTCTCCCAAGGAATACATTTACTATCCCTCTTTTGTTGAATTCAAGCAGTGACCCATGACTCACTCATCCCCAAAATATTCATCAACTTCTTCACAAAAGTTTGACCCTTAAAAACCTTAGCATAAACTTTTTTTACTTGAGCTTTTGGACTCCTCAACAGGGTAGTATACTCTTCCAAGGTAGATACCAAATCTACTTCCCCAAAAGTGAAACAATTATAAGCAGAATTCCAAAATTGAGCCATACCTCGGAATAGATGCTTGTCCACCTTAACATCGAGCAAGTACGGTATGTCGCCATAACTCTAGTAGAACAACTGTTTGGTTCCCTCATCCCATCGAGCCCATATATCTCTCAACTCTTGCAACTCATTCTGTGTTACATTGATGCGAGTGAAGTTCTGCAAATCTGATGTATATCCTTCTGCCAGGCTATCCCCTTTCTCTGATTGTAACTTCTCTGACCATGCACGGAAAGCCGCATTATCCTCAACTCTACTAAGAAATTCATTCTCCAAATTAAGCTTTCTAACTTAGCAATCGAATACTAATCAACACCTCCTTTAGTATGCAATGTCATGCAAAACACAATCAAAAACCAAAACACAAGTTAGTATCAAATATAAGTGATAAAATACAAGCACAATAAAGATAATCAAAGAACATATATGGGAAACTACGAAAGTTTAACCTAGCTCCACCTAAAGAAGGCTCTTAGGGTTCACTATATAAGGTTTGGTTCTAAAGTAAAGGTACCCAAACCAACAGATTCCTCAATCCTCACCCATGATAGGCTCATACGGATCGAGTTCGATTCAGGGGAATACATTTCCCTATGACCATGCGAAGATGAAAATCTCACGAAATCATAAGTATGGATGTATCCCGGAAGCAATCCACTAGCCCATACGGAGGTGAAAACCTCACGAAAGCATAGTTTCTTACTCCCACTTAATAGGTGCAACCACAACAGTCATGCAATGCAATGCCATACTATTCTACAAGACCACAACAATTATACAAACAAATGCAATCAAAAGAATCATAATTTCCAAAACCAATTTTCCAAAAAGACAAAAAAGACAGCAAATATCAATTTATGGCCTGACTCTCTTGCCTATGATCCCCAGTGGAGTCGCCAAGCTGTCGAAACCATTTTTATTTGAAAGAAAAAAACGGGAATTGACATTTTAAAAACCAAATGTGGAGTCGCCACCAATCTTTTTGTTTAGGTGTGATTGGATCACCTAGTAAAAACATTTCATTTCATTTAAATCAATTTTGGTTCACGTAAAACCGAAAAATGGGTTTGGGAGTCGGTTACGCATGAGGAAGGGTGAGCACCCTCATTACGCCCAAAAAATTGATACCAAACTGATTTGATGCTATCCTTATATTAAAGGTTTTTTAAAAAAGATCTTTCGAAGTATAATTCTTTTTAAAATGTTTGACTAGTTCAAATTAGCAGTCAAAATTTCCTCGTTTCAAAGATATGCAGCATCATATCCAGCATGATTGGACACGATCCTTTATACCTTCAAAAATACGATTGATTTTTGATCCTCAAAAACTCGTAAAATTATAAAAGGATATCGAAATATTTAGTTCACCGAAAAATCATACCCAGCACGGTAGGGCACGATTTCCCGAATTCCTAAATATTGAATATTACCTTATTTCAAAATTTTTGAATAATAATGAAAATTAGAAATTAGCTTAAAGCACGTTTACTCGTTTTTAAAAGAAATAAGATAGAATACTTAATGTATCATAAAGAAATATTTGTATAGAAAAGGATAAACCATTTTAAAACCAAATACAACTAAATACAACTATTCTAGGCAAATGTAACCAAATTCTTAATCATGAATGGAGAACAATTGATATAATAAATAAAACCATGAATAAATAATATACAATAACAATATACATAATCTAATATAGCACAATTAATACAAGATATACAAAATAAAATGAAAATTTTAAAAAACGATAAATTGTAAGACAAGTTGAAATAATAATGATCACAAAATATATATAAATTGAGGAATTAATGATTTTGAAACCACTTGTGAGAGCAAAATAGAGATATATAAGTAGTCATTGAAATATGTATAATAGGACAAAGATTTTTAAATCAAGAAATATTCCAAGGGCTAAAATATATATTTATTAAAATATATAAAGGAAAATTTAGATAATGTATGGGATATAAAAGGATAACAACAATATATAATAAAATATAATCCTTAAGAAATACATACAATAGGTTTACAAAAACATACATATACATAAATAAATTTAGAAATCATTACTTGTAAAAAAAATGCACTAAATAATGCCTTTACGATTAAATTAATTTTATTATAAATTATATAATAGACTTGACAATAGACTTATATGTACAACGAAGACTATATGCATAAAATGTATGGATTTAGTGATGTATATAAATTAAATTTATGGATCAATGTTTTCGTATACGTATAATATTTAAGTAATATATGAAACATGTAATTTCCTTTTGAACAACAAATATATATAAATATATGAGTAAATTCAAAAACAGTTAGATGTATGTAATAATTTAATGTTAATAATATTCATAGAATAAAGCTAATTTTGTTATAAGGTATATATATACATGTATAATAATGTATAAAACATTACATAAAATAGTATACAACATGTGAAACTACAATTACCAATTACCCAAATTACAACAAATAAGTAAACCAATAATACAAATCATACAAATCATACAAACATTACAAACAATATAAATGATATGATAAAAATAAATTTTAAAAAATAATTACTAAAGTAACTCAAAATATACAAGTAAATAAGCCTGAATTTAAAACTATAAAATGAATCTAAACAAATTACCTAATTGAAATCAAAGTAAAAAAATAAAAAAGGATAATTTACAAATAAAATAAACTACTAATAATAAAATAAGGACCCATGTATAACACGTGTGAATTTACAGGGACCAAGATTGAAATTATCCCTGATCATGAAACATTGCGTTGAGATGTGGGATAAAATGCAAAGGCATACAAATTTTAGGGAAGATTTTTAAGATAAACAAAGTATAAACAGAGGCCAATTGAAAATAGGCGTGAAAGAGGAGGACCAAATGCGCTATTAACCCATTTGAAGTAAAAGCACGCGGATCCAATTTTCGGATTGGGTCAACACGCGCAGGCCCACTCTTTTACATGATGCTGTTTCCAAATCTAATGCTACATTTTAATTTTCCTTCATTTTTTTCTTTTCAAAATTCAACTTAACCTTCCATTTTCCTAAAACAAAAATTTTGTCCCCTATCACTAGGGTTTGGCTCAACATGCAGCCGCCCAAACCATCATTTATTTGATGGCCAACGGAGCACCAATGGTAACTGGATTTTGCCAACAGAAGCCACGCCCATGAAGATCTGGTAAGTGCACTCCTTCTCCCTTTTTTAAAAAAAAAAAACTTAAAATCCTATGCTATTTTACCAAAAGCAAAATGAAGTTCAAAAAGAACATCCACTTTATCCCGAATCAGCCTCGAGATCTCCCTTCAACTTCGATGTCAATGAAGCAAAGAGAAGAAATCCATGGCATTTTTGCATGGTAACACTTCCTTTCCCTTGTTTCCTTTCTTTCTATTTTTGTTTTTAAAAAATGCAGTAATGAAGTACTTCCAGAAAATAAATCAAAAAGGAAAAAAAAACTAGAAAAGTTAAAATCACCTTAAAATGTTGACTAATTTCTCTATATTTGATTTCCCTGTGTATGTGTTTAGTCCGCGTAAAAATACATGGAGTACAAGTGAGGCTTTTTATAGCATGAATTTACAAAGAAATCACGAAAAATAAAAATATTTTCTTGCTGTCATCTGCATATTCTGTTATTCCATTTCTTCTCGTGCATTCTTTTGCAGGAACGGCCGTACGGAGGAGCGAGGAAACGACTCGTGGAAACCCGACCCCCTGGCACTATACAAGCGTATTCCAGAAGTTTCTGGCATTCTGCTGAGATTCCTTTTGGTCTTTTCGGGTTTGGGCTATTTGGGCATTGGACCAAATGTAATTGGGTCGGATTTGTTTTTTATTTTTGGGCTAGTATAAGTTTAGTGTTTATTAAAGGTTGTAAGTGGACTATTTGGACTTTACTTGATTTTTCATTTGGGTTTATTTGTCTGACTATTTATTTATTGCAAGTAAATAAATAAAATAAGGGCCCGGGCAAAATTGGTTAACTACACCCACAACTAAATTACTAAAGATTTAGGGCGTTACAACTTTACCCCCTAAAAAAAATTTCGGCCTCGAAATTTAATTGATCAAAACAGATGAGGGTATTGCTGCCGCATCTCCTCTTCGGGCTCCCACGTGGCCTCCTCAGAACTGTGATTGTGCCATAGTACTTTAACTCGTGGAATAGACTTCTTACTCAGAACTTTCACATCACGGTCTAAAATCTAAACCGGCTCTTCCTCAAAAGTCAGATCTGGTCTAACCTCAATCTCCTCAGTGGAAATGATGTGTGAAGGATTAGAGTGATATCGCCTTAACATAGAGATGAGGAACACATTATGAATCTGATCTAACTTTAGAGGTAACTCAAGTGGATAGGCTACTAGTCCCATACGCTTCAATATACAATAAGGCCCAATGAACCTAGGGCGTAGCTTGCCCTTCCGACCAAACCTCAGTACATTTTTCGATGGTGAGACCTTAAGAAACACCAAGTCGCCTACCGAGAACTCAATCTCCTTTCGCTTCAGATTCGCATAGGACTTCTGTCTATCTGAAGCTGCTTTCAGCTGATTCCGAATCAACATGACCTTGTTCTCCGTATCAAAAATCAACTCAGGGCCAAAAATACGCTGTTCACCCAACTCTGTCCAATAAGAAGGAGTACGACACCTACGACCATATTTTACCTCATAAGGTGCCATCTGTAAGCTAGACTGGCAGCTGCTGTTGTATGCAAACTGTGCCAACAGTAAGTAATCCTCCCAGTTGCCCCGAAAATCAATCACACAGCTCCTTATCATATCCTCCAGTATCAGAATCACCCTCTCTGACTGCCTGTCTGTTTGAGGATGGAACGCAGTACTGAAGTCCAATCTTGTACCCAATGCTTCATGTAACTTCTTCCAGAACCGAGACGTAAAGCGAGGATCCCTATCAGATATGATGGAAATCGGTACCCCATGCAATCTTACAATTTCAGACACATACAGCTTAGCCAACTTCTATAACGAGTAATCTGTACGAAAGGGTATAAAGTGGGCAGACTTGGTCAACTGATACACGATGACCCACACTGAATCTTTCTTAGAAGGTGTTAGTGGTAGCCCACTAACAAAATCCATAGTTACTCTCTCCCATTTCCAAAGCAAAATCTTAACTGGCTGAAGCAACCCTGAAGGCAACTGATGCTCCGCCTTAACCTGTTGACAAGTCAGGCTTTTACTCACAAAATCAGTAACTTCCCGCTTAAGTCTTGGCCACCAATATAACTCCCGAAGGTCCCGATACATCTTATTCCCGCCAGGATGCATGGCGTAAAGACTACTATGTGCCTTTTGTAGTATAGACCGTCTCAAATCAGTATCCCTCGGTACACAAACTCTCCCATGGAAACAAAGTACCCTTTCGCTATTCAACCCAAAATCTGAAGTTTTCCCATTCTCTATCTGTCGAAATCGAGTACCCAACGACTCATCTTTCAACTGTTTACCCTTAATCTATTCAATCCACCTCGGTTTAACTTAAAGTTCAGCCAGTAAACTCCCATCATCGAATAATCTGAGATGAGCAAACATCGTCTTCAAATCAGTGACAACTCTACGGCTCAGTGCATCGGCTACTACATTAGCTTTACTAGAATGGTATTCAATCGAACAATTGTAATCCTTAAGCAACTCGACGAATCTACACTACCTAAGGTTTAACTCCTTCTGGGTGAGGAGATAATTGAGACTTTTGTGATACGTGTAAATAATACACTTCTCACCATATAGATAACGCCTCCAAATCATCAATACGAATACCACTACTGCCAATTCCAAGTCATGCGTCAGGTAGTTCGTTTCATGCGTCTTAAGCTGATGAGATGCATATGCCACTACCTTACCCTCTTGCATCAACACGCATCCCAAACCAACATGTGATGCATCACTGTAAACCGTGAATTCCTTCCCAAATTCTGGTTGTATCAAAATAGGGGTCTCAATTAGAACTTTCTTAAGCTTCTCAAAACTTTCCTGTTGCTTCTCGGTCTAGTTAAATGGTACTCCTTTATGCAACAACTTAGTCAGATGTGCAGCGATCAATGAAAACCCCTCAACAAACTATCTGTAATACCCCGCCAGACCCAGAAAACTTCGAATCTCTGACACTGACTTAGGTTGCTTCTAATCTAGAACTGCTTCAATTTTTCGAGGATCAATCTTTATCCCCTCAGCAGATACCATGTGACTTAGAAAAGTTACCTCACATAGCCAGAATTCACACTTGCTGAATTTCGCATACAACTACTTCTCCCTTAAAATTTGCAGTACAACTCAGAGATGAGCATCATGTTCATCCTCAGTCCTCGAGTACACCAGAATGTCATCTATAAACACCACTATGAACTGATCCAGATAGGGCTGGAACACTCGATTCATCAGATTCATAAAAGCCACTGGTGCATTCGTCAGTCCAAATGGCATCACTAGCAACTCATAATGACTGTAACAAGTCTTAAATGATGTCTTGTATACATCTGTCTCCTTGACCCTCAGTTGATGGTACCTCGACCAGAGATCAATCTTAGAGAAAATCGAAGCCCCTCAAAATTGGTCAAAAAGATCGTCAATCCTCTGTAGAGGGTATTTATTTTTTATAGTCAATTTGTTCAGTTGACGGCAATCGATGCACATACGCATGGTTCCATCCTTCTTCTTTATGAACAACACCGGTGCTCCCCACGAAGACACACTTGGGCAGATGAACCCTCGTCCAGTAACTCCTAAATTTGAGCCTTAAGCTCTACGAGCTCCTTCGGTGCCATTCTATAAGGGATGATGGACACCGAAGCTGTACCAGGCAAAAGCTCAATCCCAAATTCAACTTCTCGGCTTGGAGGTAACCCAGGTAACTCATCAGGAAAGACGTCCAAAAAGTCCTTAACTGTTCTGATATCCTTAGCAGACAACACCTCAAAACTCGTAGCACTGACATAAGTTAAATATGCCTCACAACCCTTACGAACCAACTTCTCAGCTCTAAGTACAGAAATCACATTTGAAAGATAATTCCGATGCTTCCAAATCACAACCACCACGTCACCCTCTACAGCTTTCAAGACCACCCGCTTAGCAGCACAATCCAAATTCGCCTGATGCTTAACCAGCTAGTCCATGCCCAATATTATGTCGAATTCCCCAAAATGAAGTTCCATCTAGTCAACTAAAAAGATTCTTCCTTAAACCTCTAAAGGTACATCCTTAAACAGTTTATTCACTCTCACTAATTGCCCTAATGGACTCAACACGGTAACCTCACTTATAGTGTTTTCAATCATCATACCCAAAGTCTCAGACATAGTGCATGCTATATAAGAGTGCTTTGAACCAACATCAATTAATGCAATGTAAGGTACCTGATGAGTAAAAAACGTATCCGTAATAATATCTGAGGTGTCTTCATCCTCTCGGTGACGTGCAGCATAAACCAGTGTTGGCTGTCTCACCTCAGTATGACCCGCACCTCTACCCGGTGCTCCACGACCATAGCCTATACCATTTCCACCTCTGGCCTGACCACGGCCTCTTAGTGACTGATGAAAACCTCTCTGCTGCTGAACAGTACCCCTACCAATAGCTTGCATCTAATCAGGCCTCCGTGGACAATCCCTGATATGGTGCTCCATGGATCCGCACCTAAAACATACCCCATTCTGTACCCAGCACTTGCCCTGATGGCATTTCCCACAAACTATACAAGGTAGCAACCCAAAAGTAGCAACAGGAGCCCCAACTCTAGCTGACCCATCAGCCCTGGCCCTTTTCTTAGGCCTTATAGCTGAACCTGAAGGCTCCTAAACTCTTTTGTTTCTTCCCTTATCCTTCTCACGATTTTGGCGCTCAGCGCGCTTCACATCCTCAGCGATCTTTGCTTTTTCTACTAATACTACGAAATCTCGCTCCCTCTGTCGAGCTATCAAAACTTGAAGATTATCTTTGAGGACGTCCTCGAAATGTACATAGTGCTCATACTTAGTGGCCACCGTGCCTCGCGCATAACGACTCAACCGCAAAAATTCTGCCTCATATTCAGCTACGGTCTTATCCCCCTGGGTCAGATTTAAAAATTACCTTCTGCGGACATCCACATAGCTAGCGCTCACATATTTCCCTTGGAAGGCATTTTTGAAAAACTCCCAAGTTAATCGATCGAGCTGAGTAACCTCTTTCACAGTAAGCCACCACTGATAGGCTTCATCTCTCAATAATGACACTGCACCTTTTAGTTTCTGCTCTGCAGTACAGTCAAGGTCATCCATAATCCTCTTTGTGGCCTCTATCCAATATTTAGACACATTAAGGGCAACTCCTACGATACCCTTAAAGATCTCAAATTTCCATTAGACTGAGTCGTTCATTCTGCCACCCACGCCCCACAAATGCACGATGTTAGGCCCAACAACCCTTTCAAAAATCCACAGCATAGCTTGGGACAGTGTGTCATCCCCAGCCGCTTGATCGTGTGACCAAGTCTCGGTCACCAGTAAATCTGGAGCCTCTCTTGCCCCTATGTTAGGCATATGGCTCGAAATCGAAGATCCACCCCGAGCACCTCCATGGCCTCCATCGCGGCCTCTACTACCCTTTCCATGAGTACCTCTACTGCTCATAGTCAATTCACGTATTATCTGTATTAACAGTTTTATGTATCAGTTTTACAGTTCTAGTGTTTATTAGTGGATGTTTTATGAAAAATTGGCATCAATAATTCAGATTTGTTTGTTTTTGCAAAACGTAGTCTTACTATAGTTTTAGGTTTCCCTAATAAGGGTTTCAGTATAGTCTATCATCTATGATAATCTTATTTCAATTAAATCATACAATAGTTTTAGAAAATTTACAGAATCAGTGTCGCAGACTCGGTAGACCACATATTCAAAATTATTACTTCCAAAAACCATTTGAAACAGTCCCTTTTGAAAACTTTACATTTTTAGAAAAACCCAAATCCACAGCCGACTTTTGTAACTTAGCTCTGATACAACTAAATGTAACACCCCAAACCCAGTCTAGACGTTAGGGCCACATCCGTGATGTCACATTGAGGTGGGTTTAGTAAAATCGAGGATTTAGTAGAAAAGCTCGTTTGTGTAAATAACCTTGTTTGTGGTTCTTTTGTAAAAATAGCTTGTTTAGTCCGTTTTCCAAAATACAGGTTCGTTTAGCAAAACATGTTTCGGACCATGTTTTTATATTACTTAAAAACATTGTCATTGTGAAAGCATTTAAATCAGGTTACGCAGCTTGATAGTTGAAACCTTTTTCTTTTATTTTTAAAAACCCGCATCCTACGGCTAACAGATATAAATAAAATCCCCTGAATAAAAATGAAAACTTAAAATGTCCTTATTACATAAAATACCTCAAATAAAAATAGTCTTACTAAAATTTAATACAAAACAATAAACAAGGGTGTAGCCATCTCCGAGTCCCTCGCAGCACCGACCTGCCTAAGGATTACCTACACAGTTAAGCAAAAAAGGTGAGTATGAAACTCAGTTTGTAATCCTTTTTAAAAAAAAACAGTCACATAAATAGTGCTGAATAGTCTGGGCTTAAGCCCATATCAGAAGCAATATCAGTGTGGGCCATAGCCCAAATCAGTACAGTATCAGTAATGCATAAAAGGATTCTACCCAACCATCCTCTACACTCCATTCCGTCTAGCCCTACACTCTATGTAGGGAATAAATCGACCCATCTGTCCCTACACTCCAGAATAAAGTACCGATTTCGGCACTAACAGTAGTTGCAACAGAGCTGCCAGTAACAGGCTTATAGCCTTTCAATACACTTCCTCCAATAATATATATCCCACCTCATGCAATGTAGCATAATATAAGTCTACATATGATAAATAAGGCATGCTCAACAGTCATACATCACATAAGTGTATAATCCTAATTTACCTCATAGGAGTAAAATAGTCATTTCATAAATTAGGGTTTAGGTATACTTACCGACCCAACAGTAGGCCCACAGTCGTCTCGCGCGACTCGTGTAACCTTAACAGCTAAACAACTAAAGTGGGCCCAAGCCCATTATACGACCCATATGGGCCCACACACTAGCGTGGCCCAGTAAGCCTAAATAGTGGCCTTGATCATACAACCTACACAGTCGGCCTGACAATCTCCACACATTCGTGCAGTTTGCCCGTGTGGGGCCCACGAGCCTGTGGGTCCCAAACGACCCATTTCGGCCCATCATGTCCCAAAATCGGCCTAAGCCCATGAAAATGTTTATGGTGGCCTCTTTAATCGAATGCCCACGTTTTGAGCATTCGTTTCACCACACGTGTGAGCATACACTCGTGTAGTGTCAACAATCGATCATTTCCGACTTTTGCCGATCTATTGCTAAAGGCAGTGTGATTACACACCTGGTTGCGAAACGTGTGAATAGCCCAGGCGTACCCAAAACCTATATTTGACCACGGTATTCCATTAGTCATTTATCAAATAAGTAACGATCTTCCTTAACACAATCCCAACTAAACATACTGCTTGCCTTAGTTGACATGTACGGCTTCGATCTCCTAAACCGCTTAACAAAGATTGATCACATGCTCCCCACAGATACCTACGTTATTAGTGAAATACATTAGTTTGGTTGCTTAAACACACGGCTTGAGACATCATGCACTACCTTAAAGAAAACACAAAAATCCAATGGCAGGGGAAAGGAGCATTTGACCAACACCCAGGAATGCTAGCCAACATACCCCCTTCCAAAGCACAGTAACTACCAGTAGAGTTAACTTCAATCGATAGATGAGGGAAAGGTTTTGAGCTCCTCAATTATCCCTTGCACACTCCTTCACACCTCGAGGAACTCCAGAAACCAAAGAACCACCATAAGAGAAAGCAAAAGGTGAGATTCGGCAAGGAGGAGAATGTTCAGCTTCCAAAGAATGATAGAGGAAGGACTTGATAAATGAAGAAAGAGAAGAGATAACAATAGGAATAATAAACTCAACAATTGTTAGAGAATAGTAATAAACCAATGAAAGATGAAGATTGTAAAGGATGAAATATTCGGCTGGGGTACTAAAAACACAGTATTCGACAAATAATAAACCAAGAAGAGGAGAGGGAGAAAAGCAACGTCTGAAGAACCCAAAATAACCCCCTACAATATTCGGCCAAGGCTTGGTGTAGAAGCAGAGAATCAGTTGGTCCTAGAAGAAAAAGCCACACAATCCTAAGAAGAGAGAAGAAAGAAATCAGCCAAGGGGAGAAAGGAAAAACCCGAAATGCCAAATCCCGAAAGTAAAATTGAATGACACTACAAGACTCCCAAAGCCCCAATCGGTTTCCACAGAATGAAAGCAGCAAAACCAAATGCAAAACTTACCAAAACCGCATTCCCTAAGTGCCTAGCATCCCTATACGGCACCAACTTTCCCCCCTCAACATCTCTCCTTGATTTTCTCCTAAAACCTCCCTACCACACCCTCAAACCGTACACTATCCATATCCCCCTTTTCTCTCCTAATAATTTGGCTACATGATCCTCTACCCAGTCAAACACTCTAACCTTTCAAGCAGTAGATTCCCTCTGTCACACAAACATCCACTCAGCCATTTGCAAAAAAACACACTAGCTCAGTGCATGACTCGAACCCCAGTCTTCTACCAAATAGTAACACTCCACTATCCCCTACACCACTCGACTTTTTATGACTTGATTCCCTACAATTTTTTTAAGAACCCAACATCTAGTAGTAAAGGTTTAATTCAGTAGAAACCAAAAAGTTTTCCTAAAGCCTAGGTTTGAACCCATGTCTTCCCATACTACTCAGGACCCTTAACCATCACAACAAGTAAGCCAACATGCACCGTAACCCACAACTAAATTACTAAAGATTTGGGGCGTTACAACAATCTACTATAAGTCTATTTTAATTTTTCAACTAATGTCACAACATATATGAGATGGTGTCGCAACTCTGTAGGCAATATACAACAATTTCAATCCCTTTTTGTTGTATCCCTTCATTACACATAATAAGCAAATTTGATGAACTATATTAACAATCACCACAATGAAACTTCATACCAATTTCACTAATCATCATATGATACCAAACTATACCAGATTAAGCTTATCACCCTTTGGGATCAAGTATTCAAGTGGCATTAAACTCATGTTCAAAATATAAATATGTTCAAGCAATATGTCAACTTTAATGTAATATCCTGATTTTGGGCCTAGTCGGAATAGTGGTTTTGTGACCACAAAATCCGAGATAGAAATAATTATTTTATAATTATTTTGATGTTTATGATATGATTGCATGATTGTGTGAAAATTTCGTGATGAAATCCTATGCCTAAAGTGCTTAAATTGAAATTAGGGACTAAATCGAATAATTTGCAAAACTTGCATTCTAGAAGTTTCTAGTATGAAATTGTTTTGAAATATTAATTAGGAGGTCTTAAATAGCAATTTTACCAATTTCTAAGTTTATGGGAAAAAAATTGGACATGGATGGAATTTTTGGAAAGTTTAGTAGTAAGGGCATTTTGGTCATTTAGGGGTAAAATGAATTAAAATACAAAATTAAAAGCCAATTTTGCTCATCTTCAACCCCACGGCCGAATATAGCAAGGAAAAACCATGGCTAGGGTTTTTCAAGCTTCCAAGCTCAATTGTAAGTCCATTCTAGCCCCGTTTTTCAAGTTCTTTACGTTTTTGGAGTCCCGGTAGCTCGATTTAGCTTATGCTAGCAATAATTTAACCTAGGGTTTATATTTGGAAAAATACCCACAGGTGAAATTTGTGTATTTTGGTGTTTTATGATAGAATATGAGGTTTTAAATTATGTTAGACAACTTGTGCTACTCGGTTTTAAGTGAAAACGAGCAAAAGGGCTTAATCGGTAAAAATACCTAATAGTCATAAGTACATGTTAGAGTGAGAATTTGATGTTGCCATAGAAGGGAAAAATGATCAGCATGTCATAAAACATAAGAAAATAGGCTGAAGTTTAATTTACGAGCTTTGGGGAAAAAGTGTAAATATGCAAAAGTTTAGGGGCAAAATTGTAATTTTCCAAAATATGATTTTGGGTCAATTTGAATAATGTGAGTCCTAATTAGACTATATTTTAAATGATAGAGCAAGGAAAACTGAAATTCGGGTTAAAATGGGGAAAATACCAAGTTGTGGACGAAATGGTAAAAGTAGCCATTTTCGCATACTAGGTAAGTTCATATGTAAATGTTGGTAACATAGTTATTATTTTAAATGTTTTTATGTTATTTAAATGATATGATAATTATTATGAAATATTATACTCGTGATAATTGTTTGATAATATGTCAAATTATGTGATATACTTGGAAAATGTGAAATACTACCGAGTATCGGTATCGGTATTCCGTAGAAGATGGTTGAGACACATGATTGGGAAAAAGGTCCCGTTGAACCTTAGGAATGGATTAGGATACAAGTGACATGTCACTGGGATATTTGGGCATCCGAACTCGTTGAGTTGAGTCCGAGTTCACTTTTGGATGCGAATGTCCGAACTCGTTGAGTTGAGTCCGAGTTCGTGAGATGTAACTAGGCATCCGAGCTCGTTGAGTTGAGTCTGAGTTCACTTATGGACGCGAACGCCCGAGCTCATTGAGTTGAGTCCAAGTTCGCTTATGGGCGGGTTACATAGTAGCTTGGCTACATATGTGGCACTTATGTGCAAACTTTCCATGTATCCGAATTATATTCTGATGTGTTCAACGGGTAAAGTTCTACTCAAATGGAGAAATACTCAAGATGAAAGGGACGTATTGGTAAGTGTTGTGAAATGGATACTTTGAACAGGTATGTACTTAACCCTCGGGTTGAAAAATCAATATAACAACAATATGGTAAGATGATAAATGAAAATATGATATGAATGTCTTGGTGATGATTATGCAAATGATGTCTTATGTTTGCTTATATGGTTATGTTACTTGCTATTTGCATGTGAACTTACTAAGCATTTATGCTTACTCCCTCCTTTTCATTCCTTGTAGTGTTGACAAGCTACCTCGGAAATCGGGAACGGTCGGAGGCACGCTCACACTATCCGTATACCATCTCGGCATAATGGCTTGTATATTTTGAGTATGGCATGTATAGCATTATAATCATTTTGTATATATGGTCTTATGATATGGTTATTGAGTAGTATAAAAATACTTGGTAATGATTAGCCATTGGAATGGCTAATTATGATCATATTTGGTGTTATGTATGTCAAATTGCTAGTTAATCCATGCAAACCATGAAATAGGTAAAATTTACCATAAAATAGATTCAGACAGCAGTAGTGACGTGAATTTGAAAAATCATTAAAAATAGTAGGGATATAATTAGATGATGAATAAAATATGGAATTGAAGAATTATGAGTCTATTTTCATATGGAAGAAATGAAATAGGTATATGAGTTATATTTTATGAGATGTTTAAATTTTTGTGAAATAGGGCCAGAGCGATTTCTGGATCCCCTGTTCTGAATTTGGAAATTCACCATAAATTGTATAAAAATAATTAGAAGTCATAATTTATATGTACAAATTTATTATTCAGTCTAGTTTTAGGAGAAAGAAACTTCATAGTCATTGAAATTCTTTACAAAGAGATATCTGATTCGTAATACACAGAGGTCAGAGCAGTCGAACCCTGAAATAGGGGAGACTTTAACTAATAAAATGTACTAATTGGCCTAGCCAAAAATTCTATAAAAAAAATTAGTAAATAGATATATGAGTCTAGTTTCAGGAAAATTTACGAAATTGGATTTTGAGTTTCAGAACTCGAGATATGAATTTTTAAGCGACTGTGACGCAGTTAGCCAGCTTGTCTGGAATTTCTAAAATTAAATTGTTTGAGCTGTTTAAGTAATGAATTAAGTCTGTTAACACCTCGTGTTCGACTCCGACAACAGTCTCGGGTACGGGGCGTTACATTTAACTTACCTCATTCCTTCACTTTGCAAACTTTGACATATAAGGCTTTCATGCAAGCTTAAAATCATCAATCCAAATGGAATCAAACATGACCAAAATTATGCATAAACTAAGCCTTATATTTCAAACCTAACATACAAATAAACCTTAGCCACAATTACAACCTTGACATTCACAAATAAAGATCACCATTACAAAATCAAAACCCTATATACATGCCACAACATTAGGACTCAAAATGAACTGAATTCTACCATTTCAATGATAATTTGATATTAGCAATAATCTTGCTTAGTGAGTCCAGTGAGTTGGGAATATATGTAACACCCCTAACCCGTATTTGTTGCCAGAATAAGGTTACAAAGCATTATCGGAGTTTATAGAGTAATTTAATATAATTCATGTCATTTACTTTTCATATCCAAAATTAATCATATTGTCCCTTGAATGGCCCCTCGAGGCCCAATTTGAATATTAGAATCAAGTGAGGACTAAATTGGGAACTCAGAAAATTTTTCTCAAAATTCCAAAATTTTTCTTATATACAAGGGTCACACGTCCGTGTGGGTAGACCGTGTGGCTTACACGACCATGTGACATGCCCATGTCTCAGGCCGTGTGGGCATTCGATGTGAGACATACCCGTGTAACTTTCTGACTTGTGCCACACGGTCTGCCACACGCCAATGTGTTAGGCCGTGTGGTCAATTTAATATTTCATAAATTAGGTACATATTTAACACGGCCAATACACATGCTCGTGTCTCTGCCCGTGTGCCCAATTCTCAGCATTCTATTTGTCAATTTTAAGATGCAGGGGACATACGGCCAAACCACATGCCCATGTGCTAGGCCATGTGTCACACACAGTCAAGAGACACACCTGTGTGTCTACCCGTGTAGACAAAATAAGACCATTTCCAAGCCCTATTTCCCACCCAAATTTAACCTTCAACCTACAATATGTATGAATCAATCAAACATCATTAATATGTATGAAATAGTATCACATATTCATATGGACAAGCTTACCTTCTTGTGATGATTTATATTTTACTCTAATTCAATTTAACCAAACCTTATACATGTATGTATTAAACATGATATAACTTTATATTTTCATACTAAAATATATCATTACTAGCCATTCCAATGGTTGGCTTTCAAACATTCATTTACCTATCATCTTTTGTAAAATTAGATTATACATGTCATTATGTCAAAATAAGTTTTCTATTTATACCAAAACAAGCTGGAGGATAGGGTGATGATACTCCAATCGATCTCAAACCTTTACAAGCTTTCTAGCACTATAAAATAGAGAACAGAAAACCTAGTAAGCATTTAATGCTTAGTAAGTTCGTATAACAGGAATTTAGCTTACCATATATTTACATTTAAGATAAACGTACAATAATGCATCCAAGAAATTTGGCTTATAGCCTAAAACACAACTTCACCAAATCATGGTAATCAAGTAATTCACATAATACCAAGAACATAGATGAGCTCATCATTTAATGTCTTTCATATTCATATGTTTTCCATAATATTATTCCATATTACTTATATACTTTGAGGACAAATCATTTCAAATTCAGTTTAGCCAATTCAGAATTTTACCCGTTGAATTTATTAGAAATATCGATGGATACGCTCATATAGTACACTTTAGTATACACTACTATAATTCGTCAATTCATTTCCAATGATACCCAATTAAGGCATATAATCAGGAAGCACATTCTCGAGCCTTATAATGGGAAGCTCACACAAATTCATTTCGGGAAGCTCATAAAGAGCATATCGGGAAGCTTATCCAAGCTATATAACGGGAAGCTCATAAGAGCCATAATCGATGTAACACCCTAACCCGTATCTGTCGTCAAACTAGGGTTAAGAGGCATTACCGGACATATCAGAACAATTCATAACAAATTCATTATCAACATAGCATCAAAGTCACACATCATTATAGAGTCCCTTATATAGGTCAACGAGACCTTAAACATGCTTTAGAAAGAGGTCGCGACTAAACCGAACTCATACAAAATTTTCAAAACTTAAACATTTTTCAAAGTTATAAAGGTCACACGCCTGTGTGAGCTGGCCATGTGCCTCACATGGCATTAGACATGTAACGCCCCGTACCCGAGACCGTCGCTGGAGTCGAGCACGACTAAACTTAATTTCATCAATTAAACAGCTTAAACAATTTATTTTTAAAATTTCCAGACAAGCTGGCTAACTGCGTCACAGTCATTTAAAAATTCATATCTCCAGTTCCGGAACTCAAAATCAAATTCTGTAAATTTTCCCTAAAACTAGACTTATATATCTATTTACTAATTTTTTTATATAATTTTTGGTTGGGAAAATTAGTACAGTTTATTAGTTAAATTCTCCCCTATTTCAGGGTACGACTGCTCTGACCTCTGTGTATTACGAATCAGATATCTCCCTGTACAGAGTTTCAATGACTATGCCATTTCTTTCTATTAAAACTAGACTCTGTAAGGAACCTTTAAATATAAAGTATGACTTCTAATTATTTTTATACAATTTATGGTGAATTTCCAAAGTCAGAACAGGGGATCCAGAAATTGCTCTGGCCCTATTTCACAAAAATTTAAACATCTCAAAGAATATCATTCATATACCTGTTTTGTTCCATCCATATGAAAATAGACTCATTAATCTTCGATTATATAACTTATTCATTATTTAAGTCTATTTATACTATTTTTAGTGATTTTTCTAATTCACATCATTGCTGCAACAATATTCTGTTTTATAGCAAATTTTGCTTTACTATAAAATTTCATGGACTAAATAGCATTTTAAACATACATGGTATCAAATATGATTTAGATTGGCCATTCCAATAGCTAATCATTCACAAACTCTTTTCTTGCCAAAGCATAATCATATCATAAGATCATTTACACAAAGTGAGTATTTTGCCATACATAAAGTGAGTATTTTGCCATACATGCCACATTCAAGATACACAAGCCATTTTACCAATTTAGGCCTTCGGATAGTGTGAATGAGTCTTCGACCTATCCCGATTCTCAAGCTGGTTTGTCAAAACTACAATGAAGGAAAAAGGAAGGAGTAAGCATAAATGCTTAGTAAGTTCACATGCAAATAGTAAGTAACATAATCATGCAATTCCACATAAAAACATCATTTGCATAAACAACACCAAGACATTCATGTTACATTTGCATTTAATATCATGCTACGATTTCATCATACCAAGTTCTCAACCCGAAGATTTAAGCACATACCTGTCAAATTTTCTCATTTACCACACTTACCAACATGTCACCTTCGTTTTAGGCATTCTCCTTATTCTATTAAGATTCACCCGTTGAACACATCGGAATATAATTCAAATACACGGAAAGTTTGTACATAAGTGCCACATATGTAGCCAACCTACCATGTAACCCGCCCATAAGCGAACTCGGACTCAACTCAATGAGCTCGGGCGTTCGCATCCATAAGTGAACACGTATTCAACTCAATGAGCTCGGATGCCTAGTTACATCTCACGAACTCAGACTCAACTCAACGAGTTCGGACATTTGCATCCATAAGTGAACTCGGACTCAACTCAACGAGTTCGGATGCCCAACCATCCTAGTGACATGTCACTTGTATTCTAATCTATTCCCAAGGTTCAAATGGGATTTTTCCTCGATTACACATCTTTGCCGTCTTCCACGGTACATCGAAACCAATACTCGGTAGCAATTCATAATTTACATATTATTAAATAATAACCATAAAGTATAATATTTTATGATATTAATCATCATATCACATAAATAACATTAAATTACTTAAAATGACAATTATGTTACTACATTTACACATGAACTTATCTCGATACAAAATATTAGCAATCAAGCCTATTCCTCGTAAACTTTGTTTTTCCCTCGATCACGACTTGAATCTCGTTTCTCTTGATAATCAAGGCTTAAAAGTTGAAGAAACCCTAGCTATGGAGAGAGAAAAATTCGGCAGCAACTATATGGAGAAGATGACTATTTTGTGTTATTTTTCTCATTTTGTTTCATTTAATATACAAATTACCAGAATACCCTTAATACCTTTCTTTGAAAACGTTCATGTACAAGCCCATTTTTGTCCAAAATTTTAGAAATTTGTCAAATTTCTATTTAAGACCTCCTCATTAATATTCTAAAGTAATTTCATACTAAAAACTTCTAGAATGCAAGTTTTGCAAGTTATTCAATTTAGTCCCTAATTTCAACTTAAGCACTTTATGTATAGAATTTCGTCACGAAATTTTCACACAATCATGCAATCATATCATAAAACTCAAAATAATTATAAAATAATTATTTCTGTCTCGGATTTGTGGTCACGAAACCACTATTCCGATTAGGCCCTAATTCGAGATATTACAACTCTCCCCCTTTAAGGATTTTCGTCCTTGAAAATCTTACCGGTAAACAGGTGTGGGTATTGATTTCTCATAGTTTCCTCAGGTTCTCATGTAGTCTCTTATACCTTGTGCTTTTGCCACAATACTTTCACGAGAGCGACACTTTTATTTCTTAGTTGCTTGACCTCTCGAGCTAAAATCTTAATTGGTTCTTCTTCGTAAGTCATATCCGGTCGTAGCTCGATTTCTGTCGGTGAAATTATATGTGAGGGATCTGAACGATACCGACGTAGCATAGATACGTGGAACACATCATGCATCTTCTGTAATTCAGATGGCAATGCTAACCGATAAGCTACTGGTCCAACTCTTTCAATTATTTCATACGGCCCAATAAAACGCGGACTCAACTTGCCCTTCCGTCCAAATCTAAGAACTTTCTTCCATGGAGACACTTTTAAAAATACCTTATCACCAACTTGAAACTCGATTTCCTTTCGTTTCAAATCCGCATAAGATTTCTGTCTATCTGAAGCAGCTTTCAAACAATCTCGAATCACTTTCACTTTTTCTTCGGTTTCTTTTATTAGATCAACTCCATAAATCTGATTTTCCTTGAGTTCAGTCCAATACAATGGTGTCCGACATTTACGAACATACAATGCTTCATAAGGTGCCATCTTCAAGCTCGTCTGATAACTATTATTATAAGAAAATTCTACCAATGGTAAGTATCTTTCCCAACTACCTTGAAATTCCAATACACAACATCTGAGCATGTCTTCAAGAATCTGAATCACTCTCTCCGATTGTCCATCAGTTTGTGGATGAAAGGCAGTGCTGAAATTTAACTTCGTACCTAATGCCTCTTGCAACTTTTGCCAAAACCGCGAAGTAAATCTCGGATCTCTATCCGAAATGATTGACAAAGGTATTCCGTGAAGTCTAACAATCTCACTGATATACAGTTCAACCAACTTATTAAGAGAATAATCTGTACGTATCGGAATAAAATGAGCCGATTTAGTCAGTCTGTCAACTATTACCCAGATGGCATCTTTCTTCTTCGGAGTTAATGACAACCCTGATACAAAATCCATAGTAATCCGATCCCATTTTCATTCAGGAACCATGATAGGCTGGAGTAGTCCCGAAGGTACTTGGTGTTCAACTTTCACTTGTTGACAAATTAAGCACTTTGATACAACTCGGAGATATCTCTTTTCATTCCATTCCACCAATACATTTTCTTCAAGTCATTATACATTTTCGTACTGCCCGGGTGAACCGCCAAACAACCATTATGTGCTTCATGCAAAATCTTTTGAATCAACTCATCATTTTTCTAAGTACACAAATCCAGTTTTTAAACATCAAGCAACCATCGAATCGATTTTGAAATCGACCCGTGATCGCCTTCACACTTTGCTTTCTCTTGGCTTGCAAATCTTCATCACTTTTACGAGCTTCACAAAGCTCTTGTAAAAACATCGATCTTGCTCTTAACTCGCTAAAATTGAACCATCATCTCGATACCTTTAATCGAGTATTCATAACTCTCAAAGCAAATAGCAACTTTCTCACTCAAAGCATCGGCAACCACATTCGCTTTTCCCGGATGGTAATCAATAACAAGCTCGTAATCTTTCAATAACTCCAACCATCTTCGCTGTCTCAAATTCAAGTCTTTTTGTGACATCAAGTACTTAAGACTTTTGTGGTCGGTATATACTCGACATTTTTCACCATACAGATAATGTCGCCAAATCTTCAAAGCAAATACTATAGCAGCCAATTCCAAATCATGAGTCGGATAATTTCTTTCGTGAGATTTTAACTGTCTCGAAGCATAAGCCACCACTTCTTGCATAAGTACACATCCTAAGCCATTTTGAGAAGCATCACTATACACCACAAATTCTTTACCTGATTCGGGTTGTACCAACACTAGTGCTTCAGTTAATAACTTTTTCAATTCTTTAAAACTCTATTGACATTCTTCCGTCCACTCAAACTTAACATCCTTTCGGAGTAATCTAGTCATAGGAGCAGCAATTACAGAAAATCCATTTACAAACCGCCAATAATACCCAGCTAGCACCAAGAAACTTCTAACCTCAGTTACATTTTTCGGTGGTTTCCAATCAACAATGGCCGAAATTTTACTAGGATCAACCCGTATACCATCACCTGAAACAATGTGACCCAAAAATCCAACTTCCCGAAGCCAAAATTCACTTTTACTAAACTTGGCATATAACTGCTTATCTCTCAAAGTTTGCAATACTATCCTCAAATGCTTAGCATGCTCTGTCTCATCTATAGAATAAATTAAGATATCATCAATAAACACCACAACAAATTTGTCAAAGTATGGCCGAAATATACGATTCATCAAATCCATAAACACAGCAGGAGCATTTGTTAATCCGAATGGCATGACCAAAAATTCATAATGACCGTACCTTGTTCTAAAAGTAGTTTTATGCACATCCGACTCTTTTACTCTTAGCTGGTAGTACCCAGATCTCAAGTCAATTTTTGAAAACCATGTTGCTCCTTTTAGCTGATCAAACAAATCATCAATTCTCGGCAACGGATACTTGTTCTTGATTGTCACCTTGTTTAATTGCCGATAGTCAATAACAATCTCATAGAACCATCCTTCTTTTTCACAAATAACACGGGAGCACTCCAATGTGAAAAACTCGGTCTCACAAAGCCTTTGTCAATCAATTCTAGCAATTGCGACTTTAATTCCTTCAACTCTGCTGGTGCCATTCTATACGGAGCAATCGAGATCGGAGCTGTTCCCGGTATCAAATCAATACCAAATTCTACTTCCCTGACTGGAGGCAAACTCGGCAATTCTTCTGAAAATATATCCGAGAACTCACACACAATCGGCACTGATTCAACTTTCTTTTCAATTTCTTTTGTATTAATTACATATGCCAAATAAGCTTCATAACCCTTCCTCAAATATCTCTGAACCGACATCGAAGAAATCACACTAGATAGTGCCTCTGATTTGCCTGGTTCAACTCGTAGAATTTCACCACTTTCACACTTTAATTCTAAAACCTTTTCTTTGCAATTTACTATAGCATCATGCAATGTCAACCAATCCATACCCAAAATAACATCAAATTCATCAAACGGCAACAACATCAAGTCGGCCGGAAAGTAATGACCCCGAATAATTAAAGGGCATTTCTTGCATACTTTATTAACTATCACACATTTGCCTAATGGATTCGACACTCTAATCATAAGTTCTGTGTTCTCAACAGGTATATTCATACTAGACACCAATTTCATGCACACATATGAATGAGTAGAACCGGGATCAATCAAAGCATTAACATTAACATCATAAAAAGAAAATATACCAGTAATTACGTTGGGTGATGAATCATCTTCACGTGCCTTTATGGTATAAGTTCTAGCTGGAGCTCTTGCTTTAGGTTTAACTGCTGAATCTCTGACTACATTCTTGCTGCTAGCTTCATTTTCAGCTTTTCTCAAATATCTTCCCCTCGAGTCTGCACCACTAGCTTTTACACTGAAATTTTTCTTTCTCAACTCTCTCTGGGTAGTCTCTAATAAAATGATCCGGAGAACCACACCGAAAACATTCATTCGCTCTACATGGGCCAAAATGATTCCTACCACACCGCTGGCACTCGGGCTTAACAAATCTCGTATTTTCCACACTAGCCGCAGAAGTAGTCTGAGATTTAAGACCCACATTTTGCATCTTAGAATTTCCATATGATTGTCCGGCTGAAACCTGAAAACGAGAATTCATATTTCTAGATTTTCTAGATTGCTGTGAGAATGAACTGCTCGTCGATCTTTTCTTCCAACTTCTAGTCTCAGCCTCTACTTTTTTCTTCTCTTTAAGTAGTTCTTTAGCCTTGCAAGCTCGATCAACAAGTACTATCATTTCTTTTAATTCAAGAATCCCAACAAATACTTTGATATCTTCATTGAGTCCGTCTTCAAATTGTCTACACATTTTAGCCTCTGTAGGAATGTATTCTATAGCATACTTACTCAACCTGACGAACTCCCTTTCGTATTCAGTAACTGTCATGTTCACCTGCTTCAACTCAAGAAACTCTTTACGCTTTTGATCAACAAATCTTTAACTAATGTATTTCTTCCGAAATTCTTCTTGAAAGAATTCCCAAGTCACCTTCTCTTTCGGTACCACTAAAATCAATGTCTTCCACCAATGATAGGCTGAATCCCTCAACAATGATATAGAACATTTCAAGCATTCCTCAGGTGTACAAGACAATTTATCAAATACCCGAATAGAATTCTCAAGCCAAAACTCTGCTTTCTTAGCATCATCATCAACATTTGCCCTGAATTCTTCGACCCTTACTTACGGATTCTATCAACTGGAGTTCTGTGAAATTTCATCAGATCCACACCTTGAGGCATCGGGGGTATAGGTTAAGGAATCGGGGGAGGGGGGAGGTTGTACATTCGAGTTCGCATGAACGAACTCGAAGATACTGTGCACTCATCATCTGGAGAAAGGCTTCTCGAGCCCCTTCTCCTCCTCCTTGACCAACAGTAGGAGGTGGATTTTCGGTTGGCACCGCCCCTTCAGCCGGAGCCGGTGCATTACTTTCTACATCATCAGTCAGAGCTGAATCGGGATCCATTTACTATAAAAAAATCATTTAAAAGGTCAGAAGTCGTCCCACTATCACAATATATATATGGCATGTATAGCAAAATCCGTACATACAAGACGTTAGTCCGAGAACCGACTAAACCTACTCTGATACTACCAAATGTAACGCCCCGTACCCGAGACCGTCACTGAAGTCGAGCACGAGGTGTTACTAAACATAATTTCATCAATTAAACAGCTTAAACAATTTATTTTTAAAATTTCCAGACAAGCTGGCTAACTGCGTCACAGTCACTTAAAATTTCATATCTTGAGTTCCGAAACTAGAAATCCAATTCCGTAAATTTTCCTGAAACTAGACTCACATATCTATTTACTAATTTTTTATCTAGAATTTTTGGTTGGGACAATTAGTACAGTTTATTAGTTAAAGTCTCCCCTGTTTTAGGGTACGACTACTCTGACCTCTGTGTATTACGAATCAGATATCTCCATGTACAAAGTTTCAATGACTATGTTATTTGTTTCTATTAAAACTAGACTCTATAAGGAACCGGTACATATAAAGCATGACTTATAATTATTTTTATACAATTTATGGTGAATTTCAAAAGTCAGAATAGAGGATCCAGAAATTGCTCTGGCCTTGTTTCACAAAAATTTAAACATCTCATAGAATATCATTCATATACCTGTTTTGTTTCATCCATAAGAAAATAGACTCATTAAGATTCGATTCTATAACTTATTCATCATTTAAGTCCATTTCTACTATTTTTAGTGATTTTTCTAATTCACATCATTGCTGCAACAATATTCTGTTTTATAGCAAGTTTTGCTTTACTATAAAATTTCATGGACTAAATAGCATTTTAAACATACATGGTATCAAATATGATTTAGATTGGTCATTCGAATAGCTAATCATTCACAAACTCTTTTCTTGTCAAAGCATAATCATATCATAAGATCATTTACACAAAGTGAGTATTTTGCCATACATGCCACATTCAAGATACACAAGCCATTTTACCAATTTAGGCCTTCGGATAGTGTGAACGAGTCTTTGACCTATCCCGATTCTCAAGCCGGTTTATCAAAACTACAATGAAGGAAAAAGGAAGGAGTAAGCATAAATGCTTAGTAAGTTCACATGCAAATAGTAAGTAACATAATCATGCAAGTCAACATAAAAACATCATTTGCATAAACAACACCAAGACATTTATGTTACATTTGCATTTAATATCATGCTACGATTTCATCATACCAAGTTCTCAACCCGAAGATTTAAGCACATACCTGTTAAATTTTCTCATTTACCACACTTAGCAACATGTCACCTTCGTTTTAGGCATTCTCCTTATTCTCTTAAGATTCACCCGTTGAACACATCGGATTATAATTCGAATACACGGAAAGTTTGTACATAAGTGCCACATATGTAGCCAAGCTACCATGTAACCCGCCCATAAGCGAACTCGAACTCAACTCAACGAGCTTGGGCGTTCGCATCCATAAGTGAACTCGGACTCAACTCAACGAGCTCGGATGCCTAGTTACATCTTACGAAATCGGACTCAACTCAACGAGTTCAAACATTTGCATCCATAAGTGAACTCGGACTCAACTCAACGAGTTCGGATGCCCAACCATCCTAGTGACATGTCACTTGTATTCTAATCTATTCCCAAGGTTCAAACAGGCTTTTTCCTTGATTACACATCTTTGTCTTCTTCCACAGTACATCGAAACCGATACTCGGTAGCAATTCATAATTTACATATTATTCAATAATAACCATAAATCATTATATTTTATGATATTAATCATCATATCACATAAATAACATTAAATTACTTAAAATGAAAATTATGTTACTACATTTACACATGAACTTACCTCGATACAAAATATTAGCAATCAAGCCTATTCCTCGTAAACTTTGTTTTTCCCTCGATCACAACTTGAATCTCGTTTCTCTTGATAATCAAGGCTTAAAAGTTGAAGGAACCCTAGCTATGGAGAGAGCAAAATTCGGCAGCAACTATATGGAGAAGATGACTATTTTGTGTTATTTTTCTCATTTTATTTCATTTAATATACAAATTACCAAAATACCCTTAATACCTTTCTTTGAAAATTTTCATGTACAAACCCATTTTTGTCCAAAATTTTAGAAATTGGTCAAATTGCTATTTAAGACCTCCTCATTAATATTCCAAAGTAATTTCATACGAAAAACTTCTTGAATGCAAGTTTTGCAAGTTATTCGATTTAGTCCTTAATTTCAACTTAAGCACTTTATGCATAGAATTTCGTCACGAAATTTTCACACAATCATGCAATCATATCATAAACCTCAAAATAATTATAAAATAATTATTTCTATCTCAGATTTGTGGTCACAAAACCACTATTCCGATTAGGCCCTAATTCGGGATATTACAAGACAAGCTCGTGTACCAGGCTGTGTGAAAATTAGGGATGCTACTGACTTGGGTCACACGGCCAGTCACACGCCCATTTGTCTAGCCTGTCTTCGCAACTGACCTGGCCACACGGCCTAGCATACGCCCGTGTGTGCGACCGTGTGGTCTGCCCAGGCTCATTTTGAAATGGCCATTGAGCAACACGGCTGAGACACACGCCCGTGACCCTGCCTGTGTGGGCAAAAATAGGTCATTTAAAGGCCAATATACCACCCATTTTTGGGTCCTCCCTACAAGCATCAAATCACAACATTTCATACCAAATTTTCAACCAATTTTAACCACAACATATACATCATAAATACCATATCATTATCAACCACTTTCATGCTTATTATCCAAATCAAATTATATCATAATCACCTACCAAACACATTCAATCATACATATCCTTACAACAAAGTTTCATTTCCATTCTTATGTCAAAATCATACCATTTATATAACAAAATTACATTACCAGCTTACCAAATTGACCATTTCTAACTAGGTCATATATATACACCAAATATGCCATTTTTGCATCACATATCATATATCGAAATCAAACCAAAATTTCAACCATAAACTAGTCATATCACATGGCATGATATACACATTACAAAACATATATACTTCTAGCCTATACATGCCATACTTTAATATTTACATTTTCAAAAGGTACCAAAATAGAGTTCGATAGTGTGGTGATGATCCTTGATGATCCCCGAGCTCTCGATAGCTACGATATCTATAAAAAAATTGAAAACACACACAAAGTAAGCTTTCAAAAGCTTAGTAAGCCATATACAAATAAATTTAACACATAACATAAATCTAGATCAATACATTCATATAACTCAAGGCAAAAATACATTCACATAGCTATATGTCTCTTATAGTTAAAATGATCATGATTCACATATATATACATACCATATCTCGTTCTCAAAGCAAATCATACTTAAATCATATTATCACAAAGGTACATGTACTTACCTTTCATTCCCAAACATGATATACAATTCAAATGTACTTGAATCGGATACACATTCACATAGTCATCCATTTTCTCGGAATGCCCGTTGAACCTTTCGAAATCAATAAGGATACGCAAATAGCTCAGAAAGCTAGTACAATGCCAACGTCCCAGACGTGGTCTTACATGTAATCAAATATCGATGCCACTGTCCCACACATGGTCTTACACATAAATCATAAGTCGATGCCAACATCCTAGACGTGATCTTACACGAAAACACATATCAGATCCTATGTCATGACATATGTATCCTAACTATTCCTATGGTTTGTAGGGACTTTTCAGACGTCGAAACTTTGTCAATACTTTCTCCGATATCTCATACTCATTCATCATTGTACAAGAGTATATAAAAATATTAATTTAATTCAAAAACCAATTTATTTGTATATCAACTTACCTTCTATGGAAATAAACAGAAACGAGCAACTATTCAACAACTTTCGTTTTTCCCCGATCTAATTCTATTTTCATTGGTTCTTGATCTAAACACATTCAAATTTAACTCTTTTATTCAACAAATCATTCAATTCTATCCATATACACATTTTAGGGCATTTTACAAATTAACCCTCACATTTTCACTTTTTGCCACTTTAGTAGTCCCTCTATTTTCCATTTTTGCAATTTAGCCTAAATTACTCAAATTCATCGAAAATTCAAAGACAAAATATATTAACCCAACATCAAGCTTCCATAAACTATTATCAAACTTCATAAAACTTATAGTTTCATCAATGGCTCAACTCAAAATCATCAACAATTTTAGAAATTGAAACATGTGCTTGATAGATTACTAAGCAATAGTCACAAAAATGTACAAATTATCAAAAACAGATCAAAGCACATACCTTAATCACCAAAATCAATAGCCGAACCCTAAACCTCTTGTTCTTTCATTTTCTTTTCGATTTTCGGCAAAGCAATGTGAAAATAAATGAACTTTTTTGCTTTTGTTTTGTTTTATTTAATCTTTATTTCACAAATTACCTATTTAGCCTTGTTAAATTCATTTAAAATCCACTACCACATATCCATATATGTCCATTAATTAAAACCATGGTATAATTGCATCATAAGGACCCCACATATATACAGACATAGTAATTTGGCACTTTAGCAAATAGAACACATCCTTTGCATTTTACGCGTTTAGGTCCTTTTAACAAATTAAGCACACAAATGATCAAATTTTTATATGAAATTTTCACACATACTAATTCACATATTGTAAGCATGAAAAATAATATTTAAATATTTTTTTGACTCAGATCTGTGGACCAGAAACCACTATTCCGACTAGGTCTAAACCGGGCTGTTACAACTCTCCCCCTTAGGGATTTTCGTCCTCGAAAATCTTACTGTTGAACAGATTCAGATATTGTTGTCTCATAGTATCTTCAGGCTCCCACGTAGCCTCTTCAACACCGTGTTGATGCCACATTACTTTTAATAATGAAATTTTCTTATTTCATAGTTCTTTAACCTCGCGAGCTAAGATACGAATCGATTCTTCTTCATAGGTCATATCAGATTGAATCTCAATCTCAGACAGAGAAATTACATGCGAAGGATCGGATCTGTATCGTCGAAGCATCGATACATGAACTACATTGTGAATCTTTTCTAACTCAGGTGGCAACAACAATCGATAAGCAACCAATCTGATACGCTCGATAATTTCATACGGCCCGGTGAACCTCGGACTCAATTTGCCTTTTCTACCGAATCGAAGTACTTTCTTTTACGGGGACACTTTCAAAAACACTTTATTGCCCACCTCAAATTCAATGTCTTTTCTTTTCAAATCTGCTTATGATTTCTGATGATCGGAAGCTATTTTCAAACTATTTCGGATCACTTTTACTTTCTATTAAGTACCTTTTATCAAGTCAACCCCATGTATCTTATTTTCACTGAGTTCAGTCCAATACAAAGGTGTACGACATTTTCTACCATACAAAGCTTCATACAGTGCCATTTTAATGCTTGATTGAAAACTATTATTATAGGCAAATTCAATAAATGGCAAATACTGTTCCCATGTACCTTCAAACTCAAGAATGCAACATCTTAACATATCATCGAGTATCTGAATAATCCGCTCGGATTCACCATCCATCTACGGGTGAAAAGCAATACTGAAATGCAATTTCGTACCTATTGCTTCTTGTAGTTTCTTCCAAAATCGTGAAGTGAATCTCGAATCTCTATCTGACACAATAGACAATTGCACACCGTGAAATCTCACAATATCGGAAATGTATAACTCGACTAATTTATCAAGCGAGAAGTTAGATCATACCAGAATAGAATGAGCTGATTTCGTCAATCGGTCAACCACAACCCAGATAGCATCTTTCTTTCATGGAGATAGGGGAAAACCCGAAACAAAATCCATCGTCACTCTATTCCATTTCCATTTCGGAATCATAATTGACTATAACAAACCAATGGCACCTGATGTTCAGATTTAACTTGTTGACAGATCAAACATTTAGAAACATATTCAGAGATATCTGTTTTCATTCCAGACCGCCAATAATGCTGTTTCAAATCATTATACATTTTCGTACTACCCGGATGTACAGATAATCGACTATTGTGAGCTTCATTCAAAATCATCTGAATCAACTCTGGATTTCTTGGTACACAAATCGATCTCGAAATCTCAAACAATCATCATTACTAACTGGAAATTCAGAATCATAATTCAAATCACACTGAGCTCATTTTGCTATTATTTCATTATCAACTTTCTGAGCATCAATAATCTGTTGTAAAAACAACGGTCTTGCTTTCAATTCGACTAAAATCAAACCATCGTCAGACAGAACCAAATGAGTACTCATCGCACATAATACAAATAAAAATTTTTGACTCAAAGCATCAGCAACAACATTTACTTTACCTGGATGATAATCAATAATAAGGTCGTAGTCTTTTAACAATTCTAGCTATCTTCTCTGTCGTAGATTCAAATCTTTCTGAGTCATCAAATATTTCAAACTCTTATGATCTGAATATATATGACATTTCTTACCAAACAGATAGTGGGGCCAAATCTTCAAAGCAAACACAATAGCTGGCAATTCCAGATCATGTGTCGGATATTTCTTTTCATGCGGCTTCAACTATCTTGAAGCATAGGCTATAACTTTTCCTTCATACATCAAAATGCAACCCAGACCGTTCAATGAAGCATCATTGTAGATCACAAATTCTTTACCCGATTCTAGTTGTACTAAGACAGAAGCTTTAGTCAATAGGGCTTTCAACTAATCAAAGCTTTTCTGACACTTTTCAGACTATTCAAATTTCACATCTTTCTGAAGTAGTTTCGTCAACGAAGTCAAGATCATTGAAAAGCCTTTTACAAACCGTCTATAATAATCGGTAAGTCCCAGAAAACTACGGACTTTAGAAACATTTCTCGGAGGCTTCCAATCTAGAATAGCTGAAATTTTGCTCGGATCGACTCGAATACCTGATGCTAACACAATATGGCCCAGAAAACCAACTTTACGCAACCAGAATTCACATTTGCTAAACATCGTATACAATTGCATATCACGTAAAGTCTGTAAAACTATTCTTAAATGTTCGGTATGCTCAGATTCATCATTCGAATAAATCAAAATCTCATCAATGAATAGGATAACAAATCGATCTAAGTACGGTCTAAAAATTCTGTTCATCATGTCCATAAAACAACAGGTGCATTTGTTAATCCAAAAGGCATAACTAAGAATTCATAGTGGTCATACCTCATTCGGAAAGTAATTTTCGGAATGTCTTAATCTTTTACTCGCAACTGATAGTAACCTGATTCAAATCTATCTTTGAAAACACGATAGCTTATTTTAACTGATCAAATAAATCTTCAATTCTAGGCGAAGGATATGATGATAATCAATGTACATTCTCATCGTACCATCTTTCTTTTTCACAAACAGAACTGGTGCACCCCAAGGTGAGAAACTCGGTCGTGCAAATCCTCTATCGGTCAACTCTTGTAACTAAGACTTTAATTCTTTAAACTTGGTTGGAGCCATTCTATACTGAGCTATCAAAATCGAAGTAGTTCCCGGTACTAACTCAATGCCAAATTCAACTTCTTGAGTCAGAGGTAATCCTGGAAGTTCTTCAAGAAACACATCAGGGAATTCATAGACAACAGACACTGATACAACTTTCTTTTCTATTACTTTCGAATCAATCACATAAGCAAAGTAAGCTTCACAACCTTTTCTCACAATACTCAGAGCTTTCATTGACGAAATCACAGTCGATAACCCATCCAAATCATTAGATTCAATTCAGACTATTTCATCATTCTTGCATCTCAAATAAATAGTTATACGTTGGCAGTTCACAATAGCATCATGCAAAGTTAGCCAATCCCTACCCAGAATTATATCAAACTCATCAAAAGTTAATAACATCAGATCGGCCGAAAAACAAATGTCTCGAAACATTAACGGACAATTCTTGCAGACTTTATCAACCAAAACACATCTGCCTAAGGGGTTCGATACTCTAATTACAAATTCAGTAAGCTCTACAAGCAAAGTCTTACTGTTCACTAAGTTCATACATATATAAGAATGTGTTGATTCGGGATCTATCAATGCAATCATAGAAGTACCGTAAAGAGTAAATGTACCCGTAATCACATTTGGAAACAAAGCTTTCTCACGAGCTTGAATGGTATAGGCTCTGGCAGGTGCGCGAGCCTCGGATCGAACAACGGTGTCTTTAGTTCCTCTTTGACTACCACTCACATTTCCTGTATTTCTGGGAGGTCTACCTCTTGCTGAAGTGTTACGAGGTCTCAGATTTTGCACAATCTCTTTCTCAACAGACTTGAGACAATCTCAGATCGGACATTTCCAACACTTGCAACAGAAGTAGCTATAGCTCTAAAGCTTGAATGCGATCTAGCATGATCTCTACTAGAATACCCAACATTAGCTTTTGAACGGCTATAATCATCTCAAAATTTCTTTGACGCAGACTAAAATGATTTACTTGCGGATCTCTTTCTCATATATTTAGCTTCTGAATTGGCTTTTCTTTTCTCTTTCCCGAGTTCTTCAGCTTTACATGCTCGTTTAACAAGCACAGCAAACTCTTTTATCTCCAAAATTCTGACTAACAAACGGATATCTTCATTCAAGCCATCCTCGAATCTCTTACACATGATTACTTCAGTCGAGACACATTCTCGTACATATTGAGTCAGTCTCACAAATTCTCGCTCATATTCTGTAACAGACATATGACTTTGTTTCAGCTTAAGATACTCTTTACGTTTCTAATCGATGAATCTCTGACTGATATATTTCTTTCGAAATTTCACTTGAAAGAAATCTCAGGTAACTCGTTCCCTTAAAATCACAGATATTAATGTCTTCCACCAATGATACGTCGTATCTCTCAAAAGTGAAACGGTACATTTTAGGCATTCGTCTGGAGTTAATGACAATTCATCAAACACTCTTATTGTATTCTCTAACCAGAACTCAGCTCTCTCGGCATCATAATTAGTTGTAGCACGAAATTCTTCGGCCCCATATTTTCTAATTTTATCGATCGGAGGCTTATTCAACTGAATCAGATTAGCTTGTGGCATGACAGGGACTTGTGGAGGATTAACCGAGGGTGAAAGTTGTGGCACAGCCGAATTAGTTCGGATATATTGAATGAACCAATCGTTCATCATTTGATAGAAAGCTTGTTTAGCCTTTCCCTCATGGCTACTCGTACCAGGTCTATATTCGGATTTCGCTGTCCCTTGAGCGGGAATAGGCATATTACTCTCAACATCATCAGTTACGGCTCGTTCGGGATCCATTTACTATATAAAAACACATTTTCACTGTCAGGATTCATCATACTATCGCAATTCATAAATATGGCATGTATAGCTAGACTCACATACGCTACGTTAGTTCTAGAATCGACTAAACCGAAGCTCTGATACCAACCAAATGTAACACCCCTAACACGTATCTGTCACCGGACTTAGGTTAAGAGGCATTACCGGACATAGCGGAACAATTCGCATTCATTTCATAATCAACATAGCATCAAAGTCACACATCATTATAGAGTCCCTTACGTAGGTCAACGAGACCTTAAACATGCTTTAGAAAGGGTTCAAGACTAAACCGAACTCATACAAAATTTTTCAAAACTTAAACATTTTTCAAAGTTATAAAGGTCACATGCCCGTGTGAGTAGGCTGTGTGCCTCACACGGCATTAGACACGCCCGTGTGTCTAGGCTGTGGAAAAACAGGGCATACATACTGACTTGTCCACATGCCACAAGACACGCCCGTGTGCCAGGCCATGTGAAAATTAGGGAGGCTACTGACATGGGTCACACGGCCAATCACATGCCCATGTGTCTAGCCCGTGTTCGAAATTGACTTGGCCACATGGCCTAGCACACGCCTGTGTATGCGATCGTGTGGTTTGCCCAGGCTCATTTTGAAATGGCCATTGAGCAACACGATTGAGACACACGCCGGTGTCCCTACCCGTGTGGGCAAAAATAGGTCGTTTACAAGGCCAACATGCCAGCCATTTTTGGGTCTTCCCTACAAGCATCAAACCACAACATTTCATACCAAATTTTCAACCAATTTTAACCACAATATATACATCATAAATTCCATACCATTATCAACCACTTTCATGCTTATTATCCAAATCAAATTATATCATAATCACTTATCAAACACATTCAATCATACATATTCTTACAACAAAGTTTCACATCTATTCTTATGTCAAAAATCATACCATTTATATAACTAAATCACATTACCAACTTATCAAATTGACCATGTCTCACTAGGTCATATATATACACCAAATATGCCATTTTTGCATCATATATCATATATCAAAATTAAACCATAAGTTCAACCATAATCTAGCCATATCACATGGCATGATATACACATTGCAAAACATACACAAGTACTTCTAGCCTATACATGCCATACTTCAATATAAACATTTTCAAAAGGTACCAAAATAGAGTTCGATAGTGTGGTGATGATCCTCGACAACCCCCGAGCTCCTGATAGCTACGATATCTATAAAACAATTGAAAACACACACAAAGTAAGCTTTCAAAAGCTTAGTAAGCAATATACAAATAAACTTAACACATAACATCACTCTAGATCAACTCATTCATATAACTCAAGGAAAAAATACATTCACATAGCTATATGTCTCTTATAGTTCAAATGATCATGATTCACATATATATACATACCATATCTCCTTCTCAAAGCATTTTACACTGAAATCATATTTTTACAAAGGTACATGTACTTACCTTTCATTCCCAAACATGACATACAATTCAAACGTACCTGAATTGGATACACATTCACATAGTCATCCATTTTCTCAGAATGCCCGTTGAACCTTTCGGAATCAATAAGGATACTTGGATAGCTCAGAAAGCTAGAACAATGCCTACATCCCAGACGTGGTCTTACATGTAATCAAATATCGAAGCCACTATCCCAGACAGGATTTTACACGAAATCAAATACAATGTAGATGTCCCAGATATGGTCTTACACGTAAATCATAAATCCATGCCAACGTCCCAGACGTGGTCTTACACGAAAACACATATCGGATCCTATGTCATGACATATGTATCCTAACTATTCCTATGGTTCGTATAGGACTTTTCGGACGTCAAAACTTTGTCAATACTTTCTCCGATATCTCATACTCATTCATCATTGTACAAGAGCAGATAAACAATATTAATTCAATTCAAAACACATTTATTGGTATATCAACTTACCTCGTATGGAAATGAACTGAAACGAGCCACTATTCAACGACTTTTGTTTCCCCCGATCTAATTCTGTTTTCTTTGGTTCTTGATCTAAACACATTCAAATTTAACTCTTTTTTTCAGCAAATCATTCGATTCAATCCATATACACATTTTTAGGGCATTTTACAAATTAACCCTCATATTTTCACATTTTGACACTTTAGTCCTTAATTCACAGAATCACAAAATACACATAATTTCTTTATACACATGCTTAGACGAATTTTCATAGTGTTCATATAAGCCCACATATTTTATTTATTTCACATTTTAGTTCCTCTTTTTTCCATTTTCAAAATTTAGCCCAAATTACTCAAATTCATCAAAAATTCAATGACAAAATATATTAACCCAACATCAAGCTTCCATAAACTATTATCAAACTTTATAAAACTAATAGTTTCATCAATGGTTCAACTCAAAATCATCAACAATTTCAGAAATTGAAACATGCGCTTGATAGATTACTAAGCAACAATCACAAAAACGTAGAAATTATCAAAAACGGATCAAAACACATACCTTAATCACCAAAATCAATAGATGAACCCTAAAGCTCTTGTTCTTTCTTTTTCTTTTTGATTTTTGACAAAGCAATGTGAAAATGAATGAATTCTTTTGCTTTTGTTTTGATTTAATTAATCTTTATTTCACAAATTAGCTATTTAGCCTTGTTAAATTCATTTAAAATCCACTGTCACATATCCATATATGTCCATTCATGAAAACCATGGTATAATTGAATCATAAGGACCCCAGATATATACAAACATAGCAATTTGGCACTATAGCAAATAGAACACATCTTTTGCATTTTACACGTTTAGGTCCTTTTAACAAATTAAGCACACAAATGATCAAATTTTCTTACGAAATTTTCACACATACTAGTTCACATATATAAGCACGAAATATAATATTTAAATATTTTTTGACTCGAATTTGTTATCTCAAAACTACTATTCTGACTAGGGTCTAAATTGGGCTGTTACAATCAGAAAGTTCACAAAGAACCTTATTGGGAAGTTCACAAAGAACCATTTCAAGAAGTTCGCAAAGAACCATATCGGGAAGCTTCGGATAGCCAATATTGGGAAGTTTGAGTGAGCACTACCGGGAAACTCACAAAGAGCCAATTTAACAAGAAGCTCACGAAGAGCCCTTAATCGAGATGCTCATAAGAGCTAAGGTGTGTCCACAACAAATATAGGATCACAACCTATCGGGACGCTCCAAAGAGCTATAACGAGAAGCTCGCTGAACCATGTAACAGGAAGCTCGAGAGGCTAATAACGGGGTGCTCTTTCGAGCTATGGTGTGTCTGCAACATATGCTAGACCACAACCAATACGAGAAATCTTATATCCATCGACTTTCATTTATTCAAACGAGATTTGACATTTATTAGGCATCATCGGATATTCAATAAATTTCACATACATGATAATTATACAATTCACATATACAGCATCTAATACAAACATATAAATGTACACAATTTAGTTACATGAACTTACCTCGATACTTGTTCATATGTGAAATCTACTAATTTGGAACTTTTTGTTTTCCTCGATCCAACTCGGTATTAGGTCTTTCAAGATCTATATAAATAAATTTAACATCAATTTATTCCATTTCATACTCAATTTGATTCAATTTACATCCTATGCAAAATTACTATTTTGCACCTATACTTTTCACAAATGATATTTCATCCCTATGCTCGAAAATTGAAATTCATGCAATTAAATTATTATTTTGAGCCTAACCAAAATTTTCATATAACTATTACAGCACATATATTTCACCAAATTCAAAATTTTTCCATAACTTTTACATCTTTACACTTTAGTCCCTAAATCATATTTTCATCAAAATTCTCTCTGTGAAAGTTGTTTATCTATCAGCACCTTTCATTTTCTACCATAAATTTCAAAATTTCAACATATTCATCCATGGAAAAACTTTGATAGTTTGATTAATTTTCAAATCAATCCCTAAAAATAGATAGATTAAACTATCCTAATCTTGAAAATATAAAAATTACTAAAAATGGGACAAAAAAACATACCTAATTAAGCTTGATTAGTTTCCTTTCTCTCTCCTAAGGTTTCCATAGAATTTTATAGGATGAATATGATATAAAATGATATTATTTCAATTTAATTATTTATCTTCCATTAATTTTTCCACTTTCCAAATTAGTCCTTCCCTTTTTCTAATTTTCCATGGATGATTCATCAAAAATATCTACGAACTTTTCTTTAATGGTCTAATTACCATATAAGGATCTCAAGCTTTGAATTCCATAGCTATTTGATACTTACAGCTACTAGAATTCAACTTTTGCATTTTATGCAATTTGGTCCTTTCCCTAATTAAACACATAATCAGTAAAATTTTCTTATCAAAATTTTCATATGACATTCCTATCATAATGCAGATCATGCAATAATATTAAAATAAAATTTCTTTTCAGCTCAAATTTGTGGTCCCGAAACCACTGTTCTGATTTCACTGAAAATGGGCTGTTACAATATACAAGTAGCAGAAACAACGATAGTAAGCATTTCAATGCTTAGTAAGTTCAAATGGATATTACAACACTTACCTTGCTCATAGGTGAGCATATTGTCTACGAAAAGGATTTGGAATACATTTGGCTAAAACTTTACATATAATGTCACAACTAAGTGCATAAGAAGAATAGGTATTCAAATGTGTTAGACATTTTGACATATTCAAAATTCGCCAATTCATTCCATTTCATGCAAGATCATTATAATTTCATATCTATCATCTATTCACAAGTTCATACCATTCCAATCTAATTCACATATCATAATAGTTTACAAAATTCAATTCATTTCATTTCTTGATTTCAAAATTCAATTTCAATGTTTCACCCAATGGAACTCTAGTAAAATAGACTTAGATAGATGGGTGAAGTACACCACACCAAGATAGACAACACCATACCAAGGCACCAGTGTGCAAAGCCCATAGGCATTAAATGTTTAAACATTTTAAATTACATCTCTCCACCACACTAAAGTCTCTGTAGTGACAATAAACAGTCAATGATCTGCAACAAAATTTGGAGCCCAAAATAACTTATCATAAGCTTCGTATCATCAACTATCTCGTACATAAACACACATATGACCCTATTTACATGTCAATTCTATCCTAAACTTTTATAAGTTCATATGGACATCATTTATTTTTTCATATTCATGCCTTATAATCATTCGTATTTTCATTTTCATACCTTGTATACTGTACTATCACATAGCAATCATTTATCTCATTTCATTTCAAATTTCTTCTCATTTAATAGCCATGTATACCAATATCCACAAACATATTAAATCATGCTCAAACATAATTATAATGAAATAAGCACAAGCATATATATAATTCAAAGAAAGGTAGTAAGTTCCATATGAACTTACCATTTCAACACATAAAATAGGTAGATTCTTCAAGGACTATTTTACAATTTTTGTTTTTCCTCTACTAGGTTTACTTTTATCGAGTTCCAGTTATAATTAATTATATATATCAATCAATACCACATATTAACACACAATAGCCAGTTAATGGATTTGGAACGATGGAAATGTGCAAGTGTACACAATTGCAATAAGTAATAAAGTGACAAGTAAATGTCAAGTTATAGTACCCATAGGGACTGTGCAAAGAAATATTTGTGAAATAAATAATTTAACAAGTTGGTGGTGAAATTTTGATTATTTGAAAAGGGGTTTAATTGAGATTTAAAAGTTAAACTAAGTAAGATAAAATAAAAATAACAATTTTCAGTGCATGATTTCAAAACAAGTTTTAATCAATATGACATAAATGTGCTAGATCAATTGCATTCTTCAATCGATTAAACAAATTTTAATAAGCAAATGTGTTAATGCACATACGTACTTATGAAATTAAAATAATCTATTGTACATATCATATGACAATTCTAAAAATTAATTCAATCTTCATAAGCAAGTAAAAGATTAAGTGAGGTAACAATATAACTCTATATTGAAACAATTTAACCACAAAATCTTACAAGTTATGAAATGCTAATGTATTGTTTAACACTGTCGATAATTTAACCTTCAGCTACCTTAGAAGATTAAATATGCACCAATTAAATATTATGTCCATTAATTACAATTTCAATACGCTTAATAATTAATTCAATTATTACCTTACAATTTAAATGCAAGCATAACATAAACATGATTTTATTTAACTGAACAAATTAACATGGCCTATTACAACACAAACATGATTTTAATAAATTAAGCAATAGAACGCAATCAATCTAACATGAATTAAATTTAAGTCATTTTAATTAAATCAAGAGTAATAAAACAATGAGCATTCATCATAACATAATCAAGAAAATAAAAGAGTATGGAACTAGAAACAAATCTAGTGTCTCTCTGAAGTCACTAGCATGCTCCTTTTCTTCTCTACTCGTTTTGTCAATTCAAGGCCTCTATGAACACTCAAGTGCTACTACTCCAAGGTGGAAGAAGGCTCTTTCTCAAGAGGAGAAATTGTCAAATGAAGGGATAAGAAGGAAAAATGGAAATAAAGGGAGAAAAGTGAGTGAAAAGAGAATGTGTTGTGAATGAATTGTGTGTTGAATGAATACGTGAAGGGGGTATTTATAGGTGGGAGTGGCTGCTAAAAATAGCAAATAATTAGCAGCCACTGTAACACCCTTAACTCGTATTCGTTGCCGGAATAGGGTTACAAAGCTTTACCAGAATTTTGAAATCATACAAACACATATTTAGGAACATTTCTTATCATATCATTAAACATATAAAAACCAATTCAAAAATACATATTGTCCTTCAGACGAGCCCTCGAGGCCTTAAATATGCGTTAGAAACAAGTCGGGACTAAATCAGAAACTCAAAGAACTTTTCAGAAAACATAGAAAATTTTCTGTAACGCCCCAGAATTTAGGCCTAGGAGTACTGGGTCTTGAACAAGGAAACGGTTAGGAAATTGTACATAAAAGTCCAAGAAGATGGATAAAATAATTGTCTGCTCTGATGGTTAAGTAACTTGGAAATGCTTGGGAGTATTGGAGAAGTCTTGGGTGCAAACCTGGGCTTTAGCAAAAAGAATTGGTTTTAAGTGAATAAAACCCTGGATGCTTGGAAGTAAGCCTTTTAAATTATTGTGTTGAAAAAATGACACAAGTAAGCATATGGTCTAGTGGTTGTGGCGTCACTAAGGTTGCAAGGGAGCCTGAGTTCAAGTCTTGGCTCTTGCAATTTATTTTGGTTTTTCTTTTAAAGGAACCTAGACTTTGGCCTATAGACCTTTTAATTAATTGAGGATATTTTGTGACACAAAAGGAGACTGTGGCTCAGTGGTAGTGGTATGTTTCTAAGGCTAAAGGAGCTTGAGTTTGAATCTCATAATGCGCAAGGGAGTATTTATTTTACTTCCTTGCAGCATGAGAAGTGGAGTTGGATTGAAACTCTGCAAGTTGGAATTTGATTTGGTCTTGGAGGGATTTGTGGAGCAAGTCAAGACGGAGATTGGGGAGAAAATCAAGGAAATTTGAAATGGGAGGTTGGTAAGGTGTTGTGGCCGATTGGGACTCTAAAGCATTACTTGAGAATTTAGCTAGGGGGTAATTAGGGAGGAATTTTGGCTTTAGTGGTTCTCTCTTGACATTTCTTTTTCAGGTTTTATACATTTTCTATTTTGGAGTAGCTGATTTGACACCATTCAGGTATTTTTTTTCTTGTAGGTTTTACTCTTCTTCTGTCCCTATTGATCGATTCTTTTCTGTCCCCTACTCTCTTCAAAAGTTAATTCTCTTCCCTTACTCAAGATTGGGGTTAACCAAATTCACCATCTTTCCTCCCTCTCTATTTTTTTCGGGTTTCTTTCCCTTGTAGCCGATTATCTTTCTACTCTCAGTCTTATTTCTTATTTCTTTTGATTCAACACATTCCTCTTTTCCTCTTAATCATTTTACTTTGGCCGATTCTTTACTCTTCACTTCCTCACTCAAGGATTAATCGATTTCTCTATCTCTCCTCCTATTTTTTCAGTCTTCCCACCTGTTTATTGATTCGATCAGGTTCAAGTTCGTATGATGATTCTCTTTTCTCTCTTTACTGTTATGGTCTTTCTCTTAACACATCTTCTTTTTGTCGTTCTCTGTTAGGAGCATGATTGTACCATCTTCTGCCTCTATTTTAGTGTGGGCTATTATAGGTCGAATACTCCTAACTACCTTTTGAAGTGTCGCGTTTCGGTAAGGGTTTCACTTGAATCAAGTTATTAGCATGTATGGTAGTGATTAACCATAGTTTGTGTTTGGATCTAGGTTAGTGTACGTGGAGATTTGCGTTCTAATCGTAAACAGGTGTGTATCCATACCCTATAAATGGTAATAGGCGTAAAAATCGATAAAGTGTGTACACATCCTGATCTGACTGTAGTACAATAAAAAGCGAAAAAGCCGAAAGGTTGGGTTTGAGCGTGCGAACGCTTGTTTGGTAAACTGAGCCCACAAAACGTAGGCGTACAACGAAATAGGCCACCACGTGTGATCTCGTGGGCTTAGGCTGTAATGGGCCATGTTGGGACCAATGGGCCCGTGAGCCCATATAGGTGAATCTCACCGTCAAGTGGGGAAGGTTGAACTGGCCATGTCGCGTACATGGCTTAAGACGTTTCTGGGACGAATGGGCCCATGGCCCTGCATGGGTAAATCTCACTGTTAAGTGGGAAGTAGTTGGACTTGTCATGTCACGCACATGACTTAGGTTGTTTTCGGCCACGTTAGGCCAAAATGGACCGTGTGGGCCTAATGGGCTCGTTGGCCCCACACATATAAAATCTACGATAAGTGGCAAATAATGGACTGGGCTATGAGGTTCGCATAGCCATGACTGAATTTGGGCTAAATGGGCCGCACGAGTGTGTGGGCCCACATGGGTCTGCTTGGTGGGCTTTGGCACATTTGTACTGTCTGTACTATTGCGGTCGCACGAGTCGCTCAAGACGACTGTGGGCCTACTGATGGGCTGATAAAAATACTTGGGCCCAAACTGATTTAAATGACCGTAATACCCCTATAGGGTAAAATGTCTGTTATGCTCTTATATTATGTATGACTGGTTTGCTATATGATTTATATATGACTATGATTGAGCATGACATTCTACATTACATATGATGTTAAGACATGACATTCTGCATGGGGATGGGTGTTATTGACGGAGGAAGTGTATGGCTTATAATCGTTCTGTTCAAGGCTTACTGCCTTCTGCTTATGGCTTTTAGCCATTCTGTTAACTGGCAGTGTTGCTGCGATATTTATGGCTTTTAGCCATTCTGTTTATGGTTCTGAGCCATTCTGATGACTTAGTGCCGCGATCAATACTAAGCTTGGCGTGTTTGTTGGGTGGGTCGATTTTATCCCGACATGGTGTGTTGGTTGGTACGGGTAGTGTGTTAGTTGGACTGGGCTGGATATCTGTCTACATATCTACATCTGATATTGATTCTGTAATGGGCTTAGGCCCACCTGATTTTGTTAATGGGCTAAGGCCCACCTGATATTGTGTTTGTGATGGGCTCATGGCTAGTCTATTTCTGCATACCATATATCTGATTATTGTATTATAAGGGATTACATATTGAGTTTTCGCAAACTCACCCTTCTGTTTAACTGTACAGGTAATCCCCAGCCTTAGGCGATTTAGAGCCGCGAGAGACTCAAAGGTGGCCACACGACCGCTAATGCTCTACAGTAGACTTTTTATTTAAATTTTATATTTTGGGGTTTTAATTCTGTAATAAGGCCTTTGAGGGACTAAATTTTTAATTGGCCTTTTGATTTCCTTATTTAAAACTTCTAGACACGAATTTAAAAAAAAAATAACTATTTTCAAAAACACTTAAAAACAGATGTTTTTATATTTCAAACTTTAGTAGCTTCCGCGATTTGAAATAACTTAAAATATCAATGCCAGAAATTAAGTAAACGTTTTTAATGAGATGATTTACTAACCTCGAGCAAAAGGTTTTAATCATAGAAATGAACTTTTAATGACAACTCAATTTTTGAGCGACGCTTTTATGTGACACACCAGATTCTATCATAACGTCTGGGCCGAGTTTGGGGTGTTACATTTAGAACATATTAGGGGTCACATAGTCGTGTGGCTAGTCCGTGTGACTCACACGGCCAAGAGACACACCCATGTCTCAAACTGTGTGGGCATTCGAAGTAGGGACCCGTATGCTAGGCTGTGTACCTTTTGAAATAACCTCACACGCCAGTGTACTAGACCATGTGCTAGGCTGTGTAACAGTCTAACTTGCAACCTTTTAAAAGCTACAAGAGACACACGATTAAGACACATGCCCGTGTCTCTGCCTGTGTGGACGAATATAGGCCATTTTACAAGCCATCTTTCTCACCCAACTTGGCATATACTTATAACCAAAATTCTACAAATACACAAGCCATAACAAGGCATCAAAATCATGCATAAATAAGTCATATACATATGGTATAATATCATACAACCAATATGCCCTTAGGCATCTCAAAAGACAATATGTAAACATGTCTAACTATGTATTCATTTTGGTCAAAATGATAAACTAACTTCGAACTAGATTTGCATGAATTCATACCATTAAACTCACTTACCATGTAACAGCCCGTTTTTGGGTCAAATTAGAATAGTGGTTTTGAAACCACAAATTTGAAGTAGAAATGTTAATTTTATTATTTCGTTAAGGTCTACAGTATGATTGAATGATTGTTTGAAAATTTCGTTAAGAAATTTTATCGATAGAGATTCCAATTTGACTAATAGGACTAAATTGCAATAGGTACAAAACATGTGTTCTAGATGCTAGAGGTGTCTAATTGCTATGAAATTTTAAATTGGAGGTCCTTAAATGGTAATTAGACCATTAAACTTTAAGTTCGACAAATATGGACATGGTTAGGTGAAATTTCAAAGTTTGGCATTAAGTGCATTTTGGTCATTTGGTAAATAAAGACAAATAAAACTAATAAAAAGATGTCATCTTCCCCAATTTAATCCTCCATAGTCGAATTTCTCAAGAGAAGACATAACTAGGGCTTGGCCAGTTTCAAGCTCGATTGTAAGTCCGTTCTTGTCCTATTTTTAATGATTTTTATATTTTTTAGATCAGTGTAACCTAATCTAGCTATTTCAAGGACTAATTTGAAAGAAAATCAAAGTCTAAAAATTTACACATCTTGAACATTTGAGTATTTTGATGTTTAATGGTAGAAAATGAATGTTTGGTGTTAGGTAAACAACATTTACCAAGTGATTTTTGATGAAAATGTCAAAAAAGGACCAATTTGTAAAAGTTGTAAAATGTGTGTAAAAATGTGAATAAATGAAAAATGTGGGTTGTTATGAGCATGAAAAAGATTCAGCTAGGCTTGGGTAATGAAGAAATTGAATGAAAATCATTTTACGAGACTAGAAACTAAAATGTAAAAAGTTGAAGAGTTAGGGGCAAAAATGTAATTTTTATCATAAGGTGTTTTTGGGATTAAATTGTATAAGTGATGATTGAATGAGTTAAATGTGGTATTATAAATCAAGCAAGATGAGCTTCTGACCTAGACCAGGAAAAGAACAAGGTTGTGTACTAAATTAAACTATTAGCCATTTTGTACCTAGGTAAGTTCGTATGTTAAAAATAAGCTTTAATATTGTTGTATTTCATTGCTTTAATATTGCATGAATTGTATGTTTGATAAATGATGATGAGCTTAATCCTATGAACGAGTTCAAAGATGAATTGACAAGCAAGAAATCCCGTTTGAACCTTAGGAATAGGGTGGGATACAAGTGACATGACACTAGGGTTAGTATGTGTTATGTGATTATGCGATTATGTGATCCAGGTGTTGGTCTTGTACGTCCTACTGGTGGCTGAGTATTCTGACATATGTTGCGAATACTTGATAGCTTGTGTGAGCAGCACAGCGTAGCTACGTCTTGATTGACAGCTTGTGTGAACAAGCCCGTTGATAGCTCGAGAGCGAGCAGCTATGTGATATGAGATTGAGGTAGCTTTGGCTACATATGTGGCACTTAGTGTGCAAATTTACCGAGTAGCTGACATTATTATTCCTAGTGGTTAACGGGTATGTCAAAGATGAGAATATGTATAAATTCATTTTGAGATGGTTCAGGTATGTACGTAAAGCTCATGTTTCTTAAATGCTTGAAATGATGAAAATAAGGTAAGTTTTGTGATAGAATGAATTATCATCATGAGACAATGATAAATTTACAGTTATTTATGTTATGTTATTTGAATGTTATATGCATGGTAGGTTGCTAATTTTTTGCATACGAGCTTAGTAAGCTATATAGCTTACTCCGTTTATTTTTCATGTTTTATAGTGTCGTCAAGCTAGCTCGAATCGGAGATCGTCAGATATTCGAATCACACTATCAAACTTTCATTTTTGGGTATTGATGATCATAGTATTTTGAAAGTATGGATGTATAGGGACTTGGTCATTTTGTTATATGCGTCATTTGATTTGGCTAAATGTATTGACTTATATTTGTTTAAGGTGATTTAGTATTTAGCCATGTAATTGGCTTATTTTGGCTAAAATGATTGTAAGCTCATTTATATAAGTATATGTGCTAATGCCTTTTGTTTATGTGTTTTGCATTGGGTTGCTATATGTTTATTTTAGTTAAATGATTTGTTGTGAAATGGATGAGATTGGTCCTTTAGTGTGCTAGGAAATCTAAGTAGAAATGTGCCAAATAAAGGTATTCATGTTGACTGGAAACACAAAAATTTACACACTTTTTCATATCCTTTTAAACTTAAATTCATGCGAATTTGGTTAAATTCTTGTCAAAAAATAATTAATTATTATAAAATAGTTAAATTGTACTTAAATTATGAACATGTTGAATTTTAATTAATTTTATAAGTAATCTTGATTAATTTTGGTTATTTTCAATAGAATTGCACAAAGGGCGAAAATGGCTCGGTAGACACTACGAGAAGCACAAAACCGAGAAGCAATTTGAAGTATCGAGGAAAATTAATTTCCAGCCTAAGACGGTCCAAAATTTTTTGTAATAATTCATAATTTAATTAATTTTAATTTATATCCAAGTTAATTTGGGTTAATAAATTATGATTAATTAATTATGAAAAAGTGGTCCGATTGAATCGAACCGAGTGAACAGAACTGGCCAAGAAAAGGACAGCCCAAAACCGTCCAAGTGCTGACCCAATTCAGCTTATTAGCTGATTATTTATGCTGCAAAGAAGCCTTTGAAGACTTGTTCAAATAGCAATTCAGCCCCTCCACAATTGGTGGCTTTGAAGATTTGCCTCAAGCCATATTTAGCAAAGTTGAAGCCATCAACTTTGCCACATAGATGGCTGGTCAAGAGGTGGCTCTTTGGCTGCTATTTTTAGCAAATTTTATCTGCCACATTCAGCTATAAAAAACCCCCATGGCTGATCATTCAAGGCATCCTTCATTCATTCACATCTCTTTTCTCCTTTCTCACTTTCTCCTCTCATTTTCCCATTCAAAGTCCCTTGCTCTCTTGCTGATTTCTCCTCTTGGAAAAGGGGCATTCATCAGCCATTTTGGAGCAACATTGAAATGTTCATAGCAGCCTTGATCGGCGAGGACAACAGAGAACAAAGACGGAGCAAACTAGTCAAGCCACGGAGAAACACCGGATTTGATTCTTGTGCCCTATCTCTTTAATTTTTGTTGTTGTTATGATGAAAATATCTATGAATATTAATGTTGTTGGAATGGTTAATTTAATCAGCTTAGCTTGAATTTAATTCGTGTTGGTTTGATTGCATTTCATCTACTTAAATTATTAAAATTATGTTTATGCAGTTATAGGCCTCGGTAAAATGCTTGATTTAGTAAAATCATGCCTAAGTTATTCTTGCATTACGATTGTAAGGTGGCTAATGAATTAATTATTTAAATGGATTGAAATTGTAATTAATTGACATAATACTTAATCAGTGCATGTTTATTCTTCTAAGGTAGCTGAAGGTTAAATTAGCAATGTATCTGGCGATACACTTGCCTTGCATAACTTGCAAGATTTTTGTGATTAAACTGTTTCAAGGTAAGAATACCTTGTTACCTCACACAGGCTTTTATATGCTCATTAGATTTGATTAATCGTTTGAATTGACATAGGAATATGCAAGAGAATAGTTCAATTTAATGAGTATATATGTGTAATAACATGTTTGCTTATTAAAATCTGTTTAATCATTTGAATTAACATAGGGATATGTTAAGAGATGAATGGATTTATGTAAGTGAGTATGTTCATAAGTTAGAAAATTATCGAGTTGTCGTATAAGCATGAGTTTAATAATTCTAAGTTAAAGAAATGTAATTAATCCAACACAATTATGTCATCTTGATTAAATCATATTTTGAAATCGTGCATTAGAACTTTTATTTTTATTTAGTTTGAAATCTTAGTTTTTAATCACCCTCTTCAAACAAAATATTTTTCTTCACCAAAGTGTTTTAAATAGCATTCATAAATAATTCTTTTCACAGTCCCTGGGGTACAATAACTCAATATTTACTTGTCACTTTATTACTTGTTGCGATTGTGTACACTTGCACATTTACGTCGTTCCATTAGCACTTGTGGTTGTGAGTATGATAGATGCTGATATTGTATTAGCATATGTTGGTCATAATTTTGGATGTTTAGGTTGCATAAGTATTTTATGTTTTTTGTGCGTTTGAATTGGTGTAAGTGTATGTGTGAATAAGGGTGGCAAATGGCTTGGTAAATAGCCTTTATTTTGTCCACACGGGTAGACACATGGGCGTGTGTCTAGACCGTGTGTGACACACGGTCTACCCCATGGGCATGTGTTCTAGTCGTGTGTGCCCTGCACCTTAATTTTGTGAAACAGAATGCTCAGAATTGAGCACACGGGCAGAGACACGGGCGTGTGTCTCAGCCGTGTGGATGGCATGGCCTTGAACACGGGCACGTGCCCTGGCCGTGTGATGTCTGCACCTATTTAATGAAAATTAATTTTCCACACGGCCTAGCACACGGGTGTGTGACTTGGCCGTGTGACCTCAATTTGTTCATGGGTTACAAGTTAAAGAGTAACACAGGGTCGGGAAACGGCCTGCCCACATGGGCGTGTCCTATATCCACACGGGTGTGTGACCCCTATTTAGTGGAAAAATCTTCTAAGTTCTATAAAAATTTCTAACGTTCTCGGTTTAGTCCCAGATCACTCCCAAAGTATGTTTTGGGACTCTTAGACTCGTAATAGGGACTTTATAAGTATGTGTGAATGGTTTTAATTTGAATACAAATTTATGACTTAATTTTGTATGATTGATTATGACGTAAGTCTGGTAATGCCTCGAACCCTGTTCTGGCGTTGGATATGGGTGAGGGGTGTTACATTTAATGGTATCAGAGCTATGGTTTAGTCGGTTCTCGAATTAACCTAGCGTGTGTTAGAGTCTAGCTATACATGCCATATATAAATTTTGATAGTGTGACGACTCTTGACAATTTAAACTGTGTTTTCGTATAGTAAATGGATCCCAACAGAGAAGTGGCTGATGACATTGAGAGTAATGCATCGACTCCCGTTCAAGGGGCCGTGCCATCTGAAAGTAGGCTTGTGACAATTAGTCAGGGAGGAGAGGCTAGGAAAGCCTTCTTCCAAAGGATGAATAAGTGGTTTGCCAAGTTTGTTAGGACAAATCCAGCTACCCAACATCCTTTACCCCCACCTAACCCTCAATCGGTTCCCATAGCTCCCCAAGGTGTGGAATTGGTAAGGTTGAATAAGCCTCTAGTTGATAAGATTCAGAAACAAGGAGCTGAAGAATTTATACCAAATATCGATGATGATCCCGAGAGAGTAAAATTTTGGCTTGAGAACTCTATCCGGGTATTTGACGAACATTCTTGCATATCGGATGAGTGCTTGAAATGTGTTATGTCACTTCTAATGGATACGATGTATCAGTGGTGGAACACTCTTATATCTGTGGTACAGAGGGAAAGAGCTACTTAGGGTTTCTTCCAAGAGGAATTCAGAAAGAAGTACATCAACTAGCGATTTATTGATAAAAAAATGTAAAGAGTTTTTAGAATTGAAATAAGGCCGAAGGACGGTAACTGAATACGAGTGAGAGATTGTTAGGCTCAGTATGTATGCTTGGGAATGTGTTTCAACAGAGGCTATCATGTGTAAGAGATTCAAAGACGGACTAAATGTGGACATCAGACTATTAGTTGGGATTTTGGAACTGAAAGAATTTGTTGTGCTAGTCGAACGAGCTTGCAAAGCCAAAGAGTTGAGCAAAGAAAAGAGAAAAGCTGAGTTTGAGACTAGAGATTTGAGGAAGAGGCTGACGAATAAACCGTTTCAATCTTCATCAAAGAAATTGAAAGATTTGTATGCTTGCTCCAATGCTTCAACTGGGTATCCCAACCGAGATTGTGGGAAGCAATACTCGGGTTCTAAGGCCAAAACTACATCCATAGCAACCGTAGGTAATGCTAGGTCTAATGAGCTTGAATGCCAACACTGTGGCAGATGAAATCTCGGTGAATGTAGGATGAATAACCGGGCTCGCTTTAGATGTGGCTCCCAAGATCATTTTATCTGAGATTGCCTTGAAATGGTTGAAAAAGATAATTTTCAAAATGCAAGATCGAGTAACACTGCTGCTAGAGGGAGGCCAGTGAGAAATACGGGAAATGGGACTAGTAGCAGAGGAGTATCCAAAGACTCAGCTGTAAGATTGGAAGCTAGAGCACCTGCGAGAGCTTATGCTATTCGTGCTCGCGAGGATACGTCCTCCCATGACGTGATCACTGGTACATTTTCTCTTTATGATACTAATGTAGTTACATTAATGATCCTAGATCGAGTCATTCCTATATTTGCATGAATTTGGTATTTAGTAAGAATTTTCATGTTGAGTCTACTGAGTTTGTGATTAAGGTGTCGACTCCCTTAGGCAAATATGTTTTAGTTGATAAAAATTGCAATAGTTGTCCTTTAATGATTCGGGGTCACTGTTTTCTGGCTGACATAATGCTTTTACCATTTGATGAGTTTGATGTGATACTTGGAATGGATTGGTTGACTCTGCATGATGTCGTAGTGAATTGTAGACAAAAGATTATTGAATTGAAATGTCAAAACAATTAAACTCTTTAGGTTGATTCGGATGAGTCGGGTGAATTCCCTATTGTGATTTCATCGATGTCGACTCAGAGGTATGTAAGAAAGGGTTGTGAAGCATTTATCGCGTATGTACTAAATACTAAGGTGTCTGAATTGAAGTTTGAATCTGTGCCGGTAGTTTGTGAATATCCGGACGTGTTCCCAGAAGAGTTTTCAGGGTTACTACTGGTGAGAGAGGTGGAATTTGCTATTGATTTGGTACCGAGGATTGCACTGATATCGATAGCTCCGTATAAAATGGCTCTACCTGAGCTGAAAGAATTAAAGTCTCAGTTACAAGAGTTGACAGACAAGGGTTTTGCGAGATTGAGTTTTTCCTCCCTAGGGTGCACCGGTATTATTTGTCAAGAAAAAAGATGGATCCATAAGACTTTGTATCAATTAGCGTCAGCTTAACAAGGTTACGATAAAGAACAAGTATTCGTTACCCAGGATTGATGATTTTTTTAATCAATTGAAAGAGGAAACAGTATTTCCGAAGATAGATTTGAGATCCGACTACTATCACCTGAGAGTTAAAGACTCAGATGTGCCAAAAATCGCATTCAGAACGAGGTATGGGCATTATGAATTTCTTATTATGCCTTTTGGATTAACTAATGCACCTACTGTTTTTATGGATTTGATGAATCGAATATTCCAACCGTATTTAGACAAGTTTGTAGTTGTATTCATTAATGACATTTTAATTTACTCCCAAGGTGAGATTGAACATTGCGAACATTTAAGAATTGTATTACAGTCTTTGAGAGATAAGAAGTTATTTGCTAAGTTTAGAAAAAGTGAGTTTTGGCTTCAAGAAGTCAGGTTTTTGGGGCATATTGTCTCAGCGGAAGGTATAAGAGTTGATCCGAGTAAGATTTTGACAATTGTTGATTGGAAACTGCTGAGAAATGTATCAGAGGTTAGAAGCTTTTTGGGCTTAGCTGGGTATTATCGACAATTTGTCAAGGGATTCTCAATAGTTGCAACACCTATGACAAGATTGTTACAAAAAGATGTTAAGTTTGAATGATTTGAAAATGTCAAAAGAGTTTTCAGCAGTTAAAAGCACCATTGAATGAGGCACCAGTATTAATGCAACCTGAATCGAGAAAAAAGTTTGTGATTTTCAGCCACGCGTTATTGAACAGTCTTGGATGTGTGTTGATTCAAGAGGGCAAAGTGATAGCTTATGCCTCAAGACAGTTGAAACCGCACGAAAAGAATTATTCGACGCAGGACTTGGGATTGGCTGCTTTGCTTTAAAGATTTGGTGACACCATTTATTCGGCGAGAAATGTCACATATTTTACCGACCATAAGAGTTTAAAGTACTTGATGACTCAAAAAGATTTGTATTTACGACAACGGAGATGGATCGAGTTGTTGAAAGACAATGAGTTAGTGATCGATTATCATACAGGAAAGGCGAATGTAGTCTCTGGTGCTTTGAGTAGAAAATCTTTGTTTGCTTTGAGAGCAATGAAGACGTAACTGACTTTATCTGATGATGGTTCGATTCTAGCTGAGTTAAAAGCTAGCCGGTATTTCTTTAGCAAATTTTTGAAGCTCAGAAATGTGATAAAGAACTTCAAGCTAAAAGAGTTCAGTGCGAACCGACTAGTGATTCAGACTATCAAATTGGGGCCAATGATTGCTTGATGTTTCGAGGTAGGGTTTGTGTACCTAGAGATACTGAGCTGATTCAGAAAATTCTTCACTAGGCACACAGTGGTTGTCTATCTGTTCACCTAGTAAGTACGAAGATGTATAATGATTTGAAGAAATTGTATTGGCGGTCAGGTATGAAATGAGATATTTTGAATTTGTATTGAGATGTGTGTTTTGTCAACAAGTAAAGGCCGAACATTAGGTACCTTTGGGTTTACTGCAGCTTGTGATGATTCCCGAGTGGAAATGGGACAGAATTACGATGGATTTCGTAACTAGATTACCTCTGACTCCAAAAAAGAAAGATGTTGTTTGGGTTGTTGTTGATAGATTGACGAAATCAACTCATTTTATTCTTTAGTACCGACTATTCATTGATAAGTTCGCGAAATTGTACATTGCTGAGACTGTTAGATTGCATGAAGTGCCTATTTTTATTATTTCGAATAGAGATCCGAGGTTTACATCTCAATTTTGGAAGAAGTTGCAAGAAGATTTAGGTATAAAGTTGAACTTTAGTACCACATTTCATCTGCGAACTGACGGTCAATCGGAAAGTACGATTCAACTTCTCGAAGATATGCTTAGGTGTTGTGTTTTAGAGTTTGAAGGTAGTTGGGAAAAATATCTACCTTTAGTTGAATTTTCTTATAACAATAATTTTCAGTCGAGTACAAAGATGGCACCCTATGAGGTATTGTATGGTTGCAAATGTTGAACTCCGTTGTACTAGACCGAGCTCAGTGAAAGACAAATTCACAGGGTTGATTTGGTTAGAGAAACTGAAGAAAAAGTAAAATCAATTCGTGATTGTTTGAAAGCAGCTTCGGATAGACAGAAATCGTGCGCGGATCTAAAATGAAAAGAAATTGAATTTCATGTCGGTGATAAGGTATTTCTGAAAGTGTCTCCGTGGAAGAAAATTCTTAGATTTGGTCACAAGTGTAAGCTGAGTTCACATTTTGTTGGTCTGTATGAGATTATTGAAAGAATAGGACCAGTAGTATATCGACTAGCCTTGCCGTCAGAGTTAGAAAGAATCCACAATGTGTTTCATGTGTCTATGTTGCGACGATATCAATCAGATTCATCTCATGTGATTTCACCAACTAAGGCTGAGATTCGACACGACATGACTTATGGTGAAGAACTGATCAAGATCCTAGCCCGGGATGTTAAACAATTGAGAAATAAAAATATAGCCCTAGTGAACGTAATAGCCCAATTTTAGCTAAATCAGAATAGTGGTTTCCGGACCACAAATCCAAGGTTTGAAAAACTAATTTTAATATTATTTTTGGTGTTTACAGCATGTGATTATATATATGTGTGAAAGTTTCGTGAAATAATTTTATCGTTTGAGTGTTCAATTCGGTAAAAAGGACTAAATCGCGTAAAGCGTAAAAATGATGTTCTATTTGTTAAAGCTACTAAAGAGCTAAGATATTAATTGGTGGGCATCCTTATGTTGTTATTAAACCATTGTTAAGGTTAATGGACTTTAATGGACATGAAATATGAATTATTAATGGTTTTTCATTAAGGATAATATGGTAAAATGTGAAATAAGTTATTATTAAATAAAATAAACATCACATTTTATCTATATTCTTCTTCATTAACTGAAATTAGAAGAGAAAGCTAGGGTTTATGAGCTTTAACATTTTGACAACATGGTAGCTTGATTAGGTAAGCAATTTTGCTTGGTTTTTGATGATTTCTATGTTTTTATGATCGTTGCTTCGTGTTCTAGCTAGCTTGCACCTTAATTTTTGAATTTGTTGATGGTTTTGTGAAATGCTATTGTTGAATTTTTATGCTTTGTAATAGTTGATGATGAATTATGGAAGTTAAATGATAGATTATCAAGTTTTGTTAAGTGATTTTGAGTGAAAATGCCAAAATGGGTTTAAATTGAGAAAAATGTAAATTGAGGGGTTAAATTGTGGAAAAAGATGAAAAATATGGGCTGCTAGGGACCTATAGAGAATTTGGCTAGCATGAAATTAGAAAGAAAATTTTGTAATTTGTGTTTTTATGAAATAAGGACTAAATTGTAAAAAATATGAAAGTTTAGGGCCAAAGTGTAAATTGGCTTAAATATGTGTTTGTGGATGAAATTGATTGAGTTGGTGATTAAATGGATTAATTTTGAATATATATAGATCAAGAACGAAAGAAATTGGATTTAGATCGAGGAAAATCGAAAGTTATCGAATAGTCGATCGGGTCCCTTTATTCTAACTACTAGGTAAGTTCATATGCAAATAAATGTCTTTAAATTGAATTGTACATGTTTAATTGTCGTTGAATTGCTATGAATGTTTACGACATCTGAAAGTCCCGTACAAACCTTAGGAATAGTATAGGATACGAATGTCATGACATTAGCTTACCGAGATAAGATTACATGTAAGACCATGTCTTGGACATTGGCATTGTATTTCGATTACGTGTGAGACCATGTCTGGGACATTGGCATCGTTAATCAATTACGTGTAAGACCTTGTTTGGGATAGTGGCATCGATATGTGATAACATGTAAGACCATATCTGGGATATGGCATTGTACGAGCTTATGTGACTTTCGAGTATCCTTAATGATTTTGAATGGTTCAACGAGCAAAGTCAAGTCAAGAAAGAATATGTGAATGATCTAAGTGACTCAAGTACGTACGAAATTCATACGAGCATTGAAAAGGAGAGGTATTTGATGAATTCAATTAAGACATTGAATATATGTACAATGAGAAAGGTTTGTGAATTTGAAAGTGATTAGCTATGTTTAGCATAATTGAATTGATATGCAAATACTCATTTGATGACTTTATTTGTATATAGCTTACTAAGCTCTTGAAGCTTACTTTGTGTGTTCGTTCCCTATTTTATAGATTATCGAAGCTAGATCAAACTCGGGGATCATCGAGAAACATCATCACACTATTGATCATCTCGTTGGTACTTTTGGGAGCTTTGTATATATGGTATATGGAATGTACAGGCTAGTGTCATATTGGTAAGTTTTGAGTTTTAACATTAGCCAAGAGATTTGGCTTGTAAATGTTGGTATGTATGACCATTTAAGTTGGCTTGAATTGTGTTTAATAAGTGATATATATGTGATGTATATAATGCCTTATATGTTGGCTTGTTTGGTGTGGTTATGTGTTGGTTATTTTGGATAGTTGTAAGTTAGTGTATTAATGCTTGGAAGAATGGCATATTGTGGTTTGATTTTGAGATGATGATATGGTGCAATTTGTGTCATGATATAGATGATAATTTGATGAGTAAATGCATTTAGTAGCTATGTAAGTTGTGATGAATTTTGGCTTAATGATTTGGTATGTTTGAATATGGAATTAAGTAGTTGAAATGGTTGAGGATAGATGGCATGATATGTGTATGAATTGGCATGTTTTGGCTGCCTATATATGTAATGAATTAGTACTATTTTGGTTACTAGGTGTGTTTGAAAGAAGGGTGGCAAATTGGCTTTGCAAATAGCCTATTTTTGTCCACACGGATAGAGACACGGGCGTGTGTCTCAGCTGTGTGTGACACATGGTCATGTTATACGGCCGTGTGTCCCCTGGGGTAACCCTTCGAATTAAAGTCAGTATGCTCAACAGGTTTGGCACGGTCTAGACACACAGGCGTGTCTACCAGCAGTGTGTGGCACATGGGTTGGCACATAGGTGTGTGGTCGACAGTGTGGTACAAGTCAGTAGGTATGCCCTATTTTCACACGGCCTATGACACGGGCGTGTCTGGTATCCCTGTGAGGCACACGGCCTTATAAAGGACAATGTGAATGATTTGAATGGATTATATATATATGAATGCATATGTATATGTTTTGTATGTGAACGATGTGTATTGATCGGTAATGCCTCGTAACCCTGTTCTGGCAACGGATACAGGTTAGGGGTGTTACAGTAAAAGTTTTGTGGCAAAGACATGGGGTTGAAGAAGCTACGTGGGAAACTAAAGAAGCTATGAGAAACCAGTACCCAAACCTCTTTTTCGGTAATATTTTTGGGGACGAAAAGCCCTAAAGGGGGTAGAGTTCTAATAGCCCATTTTTGGGTCAAATCAGAATAGTGGTTTTGGAACCACAAATCCGAAGTAGAAATGTTAATTTTATTATTTTTTTAAGGTGTAACGCCCTGAATTTGGGCCTAAATGAATTGGGCTTTGGGCTTTGGGTCTCATAAAATTTTTAAGTGAGCAAGAAAATGACAAATGGCATGTTGGTTATAAGGGTTTAAGGAATTTGGAGTGTCTAGGTATGTTGGAGAAGTTCTGGGTTCGAGTTTTGTCGTGGAGAAACTTTAATTTAATTATTAAAAGAACTAGGGTAGGGAGTAGTTGGGCTTTTAAAAATAGGGGAAAATGGCATCAAAAAGCCTTGTGGAGGAGTGGTTTAGTGACGCCACTTAGAGTGTAGGGAGGTGGCGTTAGTGGCTAACAAGGAGATCCAAGGTTCAAATCATAGCTTAGTATTTTTAAGAATTTAATTTTGGCCATCTAGAAGGTTAGAAGTGGCGTGAAGATGGACTCTAAGGGAGTTTTCACAAGAGAAAATTTAGGAAATTGATTGGGGAGTTATCAGGGAGAAAAACACGGAGATGAGAAGGGGGAAGTGATGGAGCTGAATTGGGAATTGAGGTTCAGGAAATTTGGATAGAGGCTATAAATATGTGCTGAGTTTGGGATCCTAGGCTAATGCCAAATTTTTTATTTTTTTCCTTTAGTGCCGATTGGATTTTCCATCTTTGCTAGCTGATTCTTTTGCCATTCTTTCTCTCCTCAGATCTCTTTTGATTTACCTTTAGGTTAGCCAATTCCTTTTACTACTCTTCTTCTTTAATTTGTGCCAAATAAACCTTATTCACCATATTAGTTTGAAAGTCGAATCTCTCAAGGGCCGAATACTCTTTGGCCAAATACTCTTGGTGTAATTACTACTCCTTCTACTTTGGTCAAATCTAGTGTAAATGTTGTTCTCCCAATTGGTTTTGCTAAGAATCTATTACGATGTTCTTTCCTCACTCTTTTTAATCAATTGTGGTAGGGAATTAGTATCGGATCTCGAATCTTAGCTCTCTGTCGAAATTGCTCCTAAGGTGTTTTCCAGTATTGGTAAGTATTCCTATTTTGTTGGCTAAGGTTGGCCGAATGGTCTTAAAGTGAAATAAGGGGTGAATTATGTTGGATGCGAGTCCCCTAGTGTTTGGTTTTAATGAGTAAGATTAATGCAGATCTAGGGAGTCCGTGATCAAGGAAAAGCTATTAGGGATTGGTGTTCAAGGTAAGGTTAAGGTGAGGTTTCAGTTTTGGGTAAAATATGTATTAAGCATACGATTAGTTGAAGGGTGATATCTTTTATAGGTTTGCGACTAAGGGAAATCGCAGCACGCTCTATTACCAGGTGTGTACATACACTGCACATACAAGCAGATCGGCAAAAGCCGAAATGCCGAACAGCCGAAATGCCGAAAAGCCAAAAGTTTAGCTATGGTAGACTTGCGAGTGCACGAACGCTCGTAAAGGGGAAATCGATAGGTTGTTTGAGGCCCATGGGCGATTCTATGGACTTGGGCTGTGATTTGGCCTACCGGGCCAGAATAGGCTTAGTGGGCCTGATGGGCTGATGGGCCCATAGTAGGTAAAAATTGATATTTGATGATATGTGATGGAAAATTCGTATGTGAGCATGTATATAAATGTGATTTGGGCCTAATGGGCAATATAAATGAGGTTTGGGCCTAATGGGCCATATACAGGTGATTTGGGCCTAATAGGCCATATGAACATGATTGGGCCTAGTGGGCCATGTACATGTATGTGAATTTGACTAGGCTTTGTAAAGGGGTTTGGGCCTAGCATATGATGACTACATAAAACTTAATTAATTAATTGCGACCGTAGACAAGTCAAAGGGTTAAGGTGTGGCAACAGGTATATGCATGTCTGGGATTGGATCTAGGGAGAGCTTGGTACTTAAGCGGTCTTAATGACTCACCTTCTCTTCTCTGGAATCCTACCTGGTGCATAGTATTCATTCATCTTAGCTCACGGGATTTGGTAACGACCCAGGGTAAGTGAAAACCGTAAAGAAAGGGAAAATTACCGAAATACCCCTAAGGGCAAAAATGACCAAAATACCCATAAGCGTTGAATGTAAGTTTTATGGATGTGACATGCATACATATGATATTCTGCTTAGGTTGCATATGGGTTGGGAACTATGGAACAGAGGAAGTATATTTGGATCGCATGGTTTCTTGACGATTGTGGTTCCACCGAAGGCTTTTTAAAAGCCCATTATATGACTAGCAACCTGCTACAATGAAGGTAGTTCCACAACCGGGCTACTATTGAAGTGTATCGGTTGGGTGGGTCGATATTTATATCCCCACATGAAGTGTACCGGGGGATGGATCTGAAGTGTAGCGGATAGATTATTAGGGTGGGTTGCATTGCACTGCATTGCATGTGTGATTTTATGATGATTGATGAATGCTTGCTGCTTGACGAGGGTGTACACACTGAGTTTGCGAAAACTCATCCCTCTTTTATTTTTTTCTCAGGTTATGCTCAATAGGAGGTTCGATGTCTGGAGGGACTCTGGGTGGCCAGCTAGCAAGACAACTTGGACTTGGTTGTTGTAAAAGCATTTAGTTCCTGATTTATTAAGTGATTTTAAACTAGATTGCAATAAGGCCTCCCCTTTTTATTATTATTGGGATTATTATTCTTATGCATTGTAATTGCGAGAAGTTGAACAGGGATTTTCTAAACCATAGTTTTTATATACTATGTTTCCGCAACCAAACTTTTAATTGATAAACTTTCTGAAATCAAATGTTTTAAACAAAGCTTTCGCAACTGAAAAGAGTGTTTTCATAAGTTAACTAAGGTTTCATATCTTAAGGAAGGGTTTTCAATGAAAACAAAGTTTTTGCTAAAACACTTCAATGTGATGCGCCAGATTCGGCCATAACGTCTGTACCGGGTTTGGGGTGTTACAATTAGTGGTATTAGAGTCCAAGTTACAAAAATCGGGTTGTCAAGTGGGCCTTATTATTATTTAGTTTCTTTTTCTATTTTAATATATATATTTTGGATCACAATGTATTGGAAAAAGGGAAAACTTGCTGAGCGGCTCACAGAGCCTCCGACGTCGAACCAAGTAAGTTCTTCTGTTCTTAAGCTTGTTTAAATTGTTATACAATAGATAGAAAGAAGGCTACTTTAGATGATTTTGTTAGAATGGAACTAGAGCCCGTAGGACTTGAAAACTATAGAGGATTTTCGAAAACAATCTTCTCTTTAAATATTTTCATAAAACATTAGTTTAATTATTAAACTAACTAAAAATTCATAAAAATTTCTAATCCAGATTATACGTGAATCGGCGATGAGTGCTAAAAGAGGTGCAAGAGGCCGTGGCCGAGGCTGCGGAAGTGTTAGGGTTGAATCGTCGGCATCGGGCCATATGCCTGATGTTGGAGTAGAAGAGGCTCAGGCCTTACCTGTGGCTAGGAATGGACTGTTTAATCAGGCCACGAGAGAAGATGCATTATCGCAGGCAATGCTAAGGATTTTGGAAAGGGTCGTTGAGCCTAATAATGGCATTGGAAATCGGGGGTCCATTCCGGAGTGACTTCATTCGAATGGGGCTGAGATCTTTAAGGGCATGGCTGGCGTGGCTCCTAATGTGGCGGAATATTAGTTGGAGGCCACTGAAAGGATAATGGAGGACTTGGACTGCTCACCTGAACAAAAGTTGAAAGGGGCAATGTCACTACTTAGGGAAGAAGCCTACCAGTGGTAGTTGACGGTGAAAGAGGGCACCCAACTGGAGCGGGTCACTTGGGAGTTTTTCAAAGCTGCATTCCAAGGGAAGTATGTGGGTGCAAGCTATGTGGATGCTAGAAGGAAGGAGTTCCTGAACTTGACCCAAGGAAACAAATCGGTGGTGGAGTATAAAGTGGAGTTTCTACGCCTTAGTAGGTATGCAAGAGTAATGGTGGCAGCGGAATATGAGCGTTGCATTAGGTTTGAGGATGGACTTAGAGATAGCCTTAGGGTATTGATAGCTCCACAAAGGGAGTGAGTTTTCTCGGAGTTGGTGGAGAAAGCAAAGATAGAGGAGGAGGTAAAGCGCGCTGAGCGCTTAAATCGAGAAAAAGAAAAGGGTGAGAATAAGAGGGAGGCTGAGACTCCGGGTGTTGGACAGAGGCTTAAGGCTAGGGCCAGAAACGATGGGCCAATTAGAGCAGGGCCCCTTGCTGTTAATCCAGGGGTGCCACCTTGGGCAGTTTGTAGGAAAGGTCATGTAGGCGAGTGTTGGAAGAGGACGGGTGCTTGTCTAGCGTGTGGATCCTTGGAGCATAGGATCAAGAATTGCCCTAAAATGCTAGCTCAGGTGCCGATCATGGGTCGAGGTGGTACTCCACCTCCAAGGGGTGGTTAGCTGCCACCAAGAGGCCGTGGGTAGACCAGGGGTGGTAACGGCAATGGACGTGGACGTGGAGCACCAGGCGAAAAGGCAGGCCATGCTGAGGCGAGGCAGCCAGCTTTGGTCTATGCTGCTCGTCCTCGAGAAGACGAGGATGCTCCAGATGTGATAACAGGTATGTTCTCTGTATATGAGTTACCTTACACATCATTGATTGATATTGGATCGACGTATTCATATTTTGCATGCATTAAGACTGAACCTTTGGGTGATATGTTTGAAATTACTGCAAATGAAATGACTGTGATAAGTCTGTTAGGTTAGTCAGTGGGAGTGAATAAGTTGTTTAGGGAGGTACCCTTAGTAGTCCAAGGGGTTACCTTTTTAGCAGATTTGATGGAGCTGCCGTTTAGCGAATTCGACTTAATCTTAGGTATGGATTGGCTGGTGAAGTACCAAGCCACCTTAGATTGCATTGCAAAGCGATTGGTGTTAAGAACGGCGGAGGATAAAGAAGTAGTGGTGATTGGTAAACGCCGGAATTACCTGTCGAATGTGATTTCGGTGTTAAAGGCTGATAAGTTAGTACGAAAGGGATGCAAAGCCTATTTGGCTTATATTAGTAATACAGAGGCTAAGAGCCTTGCTGTTAAGCAGTTGAGAACAGTTAGGGAATTTCCGGATGTCTTTCCCAAGGAGCTGCTTGGGTTGCCACCTAGTAGGGAAGTAGAATTTGGAATTGAGTTGTTACCTGGTACGGCTCTAGTGTCTATCGCTCCTTATCAGATGGCACCAAAGGAGTTGGTGGAACTTAATGCACAGATTCAGGAATTGTTGGATCAAGGATTCATACGACCCAGGGTGTCTCCATGGGGAGCACCAGTGTTATTCGTAAAGAAGAAGGATGGGTCATTGCGAATGTGCATAGATTATCGACAGTTAAAAAAGTTAAATATTAAAAACAAGAACCCTCTGTCAAGAATCGATGATCTTTTTGATCAGTTTAGGGGAGCATCTATTTTCTTGAAAATTGATCTTCGTTCAAGGTATCACCAATTAAGGGTTAAGGAGGCAGATGGTCGTAAGACAGCTTTCAGAACTTATTATGGGCACTACGAGTTCTTGGTGATGCCATTCGTGCTGATAAACGCACCTGCCGTTTTCATGGATCTCATGAATCGGGTTTTGCAACCTTACTTGGATAGGTTCGTGTTAGTCTTTATAGATGACATTTTGGTGTACTCAAAAGATGAGGATGAGCATGATGCACACTTAAAGATTGTGTTGCAGACTTTGAGGGAGAAGTAGCTGTATACCAAATTCGATGTCGTCGAGTTACGCTAAGGAGGTTACTTTTCTAGGACATGTGGTGTCAGCCGAGGGGATTAAGGTGGATCCCCGAAAAATTAAAGCGGTGTTAGACTGGAAAAAACCAAAGTTGGTATAAAAAATCTGAAGTTTTCTGGGCTTGACAGGATACTATAGGCGGTTTGTTGAGGGCTTTTCAGGAACTGCTACACCCTTAACTAAGTTGTTGAGGAAGGGGGTACCGTTTGTTTGGACGGACAAGCAGCAAGAGTGTTTTGGAAAACTTAAGAAAGTTTTAACCGAGGCCCCTATGTTGATTCAGCCAAAGCCTAGGAAGGAGTTTACGGTTTATAGTAACACGTCGCATGTAGGCTTGGGATGTGTATTGATACAAGAAGGAAAGGTGGTTGCGTATGCGTCACGACAACTTAAGACTCACGAAGTGAATTACCCAACCCATGATTTGGAGTGAGCTGTAGTGGTTTTCGCACTAAAAATATGGAGGCATTACTTATACGGGGAGAAGTACGTAATTTATTCAGACCACAAAAGCTTGAAATACCTCTTTACCCAAAAAGAGGTTAACCTTAGGCAGCGTAGGTGGGTGGAATTGTTGAAGGACTACAATTGCAAGATTGAATACCACCCTGGCAAAGCGAATGTGGTAGCCGACGCGTTGAGTCGCAAGGCTAAGTCAGACTTGAGGGCTATGTTCGCCCGTTTAAGCTTTTTGGATGATGGTAGCTTGTTAGCTGAGCTCAGGTAAAGCCGGTATGGGTCGAGCAGATAAGGAGTAAGCAGCTAGTGGATGAGACCTTAGGTGCTTGTTTTAGACAAGTGGAGAGTGGGGAGACATCGGACTTTGGGATAAATAGTGAAAGAGTATTGTGTTTCTGTGGAAGGATGTGTATACCAAAGGACGATGAGCTAAGGCAATCTATTCTGCGGGAATCACATAGCAGTCTCTATGCTATGCATCCTGGCAGAAACAAGATGTATTGGAATTTACGTGAACTTTACTTGTGGCTTGGACTTAAGCACGAGGTTATAGAGTTCGTAAGTAAATACTTGGTATGTCAAAAAGTGAAGGCGGAACACCAGTTGCCTTCAAGATTGCTGCAGCCAGTAAATATTCCACTATGGAAGTGGGAAAAGATTACTATGGACTTTGTTAGTGGGCTACCCTTGACGCCTACTAAGAAAGACTCGATATGGGTTATAGTGGATCGGTTAACCAAGTCTGCCCATTTCGTACCAGTTCGCACCGATTACTCGTTACAAAAGTTGGCTAAGCTATATATAGTGGAGATTGTAAGATTGCATGGAGTGCCAGTATCCATAATATCTGATAGGGACCCACGTTTCACTTTGCAATTTTAGAAGAAGATGCCTGAGGCGCTGGGTACTAGGTTGAACTTCAATACGACATTCCACCCTCAAACTGATGGACAATCAGAAAGGGTGATCCAAGTATTAGAAGATATGTTGAAGGGATGTGTGATTGAGTTTCGAGGTAGCTGGGACGACTTTTTACCGTTAGCCGAATTCGCATACAATAATAGCTATCAAGCAAGCATTGGGATGGCTCCGTATGAAGCACTATATGGATGAAGGTGTCAAACCCCAACATGTTGGACGGAGTTGGGCGAACGAAGAGTTTTGGGCCATGAGTTAGTAGCTGATACTGAGGATAAGGTGAAGTTGATTCAAGATCGGTTGAAGGAGGCCTCGGACAGGCAGATATCGTATGCTGACCTTAAACAACGGGAGATAGAGTATGCAGTGGGGGACTTAGTTTTTCTTAAGGTCTCTCCTTGGAAGAAGTATTAAGGTTTGGACGGAAGGGAAAGCTGAGCTCAAGGTTCATTGGGCCATATTGGGTTGTAAGGCGAATTGGGCCAGTCGCTTACCAGCTGGAGTTACCTCCTGAACTAAGCCAAGTCCACGACGTATTTCATGTTTCCAAGCTAAGGCGGTGTCGCTCAGATCCTTCACATGTTGTGGCAATTGAGGAAATCGAGGTCAGGCCAGACCTAACTTTCGAAGAAGAGCCCATACAAATAATTAGTCGAGATGTCAAAGAACTGAAAAGGAAGTCCAAACCATTAGTCAAAGTGCTTTGGCAGAATCACAAGGCCGAGGAGGCTACTTGGGAACCTGAGGAAGTGATGCAACGCCAATATCCTCAACTGTTTGAACCAGGTAAAATTTTGAGGATGAAATTTCTTTTAGGTGGTAGAGTTGTAACGCCCTAAATTTTGGGCCTAGATGAATTAGGCTTTGGGCTTTGGGTCTCATAAAATTTTTAAGTGAGCAAGAAAATGACAAATGACATGTTGGCTATAAGGGTTTAAGGAATTTGGAGTGTCTAAGTATGTTGGAGAAGTTCTAGGTTCAAGTTTTGTGGTAGAGGAATTTTAATTTAATTATTAAAAGAACCAGAGTTGGGAGTAGTTGGGCTTTTAAATAAAAATAAGGGAAAATGGCATAAAAAAGCCTTGTGGAGGAGTGGTTAAGTGACGCCACTTAGAGTGCAGGGAGGTGGCGTTAGTGGCTAGCAAGGATATCTAAGGTTCGAATACTAGCTTAGTATTTTTTGGAATTTAATTTTGGCCTTCTAGAAGGTTGGAAGTGGCATGAAGATGGACTCTAAGGGGAGTGTTCAGAAGAGAAAATTTAGGAAATAGATTGGGGAGTTATCAGGAAGAAAAATGAGGAGATGAGAAGGGGTAAGTGATGGAGCTGAATTGGGAATTGAGGGTCAGGCAATTCGGCTAGAGGCTATAAATATGTGCCGAGTTTGGGATCCTAGGCTAATGCCAAATTTTTCATTTTTTTCCTTTAATGCCGATTCGCTTTTCCATCTTTGCTAGCTAATTCTTTTTCCATTCTTTCTCTCCTCAGATCTCTTTTGATTTACCCTTTGGGTTAGCCGATTCATTTTACTACTCTTCTTCTTTAATTTGTGCCAAATAAACCTTATTCACCTTATTAGTTTGAAACTTGAATCACTCAAAGGCCGAATACTCTTTGGCCAAGTACTCTTGGTGCATTTACTACTCCTTCTACTTCGGTCAAATCTAGTGTAAGTGTTGTTCTCCCAATTGGTTTTGCTAAGAATCTATTATGCTGTTTTTTCATCATTCTTTTTAATCAACTGTGGTAGGGAATTAGTATCGGATCTCGGATCTTTGCTCTCTGCCCAAATTGCTCCTAAGGTGTTTTGCGATTTTGGTAAGTATTCCTCTTTTGTTGGCTAAGGTTGACCGAATGTTCTTAAAGTGAGATAAGGGGGTGAATTATGTTGGATGCGAGTCCCCTAGTATTTGGTTTTAATGAGTAAGATTAATGCAGATCTAGGGAGTACGTGATCAAGGAAAAACTATTAAGGATTGGTGTTCAAGGTAAGGTTAAGGTGAGGTTTTGGTTTTGGGTAAAATATGTATTAAGCATACGATTAATTGAAGGGTGATATCGTTTGTAGGTTTGCGACTAAGGGAAATCGCAGCACGCTCTATTACTAGGTGTGTACATACACTGTACACACAAGCAGATCGACAAAAGCCGAAATGCAGAAAAGCCAAAAGTTTAGCTATGGCAGACTTACAAGTGCGCGAACACTCGTAAGGGGGAAACCGATAGGTTGTCTGAGGCCCATGGGCGATTCCATGGACTTGGGCTATGATTTGGCCAACCAGGCCACAATAGGCTTAGTGGGCCTGTTGGGCTGTTGGGCCCATAACAGGCAAAAATTGATATTTGATGGTCTGTGATGTAAAATTCATATGTGAGCATGTATATAAATGTGATTTGGGCCTAATGGGCAATATAAATGAGGTTTGGGCCTAATGGGCCATATGAACATGATTGGGCCTAGTGGGCCATATACAGGTATGTGAATTTGGCTTGGCTTTGTAAAGGGGTTTGGGCCTAGCATATGATGACTACATAAAACTTAATTAATTAATTGCGAACGTGGACAAGTCAAAGGGTTAAGATGTGGCAATGGGTATATGCATGTCTAGGATTGGATCTAGGGAGAGCTTGGTACTTAAGCGGTCTTAATGACTCACCTCCTCTTCTCTGGAATTATACCTGGTGCATAGTATTCGTTCATCTTAGCTCACGGGATTTGTTAACGGGCCAGGGTAAGTGAAAACCGTAAAGAAAGGGAAAATTATCGAAAGGCCCCTAAGGGCAAAAGTGGCCAAAATACTCCTAGGCGTTGAATGTAAGTTTTATGGATGTGACATGCATACATATGATATTCTGCTTAGGTTGCATATGGGTTGGGAATTATGGAACGGAGGAAGTATATGAGGATCGCATGTTGCTTGACGACCGTGGATCCACCGAAGGCTTTTTAAAGGCCCATTATATGACTAGAAGCTTGCTGGAATGAAGGTAGTTTCATAATTGGGATACCATTGAAGTTTATCAGTTGGGTGGGTCGATATTTATATCCCCACATGTAGTGTACCGGGGGATGGAGCTGATGTGTAGCAGATGGATTATTGGGGTGGGTTTGATTACACTGCATAGCATGTGTGATTTTATGATGATTGATGAATGCTTGCTGCTTGACGAGGGTGTACACACTGAGTTTGCAAAAACTCACCCCCTCTTTTATTTTTTTCTCAGGTAATGCTCAATAGGAGGTTCGATGTCTGGAGGGACTCTGGGTGGCCAGCTAGCAGACAACTTGGACTTTGTTGTTGTAAAAGCATTTAGTTCCTGATTTATTAAGTGATTTTAGACTGGATTGCAATAAGGCCCCCCTTTTTTTATTATTGGGATTATTATTCTTATACGTTGTAATTGCAAGAAGTTGAATAGGGATTTTTTAAACCATAGTTTTTATATACTACGTTTTCGTAACCAAACTTTAAATTGATAAACTTTTTTAAATAAAATGTTTTAAACAAAGCTTTCGCAACTGAAATGAGTGTTTTCATAAGTTAACTAAGGTTTCATATCTTAAGAAAGGGTTTTCAATGAAAACAAGGTTTTCACTAAAACACTTCAATGTGATGTGCCAAATTTGGCCATAACGTCTGGGCCGAGTTTGGGGTGTTACGTAAGGTATACAGTATGATTGAATGATTGTGTGAAAATTTTGTTAAGAAATTTTATCGATTGAGAGTCCAATTTGACTAATAGGACTAAATTTCAATAGGTGCAAAATATATGTTCTAGAAGCTAGAGGTGTCTAATTGCTTTGAAATTTTAAATTGGAGGTCCTTAAATGGTAATTAGACCATTTTGCCTTAAGCTGGACTAAAATAGACATGGTTAGGTGAAACTTCAAAGTTTGGCATTAAGGCCATTTTGGTCATTTGATAAATAAAGACAAATAAAACTAATAAAAATATTTCATCTTCCCTAATTTAGTCCCCCATAGCCGAACTTCTCAAGAAAAGACATAGCTAGGGTTTGGCCACTTTCAAGCTCGATTGTAAGTCCGTTCTGGTCCCATTTTTAATGATTTTTATATTTTTGAGATTGGTGTAACCTAATCTAGCTATTTCAAGCACTAATTTGATAGAAAATCAAAGTCTAAAATTTTACCCATGTTGAAAATTTGTGTATTTTAATGTTTGTTTGTAAAAATGAATGTTTGGTTTTAGGTAAACAACATTTACCAAGTGATTTTTGATGAAAATATCAAAGAATGACCTATTTGTAAAAGTTGTAAAATGCGTGTAAAAATGTGAATAAATGAAAAATATGGCCTGTTATGAGCATGAAAAAGATTCAGCTAGGCTTGGGTAACGAAGAAATTGAATGAAAATCATTTAAAGAGCCTAGGAACTAAAATGTAAAAAGTTGAAAAGTTAGGGGTAAAAATGTAATTTTTGGCAAAAGGTGTTTTTGGGATTAAATTGAATAATGTGATGATTGAATGAGTTAAATGTGGTATTATAAATCAAGAAAGATGAGTTTCTGACCTAGACCGGGGAAAGAACAAGGTTGTGGACTAAATCGAACTATTAGCCATTTTGTACCTAGGTATGTTCATATGTTAAAAATAAGCTTTAATATTATTGTATTTCATTGCTTTAATATTGCAAGAAATCTCGTTTGAACCTTAGGAATAGGGTAGAATACAAGTGACATGTCACTAGGGTTAGTATGTGTTATGTGATTATGTGATTCGGGTGTTGGTCTTGTACGTCCTACCGGTGGCTGAGTATTCTGGCATATGTTGTGAATACTTGATAGCTTGTGTGAACAGCATTGCGTAGCTACGTCTTGATTGACAGTTTGTGTGAGCAGGCCCGTTGATAGCTCGAGAGAGAGCAATTATGTGATATGAGATTGAGGTAGCTTTGACTACATATATGGCACTTAGTGTGCAAATTTCCCGAGTATCTAACATTATTATTCCGAGTGGTTCATGGGTATGTCAAAGATGAGAATATGTATAAATTCATTTCAAGATGGTTCAGGTATGTACATAAAGCTCATGTTTCTTAAATGCTTGAAAGATGAAAATGAGGTAAGTTTTGTGATAGAATGAATTATCATCATGAGACAATGATAAATTTACATTTATTTATGTTATATTATTTGAATATTATATGCATGGTAGGTTGCTAGTTTCTTGCATACAAGCTTACTAAGCTATATAGCTTACTCCGTTTATTTTTCACGTTTTATAGTGTCACCAAGCTAACTCGGATCGGAGATCGTCAGTGATTCGAATCACACTATCAAACTTTCATTTTAGGGTATTGATGACCTTAGTATTTTGAAAGTATGGCATGTATAGAGACTTGGTCATTTTTTTATATGTGTCATTTGATTTGATTAAATGTATTGGTTTATATTTGTTTAAGGTGATTTAGTATTTAGCCATGTAATTGGCTTATTTTGGCTAAAATGGTTGTAAGCCCATTTATATAAGTATATGTGCTACTGCCTTTTGTTTATGTGTTTTGCATTGGGTTACTATATGTTTATTTTGGTTAAATGATTTGTTGTGAAATGGATGAGATTGGTCTTTTAGTGTGCTAGGAAATCTAAGTATAAATGTCCATGATGAAGGTATTCATGTTGATATTTGTGGTTGTGAATATGATAGATATTGATATTGTATTAGCATATGTTGGTCATAATTGTGGATGTTTTAGTTGTATAAGTATATTATGTTTTGTGTCTTGGAATTGGTGTAAGTGTATGTGTGAATAAGGGTGGAAAATGGCTTGGTAAATAGCCTTTATTTTGTCCACACGGATGTGTGTCTAGGCCGTGTGTCCCCTGCACCTTAATTTTGAGAAATAAAATGCTCAGAATTGAGCACATGGGTATGGAACGGGCTTGTGTCTCAGCCGTGTGAATGGCACAGCCTTGAACATGGGCGTGTGCCCTGGCCGTGTGAAGTCTGCACCTATTTTATGAAAATTAATTTTCCACATGACCTAGCACACGGGCGTGTGACTTGGCTGTGTGACCTCAATTTTTCCATAGGTTACAAGTCAAAGAGTTACACGGGGTTGGGACACGGGCGTGTGTGACAACATGGCCTGCCCACACGGGCGTGTCCCATATCCACATGGGCGTGTGACCTCTGTTTAATGGAAAAATCTTCTAAGTTCTGTAAAAATTACTAAAGTTTTCGGTTTAGTCCCTGACCACTCCCAAAGCATATTTTGGGCCTCTTAGGTTCGTAATAGGGACTTTACAAGTATGTGTGAATGGTTTTAATTTGGACACAAATTTATGACTCAATTTTGTATGATTGATTGTGATGTAAGTCCGGTAATGCCTCGAATCCTATTCTGGCATTGAATACGGGTGAGGGATGTTACATACCAAAGCATACCAAATAGTACTAAATATACCATTCAACTACTAGCATCAATATTCATATATGTCATTCATAACCAAGTACCAATTCACCACATTCCCAACATGTCAAATGACATATATAATATGCATATTCACTACTATCATTTCTTCATCCATTATTCAAATATATCAAACTAAACATCAACCAATTTAAAGCTACTTATATACATGCCAAACCATGCCATTACACCAACAAAATGCTAAAAACACAAGCCAAGTTAAATGGCCATATCAACAACCAAAACATATGGGCGAACATTATCCAAAATACCTATACATGCCATTATAACCAAAATTAAACAACCGAAAGTGCGAAAAAAGCCGATGGATAGTGTGATATAGCTCCGACAATCTTCCAATCTGAACGAGCTTTCGATTCACTATAAAACACGAAAAATAACACAGAGTAAACATTTAAGCTTAGTAAGCTCGTATAACTTAAAACATAACTTACCATTTAATTACAAAATAGGTAAGATAAACATAGCATATCCCAACATAATTTGGCCAAATACCTAAACACATATACACCAACCATGCTAGCCATGTAAATACATATACAAACCAATAATCATGGATAAGCACAACTGTAACGCCCTAAAAAAATCCCGAAACCCAAAAATCCCGAAATCTCAAAATTTTCTTGTTGTGCTTAGCAATTTTGGTTAAATGTTAATTACGTGATGGTAGGTCTTGGTCAAGGTTTGAGTTCGAATCTAGGGGTAGAAGAAATTATAGGTTAATTATTAAAAGAATCAGGATTGGCAAGTAGGTGGGCTTTTAAAATAAAAATAGGGGAAAATTGCATCAAAAAGCCTTGTGGAGGAGTGGCTAAGTGACGCCACTTAGGGAGCAGGGACATGGCGTTAGTAGCTAGCAAGGAGATCCAAGGTTCAAATCCTAGCTTAATTTTTTTTAGAAGTTTAATTTTGGCCTTCTAGAAGGTTGGAAGTGGCGTAAAGATGGACTCCAAGGGGAGTGTTCAGAAGAGAAAATTAAGGAAAAGATTAAGGGGTTATCAGGGAGAAAAACGAGGAGAAAAGAGGGGAGAAGTGATTGAGCCGAATTGGGAATTGGGCATGAAAAATTCGGCTATAAGGGCTTAATAATAGGGGCTAAATACAAGGTTTCCAGGCTACTGCCGAAATTCTTCTTCACCTTGTTGCCAGAAACCCCTTTCTCCAAAAGCCGAAAACCCTTGTTCTCCTTTTTATTTTCCTTGTGTCGATTTCTTAGTTTCACTTTTGGTTAGCCAATTCTTCTTCCTCTTTCCCCTGGTGCCGAATAATCAATTGTTTCCATTTAAATCTCTAGAGCCGAATACCCTTTGGTCGAATACTCTTGGTGCCGCCACTACCTTTACCACCTAGTCGATTCTAGTGTAAGTGTTCCACTTCCAATCGGTTTGTTTTTCCATGTATCGATTCTTGTCCCTCACTTCTTCTAATCGATTTTGGGTAGGAATAGGTATCGAATCTCAGTCTTTGGATCCCTGCCGATTTGCTCTTCAGGTGAGAGACTTTGGTAAGTACTCTTACTCTTGGTTGGCCGAATGGTCATAGTTAAGGTAAGGGGACTTGTGTTGGATACGAGTCGCCCATTATTCGGGTTTTAATAGTTCAGGTTGATGCAGATCTAGGAGTTGATCGTGGTTAGTGATTAAAGAAGGCGTTGTTATACTTATTGCGCAAGGTAAGGTTAAGGTGAGGTTTCGATTTTAGTAAGGATATGTATTAAGCATGGAATTAATGGAAGGGTGATGTCGTTTGTAGGTTGGTAACTAAAGGAATCGCATCACGCTTGCTTACCAAGTGTGTACATACACTGCACGCACATAATGAATCGGCAAAAGCTGAAAAGTCGAAATGTCAAAAAGTTGAAAGTTTGGCTACGGTAGTCTTACGAGTGCGCGAACACTCATAAGGGGGAAACCGATAGGTTGCCTGAGGCCCACTGGCGATTCTGTGGACTTGGGTTGTGATTTGGCCATATGGACCAGAATGGGCTAAATAGGCCCAATGGGCTGTTGGGCCTATGATAGGAAAAAACTGAATATTGATGCTGTGATAAAAATTTGTATGTGAGCATGAATATAAATGTGATTTGGGCCTAATGGGCCATATACAGGTGATTTGGGCCTAAAGGGCCATATGAATATGATTGAGCTTAATGGGCCATATACAGGTATGTGAATTTGTTTGGGCTTTGTAAGGGGTTTTGGGCCTAGTATATGATAACTACATAAAACTTAATTAATATATTGCGACTGTGGACAAGTCATAGGGTTAAGGTGTGGCAACGGGTATATGCATGACTAGGATTGGATCTAGGAAGAGCTTGGTACTTAAGCGGTCTTAATAACCCACCTCCTCTTCTCTGGGATCCTACCTGGTGCATAGTATTCGTTCATCTTAGCTCATGGGACTTGTTAACAGGCCAAGGTAAGTGAAAATCGTAATTAAGGAAAAATTACCTAAATGCCCCTAAGGGCGAAAATGACCAAAATACCCCTAGGTGTTGAATGTAAGTGACATGCATACATATGATATTCTGCTTAGGTTGCATATAGGTTGGGAATTATGGAACGGAGGAAGTATATGAGGATCGCATGGTTGCTTGACAATCATGGATCCAACGGTGTCTTTTAAAGCCCAATATGTAAATGAAGGTAGTTCCACAACCGGGCTACCATTGGTGTGTCGGTTGGGTGGGTCGATATTTATATCCCCACATGGTGTGACGGGGGACGAAGCTGGTGTGTAGCGGATGGAAAATTTGGATGGGATTGCATTGCATGTTTGAAGAATGATGATTTTTTTTGAATGCTTGTTTTCATCAAGGGTTGTACACATTGAGTTTGCGAAAACTCATCCCCTCTTTTATTTTTTTTCAGGTGATGCTCAGTCGAAGGTTTGATGTTTGGAGGGATTCTGGGTGGCCAGCTAGCAAGATAATTTTGACTTGTTTTATTTTAAGCATATAAGTTTTTATTTTAAGAATGTTTCAGACCAGATTGTAATAATGTTTTTATTATGTAATTATTACTTGAATAATTGTTATTATTTTCATTATATTTTACAAAAAGTTGAACATGGGTTTCCTAAATTATAAATTATAGTATGTTTTCTACATTTACGCAACTAAATTCTAAAATGACATGTTTTCATAAAATCATATGTTTTAAACAAGTGATTGAAAGGAGTTTTTTTAAAGTAAATTAAGGTTTCTTTTATTTTAAGAAGGGTTTTCAATGAAAATACAGTTTTCGCTAAAACACTTCAATGTAACATACCAGATTCGGCCATAACATCTGGGCCAAGTTTGGGGTGTTATAACAACTATTGATCAAGTTTCATATACATGTATCATCCAATTCAATTTTTCCATATACCATGTAACAACATTTCCATATAATTCATATGTATCCCTGTAATAGTTTGTAATGAACCCTTACCATTTCGTATCAGAATAGCGCCCATTGAACCATTAGAATACTGTTGGATACCCTGGATAGCTCACACATAGTGTGCTAACTCATATAACTATAATTTTTCAAATCTTGTACATGTATTCTCACACAAGCTATGAATCGGTATGCTTACACGAGCTGTGAAAATGGGCCTGCTTACACGAGCTATGGGTCGGAACATAGCTACATGATGCTGCTGTAATGCCCTGTACCCGAGACCGTTGCCGGAGTCGAACACGAGGTGTTAACAGACTTAATTCATTGCTTAAACAGCTTAAACAATTTAATTTTAGAAATTCCAGACAAGCTGGCTAACTGCGTCACAGTTGCTTAAAAATTCATATCTCAAGTTCTGAAACTCCAAATCCAATTCCATAAATTTTCCCTGAAACTAGACTCATATATCTATTTACTAATTTTTTTCCATAATTTTTGGCTAGTCCAATTAGTACAGTTTATTAGTTAAAGTATCCCCTGTTTCAGGGTTTGACTACTCTGACCTCTGTGTATTACGAATCAGATATCTCTCTGTACAGAATTTCAATGACTATGAAGTTTGTTTATATTAAAACTAGACTCAATAAGAAATCTGTACATATAAATTACGACTTCTAATTATTTTTATGCAATTTATGGTGAATTTTCAAAGTCAGAACAGGGGATCCAGAAATCGCTCTGGCCCTGTTTCACAAAAATTTAAACATCTCATAAAATATAACTCATATGAAAATAGACTCATAATTCTTCAATTCCATATTTTATTCATCATCTAATTATATCTCTACTATTTTTAATAATTTTTCAAATTCACGTCACTACTGCTATCTGAATCTATTTTATGGTAAATTTTACCTATTTCATGGTTTCCATGGATTAACTAGCAATTTGACATACATAACACCAAATATGATCATAATTAGCCATTCCAATGGCTAATCATTACCAAGCATTTTTATACTACTCAATAACCATATCATAAGATCATATATACAAAATGATTATAATGCTATACATGCCATACTCAAAATATACAAGCCATTATGCCAAGATGGTATGCGGATAGTGTGAGCGTGCCTCCGACCGTTCCCGATTTCCGAGCTGGCTTGTCAACACTACAAGGAATGAAAAGAAGGGAGTAAGCATTAATGCTTAGTAAGTTCATATGCAAATAGCAAGTAACATAACCATATAAGCAAACATAAAACATCATTTGCATAATCATCACCAAGACATTCATATCATATTTTCATTTATCATCTTACCATATTGTTGTTATATCGATTTTTCAACCCGAGGGTTAAGTACCTACCTGTTCAAAGTATCCATTTCACAACACTTACCAATACGTCCCTTTCATCTTGAGTATTCCTCCATTTGAGTAGAACTTTGCCCGTTGAACACATCAGAATATAATTCGGATACATGGAAAGTTTGCACATAAGTGTCACATATGTAGCCAAGCTACCATGTAACCCGCCCATAAGCGAACTCGGACTCAACTCAACGAGCTCGGGCATTCGCATCCATAAGTGAACTCGGACTCAACTCAACGAGCTCGGATTCCTAGTTACATCTCACGAACTCAGACTCAACTCAACAAGTTCGGACATTCGCATCCATAAGTGAACTCGGACTCAACTCAACGAGTTCGGATGCCCAAATATCCCAGTGACATGTCACTTGTATTCTAATCCATTCCTAAGGTTCAGCGGGACCTTTTTCCCAATCATGTGTCTCAACCATCTTCTACGGAATACCGATACCGATACTCGGTAGTATTTCACATTTTCCAAGTATATCACATAATTTGACATATTATCAAACAATTATCTCGAGTATAATATTTCATAATAATTATCATATCATTTAAATAACATAAAAACATTTAAAATAATAACTATGTTACCAACATTTACATATGAACTTACCTAGTATGCGAAAATGGCTACTTTTACCATTTCGTCTACAACTTGGTATTTTCTCCATTTTAGCCCGAATTTCATTTTTCCTTGCTCTACCATTTAAAATATAGTCTAATTAGGACTCACATTATTCAAATTGACCCAAAATCATATTTTGGAAAAATTACAATTTTGCCCCTAAACTTTTGCATATTTACACTTTTGCCCCAAAGCTCGTAAATTAAACTTCAGCCTATTTTCTTATGTTTTATGACATGCTGATCATTTTTTCATTCTATGGCAATATCAAATTCTCACTCTAACATGTACTTATGACTATTAGGTATTTTTACCGATTAAGCCCTTTTGCTCGTTTTCACTTAAAACCGAGTAGCACAAGTTGTCTATCATAATTTAAAACCTCATATTCTATCATAAAACACCAAAATACACAAATTTCACCTATGAGTATTTTTCCAAATATAAATCCTAGGTTAAATTATTGCTAGCATAAGCTAAATCGAGCTACCGGGACTCCAAAAATGTAAAGAACTTGAAAAATCGGGCTAGAATGGACTTACAATCGAGCTTGGAAGCTTGAAAAACCCTAACCATGGTTTCTTCTTGCTATATTCGGCCATGGTGAAGAAGATGAGCAAAATTGGCTTTTAATTTTGTATTTTAATTCATTTTACCCCTAAATGACCAAAATGCCCTTACTACTAAACTTTCCAAAAATTCTATCCATGTCCAATTTTTGTCCATAAACTTAGAAATTGGTAAAATTTCTATTTAAGACCTCCTAATTAATATTTCAAAACAATTTCATACTAGAAACTTCTAGAATGCAAGTTTTGCAAATTATTCGATTTAGTCCCTAATTTCAATTTAAGCACTTTAGGCATAGGATTTCATCACGAAATTTTCACACCATCATGCAATCATATCATAAACATCAAAAAAATTATAAAATAATTATTTCTATCTCGGATTTTGTGGTCACAAAACCACTATTCCGACTAGGCCCAAAATCAGGATATTACAGCTTGCTCACACAAGCTATGGAGTATCCGCAACACATGTTGGACCTCAGCCATCAGTAGGACGTTTAGAACCAGTACTCGAATCATATAAACCCTAATGACATGTCATTTGTATCCTACGAATTTCTAAGATTCAAACGGGGCTCGGTAATAGATATAAGTCATTGGATATTCAATCGGTATATACGTATAGCAATTCACAACATAAGTATATTTCAATCAAAAGCATATATACGCAATTTAACTACATGAACTTACCTCGATGAGTATACGTAGATATGGAGGCGATTAATCCGAGACTCTCTTTGCCCCGATCTAAAGCCGTACGTGGTTTGTCTTGATCTATACAGATAAATTTAACTCAACTCAATATATATTTCATTCAATTTAACCTAAAACCATATTTTGGAAAAATTACCATTTTTCCCTTATAGTTTTAATTTCTTTGCAATTTAGTTCCTAGCTCATGAAAGTGGAAATTCATGAAATTCCACCACAACCCACTATGGTCGAATATCAACTAGGTCCCTAGCAAGCCGTATATTTCATTTATTTCAGAATTTCACCATGAATAATTTTTTATTTTTCAATTTAATCCTTATTTGACAATTTCATAAAAAATCTCTTTACAAAAGTTGTTTATCTAACAACAATTATCCATTTTCTTCCATAACTCATTAAAACTCATGCATATTTAACAATAGCAAAACCTTAATAGTTTAAAATTTTCACAAATTAGTCCCTAGGCTAGCTAAATTAAGCTACAACAACCCCGAAAACATAAAAATAATTAAAAACGAGACAAAAATTCATACCAATTTAGCAACAATGAAGATGGCCGAATCCCTAGCTTAGAAGAACAAGAATTTTTGGTGGTGGCTTGATAAATGAAGAAGATGAATGCCTTTTTCTTATTTTAATTATCATTTAATTACCAAATTACAATTTTAACCTTTAAAAACTTTTAAATTTACACAAATGCCAAGCCATCACATTCGAATATCTTCATTAATGGTGAAATTTCCATTTACGGACTCTTACTTTAAGGTTCTATAGCTATTTAATACCTTTAGTTACTAGAACTCAACTTTTTCATTTTACACGATTTAGTCCTTTTTATCAAATTGAGCATGTAAACAGTAAATTTTCTTAACGAAATTTTTATAGGGTACTACTATAATGCTGTAGGAAATAAAATAATAATAAAATAAATTTTTTGACTTCAAATTTGTGGTCCTAAAACTACTATTTTGATTTCACTAAAAACGGGCTGTTACAACCACACACTTCTTTTGGCTGGGCACACATGGAGCAAAGTTTGAATGTTTTAAACTTTGCTAAATTTAGCTTTGGGCAAATCTTCAAAGGCACAAAAAGTGGAGGGTTTGAATAGGATTTTAAGGAAACTTGAGGGCTATTTTGCAATTAGTTTCATCAGCTAAATAAGCTGATTGGGTCCATTTTGGGTTGCAAATTTTCTTATTAGATTAGTCTTCAATGCTTAGCACACTGGGTGACTTTCTCCTTCAAGCTTTATATTAATTTTTAACCCAATTTAATTTGGATAAAAATTAAATATAAAGTATATAAAATGATCATCCTTTGAACTGACCTTGTCTGGAAAAATATTTAATCTTGTCCTAAGATGATCCCAAATCAGTCTAATCTTGTCCCCAGTCTCAGAAACCAACTCTGGACCCAAAACCTGTGTCTCGTCCAACTCAGTCCAACACAAAGGGGCACAACACTTACGACCATACAAAGCCTCGTAAGGTGCCATTTTGAATACTAGATTAAAGCTATTATTATAAGTGAACTCAACCAGTGGCAGAAATTCCTCCTAACTACCTCAGAAGTCAATTACACAACTCCATAACATATCCTCCAAAATCTGAATTACTCTATGAAATTGCCCATTAGTCTGAGGACGAAATGCAATATTGAAGTCCAATCGAGTACCTAAAGCCTCATGAAGTTTCTTCCAAAATCGAGAAGTGAAACAAGGGTCTCTATTAGAGATAATTGTGACCAAAACCCCATGAAGTCTAACAATGTCTGAAATATATAGCTTAGCCGATTTTTGCAGAAAATAGTCAACCCTAACCAGAAGAAAGTGAGTAGACTTGGTCAAATGAACCACGATGACCCAAACAGAATCCTTCTTAGTGGGTGTTAAGGGCAACCAACTAACGAAGTCCAAAGTAACACGATCCCATTTCCAAAGAGGAATCTTAATGGGTTGAAGCAAACCTGAAGGCAGTTGGTGCTCAAACTTGTTAGCACGTCAAACAACAAGAGATGAAGTCGCGCAACCCCTTTCAAGATAGGCCACAAGTATAACTCTCAGAGATCACGATAGGTCTTATTTCCATGGGATTCATAGTAGAAAGGCTACTATGCGCTTCCTGTAGAGTAGATTGTCTCAACTCAAAATCATTAGGCACACAAACTCATCCTCAGAAACACAAAACCTCATCACTGTTCAACCCAAAATCAGAATTACTACCTTTTTGAACTTGATGAAACCGTGAAATTAGAGAATCATCCACTAACTATTTAATCTGAATCTAATCAATCCAAGTCGGCTTAACTTGCAGCTCAACTAACAACCTAATGTCATGAAAAAGACTTTGGTGAGCAAACATCACCCTTAAATCACTCATCACTCTACGAATAAGAGCATCAACCAAAATATTGTCATTACCAAGATGATGCTCAATAGTGCAGTTGTAGTCCTTAAGCAACTCAATCCATCTACATTTCCTAAGGTTCAACTCCTTCTGAGTAAGGAGATACTTAAGGCTCTTGTGATCGGTGTAAATGGTACACCTCTCACCATACAGATAGTGCCTACAGATTTTCAAAGCGAAGACAACTGCAGCAAACTCAAGATCATGTGTGGGATTATTACTTTTGCGTGACTTAAGTTATCGAAATGCATAAGCTACTACCATACCATCTTGCATCTGAACACAACCCAATCTGGCGTGAGAAGCATCAATATAAACCATTAACTCTTTACTGAATTCAAGCTGTATCAGAATGGGTGCTTGAGTAAAGACAAACATGAGCTTCCCAAAGCTCACTTGCTGCTCATCAGTCCACACAAATGTTGCATTTTTATGCAACAATTAAGTTAGAGGAGCTACGATAAGTGAGAAACCCTCAACAATTCTCTGATAATATCTTGTTAAATCAAGGAAGCTGCAGATCTCAGACACATTCCTAAATTATTTCCACTCAAGCACAACCTTAATATTTTTAAGGTCGACTTGGATTCCCTTCACATAAACCACATGTCGAAGAAAAGTGACCTCCCTTAACCAGAACTCACATTTTCTCAATTTAGTGTAGAGCTTTCTTCTCATGACGATGAAAACCATGACAAACTGATCAAAATATGGTTGGAAAACCCTATTCATAAGATCCATGAATGAAACTAGATGAGTCATAAAATTGAAGGTAATGGCTAGGAACTAGTAGTGCCCATAATGATTCCTAAAGGAAGTCTTATGTACATCAGCTTCTTGAACCTTTAGCTAATGGTACCCAGAACAAAGATCAATCTTCGTACATACAGAGGCCCCACGAAACTGATCGAACAAGTTGTCAATCCTCAAAAGTTGGTACTTATTCTTTACATTCAATTTATTCATCTGATGGTAGTCCACACACATCCTCAAGGTACCATATTTCTTTTTCACAAATAGAACTGGTGCTGTAACATCCCGAAATAGGGCTTAAACGGAATAGTTGTTGCGAAACCATGAATTCGAGGTCAAAAAAATAAAAGAAATAAAAAAATAATATTCCAATTAATTTTTAAGGTTTATTCATTGATTGAATAATTGTGTGAAAATTTCGTGAAGAAATTTTATGTATAAGTGCCTAATTTGATAATTAGGACTAAATTGTAAAATTAGCAAAATGTGTGTTCTAGATAATAAAGGGGATTTAATTGAAATGGTTGCTTAAAGTGGAGGTTCTTATTTAGAAATTATACCATTATATTTAAGTTTGGACAAAAATGGGCTAGAATAGGACAAATTAGAAAGAAAAGCCTTTAAGGGAATTTTGGTCATTTAGTAATTAAAAGAATTAAAAAGGGAAAATAAAGCCAAAATTTGTCCATCTTCTTCATGGAGGCCGAATATAGCATGGAGAAAGCCATGTTAGGGTTTCCAAGCTTTCCAAGCTCCATAGTAAGTGATTCCAAGCCCTGTTTTTATTATTCTTTACGTTTTTGGAGTCCCGGTAACTTGATTAAGCTTATTCTAGCAATAATTCATGCTAGGGTTCATATTTGGAAAAATACCCATAGGTGAAATGTGTTTATTTTGATGTTTTATGGTAGAATATGAAGCTTTAAATTGTGTTAAACAACTTTTGCTAAGCGATTTTACGTGAAAACGAGTAAAACGACATGATCGGTAAAAATACCTAATGTTCATAAGTACATGTTAGAGTGAGAATTTGATGTTTCCATAGAAGGGAAAAATGATCAGCATGTCATAAAACATAAGAAAATGGATAAATTTTAATTTTCGAGCCTAGGGGCAAAATCGTAATTCTGCAAAGGTTTAGGGGCAAAATTGTAATTTTTTCAAAGTTTGAGTTATGGAATGTTTTGAATAGTACATTAATTAAATAAGTGAAATATGATGTTTTAGATCCCGAAAGTGAGATTTGGACCTAGAACGGGAGAAAACCTGAAAATTGGAAAAGTTGGTAAAATGGTCGTTTTGGTATCGAGGTAAGTTCATATGTTTCATAAGCATTTAATTATGCATATTTGAATGATAAATTGATATTTTAGCCATAAATACTTTAGTATTGAGTTTCAAATATAATGATTAATGTTCGATAATAATTCGATATTGGAAAGAGAACTTGTATAATTTATATGCAAGACCATATTTTGTATTATGGCTTTGTATGATAACAAGAAAGTATTGACTAGCATAATTTGATGAGAATAAGTTAAGTTGATGATATGATGAGATTTAGAATGTAAGTATGTAAGTTGAGTAGCATTTTATTATTTTGCAATTATTGTTATTAGTATTGATATTATTGAGTTATGCGGCTAACCTAGAGAATTTGAGCAAGTATGTTTCAGCAATGGCTTGACAAGGCAGTGATATCTCAAAGTCCATGGTTGTACCATGGCAGTTAAGGAAGAATTGACAGAAAAATCCATGTTCATAACATGGCATTTAAGGAGGAATTGACGGTTAAGGATACCATGTAAGACCATGTCAAGACATGGCATCGGCATTGATTAAGGACTCCATGTAAGACCACATCAAAATGTGGCATTGGCACTAAGATAAGGATACCATGTAAGACCATGTTTGGAACATGGCATTTGGTAAGATAAGGATATCATGTAAGACCATGCCAAGGCATGGCATTGATAAGTTCTATAAGGAAAGGAAATCATGTAAGACCATGTCAAGACATGGCATTGATGAATTACTATAAGGAAAAGGTCCCATGTAAGACCATGCCAAGGCATGGCATTGGTGAGTTCATAAGGCAAGGATACCACGTAAGACCATGTCAAGACATGGCAATGGTAAGTTCAAAAAGGAAAAGGTTCCCGAGTAATCCAAAGAGTAAGTCAAAGAAATGACAAGGTAAGAACATGAAGAAAGAGTACAGGTATGCATTTAAGGCTTATTTAATATTGAGATTGTATGTAATTGAGATTATCAAGTATTAAATAAGTGATGAGTTTTTAGTTATGCTTGTGACACTTTATGACATGATTGTCAATATGCTTATATTATGAAAGAGTACTCATGTGTTAAGTGAGATGTTGCGGGTATGTAAGCAAGCTATTAAGTAAGGTGCCTTTTGTATTCTGAGCCTTTGGTAAGGTTACCGATGAGTAAGATGGGAAAGTAAGAACTAAACATTATTTAAGCAAATTATGACAGCATAGCAGTAAGCTAAATTGATTGCTAATGCTTATTATTTTACATGTGAACTTACTAAGCTTTATAAGCTTACTTCTTTTACTTTCCCATGTTTCAGAGTACTTAAAAGCAAGCTCAGGTTGGAGGTCGTCGGAGATCACTTCACACTATCGACTATCAAGTTACCAAATGGGTATCTTCATTTACAAACGTTCTAGTTTATGGCATGTATAGGGACTTAGCCATTTTGTGTGTATGTCCTTATGATATGACTAAAGAATGGTATGTAAATATTTTATAATGATTAGCTATTGAAATGGCTAATGAATAACATGTTTCGGTGTTATGTATGCTTAAATGGTAGTTAATACAAAGAACTCATGAAAAAGTGAAATTAGCATTAAAATAGTATTGAATAGCAGTAGTGACGTGATCTTGAAAAATCATCAAGAATAGTAGAAATGGAATTAGGTGATGAATGAGATATAGAATTAAATCTTATTGAGTCTATTTTCATATGAAAGAAACAGAGTAAGCAAAAGAAGTGTATATTAAGAGATATTTAAATTTTGGTGAAACAGGGTCAGAGTGATTTCTATATCCCCTATTTTGAATTTAGAAATTCACTAAATATTGTAAAAAAAATAATTAGCAGTTATAATTTATATGTATAGATTTATTATTGAGTCTACTTTTCAAGGAAATAAACTTCATGGTTATTTGAATTCTGTACAAGGAGAAAACTAATTCGTAGTGAATAGAGGTCAAAGCAGCCGAACACTAAAACAAGGGAAACTTTAACTAATAAACTGTACTAATTGGCTAGACCAAAAATTCTGAAAAATATTTAGTAAGAAGATATATGAGTCTAATTTTAGGTAAAATTTATGGATTTAGATTTCATGTTTTGTAACTCAAGTTATGATTTATTTAGTGACTATGACGCAGATGGACAGCTTATTTATGAAAGATGAAATAAATTGTTTTGATTTGTCTAAGTATTCAAAATTTTTTTAATGTTCCCGGTTTAGTCCCGAACTGTTTCAATTGCACATTTTAGGGTCTCGAAGGCCCTTTTTAGGGACATATTGAATGAATGTGAATAAATTAATTTTAAAAGCAAATTTTATGCCTCGATTTAGTATGTTAAGTCAGGTAACGCCTCGTGCTCGACTCCGACGACGGTCTCGGGTAAGTGGTGTTACAGGTGCTCCCTACAGAGGCACACTAGGTATGATGAACCTTCAATTGAGAAGTTGCTAAAGTTGACGTTTCAATTCTATAAGCTCCTTCGGTGCCATGTGGAAGGGAGCAATAGACAATCGAGTTGTACCCGACAAAATATCAATACCAAACTCAACCTCCTTCTCCGGAGGCAACCCCTACAATTCCTCGGGAAAGACATCCAAAAATTCTCTAACTATCCAAATATCCCCAACTGAAGATTCCACAAAACACAAATCATGCACAAAAGCCAGAAATGCCTTACACCCTTTCTAAACTAACTTTTTGGCTACTAGAGCGAAGATCACATTCGAGAGGTAATCTCGATGCTCACCGATCATGATAATCTCAATATCATCATCATATCTCAAAGTTATTATCTTAGTAGTACAGTCTAAGTTGACTCGATGCTCTACAGGCCAGTCCATTTCCAGTATCAGATCTTTGAACGGTAATGCCATCAGAGTAGCTAAAAACACAACACCTTGTATCTCTAGCGAACACCTCCTATAAATCTTATTAACCTGTACCGGTTGACCCATTGAACTAATTACATAAGCCTCACCAGAAGTACTCTCAACAAGAATTCCCAGATTTGCAAAAATAGTACTAACTATGTACGAATGAGTAGAGCCAATATTTATCAGTGCAAAATATGAAACAAAATTAATAAAGAACATACCGACTATAATGTTAACGACACCACTGTCCTAGTGACACATTGCCGCATAAAGCATTACAGGCTATCTATCCTTAGTCTGATTTGCACCTCTACCTGCCCAAACCATTAACACTTCTGGCCTGTCAATGGCCATTAGGTGGCTGTCGAACTGTCCTTTAAGGCTGAGATAAACATGGAGCTAGAGCTTGTACCTGGTTAGAACGGAGCGGACAATCCCTAATGCAGTGCTCCAAAGACCCGCATCATCTCCCAACCTCCTCTAACACTCGCCTGGATGGCCCTTATCATAGCCCCCATATAACTGAATCTCAGTAAATGAAACTAATGCTTCAACCCACATCAAATTTGGCCCATTTCTTAGGCTGCTGAACAGAGCTGGAAGAACCCGAATCCCTTTTATTCTTACTCTGGCCTCTCTTTTTCTCTCTCTTTTTGTGTTCTGCGCACTTTATATTCTTAGTGATCTTAGGCTTTTCCACTAGAGTTTTAAAGAATCATTTTCTTTGAGTAGCCACCAACACCTTAATGTCATAACACAAGCACTTCTCAAATCGAATACTCTTATTGTAGTCAGTCACCACCAACCCACAAGCATATTTGCTTAACCTCAAAAATTCGGCCTCATATTCAGCCACAGTCCTATCTTCCTAATTTACCCCCATAAACTCGCATCAAAAAGCCTTAATATATCTCGCCCCCACGTACTTGTTCTAGAAGGTGTTCTAGAAATAATCCCAAGTAATCCACTCAGGCTGAGTACCCTCTTTTGTGGTCAACCACCACTGATAAGCTTCATCGTGAAGCAAGGATAATGCTCCTTTTAATTTCTGCTCAAGAGTGTAGCCTATGTCATTCATAATCCTTTCTGTAGCCACCAACCAATACTTGGCTATAATTGCAGCGACCCTAGTGATGACCCTAAATACCTCTGCTCTATTAGACCGGAGTCGTTCAATTACCAACCCACAGCTTCCAAATCCAGAATGGGTCCCAGTGACCCTCTCAAGAACTCTTAACATGGCTTGGGACAACGCATCATCTCCACCCGTCCAAGTCTAAGACCCTGTCTCTACAGTAGGCATACCTAAAGTCTCACTTGTATCCAGATTAGGCAAACTACACTGGGAGGATGGCTCAACTAAAGCCCCTCTTTGACATCTGTTGCATCCATGGGTACCTCATCTATGAGTTTTACGTGTACTCATTGTATGTGATCTCCCAAAATTTGCTATAGTAAATTAAAAGAGTTTTCACACTTAAGGAGCCTGAGTACAAGCATTTTCATTACATTTTTCTTAAGTTTCTTTAGTTTTTCTTACATTCAATAAAATGTGAAAATTGAGTCTTTTATTGACCCTAAGGGCCGAATGAGACCTAAGGGAGAGCTAATGTACTTTTTAAGTGTGTAAGAGACTATCAAAAGGCATTTTAGGACAATACCGAATGCTATGTCACAACACGGGGGCACTAATTTTGGAACATAGGGAACAAAATGAAGAAAACTCAAGTTTGCCTTTGATGTTGCGATATAGGCTGAGGGTGTCGTGACATACCCTTGAAAATGGCTATAGATGAGCATACTGGTTGATATGTCGCAAAATAGGTCCTGGTGTGTCGCAACACCGACTCTAGGACGAAAATTAGATACAAAGTAGGGGCGTTTGGGTCTACACAATCAAACTTAAATCTCAGAAACGTCAGCTAACCTAGGGTTAAAGACAATGACCACCTGAAGGCTATAAATAGGCTCCTTTGGCACACGTTAAATACCCTTTAAATTCACCAAGTTTTTTTTCTTTTATATTATTTTTGTTTTCTTTATTAAGTTTCGATAGTTTTAGTTTATTTGTTCGTTGCTTTCCTTCAAGAGATCTAAATTGTGGAATCATTCAACTCTGTGGATTTACGCTTTATAGCAATACAGTTAGGCTCTTTTATTTAATCTATCTTCTTGATTTAAGTAGCATGCTTTCTTTTTACATTGGTTACATATTGTTTACGAATACCGTGAGGAACTAATCCTTCTATGAGGGATTAGCGAGTGGAGGTATGATCTATTAACTATTTTGTAGGGATTAAATGTTTGGAAAAAGGAAAACATGAAACAAACCCTAGGCCTGACACCCGATGTATCATCCTGTTTTAGGGTCAAATTAAAATAGTGGTTTCAAGACCACAAATATGAAGTAGAAATGTTAATTTTATTATTTCTTTAAGGTCTATAGTATGATTGAATGATTATGTAAAAATTTCGTTAAGAAATTATATTGATAGGGTGTCTAATTTGACTAATAAGACTAAATTGCAACAGGTGCAAAATGTGTATTCTAGAAGCTAGAGGTGTCTAATTGCTATGAAATTTTAAATTGGAGGTCCTTGAATGGTAATTAGACCATTATGCTTTAAGTTGGACACAAATGGAGATGGTTAGATAAAATTTTAAAGTTTTAAGTGGAGGGCATTTTGGTCATTTAGTAAATAAAGACAAAAATAACTCATAAAAAGATGTCATCTTTCGCAATTTAGTCCCCCATGGCCGAATTTCTCAAGAGAAGACATAGCTAGGGTCTGGCCACTTTCAAGCTCGATTGTAAGTTCGTTCTTGTCCCCTTTTTAATGATTTTTACATTTTTGTGATTTCTGTAACTTGATTTAGCTATTTCAAGGACTAATTTGAAAGAAAATCAAAATCTAAAATTTTGCCCATGTTGAACATTTGTGTATATTGATGTTTAATGGTAGAAAATGTATGTTTGATGATAGATAAACAACATTTACCAAGTGATTTTCGATGAAAATGTCAAATAGGGACTTATTTGTAAAAGTTGTAAAATGTGTGTAAAAATGTATGAAAATCATTTTACGAGCCTAGGGACTAAAATGTAAAAAGTTAAAAAGTTAGGGGCAAAAATGTAATTTTTGCCATAAGGTGTTTTTGGGATTAAATTGAATAATGTGATAATTGAATAAGTTAAATTTGATATTATACATCAAGATAGACAAGGTTCTAACCTAGACCAGGGAAAGAAAAAGGTTGTGGACTAAATCGAACTATTAGCCATTTTGTACCGAGGTAAGTTCATATGTTCAAAATAAGCTTAAGAATAATTGTGTTTAAAAGCTTTAATATTGCATGAATTGTATGTTTGATTTTGTGAATGAGTATAATCCTACGAACGAGATCGACGACGAATCAATAAGCAGAAATCCCGTTTGAACCTTAGGAATAGGGTAGGATACAAATGACATGTCAATAGGGTAGTTATGTGTTATGTTATTATGTGATCCGGGTGCTGGTCTTGTACATCCTATCGGTGGCTGAGTACACTAGTATATGTTACAGATACTTGACAACTTGTGTGAGCAGAACCGCGTAGCTAAGTCTTGATTGACAACTTGTGTGAGTAGGCCCATTGATGGCTCGAGAGTGAGAAACTATGTGATATGAGTTTTAGGTAGCATTGGCTACATATATGGCACTTAGTGTGCAGTAATCCCGAGTATCCGACATTATTATTCTGAGTAGTTCACAGGTATGTCAAAGATTAAAATATATGTAAATTTATTTCGAGATGGCTCAGGTATGTACATAAAGCTCATGCTTATTAAATGTGTGAAATGATGAATATGAGGTAAGTTTTGCGATGGACTAGATTAAAATCATGAAACTATGGTAGGTTTACATTTAATTATGTTATATTATTTGAATGTTATGTGCATGGTAAGGTTGCTTATTTCTTGCATATGATCTTACTCAATTATATAGCTTACTCCGTTTATTTTCCATGTTTTTATAGTGTCGCCAAGCTAACTCAAAGTCAGAGATCATCAGAGATTCGAACCACATTATCAAACTCTCATTTTGGGTATTAATGGTCTTAGCATTTTGAATGTATGGCATGTATAGGGACTTGGTCATTTTGTTATATATGTCATTATGATTTTAGCCAATGTATTGGCTTGTACTTGCCAAAGGCTTGTTTTGATATTTGGCCATGTAAGTTGGCTTATATTGGCTAACATGGTTGTAAGCCTAAGTATATTCATAAATGTGTCAATGTCTTTGGTGATATAATCATGGTATTCTTGATGAATGTGAAATATTTGGAAATGTGATTTATGGCATGAATGTGTAATGTTTGGAAATGTGACTTATTGATGAGATGATGAATTTGTGTATAATTAGATAACTTGAAAGTAGTTAAATGAAGCCTAATAAATGTGAAATTGACATGATTGAGTTAGGGCATAATAAATGTTAAGTGTATGATTCATGTTGATATTATTTTGGCATTTGTTGGTCATGATTGTGTATGTTTTTGGCTGCCTAAATATATTGTGTTTTCTACCATTAATTTGGTGTAAGTGTCTATGCAAATAAGGGTGGCAAATGGCTTGGTAAATAGCCTTTATTTTGTCCACACAGGTAGACACACGGATGTGTGTCTAGGCTGTGTGTGACACACAGTCTACCCCACGGGCATGTGTTTAGGTCGTGTGTCCCCTGCACCTTAATTCTGAGAAACAAAATGCCTAGAATTGAGCACAAAATCAGAGACACAGGCGTCTATCTCAGTTGTGTGGATGGCACAGCCTCGAACACGAGTGTGTGCCCTGGCGGTGTGAAGTCTGCACCTATTTTATGAAAAAAATTTTCCACACGGCCTAGTACATGGGTATGTGACTTGGCGGTGTGATCTTAATTTGTTCATGGCTTACAAGTCATAGAGTTACACGGGTTAGGGACATGGGCATGTCCCAAACCACACGAGTGTGTGACCTTGTTTTGAGCAAAAATTTTCTTAATCTCATGAAAATTCCTAAAGTTCTTGGTTTAGTCTCGAACCATTTCCAATACATGCTTTGGGCCTCGTAAGCTCGTTGATGCAATCTCGCCTCAGTGATGGGTTGAGTCGTTGAAGTTCCTAATCGTAAAATGGAGAAGTATCATTCTACTAGGAGCTGGAGATGAAATCGGCTAAGTATGGGCTTTAAACTAGGGGTTCGAAGTATGTTAGATATTATATGCATATGGTTTCAGGTAAACAAAGAAATAAGGTTATTTTTAAGTTGATAAATTTGGATGGAGTAGAAAGGCTTAAGGTTGAAGAAAGAACCAAACTATAGATGAGTATTGACTTGAATCTTATATTGACACTTAAGATGGAAGTAGATGATAGAACCTTGACCCACTATCTATAAACGCCACTCTCAAGAGAGTGATAAGTTCAAATGAATCAGATTGATGCCACAAGAATAACTTGATAAGTCAATTGAGTCACAAAAGAACAAAGGGAGTTGAATAACTCACAAATGTTATAATATTCATAAAAGATTTCAAAGTTGTCTAACTTGAAAATGTTTACAAGAGAGCTATTTATAGACACAAAGATGACTACTCAAATTCAGCATCTATGTGTTCACACAATAATAAAAATGTTCACACTAATACATTAAAAATGGTTCATGAATTCGAAAAGTTCATACACTAGCCGAATGGACACTTTCTTCCCTCTTAGTGTGTGCATGCATGCTTAGCCGTGAAGAATCCTTAAGTCCATGAATGTCCAGCCTTTAAGATCCTTTTAATCCCCCTTGGCTGAATGCTAGGTGCATGGGACATGCATCTCTCTTAATGGTAGCTTTAATGATGGGCTGGTTCATGAATGGCAGCATGTACCTTGTAAATTCGTTCTCCCCTTTGTGCATGCACATTATTCATTCAATGTGCTGAATTTATGTGTCAATTCCCCCCTTGGACGTTCTTGAAGGTGAAGGTGCCATGCATATCCTTTAATTAAATCTTAATGGCATCTTGAGCACATCAATGGGCAATTGGCATGTAACTGATTCAACCCCTACTTTCGATGCATGTATGTGTTGGTACATTGGCTGAATTAATAAACTAATTATTCATCAACTTGAAGGTTGTATCTTGGAGATTCAAGGCATGACATTAAAACTCGTACAATTCCCATTGGAGGGAATGAATGGACAGATTCATTCCTTTTGATTAATTCATGTATGAGCAGAATTGAATAGCCACATTATTCATCTTTAAGAAATGCACATGACATGAATTTGAGCTTCCATGTGATCGGTCACAATGCACCTTCATTAAAGCATCTTCTTTGTCGTCCATGCATGTATTATCTTCAATGCTGTCCATACATGTACCTACAAACAAACAAATTAAATTTAGCTAAGACATGATAAATTCGGCTACAACAAAAACATATTAACAACATGTATTGAGCTAAAAACATATTTATGAGATGAACTAATTTTTAACTAACTTAAATAAATACTTAGTTTATTTCAGCAATTAAATGCATTAGCTAAAAAGAAGTAGAGATGAGCTCAAATGAGCTGAATTTAGCTTAACTAAGCTAAGCTAAACTAATTGTTTTATTCCAGCAAGTAAATCACATAAAATAAAAAGATGGAAACGAGCTCATTGAGCTAGAATTGAGCTGAATTGAGCTCAATGAGCTAGATTTGAGCTAGGTCAGCTTGGGAAAGATGGCAAGCCTCACTTGGTGAGCTGAATTAAGGGCGTGCTCGGCCATGATCGTATCACTCATATTAGGGACTTTATGATTAAATGCAAACTGTTTTAATTTAGATGCGAAAATGTGACTCAGAATTGTATGATTGTTTGTGTTATAAGTCTAGTAATGACTCGTACCTTGTTCCGGCGTTGAATACGGGTAAGGGGTGTTACACCCTAAGAATTCATCAAGGTAGAAATTAACCCAAAATTGGTATTGCCTATCCGTGAACACCTTAACCCCAAACCAGTCCAGAATGTGAGATCAAAAGATAAGTAGTTCTTGCTGACTCATTATGTTAGTGGAAGATCGGAAGAACTACTACGGTAATGACTAGTTGATTGATTAGGAACCCGAAGTGATAGCTAATGGAGATTACCGAAGTGATCTAATCACCCATAATCATATTTGATTTATTCTTCTTTTTTAATCTCTTAAACTTCATCTTTTTAATGTTGTTTTATTTTTATCATTATAAAAACCCAAAAAATCCTTTATTTTATATTCTTCGTACTATAACTGAATATAAAGTACTAATTAAATCTTGTAATGCTTAAGTTAGAATTGATCCAGCACTCGCCTCCTTTGGGTACGATCCTCAGAGTACTCACCCACTCTGTTGTAAAACTATATTACAACTAGACCTGTATACTTGTGAATACTGCCTCATAATTCTATCTTTTATTGTAGTATTTACACTTTGAAGGTTAGTACGTCTGGAGGTGGTCAAGTTGTTGGCGTCATTGCCGGGGGTAGCATTACTAGGTTAATTTTAATTTTTGCACTTAATTAGAATAATTAGAAAAATTTTAAGTTATAGATACCATTTCACTTTATTTCATTTGTTGTCACTAATCCTTTCTTTCTAGGTTAATGTATGACTCACAATAGGAGCACTCCTATTGTAGCAGCCATAGATCCATAGAAAATAATTCGAAGAAATCGTCAATAGCAGCAATAGAAAAAGCTGCAGATGAAAGAGCCATCATCACCAGTTGTGGGTAACATATCACGTGAAAATCCACTGTTTAATGATGCTGACAATAACACCCTAGGAAACCCACCAGTAGCATAGCTTCCTAGAAACATTTAGATGGCTCAGAATAAAAGAACTTTAAGGGATTATGCCTTACCAAGTCTAGATATGGTCCAAGAAAGTATAGCAAGACCAATAATTACAGCTAATAATTTTGAGATAAAACCAGCTATGATTCAAATGATCCAAAACAATCAACAGTTTAGGGGCACTGTGACAGAGGATCCTAATCAACATTTAAAATGGTTACTTCAACTTTTTGATGCTTTTAAGTATAACGGGGTCACTGATGACACTATTTGTCTTTGGTTGTTCCCCTTCTCCTTGATTGATAATGCTTTTTCTTGGTTAGACTAGTAGGCACTAGGGTCTATCACGACATGGGATGAACTCACTAGAAAGTTCTTACAAAAGTTTTTCTCAATCAGCAAAGCAGTACAACTAAGAAGAGAGTTTATTATTTTTAGACAGATGAAGGGAGAAAGCTTCTATGAGGGATGAGAACAATTCAAAATGTTGATTCAAAAATGTATGCACCACAAATTTCCTGATTGGATGCAACTGCAGGTGTTTTACAATGGGTTGGGTGCAAATGCACGATTTGGATTAGATAAAGCTGCAGTAGGAGCCCTTATGAACAGAATGTACAAGGACGCATATGAGATCATCGAGAATATGGCGCTAAAATCCTGCCACTGGCTAATTGATCGATTCACATATGGTCAGAAAAATGCTACGGAAAAAGCTACCCAAGAGGATGATAAGTACCAATAGTTAGTGGATAGACTCAACCGTATCAAACCAGCTTCTACACCATCTATGCATGGGGGAGATAAACTGCTCTTCCACTATATCAACAACCTGGCTGAGGATGTCAATTGCGTTGAAAACAGGGGTGGGAACCTTTATTCGAATACATATAATCCATGCTGGAGAGATCACCCAATTCTGAGATAGGAAGGAAACCAAGGAGCAGGTAATAATTTAAATCATGTTAAATACACTAATTACCAACCTTTTTATTTGCAAAAACCTCAGGATAAGGTCAACCCAAATGACCATACTGCATGTGGTTAACGGTTGGACAGAATTGAGGGAGAAATGCAGTTAATGAGAAATGATTCCAAACAGGTGCAGTCTGAGTTCACCAATTCAGCAAGAACATTGACTAAACTCGAAGATCAAATGAGCAAATTGATGAGCATGATGGGTGACATCAAAAGAAAAATTGGCACCGGTATTCCTAGCAACACAGAAGAGAATCCATAGAAAGAAGGTAATGAGCATGTGCAAGTAATTGCACTCCGATTGGACAAAGTACTATACAGCCTAGAAACCACTACTCTAGAGACAATCGTGGACAATAATGACAATCCTCAAGAGGTATCCTTAGAAGTAGAAAATGAGCTAGGATTCAAATGAGGTAATCATATCGGCAGTAGAGACAGAAAAAGAAGTAACTAAAAATTCTATGGGGATAAAAATCTCATTCCCTTAAAGACTAGAAGAAAAACAAAAGTGGGATGATGATGAATCTGTAAGTTTCCTAAACCTATTTAAAACATTGAATGTTAACCTACCTTTAATTGAGTTAATTGAAAAAGTTCCAAAGTACACCAAAATTTTAAAGGAGATGATGGCTAGGCTTAAGAAAATTAAGGTAGCAGAACATATTACACTAAATGCCTCCTATAAAGTGATAATTTCAAGAAAGGTACCACAAAAATTGAAAGACCCGAGGAGTTTTACTATTCTAATAGAGGTAGGAAGTATTCATTTTAGTAGAACTCTATGCAATCTAGGAGCTACTTTTAATTTAATGCCTCTATCAATTTTTGAAAAACTTGGGTTAAGGGATCTAAAAACTACTCAAATAACATTGCAGTTGGCTGACAAGTCTTCGGTACGACCAAAAGGAGTATTGGAAGATTTGTTAGTCAAAGTGTAAAGTTTTATTATCCCTGCAGATTTTGTGGTACTTGATTTTGAAAAAGATCGTGAGATACAGATCTTATTAGGAAGACCCTTTTTAACTATTTTGAGATCCACCATTGATTTAGAAAGGAACGAATTAACTATGAAAATTAATGTGAGATTGAAACATTTAAATTTGGCCACCAATCAAGCGATGAATATAAGAAGAAGTTAGGGGAACAAAGGGCTTAGTCGAAACAGTGGATTTGAAACAACAAATCTGACGTTGAAATATTTATTTTATGATTATTATGAGGTCTAAAATATGAAAATATGCATGTGTTAAAGTTTCATGAAGAAATTCTATGAGTAAGGTGTCCAATTGGAAAATAAGGACCAAATTGAGTAAATTGCAAAACTTGGATTCTAGAAGCAATTTGTATGAAATTGCTTTATATTATTAATTAGAATGTCTTAAAGAGTAATTTTCCCAATTTTTTAGTTTTTGGACAAAAATGGGCATGTATAGAAAATTTTGAAAGTTTAGTAAGGAAGGGCATTTTGGTCATTTAGTAATAAATGAAATAAAAAGGGAAAATGAAGGCAAAATTCACTCATCTTCTTCCTATAGCTGCCAAAATTTCAAGGGTTTCATAAGCTAGGGTTTTCAACATTTTCATGCTCAATAGTAAGTGCTCCCTTGTCCCGTTTTTAATGTTCTTCGTATTTTTGAAGTCCTGGTAACCTACTCTCTTCATTTCTACCCATATTTCATGCTAGGGTTCATGTTTAGAAAACTAACCATGAATGAGATGCTTGTATTTTGATGTTTTATGGAGTAATATAAGAGTTTAAAGGATGGTAAACAACTTTTACTAAGTGGTTTTTCATGGAAATGGCTTAAAGGACTAGATTGTAAAAGTTGCAAAAAGTGGGTAGAAAAATGTGAAATAATGGAAAATGTGGGCTGCCATAAGAGGGAAAAACATTTGGCTAGGCTTGGATAATGTAGAAATTTCATGCATTTCATCATACGAGCTTGGGGACTAAATCGTAAATAATGTGAAAGGTTAGGGGCAAAACGGTCATTTTGTCTGTGGGTGAGATTTAGGCTTGAAAATAATAATGTGAGGTATTACCCCGAGGAACAAATTCTGGAGGTCGATCGAGAAAAACAAAAGGTTTCGAAATAATCAAAACGCGAAACCGAAACGAGTACTAGGTAAGTTTGAATAACTTAAAGTAAACTCTTAATATGCTTAATTGCATGTATTATGAATGCATGATAACTAGTTATAACGATGGTATGAAAATCTACGAAATGTGTTAATAGTAATGACAAGATAATAAATGTCCTAGTTGAAGTCAAAAAGGGAAATTCGATGGATAAACTATGGCTTACATGACTTGAGATCCTGCATGTGTTGCAGAAAAAGATTTAGCCCAGATGCGTAATCCGTTGATCTCAATATATAAAGGATCTAGCCCGGACGGGTGTTTCCTTAGTGATCAAGCCTCCCGAAAAACATGTGTGCATTATGGATTTAGCCCGGACGGGTAATCCAACTATGGTCTAAATTTAGCCTGGACTGGTAATTCAGATCCGAGCTCATTAATGGTGTTTGTCGCTACAAGGGATTTAGCCTGGACTGGTAATCTCGACTTTACCCAATGAGTTTACATTATGGGGGATTTAGCCTGGACTAGTAATCCCGCCGTAAGATTTAAGGTTCGTGGGAGTGCATACACGAGATGATCACTCTTATGACTTGACGGTAAATGGATAATCCATCGAGATTTCTGAAAAGCTCAACGGGATTAACATGGGATATTAAATTGAAAATGTTGGATGATGAGCTCATCTAAGATAAATTTCATAATAAATTGTTATGAGACTTACCTGTTGATTGAGTGCATGTGATAGGGAAACCATTTCATGCTTGTTGGTTATATTGCCTAATATGGTTGTATGCTAATTAATCGGTAAGTTTACTTTCCAGTTATTCGGGCTTAATAAGCATGTAAATGCTTACCCCTCTCTTTTCCCCATCTTACAAAGCTCGAGGACTCATAGAAATTGGAAGAATATTGGAGAGTCAACATATTATCATCTTGTCCAGCTTTGGTATATAGATACTTTTATTTTGTTCAATGGCATGTATAGGGCTTTTGTTATTTTGTTATATGTGTCATTTGATTTTCCAATATGAAGGCTTGTAAAGGTATACATATTCACTTGTATATGGCCATGGGAATTGGCTCATTTTGATGTAGGTTATGACCTAAAAATTTTTGCATGTTTATGTTCAATTGTTCTAGTGAGGATGAAATATAGTATATCACATTTAGATACATGTAATGTGACCAAATCACATGGGATGGCTAGGCCATAATTGGCAATGAATTATACTAATGAGCCAATCCTAAAAGTGTTATAAGATATAGAAATCCTTAATACAAAAGGGATAACCTAGCATGTGTAAAACCTTATGAGACGAGGTTTACATGCAATGTGGTTTATTAAGGTCGCTTAAAAGTATAATTAGGCCATGTTAAATATTATTAAAATCTATAAGTGTGTATGGATGTTAGAGGGTGACCAATGTCTTGAAAAATTGCCTAATAAGGTCCACACAGGTAGACACACGAGCATGTGTCTAGGCTATGTGTGACACACGGATAGCCCACGGGCGTGTGGTATGGCCGTGTGTCCCGTGCACCTAAAATTTTTAAGTCAGAATGCATGGTAGTAAATAAACGGATAGAGACACGGCCGTGTGTCTCCACCGTGTGGTGGACATGACCTAGCACATGAGCGTGTGTCTTGGCAGTGTGCCCCTAAATGCATGCTGACATCATAAATAGAATGCTTGAGTTTTTGGACACGGGCGACCACACGGACGTGTCTAAGCCATGTGAAGGATACGGGCTAGGGACACAGGTATGTGCTCGGCCATGTGAAATCCCCTGTAGGCTAGAAGTAGAAAATAAATTCAATTAATTCCACACGGCTAGGGGACACGGGCATGTTCCAAGGCACACGAGCATGTGCATTGTCTCCACACAGGCGTGTGAGACATTAACCTAGAAATTTTCTTGAATTTTCCTTAGGACCCCGATTTAGTCCTGGACCATTCTCAATGTATGTTTAAGGCCACAAGGACACTAAGATGTGGTTTGATTGGTTTTAATTTGGAACGAAATTTCATAGTCCATATTTTCTTAAGATGTCAAAGTACATGTATGGTAACGCCTCGTAGCCTGTTTCGACATCGGATACGGGTAAGGGGTGTTACATTTAATGGTATCAAAGCTATTGTTTAGTCAGTTCTAGGACTACCGTAAAGAGTATTGAGTTTTGCTATACATGCCATTATATGAACACTGACAGTGTGACATCTCCTAACTGCTTCATTATCTTTGAATATATTTAATGTCTTCCAATCAAGCACAAGATCAGTCCGAGGGAGCCAAGAGCCATGCTCCAGCTTCCGTACAACGAGCTGTTTCTAGTAGTAGTAGAAGGCCTATGTCTGAAGGTCGGGAAGAGGCCAGAGCCACCTTCTTTGACATGATGGACGAGTGGTTTGGGAATTATTTGAGAAATCGTCCCAATATACCATGACCTCCCCCACCCTCTAACTGATTTGATGAGGAAGTGCCACGAGGTATGGCACCTGTAAGAATTGGTAAATCCCCTATAGACAAGCTTAGAAAACATGGGGCTGAGGAATTTAGAGCTAAGATCGATGATGATGCTGAACGAGCCAATTTTTGGCTCGAGAACACTACACGAGTATTAGATGAGTTATCTTGTACATCCGAGGAGTGTTTAAAGTATGCTGTATCTCTTTTAAAGGATACTGTATACCACTGGTGGAGGATTATATCTTTAGTGGTGCCAAAGGAAAACATTACTTGGGAATTTTTCCAAGCAGAGTTTATAAAGAAATACATTAGTCAAAGGTTCTTAGACTTGAAGCGAAAGAAGTTCCTGGAACTCAAACAAGGAAATAAGACTGTATCGGAATACGAAAGGGAATTTGTGAGGCTAAGTCAGTATGCAACTGAATGGGTTCAAACAGAGTCAGAAATGTGTAAATTCTTCGAGGAAGGTTTGAACGACAAATGTTTGAATGAGGAAATTAAGCAGTTAATTGGGATCCTTGAGATAAGAGAGTTTGTTGTATTAGCAGATCGGACCAAGAAGGTCGAGGAGCTCAATAACGAAAGGAAGCAAGCTAAGAGAGAAGCTCAAGTTTTGAGCAAGATATCCAACCGTAGAACGCTCCCATTTTCCACAAAGAAGTTAAGGGGCTAACATGAACGCTCCACTTCATTGGTAGGATATTCGAGTAGAGCGAGAAGCTCCAAACGACGTAACAAGATGTCTTCTTCCCCGATGGTGACTAGTGTGGGGAGTATAGATGACCAGAAGCCAAAGTATAAAAGTTGTAACAAATTTCACTTTGGAGAGTGCCGAATGAAGAGTGGTGCGTGCTACAGATGTGGTTCTCTTGAACACTTTCTCAGAGACTACCCAGAGCGAACTGATAAAGAGGTGGAATTAGCCCTTAAGTCTAGTGCTCCTATTCCACGAGGTAGACCTCCGAGATATCCTGGAAGTGCTAGTGGCAGTCAAGTTGCAGCCAAAGACATTGTAAAATCAGAGGCTCGAGCCCCGTCAAGAACATATGCAATACGCGCTCGAGAGGAAGCCTCTGCTCCTAACGTCATCACGGGTACCTTTTATCTTTTTAATAGTTGTGTTGTTACCTTAATTGATCTGGGATCGAGGCATTCATACATTTGCATGAGATTGGTGTCTAGTATGAATATATTCATTGGACCTATTAGGCAAGTCAGTCTTGGTTGATAAAGTCTGTAAGAATTGTCCTTTGACGATTCAGGGACAGTGTTTTTTGGCTAACCTTATGTTATTGCCATTTGATGAGTTTGATGTAATACTTGGTATGGGTTGGTTAGCCCTGCATGATGTAATTGTAAACTGTGGTAGTAAGTATATTGTATTGAAGTGCCCAGATGGTAAGATTCTACGAGTTGATTCAAGAGAATTGGGTACACCGCTGGTTGTAATTACATCAATGGTTGCTCAAAGATATATGAGAAAAGGGTACAAAGCCTAACTTGCTTTCGTACTAAACACTAAGGAAATGGAGTTGAAGATTGAGTCTATGCCAATAGTATGTGATTATTTAGACATGTTCTCAAAGGAATTACCTGGATTACCTCCTGATAGAGAGATAGAGTTTGGCATTGAAATAGTGCCAGGAAAAGCTCCTATTTTTATTGCTCCGCATAGGATAGCACCAACCAAACTGAAAGAGTTAAAAGCACAGTTGCAAGAGCTTACGGATAAAGATTTTACAAGGCTGAGCTTTTCGCCTTGGGGTGCTCCGTATTATTTGTAATGAAGAAAGATAGTTCGCTGAGGTTATGTATAGATTATCGACAACTGAAAAAGGTAACTATCAAGAATAAGTATCTTTTGCCAAGAGTCGATGATTTACTCGACCAGTTGAGGGGAGCCACTATATTCTCTAAGATACACTTGAGATTCGGCTACTATTAGTTGCGAGTTAAGGAATCAGACGTGCCTAAGACAGCTTTTAGAACGAGGCATGGCCATTATGAATTTCTTGTCATGCCATTTGGGTTGATGAATGCACCGACCATATTTATGGACCTAATGAATAGGATATTTCAGCCATACTTGGACAAGTTCACCGTTCTGTTCATTGACGACATTTTGATTTATTCCAAGGATGAGATAGAACATGCGAAGCATCTGAGGACTGTGTTGCAGACTTTACGGGAAAAACAATTGTATGCTAAGCTTAGCAAGAGTGAGTTTTGGCTCCATGAAGTAGGGTTTTTGGGTCATATTGTTTCGGGTGATGGCATCCGAGTTGATCCAAGTAAGATCTCTGCCATCGTTGAATAGAAATCACCTAAATATGTAACTGAGGTTAGAAGCTTTTTGGGCTTAGCCGAGTACTATAGAAGATTTGTGAAAGGATTCTCCATGATAGCGACTCCAATGATGAGGTTGCTACAAAAAGACGTTAAGTTTGAATAGTCAGAAAAGTGTCAGCAGAGTTTCGAGAAGTTGAAGACATTGCTGACGGAAGCTCCAGTTCTAGTATTACCCGAGTCGAGAAAAGAGTTTGTGGTTTACAGCAATGCGTCCTTAAATTGACTAGGTTGTGTACTTATGCAAGATGGCAAGGTGATAGCCTATGCTTCACAGCAGTTGAAGCCACACGAGAAGAATTACTCGACGCACGACTTAGAGCTTGTCACCATTGTTTTTGCCTTGAAAATTTGGAGGCACTATTTATATGGTGAGACTTGTCGTATATTCACAGACCACAAGAGTTTGAAGTATTTGATGACCCAAAAAGAATTGAATCTGAGATAGTGGAGATGGTTAGAATTAATTAAAGAGTATGAGTTGATCATTGATTACCACCCGAGAAACACAAACGTAGTCGCCTACGCATTAAGTAGGAAATCATTATTTGCATTGAGAGCCATGAATGCTCAATTGGCGTTGTTTAATGATGGTTTGGTCTTGTCAGAGTTAGAGGCTAGGCTGACATTTCTTTAGGAAATTTACGATGCTCAGACTAATGATAGTGACCTGCGAGCTAAAAGAATTCAGTGTGAGTCGGGTGTCGAATCAGATTTTTAGATTGGTTCTGATGGATGCTTGATGTACAGAGGCAGAGTTTGTGTACCGAGGAATGAAGAAATTATTCAAAAAATCTTGCAAGAAGCACATGATAGCCATTTATCTATTCATCCATGAAGTACCAAGATGTATAATGATTTGAAGAAAATGTACTGGTGGAACGACATGAAGAGAGACATCTCTGAATTTGTATCGAAATGTCTGATATGCTAGCAAGTCAAAGCTGAACATCAAGTACCTTCGAGTTTATTACAGCTAGTGATGGTCCCCGAATGGAAGTGGGACAGAATTACTATGGTCTTCGTGACAGGATTACCATTGACCCCGAAAAAGAAAGATGCTATATGGGTTGTGGTGGATAAGTTGACGAAGTTGGCTCATTTTATCCCGGTAAGGATAGATTACTCACTTGATAAGTTGGCCGATGTAACGCCCTAAAAATTTAGGGTTTGTAATTTCACCGGGGTAGGAATAAATTGCATGTTTGGTGTGGTGGCTAAATGATTTGGGCGTGTTTAGGGGTGTTTGAGAAGGCCTGGGTTCAAGCTCTGGCTTTTACAAAAATTTTGTTTTTCTCTTAAAAAGAACCTGAACGTGGGCACCTAGGCTTTATAAATAATTGTGGTTGCTTGTTACCACAAAAAGCCTTGTGGCTTGGTGGCATGTGGTATGCTTTGGCTTCAGGAAGGACTGGGGTTCGAATCCCATGTGCTGCAGAGGGCGTCATTTTGTTGCATGGGGTGGCAAGAGTTTGTGGCGAATTCAAACTCTGCCGTATAGGAGTTTGAATTAGTCTGGGTTGTTGGGAGAAGATTGTGGAGGGATAAGGGGAGTGATTTGTGGAGAGTTTCGAGGAGTTGGTGGGGGGAGTGTTTTAGCCGAATTGTACATCTTGTAGGGGCAAAATCCGCTAGGGATGTTTGGCTAGCATTTTCGACATTTTTGGTTTTGGCGTAAAAGTTGAATTTTTGCTTTCTCTTTTCTGGGGGCTTTTGTTTTGGTTCTTTTTGGGGCATTACCTTTTCTTTGTGCCGAACTTTCTCTCATTTCTCAGCCTAAGCTGATTGTGGTATACCCTAATATCTCTCCTTCCCATTTCATCTTGCTACACTTTGTTTTGGCTACACCTTACTTTGATCGATTAACTCCCTTTCTTTCCTTAGACATACTTTTGGTCTAAGCCGTATCATCTTCTTGACCTTTTTCTCATCCCCTACTTGTTTTGGTTTGTGTTTTCTTTCTTGAAGCCAGCGCCGAATACTCCCATATCTAGCCAAAACTCTCCCTTGTTGAATTAAGGTAAGTTACTCTTGGGTTGTCGAATCTCTTGCAATAGCCGAGCTTGGCTATTGTTTCTTCCATACGTATGCTGTGGTTGTGTCATTCCTTTCTTATCTTTCCTATGATGGTCTCTTTTTCGTAAACCTTCTACTCTATTGGTGTGCTCTAGGAGGGTGTACTTGGCGTCGGATGTTTGACAGTGGTGGTTGCTAGGATAGGCCGAATATTGTGACTTATTTCTCTTAGTCTCTATTTCGGTAAGTAGTTCTCAAAGTTAAGTAGTTTACAATTAAGTTGGGTATTATAAAGGATGTAGTTGTTATTGCAGATTGTAGACAACTGGGTTGTGAAACAAGAGGTGGTTTGAGCCCTATTTGTGCTATCAAGGTTGGGCATGTGGAGTGCGTTGTTCTCTCGCTAATTAAGGTTTGTAGTCGTACACCCAACCTTACCCTATGTTCAATGATGAACGTAGGTGTGTAACCACACCAAGGCTGTTGTAGATCGACAAAAGCCGAAAAGTCGGTGCTTCGGCTTTTGAGGCCTTGCGAGCGTGCGATCGCTTGTAGGGTAAATTGAGCCCACATATCATGGGCGGTAGACTATAAGACCGTTGTGTACGGCTCATGGACTAGGGCCGCTATGGGCTTTATTGGGCTGAGATGGGTCGTGTGGGCCCAATAGACTCGTGGACCCCACACAGATAGGTTATGCGGTAAGTGACAAAGTATGGAATAGGACATGGAAACCGTATTGACACGACTGAACTTGAGCTAAATGGGCCACATGGGCGTGTGGGCCCACTTGGGCCGAGTAATGGGCCTTAAGCCTATTTACACTATTTTGGCCATAAGGGTTACCTGAGTCGTTTGAGACGACTGTAGACCTTCCAATGGGTCATTATCTGTACCGAGACCCTGAGATCAGTTAAATGACCGAAATACCCTTGAGGGGTAAAAAAATGTTGTTTTACCCTTAACTGACGAAATGACCTTTATAACGCTAGTGGTAGGTTAATTGATATGTGTATGACATTTATATGACTAGTTTTGAGAATGACATACTGCATACACGTAATATATATGACACGACATCTGCATGGGTTGGGTTTATGATATGGGGGAAGTACTGTACTGGTGACTATGTCACGTTTACTATTACTTGTGGCTTGCCACACTTACTGCTACTGGCAGCTACGCTGCATTATTATTACTGGCAGCTTTGCTGCAATATTGGTGTGCTGGTTGGGTGGGTCGATTAATAACCCCACATGGTGTGTTGGTTGGTATGGGTGGTGTGCTGGATGGTTTTGGGATGGGTTACATTTTGCATTGTACTGAAACTGTATTGGCCTTAGGCCCATACTGCTACTGTTTAATGGCTAAGGCCCAGACTGTGATGATACTAAATAGGGCTCAAGCCTGGACTGATATTGCTTGCACTGTTTTCTATAGTCTGATTAGGGATTACACATTGAGTTTTCGTAAACTCACCCTTTCTTTTAATTGTACAGGTAATCCTTAACCTTAGACGGTTTGGAGGTGCAAGGGACTCGGGGTGGCCACACGATCACGAATGACTTTATTATTTAATGATTTTATATTTGGGTTTTGTTTTTGTAATAAGGCCATTTGGGGATTTAACTATTAATTGGACTATGATTTGGTATTTATCAACTGCAAGAGTAGGAACATTGGGTTTTCAAAATAATAACGTTTTCTATAAGCAAACCTGCAATGGTATTTCGGATAAAAACAAACGTATTGAATATTATACACATTTTAAATAGCATGAAACACTAGGCATACACGGGCTTTAAAATTATAATGGCTTTTTCGACAACCGGTTTAACACCATAAGCTTGTCGGGTTTTTGGGTAATTGATATGGCACGTCAGATTCGGTCGTAACGTCTAGGCCGAGTTTGTGGTGTTACAGCTGACTTGTAAATATCTGAGATTGTGAGGTTACATGGGGTACCATTGTCGATCATTTTGGATAGAGACCCAAGATTCACTTCAAGATTTTAGAAGAAACTACAGGAAGCCTTGGGTACCAGGTTGAACTTTAGCGCAACTTTTCACCCGTAGACCGATGGTCAATCTGAGCGGATGATTCATATTCTTGAGGATATGTTGCGATGTTGCATCCTCGAATTTCAAGGCAGTTGGGAAAAATATTTGCCATTGGTAGCGTTTGCCTACAACAACAGTTTCCAAACGAGTTTGAAAATGGCACCTTACGAAGCCTTGTATGGTAGAAAGTGCCGAACTTTATTGTATTGGACAGAACTCAAAGAGAGTCAGATTCACGGAGTTGATATGATCAAGGAAACTGAAGAAAAGGTTAAAATGATTCATGACTATTTAAAAGCAGTATCAGATAGACAAAAGTCCTATGCTGATCTAAAAAGAAAATAGATCAAATTTCAAGTCAGAGATAGAGTATTCTAGAAAGTATCTCCATGGAAAAAGGTATTGAGATTTGGCTGGAAAGGCAAATTGAGTCTGCGATTTATCAGACTATACGAGATCACTGAAAGAGTTAGAGCATTAGGCTATCGCTTAACATTGCCACTAGAACTGGAAAAGATTCATGATGTGTTCCATGTATCTATGTTAAGGCGATATCGATCAGACCCCTCTCATGTGATTTCACCAACGGAGATTGAAATTAGACTGGACATGACCTATGGTAAGGAACCGGTCAAGATTTTGGCTCATGAGGTTAAACAGCTAAGAAATAAAGATGAACCGGTCAAGATTTTGGCTCATGAGGTTAAACAGCTAAGAAATAAAGATGTAGCCTTGGTAAAAGTTTTATGGCATCGACATGGTGTGGAAGAGGCTATATGGGAGCCAGAAAAAACCATGATAAGCCAATTTACAAACCTATTTATCGGTAAGACTTTCGAGGACGAAAGTCGCTAAGGGGGGAGAAATGTAACATCCCAAAATAGGGCTTAGTCAGAATAGTGGCTTCGAAACCACAAATTTGACATTGAAATATTTATTTTGTGATTATTATGAGGTCTAAAATATGAAAATATGCATGTGTTAAAGTTTCATGAAGAAATTCTATGAGTAAGGTGTCCAATTAGAAAATAAGGACCAAATTGTAAATTGCAAAACTTGGATTTTAGAAGCAATTAGTATGAAATTGCTTTAGATTATTAATTAGAAGGTTTTAAAGAGCAATTTTCCCAATTTCTAAGTTTTTGGAAGAAAATGGGCATGTATGGAAAAATTTGAAAGTTTAGTAAGGAAGGGCATTTTGGTCATTTAGTAATAAATGAAATAGAAGGGGAAAATGAAGGCAAAATTCACTCATCTTCTTCCTATAGCTGTCAAAATTTCAAGGGTTCCATATGCTAGGGTTTTCAACATTTTCATGCTCAATAGTTAGTGCTCTCTAGCCCCGTTTTTAATGTTCTTCGTATTTTTGAAGTCCTAGTAGCCTACTCTCTTCATTTCTACCCATATTTCACGCTAGGGTTCATGTTTAGAAAACTACCCATGAATGAGATGCTTGTATTTGGATGTTTTATGGAGGAATATAAGAGTTTAAAGGATGGTAAACAACTTTTACTAAGTGGTTTTTCATGGAAATGGCTTAAAGGACTAGATTGTAAAAGTTGCAAAAAAGTTGGTAGAAAAATGTGAAATAATGGAAAATGTGGGCTACCATAAGAGGGAAAAGCATTCGGCTAGGCTTGGATAATGTAGAAATTTCATGCATTTCATCATACGAGCCTAGAGACTAAATCGTAAATAATGTGAAAGGTTAGGGGCAAAACGATCATTTTGTCTGGGGGTGAGATTTAGGCTCGAAAAGAATAATGTGAGGTATTGATAATTCATTTTCATTGTTATAGACCCCGAGGAACAAATTCCAGAGGTTGATCGAGGAAAACAAAAGGTTTCAGAATAACTGAAACGTGAAACCAAAATGAGTACCAAGTAAGTTCGAATAACTTAAAGTAAACTCTTAACATGCTTAATTGCATGTATTATGAATGTATAATAATTAGTTATAACGATGGTATGAAAATCCATGAAATCTGTTAATAATAATGACATGATAATAAATGTCCTGGTTGAAGTCAAAAAGGGAAATTCGATGGATAAACCATGGCTTACAAGACTTGAGATCCTGCATGTGTTGCAGAAAAAGATTTAGCCTGGACGGGTAATCCGTTGATCTCAATATAGAAAGGATCTAGCCCGGATGGGTGTTCCTTGAGTGATCAAGCCTCCCGAAGAATATTTATGCATTATGGATTTAGCCCGGACGGGTAATCCAGCTATGGTCTGTATTTAACCTGGACTGGTAATTCAGATCCGAGCTCATTAAGGGTGTTTGTCACTACAAGGGATCTAGCCTGGACTGGTAATCCCGACTTTACCCAATGATTTTACATTACGTGGGATTTAGCCTGGACTGATAATCGCCCCGTAAGATTTGAGGTTCGTGGGAGTGCGTACACGAGATGATCGCTCTTATGACTCGACGGTAAATGGATAATCCATTGAGATTTCTGAAATGCTCAACGGGATTAACATGAGATATAAAATTGGAAATGTTGGATGATGAGCTCATCTAAGATAAATTTCATAATATATTGTTATGAGACTAAACGGTTGATTGAGTGCATGTGATAGGGAAACCATTTCATGCTTGTTGGTTAAATTGCCTAATATGGTTGTATGCTAATTAATCGATAAGTTTACTTTCTAGTTATTCGAGCTTACTAAGTATGTAAATGCTTACCCTTCTCTTTTCCTCGACTTACAGAGCTTGAGGACTCGTAAAAATTGAAAGATGATTGGAGAGTCAACACACTATCATCTTGTCCAGCTTTGGTATATAGATACTTTTATTTTGTTCAATGGCATGTATAAGGATTTTGTTATTTTTTTATATGTGTCATTTGATTTGCAAATATGAAGGCTTGTAAAGGTATACATATTCCCTTGTAGATGGCCATGAGAATTGGCTCATATTGATGTAGGTTATGACCTACAATTTTGTGCATGTTTATGTTCAATTGTTCTAGTGAGGATGAAATATAGTATACCACATTTAGATACATGTAATGTGACCAAATCACATGGGATGGCTAGGCCATAATTGGCAATGAGTTATACTAATGAGCCAATCTTAAAAGTGTTATAAGATATAGAAATCCTTAATACAAAGGGGATAACCTAGCATGTGTAAAACTGATGAGATAAGGTTTACATGCAATGAGGTTTATCAAGATTGTTTCAAAGTATAATTAGGCCATGTTAAATATTATTAAAACCTATAAGTGAGTATGGATGTTAGAGGGCGACCAAAGTCTTCAAAATAGCCCATTAAGGTCCACACGGGTAGACACACGGGCATGTGTCTAGGCTGTGTGTGACACACAAATAGCCCCATGGGCGTGTGGTATGGCTGTGTATCCCTTGTACCTAAAATTTTTAAGTTAGAATGCATGGTAGTAAATACACGGGTAGAGACACGATCATATGTCTCCACCGTGTGGTGGACATGACCTAGCACACGGGCGTGTGTCATGGCCGTGTGCCCTTAAATGCTTGCTGACGTCATAAATAGAATTCTCGAGTTTTTGGACAAGGGCGACCACACGAATGTGTCTAGGCCGTCTGAAGGACATGGGCCAGGGACACGGACGTGTGCTTGGCCATGTGAAAACCCCTGTAGGATAGAAGTAGAAAATAAATTCAATTAATTCCACATGGGTAGGGGACATGGGCGTGTCCCAAGGCACACGGGTGTGTGAGACATTAACCTAGAAATTTTCTTGAATTTTCCTTCGGACCCCGTGTAACGCCCCTTACCCGTGTTCTCGGGTAGAATTTTCAAGCCAGAACTCCGCCTTCTTGGGATCATCGTCGATCTTTGCTCTAAACCCTTCGGCTCCTTGTTTTCGAATCTTGTCGACCGGAGGCTTGTTCATTCTTACCAAATCATGCCTTGAGCGGCTACAGGAACCGTCTGAGGTATGGGGGGTGGAAGAGGTTGAGCATTTGGGTTTGCTCGAATAAACTCAGTATACCAATTGTTCATCATTTGGAGGAAGGCATCTCGAGCCTCATCTCCTTGTCTCGATGTCTCAGGTCTACTTTCTACAGGCGTGGTCCCTTGCGCGGGAGCCGGCGCATTACTAGCAGCATCATCAGCCGTAGTTCCATCAGGATCCATTACTATTAAAACAAAACACAGTTTAGAATAATCAGGAGTCACCACACTATCACAGTATATTTATGGCATGTATAACTAGACTTTTACACACACTATAATAGTCCAAGAATTAACTAAACTATAGCTCTGATACCACTAAATGTAACGCCCCTTACCCGTGTTCAACACCGAAACAGGGTACGAGGTATTACTGGAACGTAACACATACCATTAAATGAAACTTAGATAGAAATAGGTCATCCAATTAGATAATGCATCGTTATAACATATGTCTTGAACAATATTAGCCAACTTCAATGGCTTTGTACAAAATGATTGATCAAATACTGTAACCAATATTTTAAACCTAGGCAGTTATGACACGTAACAAAATAACTAAGCCTATTATACATGCCATAATTCAAAATGTTTAGTTCAAATACCCTAAAGTATTGATAGTGCGAGCAGACCTTCACGATCTTCAACTCCTGAGCAAGCTGGACGACACTATAAGACAAAAGAGAGAAAAGAAAGTAAGCTTATAGCTTAGTAAGTAAGTATATAAATAATAATTAAAGAATCCAATATATATACAATAACTCAAGTATATCTACTTAAATTTTCCTATTCACACCACTTTGATTAAGCTATCTCTACTGCGTCACACTCACTAAATAAATCATAACTTGAGTTACAAAACTCGAAATGAAAATCCGTAAATTTTTCCTGAAATTAGACTCATATTAATTTTAACTAAATTTTTTCTGGAATTTTTGGTTCAGACAATTCGTACAGTTTATTAGTTAAAGTTTCCCCTGTTACACAGCTCAACTAATCTGACCTCTTTTCACTACGAATTGATTTTATCCTAGTACAAAAGTCAAATAGGCACCACATTTGTTTCATTTAAAACTAGACTCAACAAGGAATCTATGCATGTAAATTATATTTCTTAATTATTTTTTGTAAAAGTTTTAATGATTTTTCAAAGTCAGAACAGGGGATCACATAGTCATTCTGAACAAGTCATTCTGAACAAGTCACACACAAATACAAATATCTCAAAATATAGAGTTCCTTTACTTGTTCTATTTCTCTTACATGAGAACAGACTCACTAAGCTTTAATTTAATATCTCATTCAGCCTCTAATTAAATTCCTACTATTTTTGGTGATTTTTCAAATTCACGTCACTGCAACTGTTCATGAACGGTATTATTGCAAATTCACTCTTTTACACTTTCTTTGTATTAACCACATTTTAACGTACATGTCACAATTCATTTTCACCACATTTCATACATCACAAGTATAGGTCCATGATTAAAATGTCACTATAAAATCATCCCGTTGAACACTTCGGATCAATTCTCGATATTTGGTGGTTTCAAAGACACACTTTCCACCCATCATCATTCATATAATTCGGCTCTCTTGTACACATGGTGAACACTTAGTACCACCCGTGTGACCTAGCCAATTTAACTCGTAGCTCTCTTGTCTACATGGTGTCCTTCACTTGGAATCACCCATGCGACCTAGCTACATTTACCTCTCCCGTAGCTCTCTTGTCTACATGGGATACATCCCGTATCACACATGTGACCTAGCTACTACATAGTATCTCGTATCTCTCTTGTACACATGATGTGCACTCAGCACCATACATGTGACCTAGCTACGTTCCATCTATATTATTAAATCTTTCCGAATGTTCAACCGGGATTTCTCTCTCTATTACTTATTTCTATTCTTCCAATAGTCGATTTATGCTTCAAAATCAGCTAAAATATATATAATAGGCTGAAATATAAAAATGTAAATGAAATTAAGGTATTATTTACATACAAACTTGCCTCGGTGCAAAATATAGAAATTTTGCAATTTAGTCCAAAATATTTTCCTTCCCCCGTTCGAGGTCGATTCCACGCCTTTCTTGATCTATAATAACACATTTAGCTTATTTAACACTCATACTATTTATTTCGATCCAAAAATCACATTATAGAAAAATTACATTTCTTCCCCCTAACTTTTACAAAATTATGATTTTGCCCCTAGGCTCGGAAATTTAATTTCAGCCCTAATTATTATGTTTTATGATATGCTGATCATTTTTCCCTTCTATGGCAACATCAAATTCTCACTCTAACACATAGTTATGAACAATAGGTATTTTTACCGATTATGTCGTTTTGCTCGTTTTCGCTAAAAATCGCTAAGAAAAGATCATTCTCCTAACCTCAAACATTCATATTCTACCATCAAACATCAAAATATATGCATATCATTCATGGGTAAATTTTTAAACATAAACCCTAACTCGAAATAATGGTAGAAATAGGTAGACCGAGCTACGAGTATTTCAAAAATGTAAAGAACATTAAAAACGGGGCTTGAATGCACTTACTATTGAGTTTAAAAGCTTGGGACAAACCCTAGCTATGGAGAGCATACAAGTTTCGGCCAAACTTAATGAAAATGAACACATTTTTGTGTTATTTTTCCCATTTTATTTCATTTAATACACAAATGACCGAAATGCCCTTACTACTAAACTTTCTAAAAATTCCCTCTATGTCCAAATTTTGTCCATATAAGGTATAATGGTCTAATTTCCATTTAAGGACCTCTACTTAAAATCCCCATTTCAATCAAGTACTTATGAACTAGAACACACACCTTTTTCACCTATTTCAATTTAGTCCTAAACGTCAAATTAAACACCCAATCGATAAAATTTCGCAACGAAATTTTCACACAATTATGCAATCAGAATATAAACACTAAAAATTAATCAAAATATTATTTTTTTTATTTATATTTTTTTAACCTCGAATTCGTGGTTTCGAAACCACTATTCTATTTTAGCCCTAAATAGAGCTGTTACAACTCTTCCCCCTTTAGGGATTTTCGTCCCTGAAAATCTTACCGGTAAAGAGATTTGGGTACTGTTTTCTCATGGCTTCCTCCGGTTCCCACGTAGCTTCTTCTACTCCATGTCTTTGCCATAACACTTTCACTAAAGCTATACTTTTCTTTCTCAACTGTTTTACTTCTCGAGCCAAAATCTTAATCGGTTCCTCATCATAGGTCAAGTCCGATCGAATCTCAATTTCTGTTGGAGAAATCACATGTGAAGGATCAGAACGATAACGTTGCAACATTGATACATGGAACACGTTATGAATTCTTTCTAACTTTGCCGGTAAGGCCAACCGATATGCCATTAGTCCAATCCTCTCAATAATCTCATACGGCCCAATAAAATGCAGACTCAACTTGCCTTTTTGGCTAAATATCAGAATCTTTTTCCATGGTGACACCTTCAAGAACACTTTATCACCCACCTGAAATTCAATCTCTTTTCTTTTTAAATCTGCATATGACTTTGGTCGATCTGAAGCAGCTTTCAAACAATCACGAATTATTTTTACTTTCTCTTCGGTTTCTTTAACTAAATCAACTCCGTGAATCTGTTTCTCACTAAGTTTGGTCCAATACAAAGGAGTCCGACACTTGCGACCATACAAGGCTTCGTACGGTGCCATCTGTATACTTGACTGAAAACTATTATTGTAGGCAATTTCAACCAAAGATAGATATTTCTCCCAACTGCCTTCAAATTCTAAAACACAACATCTACGTATATCTTCGAGTATCTGGATTACTCTTTCCGACTGACCATCTGTTTGTGGATGAAACGCGGTACTAAAATTCAATTTTGTACCCAAAGCTTCTTGTAACTTTTTCCAGAATCTCAAGGTAAACCTCGGATCTCTATCTGATATTATAGACATGGGTACCCCGTGCAACCTCACAATTTCAGCAATATATAATTCAGCTAATTTATCAAGTGAGTAATCGGTACGTACCGGTATAAAGTGAGCCGACTTTGTTAACCTATCAACCACTACCAATACAACATCCTTTTTTTTAGGAGTTAAAGGCAAACCGGTTACAAAATCCATGGTAATTCTCTCCCATTTCCACTCAGGTACCATTACTAGTTAGAGTAATCCTGAAGGCACTTGATGCTCAGCTTTTACTTGTTGACAGATCAAACACTTGGTTACAAATTCAGAAATGTTCCTTTTCATACCTGGCCACCAATACAACTTCTTTAAATCATTATACATTTTTGTACTACTAGGGTGAACTGACAAACAGCCACTGTGCACCTCATGTAATATTTTCTGAATCAATTCATCATTTTTCGGTACACAAATCCTATCTCGAAACATCAAACAGTCATCTAGTCGAACTCGAAAATCTGAGTCGTAACCCGATTCGCACTGAGTTCTCTTGGTTTGCAACTCACTATCGTTCTTTTGAGCATCACAAATTAGCTGTAGAAATAACGGTTTAACCCTCATCTCTGCCAAGATTGACCTATCATCAGACAATGCTAACCTCACATTCATGGCTCTCAAAGTAAAAAGAGATTTCTTGCTCAAGGCGTCAGCAGCTACATTCGCTTTTCCCGGATGATAATCAATCACTAGCTCATAATCCTTCAATAATTCAAACCATCTTCGCTGTCGTAGACTCAAATCCTTTTGATTCATTAAATACTTCAGACTTTTGTGATTAGTAAAAATTCGACATTTTTCACCATACAAATAATGTCGCCAGATCTTCAAGGCAAAGAAAATAGCGGCTAATTCCAAATCATGTGTAGGATAGTTCTTCTCATGTGGTTTTAACTGTCTCGAGGCATAAGCCACCACTTTACCCTCTTGTATTATCACACATCCAAGGCCTGTCAATGATGCATCACTATAAATTACGAACTCTTTCCCTAGCTCGGGCTGTACTAAAATTGGTGCTTCAGTCAATCGTGCTTTCAGCTTTTCAAAACTCTGCTGACATTTATCAATCCATTCAAACTTAACATTCTTTTGCAGCAACTTAGTCATAGGAGAGGCAATCATCGAAAATCCCTCGACAAAACGTCTATAATACCCAGCCAAGCCTAAAAAGCTTCTAACTTTAAATACATTCTTTGGCGGTTTCCAATCAACGATCGCAGAAATCTTGCTCAGTCGACTTCACGAAGCCAGAACTCACTTTTACTAAACTTAGCAAACAGTTTCTTTTCTCTCAAGATCTGCAATATGGTTCTCAAGTGTTCGGCATGCTCAGACTCATCTCGAGAATAAATTAAAATGTCATCTATGAACACCACTACAAACTTATCTAAATATGGCCGAAAGATTCGGTTCATCAAGTCCATAAATATAGCTGGAGCATTTGTTAAGCCAAAAGGCATCACAAGGAATTCATAATGTCCATACCTTGTCTGAAAGGCGGTTTTCGGCACATCTGCCTCCTTAACTCTCAACTGGTAGTAACCGAACCTCAAATCGATCTTTGAAAACACTATTGCTCCCTTTAACTGATCAAATAAATCATCAATCCTCGGTAACAGGTACTTGTTCTTTATAGTCACCTTATTGAGCTGGTAATCAATGCAAAGCCTCATTGAGCCATCCTTCTTCTTTACGAACAATACAGGAGCACCCCAGGGAGAGAAACTCGGTCTCACAAATCCCTTGTTTGTTAACTCTTGCAACTAAGCCTTCGATTCTTTTAATTCAGTCGGAGCAATTCTATATGGAGCAATCGAGATCGGTGCAGTCCCCGGCAACAAATCAATGGCAAACTCTATCTCTCTATTCGGAGGCAATCCAGGCAATTCCTCTGGAAATACATCGGGAAATTCACAAACTATCGGTACTGATTCAAGCTTCAATTCAGATAGCTCAATATTCATTACATAGGCCAGATAAGCTTCACACCCTTTTCTCATGTATTTCTGTGCAGACATGTGGGAAATCGCCATAGGCAATTTATTTGATTCATCTATTTCAACCCACAGAATTTCACCATTTTCACATTTCAACTCTAGTGTTTTCTGTTTACAATCTACCCTGGCATCATACAATGTCAACCAGTCCATTCCCAAAATAACGTCAAACTCATCAAATGGTAACAGCATCAGATTAGCCGGAAAACAATGACCTTGAATCATTGATGGGCAATTCTTGCAAACCTTATCAACTAGCACATATTGGCCTAAGGGGTTCGACACTTTAATCGTAAACTCAGTAAACTCAACAGGCAACTACTTATTAGATACTAAATTCATACAAATATAGGAATGAGTAGACCCAGGATCAATCAATTCAATAACAATAGTATCATAGATAGAAAATGTACCAGTGATCACATCGGGAGATGATGCATCCTCTCGGGCACGTATGGCATAAGCTCTAGCAGTCGCTCTAACTTCTGATCTCGCTCTGAATCTTTCATTACAGTTTTACTGCTAGCTCCACTTCTAGTATTTCTTAGTGGTCTACCTCTGTTAGCGGTCGTACTTTGTCTAGTACTCTGAAAATTTTCTTCTTTAACTTTCTCCGGACAGTCTCTGATAAAATGCTCGCTAGAACCACACCTGAAACAAGCTCGCTCGTTTCCCCAACACTCACCAAAATGTTGCTTGCCGCATTGCTGACATTCGGGCTTTCTAGACCGCACATTACCCACACTTGCCACTGAAGTAGCTTGAGCTTTAGACCCCGAATATGCCCTACCACGATCTCTATGTGAATCCCCAGCTGAAACTGTCACTTGAGGGTTTGTCTCTTTGGACCTCTTTGATTGAGTTTGAAATGACTTACTTATCAGCCTCTTTCTAGCATATCGGGCCTCAATAGCAGCTTTTCTTCTTTCTTTGTTTAATTCTTCAGCTTTAAGAGCTCGATCAACCAATACTACAAATTCTTTCAGCTCTAGAATTCCCACAAGCACTTTAATGTCCACATTAAGTCCATCCTCAAACCTTTTACACATAATAGCCTTGGTGGACACACATTCCTAGGCATACTTACTGAGTCTTACAAATTCGTGTTCATACTCTGCCACAGACATCTTGCCCTGCTTCAATTCAAGGAACTCCTTCCGTTTTTGATCAATAAATCGCTGACTTATGTATTTCTTTCTAAATTCTTCCTGGAAGAAATCCCAAGTAACCCTTTCTTTTGGCACCACTGCTACCAAAGTCTTCCACCAATGGTAAGCCGAATCTCTCAAAAGTGATACGGCACACTTTAAGCACTCCTCGGGTGTACATGAGAACTCATCAAATACACGGGTAGAATTTTCAAGCCAAAACTCCACCTTCTCGGGATCATCGTCGATCTTTTCTCTAAACTCTTCGGCTCCTTGTTTTCAAATCTTGTCGACCGGAGGCTTGTTCATTCTTACCAAATCATGCCTTGAGCAGCTACAGGAACCATCTGAGGTATGGGAGGTGGTGGAGGAGGTTGAGCATTTGGGTTTGCTCGAATAAACTCAGTATACCAATTGTTCATCATTTGGAGGAAGGCATCTCGAGCCTCATCTCCTTGTCTCGATGTCTCAGGTCTACTTTCTACAGGCGTGGTCCCTTGCACGGGAGTCGGCGCATTACTAGCAGCATCATCAGTCGTAGTTCCATCAGGATCCATTACTATTAAAACAAAACACAGTTTAGAATAATCAGGAGCTACCACACTATCACAGTATATTTATGGCATGTATAACTAGTCTTTTACACACACCATAATAGTTCGAGAATTGAGTAAACCATAGCTCTGATACCACTAAATGTAACGCCCCTTACCCGTGTTCAACACCGAAACAGGGTACGAGGTATTACCGGAACATAACACATACCATTAAATGAAACTTAGATAGAAATAGGTCATCCAATTAGATAATGCATCGTTATAACATATGTCTTGAACAATATTAGCCAACTTCAATGGCTTTGTACAAAATGATTGATCAAATACTGTAACCAATATTTTAAACCTAGGCAGTTATGACACGTAACAAAATAACTAAGCCTATTATACATGCCATAATTCAAAATGTTTAGTTCAAACACCCTAAAGTATTGATAGTGCGGGCATATCTTCACTATCTTCAACTCCTGAGCAAGCTGGACGACACTATAAGACAAAAGAGAGAAAAGAAAGTAAGCTTATAGCTTAGTAAGTAAGTATATAAATAATAGTTAAAGAATCTAATATATATACAATAACTCAAGAATATCTACTTAAATTTTCCTATTCACACCACTTTGATTAAGCTGTCTCTACTGCGTCACGCTCACTAAATAAATCATAACTCGAGTTGCAAAACTCGAAATTAAAATCTATAAATTTTTCCTGAAATTAAACTCATATTAATTTTTACTAATTTTTTTCTGGAATTTTTAGTTCAGATAATTAGTACAGTTTATTAGTTAAAGTTTCCCCTATTACACAACTCAACTGATCTGACCTCTTTTCATTACGAATTGATTTTATCCCAATACAAAAGTCAAATAGCCACGAAATTTGTTTCATTTAAAACTAGAGTCAACGAGGAATCTATGCATGTAAATTATATTTCTTAAGTATTTTTGTAAAAGTTTTAATGATTTTTCAAAGTCAGAACAGGGGATCACATAGTCATTCTGAACAAGTCACACACAAATATAAATTTCTCAAACTATAGAGTTCCTTTACTTGTTCTGTTTCTCTTACATAAGAATATATTCACCAAGCTTTAATTTAATATCTCATTCAGCCTCTAATTAAATTCCTACTATTTTTGGTGATTTTTCAAATTCACGTTACTGCGACTGTTCACAAACAGTATTATTGCAAATTCACTCTTTTACACTTTCTTTGTATTACCCTCATTTTAACGTACATGTCACAATTCATTTTTACCACATTTCATACATCACAAGTATAGGTCCATGATTAAAATGTCACTATAAAATCATCCCGTTGAACACTTCGGATCAATTCTCGATATTTGGTGGTTTCAGCACACAGCTCCACCCATCATCATTCATATAATTCGGCTCTCTTGTACACATGGTGAACACTTAGTACCACCCGTGTGACCTAGCCAATTTAACTCGTAGCTCTCTTGTCTACATGGTGTCCTTCACTTGGAATCACCCATGCGACCTAGCTACATTTACCTCTCCCGTAGCTCTCTTGTCTACATGGGATACATCTCGTATCACACATGTGACCTAGCTACTACATAGTATCTCGTAGCTCTCTTTTACACATGATGTGCACTTAGCACCATACATGTGACCTAGCTACGTTCCATCTATATTATTAAATCTTTCCGAATGTTCAACCGGGATTTCTCTCTCTATTACTTATTTTCATTCTTCCAATAGTCGATTTATGCTTCAAAATCTGCTAAAATCTATATAATAGGCTTAAATATAAAAATGTAAATGAAATTAAGGTATTATTTACATACAAACTTACCTCGGTGCAAAATATGAAAATTTTGCAATTTAGTCCAAAATCTTTTCCTTCCCCCGTTCGAGGTCGATTCCACGCCTTTCTTGATCTATAACAACACATTTAGCTCATTTAACACTCATACTATTTATTTCAATCCAAAAATCACATTATGGAAAAATTACATTTTTGCCCCCTAACTTTTACAAAATTATGATTTTTCCCCTAGGCTCGAAAATTTAATCAATATGCCACAATCATCAATCTCACATAACTACTAAATACATTTACTTATCAAATAATCATCTATATCATTACACAAATTTCACCATATCTTCATCTCAAAATCAAACCACAATATGCCAATCTTCCAAGCATTAATACATCAATTACTAATTAACCAAATGAACAACCATTTGGCTATATCAACAACTATGGCAAACATACCAAAACAAGCCAACATATAAGGCATTATATACATCACATATATCACTTGTCAAACACAATTCAAGCCAACTTATATGGTCATATACACCAACATTTACAAGCCAAATCTCATGGCTAAAATTATAACTGAAAATATACAAAGATGAAACTAGCTTATACATGCCATATACCATATATTCAAGGCTTCAAAAGTACCAACAAAATGATCGATAGTGTGATGACATTTCCCAACGATCCCCGAGTCCAAGCTAGCTTTGATAATCTATAAAACATATACAAATAACACACAATAAGCTTCATAGCTTAGTAAGCTCGTACTAAACATACTCAACAGTTCATAATATACAAATCATCAATTCATACTAATTGATATCTATATCATGTTGGCCAACAAACTTTTCTCATACTTATTCAAGTGTTTATGAACAAGCTCATAACTTCTTCTATTTGGATTTCATGCTTTATATGTACATATCTGTACAAATTCATATTGAACTCATACCTTTACATGATACTGTCGAATACTCGATATCTCGCACACTAAGCACCAAAGCATAGCTGAAGCTATTATAATCTCGCACATTAAGTGCCTTTCATAGCCGAAGCTACCTAAGTCTCACACACTAAGTGCTATATATAGCCGAAGCTATTCCGATTCGCACACTAAGTGTTTTATATAGCCGAAGCTATCTCGATGCGCACACTAAGTGCCAAACATTACCATTCGTCATCGTATGCAACCATTGTTTCATATATATAATTTATGCAATATTAAAGCATTTAAAACATAATTGTAACAATGTTTATCATGTACAAACTTACCTCGGACGTAAAAACGACGAAACTAGTCGATGAGTCGAGTACTTTGTTCTTGCCTCGGTCTAAGTTTGGGTTCCTCTTTTGTTGAACTATATTATTCAAAATTAACCGATTTACTCACCAACTCAATCAATTTCATCCACAAACACATATTTTAGCCAATTTGCACTTTGGCCCTAAACTTACACATTTCTTACAATTTAGTCCCTATTTCAAAAATACACAAAATTCATGAAACTTCTTTAAACCCAAGCCTAGCCAAATTTCATATAGGTACCTAGTAGCCCAAAACTTTTATTTATTTCACATTTAAACCCTTAATCCTTATTTGACATTTTTGTAAAAAACCACTTTACAAAACATTAAAATCTATCAATAATTATTCATTTTCCATCATCAACATTCAAAAACATCAAGCTATCATTAATGGTAACTCACAAATTCATCAACCAATTTAGAAATTAAGTTACGGGCTAGCTAGAATACAAAGCAACGATTACAAAAACATAGAAATCATAGAAAATCGAGCAAAAACGAACTTACAATTAACAAGAGCAATGGCCGAACCTTCAAGCCCTAACAATGGTGTTTTTCACCTCTTATTTTCTGCTAGAAGAAGAAAGATGGATTGAATTCTCTTTTGTTTTTCATTTAATTAACATTAATTAACCATTTTACAATTTTAACCTTTACTAAACTATTATATAATCACTTAATATATACCCATTTATGTCCATTCCCACTATCCATGGTCTAATATCATTATAAGGACCTTTGATTTAATAATTCATAGCAATTAAACACCTGTAACATATAGAATGCAACTTTTACATTTTACGCGATTAAGTCCTTTTTCTCAAATTGAGCTAATAAACGATAAAATTAGCTCACTAAATTTTCATACATATATATTCACATGCTATAAACAACAAAAATAATATTAAATAATTTTTCTACATTGAATTTGTGGTTTCAAAATCACTGTTCTGATTTAAGCTAAAACGGGGCTATTACATACATAATGGTAGAGTCTGTAAAAATAGAGTGAAAAAGGACAGGCTAGTGTGATATGAGAATTATAAGTTAGCTTGAAAGTGAAAAAAAAAAGAAGAGAAAAATCCAAAAAGAAAATCCATACGAGTAGAAAAAGTACCTGAAAAGCCAAAAAAAATTCTTGAGTGAGAAAAATTGAAAAAGAATAGTGACAAAGTCACAACAATAGAAAAAACTCATTCATTAGTGCATCGAAACTCGTAGGCTAGCCTTAGTTACTATGTCATGCTATGATCTCCTATATGGAGAGACAAGGAAGGTGAGAGGAGAAATAAGGCGGTGAGTGGGTAAGGGTCACTAAGGGGGAGGAATAGGGATCAATACGATGTGCCAAACTATTTTTGTGTTTGTAACCCTTTTGATGCTTACTGCTTTTGAATTCCATACATGTCCTAAGCTTCAAAATGTTACAAGCCGAAAAGTCCTACATGCCCTATATATCCTTATACATGAATGGACATCATACTAGACATGTGCATAAATTACTATTTGTATTATGCTCAGATAATCAAAGTACTTGTATGATTTGTAGATGTATTCCTATAGGTGAGACCCTTAATACATGTATATTTTGTAACATATTGAACTTAGATGATTGAAGTCAAAGGCGGTAAGTCAACTATTCATCATGTTGAAATTATTAGTAAGCATGAAATGACTAATTCATATGCTCCGAAGTAAATACTCGTATCATACTTGCTCAAGGTTCATCATGTTTTGTTTATGTTCCTTGAGGACAAGCAATGACTTAAGTGTGGGGGAGTTTGATCTACCGAAATTCGATGTAGTAGGTTAAACTAGTTTCCACACTTAACGACCCTAAGTATAAGCATTTTCATTACATTTTGATTAACTTTATTTAGTTTTACTTACATTCAAAAAAGTGTGAAAATTGGGTCTTTTATTGACCCTAAGGGATGACTGACGCTTAAGGGGAGCTAACGTACTTTGTGAGTGTGCAGGAGACCATAAGAAGGCATTTTAGGATGATACTGGACACTATGTCACTGTAACGCCCCGTACCCGAGACCGTTGCCGGAGTCGAACACGAGGTGTTAATAGACTTAATTCATTGCTTAAACAGCTCAAACAATTTAATTTTAGAAATTCCAGACAAGCTAGCTAACTGCGTCACAGTCGCTTAAAAATTCATATCTCGAGTTCTGAAACTCAAAATCCAATTCTGTAAATTTTCTATGAAACTAGACTCATATATCTATTTATTAATTTTTTTCTAGAATTTTTGGCTAGGTCAATTAGTACATTTTATTAGTTAAAGTCTCCCCTGTTTCAGGGTTCGACTACTCTGATCTCTGTGTATTACGAATCAGATATCTCTCTTTACAGAATTTCAATGACTATGAAGTTTGTTTCTTTTAAAACTAGACTAAATAATAAATCTTTACATATAAATTATGACTTCTAATTATTTTTATACAATTTATGGTGAATTTCCAAAGTCAGAACAGGGGATCCAGAAATCGCTCTGGCCCTGTTTCACAAAAATTTAAACATCTCATAAAATATAACTCATATACCTATTTCGTTTCTTCCATATGAAAATAGACTCATAATTCTTCAATTTCATATTTTATTCATCATCTAATTATATCTCTAATATTTTTAATTATTTTTCAAATTCACGTCACTACTGCTGTCTGAATCTATTTTATGGTAAATTTTACCTATTTCATGGTTTCCATGGATTAACTAGCAATTTGACATACATAACACCAAATATGATCATAATTAGCCATTGGAATGGCTAATCATTACCAAGCATTTTTATACTACTCAATAACCATATCATAAGACCATATATACAAAATGATTATAATGCTATACATGCCATACTCAAAATATACAAGCCATTATGCCAAGATGGTATACGGATAGTGTGAGCGTGCCTCCGACCGTTCCCGATTTCCGAGCTGGCTTGTCAACACTACAAGGAATGAAAAGGAGGGAGTAAGCATAAATGCTTAGTAAGTTCACATGCAAATAGCAAGTAACATAACCATATAAGCAAACATAAAACATCATTTGCATAATCATCACCAAGACATTCATATCATATTTTCATTTATCATCTTACCATATTGTTGTTATATCGATTTTTCAACCCGAGGGTTAAGTACATACTTTTTAAAAGTATCCATTTCACAACACTTACCAATACATCCCTTTCATCTTGAGTATTCCTCCATTTCAGTAGAACTTTACCCGTTGAACACATCGGAATATAATTCGGATACATGGAAAGTTTGCACATAAGTGCCACATATGTAGCCAAGCTACTATGTAACTCGCCCATAAGCGAACTCAGACTCAACTCAATGAGCTCGGGCGTTCGCATCCATAAGTGAACTCGGACTCAACTCAACGAGCTCGGATGCCTAGTTACATTTCACGAACTCGGACTCAACTCAACGAGTTTGGATGCCCAAATATCCCAGTGACATGTCACTTGTATCCTAATCCATTCCTAAGGTTCAACGGGACCTTTTTCCCAATCATGTGTCTCAACCATCTTCTACGGAATACCGATACCGATACTCGGTAGTATTTCACATTTTCCAAGTATATCACATAATTTGACATATTATCAAGCAATTATCACGAGTATAATATTTCATAATAATTATCATATCATTTAAATAACATAAAAACATTTAAAATAATAACTATGTTACCAACATTTACATATGAACTTACCTAGTATGCGAAAATGGCTATTTTTACCATTTCATCCACAACTTGGTATTTTCCCCATTTTAGCCTGAATTTCAGCTTTTCTTGCTCTATCATTTAAAATATAGTCTAATTAGGACTCACATTATTCAAATTGACCGAAAATCATATTTTGGAAAAATTACAATTTTGCCCCTAAACTTTTGCATATTCACACTTTTGCCCCAAAGCTCGTAAATTAAACTTCAGCCTATTTTCTTATGTTTTATGACATGATGATCATTTTTCCCTTCTATGGAAACATCAAATTCTCACTCTAACATGTACTTATGACTATTAGGTATTTTTACCGATTAAACCCTTTCTGCTCGTTTTCACTTAAAACCGAGTAGCAAAAGTTGTCTAACATAATTTAAAACCTCATATTCTATCATAAAACACCAAAATACACAAATTTCACCTATGGATATTTTTCCAAATATGAACCCTAGGTTAAGTTATTGCTAGCATAAGCTAAATCGAGTTACCGGGACTCCAAAAACGTAAAGAACTTGAAAAACGGGACTAGAATGGACTTACAATTGAGCTTGGAAGCTTGAAAAACCCTAGCCATGGTTTCTCCTTGCTATATTCGGCCATGAGGTTGAAGATGAGCAAAATTGGCTTTTAATTTTGTATTTTAATTCATTTTACCCCTAAATGACCAAAATGCCCTTACTACTAAACTTTCCAAAAATTCCATCCATGTCCAATTTTTGTCCATAAACTTAGAAATTCGTAAATTGCTATTTAAGACCTCCTAATTAATATTTCAAAACAATTTCATACTAGAAATTTCTAGAATGCAAGTTTTGCAAATTATTCGATTTAGTCCCTAATTTCAATTTAAACACTTTATGCATAAAATTTCTTCACGAAAATTTCACACAATCATGCAATCATATCATAAACATAAAAATAATTATAAAATAATTATTTCTATCTCAGATTTTGTGGTCACAAAACCACTATTCCGACTAGGCCCAAAATCAGGATATTACAACTCTCCCCCCCTTTAGGGATTTTCGTCCCCGAAAATCTTACCAGAAAGTGGTCTTCACTTTTAATCTCATATTCGGTGCCGAAGAACTTTCACTTAGACTGTTCCTCCAATACATCTCTTTAATTTCTCATATGATCTGAAAGCTTACATCTCAACTCTCAACTGTTCTTAAATTTTCAACCCTTCTCAGTTTCCCATGATATCATGATATAAAACCCGGATCTTAACTTGATTAATGGAGACCGGAATTCCAAGAAATTCAACAATCAAAGAGACCTGAATTTCCATGAATCTGATGAGTAGGAATTCATTCAATATAGATATGATTTATAGATCTCGCCAAACATTTAACAATAGGATACATCACATTTTCCTCTTTCTGCCATGGAAACAATTCTGATATGGCCTCAAGAATAATCCTTCTCATTTCCATCCCAATATCAACACTGACAAGGATAATTTTGATAGATCCCAATGCTCAGCTTTAACCCCTTTAACAACTCCGATTTTATGTAACATTGAATGCTCTAAACTATCACATTACCTCACTGTCTTGAAACACATCACAATTCATACAACAGTATATTACTGAAAGTTAGGAAGTCTTTACTCAATGTAGACTAGTCTAGTTCAGACGCTTCGTTTACCAATATTCTCATCTATCCGAACTTTGTCAACATGTAATAAACTTTTCAGCTTTCACAAAATGAAAACCTTATCATTCGTAGTAACTTTAACTAATATCAAACTTTTTCTAATAAATATACACTTCTCGTTCAGACTATTTACTCTTTTATCCGTACATAATGAAATTCTATTATCAGACTTGGGAAAAATAATCCTGACATAATTGTCACATGAAATCTTTCAAATAAATAATTCACCATACCGACTGAAACTCGCGCTTTTATCACTTATGCCTTTACTGATGTCAAATCCTTACACAGAAATTAGAAAAATCCCAATACTAAAATCACCACATTACCAACATCAAATTAGAAGTATAGTCATATTTGACATGATTATCACGAGCTGAAGAACGCACTTCGAACACGAGTCATAATTGAAAAATTATGGAACAAAGATAACAAGAAAACCGAATAAAGAAATCCAAGATAGAGAAACCTGGAATAAAGAAATCCAGAATAAAGAAACCCAAGATACGATACTATGCTAGAGAATCGAAAACCAAACTCATAGAGAAAATACGGAATACCCCGATAATTCTTCAAAGAAAGAAAGTCCAAAAGAAAACGTCATTTAATCCCACTGGAATCAAATATAACAAGAACAATATATCTTCCCAGCATATATATATCGGATGAAGCATCAAGTAGAAGAAACAGAATCATAATATCATATGTATTCTCTCATCAATTCTTATCGAATTTAATGAAATAAAATACCCGATGAAATAGAGCAATATAAATTATAAACCAATCAGACTACCAATGCTTTCATCCAACACCAAAAATTAGAAGACATTCCCATATAACAAGAATTTCTTCAGAAGATCAATAGCCATAGAAATATTTCTAAGAACGGGTGAACACATAGAACATCTCAAAAGAGATCACTAAATCATCCAATCATAACTATCACACTCGAGATAGTTCACATTTCAAATATCATTTCCCCAACCAGTTCTGCCGTCACAAATTTCATATTAAACCATTCACTAAAGAAGGCTAGTTCTGAATAAATTTCGATTTACACTTTTCTCGACCTTGCACCTATGTAATTCGGTTTACCAAGGAGAATTCATTTTCTAACTGGAACAGTGCATAATTCCAATAATCTTTACGTTAATCCGATACTTTACTGGCTCTGACTTTACTTATCAGCTCATTTTAAATCTATGATCATACTTATAATTATTCTATCACTGAACTCTTTGGGTTCTCAACCGAAAACTTATTCAATACAAATCTCATGAAATTCTATTATAAGTACCATTTCGGTAAGGGGGAGGGGTTGTAGGACCTCTGACTCGACTTTCTTATACATACACATATGACACAACTTCCATCATCATAACAACATCATCAAAATCATGTCATTCATTCATGTTGGCTTACACCAATTTTCCTATTGTCCCATTTAGACAATATACTTATACATACATTCTATGTTTTCTAGATAGCTTTACTTATCCATTCATTTAATTAAATTAATTCATGCTCATGACATCATATAAGGCCAAACAAACATAGATATTTGCACCACAATCATAACTTTCATTTTGTGCATCATCATGTACATATCATTACAATCATATAATTCAGTCCAACAATTTAACATAGATAAGTTCATTTCATTATAATCCTTTATCTCATAAAAATTTTATATCATTAGCATTCATCAACATTCGACGTCCAAATCAAGACAAGGACATTTTCATTCGTATCATAATATTATGACTTTTATTCATACCTCTACTACTTTCTATCTATTCCGTTCATCTTATCAAGTAAGCCGTATACACTACATCATATGAGCATTAAGCAAATATGAATATTTATCACATATGTATCATAAACCTTTATTCATACTTTTCTGAACTGATACTTATCATAATCATAATTTTACTCAAATACCTTCACATAATGTTGAACATGGTCAGCGCAGCTCGGTTGGAGAGTACCCTGTCTAAATAAGACGGTACTCATACGCGTCGGAAGACATCACAGTATCATAGATCAGTGGCATGTATAGCTAAACTTTTACACATGCTAGGTTAGTCCGAGAACCGACTAAACATGCTCTGATACCACCAAATGTAACGCCCCATACCCGATACCATTGCCGGAGTCGAACACGAGGTGTTAACAGACTTAATTCATTGCTTAAACAGCTCAAACAATTTAATTTTAGAAATTCTAGACAAGCTAGCTAACTGCGTCACAGTCGCTTAAATATTCATATCTCGAGTTATGAAACTCAAAATCCAATTTCATAAATTTTTTATGAAACTAGACTCATATATCTATTTACTAATTTTTTTCTAGAATTTTTGGCTCGGCCAATTAGTACAGTTTATTAGTTAAAGTCTCCCCTGTTTCAGGGTTCGACTGCTCTGATCTCTGTGTATTACGAATCAGATATCTCTCTGTACAGAATTTCAATGACTATGAAGTTTATTTTTCTTAAAACTATACTCAATATGAAATCTGTACATATAAATTATGACTTCTAATTATTTTTATACAATTTATGGTGAATTTCCAAAGTCAGAACAGGGGATCCAGAAATCGCTCTGGCCCTGTTTCACAAAAATTTAAACATCTCATAAAATATAACTCATATACCTATTTCGTTTCTTCCATATGAAAATAGACTCATAATTATTCATTTCCATATTTTATTCATCATCTAATTATATCTCTACTATTTTTAATTATTTTTCAAATTCACGTCACTACTGCTGTCTGAATCTATTTTATGGTAAATTTTACCTATTTCATGGTTTCCATGGATTAACTAGCAATTTGACATACATAACACCAAATATGATCATAATTAGCCATTCCAATGGCTAATCATTACCAAGAATTTTTATACTACTCAATAACCATATCATAAGACCATATATACAAAATCATTATAATGCTATACATGCCATACTCAAAATATACAAGCCATTATGCCAAGATGGTATACGGATAGTGTGAGCGTGCCTCCGACCGTTCTCGATTTCTGAGCTGGCTTGTCAACACTACAAGGAATGAAAAGGAGGGAGTAAGCATAAATGCTTAGTAAGTTCACATGAAAATAGCAAGTAACATAACCATATAAGCAAACATAAAACATCATTTGCATAATCATCACCAAGACATTCATATCATATTTTCATTTATCATCTTACCATATTGTTGTTATATCGATTTTTCAACCCGAGGGTTAAGTACATACTTGGTCAAAGTATCCATTTCACAACACTTACCAATACATCCCTTTCATCTTGAGTATTCCTCCATTTCAGTAGAACTTTACCCGTTGAACACATCGGAATATAATTCGGATACATGGAAAGTTTGCACATAAGTGCCACATATGTAGCCAAGCTACTATGTAACCCGCCCATAAGCGAACTCGGACTCAACTCAACGAGCTCGGGCGTTCGCATCCATAAGTGAACTCTGACTCAACTCAACGAGCTCGGATGCCTAGTTACATTTCACGAACTCGGACTCAACTCAACGAGTTCGGACATTCGCATCCATAAGTGAACTCGGACTCAACTCAACAAGTTCGGATGCCCAAATATCCCAGTGACATGTCACTTGTATCCTAATCCATTCCTAAGGTTCAGCGGGGCCTTTTTCCCAATCATGTGTCTCAACCATCTTCTACGGAATACCGATACCGATACTCGGTAGTATTTCACATTTTCCAAGTATATCACATAATTTGACATATTATCAAACAATTATCACGAGTATAATATTTCATAATAATTATCATATCATTTAAATAACATAAAAACATTTAAAATAATAACTATGTTACCAACATTTACATATGAACTTACCTAGTATGCGAAAATGGCTACTTTTACCATTTCGTCCACAACTTGGTATTTTCCCCATTTTAGCCCGAATTTTAGTTTTCCTTGCTCTATCATTTTAAATATAGTCTAATTAGGACTCACATTATTCAAATTGACCCAAAATCATATTTTGGAAAAATTACAATTTTGCCCCTAAACTTTTGCATATTTACACTTTTGCCCCAATGCTCGTAAATTAAAATTCAGCCTATTTTCTTATCATGTACTTATGACTATTAGGTATTTTTACCGATTAAGCCCTTTTGCTCGTTTTCACTTAAAACCGAGTAGCACAAGTTGTCTAACATAATTTAAAACCTCATATTCTATCATAAAACACCAAAATACACAAATTTTACCTCTGGGTATTTTTCCAAATATGAACCCTAGGTTAAATTATTGCTAGCATAAGCTAAATCGAGTTACCGGGACTCCAAAAACGTAAAGAACTTGAAAAACGGGACTAGAATGGACTTACAATCGAGCTTGGAAGCTTGAAAAACGCTAGCCATGGTTTCTCCTTGCTATATTCGGCCATGGGATTGAAGATGAGCAAAATTGGCTTTTAATTTTGTATTTTAATTCATTTTACCCCTAAATGACCAAAATGCCCTTACTACTAAACTTTCCAAAAATTCCATCCATGTCCAATTTTTGTCCATAAACTTAGAAATTGGTAAAATTGCTATTTAAGACCTCCTAATTAATATTTCAAAACAATTTCATACTAGAAACTTCTAGAATGCAAGTTTTACAAATTATTCGATTTAGTCCCTAATTTCAATTTAAACACTTTATGCATAAAATTTCTTCACGAAAATTTCACACAATCATGCAATCATATCATAAACATCAAAATAATTATAAAATAATTATTTCTATCTCAAATTTTGTGGTCACAAAACCACTATTTCGACTAGGCCTAAAATCAGGATATTACAGTCACAACACGGGAGACTGATGTCATAACATAGGGAACAAAATGAAGAAAACTCAAGTCTACCTTCGATGTCATTACACGGGCTGAAGGTATCGTGACATACCCCTAAAAGTAGCTACAGAGGAGCATATTGGTTGCTATGTCGCAAAACAGGTCCTGATGTGTTGCAACCTCAACTCTAGGATGGAAATTAGATACAAATTAAGACCATCGACTCTATGTCGAAAAACAGGTCTGCACAATCGAACTTAAAGCTTGGAATTGTCAACTAACCTAGGGTTAAAAATGAAGGCCACCTGAAGGCTATAAATAAGCTCTTTTGGCACATGTTAAATACACTTTTGAATTCACCAAGTTTTTTTCCTTTATATTAGTTTCATTTTCTTTATTATGTTTTGATAGTTTTAGTTTATTTGTTCGTTGTTTTCTTTCAAGATAAATATTGGAATCATTCAACTCTATGGATTTACGCTTAATATTAATACAATCAGGCTCTTTCATTTACTTTATCTTCTCAATTTAATTAGCATGCTTTATTTTTACATCGATTATATATTGTTTATGAACGCCATGAAGAACTAAACATTCTATGATGGATTAGCAAGTGGAGGTATGATTTATTAACTATTTTGTAGGGTTACTCAATGGATCAAGTTTTTGGGAAAGGGAGAACGTGAAACAAACCTTAGGCTTGACAACCCCGGGAAGTCATCAAGGTAGGAATTAACCCAAAGTTGATATTACCTATCTGTGAGCACCTTAACCCCCAAACCAATTTGGACTGTGAGGTTGGAAGATAAGTAGTTCTTGCTGGCTCACTATGTTAGTGGAAGATCAGAAGGTCTTACTAGGTTAGCGACTACTTGATTGACGAGGAACCCGAAGTGATAGCTAATGGAGATTACCGAACCAAGCTAGTCACCTGTAATCAGATTTGATTTCTTTTTCCTTTTTAATCTCTTGAATTTGATCTTTTTAATGTTCTTTTATTTTTATCATTATAAAAACCACAAAAATCCTTTATTTTATATTCTTCGTAGTATAATTGAATCTAAAGTACTAATTAGATCTTGTAATGCTTAAGTTAGAATTGATCTAGTACTTGCCTCCCTTGGGTACGATCGTTGGAGTACTCACTCACTCCATTCTAAAACTATATTACAACTAGACTCGTATACTTGCGAATATTGCCTCTTAAATCTATCTTTTATTGCACTATTCACACTCTAGACGTTAGTACGTCCAGGCGGTCAGTATGTTATCTACATTACCCAAATTTTATGTATCAGTTTTGAAGTTTATTATCGAATATTCTTTGTCCAGAACATTATATAAAGAGTTTATGGAGTTGTTACAGTCTCTAACTACTGTAGGGTAATTCAATATCACAATGTTTTTCTAAACTAAAATTTTGCCTAAGGTATAAGTACTTACAGGACTGACGTCGGAGAATCGGTATTCTATAAACTCATTTTTTAGATTTAAACATAAATTAATTTTGTTTGAAAAACACCTTTCACAAAAATTTTGACCAAATGTAACACCCCAAACCCAGCCTAAATGTTATAGCCAGATCTTGAGTAGTTACTGCAATTTATTTGAAAACCCAAAATTCATTTTATTTGTAAAAATAATGCCAGCTCATGCTAAGTAAAAATTCAATTTGTTTGGGAAAGTATCTTTCTTATCTAATTTGATGAAATTGTTACTTATACTTTCAAAACATTCAAGTTTGTAGTGAAATTCTTGATCTAATTTGATTTTTGGAAAATACAATTTGTTGTTGGAAAACCATGGTTTTCCAAATAAAGTGAATGTCATAAGGAATACGTTAAAACAATTAAGATTGGAAAATAACAAAATAAAATCCAAACTTTTTAATCAGTCCAAAATAGTAAAAAACAACTGGGTTAAATACAAATAGTTTAAAGTTACGTAACAGTAATATTCAACTGAGCTCTCATTGCATCGACCAACATAAGTCTAAGGATTACCTGAGAATCAAACAAACTGAGAATGAGCTTACAAGCTTAGTGTGTAACTTATAATAAAATCAACAAATATGAATTTAGACAAGCTTGCAAATTTCAACAAACATATTTCATATGTGGAAACAGAATCAAAACATATCATATGCAGATATACAATCCTACCCCCATCAACTACGCACCATCTCTAACCATCCCTACATACCATATAGGGTATTAATACTCATCCAACCCTACACACTGCTTAGTGATTGTATGTCACTTTTCAGGATGTTTGTAGTTTAGCTGCCAGATTATTAGGCGATAATTCACCCGAACAAATATATATATGTGGCTGAGCCACCAGATATGATAGATAGATTAAACTACCCACACTTATTCCATAACCATGTATCCCATCCTAGATGCACATGCGGAACTAATAGATGTTAGAAATAATATACAGGTTTTTATAATAGACTCAAATCATGAATAGCAAATAAAATATCATATCATATTTACATAATACAAATCATACCTAACACAGTACAAACAAAACCTAACATATAACTCATTAATAATACATAAATAACTCATTTTTTGTGATAACATAACATCAAAAATCATGGTTTATAACCTGAGCTACCGCGACATCGACTCTGGACTGTAAGTAACACGAGCGAAGGGACATTTCGATTTGTACAATCAAACTTCAAGCTCGAGAATGTTCACTAAACTGGGGTTAAGGACGACGACCACCTGAAATCTATAAATAGACTTATTTGTCACACATTATGGATATAAATTACTTAGCTTAGCATTTCTCTTTTAATTCCAGTTTAGTTTTTTGGTTTTCTTAGGTTTTAGATTTATTTCCAGATTATTTTTTGTTTTATTTTGAGAAATCTAATTTTAGGATACAATCAACTCTTGTGGATTCACTTTTATTGATAATACAAATAAGGTTTTTTCTTAAACTCTATACTTTCGATTCATTATCATGTTTACTTTTTATATTGATTCTATATTGTTTATGAAAACCTTGAAGAACTAATCCCTTTATAGGGGATTAGTGAGTGGTGGTATGATTTATTAACTATTTTGTAAGACTCCTCAATGAATCATCTTCTTGGGAAAGGAATAACCTAAACCTTAAGCTTGACGACCCTAGGAAGTCGTTACGGTAGGAATTAACCCAAAATTGGTATTACCTATCTGTGAACACCTTCACCCCAGACTAGTCTGAACTGTGAGGTCGAAAGAAAAATAGTCCTTGCTGACTCATTATTTTAGTGGAAATATTGAAAGATCCTGCAAGGACATCAACTAGTTGATTAATGAGAAACTGGAAGCAATAATTGATGAAGATTACCGAAGCAAGCTAATCACTCATAACCAGATTTGATTAGTTCCACTTTTCAATCTCTTCATATTTATTTATTTATTATATTTTACTATTATAAAAATCCTAAATATCCCTTTTATTTATATTTTCATACTATATCTTATTTAGAGTACTAATTAGATCTTTTATTGTTTAGGCTAAAATTGATCTAGCAGTATCCTCTTTTGGGTACGATCCTCGTAGTACTCACCTACTCTGTTGTAAATATATTACAACTAGACTCGTATACTTGTGGATACAACCTCATTTATATATCTTTTATTATAGTATTCACACTTTGGATGTTAGTATGTCCAAAGGCGGTCACTAAGAAACCAACACCATTACAACGATATTCATAGGTACCCAAAATCACCAATATGTGCAAGAACACCAAACTTGATTAGCCTAAAGTAACGATACAGAAAATAAGATACTTACAACAGTCTTTTGAATACGACACTTAGAGAAACAATCCCAAAATGATTCAATGGAACCAGTAAAAAGATTTGGTTTTGAACGAAAAGTAACAAAGCAAATCAAAAGAGATATAAGAAAAGAAAAAAAATAAAATGAAAGGAAGGAATGGGTTAAAACATGTGAACGTGATAGAAGAGGAAAATTTTTGGGAAATGAATTATAAATAAAATAGCTACATTTTACAAAAACAATCCCAACATCCTAATATTTTATCAGATTAATCTGTGATAGAGTTTGATCCAACCATAAACACTACAAGAGCAAAAAATTTACCACTTGCTCAAGCAAAGATTCAAACACCAAACCTAAGGGTAAGATAACACCTTACAACCAAACCAATAGGCTCATTCTATCACAAGTTGAATGAAAACAATATTTAAATCAAAACACTAGAGATAAGGATAGGGACAAAAATAATAAATTTTTTCAAGAGTGCAATTTGAACATAGGACCTCAAACACACGCCCAAGGCTCCTAACCACTGAAGAAGATACATAATTGGGGTAGAATTTAACAAATAAAAATTTTAAAATTTTAGGGTGTTACACGAATCCCGTCACTTGTTGAACAAATAAATACAATGGCAAAATAAGTGGATCTATGGGGATAGAGCCCCCGTCGTACGGACCATACCGCACAAGTTGAATCCGAATAGAACTATTATTCTTCTAATTGACTTTGATTAAAACATGGTTTTTTCAACCCTTACATAGATAACTCCTCTTGTATCATTGGTTTTTTCAACTTTAGTGAATTTCTCCTCCCCTACACATGATTTTTCCCAGAAGGGTTTTCCACGTAAAATTTGTGTGTTCTTATTTTTATTTTTATATTGCTTTGCGATCATTCTACTGCCATTATAGATGTTTATTATAAAAGATAGTGTGACGTCAGTTGTAATATTTGTAGTGTTACAATGGAGCACTGGAGTATTTCAAGGATCGAACCCAAGAGAATCGTGGATTGAATAATTTCTAAAAATGTGTATGTAAAATAAAGAGTCTAACAAACTAATCGCAAAAAATTATACCAATGCAAATCATGAAGTCAAGATAAATTAATCTAAATTACTATTTAGCTACCAATGACTAAATTATAAGCCATGTAAAGTTACGAAATTAACAATTAATTAACAAATAGTGGTTGGTTAACATTGATGTGGTTCACTAATCCCCAAATTAAGGATCCAAATCGATTTAACACTAGAATGTATCCATTTTACACTCGTTCTCCACTTTACCAAGTGTTGCGTGTAAAATAACTAATGCAATTGAACAAGTGTACACATCATTCTAGTAATCAAGTGATAAGTAAGTATCTTCTCTACAAGGATCTGAAATTGGTAAGAAATTTAGTATGTTATTATGATATTGTTAATTATACCAAAATATCAAGAAATAATCTCAGAGTGAATAAGAAACTAGAATAATGAATTATTGAAATCAACTGATAAAGAATAAAGAATTGATATGCCAAATAAAATGATGTGGCAATTCACAGAAAATATCAAGAGTATTTATGTTGCTGAATGAATAGGGTTGGAATTATTCAAGAGAAATGTTCTTATCAATATAATGCCATGGAAAAATATTATCTAATCTACTGCCAAGAAGCTCGCTAATATGACCTACATCTTTCGATAGCTAGATCTTAAGTTAAAAGTCTAAGTTCATGTACGTATACAGAACTTAGGATTGATAACTACAATGAATGTCCTCTCTGCACAACTTGCAACATATATGTCTAGAGTGCTATGAATATTCTGTCGAGTATTCACTTGCATCAAACGATTCATGATCCAGTATTCTTAACCTTTTCAGAATTAAAAACACCTAAGAACACATCATACATTCAACTATGTCTAGAGCTTGCATGCATGTATTTAAAATAAGCATGAATTGAATGTAACAGTGATATAGGCAATCTCAAATCCTAGGCATTAAAGATGATAGAACATTCACCCAGACAACTCCAACCCAGGAAAGATTTAGCTCATGGGTGGAAAAGTAAACATCAAAATAGAATCATTCATCAAACTTTCTCAATTAATTTTAAATCACAGAAAATTCAATCTAGAAAACTAAAGGCAGAACTGCAGGAAGTTAATTCCACACTCCAGCTTCTCTTTTATCTTCCAATTGTATGTGAATCCAAGATAGATTTCTCTTCCCCTTCCTCACATCTATATTCCACTCTCTTCTAAGCTATTACCCTTTCTTTTCTCTAGAATTCTCCAATGGAGTTCTTCTTTGCACTGAGGGAGAGAATTGATGTCACCAGTCTCTTTCTCATGCTGATTCTTCTCACTTTTTTTCTTCTTCTCTCTCATTCTTTTATTGGGTAGATTCGTCCCACTTTAGCACACATTTTTCATTCTTCTTTTCAGGTTGGGTTTTCTAGTACACGTCCAGCTAGCTGAGAGTGACATGGATAGAGTGCTAAGTCATCTTCCCAGAATTTTCATGGTAATTCTGTTGGCAATCAATCTTACCAATTTCCACGTCAATGTTTTACTTCCCTTATTTTCTTTCATCATCCTCTTCATCCTTTTCTTCTACTTGCACCTGTGTTCACACAAAACCACACAATTCCTCTCTAAGTGATAAAAGTAACAAATAGTGGCCAGTGTAGCGCAATCGAAGCTTTGTTATGCAATGTTCTAAAATTATCCTAGAAATGTAGATGTATTTACTTAATTTCAAACAATTAAGTCCATTTAGAGGCCTAAAGTATAACTCTTTTCAAGAGTTATCAAACCCCGAAACCTGAATTATTGCTTGTCCTCAAGCAAATAATGTATGAATATGCATGAATGCATGGAGTTTCCAAGACAATCAGTCAGCAATTATACTACCAAATTATAATGAGCATATTATGTACCTCTATTCTTAGCAATCTTCTACTGAAACAAAGAAAAATTGCTTACAAGAATTGTAAACCTGTTAAGCAAATGAAGTGCAAAAAATGGTTCCTAAAAGTAAATGTTTCTAAATATTTCAACAATTAAAACTATAGTAGATTTCTTCTGAATATACCTAGGTTATCTCTCTCTCTTAAACTCAGTTTTTTTTTTAAATTTATTCAATTTTCAGCAAAAAATTTTTCTAGGGAATTCATATTATCATATGATTTTATACTTGATAACCTCAATGGAGCATACACTAGACTGCCATGTATTATATCATGTCACAATTCGAATATAAATCACTCATGAAACAAAAGCTTTTAACTAAAAAGATGGATGGAGCAAACAACTACCTTCTTAACAATTTAGCCTCAAGATTCAGTGGAGTGTCCCTAAAATAAGTGAATTTTTTTTAAACAAACACGCATATTTGAATTCATTTTTCTGGTCAACAATATAATCGAGTAAATAAAATATTATTGACCTACTCAATAGGTTCAAACATTGGAGTATTCATATTATTTTACCATGACAAAAATTATACCCTATTACTATACTAAAAATAAGTTAATAAATCCTAAATTTATTCAAAGAATGCTAATATATCCTAATTGCATTTATATTTCAATTATTCTACTTTTAGAAATTCATTTCAACAACTGTCCTATGCTAAATATGCCCAAACAACTATCACCATAATTTCTAAGTTTACAAAGAAGAGGTATTATCCTCATTGAACATCATTGATAACCATATACTCACATAATTAGATAGTTGAATGGTAATTGAAGTTTATGGAAAAAGGACTGTAAGAACAATTAACAATGTAGTTTATATGCACAACATACCCCCAAACCTAAGGGATGCATTGTCCTCAATGCGTGAACATGACAAAATCAAATGAATAAAAGCTACATGAATGCATGAAACAAATAAAAATCAAAATGAATGATCATGAAAATATAAAAATCAAAGCTTGGAAGGAAGGAAATTACTTCACTTGGGTTGTGTGGATTTCCTTACAACTCTTTTGTAATGTTACGACCAGTCTTGGTCATCACTATCAGCTTGAATGGTTTTACCAGTGGCTTTCTTGAATCTTTTTCTCTTAAGCTGGTTGATGGGCACCTCTTCCTCATCATCGTCGGTATCTAAATTTGTGAGTTCACATTCTTGGTCAGTAATTGGTGCCTTGGATTGTGGTGCTTTGGCAGTGGTGGTTGGTATAAAAGTGTATTGTTGGTCATTGTCCTTCTTGTCAAAGTTAAGGTGTACAAACTTTATGGGTTCTTCATCTCTCGTGGGCTCTTTGGTATGCTTGTGCGTACTAGCAGGTTCTTTATCTTCTCCTTCATCATCAGACAAAAGTTCTTCATGAAACATAGGAAATATAGGCATTACCTTGGTGAAGTCTTTCTAAAGAGCTTGCTTAAGTGTAGCATCACATTTCTTCACATATTCCCAATATAAAGTCATTTTGACTTTTGTTGTGGAAAAATCAATGGAGATTTTGTTTTACTGCTTTGCCACCATAACTAACTAATGTTGGAGTTGCTTGAGAGTACTTATTACTTGTTGTTCCAACATATTAGGAAATATGTGTGGGGGCTTCGGGTAGGGATGATAATGTAGATGTTGGCCCAAATAGTTGTTGCATATCCTTGCCCAAGAAACACAAGGAAATTGATTTTGTTATGGCGCCTTTGCTCCTTAGGGTTTCCTTATTGTTATGGATAGGAATGTTGGTGCACTGAAAAAGGGCAGTAAGAAGAGACGGGAAATTTAAACTGTCGGCATTCTTTTGCATGCAATGAAAAACTTCCTGGAAAGTTGTTCTTCCAACATTGATTATTCTACCAAATATAATCGAATGCAGTAATAACATCCTTTATTTGGAAATAGTAGGATTGTGAGTGGAGGGACTCAATCAGGATTTCAGAAAGTGATACCATACTCTACAATGAGGCTTCAGGGCATCTCTATCAATAGTGTGACAATTATGACGAGATATAGTCCATTTAGTTCCCTCAATACAAATTTCTTGAAGAACTTATTGTAACCCTTCTACTGTAATCTTTGACATAAACTGGGAATGTTCATCAGGACCCTCAGGAAAATTGTAATGGGAATTAATAGAATCTACATCAAACTTAACAGAAACAGCTCTGACATATATAAAACCATTGTTAGGAAATGTTAGATGTGCATAAAATTCTCTTACTACTTTTGGAAGAACATCACCCAGGTGTGAGAAAAATAGTTTCTAGCCATGGTTTTCCACTATTGAAGAAATAGAGGTATCATAACCCAAGAAGATTGAGTCTTGAAAAAGGAAGCCTTTTTCAAAAGAAAATGGTCTTTGGACTATGTTTTTCAAATTTTTTCTTCAGTTGTTTTGTTGAAAAAGGTCTTCGTAGGTAAGGGTGTAGAGGAATATGGTGTATTAAGAGCCATTATGACAATGGAATGTGAATTGTGGGAAAATTATTGAGAGGTTTACAATGATGAAGGTGAAAAACTAACAGAGGAAAGTGATAAAGACAAGAGCTAGGGATAATTTTCAAGGAATGTAACGTCCCAAAAAATTAGGTCTTTATTTCCGCATGTTGTATTGCTTAAGCATGTGCTTTCTCCAATGGTTGAATGTCTTGAGAGGTGCTAGGGAGGTCTTGTGTTCAAGCCTTGGCTTGTATTAAATTTTGGTTTTTGTTTGAGTAAAACCTACCTCTGGTTAGTTGGTCTTTTAGACTTAATTGGGTAAAGTATGGCATAAGGAGCTAGCTAGTGTAGTGGCATGGGGCGTGTGGAGTGTATTTGAGGTTTGAGGTTCGAGTCATGGTGTTCGCAATGGATTTTATTTTTGTTGCAAGTGGCATGGAGGTGTCCTGGGTTGACTGAAATTGTAAGAAGTTTGAATTGGGCGGTTGAGAAGGAAGAGGAAAGATCTAGGGAGTGAATTGAGGAGTGGATCAAGGAGTGGGTGAAGTGGGAGTGTTGGCTGAAAGTGGGATTCTTATGTAGGCAAATTCGGTCATATGCTAAGAGTGCCGAAATTTGCCAGTTTTTGCTTCTCATTTTTCCCGTTAGCAATTGTTCTTTTGGTCTTGTTTTCTCTCTTTTGGTTTTGGGGTTTCTTAGTAGCTGAATTTGAGTGTGTTCATTCGGGAATTGGTCATTTGGTTTTGTTCTTCCACAGAGTTTGTAGCTGACCTCTTTTGTCTCTCTGCACCTTGTGGTTTTTTTTTCTCTTTTGTCTTTGGTCGAACATACTTGCTCGGGTTTAGCTTTGGTCTCGCCTGGTCCTTATTCTTTTCTCCCTCTCTCTATTGACTCCTCTACCATGATAGCATTCCCTTCCCTTTTCATTTGATTGCTTGGGCCGTATAGTGCTCAACTCTTCCTCCTGTCATATCGACTCTTGCGGTTTTCCTTGGAACTTTCGGTTGGTGTTTGATTCGTCACAAATCCTACACCCTATTTCTTTATGATTTATGATTGTTCTAATCCCTTCCTTTTTTTCTATCGTTGCTGGCTAGTAGAGTGGGTGTTAGTCTTTTCTCTTCGGTGTGAGGGTGCATCTAGAGTATATGATAGATTGTGGCTTCTTTTGAATCAAATCCAAGGTGTTGGTAAGTTTTATTATCTTAACTTTATTTTGTTCACCCCTTTCTTATTCTACCGAAGCTTTAAACCTCTTTCTAACACTTTCTCTTCTGACCAGCGGTTGTTAAAGGAAGCACTTGCGGTGGTGTTACCTTTTGCGTGATGTTCTTTTGCAGGAGACTATAAGCTGATTGCTCCCTTTCTTTTGTGGTTTTGTTTTTGGTAAGTGGTTCACAAGGTTTATGTGGTTCATTTTAGTGTGATGCGTAACAAGGTAAAGTTCGAATGCAAGTTCTTGACAAAGAGTGAGAGATCAATAGCTTAAGGGCGGAGTAAACCCTGCTTGTTAATCAAGGTAAATGGATAGTCCGATTGGGGATTTAAATGTCCAAATGAGGGTGTTAACCCTAACGATTTAAGGATTAACATTGTATCATTTGTTGGATCTAGGTTGGCGTGGTGGAGATTTGCTCACTTATCGAGAAAGGTGTGTAATCACATTGCTTCCATCATTGAATGGCAAAAGCCAGAAAACAGTTACCACCGTTATCACATGGGCGTGCGATCACCTTTGTGGTTGTCTAGATGCATAAATGCGAGCATATGACTGTAGAGACCACCGCGAGCAATCTCGTAACTACAGGTCACTTTGGGCCACATTGGGCTGGAATGGGCCGTGTAGGCCCCACAGCTCGTGTGCCCGTACAGGCAAACCGTACGGATGTGTGGAAACTTTTGGGCCGACCGTGTTGAGTACACAGCCAAGGCCATTATTTGGGCTCAGTGGGCCACACGAGCGTGTGGGCCCACATGGCCCATATGGTAGGCTTGGGCCCATTTGTGCTGTTTAACTGTTAAAGGTTGTACGGGTCGCACGAGACGACTGTAGACCTACTGTAGGGTCAGTAGGTGTACCTAAACCCTAATTTGCAAAATGACTATTGTACCCTTATGAGGTAAATAACCAAAATACCCCTATGTGATGTATGACTGTTTGAGCATGCCATTCTTATCATATGTACATTTATATTATGTTGCATTGCATGGGGTGGGATATACATATTATATTGGAGGAAGTGTACTGAAAGGCTATAAGCCTATTACTGGCAGCTCTGCTGCATATACTGTTAGTGCCGAAACCGATACTTTATTTTGGAGTGTAGGGATGGGTGGGTCGATTTATTCCACACATGGAGTGTAGGGCTGGACGGAGTGGAGTGTAGAGGTTGGTTGGGTAGGTTTTCTTTGTGCATTACTGATACTGTACTGTAATGGGCTAAGGCCCATGCTGATAATGCCACTGATATGGGCTTAATCCCAGACTATTCAGACACTGTATGTTTGACTGCTCTTTAGCTAAGGATTACACACTGAGTTTCATACTCACCATTTTCTGCTTAACTGTGCAGGTAACCCTTAGGCGGATCGGTGTTGCAAGGACCTCGATGATGACCACACCACTACTTCTGTTTTCTTTAATTTACTATTGGATTTCATTTTGGGTTATGTAATAAGGCCTCTTTAATTTTCTTGTTTAAATTCGGGTTTTGGTTACTATGATTTATATCTGTTGAGAACGTAAAGTGCGGTTTTCCAAAACGATAACTGTTTTAAAAAACAATACGTCTTCGCAATGCTTTTGAAACGTTTTCGCAACAATAAGAGTTTTAAAAGTAATGATAATTTTAAATGAATAACGAATAAGCTAGAATAATTTGAGAACTAACAAAGAGGCTTCTCATTTCCAAACGGGTTTCCTTCATGAACAATTTTCAAAAAGCACTTCAATGTGACATCACAGATTCAACCATAATGTCTAGGCCAAGTTTTGGGGTGTTACAAGGAAAAGTTAATTATCTAAGTTCAGATAGTGAGAGAAAAGATCACAATGACATGGTTGAAAAGATTTACCTGACACAGCACAAGAGTAAATTAAGCAGGAATCAAAAAAGTAATAACAAGATTATTAAACAATTTTGCATAAAAGAAGTAGGCACTACTTTTAAATTACTTTTACTCTGGCAAAAAGAACCTGTAACAAAAGAAAATAAACAGTTAAAGAAACTTATTGGGTAATAAGTAAAAATAAAATAAACAAAAAGAAAATTTCTGCAAAAGAACAATTATTAAGTAGTTCGAAAAGAAATAATTTTTTCTCGCGAATTATAAGAGCTCCAAAATAATGTTTCAAGCATTGACCATTGACTTTGAAAGTGCATCCTATTTTTCCATCTTTGACATCGACAACTACATTAGGGTATATATGCTCAACTTTGAATGGTCTAGGCCATCTCAACTATAATTTTCTAGGAAATAGTTTAATTCTAGAATTGAATAGCAAGACTTGTTGTCCAGGTACAAATTGTCGTGGAAAAATTTTCTTGTCATGCTAACACTTTGTCTTTTCTTTGTTCAGTCTCACATTCTCATAAGCTTGAGCTCGAAATTTATCCATCTCATTAAGCTCCAGTAAGCGATGATTGGTGGCAGCACCCCAGTCCATGTTTATTTTCTTGATTGCCCAAAATGCTAAGTGTTCTAGCTCAACTAGAAAATAACATGGTTTACCTAGACAAGCTTGAAAGGTGACATTCCCAACAATGCCTTGAAAGCTGTGCGATAAGCCCACAAGGCTTCATCCAACCTTGCTAACCAATTCTTGTAGTTGAGATTGACAACTTTCTCTAGAATTTGCTTGATTTCTCTATTGGAAATTTTAGTTTCTCCATTTATCTGTGGGTGGTATGCTGTGGCAATTTTATGTTTAACCCCATATCTGTTCAGAGCATTGGCAACTAATCTGTAGTCAAAATGTGAACCTTCATCACTAATTAAGGCATGAGGGGTACCAAACCTGGTAAAAATATTAGTATGTATGAATCTTAGAACTGATTTGGCATCATTTATAGGTAAAGCCACATCTTCAACCCATTTAGAGACATAATCCACATTGACAAGAATATAGATTTTTCCCCAGAATGATGGAAATGGACCCATGAAATCAATTCCCTACACATCAAATAATTCCACCTCTAAAATATTTTACAACATCATTTCGTGTCTCCTTGATAAATTACCAATTCTATGGCAGCGATCACATCTTTGACAGAACTTATTAGCATTTTTAAAAATGGTGGGCCAATAGAAACCAGATTTCAGAACCTTTACAACAGTTTGCATGCTTCCAAAATGTCCACCATAAGGTATAGAATGACAGTGATACAGGATACTTTTAATTTCATCATCTAGAATACATCTTCGAATTACTAGATCTGCACACTGCTTGAATGAACACATCTTTGACAGAACTTATTAGCATTTTTAAAAATGGTGGGCCAATAGAAACCAGATTTCAGAACCTTTACAACAGTTTGCATGCTTCCAAAATGTCCACCATAAGGTATAGAATGACAGTAATACAGGATACTTTTAATTTCATCATCTAGAATACATCTTCGAATTACTAGATCTGCACACTGCTTGAATGAACATGGCTCATCCCAGTAATATTGCTTCACATTGTGAAGGAATTTCCTTTGTCCTTGATGATTGAGCGCAGGTAGCAGCAAGCCACTGACTAGAAAGTTAACAATATCAGCATACCATGGCAATGCCATAGCCAACAATAACTGCTCATCAGGGAATTCTTCTTTAATCATTTGGTTATCACCATAATTATTCCTTACTTCCAGTCGTGGCAAGTGATCAGCCACTTGATTTTTAGTGCCTTTCCTATCTTTGATTTCCAAATTAAATTCCTATAACAATAATATCCATCTAATGAATCTGGGTTTGGCCTTTTTTTCATCACCAAGTATTTAATGGCGGAATAGTCTGTATAAACTATGACTTGGGTGCCAACTAAGTAAGCTATGAATTTTTCAAAGGCAAACACCGCTACTAATAATTCTTTCTCCATGGTGGTGTAATTGAGTTGTGAATCTATCAGCTTACGACTGGTATAATATATAGCATGAAACATCTTGGCTTTTCTTTGCCCCAGCACTGCTCCGATAGTAAAGTCACTTGCATCACTCATTAGTTCAAATGGTAGAGTTCAGTCTAGTGTAATGACTATAAGTGTTGTAATTAATCATTGCATTAACTCTTCGAATGCTTTTGACCATAACTCGTTAAAATGAAATGGTTTGTTTTGCTTCAACAATTGACATAAAGGCTTTGATATCTTGGAAAAATATTTGATAAAGCGAGGGTAAAATCTAGCATGACCAAGGAAGCTTCTGATTCCTTTCACAGAAGTGAGATGTGGCAACTTTTCAATGACTTCTATTTTTTCTTTGTCGATGGCAATTCCTTGCTGTGAAATCTTGTGGCTTAAAACAATGCCTTCACAAACCATGAAGTGACATTTTTTCGAATTCAGCACCAAATTTGTTTCCTGACATCAGCAAAGTACTAAGTCTAATTTTTTAAGCAATCTTCAAAAGTGTCGCCAAACACCGAGAAATCATCCATGACTACTTCAAGGAGTTTCTCCACCATGTCGAGAAATATTGCCATCATGCAATGCTGGAAGGTTATCAGGGCATTACATAACCCAAATGGCATTCTTCTAAAAGTAAATGTTCCATAAGGACAGGTGAATATAGTCTTTTCTTAATCAGTAGGAGACATGGCAATTTTATTGTACCTTAAGTAGCCATCTAAAAAATAGTAGAAGGCTTTCTCTGCTAGTCTGTCTAGCATCTGATCTATAAAAGACAGAGGGAAATGGTCCTTCTTTGTTGCTTTGTTGAGTTTTCGATAATCCATACAAGCTCTCCAACATATGATAGTACGTGTGGGAATGAGTTCATTATTATCATTGCTGATTATTGTGACTATTCCTTTCTTGGGTACACACTAAACAGGGCTCACCCAGGAACTATCAAAAATTGGTTATATAATCCCAACACCCAACCATTTGATAATCTCCTTCTTATGTACTTCCTTCATGACAGGATTCAGTCTCCTTATTGTTCAATAGATTTTCCATCGCAATCTTTAAGTATTATTTTGTACATGCAAATTGTTGGGCTAATTCCTTTGATATCTGTAATTGACCATCTTAGAGCTTTCTTCAATTTTCTAAGACCTCCAGTAATTGCATCTCTTGGTCTATTGTAAACTCGGTACAGATAACCACATGTAGTGTATCATTACCTCCTAAGTAAGCGTACTTCAGATGCACTGGTAATAGCTTTAATTCCAACAAAGGTGGATCTTCTATTGACGAGTGAGGAGGGTTGAAAGATTGATCTGATAAATCTAATGATTAAAAGTTCCTCCTGAATCCATTTCCAGATTGCTGAATTTCCATCAGTTCTCCAGTTTCTTTAGTCATTTTTGTTTCAGTTAATTCAACAAAGTCTACATCAGAATTGTGGTGCATGTCCTGCAAATTCTTCTAGAATTACAACGTCAACAAATTCAACAGCATGGCATTCTTCATCTGGGTTTGCGCACTTTAAAGCATCAAACACATTAAATGTCAACTTTTGATCATTAATGCTCATGGTTAACTAACCTTTCTGTACATCATTCAATGTTCTACTAGTTGCTAAGAAAGGTCCTCCAAGTATTATAGGTACCTCCTTATCTACTTCACATTCCAGAATAATAAAATTTGCTAGAAAGATGAACTTGTCAACTCTTACTAGTACATATTCAATTTTACCTTTTGGATGGACATATCATCTATTAGCTTGTAACACCCTAAACCCAGCCCAAACGTTATGGCCTAATCCGACGTGTCACATTGAAGTTAAAAACCCATGTTTCATTTTAGTGTTAAAAACCGTCTTTTGTTAAGCAAAAGTGAATGGAAGCTGGGCACCAGGTAGGTATCCACAACAGAGGAGGTGAGACATGAAGGCTGCTTAAGTACCAAGCTCTTCAATTGGATCCAATCCTAGACATGCCCACAACCATTGCCACACTTTGGTTGTATCGAGTTGAAATTCCTTTGAGTAGTTATTATCTTTGTTAAATCGAATAATCGTGACGTCGTGTTATTTTAAAAAAACAAATATCGTTTTGGAAACGCGCCCTATGTCTATCCCATTTGAATTATTATCAACCAGTTTAAAGTTATTGAAAATAAAAATAATCCCCGAAAAACAAAGAAGAAAATTTAGTTAAAATGGTCTTATTACAACCCAAGATTAAATAGTAAATAAAATAAATTAAGGAAAATCAGTCACTTATTTCAAAGCCCAAAAGCGATCACCATGGCCACTCTGAATCCCCTCCGGCTCCAAGTCACCCACATCAAGGCCCCACCGCAAGGTTAAGGAAGGGGTGAGTTTGGAAACTTCAGTGTGTAAGAAAACCCATCCAAAGCCCAAGTCAGCTCAAGCCCGTTGAGCCTATGCCCATTCAGTTAACAGTGGGTACTGGGCCGAAGCCCTTTTCAAAATACAGTAAATTGGGCCTTAGCCCCTTTTCAGATAACAGTATGGCCCATAGGCCCATTCCAGAATAGAGCAGTCATATTCATGTATGCAAGCCCAACCCAGCCTATAACCAACCGCTAAACTCCACCCGAACCAGCCCTACACTCCATGTGGGGAATAGCTCAACCCACCCAAACCTACACTCCACAGTTGCAGCATTGCTGCCCAGTTATCAGTAAATTGAGGCAAAGCCTCCAATACGTGGACAGGCCACTTTCAGTACTTCCTCCATCAATATCCCAGTCCCATGCATTAGATTATAATAACATGGCATGCAGTAAATAACAACAGTCAAACATGCATTTCGGTCAACCTTAACCCTAGGGGTATTTCAGTAATTCCACTCCTAGGGGTAAACCTGTAAATTTTCCACCTATAAAGGTATTTCAGTAATTTATCTATTTTAGGGTTTTCATGCATATACCCACTTTTCACGTATTAACAAAAACATTTACCGAGGGTTCTTACCGAATTAGGCCCGCTGGCCCATTATCTCAATTTTGGCCCATTAAGCCCAAAAATATTGAAGGCACAGAAATCTTGCACTCTACGGTCTAAACACTGTAGTTTACCAAAAACATTAATCGATTTACCTCACGAGTATTCGCACACTCGCAAGTCCACAAAATACTGATTTTTCGGCATTTCGGCTTTTTAGCTTTTGCCGATCTAGACTAAGAAAGGGTGTCAGTTACACACCTGTTTTACGATATTCCTCGACGAAATCTCCTACACGTTTTCTCCTTTGCCGAAATTGATGACTAGCTTTAGTTTCTCCGATGATCCAGACTAATCCAAGTCGACACCACGCCTTGCTGCTCCTCTACTATACAAACCATAAAAAGATTTAAAAGAAAAACTCAATAAGACCTTTACTCACATTCGGCCACCTCCCTAAACTATAGGGGTTTCGGCTTTTCTTAACCTCTATAATACTGAATTGATTAAGGCCACGAGCACTTACCACCAATGATGTACTTGTCAAGAGCATTTCAAACACTTCCCCAATCTCAGATCCACAATGAATCCAATCTTAAAATGCGAGTAGAGAATAGAACTAGAAATTAATTCCCGAATCACTAAAGTATGAACTTTTTGGATTTTAGTATAATGAAAAAGAGAAAATAGAAAAATAGAAAAGAGGAGATGACAGTACAGATTCGGCTTTGAGGGAAATTAAAGAAGGAAGAGATGAGATAAAAGAAAAGAAAGAAAAGAAGAGTAGAAGAAGATAGGTTCTATTATTATCGATGAAGGAAAGATGAACAAAAAGGGAATAATTCATAAAAGCCAAAATTAAAAGAACAAATACGGTACCTAACGCTTATTAAAAATTCTTTCTCATTTCAAATTCCCTTGCTTTGCTCCATGAATTAAGCATTTGAAATTCATCCAACCACCTAGCAGCCTTATCCACCTTTTGACTGCTTCAGTCTGCTGCCTGGGAAGAGTTTTAGTCCAACTCTACTACTCTCTCACACGCATACAGCAAAAATCCAAACCTTGCGTGCGCGAATTGCAGCTCGAACCCCAGACCTCCGTCCGCCTTGCGCCCACGCCCGTGCTGCTGGCCACTGCACCAGGCTTCCTTCCTTACTAATATATGGTCACAATAAATTATAAACCTTACCTGCTGAAGCTCCAGTCCGCTTAAAAATAAAAGAGAATTCACCTTCCCCTGGAATCGAACCCATAAGCTCTTGGCAGGCCTAGCACGCTACTGCCACTATGCCACAGACGCTCCTTGTGTTAAATTATACTCGCAACTCCTCTTAACCCTTATTCTAGCCGCGATCTGCATATTAAAAAACCCAAATTGCGCACGCCGCGCCTTGAACCCAGGCACATCCCACGCCCTCCTAGCGTCCTTAGCCACTGGGCCAGATGCCTGCTTGTGACATGAATTAGCCCGAACAATTAATAAGGCCTACCTACGACAGCCCTTGGTTTTTTTCTAAAATAAAAACCCATATTTGCGTACGCAGGGAATCGAACCCCTACTCCCTTCCTATTGCTTAACATGCCTAACCACTAGGCCAGACTCCTCCTTATGTCCAATTCTAGCCCAATTTATTAATAAACCTTAATGCCCAAATCCCCTAAAGAAGCAAAAATAATAATTTTTGCTAGAGTCTTGGATCGAATTTTTCCCACACTTTAAATACTTCTAAATTTATTTAAGAATTAAAATATTAGTAATAACATAAATATTTTATCAATATATATATTTTTAAACACTAGTAATATTTAAAACTTCTCAATATTTAGGTTTTCTTCTATCCGAACCCAGACTCAAAGCCCAATTCTTCTAGACCCAAATTCAGGGTGTTACATAGCTAATTGAAGTGTGACTACAGTAGGTATTGCCTTTCCTATCCCAAGTTTTCTAAAAACAGACATAGGCATTACATTGATATTGGCACCTAGATTGCATAATGCTTTACTGAGACAATAGTTTCCAATCGAACAGGGTATAGTGAAAATCCCTAGATCTTTTAATTTTTGTGGTAGTCTATTCTTCAGCATTATTATGCACCCTTTAGTAAGTGCAACGGTTTCGAACTCCCCTAACCTTCTCTTCTTGGATAGTATATCTTTCGTGAATTTCACATAGTTAGCCATTTGTTCTAATGCTTCCACCAAAGGTATGTTGATGTCTTATTGCTTCAAGACCTCTAGAAATTTCTTGAATTGAGAATATTGTTTTGAATTTTGGAAACGCGAGGAAAAAGGTTGCGGTGGCCTTCCTTCCATTTGTTGAGGTTGCTTTGCCATGGAATTTGTAACACCCCTCACCCGTATTCAATGCCAAAATAGGGTTATGAAGCGTTACCAGACATATCATACAATTACACATAGATTTCTCAAATTCAATTAATCATCAATCAAAATCATTCATATCGTCCCTAATACGAGCCTACGAGGCACAAAATATGCATTCGGGGTGGTTTGGGACTAAACCGATAACTTTAGAAACTTCTCGAACACTTAGAAAATTTTTCCAAAAATAGGGGACACACGCCCGTGTGTCTCACATGGCCAAAGACACACCCATGTCATGGGCCATGTGGACATTCAAAATGGGAGCACATGGCCATGTCCCAGCTCGCGTCTAAACTTGTGTAACTCTCTGACTTGTGTCACACGGCCAACCCACATGCCTGTGTGGCTAGCCCGTATGCCAGGCAGTGTGCTAGGCTATGCCAGACCTATAGGGTATACTAACTTATGCCACATGGCCAAGTCACAGGCCCGTGTGTGTGGTCGAGTCAGGCATACTAACTTGGTTTCTATTTCAACATCGAGGGACACATGGCCGTGTAACATAACCGTGTTTCATACACGGTTGAGACATACACCCATGTGTTTTCCCGTGTGGACAAAAATAGGCTATTTACCAAGCCATTTTGCCACCCAACTTGTACAAATCTACACCAAACCAAATTCCACAATCTATGGCATAAAAATAGGCATTCTATTAACTTCATTCAAGCATATTTCATACCATTTCAATACCAACCAATCCAGAACACATCAATACCATAATATGCCACTCAATTCATTAATATGAACACTTTCAAATTTTGCATCATTTAGCCTAATTTCACAAGCATACCAAATTCAATTCTCAGCCATTTGATATCGACAATGTATACTATCAATAAGCATCACAAAGCCAACCTCAATCATATAACATAATCCTTATGCACACATATATATATACACAAATAAACTAACCAAATTAAGCCAACTTTCATGGCTATATATACAAACCAAACCATAGACATTAACAGGCCGATTCAAATGGCTAAATTCATCATCAACTTATACACCAAAATGACCAAAGTTCCTATACATGCCATGTATTCCAAAAACATAGATTCAAAACTACCAAAACAATAGCTTGAAAGTGTGCTGAAGTCTCTGACGGTCCTTGAATCCGAGCTAGCTTTGAAATCACTATAAAACACGAAAAAATAAATAGAGTAAGCATAATAACTTCGTAAGCTCATATGATTAATAAGTATAATTTGCCTACTCATTCACCATTTAAAGAACATAAGTAAATGTAAGTAATACATTCAACTCAACAATTTACACTCTACCATAATTCTATGTATCATATATAAATTCATCAACTTTCACTTACTTTTCATATGAACTTATCAATTATCACTTATTTGCCAAACTTTTCATGAGAACCTAAAATGATCCATATCATTGCTTACATTCTCGTACCATCATCTTTTCTCATTGAACCATTCGGAATAATATCGAATACTCGAGAATCTCACACCAAAGTGCCACATACATAGCCAATGCTATCTCAATCTCATATCACATATATACTCACTCTCGAGCTATCAACGAGCCTGCTCACACAAGCTGTCAGTCAAAACATAGCTACACGGTGCTGCTTACACAAGTCGTCAAGTAACCGCAACACATGCTAGTATATACAGCCACTAGTAGGACGTACAGGACCAGCACCCGGATCTCATAATCACAATAACCCCTAATCACATGTCACTAGTATCCTATCTATTCCTAAGGTTCAATAGGGATTCTCACTGTGTTAATGCTTTGTCGATAGATTCCATAGTGTCGTAATATCACAAATATACTATTCAAGCATATAAACACATATAACATTAAGCTTATTAATCATACCAACTTACCTCGGTTCACAAAAACGATGAAATAGGTCAATTAGTCGAGTACTTTGTTTTCCCCCTAGTCTAGATCTAAATTTCACTTTTCTTGATCTATATGTAATCAAATTTAGCTTATTTAATTAACACTCTATTCAATTTAATCCAAAAACGCTCATTAAAGCACATTTCCACTTTTGCCCCAAGTATTTCATGATTTTTACAATTTAGTCCTTATTTCATAAAAATAGAAATTAATGTAATTTGATATCAACCCTTGCTATCCGAATTTTCCTAGTACACACATCAGCCCATATTTTTTATTTATTTTACATTTTAACCACAAAGTTTCCACATTTCACAATTTAATCCCTAATTTGCATTTTCACTAAAAATCACTTAACAAAACTTGTATAACTATCATCAAACATTCATAATCTATCATCAGTCACTAAAATACATGCTTATTCATCAATGGAAACTTCCTAAAATCTTTAACAGTTTTGAAAAATAGTCCCTGGACTAGCTAGACTAAGCTGCAACGATCACAAAAACATAAAAATCATTAAAAACCGTTTAAAAAATCATACCATGCATTCAAAACTCCATGGCTGAAAGTTTGAAGCTTAAAATGGCATCCTTATTCCATAATTCATGGTTGAAGATGATGAATGGAAAAGAAAATTGATTTTGTTTTTATTTAATTTATCTTTATTTACTAATTTACTTATTTAACCGTTAAAACATTTATTACTTACACCAAAAGCCATGCCACTATCATCAACTATGTTATAATTGGACTAATATCCATATAAGGACCTTTAATTTTAAGCTCCATAGCTATTAGACACCTTTAACTAATAGAACTCAAGTTTTACACTTTACATGATTTAGTCTTTTTTATCAAATTAAGCATTCAAATGATAAAATTTTTTAACGAAAATTTCACACAAACATACTAGCATGCTATAGACCTTAAAATAATAATAAAATAATTATTTCGACTTCGAATTTGTGGTCCTGAAACCACTATTCTGATTTGACCAAAAACGGGCTATTATAACTTTCCCCCCTTAGGGATTTTTGTCCCCAAAAATCTTACCAGCAAAAAGGTTAGGGTACTATTTTCTCATAGCTTCCTCAAGCTCCCACGTGGCTTCTTCGACATTATGTCGTTGCCAAAGTACTTTCACTAAAGCTATACGTTTATTTCTTAATTCCTTAACCTCTCAAGTTAAAATTCTAATCAGTTCTTCATTATATGTCATATCAAGTTGAATCTCGATTTCTGCCAGAGAGATTACATGTGATGGATCGGGTCTATATCGATGCAACATCGACACATGAAACATGTTGTGAATCTTTTCCAACTCTAAAGGTAAAGCTAGATGATATGCCACTGGCCCTATTCTTTCGATAATCTCATATGGCCCAATAAATCGTGGACTCGATTTCCTTTTGTGACCAAATCGAAGAATTTTCTTTTACGGTGATACTATCAGAAATACTTTATCACCGATCTGAAATTCAATGTTTTTTAATTTCAAATCCACATACGATTTCTGTCGATCTGAAGCTACTTTCAAACTGTCACGAATTACTTTCACTTTTTCTTTAGTCTATCCAATCAAATCAATCCTGTGAATCTTTTTCTCACTAAGTTCAGTCTAATAGGATGAAGTTCGGCATTTGCAACTATACAAAGCTTCATACAGTGCCATCCTTATGCTCCATTGAAAACTGTTGTTATACGCGAATTCAACCAATGGCAAATATTTCTCCTAGTTGCCTTCAACTTCCAAAATACAACAACAAAACATATCTTCAAGAATCTGAATTACTCTCTTAGACTGACTGTCAGTTTGTGGATGAAATGCGGTACTAAAGTTCAATCTCGTACCCACAGCTTCTTGTAATTTCTTCTAAAATTGCAACGTAAACCTCAGATCTCTATCCAAAATAATAGAAATTGGCACCCCGTGCAATCTAACGATTTCAGAAATGTACAGTTCAGCCAATTTATCAAGTGAATAATCTGTACGTATCAGAATGAAATGTGTTGATTTCGTTAGTCGGTCAACGATAACCTAAATAGCATCTTTCTTCTTTGGAGACAAGGGCAAACTCGATTCTAAATCCATCGTAACTCTATCCCATTTTCACTCAAGTATCATTACAGGCTATAACAATCCCGAAGGCACTTGATGTTCAGCTTTAACTTGTTGACAAACCAAGCATTTTAACACAAACTCTGAAATATCTTGTTTCATGCCCGACCACTAGTAAAATTGTTTCAAATCATTGTGCATTTTTATACTTCCCGGATGAACAGATAAACATCCATAATGTGCTTCGTGTAGAATTTTCTGAATAAGTTCAAAATTATTCTACCTTGGAACATTAGACAATCATCGGATCCAATTTGATAATCTGAATTAGTAGTTGACTCACATTGCACTCTTTTAGCTTGCAAATCATTATCACAACTCACATTGCACTCTTTTAGCTTGCAAATCATTATCACACTTCTGAGCTTCACAAATTTGTTGGAGAAATACCGTTTAGCTTTCAACTCTACTAGAATCAAACCATTATTAAATAAGGTTAGTTGAGTACTCATCGCTCTCAAAGTAAATAATGATTTTCTACTCAAAGCATCTACAACTACATTCACTTTTCCTGGATGATAATCAATTACCAACTCATAATCTTTCAATAGCTCGATCCATCTTCGTTGTCACAAATTCAAATCTTTCTGAGTCATTAAATACTTCAAGCTCTTGTGATCAGCAAAGATATGACACTTTTCACCGTAGAAATGATGTCGCCAAATTTTTAATGCAAACACAATAGCGGGCAACTCTAAATCGTGTGTCGGATAATTCCTTTCATGTGGCTTTAACTGTCTAGAGGCATAAGCTATCACTTTACCCTCTTGCATCAAAACACAACCCAAACTGTTTAATGAAACGGCGCTGAAAATCCCAAACTCTTTACCCGACTCAGGTTGAACCAACACTGGTGCCTCAGTTAACATTGCTGCCAACTGTTCAAAACTCTGTTGACATTTCTCGGACCACTCGAATTTCACATCTTTCTGTAGCAATCTAGTCATCGGTGTAGCAATCATCAAAAATCCTTTAACAAAATATCAATAATAGCCAGCTAATCCCAGAAAGCTTTTGACTTCTGATACATTTCTTGGTGGTTTCCAATCAACAACTGCTGAAATCATGCTCAGATCAACTCGTATTCCTTCCGCGAAAATAATATGCCCCAAAAATTCAACCTCTCATAGCCAAAATTCACATTTGCTGAAGTTAGCAAACAGTTTCTTGTCACTCAATGTTTGTAGCACGATTCTCAAATGATCGGCATGCTCAGATTCATCTCGGGAATAAATCAGAATGTCATCTATGAATACAACAACAAATCTGTCCAAATACGGTCTAAAGATCCGATTCATCAAATCCATAAAACTACAGGAGCATTAGTTAATCCAAAAGGCATAACAAGAAATTCATAATGCCCATACCTTGTTCTGAATGCAATTTTCGGCACATTCGAATCTTTAACTCGCAACTGATAATAGCCAGATCTCAAATCAATCTTCAAAAATATTGTTGCTCCTTTGAACTGACCAAACAAATCGTCAGTTCTCAACAACGGATATTTATTCTTAATCATAACCTTGTTCAGCTTACAATAGTCAATACATAGCCTCATCGATCCATCTTTCTTCTTTACAAACAACACTGGTGCACCCTAGGGTGAAAAACTAGGTCGTGCAAAACCTGTATCTGTTAATTCTTACAATTGAGCTTTCAATTCTTTTAATTCTGTCGGAGCCATTCTGTACGGAGCTATAGATATCGGTGATGTTCCTGGTACTAATTCAATAACAAACTCGACTTCTCTAATCGGTGGCAACCCAGGCAACTCTTCTAGAAACACATCCGGATGTTCACATACCACTGGTATTGATTCAATCTTCGATTCAAACACTTTCGTATCCAGTACATATGCAAGATAAGCATCACAACCTTTTCTCACATATTTCTAAGCTAACATTGACGATATCACAACAGGCGATCCACTCAACTCATCTAATTCAACTCGAAGGATTTCATTTGTAACACCCTTTACCCGTATTCAACGCCGGAACAGGGTACGAGGCATTACCAGACGTAAACACAAGTAAACATACATTTCGAGTTGTAAATTTGGCACCAAATTAAAACTTCTTAACAATCAATCACATCATCCGAAAAACGAGCCTACGAGGCCCAAAACATGGTTTGGACGTAGTTCGGGACCAAACCGAGAACTTTAGAAAATTTTACGACACTTAGAGAATTTTTGCTAAAATAAGGGTCACACGCCCGTGTGGGCAGGCCATGTGATCACACACGCCCGTATCCCTAACTCGTTTAACTCTCTGTTTGTCACCCAAGAACAAATTAAAGTCACACAGCCATGACACACGCTTGTGTCCCGAGGCCGTGTCCTTCACACGGTTGAGACACACGGCCGTGTCTCATGCCCGTGTGCTCGACATTGAGCATTCTGTTTTGCAGCAATTTAGGTGCAGGGGCCACACGGTCGGATCACACGCCTATGGGGATTACCGTGTGTCACACACAGCCTAACACACGCCCATGTGTCTACCCGTGTGGACAATAATAAGGCTATTTACCAAGCCATTTGCCACCCATATTCACACATACACTTAACCCAATTCAAAGGCACAAAGCAATACATACTTAGGTAACCAAAACATCCACATTCATGGTTAAAACATTTCAACTTTATATCTTTATCTAACATATTCACTACATTTATTAAGCCCTAAATCAAAGTACAAATCTCACATTCATTAGGCTTCATTCAATTACTATCTAGTTACCAAATTATACTCAAATTCCTCATCTCATCAATAGGTCACTATTCCAAACATTACACAATCATGCCATAAATCATATTTCCAAATATTTCACATTCATCAAGCATACCATGATCATATCACCATAGACATTGACACATATTTGAATATACTTAGGCTTACAACCATGTTGCCACTATAAGCCAACTTACATGGCCAAATAGCAAAACAAGCCTTTGATAATTATAAGCCATTACATTGGCTTAAATCATATGACGCATATAACAAAATACCAAGTCCTTATACATGCCATAACTCAAAATACTTGAATTTATCAATACCTAATATGATAGCTTGATAGTGTGATAGGATCTTCGGCGGTCTCCAACCCAAGCTAGCTTGATGCCACTATAAAACATGGGAAAGGAAGGGGGTAAGCTATATAGCTTAGTAAGTCCAAATGAACATAATAAGCAACTCTTATTAATCTTTTATCAAGTCCAACAATTTAAACACATGATAGTACAAATTGCTATAAATCTCACAGTTATAATTTTACTCAGTCACAATGTTTGCTATATCAATTTGCGAGCATAATTTAACATGTCTTAACATTAGCCTAACAACCATAATCTCTTCATTACAACAAATTACCACAATCAACCAATCGTTTCAAACGTCATAATAAACATACACATTAATTATGAGTATTCACATTTCAAACATATATTTTAACATCTTTCCATTGTTTAAAACTCATATCTTCCCATAATCATTTTAGTAGGCAATTATGCCAACCTTTCCTTTTTCTCTTATCCAATAAATCACAATTTGTATTAATAAAACATGCTATATCATAACTCAATTTTTTTCCCAAAAGCCAATTACACAATCATCAACTGAATTTACCATGGATTTCGTACATCAAAATTATAGACCAATAATCATAAGGTTTTCACAAAATCATTCTAGTGGAAATCATGAACTCACAATTTCATGAAGTCAATGCTTATAAACTTTACATACACACTTGTACCAATTTGTAATACTTACTTGCTCTTTCTCTTCCTTGACATACCCATTAAATTACCCATTGAACCACTTGGAATACTAAGGGATACTCGAGAATCTCGTACTCACAGTACCGTACCAATGCCATATCCAAGATATGGTCTTACATGTAATCTCGTATCGATGCCAATAGCCCAGCTATGGTCTTATACAAAGTTTCGTATCGGTGCTATATCCCAGATATGGTCTTACACATAATCTTAGTAACCCTAATGTCATGACATTTGTATCCTATCTATTCCTAAGGTTCAACCGGGACTTTCGCTGTATCAAATCTCTGTCGGTCATTTTCATAGTATCGTACTTAATAACATTCACTTTTCATTTCAATAATATAGCATTTACCGCAATTATATCAATTAAGCATTTATACATATATAATTTAATGCTTATTAAACATACGAACTTACCTCGACATAAAAATGGCAAAAATGACCTAACCGTCAAATACTCGTTTTCCCCCGTTCTAATTCCGAACCTCATTTTTCTTAACATATAATATCACATTTAACTTATTTAATCATTATACTATACAAATCAGCCCAAAATCATATTATGGCAAAAATTACATTTTTTGCCATAAAGTTTGACATTTTTATAATTTAGTCCCTAGGCTCGTAAAATGAAATGTACTCAATTTCTTCAATACCCATGCCTAGCTAAACCTTATACATGCTTATAGCAACCCGCATTTTTCTTTTATTTGCATTTTAGCACCCATTTTATAAATTTTTATAAATAGGTCCTTTTAAGCATTTTCATCGAAAATCACTTAGCAAAAGTTGTTTATCAAACAACTAACATGCATTTTCTACCATTAACCATAAAAATACACAAATATCCATCATGGGTAAAATTTTAGACTTTTATTATGTCTTAAATTAGTGGTAGAAATAGATAGATCATGTTACAAGGATTTCAAAAACATAAAAATCATTAAAAATAAGGCTAGAACGGACTTACAATTGAGCTTGGAAGCTTGAAAAACCCTAGCCATGGTTTCTTCTTGTAAAATTCAGCCATAGGAGGAATATGGACAAAAATTGGCTTTTAATTTGGCTTTTTAATTCGTTTAATTACCAAATTACTAAAATACCCTTAATGAAAAACTTTAGAAACATACCTAACCATGTCCATTTTTGTCCACCAACTTAACCAATGGTGCAATTACCATTTAAGGACCTCCAATTTAAAATTTCATAATAATTAGACACCTTTAGCTTATTGAATTCAAGTTTTGCACTTTTTGCAATTTAGTCCTTTTAACCAAATTGAGTGCCCAAACGTCAAAATTTTTGAATGAAATTTTCACAAAATCATTCCATAAAATTGTGGACCATAAAAATATAAGAAAAATATTTTTTTCTAAGTCAAAATTGTGGTCCCGAAACCACTGTTTCGACTAGACCCAAAATCGGGCTTTTACATCATTACTTTGGCATTTCAATTCAATAGTCTTTCGAATACAATTCACAACAGCATCATGCAGAGTCAACCAATCGATACCCAGAATCAAATCAAATTCATCAAACAATAAAAGCATCAAATTTGCCGAAAAATAGTAACCCCGAGTCATCAAAAGACAATTCTTGCAAAACTTTATCAACTAGAACATACTTGCCTAAGGGGTTCGATACTTTAACCACAAGCTCTGTAGCCTCAACAGGTAGACTCTTACTAAACACTAAATTCTCACAAACATATGAATGAGTCGATCCAGGATCAATCAAGGCAATTCTATTAGTGTCATAAAGAGAAAATCTATCGGTGACAACATCTGGTGATGGCACATCTTTGCGAGCACGAATAGCGCAAGCTCTGACAGGTGCTCTAGCCTCGGATCTCACAACAGAGTCATTATTTGTTCCTCTACTACTAGACATATTCCCCGTATTTCTAGCTAGCCTCCCTTTAATAGCTATGTTACTCGGTCTTGCATTTTGGAATTTATCTTTCTCATCTAATTCGGGACAATCTCGAATGAAATGATCTTGCGAGCCACATATGAAACAAGGCCGGTCATTCATTCTACATTCACCAGGATGTCGTCTTCTGAATCGTTGACAATCAGGTCTATTGTTTCTCATACTGCCAACACTCGATACTGATATAGCTTAAGCTTTAGGATTTAAGTATTGCTTCCCATGATTTCTATTAGAATATCCCACTGAAGCATTCGAACGACTATATGAATCCCATGATTTCTCCGACAAAGATTGATAGGGTTTATTCATTGATCTTTTTCTCGAATCTCTAGCCTCGAAATCTGCCTTTCTCTTTTCTTTGCCAAGTTTTTCGGCTTTATAGGCTCTGTCAACCAACACAACGAATTCTTTTAATTCTGGAATCTCGACTAACAGTCTGATGTCTTTGTTTAACCCATCTTCAAATCTTTTACACATTATGGCCTCAATTGAAACACACTCCCGAGCATATTTACTGAGTCTCACAAACTTTCGCTCATACTCTGTCACAAAAATACGACCCTATTTCAACTCTAGAAACTCTTTTCACTTTTGATCAATGAACCGTTGACTTATGTATTTCTTTTTGAACTCAGCTTGAAAGAAATCCTAGGTAACTCTTTCTCTTGGTACCACAGACACCAAAGTATTCCACCATTGATACGCAGTGTCCCTCAGAAGTGATACGACACATTTTAAACACTTTACCTGTGTGCAAAAAATTTCATCAAATACTCTGATAGTGTTTTCAAGCCAAAACTCGGCTTTCTCAGGATCGTCATCCATATTAGCTCTAAACTCTTTAGCTCCGTGTTTTCAAATTTTATCAACTGCAGCTTATTCAGTTGTAGAAATTCCATATCTTGAGGAACTACGGGAACTGGTCGGGGATTAGGTGGGGGTGGAGGTTGTTGAGTAGCCGAATTTGTTTGAATAAACTCTGTAAACCACTCATTCATCATCTGGAAGAAGGCTTCTTTAGCCTCTCCTCCCTAGCTACTCAATACGGGTCTAGACTCAGATTGCAGTACTCCGTGAACGGAGGCAGCACATTACTTTCTACATCATCAGCTATAGCTCAATTGGGATCCATTTACTATACAAAAACACATTTTAAACTATCAGGAGATATCACGCTCTCACAGGTTATATATGGCATATATAGCTAGAATCTCACATACACTACGTTAGTCCTAGAATCGACTAAACTGTAGCTCTGATACTAATAAATGTAACACCCCTCATCCATATTCAATGCCGAAATAGGGTTACAGAGCGTTACCAATCATATCATACAATTACACATACATTTCTCAAATTTAATTAATCATCAATTAAAATAACTCATATAATCCCTTATATGAGCCTACGAGGCCCAAAATATGCATTCGGGGTGGTTCGATACTAAACTGATAACTTTAAAAACTTCTCGAACACTTAGAATTTTTTTCCAAAAATAGGAGACACACGCCTATATGGCCCGACCGTGTGTCTCACACGGCCAAAGACACGCCCATGACACTGTAATATCCCGAATTAGGGCCTAATCGGAATAGTGGTTTCGTGACCACAAATCCGAGATAGAAATAATTATTTTATAATTATTTTTAGGTTTATGATATGATTGTATGATTGTGTGAAAATTTCGTGATGAAATCCTATGCATAAAGTGCTTAAATTGAAATTAAGGACTAAATCGAATAATTTGCAAAACTTGCATTCTAGAAGTTTTTAGTATGAAATTGCTTTGAAATATTAATTAGGAGGTCTTAAATAGAAATTTGACCAATTTTAAGTTCATGGACAAAATTAGGACATGGAAGGAATTTTTGAAAGTTTAGTAGTAAGGGCATTTTGGTCATTTAGGGGTAAAATGAATTAAAATACAAAATTAAAAGCCAATTTTGCTCATCTTCAACCCTATGGCCGAATATAGCAAGGAGAAACCATGGCTAGGGTTTTTCAAGCTTCCAAGCTCAATTGTAAGTCCATTCTAGCCCCGTTTTTCAAGTTCTTTACGTTTTTGGAGTCTCGATAGCTCGATTTAGCTTATGCTAGCAATAATTTAACCTAGGGTTTATATTTGGAAAAATACCCATAGGTGAAATTTGTGTATTTTGGTGTTTTATGATAGAATATGAGGTTTTAAATTATGTTAGACAACTTGTGCTACTCGGTTTTAAGTGAAAACGAGCAAAAGGGTTTAATCGGTAAAAATACCTAATCGTCATAAGTACATGTTAGAGTGAGAATTTGATGTTTCCATAGAAGGGAAAAATGATCAGCATGTCATAAAACATAAGAAAATAGGCTGAATTTTAATTTACGAGCTTTGAGGCAAAAGTGTAAATATGCAAAAGTTTAGGGGCAAAATTGTAACTTTTCCAAAATATGATTTTGGGTCAATTTGAATAATGTGAGTCCTAATTAGACTATATTTTAAATGATAGAGCAAGGAAAACTGAAATTCGGGCTAAAATGGGGAAAATACCAAGTTGTGGACGAAATGGTAAAAGTAGCCATTTTCGCATACGAGGTAAGTTCATATGTAAATGTTGGTAACAAAGTTATTATTTTAAATATTTTTATGTTATTTAAATGATATGATAATTATTATGAAATATTATACTCGTGATAATTGTTTGATAATATGTCAAATTATGTGATATACTTGGAAAATGTGAAATACTACCGAGTATCGGTATCGGTATTCCATAGAAGATGGTTGAGACACATGATTGGGAAAAAGGTCCCGCTGAACCTTAGGAATGGATTAGGATAAAAGTGACATGTCACTGGGATATTTGGGCATCCGAACTCGTTGAGTTGAGTCTGAGTTCACTTATAGATGCAAATGTCCGAACTCGTTGAGTTGAGTCCGAGTTCGTGAGATGTTACTAGGCATCCGAGCTCGTTGAGTTGAGTCTGAGTTCGCTTATGGGCGGGTTACGTAGCAGCTTGGCTACATATGTGGCACTTATGTGCAAACTTTCCATGTATCTGAATTATATTCCGATGTGTTCAACGGTTAAAGTTCTACTCAAATGGAGGAATACTCAAGATGAAAGGGACGTATTGGTAAGTGTTGTGAAATGGATACTTTGAACAGGTATGTACTTAACCCTCGGGTTGAAAAATCGATATAACAACAATATGGTAAGATGATAAATGAAAATATGATATGAATGTCTTGGTGATGATTATGCAAATGATGTTTTATGTTTGCTTATATGGTTATGTTACTTGCTATTTTTGCATGTGAACTTACTAAGCATTTATGCTTACTCCTTCTTTTCATTCCTTGTAGTGTTGACAAGCCAGCTCGAAATCGGGAACGGTCGGAGGCACGCTCACACTATCCGTATACCATCTTGGCATAATGGCTTGTATATTTTGAGTATGGCATGTATAGCATTATAATCATTTTGTATATATGGTCTTATGATATGGTTATTGAGTAGTATAAAAATGCTTGGTAATGATTAGCCATTGGAATGGCTAATTATGATCATATTTGGTGTTATGTATGTCAAATTGCTAGTTAATCCATGGAAACCATGAAATAGGTAAAATTTACCATAAAATAGATTCAGACAGCAGTAGTGACGTGAATTTGAAAAATCATTAAAAATAGTAGAGATATAATTAGATGATGAAAAAAACATGAAATTAGAATAATTATGAGTCTATTTTCATATGGAAGAAACGAAACAAGTATATGAGTTATATTTTATGAGATGTTTAAATTTTTGTGAAACAGGGCCAGAGCGATTTCTGGATCCCCTATTCTGACTTTGTAAATTCACCATAAATTGTATAAAAATAATTAGAAATCATAATTTATATGTAAAGATTTATTATTGAGTCTATTTTTATGAGGAAAAAATGGCATAGTCATTGAAATTCTGTACAGAGAGATAACTGATTCGAAATACACAGAGGTCAGAGCAGTCAAACCCTGAAACAAGGGAGAATTTAACTAATAAACTGTACTAATTGGCCCAGCAAAAAATTCTAGAAAAAAAATCAGTAAATAGATATATGAGTATAGTTTCAGGGAAAATTTATAGAATTGGATTTTGAGTTTCGTAACTCGAGATATGAATTTTTAAGTGACTGTGACGCAGTTAGCCAGCTTGTCTGGAATTTCTAAAATTAAATTGTTTGAGCTGTTTAAGCAATGAATTAAGTCTGTTAACACCTCGTGTTCGACTCCGGCAATGGTCTCGGGTATGGGGTGTTACATTTGGTGGTATCAGAGCAGGTTTAGTCGATTCTCAGACTAACCTAGCATGTGTAAAAGTTTAGCTATACATGCCACTGATCTGTGATAGTGTGATGTCTTCCGACGCGTATGAGTACCGTCTTATTTAGACAGGGTACTCTCCAACCGAGCTGCGCCGACCATGTTCAATGTTATGTGAAGGTATTTGAGTAAAATTATGATTATGATAAGTATCGGTTCAGAAAAGTATGAATAAAGGTTTATGATACATATGTGATAAATATTCATATTTGCTTAATGCTCATATGATGTAGTGTATATGGCTTACTTGATAAGATAAACAGAATAAATAGAAAGTAGTAGAGGCATGAATAAAAGTCATAATATTATGATACGAATGAAAATGTCCTTGTTTTGATTTGGACATCGAATGTTGATGAATGCTAATGATATATAATTTTTTGAGATAAAGGATTATAATGAAATGAACTTATCTGTGTTAAATTGTTGCACTGAATTATATGATTGTAATGATATGTACATGATGATGCACGAAATGAAAGTTATGATTGTGGTGCAAATATCTATGTTTATTTGGCCTTATATGATGTCATGAGCATGGCTTAATTTAATTAAATGAATGGATAAGTAAAGCTATCCAGAAAACATAGAATGTATGCATAAGTATATTGTCTAAATGGGACAATAGGAAAATTGGTGTAAGCCAACATGAATGAATGACATGATTTTGATAATGTTGTTATGATGGTGGAAGTTGTGTCATATGTGTATGTATAAGAAAGTCGAGTCAGAGGTCCTACAACCCCTCCCCTTACCGAAATGGTACTTATAATGGAATTTCATGAGATTTGTATTGAATAAGTTTCCGGTTGAGAACCCAAAGAGTTCAGTGATAGAATAATTATAAGTATGATCAGAGATTGAAAATGAGCTGATAAGTAAAGTCAGAGCCAGTAAAGTATTGGATTGACGTAAAGATTATTGGAGTTATGCACTGTCCCAGTTAGAAAAGGAATTCTCCTTAGTAAATCGAATTACTCAGGTGCAAGGTCGAGAAAGTGTAAATCAAAATTTATTCAGAACTGGCCTTCTTTAGTGAATGGTTTAATATGAAATTTGTGATGGCAGAACTAGTTGGGAAAATGATATTTGAAATGTGAACTATCTGAGTGTGATAGTTATGACTGGACAGATTTAGCAGTCTCTTTTGAGATGTTCTATGTGTTTACCCGTTCTCAGAAATATTTCTATGGCTATTGATCTTTTGAAGAAATTCTTGTTATATGGGAATGTCTTTTAATCCTGGTGTTGGATGAAAGCATTGGTAGTCTGACTGGTTTATAATTTATATTACTCTATTTCATCGGGTATTCTATTTCATTTCGTCTGATAAGAATTGATGAGAGAATACATATGATATTATGATTCTGTTTCTTCTACTTGATGCTTCATCTGATATATATGTATGGGAAGATATATTGTTCTTGTTATATTTGATTCTAGTGGGATTAAATGATGTTTTCTTTTGGAGTTTCTTTCTTTGAAGAATTATCAGGGTATTCCATATTTTCTCTATAAGTTTGGTTTTCGATTCTCCGGCTTGGTTTTCGATTCTCCAGCATAGTATCGTATCTTGGATTTCTTTATTCTGGATTTCTCTATTTTGGATTTCTTTATTCGGTTTTCTTGTTATCTTTGTTCCATAATTTGTCAATTATGACTCGTGTTCAAGTGCGTTCTTCATTTCGTGATAATCATGTCAAATATGACTATACTTCTAATTTGATCTTGGTAATGTGGTGATTTTAGTATTGGGGTTTTTTTTCTAATTTCTGTGTAAGGATTTGACATCAGTAAAGGCATAAGTGATAAAAGCGCGAGTTTCAGTCGGTATGGTGAATTATCTATTTGAAAGATTTCATGCGACAATTATTTCAGGATTATTTTTCCCAAGTCTGATAATAGAATTTCATTTTGTACGGATAAAAGAGTAAATAGTCTGAACGAGAAGTGTATATTTATTAGAAAAAGTTTGATATTAGTTAAAGTCACTACGAATGATAAGGTTTTCATTTTGTGAAAGCTGAAAAGTTTATTACATGTTGACAAAGTTCGGATAGATGAGAATATTGGTAACCGAAGCGTCTAAACTAGACTAGTCTACATTGAGTAAAGACTTCCTGACTTTCAGTAATATACTGTTGTATGAATTGTGATGTGTTTCAAGACAGTGAGGTAATGTGATAGTTTAGAGCATTCGATGTTACATAAAATCTGAGTTGTTAAAGGGGTTAAAGCCGAGCATTGGGATCTATCAAAATTATCCTTGTCAGTGTTGATATTGGGATGGAAATAAGAAGGATTATTCTTGAGGCCATATCAGAATTATTTCCATGGCAGAAAGAGGAAAATGTGATGTATCCTATTGTTAAATGTTTGGCGAGATCTATAAATCATATCTGTATTGAATGAATTCCTACTCATCAGAATCATGGAAATTCAGGTCTCTTTGATTGTTGGATTTCTTGGAATTCCAGTCTCCATTAATCAAGTTAAGATCCGGGTTTTATGTCATGATATCATGGGAAACTGAGAAGGGTTGAAAATTTAAGAACAGTTGAGAGTTGAGATGTAAGCTTTCAGATCATATGAGAAATTAAAGAGATTTATTGGAGGTACAGTTTAAGTGAAAGTTCTTCGGCACCGAATATGAGATTAAAAGTGAAGACCACTTTTCTGGTAAGATTTTCAGGGACGAAAATCCCTAAAGGGGGAGAGTTGTAATATCCCGAATTAGGGCCTAATCGGAATAGTGGTTTCGTGACCACAAATCCGAGATAGAAATAATTATTTTATAATTATTTTTAGGTTTATGATATGATTGTATGATTGTGTGAAAATTTCGTGATGAAATCCTATGCATAAAGTGCTTAAATTGAAATTAAGGACTAAATCGAATAATTTGCAAAACTTGCATTCTAGAAGTTTTTAGTATGAAATTGCTTAGAAATATTAATTAGGAGGTCTTAAATAGAAATTTGACCAATTTTAAGTTCATGGACAAAATTAGGACATGGAAGGAATTTTTGAAAGTTTAGTAGTAAGGGCATTTTGGTCATTTAGGGGTAAAATGAATTAAAATACAAAACTAAAAGCCAATTTTGCTCATCTTCAACCCTATGGCCGAATATAGCAAGGAGAAACCATGTCTAGGGTTTTTCAAGCTTCCAAGCTCGATTGTAAGTCCATTCTAGCCCCGTTTTTCAAGTTCTTTACGTTTTTGGAGTCCCGGTAGCTTGAATTAGCTTATGCTAGCAATAATTTAACCTAGGGTTTATATTTGGAAAAATACCCATAGGTGAAATTTGTGTATTTTGGTGTTTTATGATAGAATATGAGGTTTCAAGTTATGTTAGACAACTTGTGCTACTCGGTTTTAAGTGAAAACGAGCAAAAGGGCTTAATCGGTAAAAATACCTAATAGTCATAAGTACATGTTGGAGTGAGAATTTGATGTTTCCATAGAAGGGAAAAATGATCAGCATGTCATAAAATATAAGAAAATAGGCTGAATTTTAATTTACAAGCTTTGGGGCAAAAGTGTAAATATGCAAAAGTTTAGGGGCAAAATTGTAATTTTTCCAAAATATGATTTTGGGTCAATTTGAATAATGTGAGTCCTAATTAGACTATATTTTAAATGATAGAGCAAGGAAAACTGAAATTCGGGCTAAAATGGGGAAAATACCAAGTTGTGGACGAAATGGTAAAAGTAGTCATTTTCGCATACGAGGTAAGTTCATATGTAAATGTTGGTAACATAGTTATTATTTTAAATATTTTTATGTTATTTAAATGATATGATAACTGATTCGTACAGAGAGATAACTGATTCGTAATACATAGAGGTCAGAGCAGTCGAACCCTAAAACAAGGGAGAATTTAACTAATAAACTGTACTAATTGGCCTAGCAAAAAATTCTAGAAAAAAAATTAGTAAATATATATATGAGTCTAGTTTCAGGGAAAATTTACGGAATTGGATTTCGAGTTTCATAACTCAAGATATGAATTTTTAAGTGATCGTGATGCGATTAGCCACTTATCCGGAATTTCTAAAATTAAATTGTTTGAGCTGTTTAAGTAATGAATTAAGTCTGTTAACACCTCGTGTTCGACTCCGGCAACGGTCTCGGGTACGGGGCGTTACAGACACAGACCGTGTGGGCATTCGAAATAGGAGCACATGGCCGTCTCCTAGCCTATGGCTGACCCCATGTAACTCTCTGACTTGGGCCACATGGCCAACACACACGCCTGCGTGTCCTAAAAATGGCAACACATGCCCCTATGCCAGGCCATATGAAACTTGTAGTCTATACTGAATTATGCCAAACGGCCAAGTCATACGCCCGTGTGTGAGCCCTTGTGGGGCATATTGTCTTGGTTTCTACTTCAACACCAGTGGACAGACGGCCGTGTAATATAATCGTGTGTCACACACGACTGAGACACACGTCCGTGTGGACAAAAATAGGCTATTTACCATGTAATGCCCCAAAATCTAAGCATTTATTTTTGTTGTTGTGTTGCATAAATACATGCTTGTTTTAGTGATTAAGTGTCCTGAGAAGTGTTGAAGAAGTCCTGAGTTCAAGCCTTGGCTTGTACAAAGTTTTATTTTTATTTGATTAAACCCTGTCTCTAGTTAGCATGCTTCTTAAATAAATTTGGGTAAAACATGTCAAAAAATGTCTGCTAGTCTAGGGGATAGTGGCGTGTGGAGTGTTCCTTGGGGTCTGAGGTTCGAGGCTTAGCTAGCAAAAGAAGCATTTTATTTTGCTACAAGTGTCATGGAAGAGTCTTAGGTTGATTGAAACTGAGGTGTTTGAATGGAGTTTGAATGGATGGTTGAGATGAGTATGTTAGAGAGAGTTATGGACGGATTGGGTGAGTGATTTTAGAAGTAGTGTGGAAAGAAAAATTAGGAGATCTTGAAGGGATATGGATAGTGATCAGTTGGAGAGATTTGAGGAGCCAAAGGAGGAGACTCCTAGGGGTGCCAATTGGGGGAAATTCATTTTGGCAAAAATCGGTCATAGGACCTTTTTCTTTGAATGCTGAAATTGTGTTCTCATTTTGCTCTCAAATTTTGGTGGCTTTTACCTTTTTCTTCTTTTGCATTTTGGTTGAGGCTGAATTGACCATTTGGGTATTTTCTTCTACTATTTCTCTTACTTCCCCAATCAATTCTCCTTTGGCTGATTATACCATCTCCTCCTCTTTCGACTCTCGTGTTTAACAGAGTTCATTTCTATCCATCTTGCTATTGTGACTAAATACCCTTACTTGTCATATCTTTTCTCCTTCCCAACCGTTCCTCTTACTATCTCTTTCTATTTGGTAGCCAGGCAGAATATTCCATCCTTTTCATTTTGCGGTTTAGCTTTTGTTCTCTGACAAATCAATAACTACTCTCTCACTGTTAAGCCGAATAAACCTTTCTCTTATTGCCGATTCTTATCTTCCTTCTCTTATGTGTGGTGTTTCTTTTAGTTTCTAGAACTTCTTGAAAAGTGAAGGAGTTTGCAAGTAAATACTGAAGCAGTCAAAACCTTTTCTTCATCACTCGATCAAAGGTAACTCTATTTACAATTATTGTGTTCACTAAGGCATGACTTGTATAAGAGGGTGTTGGTCGATTGCCCTATTTTCCCCTATATCTGGTTTTGTGTTTTCAATAATCCAGTATATTGAGTCAAGTCATGTGTTATGCAATCATCGTTAATATATTTCACTGATTATATAGCTATTCGATAATGAGGGTGTAATTAGCCATCGTCAACAATTTAAATGGGCTAAACCACTCTTTCAATCAAGGCAAGTATCAAATGTTATTTTGAGTTAAGTGATAGAGAAAGGGTGATTAACACTATTATCAAGCGGCTAATGGAATACCCTGATTGAATGTATGTTTGGTGCTCGTGAGCTATTTACACGTTTTCGTAAACAGGTGTGTAACCACACTGCTATATTCGTCAGTCAGCAAAGGCTGAAATAGGAGGCCGTCGACACTACATGAGCGTTCGCTTGCTCGTGTGGTAGTCTGAATGCCAAAACGAGGGCGTAAGATCGTTAACACCGACCATGAGCAGTTTCATGGTCTATGGCAGATTTGGGCCATGATGGGCCGAAATGGACCCACACGGGTAAACCTCACGAATGTCTGGAGAATACTAGGCCAGGCTGTGTAGTTCACACAACCAAGTGCATTTTTTAGCTTGTGGGCCCACATGGGCAGCATTTTGGGCCTTAGGCCCATTTTCACTGTTTGACTGTTAAAGTTACACAGTTTATCCGAGACGATTGTGGACCTACTGTTGGGTCGGTAAGTATACCTAGACCCTAAATTGATGAAATAACTGTTATGCCCCTATGAGGTAAAATGACTAATATGCCCTACGATATGTATGATTGTATTCGAGCATGCCATTTGTATAGTGCATACATGTATGATATTATGCCATGACTCATGTCATATTGCATGGGGATTGGTTTATTACGATTGGAGGAAGTGTAATGTACTGGTAGCTCTACTGCAATTATTGTTTTGTGCCACAACCAGTGCTATATTCTAGAGTGTAGGGATGGGTGGGTTGATTTTATCTCTACATGGAGTGTAGGGCTGGACGGAGTGGAGTGTAGAGGCTGGCTGGGTAGGATTTCTCTTTGCATTTTGTACTGTTACTGTTACTGAGTTGGGCTATGGTTCACACTGATACTATTACTGAATGGGCTAAGGCCCTAGTTGAGACTAGACTGACACTGAAATGGGCTTAGGCTCAAACAGTACCTGACCAATACAATTTTGACTATTTTTTTATTAAGGGATTACACATTGAGTTTTATAAACTCACCCTTCTACTTATCTGCACAGGTAATCCTTTGGCAGATCAGTGCTACGAGGGACTTGTAGGTGACCACACATCTGCTCATGCCTCTATACTTGATTTTTAATTTATAAGTAATTTAAATTTGGGTATTTTTATGTAATAAGGCCTCTTTTAAGTTTTAACTTTTAATTTGAGATTTTACTTGCGTTGACATAAACTGCTAAACGTAGACGGGTTTCAAAAGGATAAATGTTTTTCGAAACCTCATGTTTATGCAACATAGTTTAAAAGCTTTCACAACAAACACTATTTTAAAGTGTAATAAAAATTTAATATGATTATAATTTGCTAAATAACTTGATTTTTACCAATGAACGAGACGTCTTAATTCTTCGTTAAGAGCACAAAGAGGTTTTCAAATAGAACTAATCCTTCAACGAAATCATGTTTTTTGAAAAAAACTTTAATGCGACATCGCCAGATTCGGCCATAACATCTTGGTCGGGTTTGGGGTGTTACATTTAGTTATATCAAAGCTAGGTTGCAAAACTCGGCTGTGGATTTGGGTTTCTTTTAAAACACTATTTCAAATGATTTGAAATACGTGGAAATGTTTTACTGAATGTGTGGTACATCAAGTTTTCGGCGCCGATTCTATAAGTCCTCTGAAACTATTATTTGTGTAAATTAAAATACTAAGACTACTGTAAGCAATAGGCTATACTGAAATACTCTACTTAGGGTGAAACTAAAATTGTAGTAAGACTGTTAACTATGAAAATGAACACTGAGATACTGATACTGCTTTTCATAAAATATCCTATAATAAACACTGGAACTTTAAACTGATGCATAAAATTTGTAAAATAGATAAAAGTGTAAATCGCTAATGAGCACCAGAGGTACTCGTGGAAGGGGTACAAGAGGCCGTGGAGGTGTCCGGGCTAGGTCTTCGTCATCTGGTCATATGCCTAACGTTGAAGCTAGAGAGTCACCGGCTCCACCTGTGATTGAGACTGGGTCTCATGATGTGTGGCTGGGGATGACGCATTGTCCCAAGCTATGTTGAGAATTCTAGAGAGGGTCGTTGGGCCCAATACTGGTACTGTGGGTTGTTGCTCGGTTACAAAATGACTCTGGTCTAATAGGGCTGAGATTTTTAGGGGTATCATTGGAGTTGCCCCTAATGTGGCTTAATATTGGATTGAGGCCACAAAGAGGATCATGGACGACCTCGACTGCACCCCTGAGCAGAAACTAAAAGGTGCAGTGTCACTGCTATGAGATGAAGCCTATCAGTGGTGGTTTACAGTTAAGGAGGGAACTCAGCCTGACCGATTGACCTGGGAGTTCTTCAAAACTTCTTTCTAGGGAAAATATGTGGGCGCTAGTTATGTGGATGCTAGGAGGAGAGAGTTTCTGAATTTGACTCAAGGGGATAAATCAGTAGTGGAATATGAGGCTGAGTTTTTGTGATTAAGCCGCTATACGCGTGGGATGGTGGCAACTGAATATGAACACTATGTTTGTTTCGAAGACAGCCTCAGAGATAGTTTACGGGTTTTGTTAGTTCCACAAAAGGAGCGAGATTTTGCTGCATTAGTGGATAAGGCGAATATCGCTGAAGAAGTGAAGCGTTCAGAGTGACAAAATCATGATAAGGACAGAGGCAAGAACAAGAGGGATTCGGAGCCCTCAAGTTCATTTATGAGGCCTAAGAAAAAGGCCAGAGTTGATGGGCTGATTAGAGTTGGGGCCCTTGTTGCTACTACTGGACCTCAACCCTGTGCTGATTGTGGAAGACGCCATCAGAGCGAGTGCTAGAAAAAGATTGGGACTTGTTTAAGATGTGGATTATTGGAGCATCGTATCAGAGATTGCCCATGAAGACTTTATCAGATGCAAGCTACTGGTATGGGTACTGTACAATCACTGAGAGGCCGTGATCAGGCTAAAGGTGGAAATGGTATAGGCCGTGGTCGTGGAGCACCAGGCAGAGGTGCTGGTCATACTGAGGCGAGGCAGCCAGCATTGGTTTATACTGCACGTCATCTAGAGGACGGAGACGCCCCAGATGTTATCACGGGTAGGTTCTTTACTCATAATGCACCTTTTACTGCACTAATTGATGTTGGATCTACATATTCATATATTGCATGCACTGTATTTGAGACTTTGGGTATAATAGTTGAAAACACTGTGAGTGAGGTCACTGTGTTGAGTCCATTAGGGCAGTCAGTGAAAGTAAATAAATTGTTTAAGGATGTACCTTTAGAGGTTCAAGGAATGATATTTTTGGAAAATTTAATAGAACTCCCGTTTAGAGAATTTGATTTTATACTGGGTATGGATTGGCTGGTTAAACATCAAGTGAATTTGGACTGCGCTGCTAAATGGGTGGTACTGAAAATTGTAAATGGTGATGAGGTAGTTATGATTGGGGAGCGTCGGAATTATTTGTCAAATGTGATTTTTGCAGTGAGGGCCGAGAAGTTGGTTCGTAAGGGTTGTATGGCATATTTAGCCTACATCGGTATTTCTAAAGGACTTTCTGGATTTTTTTCGATGAGCTACCTGAGTTACCTCCAAACCGTGAAGTTGATTTTGGGATTGAGTTCCTACCTAGTACAGCTTCGGTGTCCATCGCCCCTTATAAAATGGCACCGAAGGAGCTTGTGGAGCTTAAAGCTCAGATTCAAGAGTTTCTGGGTCGAGGGCTTATCCGACCTAATGTGTCTCCGTGGGGAGCACCAGTTCTATTTGTGAAAAAGAAAGATAGATCCATGTGTATGTGCATCGATTACCGACAACTGAAGAAATTGACTGTTAAGAATAAGTACCCCCTACCGAAGATTGATGATCTATTCGACTAGTTTTGTAGATATTCAGTTATCTCTAAGAAGATCTTCGATCTGCGTACCATCAACTGAGAGTCAAAGTGGCTAACGTTTACAAGACAACATTAGGACTTGTTATGGTCATTACGAGTTCCTAGTGATACCGTTTGGACTAACGAATGCACTAGTAGCTTTTATGGATTTGATGAACTGAGTGTTCCAGCCCTATCTGGATCAATTCGTAGTGGTGTTCATAGATGACATCCTGGTATATTCGAGAACTAAGGATGAACACGATGCACATCTCCAAGTTGTTCTACAGATTTTGAGGGAGAAACAACTGTGCGCCAAGTTTAGTAAATGCTAGTTCTTGTTACGAGAGGTAACATTTTTGGGCCATGTGGTATCTGCTAAAGGGATTAGGGTTGATCCTTGAAAAATTAAAGCCATTCTGGATTGGATGCCGCCTCAGATGGTATCTGAGATTCGAAGTTTTCTTGGTCTGGCAGGGTATTATAGACTGTTTGTTAAGGGGTTTTCATTGATTGCTGCACCTCTGACTAAGTTGTTCCATAAGGGTGTGCCGTTTAATGGGACTGATGCTCAGTAAGAAAGCTTTGAGAAACATAAAAAGGTTCTGACTGAGGCCTCTGTCTTGATACAGCCAGAGTATGGGAAAGAGTTCACTATTTACAGTGACGCATCACATGTTGGGTTAGGATGTGTGTTGATGCAAGACGGTAAAGTGGTTGCATATGCGTCTCGTCAGCTTAAGACTCATAAGGCGAATTATCCAACTCATGAATTGGAGTTGGCCGCAGTGGTTTTCGCACTGAGAATTTGGAGGCATTACCTATATGGTAAGAAGTGTATCATTTACACGGATCACAAAAGCCTTAAGTACCTCCTCACTCAGAAGGAGTTGAACCTTAGGCAGTGTAGATGGATTGAGCTGCTAAAAGATTATGACTGTTCGACTGAATACCATCCTGGTAAGGCCATTGAGGTAGCCGATGCATTGAGCCATAGATCTAAGGGCAATGTTTGCTTGTCTCAGCTTATTTGATGATGGTAGTTTATTAGCCGAACTTAAGGTTAAACTGACGTGGATTGAACAGATTAAGGGTAAAAAGTTAGGGGATGAGTCACTAGGTCCTCGATTCCGACAGATAGTGAGTGGGGAAACTTTAGATTTTGCATTGAATAGCGAAGGGGTACTCTGTTTCTATGAGAGATTCTGTGTACCGAAGGATACTGATTCGAGGCAGTCTATACTGTGAGAGGTGCATAGTAGTCCTTATGCTATGCATCCTAGTGGAAATAAGATGTATCAAGACCTTTGCGAGTTATATTGTTGGCCAAGTCTTAAGCGTGAAGTTATCGACTTTGTGAGTAAATGTCTGACTTGCCAGCAGGTTAAGGCTGAACATTAGTTACCTTCAAGGTTGCTTCAGCCAGTTAAGATTCCATTTTGGAAGTGGGAGAGAGTAACTATGGACTTCGTTAGTGGGCTACCCTTAACGCCTTCTAAAAAGGATTCAGTATAGGTCATCGTGGATCGATTGACCAAATCTGCCCATTTCATACCAGTCTGTACTAATTATTCTTTATAGAAGCTGGCTAAACTGTATGTGTCTGAGATAGTGCGACTGCATGGGGTACCGGCTTCCATAATATCTGGTAGAGATCCTCGCTTCACGTCTCGGTTCTAGAAGAAGTTATAGAGCCTTTGGGTACAAGGTTAGACTTCAGTACTGTGTTCCATACTCAAACAGATGGTCAGTCATAGAGGGTGATTCAGATACTGGAGGACATGTTACGGAGTTGTGTAATTGATTTTCGAGGCAGTTGGGAGGACTACTTGTCATTAGTTGAGTTTGCGTATAACAATAGCTATTAGTCTAGCATACAGATGGCACCTTACGAGGCATTATATGGTCGTAAATGTCGTACTCCTTCATGTTGGACTAAGTTGGGTGAGCTACATGTTCTGGGCCTTGAATTAGTTTCTGATACCGAGGATAAAGTTAGACTAATTCGGGATCGACTGAAGGCAGCATCAGACAGAGATAAGTCATATACAGATCTGAAGCATAAGGAGATTGAGTATTCTATGGGGGACTTCATTTTTTCTCAAGGTCTCGCCATGGAAGAAGGTACTGAGGTTTGAACAGAAGGGCAAGTTGAGCCCTAGGTTCAATGGGCCTTACCGCATACTAAAACGTGTGGGACCGGTTGCCTATCAACTTGAGTTACCTCCAGAGTTGGACCAGATTCACTATGTGTTCCACGTCTCTATGTTGAGGCGTTATCGCTCTGATCTTGTGCATATTGTCTGGAATGAAGAGATTAAGGTTAGTCCAGATCTAACTTTCGAGGCGGAGCCAGTTCAGATTCTGGAGCACAATGTGAAAGTGCTAAGGAAGAAATCCATCCCACTGGTGAAAGTACTTTGGTGTAATCATAACTTAGAGGAGGCCGCGTGGGAACCCGAGGCGGCGATGCGACAACAATACCCTCACCTATTTTGATCAGGTAAATTTCGAAGCCGGAATTTTCTTTTAGGGGGTAGAGTTGTAGTGCCCCAAAACCTAAACATTTACTTTTGTTGTTGTGTTGCTTAAATACATGCTTGCTTCAGTGGTTAAGTGTCCTGAGAAGTGTTGAAGAAGTCCTGAGTTCAAGCCTTGGCTTGTACAAAGATTTGTTTTTACTTGATTAAACCCTGTCTCTAGTTAGTAGGCTTCTTAAATAAATTTGGGTAAAACATGTCATAAAATACCTGCTAGTCTAGGGGATAATGGCGTGTGGAGTGTTCCTTGGGGTCTGAGGTTCGAGGCTTGGCGAGGCAAAAGGAGCATTTTATTTTGCTACAAGTGCCATGGAAGTGTCCTAGGTTGACCGAAACTAAGGTGTTTGATTGAAGTTTGAATGGGTGGTTGAGAAGAGTATGTTGGAGAGAGTTATGGACGAATTGGGTGTGTGATTTTAGAAGTATTATGGGGAGAAAATTTAGAAGATCTTGAAGGCATATGGATAGTGATCAGTTGAATAGATTTGAGGAGCCAAATGAGGAGACTCCTAGGGGTGCCAATTGGGGGCGAATTCATTTGGGAAAAAATCAGTCATAGGACCTTTTTCTCTGAATGCCAAAGTTGTGTTCTCGTTTTTCTCTCAAAGTTTTGTAGCTTTTACCTTTCTCTTCTTTTGCATTTTGGTTGAGGCCGAATTGATCATTTGGGTATTTTCCTCTACTCTTTCTCTTACTTCCCCAATCAATTCTCCTTTAGCCAATTATACCATCTCCCCCTTTTTCGACTCTCGTGGTTAACAGAGTTCATTTCTATCCATCTTGCTATTATGACCGAATACCCATACTTCTCCTCTCTTTTCTCCTTCCAAACCGTTCCTCTTACTGTCTCTTTTATTTGGTAGCCAGGCCGAATATTCCATCCTTTTCATTTTGTGGTTTGCCTTTTGTTCTCTGACTAATTGATAAGTACTCTCTCACTGTTAAGCCGAATACTCCTTTCTCTTATTGCCGATTCTTATCTTCCTTCTCTTATGTGTGGTGTTTCTTTCAGTTTCTAGAACTTCTCGAGGAGTGAAGAAGTTTGCAAGTAAATACTAAAGCAGTTGAAACCTTTCCCTCATCACTCGATCAAAGGTAACTCTGTTTGTAATTATTGTGCTCAACTGGGGCATGACTTGTATAAGAGGGTGTTGGCCGATTGCCCTATTTTCCCCTATCTCTAGTTTTGTGTTTTCAATAAGCCAGTATATTGATTCAGTTCATGTGTTATGCAATCATCATTAATAGATTTCGCTGATTATACAACTATTCAATAAGGAGGGTGTAATCAACCTTCATCAACGGTTTAAGCGGGCTAAACCACACTCTTTCAATCAAGGCAAGTATCAAATGTTATTTTGAGTTAAGTGATAGAAAAAGGGTGATTAACCCTATTATCAAGTGACTAACGAAATACCTTGATTGAATGTAGGTGGTGTGCTTGTAGGCTATTCGCACGTTTTTGTAAACAGGTGTGTAACCACACTACTATATTCGTCAGTTGGCAAAGGCCGAAATAGGGGACCGTCAACACTACACGAGTGTGAGCTCTCTCGTGTGGTAGTTTGAACGCCAAAACGAAGGCGTAAGATCATTAAGGCCAGCCATGAGTGGTTTCATGGTCTAAGGCCAATTTGGGCCATAATAGGCCGAAATGGGCTGTGTGGGCCCTACGGGCTCGTAGGCCCACACGGGTAAACCCCAAAGATGTGTGGAGAATACTACGCCAGGTTGTGTAGTTCACACGGCCAAGGGCATTTTTGGCCTTGTGGGCCACACAGGCATGTGGACCCACATGGGCCGCATTTTGGGCCTTGGGCCTATTTTCACTATTTGACAGTTAAGGTTACACGGGTCACCCGAGACGACTATGGACTTACTGTTGTGTCAGCAAGTATACCTAGACCCCAAATTGATGAAATGAATATTATGCCCCTATGAGATAAAATGACTGATATGCCCTACGATATGTATGATTGTATTCGAGCATGCCATTTGTATAGTGCATACATGTATGATATTATGCCATGATGCATGTCATATTGCATGGGGATGGGTTTATTATGAGTGGAGGAAGTGTACTGTACTGGCAGCTCTGCTGCAATTATTGTTTAGTGTCGCAACCGGTGCTATATTTTAGAGTGTAGGGATGGGTTGGTTGATTTTATCCCCACATGGAGTGTAGGGCTGGACGGAGTGGATTGTAGAGGCTGGCTGGGTAGGATTTCTCTTTGCATTTTTTACTGTTACTGTTACTGAGTTGGGCTATGGCTCACACTGATACTGTTACTGAATGGGCTAAGGCCCTAGCTGAGACTGGACTGATACTTAAACGGGCTTAGGCCTAGACTGTACCTGACTAATACATGTTTGACTATTTGTTTTTTAATGGATTACACACTAAGTTTCATAAACTCACCCTTCTGCTTATCTTGCTGGTAATCCTTAGGTAGATCGGTGCTACGTCACATCTACTCATGCCTCTCTACTGGATTTTTAATTTATAAGTAATTTAAATTTGGGTATTTTTATGTAATAAGGCCTCTTTTAAGTTTTAACTTTTAATTTGGTATTTTACTTGCATTGACATAAACTGCTAGACGTAGGAAAAATATGGGTTTCGAAAAGATAAATATTTTTCGAAACACCACGTTTACGCAACATAGTTTAAAAGCTTCTGCAACAAACAATGTTTTAAAGTGTAATAACAATTTAATATGATTATAATTTGCTAAATAACTTGAGTTTTAACAATGAACGAGACGTCCTAATTCTTCGTTAAGAGCACAAAGAGGTTTTCAAATAGAACTAATCCTTCAACGAAATCATGTTTTTCGAAAAACACTTTAATAGGACATCGCCAGATTCGGCCATAATGTCTAGGCTGGGTTTGGGGTGTTACATACCAAGCCATTTTGCCACCCAACTTGCACAAATCTACACCAAACCAAACTGCACAATTTATGGCATAAAAATAGGTATACTATTAACTTCATTCAAGCATATTTCATACCATTTCAATAACAACCAATCCAAAACATATCAATACCATAATATGCCACTCAATTCATCAATATGAACACTTTTAAATTTTGCATCATTTAGCCTAATTTCACAAGCATACCAAAATTCAATTCTCAACCATTTGATATCCACAATGTCTACTATCAGTAAGCATCAGAAAGCCGACCTCAATCACATAACATAAGCCTTATGCACACATATATATATACACAACTAAACTAACCAAATTAAGCCAACTTTCATGGCTATATATACAAGCCAAACCATAGATGTTAACAGGCCAATTCAAATGGCTAAATTCATCATCAACTTATACACCAAAATGACCAAAGTTCCTATACATACCATGTATTCCAAAAACATAGATTCAAAAGTACCAAAACGGTAGCTTGGTAGTGTGATGAAGTCTCTGACGATCCCCGAATTTGTGCTAGCTTTGAAATCATTAAAAAACACGGGAAAATAAACCAAGTAAGCTTTATAACTTAGTAAGCTAATATGATTAATAAGTATAATTTTCCTATTCATTCACCATTTAAAGAACATAAGTAAATGTAAGTAATACATTCAACTCAACAATTTACACTCTGACATAATTCTATATATCATATATAAATTCATCAACTTTCGCTTACTTTTCATATGAACTTATCAATTATCACCTACTTGCCAAACTTTTCACGAGTACCTGAAATGATCTGTATCATTGCTTACATTCTCTGTAACGCCCCAAATTTTGGGCTTAGAAGAATTGGGCATCTTGAGACCAAGAAAATGACACAAATGCATGTTAGTCCTGTTGGGTTAGTGATTTTGGATGTTAGGAGGGGTCTCTATGAAGTCCCAGGTTCAAGCTTGGCATAGGAAAAATTTTGGTTTTTAGCATTAAGGGAACCCTAACTCTAGGTTGAATGCTTCTTAAATTTTGAATAGTAAAATTTGACAAAAGAAGCATGGTTGTTTAGGTCGTAAGTGACGCCTTATAAGGGAGTGAGGGCTAGGGTTTGAGGCTTGGAAGGAGTACTGGATGTTTTATTTTTCTTCAAGGACATGTAGGTGGAGAGTTTGATCAAAACTTTACAGGATAACAGTTGAATGAGTCTTAGAGGGATATGAGGAGGAAGTTAAAGCATAGAGTTGATTGTTGGAGGAAATCAAGGAGGATTTGAATTAGGAGGAAGTCTAGTCGAATGGGGACTTTGGGGTTGCAAAAGAATTCAACAAGTGGGATTTGGTTCATTTTTGGCATTTTGGGAATTGTTTTGGTATAGCCAAATCTTGCTAGAAAAATTCTTGGTGTTTTCTTTTGTTTTGTTCACTCGTTTTGGTACCTTTGCCTTTCATTTTCAAAAGAATCTGACTCCGGGTTGTTCGCTGTTTTGTTTTAGCCGAAAGTGCATTACCATTTAGGCCATCTATTAGTCGATTTCTCCGCCATTTCACATATTCTAGTCCTTTCCCTTCTTTTCTAATCCTTTTATCTCTCTAAACCGTGGCCTTTATCTTCTATTTTCCCACTAGTCTCTTATAGTCGAAATCCCTCTTCTCTCAACCATCTTTTAGTGAGCTGGATTCCCTTGCTGCAACGTTATTTTCTTTGATCTTAAGGTGTGTAAAGTCAAATACTACCTACTCTGTCTCTCTATCAGCTATTACCGAATCCGTCTCCCTTCTATTCTCCTATCATAAGGTTGCGTTCTTCTCCTCTTTTTCCAGGATCAAGTGTTCGCTCGAGGGTTGATAGTGGGGCAAGTGATGTGAAGCAATCGACATCGCACTTCCAGTTTTGGTCAAATCTGTCTAGGGGTAAACTTTGATATCAAATAGGGGGATTAGCAAGGCTTTATCATTTAAGGTTCATTGCTAGGGGATTCGTAGCACGTTTCGTAAACCAGATGTGTACGTACACCACCTTAACTCTAGATCAACAAATCCCGAAATGTCGAAAAGCTGAAAAGCTGAAAGAATGGCAACAGTTACTACACGAGCGCGTGAATGCACGTGTGGAAAATCTAATGCGATAGTAGAGGCCACCATGAACGAACTCATGGGCTGTGGCCGTTAGGCCGTACAGTCCCAATGGGTCCGTAGGCCCTAGATGTGTAAAACTCACTAATAGGTGGGAAAATGTTAGACCGGCCGTGTCACTCACATGGCTTGGATCGAAATCAGGCTTGGTGGGCCAATGGGTCGTGTGGGCCTATAGGCCTACTTAAATGGGCTTTGAGCCCAATCACACTGTTTGTTTGCTAAAGGTTGCACGGGTCACGCGAGACAATTGTGAACCTACTGATGGGTCAGTAAGTGTACTTAGATCCTAATTTACAAAATAATTGTTATGCCCTCAAAGGGAAAAATGACTAAAATGCCCCTACATGTTATATGATTGTTATTGTATGCCATTTATGATATGTTTTCATTTATCTGATATTATACTGCATGGGGGATGGGATCATTGATTTGGAGGAAGTATATGATTTGTTAGGGTCTCATGGTCACTTGACGACTGTGGATCCACCGATGGCTTAAAGCCATTATGTGATTGGTAGCTCTACTGCGAAATTTGTTAGTGCCGCAACCAGTGCTACATCACGAGTGTAGGGATGGGTGGGTCGATTAAATCCCCACGAGAGTGTAGAGTTGGATGGGATACGGAGTGCAGGGTTGGTTGGGTATTTGTGCATTGGATAATCTGATTCTAATTGTGACATGGGCTCAGGCCCAACTGAGGCTAAGAATGGGCTAAGGCCCAAGTGCCACCGTCATTCTGATGTGATGCATGCTTTATGATCAATGAGGGTTGTACACATTGAGTTTTCGTAAACCCACCCCCTCTTTTAAAATTTTCAGGTAATCCTCAGTAGGCGGTTCGAAGTATGGAAGGACTCAGAGGTGGCCACACTAGAACAGCTTTAAATTTTTGTATTTTCTTTTACATTATTTAAATTACTTTCTCTTTGGGTTTTTGATGTAATAAGGCCTCTTCTTTAATTTTCTAGCTTTTAATTTGGGGTTTTTTAACTATTATGATTTATTTCTGTTAAAAGTAGAGTGCGGTTTTCCAAAATGATATCTGTTTTTATAACATCACGTTTTCACAATATTATTGAAATGCTTCCGCAACAAACATGTTTTTAAAAGTAAGGCTGGTTTAAAATGGTTATCAAATAAATAAGTTGATTTTAGAATTAAACAAAGGGGATTTTCTCTTTCAAGCGAGATTTATTAATAAGACAAAGTTTTTCGAAAAAGTATTTTAATGTGACATGCCAGATTCTGTCATAACTTCTAGGTTGGGTTGGGGTGTTACATTCTCGTACCATCATCTTTTCCCGTTGAACCATTCAAAATAATATCAGATACTTAGGAATCACACCAAAGTGCCACATACGTAACCAATGCTATCCTAATATCATATAACATATATACTCACTCTCAAGCTATCAATGTCCCTGCTCACACAAGCTGTCAGTTAAGACATAGCTACACGGTGCTGTTCACACAAGCTGTCAAGTAATCGCAACACATGTTAGTATACTCAACCACCGGTAGGACGTACAGGACCAGCACCCAGATCACATAATCACAATAACCCATAATCACATGTCACTAGTATCCTATCTATTCCTAAGGTTCAGTTGGGATTCTCATTGTGTCAATGCCTTGTCAATAGATTCCATAGTGTCGTAATATCACAAATATACTATTCAAGCATATAAACACATATAACATTAAGCTTATTAATCATACCAACTTACCTCAGTTCACAAAAATGATGAAATAGGTCAATTAATCGAGTACTGTGTTTTTCCCCCAGTCTAGATTCGAATTTTGCTTTTCTTGATCTATATGTAATAAAATTTAGTTTATTTAATTATCACTCTATTCAATTTAATCAAAAAACACTCATTAAAGTACTTTTACACTTTTGCCCCGAGTATTTCACAACTTTTACAATTTAGTCCTTATTTTATAAAAACACAAATTAATGCAATTTGATATCATCCCATGCTAGCCGAATTTTCCTAGTATGCATATCAGCCCATAATTTTTATTTATTTCACATTTTAACCACAAAGTTTCCACATTTCATAATTTAATCCCTAATTTACATTTTCACTAAAAATCACTTAACAAAACTTGTTTAACATTCATCAAACATTCATAATCTATCATCAATCATTAAAATACATGCTTATTCATTAATGGAAACTTCCTAAATCTTTAACAGTTTTGCAAAATAGTCCTTGGGCTAGCTAGACTAAGCTGCAACGATCACAAAAACATAAAAATCATTAAAAACTGAGTCAAAAATCTTACCATGTATTCAAAACTCCATGGCCGAATCTTTGAAGCTTAAAATGGCTTCCTTATGCCCTAATTAACGGTTGAAGATGATGAATGGAAAAGAAAATGAATTTTTTTATTTAATTTATCTTTATTTACCAATTTACTTATTTAACCCTTAAAACACTTATTAATTACACCAAAAGCCATGCCACTATCATCAACTATGTTATAATTGGACTAATATCTACATAAGGACATTTAATTTTAAGCTCCATAGCTATTAGACACCTTTAACTAATAGAACTCAAGTTTTAAACTTTACACGATTTAGTCCTTTTTATCAAATTAAGCATTCAAATGATAAAATTTCTTATCGAAAATTTCACACAAACATACTATCATATTGTAAACCTTAAAATAATAATAGAATAATTATTTCAACTTTGAAGTTGTGGTCCCAAAACCACTGTTCTGATTTGACCAAAAACGGGTTGTTACAGATTTTGTATTAGCTTTGCAAGATGAATTTGCTTTTGTTTACTCCCATCTTTTTAGAATTTGCTTCTATTTACTCCCATATTTTTTTGTTCGTTTCACTATTAACTCGAAAGTTATGCTTTTGAGAACTTTTAAACTTTCCTCCTCAATAAAAGCATCAGCCACAACTCCTGGCAGTTGAGTGCCACTCTAGAGTGTTATGGCCTTACATTGTTCCTTTCCTTGAGACCGAAAACTTTTTGTGTCACTAGGCAATGCTCCTTGTTTTCTGAAACTTAATGTAGTGGCAATTTGTCCCACTTGATATTCCAGAGCTCTTAAGGAAGCTGCCTGGCTCTAAATAATTGCATCATTCTTAGCCAATTACTCATTTTATAGAGCTTGCATAGTTGGCATTAAAGACGACGAACTTTGTTGCACATTTCACTGCAACATTGGTTGACTGTATCTGTATCGGTCATTTTCAGTGAAATCGGAACAATAGTTTTGGGACCACAAATTTGAAGTCAAAAAAATTATTTTATTATTATTTTATTTTCTACAGCATGATAGTAGTACTATATAAAAATTTCGTTAAGAAATTTTACCGTTTACATGCTCAATTTGATAAAAAAGCATTAAATCGCATAAAGTGAAAATGTTGAGTTCTAGCAGTTAAAAGTATTAATTAGCTATAAAACCTTAAAGTATGAGCCTTTATATGGTAATTAGACCATTAATGTTGATAGTGGATGTACATGGCTTGACATTTGGGTAATTTTTAAAGTTTTTAAGGTTACTTAAGTTATTAATGATAAAAACAAATGAAATAAAACAAACTATCATCTTCCATTATCATCATCAACCGAATTTAGAAGAAAAAAAAAGCCATTGAAGATCTAGGTTCTACCAACCTTAATTTGCGAATAGGTAAGTGAATTTTGTCCCGTTTTTAATGATTTCTACATTTTGAGGATTGTTGTAGCTTAATTTAGCTAGCCCAGGGACTAATTTTTGAAACTGTTAAACTATTAGGGTTTTGCCACTTTTAAATATACATGATTTTTTATGTTTGATGATAGAAAATGGATGGCTATTGTTAGATAAACAATTTTTGTAACGAGATTTTTGATGAAATTATCAATTAGGGATTAAATTGAAAATTAAAAAATTATACATGGTGAATTTGTGAAATAAATGAAATATAGGACATGCCAGGGACCTAATTGATAATCAACCATAGTGAGTTGTGATGGAATTTCATGAATTTCAATCTTTATGAGCTAGGGACTAAATTGCATAGAAATTAAAAGTATATGGGCAAAATGGTAATTTTGCCAAAATATGATTTTGGGCTAAATTGAATGGTTTATATATTAAATTGAGTAAATTTATCCGAATAGATCAAGACAAGCCTCATACGACTTTAGATTGGGGCAGAGAGAAAGTTTGGGATTAATCACCTCAATATCTATGTATACTTGTCAAGGTAAGTTTGTGTAATTAAATTGTAACAGCCCGATTTTAGCTAAATCAGAATAGTGATTTCAGGACCACAAATTTGAGGTCGTAAAATTATTTTAATATTATTTTATGTGACTATAGCTTGTGAATATGTATGTGTGAAAGTTTGTGTTAATTTTATCGCTTAAGTGGTTAATTTGACTAAAGGACTAAATCGCATAAAATGCAAAAGATGCATTCTATTTGTTAAAGTGCTTTAACTGCAATAAAATTTAAATGAGTGAGTCCTTATATGGTTATTTGACCTTTGGTTAATGGGATGGACAAAAATAGTCATCCATTAAGTGAATTTTTTTGTTATAATATAAGGTTAAAATAGTAATTAGTGAAATAATGATAATTAACATAAAACAAAGTGAAAATGGTGAACATTTTATCATCTTTATGGCTGAATGAAGCTAGGGAGATAGAAAAAATAGGGTTTTGATATTCGGCAACTTAGAAGCTTGATTAAGGTATAGTTTTGACTCGATTGTTGATGATTTTTACGTTTTTGTAATCGTTACTTTGAGTACTAGCTAACCCATGCCTCAATTTTTGAAAGTGTTGATGATTTTGAAAGTTGCCATTGATGAATTCATATGTTCTTGAATGTTTGATGATGGAAAATGAGTATTTGTGGATAGATTATCATATTTTGTAAAGTGATTTTTAGTGAAATTTCATAAAAGGGACTAATTTGTGAAAAGTGCAAAATGTGTAGTTAAAAATGTGAAATATTGATAAATATGGGCTGTTATGGAGCCTATAGATATTCGACTAGCCTGGTTTTAGTTGAAATTGTTGTAAATTGTGTTTTTATGAAATAGGAACTAAATTGAATAAATGTGAAACTTTAGGGGTTAAAGTGCAAAAATGCCCAAATATGTGTTTGTGGATTAAATTGAATGAATTGGTGATTAAATGGATTAATTTTGAATACATCTAGATCAAGAAAAGAGGAACTCAGACTTAGATCGAGGCAAGAACAAAGTACTCGATTAATCAGTTAGTTTCGTTGTTTCTACGACCGAGGTAAGTTTGTAGGTGTCCATTTCATTATAAATGAATGTTATATACTATGATATTACATAAAATGTGTTTATGAGATTGTAGATAATGTTTGAATTGTGAATACAACTATACGGAAGTGTTCGATGATGAAATTGGCAAGAGAAACTTCTCGGTCAAACCTTAAGTGCAGTTATGATGATAATGTAATGTCATTCAACTAATGCATTGGTTTCGGGCCATGATATTGGCACTTCAGGTGCGAATAATACATTGATTTGGCTATGGGCCATGATGTAGGTATTTTGAAAGGACTTACCTTGATTTGGCTATGGCCCACGGTATAGGTACTCCGGGATAAGTTACCTTGATTTGGCTATAGGCCATGGTATAGGTACTTATCGATTATGATTCTTCAGTATCCAATTTCTATCCCTAATGGTTCAATGGATAAATGAATGTCGTGGTTGAGAAAGAGGTTAGTACGAGGTGTTACCGGTATGTACGGAAGCTATTCAAATACTATATTGAGAAAGTTTAATGAAATGGTATTTACTCATGTTTGAGACATGAATCAGTTTTGTGTTAATGTAATGTTGATTCAATAATGTACAAATGTTTAAACTATATTATTTGATGAATTGAGTTATTTACTTACAAACTTACTGAGCTATGAAGCTTATTGTGTGTTATTTGTCTATGTTTTACAGATAATCAAAGCTAGCTCGGATTAGGGGATCGTCGGGAAATGTCATCACACTATCGATCAGTTTGTTGGTACTTTTAAAGCTTGAATATATGATATATGGCATGTATAGGCTACTGTATTTGTGATATCTTTTTGAAAACTTGATTTGAGCCATGTGATTTTGGTTTGTAAATGTTGGTATATATTTGGTCATATAAGTTAGCCTAAATGTTATGTTTGATAAGTAAGTTTTATAATGTAAATAATGCTTATGTGATGGCTTGATTATGAGATGTTGAAAGGGTAAGTTTCATGGCATGAAATAGGTGTTAATATGATGATGAAATGCATGTAGAACTTATACAAATTTGATGATTTTAGTATATTGAAATGATATGTTTTGATTTTGGAATTGAGTAGTGAAAATGGTTGTGTATAGATGGCATGTTATGTGCAAACTGGATGGTCTTTGGTTGCTTATGTAGGTGTTGAAATGGTACCATTTAGGTTGATTGGTGATTATAAGAAAGGGTGGCAAATTGGCCTTGCTAATAGCCTATTTTTGTCCACACAAGCAGAGACACGGGCGTGTGTCTCAACCATGCATGACACACGGTCAAATTACACGATAGTGTGTCCCCTAGGGTACCCTTCGATTTGAAGTCATTATACCCTACAGTTTTCACACGGCCTAGACACACAGGCATGTCACTGGCCATATGTGGAACACGGGCTGGCATATGGGCGTGTCATCGGCCGTGTAACCCCCTTAGATTTCATACGGCCTGGTACATGGGCGTTTCCTCGACCGTGTGGTGCAAGTTAGTAGGTATGCCTTGTTTTCACATGGCCTGTGACACGGGCATGTCTAATAGCCATGTGAGCCACATGGCCTGTTCACACGGGTGTGTGACCCTTACATCTTTGAAAATTTTCTATGTTTCTAAAAGTTTGTGAATGTTATCGATTTAGTCCCGAACCACTTCTAAGAATGTTTTAAGGTCTCGTATGACCTTAGAAGGGACAATATGTAACATAAATTGAGTTTATGTGTTTTAATTGAATTATACATGTGTTACGAAATGTCATACATATATGCCAATTGCATATCCAATGACGTACGATAATTACTGAGTCTCGTTTGAACCTTAGGAATTCGTAGGATACAAATGACATGTCCTTAGGGTTTACATGATTTGGGTACTAGTCCTGAATGTCCTACCAATGGCTGGGGTCGGCATGTGTTGCAGATACTCCACAACTCTTGTGTACAGCATCGTGCAGCTCTGTTCTGACCCACACCTCGTGAGAGCATACTGATTTACAGCTCGTGATAGCATACCGATTTATAGCTTGAGTGAGCATACCAATTCACAGCTCGTATGAGCATACATGTATAGGATTTGATAGATTACATTTATATGATTTAGCACACTATGTGTGAGCCATCCTGTGTATCCAACAATATTCTAAATGGTTCAAAGGGTAATGTTCTAAATGAAATGGTAAGAGTTCGATGCGAACTATGGAGGGATTTATATGAATTACATGGAAATATTATTACATGGTATATGGAAATGTATGATACATGTATATGAAACATTATTATATGTTGTGCTCATCCATATTTACTTAGTTTATGTATATGTTTACATCGCTAACTTGTTTGATTTATATGCATAGGATTTGGCCAAATTATGGTTTGAATATGTTATGTTACTTACTTCATATGTGATTAAATGGTAAGTTATGTTCTATGTTATATGAACTTACTAAGCTTAAATGTTTACTCTGTGTTATTTTCCGTGTCTTATAGTGAATTAAAAGCTCTTCAGGTTGGAATCTTGTTGGAGTTATATCACACTATCCATCAGCTCTTTTGGTACATTCGGTTGTTTAATTTTTGTTATAATGGCATGAACAGGTATTTTGGCTAATGTTGGCCATGTGTTTGGTTGTTGGAAATGCCCATTTAGTTTGGCTTGTGATTCAGCACTTTGATGATGATATGAGCTTTGTTCATGGCATGTAAATATTAGCCTTATAATGGTTGATGAATGACTTAATATGATTCAATGATGGAAGATGAAATGATGGTTGAATATGCATATTATATATGACTTGTGACTTGTTGTAAACGTTGAGAAGTAGTACTCTGTTTGAATGACTTAAATGATTATAGATGATAGTGGTTGAATGACATGACTAGTACGATTTGGTATAATTTTGGTAAGTAAATTACATATGTATTGATGCAAATATACATATAAGTTAACAAATCATTTTGGCCAAATTGAATACATGATTATACATGTTTAAATGTTTTCATTTGAGGTGCCATTGGGCATATTGGATGTATGTTATTATACCATATGCTTATAGCTTGAATATACATGCTTTGGACGCATTTTTGATGGCTTGAATATTAGTACAAAGTTGGTTGTAGGTACTTGTGGACATAGGTGAGAAAATGGCTTGTAAAATGACCTATTTTTGTCCACACAGGTGTGTGTCTCAGCAGTGTGTGACACACGGCCAAGAGTCACGGTAGTGTCCCCTTTAGCTTTCAAAGGGTTGTAAGTCAGGCTGTTACACGGCCTAGCACACAGCCTGGTACACAGGCGTGTGAGGTTGCTTCGAACGGTACACGGCCAGGCACACGGGCATGTGGCTTGGCTGTGTGACCCAAGTCAATGAGTTACACGGCATGGACACGAGCTAGGACACGGCCGTGTGACCCCTATAGTTTTGAAAATTTTCAATGTTTTTTGAAAAATTCTCTGATTTTTCGATTTAGTCCAAATTGTTTCTAACATGTTTTTAGGGCCTCGCGGGCTCGTATAAGGGATAATATGTATGTTTTGGATTAGTTTTAATATGATTATCGATATAATTTGACATATTGTAACGCTCAGGTTTGTGCAAATGTATACAGCCATTGTCAAGTAATAAGTAAGTATCGAGTTATCGTCTCCACAGAGATTGTATTCGTGCTAAGTCACTCAATTATAAAAATATTATTAACAACTTGAAAAATAGAAACACAATTTGATTTGGAAGTATTGATTGAAATTATGCAAAATTAATCTAGATACAATGATCCCTAATGTGACTTATCCTAACATGCAATTATACGAATGAAATAGATTTTAGCAGAATTAACACAATAAACAACAATTATAACATAAATGAGCTAGGATAATTACTTTAACTAAACTCAAATTATTATCAACATGCTTATTAATATTCAGAAAAACATTCCATGGCAACTTGATCTTTCATGAGTTTGAAAACCACATTAGGTCCTTTTAGAATCCTTTACTTAGTAAATATGCATTTTACTAATCCTTATTTACTAAGGGTTTCTTAGTATTCGTGTAAGGTAACATGGACGTGTTAGGTTTGAAACAGTTTAATCACACAAATCTAAAAATTATGCAGATAACAGAGCCTGGTTAAGGTTGTTATGTAACCTACAATTTAATCGGGTTAGGACCTAAATTGAGCATGCACATTTCAATTATGTGTCCATTAGCCATCGTCTGGTTAGGATCGCTCAACTAATTCAGGTGCATTTCAATCACGTATGAACAAAATACAGACTTGATTTTAATTGAAAACATGATCAATTAAGGCACAAACATTATAAGCATGAATCAAATAATTATTATTTAATCAAATCAATTATCCTAACTTAAATAAAATTAATCTATCATTGTTGTAAACAAGAACAATGAACACATAGCAAACATCTTTAAATTAAATTAAAGAAAAGAAAGATTAAACCCAATTTAGAGTGGCTATCACCCAAGACTCTGACTGATAAGGCTCCTTCGTTCCTTTGCTTCGCTTCTTTGCTAATAGCTCTCTAAGGTGGCTAACCAAGGGCCCTTTAAGAGGCTAATTTTCTAAAAATCCTTATGCAAAGATGATGATAGGCGTGAGGGGAAAGAAAGCTAAGAGAGTTGAGAGAGGAGAGAATAATGAATGAGTGAGTGATGAATGATAATTGAGAAATGGGGTCTTATTTATAGGTGAGGCAAGGGAGTTAGTTTGCTAAAAATAGGAGTGTCCATCATTTGAAACTTCATCCAATGGTGGTCGTGTAACATCCCGCATTAGGACCTAGTCAGAATAATGGTTTTGAAACCACAAATTTGACGTAAGAAAATTCATTTTTATTATATTTTTATGGTCTACAATTCTATGGACTTGTTTTGTAAAAATTTCGTCCGAAAATTTTGACGTTTGGGCACTCAATTTAGTCAAAAGGAATAAATCATAAAAAGTACAAAAGTTGAGTTCTACATGCTTGAGGTGTCCAATTATTATGAAATTTTAAATTGGAGGTCCTTAAATGGTAATTAGACCATTGGTTAATTTTTTGGACAAAAATGGACATGAAATGAATGAAATAGAATATTTTTAAGTTAGGGTCATTTTGGTTATTTAGTAATTAAAATGAATTAAAAATAAAATTAAAAACCAATTTTTGTCCATATTCAACCCCATGGCAAAAACTTGTATGGAGAAGACATAGCTAGGGTTTTTCAAGCTTCCAAGTTCGATTGTAAGTTCGTTCTAGCCCCGTTTTTAATGATTTTTACATTTTTTAAATCCTCGTAACAATATCTACCTATTTCTACCATTTATTTGAGTTATGATGAAGGTCTAGGGTTTGACCCATGTTATAAATTTGTGCAATTTGATGTTTAATGGTAGATTATGCATGTTTATGGTTGGAGAAACGACTTTTACTAAGTAGTTTTCGGTGAAAACACTAAAAAGGACTAAATTATAAAAGTTATAAAATTTGTCATAAAAGTGTGATTTAGTGGAAATTGTGGGCTGCTATAGTTATGAAAATGATTCGGCTAGGCTTAAAGTGCAAAAAATTGAACAAAAATCATTTTACGAGCCTAGAGGCAAAAGTGTAAATATGACAAAGTTTAGGGGTAAAAATGCAAATTTGTAAAAGTATGATTTTTGGGTCAATTTGAATAATGTGAATAATAAATAAGCTATATTTGAAATGTTAGATCAAGAAAATCGAGATTTGGGCCTAAATCGGAATTTCGAGGTTATGGACTAAATTGGAATAATTGGTCGTAATTGCATTTAAGGTAAGTTCATGTGATTAAATAAGCATGATATTCATGTTATTGTTCTTACACTTGAGATCTATTTTGCTATGGTTGTATTGATTTATATGTTAATGATATTGTGTATGGGAACGTGATGTACCCATGAAGTAATCGAAAGCTCAAATGTCGATAACATGTGATGGGATGATTGAATATAATGGAATTTTGATGGAACATGATATTTCTTTGAAACGAGTAAGTTTGTATGTAAATAATATATCGTTTTTACTTATGTTATAATATTTTGTTATTATATGAGATGTGGTTGTATATTGAATGATCACTTGATGTAAATTATGAATTGAAGTTGATTATGGATGAATTGGTAAAATGTTGAAAAGTGAGGAATTTCTCGGTTGGACCTTTAGAATAGAAAATATACAATTGATCCATTGTGAGAACACGTGTAGTACTATGTGCAGGCTACTATGTGTTTAAGATGGTTTTACGTCACGTGTGTAGTACTAAGTGCAGGCTACTACGTGTACTAGATGGTTAGGTCACATGTGTAGCACTAAGTACAAGCTACTATTGTAACGCCCCGTACCCGGAGTCGAACACGAGGTGTTAACAGACTTAATTCATTGCTTAAACAGCTCAAACAATTTAATTTTAAAATTTCCAGTCAAGCTAGCAATCTGCATCACAGTCGCTTAAAAATTCATATCTTGAGTTTCAAAAATGAAAATCCAATTCTGTAAATTTTCCCTGAAACTAGACTCATATTTCTATTTACTAATTTTTTTCTAGAATTTTTGGCTAAGCCAATTAGTACAGTTTATTAGTTAAAATCTCCCTTGTTTCAGGGTTTGACTGCTCTGACCTCTATGTATTACAAATCAGATATCTCCCTGTACAGAGTTTCAATGACTATGCCGTTTGTTTCTATTAAAACTAGACTATGTACGGAACCTGTACATATAAAGCATGACTTCTAATTATTTGTATACAATTTATGGTAAATTTCCAAAGTCAGAATAGGGGATCCAGAAATCACTCTGGCCCTATTTCACAGAAATTCAAATGTCTCATAAATTATAATTCATATACTTATTTTGTTCAATCCATATGAAAATAGACTCATTAATCTTCAATTTCATAACTTACTCATCATTTAATTCCATTTCTACTATTTTTAGTGATTTTTCAAAATTTACATCACTGCTGCTATCAGATTCTATTTTATGGCAAATTTCACTTTACTAAGGATTTTCATGGACTAATTATCATTTTAAACATACATAAAATCAAATATGACTTAGATTGGCCATTCCAATGGCTAATCATTTACAAACCCTTTTCTTGCCAAACCATAGCCATATCATAAGATCAATTACACAAAGTGAGTATTTTGTCATACATGCCACATTCAAAATATACAAGCCATTTTACCGATTTAAGCCTTCGGATAGTGTGAAGGAGTCTTCGACCTATCCCGACTCTCAAGCCGGCTTGTCAAAACTACAATGAAAGAAAAGGAGTGAGTAAGCATAAATGCTTAGTAAGTTCACATGCAAATAGTAAGTAACATAATCATGCAATTCCACATAAAAACAACATTTGCATAAACAACACCAAGACATTCATGATACATTTGCATTTAATATCATGCTACGATTTCATCATACGTGTCAAATTTTCTCATTTACCACACTTACCAACATGTCACCTTCGTTTTAGGCATTCTCTTTATCCCCTTAAGATTCACCCGTTGAACTCATCGGAATATAATTCGAATACACGAAAAGTTTGTACATAAGTGCGACATATGTAGCCAAGCTACCATGTAACCCGCCCATAAATGAACTCGAACTCAAATCAACGAGCTCGGGCATTCGCATCCATAAGTGAACTCGGACTCAACTCAACGAGCTCGGATGCCTAGTTACATCTCACGAACTCAGACTCAACTCAACGAGTTCGGACATTTGCATCCATAAGTGAACTCGGACTCAACTCAACGAGTTCGGATGCCCAACCATCCTAGTGACATGTCACTTGTATTCTAATCTATTCCCAAGGTTCAAACAGGCTTTTTCCTCAATTACACATCTTTGCCGTCTTCCACGGAACATCAAAACCGATACTCGGTAGCAAATCATAATTTACATATTATTAAATAATAACCATAAAGCATAATATTTCATGATATTAATCATCATATCACATAAATAACATTAAATTACTTAAAATGACAATTATGTTACTACATTTACACATGAACTTACCTCGATACAAAATATTAGCAATCGAGCCTATTCCTCGTAAACTTTGTTTTTCCCTCGATCACGACTTGAATCTTGTTTCTCTTGATCTATAATGCCAAATTAATCTTATTTAATACATACATTCATCAAAACAGCCCCAAATACAAACTTTGGAAAAATTACCATTTTGCCCCTAAACTTTTGCAAAATTACACTTTTGCCCCTAGGCTCGGGAATTAAACTTCATCCCATTTTCTTATGTTTTATGACATGCTGATAATTTTTTCCTTCTATGGCAACATCAAATTCTCATTCTAACATGTACTTAGAACTATTAGGTATTTTTACCGATTAAGTCATTTTTCTCGTTTTCACTTAAAACCGAGTAGCACAAGTTGCCTAGCATAATTTAAAATGTCATATTCTATCATAAAACACCAAAATACACAAATTTCACCTATGGATATTTTTCCAAATGTGAGCCCTAGGTTAAATTATTGCTAGCATAAGCTAAATCAAGTTACCGGGACTCCAAAAACGTAAAGAACATTAAAAACGAGGCTTGGAATCACTTACTATGGAGCTTGGAAGCTTGAAACAAACCCTAGCTATGGAGAACCCTTGAATTTCCGTCCTAATGAAGAAGATGGACATATTTTGCCATCTTTTTTCCTTTTTTTAATCTTTTAATTACCAAATGACCAAAATACCCTTAATACCTTTCTTTGAAAATTTTCATGTACAAGTCCATTTTTGTCCAAAATTTTAGAAATTGGTCAAATTGTTATTTAAGACCTCCTCATTAATATTCCAAAGTAATTTCATACTAAAAACTTCTAGAATGCAAGTTTTGCAAGTTATTCGATTTAGTCCCTAATTTCAACTTAAGCACTTTATGCATAGAATTTCGTCACAAAATTTTCACACAATCATGCAATCGTATCATAAACATCAAAATAATTATAAAATAATTATTTCTATCTCGAATTTGTGGTCATGAAACCACTATTCTGATTAGGTCCTAATTCGGGATATTACAACAATGCGTACCCGATAGCTTCGATCACATGTGTGGTACTAAGTGCAGGCCACTATGTGTAAGAGACGGTTTGGTCACAGATGTAGTACTAAGTGCAGGCTACTATGTGCACCAAATAGCTTCGGTTACAAGGGTGGTAATATGTGCATGCCACCGTGTATCTGTTATTATTCCGATGAGTTCAACAGGAAATTGACTAAGTGAAAATACATGTGATCATGCAATGACTAGTGTAATTGAATATGACTATGTGATGAATAAGTGCAGGTATATGTGTGTGAAATTTTATGAGCAATGTGCTCGATAGTTGAGCGAACTTTCGGTAAGAAGGAATGGAGTAAGTGAGATTATGTAGGACTGAAATTGTAATAAAATATTTTTGGATAGCAGCAGTTGTGTGATTTGAAAAATCACCAAAAATGGAGGAAATCAAATTAGAAGTTTAATAAGATATGAAATAAAATCTTATTGAGTCTATTTTCACATAAAAGAAACAGTGAAAGCAAAAGAATTTTATATTCTGTGATATTTGAATTTTTGTGAGGTAGGGTCAGAATGATTTTGAAATCCCCTATTCTGACTTGGAAAAATCATTAAAAATTGTAAAAATATATTTATGGATTATAATTTATATTCTTAAAATCTTTAATTAGTCTATTTTCGAAAGAAATAAATGAGAACATTATTCAAATCTTGTACGAAGAGATAATTAATTTTTAGTGCAGAGAGGTCAAAACTGTTAGACAATGAAATAGGGGAGATTTTAAAGAATAAATTATACTTATTGCCTAATCCAAAAATTCTAAAAATTTTATGATAAGCAGATACATGAGGCTAGTTTCAGGGAAAATTGGCAGATCCTAATTTGGAGTTCCGTAGCTCAAGTTATAAGTAACTGAGTGACTATGAATCGAGTAAATAGCTTAACTTGAACATAAGTAAAAGTGTAATTATGATTAATTTACCTTGGAATCATGTTGTAAGAATTGATGGAATCATATTGATAAATTGCTTATTATTTTCATATGGACTTACTAAGCTATATAGCTTACCCCCTACCTTTCATTTCTTTAGTGTTGTCAGGTTAGCTCGGGGTTGGAGATCGTCAGAGGCAACATCACACTATCGAGCTATCAATAGGGGATATCGATAAGTCTTAAGCATCTTCAAGTGAGTGGCATCTTCAAGTGAGTGGCATGCTTTGTGATATGATTATAATTGTCTGCCATGAATGAATAGCAAATAACATATGTGCATGAGAAATGCCCTAGGACCATTCAGGGTGGTCATGGCTATGAAATAAATGCATAAATTGGCATTAAGTTGATAATAATTGAACATGGACATTTGTTGAATAAGTAGAGATTAATTATTGGGTAATATGTTATGGTTGATTCTTAAAAATGTTCTTTAGTGAGGCATGCTAAATCATTAAAAAGATGCTATGATATGTGTCATTAACGTATTTAAGTATGTGAAAGATTAGGGCAACAAAAAGGCTTAGAAAATAGCCTAAGTGTTGACCACACGGGTAGAGACACGACCGTGTATCTCAGCTGTGTGGACACAGCCTTAGCACACAGGTGTGTGATTTGGCCGTGTGACCCTAAATGTTTGCTGACGTCATAAACAGAGAGTTACACGGGCTGAGGACACGGGCGTGTGAGACCACTCGGCCTACCCAAACGGGCGTGTGACTCTCCAAACATGAAAATTTTCTAAATGTTGTAAAATATTCATGAGTTCTCGGTTTAGTCCCAAACCGCTTTTAGTGCATGTTTAGATCCTCAAAGGCTCGTGTATAAGAAGTTTTTCATGTGATCAAATGATTCTGATATGATTGAAATTTTATGGCCTAGTTTTACATGTATGTGCATGTTTAAGTCCAGTAATGCCTCGTATCCTGTCCCAGCGTCGGACAAGGGTGAGGGGTGTTACAAGCCGGCCATGATTTGTGGAAGTGTGGCTGATTTTTGCTTGATTTATGTGCCACAACATCATCAGGATCAAGACTCAGTCAATTGCAAATCTCCTGGTAAATCTCCAATTTCTTCAAATCTTCAAGGACTTTGTGTAATTAAACCAATATTTGATTTATGAACATCCACATGTAGCTGAATTTTGGGTTGACTTGGTCCTCCGTTTGGATGGTTTTGTTATCAACATAAAGCTCTCAGACCTGTCCAACAAAAGTAGATAATTTAGAGGACCAAAAAAATATAATTTAACCATTTTAATTAATCAATTTACTTAATTAATTAAAACCCAATTTATTAATGAAATATATTAAAATAAATTATTAAATATAACTTTATATTTTATTATTTAATTTAATCATACATGGCCTACTTTATAGCTTGAAAATATAATATACTCAAATTAATATAAAAGAAGCCATTTTCTGCATGAAAACTATATAATAAAGCATAAAATCACATTTTAATAATTTCTATGTCCCAATTTCATATTTTCATAAATTTCATTTACTTATTAAACAATTACTTGGTTTTAAGAACAAATTTAAGTAAAAAGGTAATGAATTATATAGAAAAAATCCTATATATTTTTCAGTTTACACATATTTGAAATTTTCTGTTCGTTTGATTTGAAACTCCAGTATTGCTCCGTAGCCCTGTTTCGGTAATGGATATGGGTTAGGGCTGTTACATTTATTGGCATCAGAGCTACAATTTAGTCAATTCTTAGACTGAATGTAACGTGTATGAGTCTATCTATACATGCAATTATATAACCTGTAATAGTGTGATATCTACTGACTATTTTACAACATGTTTTCATATAGCAATGACATCCAACCGAGCTGACAACGATGAAGTAGAAAGCAATGCTCAAGCCTCCATTCATGGAGTAGCATCAAGGGGTGAAAGGGTCATATCTAAGGGTCGGGGAGGAGAGGCTATGGAAGCCTTCATCCAGATGATGAATGTATGGTTAACAGAGTTCGTACTTACGAACCTGGCTACTCAACAACCTCAACCCCCTCCTGCTCCACAATCGGTTCCCGTTATTCATCAAGGTTTGGAACCTATACGAGTTAGTAAGCCACTTATTGATAAGATTAGTAAATACGGGGCTGATGAATTTTGAGCTACTACTAAAGATGATCTTGAGAGATCAGAATTCTGGTTAGAGAATACAATCAGATTTTTCGATGAATTGTCTTGTTCACTGGCCGAGTGTGTCAAGTGTACAGTCTCGTTATTGAAAGATTCAGCTTATCAGTGGTGGAATACATTAATTTCCATTATGCTAAGAGAGTGGATAACTTGGGAATTCTTCCAAACTAAGCTCCGAAAGAAATATATTAGTCAGAGATTTTCGGATCAAAAGCATAAGGAATTTTTTGAGCTCAGACAGGCCTGTATGACTGGATCAGAGTATGAGCGGGAATTTTTCAGACTGAGTACATACACCCAAGAATGTATTAAAATCGAGACTGCCTTGTGTAAAAGATTCAAAAAAGGGTTAAATGAAGACATTAAGCTTCTAGTTGGAATTCTTGAGCTAAAAGAATTTGTTGTATTGGTTGACCTAGCACATAAAGCTGATGAGATGAGTAAAGAGAAAAGAAATGCTAATTTTGAAGCTAGAGACTCAAGAAAAAAATTGACTAGGAAGTCATATCAGTTAGCATCAAAGAGATCTAAAGAACATCACAACCGCTCTACAGTTTTAGTAGGAAACTCTAGTAGAGACAAAGGCAACCGTCGTTCGAGTCCAAAATCTGAGGCTACATTTATAGCAAGTTTACGTAATGTCAGAGATATTTGGCCCAAGTACAAGCACTGTAAAAGAGCACATTACGGTGAGTGCTGATTGAAGAATTGAGCATGTTTCAGGTGTGGTTCCTTAGACCACTATCTTAGAGATTGCCTAGAGAAAGTTGAAAAAGAGAAAGTTCAGACTACGAGGCCAAGCAATACTGTTGCGAGAAGTAGAGCACCTTGTATTCCCAAAAATGTGAGTGGTAGCCGTGGTGGAACAAAAGACTCTACTATGAGATCCAAAGCACGAGCACCAGCTAGGGCTTATGCAATTTGCACACGAGAGATGCTGCTTCACGCGGATGTTATTACCTGTCTCGTCTCTATTTTTAATCATCGATAAATCTTGATCTGGTTGATCTGAGATCAACCCATTCGTATGTATGCACAAATTTAGTATCTAGTAAGAATTTACCTATTGAGTCCATTGAATTCATGGTTAAAGTGTCGAACCCCCAATGTCAGTATGTGCTAGTTGATAAAGTTTAAAAGAATTGACTTTTGATGACTCGGGGTTACAATTTTTTGGTTGATTTGATGCTATTATCATTTGATGAATTTGATGTGATTTTGGGCATGGATTGGTTAACTCTACACGACACTATTTTAACTGTAGATGAAAGATTATTATATTGAAATGTAAGAACGGTGAGACACTTCATATTGAATCAGATAGTGTGAGTGGGTTGCCTATTGTTATATCAGCTATGTCAGCATAGAAATATGTCAGAAAAGGTTACAATGCTTACCTTGCTTATGTATTGGATTCTAAAGTGTTTGAACCGAAGCTTGAGTCAGTGCCAGTGGTTTAAGAGTATCCTGATGTGTTTCCAGAGGCATTACTTAGATTACCACCGATTAGAGAAGTTGAGGTTGCTATTGAATTAGTATCAGGTACATTATCGATATCGATAGCACCTCACAAAATGGCTCCTACAGAGTTAAAAGAGTTGAAAGCACAACTTCAAAATTGTCAAATAGGGGTTTTGCTTGACCTAGTTTCTCACCTTGGGGTGTACCAGTTCTATTTGTTAAGAAAAAAGACTGATGGATGAGATTGTGTATTGACTACCATCAGCTCAACAAGGTTACAATTAATAATAAATATCCACTGCCTCGAATTAACAATCTGTTTGATCAGTTGAAATGTGTCATAGTATTTTCAAAGATTAATCTTCATTCTGGTTACTATCAGCTACGAGTTAATGATTCAGATGTACCAAAAATTGCATTTAGAACCAAGTATGGACATTATGAATTTCATGTGATGACGTTTGGTTTAACTAATGCACCTGCAGTATTTATGGATTTGATGAATAGAATTTTTAGACCGTACTTAGATTTGTTGTGGTATTTATTGATGAGAGCATGCTGAATACTTGAGAATTGTACTGCAAACCCAGCAAGATAAAAAAAATTTTTGGTAAATTTAGAAAGTGTGAGTTTTGGCTTCGAGAAGTCAGTTTTTTGGGACATATAGTATCGGCTGAAGGTATCAGAGTTGATCCGAGTGAAATTTCAGCAATTGTTGACTGTAAACCTCTGAGAAACGTATTTGAAGTTAGATGTTTTTTGGGATTAGCCGGTTATTACAGAAGATTCGTTAAAGAATCTCAATGATAGCTACTCTGATGATGCGATTATTATAGAAAGATGTAAAATTTAAATGGTCCGAGAAGTGTTAGTAAAGTTTTAATCAGTTGAAAGCACTATTAACTAAGGCACTAGTTTTAGTTCAGTCTGAATTGGGTAAAGAATTTGTGATTTACAGCGATGCATCTTTAAATGGTTTAGGTTTTATTTTGATGCAGGGAGGCAAAGTAATAGTTTATGCTTTCAGTTAGTTAAAGCCGCACGAAAAGAATTATCTGACACATGATCTAAAGTTGGCAGCTATTGTATTTGCATTGAAAATTTGGCGACACCATTTGTTCGGTGAAAAATGTCATATATTTACCGATCACAAGAGTTTGAAGTATTTATTGTCGCAAAAAGATTTGAATCTAAGATTCCATATACAATTTCACATTGGCCGAATATGCATAATCTTATATACACATACTCAAGAATCATTTCAAAAATATTCACATTATATATTAAATTGGCTGAATACACATTCCATATTCACATACATTCTTCATTTACATCATTCGTGATTTGTAACAAATATTAAGTAACTTACTTACCTTATTTCAAGTAGGTAATAAGCTAACTCATACCTGGTCATTTTAGCTCGTTTTACACATTCGATCACAACTTAACATTGGCCGATGAACCATTCGGAATTGTATAGGACACTCGAATAATCACATACATCGTACAATGCCAATGTCCCAGATGTGGTCTTACATGTAATCAAATATCAAAGCCACTGTCCCAGACAGGGTCTTACTCGCACACATATATCAGAGTCACATATCGAAGCCAACGTATAAAACGTGGTCTTACTCGCACACATATATCGAAGTCACATATCGATACCAACGTATAAAATGTGATCTTACTCGCACACATATATCAATGCCATGGTCTTACTCACACATCACATAACGGAATCCTATGTCATGACATATGTATCCTAGCTATTCCTAAGGTTCATACGGGGTTTTCGAACGTTGTAATTTAGTTGAAACGAACTCGTAAACATAGCTGTCAAGCTTGTACACATTTGGCTAACATATATATATTCACATATTTAATTCTATCATATATAGTTCACATTTAATTAAAATTAATGTCTATTTGCTTATAAACTTACCTCGGACGATGAAAAACAGAATGGGACGACTAGTCGACAACTTTGGCTTTTCCCTGATCCAAATTCGATTTCTTTAGCTCTTGATCTAAACATATTCAAATTAAACTCATTCAAACATATTTTCAATCAATTTAGTCCAAAAACACATAAATGGGAAAATTACCATTTTACCCCTAACATTTTGCACATTTTTACAATTTAGTCCAATTTGCACAAAACACAATACATGCAAAATTTGAATATACTATACTTAGGCCGAATGTTGCTTGTGTTCATACAATTCCATGCATTTCATTTATTTCATATTTTAGTCCCTCAATTTATTATTTTTGCAATCTAGTCCTAATTACTCAAAATCATCAAAAATTTCAATACAAAACATGTTAATCTAAAACATATATTTCATATTTCATCAACCAATATCACAAAACTCAAATATTCATTAGTTTCATAACTCAAAATATTCATCAAAATAAAAAATTCAAGCACGGGCTTAGTAGATAACATCGCAACAATATTAAAAACGTAAAAATTATCAAAAACCGAGCTAGTTACATACCTTGATTGAGCTTTACAAATGGCTGAAACCTAAACTCCTTATTTTATTTTTTCTTTTCTCTAATTTCGGCCATGCAAAGTGTATTAACACTGTGTTTTTTTATGTTTTATATTATTATTACATATTAATTAATTTACAAATATAACCTTTATAATTAAATAACTAAAACATATATATCAAGGATACTACCGTCCATCACTAACTCCAATGGTCTATTTGTAACTTAAAAGCTTCATATTAATAAGACAAGTTCAATTCGGCCCTTACATATTTAACCACCAAATTTTCATTTTACGTGATTAAGCCTTTTTTTTAAATCGGGCACTCAAACGACAAAATTAATGCACAAAAATTTCACACATAATAAACATAGAAAATAATTTTTAAATATTTTTCTGACTCAGATTTGTTGTCCTGAAACCACCTTTCCAAATAGGGTCTAAATCGGGCTGTTACACATGTTGCGATAATTGGCAGAAGCATGTTAATAAAATGCTTATTATTTTCATACAGGCTTACTAAGCTTTAAAGCTTACTCCCTTTTTTTCCCATCTCTTATAGGTTAATTTAGCTAGCTCGGGTTGGAGATCGCCGAAGATGCTATGACAATATTAAGCTATCATGTTGGGTATAAGTGAATGCAAACCCCTTTAAGTTTATGGCATGTATAGGGACTTGGTTATTTGTTGTATGAGTCATTATGAATTGGTTAAATGTATTGGCTTGTGAAGGCTAAAGGTTGGATGTAATTTGTAGCCATGCAAATTGGCTATATTGGCTAACTGGTTGTAAGCCCATATAATTATGCATGTGAATATGCCAATGTTTTGTGATGTGATTTATATTTTCTTGATATATATACATAATGGATATGAATTTATTCATATGTTAATGCCTTTTGAGTGTGAATTTAGCATGAATTGATTTGGTAAGGCATGATGTTATAATGCATGATAGATGATGGTGTGAAAATGATATATTATTGCCTGAAGGTAGTTTAGTTATGCCATGAAATGTACTATTGTAGTTGTGTTTAAGTAAGTGCAAATAAGGGTGACAAGTGGCTTGGTAAAAAGCCATTTTCTTGGCCACACGGGTAGAGACACAGCTGTGTGGAGGACACGGCCTAGCACACGGGTGAGTGACTTGGCCGTGTGACCCTTATTTGTTGATGACGTCATAAATAGAGAGCTATACGGGTTGAGTCCGTGTCCTAAGCCACATGGGCATGTGTGACCACACGGCCTAATCCACACGGGCATATGACTCTCTAAACATGAAAAATTTCTTAAGTGTTGTAAAATTTTTAGAAATTCTCGGTTTAGTCCCGAATCACCTTCGGTGTATGTTTTGGACCTCATATGTCCGTATAAGGGACAATGTACATGTAATTGATTCATTTTAAATTGAATGAAATTTTATGGCCCGATTTTATGAAATTGTGTATGTTTAAGTCCGGTAATGCCTCGTATCCTATCCTGACCTCGAGTATGGGTAAGGGGCGTTACATGTACAAGATTTGATGGATTACAGTTATATGATTTAGCACACTATGTGTGAGCTATCCCAAGTACCCAATGATATTCTCAATGGTTCAACGGGCAATGTTTTGATACGAAATGGTAAGATTTCAATACGAACTATATAGGGATTTATATGAATTACATGGAAATGTTGTTACATGGCATATGGAAATGGATGATACATGTATATGAAACAAAATTATATGTTGTGCTCATCCATGTTTACTTAGTTTATGTAAATGTTTACATGGCTATCTTGTTTGATGTATATGCATAGGCTTTGGCCAAATTATGGTTGGAATATGCTATGTTACTTACTTAATATGTGAATAAATGGTGAGTTATGTTCTATGTTATACGAACTTACTAAGCTTAAATGCTGACTCTGTTTTATTTTCTGTGTCTTATAGTGAATTGAAATCTCGTTCGAGTTGGAAGCTTGTCGGAGTTATATCACACTATCCATCGGCTCTTTTCGTACATTCGGTTGTTTAATTTTTATTATAATAGCATGTATAGGTATTTTGGCTAATGTTGGCCATGCGTTTGGTTGTTGGAAATGCCCATTTAGTTTGGCTTGTGAAACAACACTTTGATGATGATATGAGCTTAGTTCATGGCATGTGAATATTAGCCTTATAATGGTTGATGAATGACTTAATATGGTTGAATGATAGAAGATGAAATGATGGTTGAATATGCATATTATATATGGTTTGTGAATTGTTGGAGATGTTGAGAATTAGTACTTTGTTTGAATGGCTTAAATGATTATAGAATAGATACTAGTGGTTGGATGGCATGATTAGTACCATTTGGTATATTTTTGGTAAGTAAATTACATGATATGTATTGATGTAAATATGCATATAAGGTAACTAATCATTTCGACCAAATTCGATACTTGATTATACATGTTTAAATGTTTTCATTTGAGATGCCATTAGGCATATTGGTTGTATGTTATTATACCATATGTTTATAGCTTGGTTATGCATGGTTTGGATGCCTTTTTGATGGCTTGAATATTAGTACAAAGTTGGTCGTAGGTACTTGTGGACATGGGTGAGAAAATGGCTTGTAAATTGACCTATTTTTGTCCACACAGACAAAGACACGGGTGTGTGTCTCAGCCATGTGTGATACACGGCCAGGTGACACGGCCATGTATCCCTTGTAGCTTTTAAAGGGTTGTAAGTCAGGCTTTTACATGGCCTAGCACACTCCTTGGCACACGAGTGTGTGGCTTGGCCATGTGACCCAAGTCAGTGAGTTACATGGGCACAGACCCAGGCTGGGACACGACCGTGTGTCCCTACTTCGAATGCCCACGTGGCCTGAGACACAGGCTTGTCTATTGGCTGTGTGACCCCTGCAGTGTTGAAAATTTTTAATGTTTTCTACAAAATTCTCTGAGTTTTCGATTTAGTCCCAACTTGTTTCTAATGTGTTTTTAGGGCCTCGAGGGCTCATATAAAGGATAATATGTATGTTTTGGATTAGTTTTAATTTGATTATCGATATAATTTGAAATTTTATGTTCATTTGATTTGAAACTCTATTAATGCTCTATAACCCTATTCTGGCAACGGACACGGGTTAGGGGTATTACAGTATCCAGGTAGTACACTAGCCACATTCTGTCAATTAAAATTGTTGGCATTTCCCATTCCTTGATTACTCCAGCTGAAATTTGGATGTTGTTTCCACCCTAGATTGTATGTGTTTGAGTAGGGATTGTTGTTGCTACGATTAAAATTCCCCATGTAACATGCAGAGGCTGGATTGGATGCGCATTCATCAAAAACATGATCTTCTCCATAGTATACGCATGTTTGTTTTGCAACCTTCATCTCCTACACTACAGAGGGTCTTTCAGAGTTTTAATCATATTTGTTAAAGATGATATCTAAGCTAATAACTATGTGATCGCATTGAGTTCCATTATCCCAAGAACTCTTCTACCAGTACCAACTCTGGTAGTGGGGTACTGATAATCATTATTTATTACTCTTTCCAGAATTTCGTATGCTTCATTGTAGGATTTGTCAAGCAATGTTTCATTAGCATATGCATCCACCACCATTCGCGTGTGAGCATTTAATCCATTGTAGAACATTTCCATCTGTGTCCAATGCTAAAAACCACGCATCAGACATTTTCTAATTAATTCCTTGAAACGTTCCCAAGCTTCACATAATGTCTCATATTCAGATTGTCTAAACGATGTAATAACATTCATTAGCTTGGCATTCATGTTGGAAGGATTGTATCAAAGCAGAAATCTCTGACACAATTCATTCCAAGATGCCACCGTACCTGATGGTAACGCATTCAACCATGATCTGGCACAATCTTGCAATGAATAAGGGAACACTTTTAATCTAAGGGCAACTTCAGGAACACCCTGCTGCCTGAATGAGTCACAGACTTCAATAAAGTTTCAAGTGTAATCTTGGATCTTTAGTTGGTTGACACTAAACTGACCTACTGTCTGCAGCATCTGAAACATTACTAGTTTTAATTAAAAGTGTTGAGCTTGAATATATGGCCTAACAATTCATGGATTTAAATTATCTAAAAAATACACTAGATGTTCTCTGATGGGTCTGTCTCTATCATCTATAATTCAAGGAATATCAACATTCCTTTCATTCTACAGTACTCGATCTTCTCTTATTGGATCATTTATAATCCTCTCCATTTCTATTAACTCTTTTCTTTTTCACCTTAATGTCCTTTCAATTTCAAGATCAAAATAATAGTTTGTATCCTCTTGAATACTTCTTCTCATGCACTAATACAAACTTGAAAAATCAAATAAAATACTAATTAATTGTTCTAACAAAAATAATAAGAATAATAACAAATCAACTTTTCACCAATGCTATTGATCCTCAGCATCAGCTCCAAAAACTTGTTGCTTGTAAAATAACCAATGCAATTGTGCAAGTGTACACGTCATTCAAGTAATAAAGTGATAAGTAAGTATCGTCTCCATAGGGATCAAAAATTGGTAAAAGATTAAGTATGTTATTATAATACTCTTAATTATACAAAAATATTAGGAAATAATCTCAGAGTGAATAAGAAACTAGAATAATGAATTACTAAAATCAAATGATAAATAACAAAGAATTGATATGGGAAATAAAATGATATGGCAATTCATAGAGAATATCAATAGTATTTATGTTGTTGAATGAATAGGGTTGGAATTATTCATGAGAAATGTTCATATCAAGATAATGCCATGGCAAAATACTGTCTAATCTACTGCCTAGAGACTCGCTATTGTGACCTACCTCTTTTGATAGCTAGATCTTAAGCTAAAAATATAAGTCCATGTACGTCTACAGAACTTGCGATTGATAACTACAATGAACGTCCTCTCTATACAACTTGCAACATCTATGTCTAGAGTGCTACGACTATTCTATCGAGTATTCACTTGCATCAAATGATTCAAGATCTAATATTCTTAACCTTTTCAAAATTAAAAACACCAAAATAACACAACATATATTCAACTATGTCTAGAGCTTGCAGCAAGTATTTAAATTAAGCATGAATCAAATGTAATAGTGATATAAACAATCTCAAATCCTAACTTGGTGATAACTCTTGAAAAGAGATATATTTTAGGCTTCTAGATGGAATTAATTATTTGAAATTAAGTAAATACATATGGATTTCTAGGATAATTTTAGAATATTACATAACAAAGCTTGGATTGTGCTATATTGGCCACTATTTGTTACTTTTATCACTTGGGAAGGAAATGTGTGGTTATGTGTGAACACAAGTTCTGGTAGAAGAAGGGGATGAAGAGGATATAGAATGAAAATAAGGGAAGTGAAACATTGCCATGGCAACTGGTAAGATTGATTGCCAATAGAATTGCCTTGGCAATTTTGGGAAGATGACTCAGCACTCTATCCAGTCACTCTCAGGGAGCTGGACGTGTATCAGAAAAACCAACCTAAAAAGAGATATGAAAATTGTGTGCTGAGGTGGGACGGATATACCCGATAAAAGAAGGAGAGAGAAGAATAAGAAAATGAGAAGAGAATTAGCGTGACAAAGAGACTGGTGACATCAATTCTCTCTCTCAACACAAAGAAGAACTCCATTGGAGAATTCCAGAGAAAAGAAAGGGTAGCAACTTAGAAGAGAGCAGAACATAGACGTGAGGAAGGGGAAGAGAAATCTATCTTGTAGTCACATGCAATCGAAAGATAAAAGAGAAGCTAGAGTGTAGAATTAACTTCCTACAATTTTGCCTTTATTTTTCTAGATTATTTTTCTATGATTTGAAATTAATTGAGAAATGTTGATGACTGATTCTATTTTGATGTTTACTTTTCTACCCATAAACTAAATCTTTTCTCGGTTCGAGTTGTTTGGGTGAATGTTTTATCATCTTTAATGCTTTAGACAAATTAATCTGGATTATTTCTCAGTTTCACCAGTTAACCCGAAACTAATGAATTGGTGCCTAACAATATCTCTTCTTGGTCTCACTTGCCCAAATATTCCCTTATGGTTATCAATCCTGAATTTTTAAGTTCATTCAAATCAGTTAAATTTATTACAATTTGGTTCTTCATCCAAAAATCAGCTTAGCACATATCCGTCAACCAATCCCCTTGAAGGTTTAGCTACTATTGCTAGAAATTAAACTAACAACCATGAAAATGAAAAGTAAAGAAGCCCTTAAAGCAAAGCTTAAGAAAAATATAAAAGTTGAGATTTTTATGTAAGAAAACAAAAAATACATGAAAAGAGAAGCATTCAATAAGAAAATCTAAAGAAATAAACATAAAAGGAAAACACTTTAATAAGTGCAAACTAAAAAATCTTAAATTCATTAAACTAAATCTAAATATGTCTTACAAATAAGGTATAAAGATTAAAAGTGCAAATAAACCTAAGCTAAAGTGATAACTAACTTAAATAACACTAAGAACAACTAAAACAAGAAGAAAAGTTGTTGGGAAATATAAAATCTATAGCTAAGAAAATGAAAATAAGAAACCCTTGAAAAAGAGAAAAAAAAGCTAAGAGAAAAGCTAAAGAAAACTAAGCCTAAACTAGGGCAATATGGTCACTTCTCTCTCTCAGCCAAAATTTGGCTAATATAACAGTTATTCTAACCCAATTTGAGTGCCCAAAATACCCTTGAATGGCACTTCAATGATTGGTGCTTTGGATGGACAAAGATTACCCTTTGTCCCCTCACAATATCGATATCGCGATACCAAGAAAGAAGATATCGTAGTACTTCGAACAGTTCTAACTTGGGGTCTTTTTGGAGGGTGGATATAATGATACCACTGAAGGGTGGTCTCTAATCTTGAGTCTGTTGGAGGTATTGTGATTCTAAGGTTTGGATGTCGTAACACCCTCTCCTTTGGTGCTGATATCGCTCATTTTCAATCTCCAACACGTCCCTACATCACTCAACCATAAATTAGGGCCCGTGCCAATTTAGGTTTCAAAATGAGTAAAAGTAAGGCATTTACACTTATTATCTTAAAATATAAAGATTACAAAAAAATACTACGGAAAAGACACTACTTTGGTTGAGAATAAACTTCTTAAGTGTACTGAGAAAGCCTAATTTTCCATATCAAATTACGGCAGATCAAATTCCCCACATGTAACTATTTGTTTTTCCTTAAGCAAACACACTAAACATGGAAAAGAAAAGACGACTCTTGGACTAAATTAGGCAATTAAGTCACATAGCAATAATATATTGAACTCATATGAGAACTACCTCACTTGCAACTTAAAAGTGATATCTAGCTAAATAATTTATTCCAAATGCAAATAAAATTAGTTCACTAAGTTAAAATGTCCATAGATGTAGCGGCAATGGAAATTAACATATGTATAAGTGTCATCCATCAAAATAAATTACGTGGATCGCTCATAGATATTTAAAAAATTGGTCATATTCGTTCAAACAAATGTAACCTATTTACGAATTATTGTGTTTGTGACTTATTTGGGTCCCAAAGGTCTTTTAGGTTTGTAGCATTTTAAAGCTTAGGATGGTTCAGAATTGAAACGATAGGCACTCACAATTGGTTCATGCACTAGAAATTGTTAAGAACATGAAATTGTTCCCTATTTGCCCCCAATTGATTTACGAGCTCACCTCCTTATTTCTTTTTCCATCGCTTACCTTATTTCTCCAAAATGTACATACAAAATTTTGTAATTGTGAACCAAAAGATTTCCTTTTTCAAGCTTAATTTTGATTTAGCTCTCTTCTTCTTTATTTTGCACTCTTTCGTTCACTTTTTATTATTTACGTACTAACTCACGTAATCCCTTCATTTTCTTCTTTTTTCACACACAAAGCCACTGTAATGTTTTTACCTAGCCTTCAATGTACATGGCTCGACATCCATTACGTAGTGCATTTTGAAGAATGGGACTGAGAAGGATTGAGTACTAGACTCACTTAGGTTCGAGGATTTGATAATAAGGCTTACATGAAAAGGGTACTCAAGGCTCAAAGATATGAGAACTAGAGGTATATAGCAACAGGTAAGCTTTTGGGCTCTAGGCTATTTCAAAAAATGCCTAAGGTCTTTCCCAAATAAATCATGTACACAAATTCTTTCAAGTATACATCTATTTAAATGAATAATTAACAATTCAAATTATTTATCTACAAGGATTCGTATACTTTATTCATCCTATGGTACATCTTATACATTTTGATTTAGGTTATTGCCTCCACCCTATTATACATATTAACTAATTGAACTAACTAGTATTTACAAGTTTGATAATTTTATATACTTATTCAATATTTACAACTAATGACTTATTATCTAATTGTAGTCCAAGCACTATGCAATTATACACAAAAAAGACAAAAAATATTTATGGTTGTTTTGAATTGTTTTTGAAAAAAGTGAAATATTAAAAATAAACACGCAAAATAACATAAAAGGAAGAAAAATAAAACACATAAAACTATATCGTCCCCCCCCCCCACACATAGACTGTACATAATCCTCAATGTGTTCCCGAAAAAGATAGGAGATTATCAGACTTCCCTAAAATAGAGCATCAAACTAGCTTGGGGGTCTACCTCACCGTTGAAGCTCGCGAATGTTGTGTACTCTTTTAGGGTAACTCGCTGCACATTAAAAAAAATAAAAAAAACCAAAAACAACCAAAAAAATAAGTCCAAATGATAGTGTGGTTTAATAGTTTACATGCCACACAAATAAATAAAAGTAAAATGCGAAAACATGTAACTATGCATTAAAGGTGTCATCCTTTGAGTCAGTTTCCTCAATTATCTGTCTATTTCTTATCTTGGGAGCAGTTCTCTTGGTGGGTGTTCGGGCAAAGGATGTGCTTTGCTCTTGAATGATAGCACCCTCACTGCTTTAAGACAGCGGCAAACCTGATACAAAATCCATCGTAACTCTATCCCATTTCCACTCTAGTATCATCACAGGTTGTAGTAATCCCGAAGGCACTTGATGTTCGGCTTTAACTTGTTGACAAACCAAACATCTCGACACAAATTCTGAAATGTCTCATTTCATGCCCGACCACCAATACAATTATTTCAAATCATTATACATTTTTGTACTCCCCAGATGTATAGATAAACAATCAATGTGTGCTTCGTGTAAAATTTTCTGAATGATCTCAGAATTCTTTGGTACACAAATTCCACTATTTTAGCTTGCAATTCATTATCACACTTCTAAGCTTCAAAATTTTGCTGAAGAAATAACAATTTAGCTTTTAACTCTACTAGAATTGAACCATCATCAGACAAGGTTAGCTGAGTACTCATCGCTCGCAAAGCAAATAAAGATATTCTACTCAGAGCATCCACGACTACATTCGCTTTCCCCAGATGATAATCAATCACCAACTCATAGTCTTTCAACAGCTCGAGCCATCTTCATTGTCGCAAATTCAAATCTTTCTGAGTTATAATATACTTCAAGCTCTTATGATAGATTAAGATGTGGCACTTTTCACCATGTAAATGATGTCACTATATTTTCAATGCAAATACAATAGTTGTCAACTCTAAATCGTGCGTCGGATAATTCTTTTCATGCAACTTCAATTGTCTAAAGGCATAAGTTATTATTTTACCCTCTCGCATCAAAACACAACCCAAACTGTTCAATGACGCATCGCTGAAAATCACAAACTCTTTACTCGACTCAAGTTGAACCAAAACTGGTGCTTCAGTTAATAATGCTTTCAACTATTCAAAACTCTGTTCACAATTCTCTGATCATTCAAATTTCACATCTTTTTGTGGCAATCTAGTCATCAGTGTAGCAATCATCGAGAATCCTTTTACAAAATACCGATAATAGCCAGCCAATCCTACAAAGCTTCTGACATCGGACACATTTCTTGGTGGTTTCCAGTCAACAACTGTAGAGATCTTACTCGGATCAACTCGAATACCTTCAGGTAAAATAATATGTCCCAAAAATCCAACCTTTCGGAGCTAAAACTCACATTTGTTGAATTTAGATAATAGTTGCTTATCTCTTAATGTTTGTAGCACAATTCTCAAATGTTTAGCATGCTCAGACTCATCTCGTGAATATATCAGAATGTTATTAATGAATACAACAACAAATCTATCTAAATACAGTCTAAAGATTTGATTCATCAAATCCACATAAACTGCAGGAGCATTAGTTAATCTGAAAGGCATAACAAGAAATTCATAATGCCCATACCTTATTCTGAATGCAATTTTTGACACATCTGAATCTTTAACTCGCAACTGATAATAGCCAGATCTCAAATAAATCTTCGAAAACACTATTGCTCCTTTCAACTGATCGAACAAATCATCAATTCTCGACAAAGGATATTTATTCTTAATCGTAACCTTGTTGAGCTGACGATAATCAATACAAAGTCTCATTGATACCTCTTTCTTCTTTATGAACAACACTAGTGCACCCTAAGGCGAAAAACTAGGTCACGCAAAACCTTTATCTATTAACTCTTGTAGCTGAGCTTTTAATTCTTTTAGTTTTGTCAGAGCCATTTTGTACGGAGCTACCAATATTGGTGATGTTCCCGGCATTAATTCAATAGCAAACTTAACCTATCTAATCGGTGGCAACCCAGGCAACTCTTCTGGAAACACATCCAAATATTCACAAACTACTGGCACTGATTCAATCTTCGATTCAGACACTTTTGTATTCGACACATACGTAAGGTAAGCATCACAACCCTTTTTCACATATTTCTGAGCTGACATCAACGAAATCACAACAGGCAATCCACTCGACTCATCTAATTCAATTCAAAGGATTTCACTATTCTAACATTTCAATTCAATAATCTTTCGTCTACAATTCACAACAGCATCATGCAGCGTAATCCAATCCATACCCAAAATCACATCGAATTCATCAAATGGTAATAACATCAAATTAGCCGAAAAATAGTAACCTCGAGTCATTAAAGGACAATTCTTGCAAACTTTATCAACTAAGACATACTTGCCTAAGGGGTTCGATACTTTAATCACAAATTCAGTAGACTTAATAAGCAAACTCTTACTAGACACTAAATTCATACAGATATATGAATGAGTCGACCCAGGATCTATCAAAGCAATTACATTAGTGTAATAAAGAGAAAATGTATCGGTGATAACAACTGGTGATGACGCATCTTCACAAGCACGAATAGCGTAAGCTCTGGCAAGTATTCTAGCCTCGGATCTGACTGTAGAGTCCTTTTTCGTTCCTTTTCTACTAATCACATTACTCGCATTTCTAAGTGGTCTCCCTCTAGCAGCTGTGTTACTCGATCTTGCATTCTGAAATTTATCTTTCTCAACTAAATCGGGGCAATTTTGGATAAAGTGATCTAACGAATCACGTCTGAAATAAGCTTTAGTATTCATCCAGCAATCTCTAAAGTGTCATCGTCCACACTGTTGACACTCGGGTTTATTGTTTCTCACACTACCAACACTTGACACTGAAGTAGCCTGAGCTTTAGAACTCTCATATTGTTTCCCATGATCTCTAATTGCATATCCCACTGAAACATTTGGGTGACTAAACGTACCTCGTGATTTCTTTGACGAAGATTGATAGGGTTTATTCATCGATCTTTTTCTCGAATCTCTAGCCTAAAAATAAAATTTTCTCTTTTCTTTACTAAGTTCTTCGGCTTTGCAAGCTTGGTCAACTAAAACAACAAATTCTTTCAACTCTAGAATCTCGACTAACAATTTGATGTCTTCGTTCAATCCGTCTTCGAATCTCTTACACATAATCGCCTCAGTTGAAACACATTCTCGAGCATACTTACTGATTCTCATAAACTCTCGCTCATATTCAGTCACAAACATATGACCCTATTTCAACTCTAGAAACTCTTTGTGTTTTTGGTTGATAAACCTTTGGCTGATGTATTTCTTTCTGAACTCAGTTTGGAAAAATTCCTAGGTGACTTGTTTTCTCGGTACTATGGATACCAAAGTGTTCCACCACTGATACATAGTGTTTATCAGTACTACAGATGTAACAGCCCAATTTTAGTAAAATCAAAATAGTGGTTTCAGGACCACAGATCCGAGTCCTAAAAAAAATAAAAATTATTTAAATTTCATAGAATGATTGGTAATATGGTAGGAAAATTGTATGAAATTTTTTATGGAAAAATTGTATCGATTATATGTTTAATTGCAAAAATGACTAAATTGAATAAAATGTCAAAGTTGAATTCTAGTACCTATTAGGATTAAATAGCTATGGAATTCAAAATGTGAGGTCCTTATAAAGAAATTAGACCATTGATGAAAACTATGTACATATTTTGGTTAATCATTCATGGAAAAATTTAAAAAGGATAAGGACTAAATTAGAAATTGAAATAATTAAAAGATGATAGATGATTAAAATGAAATTAATATCATTTTATGTCATCTTCAACCCCCAAAAACACATGGAAACCCTAGGAGAGAGAAAGAAAACTTTTCAAGCTTGAATTGGTAAGTTTTATGTCTCGTTTTTAATAATTTTCATATTTTTAAGATCGGGAAGGTTTAATTTCTCTATTTGGGGGATTAATTTGAAAAGAAATCAAAGTTTAGAAAATTACACATGGATGAAAATGCTGTAAATTGAAAGTTTATGATAGAAAGTGAAATGTTAGTGATAGATAAATAACTTTTACAAAGTGATTGTTAGTGGAAACATGTGTAGGGACTAAATTGAAAAGTGGTGAAATTCTTAAAAAAATTTTGAAATTTGTGAAATACATGTGCTGTAAAAGTTATGTCAAAATTTTGATTAGGCTTGGAATAAGGAGTAAATTGCATGAATTACAATTTTCGAGCTTAAGGATAAAATTGGAATTAATTAAAAATATGAGGGCAAAATAGTACTTTTGCCTAGAATGTAAAATGGACTCAATTGAATATGGAAATTATAAAATTGATGATTAAATTTATTTATATAGATCCGGAAGTGTCGAACAAAGACAAAGATCGAAGAAAAGAAAAAGTCCTAGATTAGACGATACATTCGATTGTCAAGGTAAGTTCGTATAACTTAATTAAGCATGAAAATGTGTTAACTTGATTAATGAATCATGTGAATTATGACTTGTAAATGGTATGTATGTGTAGCATGTAAATATGGGCTTGTGATTTTTAAGTACTTCATGAAAAGTTACGTGAAATCAATTGAATATTGATTTCCGATTGGACAGGTGATTACCTTGTAAATGAGGTCCTGCATATGTTGCAGTAAAGATTGTCCCGAAAGGGTAATCCTTTGATATCATCATGAAAAGGAAAGGTATACTTTGTGTATACCACTTGAAAAGGGAAAGTATACTTTGTGTAGGCCATATTTGCTAGTTTGCTAAATTCATGGATAAATTACCTTATGTGTGATTTACTTGTTATATATATAAATGGTAAGTATAGTTTGGTTATATGAACTTACTAAGCATTAATACTTATTATGTTTATTTTCCTTGTTTTATAGTGCTCGAAGCTCGTGAAGATTGGATTTGGGTCGGAGCTATAATCACACTATCAACCCCTAGATTTTGGTATAAATGATGGTCCTATTTTGTTATAATGGCATGTATAAGCTATTATGGTCAAATGATAAATATATATATATTGGTTTGTAATCTAGCCATTGGAATGGCTAGTAATGCATGTTTTGAGATTGGTATGTTATGGATTAGTACATAAAATATTTTACATGGAAACAAGTTAGATAATATGTTGTGAAGTAAAGGTAAGTCCATAAGCATGATTGAAGATAGAAACATGTCAATTTGGGCATTGGAAATTGATTAAATTGGTTGGAATATACTTGCAAATTTTGATGCAAGAAAATGGTTAAGTTTGGGGTGAGAAATGAGACTAAAAATGGCCTTATTTCGTCCACACGGGTAAGACACACGGGCATGTGTCTAGGTCGTGTGTGACAAACAGACAGCCCCATGGGTTTGTAGTCTAGTCCTGTGTCCCCTGTATCCTGAATTTTTAGTTCCGAATTGGCAACACAGGCTGAGACACGGCCATGTGTCTTGTCTGTGTGAAGGACACGGCCTAGAGATATGCGTGTGTGCTCTGGCCGTGTGAAGTCTGCACCTGATTTTTAAAATTTATTTAGCCACATGCCTAGGGACAGGGGCGTCTGTCTTGGCCGTGTAACCTCATATTGTTACTGATGTCATAAACAGAATACCCTCTAAGTTAGACACAGCCTAAGCCACGGGCGTGTGGCATGTCACACAGGTATATCCCTTGTCCCATACGGGCGTGTGCCTTGGCCGTGTGCTTCAATTTCTGTGATGAGGTTAAAGTCAGAGAGCTCCGCAGGCAAGGGACATGAGCGTGTCCCAAGCCACACGGGCGTGTGGCCCTTTGAAACATGAAAAAAAATTATAAGTAATAAATGAATTCCGAAAGTTTCTGATTTACTCTTGAGTCATTTTCAATGAATGTTTTGGGCCTCGCAAGCTCATAAAAAGAACGTTACACATATGATTGAATGATTTCAATTTGAATGAAATTTTATAGCCCCGTTTTGCATACTTGTGTATGTTTAAGACCAATAATGCCTCGTATCCTATTCTGGTGTAGACACAGGTGAGGGGTATTACAATGGATAACAAAGTGTTCCACCACTGACATGCAGTGTCCATTAGAAGCAATACGTCACATTTTACACATTCAGTTGGTATGCAATAAAGTTCATCAAATACCCGAATCGTATTTTCAAGCTAAAACTTATCTCTCTCAGGATCATCATCAATAGTTGCTCAGAACTCTTCAGCCTCATATTTTCAAATTTTATCAACTGGCGGCTTATTCAATCGTAAAAGTTCCACACCTTGAGGAGCTATGGGAACCAGTTCGGGATTAGGTGGGGGTGGAGGTTGCTGAGCAGCCGGATTAGTTCGGACATTCTCAATAAACCATTCATTCATCATCTGGAAGAAGCTTTCCTTGGACTCTCTGGATACACAAAAATTTACACACTTTTTCATACCTTTTTTAACTTAAATTCATGTGAATTTCGGTTAAATTCTTGTCGAAAAATAATTATTTTTTTATAAAATAATTAAAGTGCACTTAAAATATTAACATGTTGAAATATAGTTAATTTTATAAATATTTTTGATAAAGTTTGTTATTTTCGACAGATTTGCACAAAGGGTGAAAAATGGCTCGATAGACACTGCCAGAAGCACAAAACCGAAAAGCAACTTGAAGTATCGAGGTGAATTAATTTCCAGCCTAAGATGGTCCAAAATTATATATATTAAATCATAATATAATTAATTTTATTTTATATCCAAGTTAATTTAGGTTAATAAATTATTATTAATTAATTATGAAAAAATGGTCCGATTGAACCGAACCGGCCAAGAAGAGGACAGCCCAAAACCGTCCAAGTGCTGACCCAATTCAGCTCATTGGCTGATTATTTAAGCTGCAAAGAAGCCCTTGAAGACTTGTTCAAATTACAAATCACCCCTCCACAATTTATGGCTTTGAAGATTTGCCCCAAGCCAAATTTAGCAAAGTTGAAGCCATCAAATTTGCCACATAGATGGCTGGCCAAGGGATGGCTCTTTGGCTGCTATTTTTAGCAAATTTTAGCTGCCACATTCAGCTATAAAAACCGCCCTTGGCTAATCATTCAAAGCATCCCTCATTCATTCACATCTCTTCTCTCCTCTCTCACTTTCTCCTCTCATTTTCCCATTCCAAGTCCCTTGCTCTTTTGTCGATTTCTCCCCTTGAGAAAGGGTTCTTCTTCATCCATTTTGGAGTAGCAATTGAGTGTTCATAGAAGCCTTGATCGGTGAGGACAACAAAGAAGGAAGAACAGAGCAACCTAGTCAAGCCACGGAAAAACACCGGATTTGATTCTTGTTCCCTATCTTTTTAATTTTTGTTGTTGTTATGATGAACATATCTATGAATATTTATGTTGTTGGAATGGTTAACTTAATCAGCTTAGCTTGAATTTAATTCGTGTTGGTTTGATTGCATTTCATCTGCTTAAATTATTAAAATTATGTTTATGCTGTTATAGGCCTCGGTAAAATGCTTGATTAAGTAAAACCATGCCTAAGTTATTCTTGCATTACTAAGTTATTCTTGCATTACAATTGTGAGGTAGCTAATGAGTTAATTATTTAAATGGATTGAAATTGTAATTAATGGATACAATACTTAATCAGTGCATGTTTATTCTTCTAATGTAGCTGAAGGTTAAATTAGCAATGTATCTGGCGATACACTTGCCTTGCATAACTTGCAAGATTTTTGTGATTAAACTATTTCAAGGTAAGAATACCTTGTTACCTCACATAGTCTTTTTTATGCTCATTAGATTTAATTAATCGTTTGAATTGATATAGGGATATGCAAGAGATTAGTTCAATTTAAGGAATATGTATATGCAACAACATGTTCACTTACTAAAATCTGCTTAATTGTTTAAATTAACATAGGGATATGTTAAGAGATGAATGAATTTGTGTAGGTAAGTGTGTTCATAAGTTAGCAAATTACCGAGTTGCTATGAATTTATTCGTAACAACATAAACATGAGTTTAATAATTCTAAGTTAAAGAAATGTCATTAAATCAACACAATTATGTCATCTTAATTAAATCATATTTTGAAAGTGTGCATTTGAGATTTATTCCTTTAGTTTACTTAGTTTAAAATCTTAGTTTTTAATCACCCTCTTCAAACAAAATATTTTTTCACCAAAGTGTTTAAAATAAGCATTCATAAATAATTCTTTTCACAGTCCCTGTGGGTATGATAACTCGACATTTACTTGTCACTTTATTACTTGTTGCGATTGTGTACACCTGCACATTTTCGTCGTTCCACTCTCCTCCCTAACTACCTTATACGGGCCTCGACTTTGATTGCGCTACCTCGTGAATGGAGGCAGACACGTTACTTTCTAAATCATCAACTACAGCTCGATTGGGATCCATTTACCATATGAAAACACAATTTAAAACTGTCAAGAGATATCACACTATCGCAGGTTGTAATAGGCATGTATAGCTAGACTCTCACATACGTTATGTTAGTTCTAGAATTGACTAAATCGTAGCTCTAATACTAATAAATGTAACACCCCTACCCATATTCAAAGCTGGAGTAGGGTTACGGAGTATTACCGAACTTATAACACAAATAAACATACATTTCACATACATTTTCCAATTCCAAATATAAAGTATTTGTAACAGTCCATTTTCTAGTGAAATCGGAACAGCGGTTTTGGGACCACAAATCCGATCCGAAAATAAGGTTTATTTTTATTTCATTATATGGCCCGTATTATAATAAGCATGTTGTGTGAAAATTTTGACACGAAAATTTTATCAATTAAGTGCTTAATTACGAGGACTAAATCGCATAAAATGTGAACGTTGAATTCTAGTAGCTATAAGGATCAAATACCTATGGAATTCAAAACTAGAGGTCCTTATATGATAATTAGACCATTACGAAAAGTATTTAGATTTTTCTTGGTGGCTCATCCATGGAATTATAGAAAAAAGGCAAGGACTAAATTGAAAATAGCAAAATACTTAATTAATTAAAAGATGAAAAGAAAATATATCATTTTATTTTCATCATCTTCAACCTAAAAACACATGGAAACCTAGGTGAGAGAAAAGAAACTTTCAAGGCCTAATTGGGTAAGTTTCCTTGTCCCGTTTTTAGTAATTTTGGTATTTTTGAAATCAAGATAGCTTAATCTCTCTATTTGAGGGATTAATTTGAAAAGTTATGGAGGTATGAAACATGGGTAATAGATATATATGCTGAAAATTAGAAATTTATGGTAGAAAATGAAAGATTATTGATAGATAAACAACTTTTACAAAGTGATTTTTGATGAAAACATGATTTAAGGACTAAAATGAAAAGTTATAAAATTTGATGAAAAATTCAAAAATTTTATGGATACATGTGCTGTAAAATTTGTAATGGGGCTTTGGTTAGGCTTGGATTAGGGAGTAATTTGCACAAGTTTCATTTTCCGGGCCTAGGGACAAAATCAAAATTTATGGAAAAGTTAGGGGTAAAATGGTAATTTTGTCTAGGACATAAATTGAGTTCATTTAAATATGAAATGTGAAATTGATGGTTAAATTCATTTATATAGATCTGAACAACACTAATTCGAGGTTAGATTGAGGAAAAGAAAAGGTTTCAGATTAGTAGACTTTTTACTTGAACAAGTGTCGAGGCAAGTTCGTATAACTTAATTGGGCATGTAATTATGTTAATTGAATGTTGTGTTTGTATGTAATGTGATTTATGTTGATGTGCTTTACTTGTATGCTTTGATGGAAAATTGATACATGCTTGAAATGGTGATAAATGGGTTAAGTCCCTATTGAATGTGAATTTCGATGATTATATGCGCTTTCTCGAAACTAATAAGGTCTTGCATTTGTTTCAGACGGGATTTAGCTCAGACGAGTGTAATAGGCCCAATTTGCCCGGGCTATTAAAACTCTAAAAAAATAGAATAAACCAAATAAAAGAAAAATAAAGTTTTTTTTTTAAACAGTCCATTTTACAAGGCCAACAGATACTTAAACCCAATGCCCCAATTACACCCAAGCCTATACCGTAGCCCAAATACCCAAATACCCAAATGCTGCCCAAAACTCATCAGACCCAAAATACACAGGGCCCAAATGGCCCAAATAGTTAACAGAAGACAGAAGGCCTAGGGTTTCTGAAACCCTAGGACCCGCAAGCACCAGACGAAGGCCTCTAAACTTGCGCTGCAATCGGCGCGCCAATCCCACCATCGATAGATTCGTGCCAACAGCACCCCATCATCGCCTCAATCAGCGCGCCAGTGAATCGCCATCAACGCCCCATCGTCGCCGGATTTCTCGCTGGTACCTGCAAAAAGAAAGTAGAACGATAGAGAAAGAACAAAACATAGCAAGAAATCGAAATGACATACTTTCCATTTTTGTAAAAAGGCTATAAAAACAGAGCCTAAACATTGTAATGGGAACAAAAAAAGAAAAAAACAGAAAAGAACGCAGAGAAAACCTTTGCAGAATATACATTTACAATAAAATACCAGCAGTTTATCGAAGAAACTGAGTCCTAGCTGCTATTATAAGGCCTATTTCGGGAACGACGTCGTTTTGGGATTAGGGTCAAATTTCTCAGTGAGTTCCTCAACTTTTAGCGCGTGTTTCAATTGGGTCCAAAATTTATTTTATTATTTTAAAATTAACCCTAGAGTTTTATTTAAATTCAATTTTAATCCTTTATATATATATATATTATAATTTATTTATTTTAAATATTTTGTATATTATTTATTTTACTTTAAACCTTATTTATATGTAAAAAAATATTTATTTTATTATTTTTTATGTATTATTTTTTATATTATTTATATTTTATTGTAAATTATTTATTATATTATGTATAATTTTAAAATTTGTAAATTATTATTAAATATTACATTTTTATATATCATTATTAAATATTTAGTATGTAATATTCTAAAATTTACTATAAAATTTTGTTCCTATTTAACATATTATTATTTTTATAAATATATATTAAGTTATTATATCATATAGTATATTTTTATATATATTAACCATTTTTAAAAAATTCTCCTTTATTATTTATATATTGTTTTAAATATTTTATTTTTTTAATACCTCATTTATTTTTAATTGTATTTAGTTTTTATCTTTATTTTTTTGACTTATTTTTTATATGTTCATAATTTGTTTATTTATTTTTGTATTTATTTAGTATTGTTTTAGTATGTTAATTTTATCTCATAAATTATTTGTTATTTTTATGTTATTTATTGTTATATATATTTGCATGAAATGTGAATATATATATTATGTAATTTATGTCGTTATTTATTGTTTTCAATATTATATTTGCATGAAATGTTAAAGTATGTATCATGTAGTTTATATTATTTAGTATTGATATCTTGTAACATGTTAAATGCATCATTGTTTTAAAAAAAATTTATATTTCATTTAATCCAAAAGAATTTTAAAAATGAGGCAATGATTTTTTGTATTTAGGAATTCGGGAAGTAGTGCCCTAACATGCTAGGTTGCGATTTCCCGTTTGTCTAAATGTCTAAAGTATCCTTCTAAATAGATTTTGTAAATCACGAGATGATTTCAGTTACGAAAGTTTAAGAATATCAAGTCCAATCATGCTGGATGTGATGTTTGTACTCTTTTGGAGCGAAGGTGTAATATCCTGATTTTGGGCCTAGTCGAAATAGTGGTTTTGTGACCACAAAATCCGAGATAGAAATAATTATTTTATAATTATTTTGATGTTTATGATATGATTGCATGATTGTGTGAAAATTTCGTGATGAAATCCTATGCCTAAAGTGCTTAAATTGAAATTAGGGACTAAATCGAATAACTTGTAAAACTTGCATTCTAGAAGTTTCTAGTATGAAATTGTTTTGAAATATTAATTAGGAGGTATTAAATAGAAATTTTACCAATTTATAAGTTTATGGACAAAAATTGGGCATTGATGGAATTTTTGGAAAGTTTAGTAGTAAGGGCATTTTGGTCATTTAGGGGTAAAATGAATTAAAATACAAAATTAAAAGCCAATTTTGCTCATCTTCTTCACCATGGCTGAATATAGCAAGGAGAAACCATGGATATGGTTTTTCAAGCTTTCAAGCTCGATTGTAAGTCCATTCTAGCCCCGTTTTTCAAGTTCTTTACGTTTTTGGAGTCTCGGTAGCTCGATTTAGCTTATGCTAGCAATAATTTAACCTAGGGTTTATATTTGGAAAATACCCATAGGTGAAATTTGTGTATTTTGGTGTTTTATGATAGAATATGAGGTTTTACATTATGTTAGACAACTTGTGCTACTCGGTTTTAAGTGAAAACGAGCAAAAGGGCTTAATCGGTAAAAATACCTAATAGTCATAAGTACATGTTAGAGTGAGAATTTGATGTTGCCATAGAAGGGAAAAATGATCAGCATGTCATAAAACATAAGAAAATAGGCTGAAGTTTATTTTACGAGCTTTGGGGCAAAAGTGTAAATATGCTAAAGTTTAGGGGCAAAATTGTAATTTTCCCAAAATTTGATTTTGGGTCAATTTGAATAATTTGAGTCCTAATTAGGCTATATTTTAAATGATAGAGCAAGGAAAACTGAAATTCAGGCTAAAATGGGGAAAATACCAAGTTGTGGACAAAATGGTAAAAGTAGCCATTTTCGCATACTAGGTAAGTTCATGTGTAAATAATGTAGCATAATTGTTATTTTTAAGTTATTGATGTTAATTATATGATATGCTGATTTTTATCATGAAATATATGCTTTGTGGTTATTTTCGAATAAAATGTAAACTATGTGAGCTACTTGTTAAATATAAATTGTTACCGAGTATTGGTTTCGGTATTCTACGAAAGACGGCAAGGATATATGTTCGAGGAAAATCCTGTTTGAACCTTAGGAATAGATTAGGATACAAGTGACATGTAACTGGGATATTTGGGCATCCGAACTCGTTGAGTTGAGTCCGAGTTCACTTACGGATGCGAATGTCCGAACTCGTTGAGTTGAGTCCGAGTTCGTGAGATGTAACTAGGCATCCGAGCTCGTTGAGTTGAGTCTGAGTTCACTTATGGATGCGAACGCCCGAGCTCGTTGAGTTGAGTCCGAGTTCGCTTATAGGCGGGTTACATAGTAGCTTGGCTACATATGTGGCACTTATGTGCAAACTTTCCATGTATCCGAATTATATTCTGATGTGTTCAACGGGTAAAGTTCTACTCAAATGGAGGAATACTCAAGATGAAAGGGACGTATTGGTAAGTGTTGTGAAATGGATACTTTGAACAGGTATGTTCTTAACCCTCGGGTTGAAAAATCGATATAACAACAATATGGTAAGATGATAAATGAAAATATGATATGAATGTCTTAGTGATGATTATGCAAATGATGTTTTATGTTTGCTTATATGGTTATGTTACTTGCTATTTGCATGTGAACTTACTAAGCATTTATGCTTACTCCCTCCTTTTCATTCCTTGTAGTGTTGACAAGCCAGCTCGAAAATTGGGAACGGTCGGAGGCAAGCTCACACTATCCGTATACCATCTTGGCATAATGGCTTGTATATTTTGAGTATGGCATGTATAGCATTATAATCATTTTGTATATATGGTCTTATGATATGGTTATTGAGTAGTATAAAAATGCTTGGTAATGATTAGCCATTGGAATGGCTAATTATGATCATATTTGGTGTTATGTATGTCAAATTGCTAGTTAATCCATGGAAACCATGAAATAGGTAAAATTTACCATAAAATAGATTCAGATGACAAATAGTGACGTGAATTTGAAAAATCATTAAAAATAGTAGAGATATAATTAGATAATGAATAAAATATGGAATTGAAGAATTATGAGTCTATTTTCATATGGAAGAAATGAAACAGATATATGAGTTATATTTTATGAGATGTTTAAATTTTTGTGAAACAGGGGCGAGAGCGATTTCTGGATCCCCTGCTCGACTTTGGAAATTCACCATAAATTGTATAAAGAGAAACAAACTTCATAGTCATTGAAATTCATGCAGAGAGATATCGATTCAGAATACACAGAGGTCGAGTAGTCAAACCCTGAAACAGGGGAGAATTTAACTAATAAACTGTACTAATTGGCCTAGCCAAAAATTCTATAAAAAATTAGCAAATAGATATATGAGTCTAGTTTTAGGGAAAATTTACGGAATTGGATTTTGAGTTTCAGAACTCGAGATATGAATTTTTAAGCGATCGTGACACAGCTTAGCTAGCTTGTCTGGAATTTCTAAAATTAAATTGTTTGAGCTGTTTAAGCAATGAATTAAGTCTGTTAACACCTCGTGTTCGACTCCGGCAACGGTCTCTGGTAGGGGCATTACATTTGGTGGTATCAGAGTAGGTTTAGTCGGTTCTCGGGCTAACCTAGCATGTGTAAAAGTTTAGCTATACATGCCACTGATCTGTGATAGTATGATGTCTTCCGACACGTATGAGTACCGTCTTATTTAGATAGGGTACTCTCCAACCGAGCTGCACCGACCATGTTCAATGTTATGTGAAGGTATTTGAGTAAAATTATGATTATGATAAGTATCGGTTCAGAAAAGTATGAATAAAGGTTTTATGATACATATGTGATTAATATTCATATTTGCTTAATGCTCATATGATGTAGTGTATATAGCTTACTTGATAAGATGAACAGAATAAATAGAAAGTAGTAGAGGTATGAATAAAAGTCATAATATTATGATACGAATGAAAATGTCCTTGTTTTGATTTGGACGTCTAATGTTGATGAATGATAATGATATATAATTTTTATGAAATAAAGGATTATAATGAAATGAACTTATCTATGTTAAATTGTTGGACTGAATTATATGATTGTAATGATATGTACATGATGATGCACGAAATGAAAGTTATGATTGTGGTACAAATATCTATGTTTGTTTGGCCTTATATGATGTCATGAGCATGACTTAATTTAATTAAATGAATGGATAAGTAAAGCTATCTAGAAAACATAGAATGTATGCATAAGTATATTGTCTAAATGGGACAATAGGAAAATTGGTGTAAGCCAACATGAATGAATGACATGATTTTGATGATGTTGTTATGATGATGGAAGTTGTGTCATATGTGTATGTATAGGAAAGTCGAGTCGGAGGTCCTACAACCCCTCCCCACTACCGAAATGGTACTTATAATGGAATTTCATGAGAGATTTGATTGAATAAGTTTCCTGTTGAGAACCCAAAGAGTTCAATGATAGAATAATTATAAGTATGATCAGAGATTGAAAATGAGCTGATAAGTAAAGTCGAGCCGATAAAGTATCGGATTGACGTAAAGATTATTGGAATTATGCACTGCTTCCAGCTTAGAAAAGGAATTCTCCTTGGTAAACCGAATTATCGAGGTGCAAGGTCGAGAAAAGTGTAAATCGAAATTTATTCAGAATCGCCTTCTTTAGTGAATGGTTTAATATGAAATTTGTGACGGCAAAACTAGTTGGGGAAATGATATTTGAAATGTGAACTATCTCGAGTGTGATAGTTATGATCGACAGATTTAGCGATCTCTTTTGAGATGTTCTATGTGTTTACCGTTCTCGTAAATATTTCTATGGCTATTGATCTTTTGAAGAAATTCTTGTTATATGGGAATGTCTTCTAATTTTTGGTGTTGGATGAAAGCATTGGTAGTCCGATTGGTTAATAATTTATATATTGCTCTATTTCATCTGTATTCTATTTCATTTCAATCGATAAGAATTGATGAGAGAATACATATGATATTATGATTCTGTTTCTTCTACTTGATGCTTCATCTGATATATATGTATGGGAAGATATATTGCTCTTGTTATATTTGATTCTAGTGGGATTAAATGATGTCTTCTTTTGGACTTTCTTTCTTTGAAGAATTATCGGGGTATTCCGTATTTTCTCTATGAGTTTGGTTTTCGATTCTCCGGCTTGGTTTTTGATTCTCCAGCATAGTATCGTATCTTGGGTTTCTTTATTCTGGATTTCTCTATTTTGGATTTCTTTATTCGGTTTTCTTGTTATCTTTGTTCCATAATTTGTCAATTATGACTCGTGTTCAAAGTGCATTCTTCAGCTCGTGATAATCATGTCAAATATGACTATACTTCTAATTTGATCTTGGTAATGTGGTGATTTTAGTATTGGGGTTTTTTTTCTAATTTCTATGTAAGGATTTGACATCAGTAAAGGCATAAGTGATAAAAGCGCGAGTTTCAGTCGGTATGGTGAATTATCTATTTGAAAGATTTCATGTGACAATTATTTCAGCATTATTTTTCCCAAGTCTGATAATAGAATTTCATTTTGTACGGATAAAAGAGTAAATAGTCTGAACGAGAAGTGTATATTTATTAGAAAAAGTTTGATATTAGTTAAAGTCACTACGAATGATAAGGTTTTCATTTTGTAAAAGCTGAAAAGTTTATTACATGTTGACAAATTTCAGATAGATGAGAATATTGGTAGCCGAAGCGTCTGAACTAGACTAGTCTACATTGAGTAAAGACTTCCTGACTTTCAGTAATGTACTGTGGTATGAATTGTGATGTGTTTCAAGACTGTGAGGTAATGTGATAGTTTAGAGCATTCGATGTTACATAAAATCGGAGTTGTTAAAGGGGTTAAAGCCGAGCGTTGGGATCTATCAAAATTATCCTTGTTAGTGTTGATATTGGGATGGAAATGAGAAGGATTATTCTTGAGGCCATATCAGAATTATTTCCATGGTAGAAAGAGGAAAATGTGATGTATCCTATTGTTAAATGTTTGGCGAGATCTATAAATCATATCTCAGATTGAATGAATTCCTACTCATCGATTCATGGAAATTCGTGTCTCTTTGATTGTTGGATTTCTTGGAATTCTGGTCTCCATTAATCAAGTTAAGATCCGGGTTTTATGTCATGATATCATGGGAAACTGAGAAGGGTTGAAAATTTAAGAACAGTTGAGAGTTGAGACTGTAAGCTTTCAGATCATATGAGAAATTAAAGAGATGTATTGGAGGTACAGTCTAAGTGAAAGTTCTTCGGCACCGAATATGAGATTAAAAGTAAAGACCACTTTTCTGTTAAGATTTTTGGGGACGAAAATCCCTAAAGGGGGGGAGAGTTGTAATATCCTAATTTTGGGCCTAGTCGGAATAGTGGTTTTGTGACCACAAAATCTGAGATAGAAATAATTATTTTATAATTATTTTGATGTTTATGATATGATTGCATGATTGTGTGAAAATTTCATGATGAAATCCTATGCCTAAAGTGCTTAAATTGAAATTAGGGACTAAATCGAATAATTTGCAAAACTTGCATTCTAGAAGTTTCTAGTATGAAATTGTTTTGAAATATTAATTAGGAGGTCTTAAATAGAAATTTTACCAATTTCTAAGTTTATGGACAAAAATTGGACATGGATGGAATTTTTGGAAAGTTTAGTAGTAAGGGCATTTTGGTCATTTAGGGGGTAAAATGAATTAAAATAGAAAATTAAAAGCCAATTTTGCTCATCTTCTTCAACATGGCTGAATATAGCAAGGGAAACCATGGCTAGGGTTTTTTAAGCTTCCAAGCTCGATTGTAAGTCCATTCTAGCCCCGTTTTTCAAGTTCTTTACGTTTTTGGAGTCTCGGTAGCTCGATTTAGCTTATGCTAGCAATAATTTAACCTAGGGTTTATATTTGGAAAAATACTCATAGGTGAAATTTGTGTATTTTGGTGTTTTATGATAGAATATGAGGTTTTAAATTATGTTAGACAACTTGTGCTACTCGGTTTTAAGTGAAAACGAGCAAAATGGCTTAATCGGTAAAAATACCTAATAGTCATAATTACATGTTAGAGTGAGAATTTGATGTTTCCATAGAAGGGAAAAATGATCAGCATCTCATAAAACATAGGAAAATAGGCTGAAGTTTAATTTACGAGCTTTGGGGAAAAAGTGTAAATATTCAATAGTTTAGGGGTAAAATTGTAATTTTTCCAAAATATGATTTTGGGTCAATTTGAATAATGTGAGTCCTAATTAGGATATATTTTAAATGATAGAGCAAGGAAAACTGAAATTCGGGCTAAAATGGGGAAAATACCAAGTTGTGGACAAAATGGTAAAAGTAGCCATTTTCGCATACTAGGTAAGTTCATGTGTAAATAATGTAGCATAATTGTTATTTTTAAGTTATTGATGTTAATTATATGATATGCTGATTTTTATCATGAAATATATGCTTTGTGGTTATTTTTGAATAAAATGTAAATTATGTGAGCTACTTGTTAAATATAAATTGTTACCGAGTATTGGTTTCGGTATTCTACGGAAGACGGCAAGGATATATGTTCGAGGAAAATCCCGTTTGAACTTTAGTAATAGATTAGGATACAAGTGACATGTCACTGGGATATTTCGGCATCCGAACTCGTTGAGTTCAGTCCGAGTTCACTTATGGATGCGAATGTCCGAACTCGTTGAGTTGAGTCCGAGTTCGTGAGATGTAACTAGGCATCCGAGTTCGTTGAGTTGAGTCCGAGTTCACTTATGGATGCGAACGCCCAAGCTCGTTGATTTGAGTCCGAGTTCGCTTATGGGCTGGTTACATAGTAGCTTGGCTACATATGTGGCGCTTATGTGCAAACTTTCCATGTATCCGAATTATATTCCGATGTGTTCAACGGGTAAAGTTCTACTCAAATGGAGGAATACTCAAGATGAAAGGGACGTATTGGTAAGTGTTGTGAAATGGATACTTTGAACAGGTATGTACTTAACCCTCGGGTTGAAAAATCGATATAACAACAATATGGTAAGATGATAAATGAAAATATGATATGAATGTCTTGGTGATAATTCTGCAAATAATGTTTTATGTTTGCTTATATGGTTATGTTACTTGCTATTTGCATGTGAAATTACTAAGCATTTATGCTTACTCCCTCCTTTTCATTCCTTGCAGTGTTGACAAGCCAACTCGGAAATCGAGAACGGTCGGAGGCAAGCTCACACTATCTGTATACCTTCTTAGCATAATGGCTTGTATATTTTGAGTATGGCATGTATAGCATTATAATCATTTTGTATATATGGTCTTATGATATGGTTATTGAGTAGTATAAAAATTCTTGGTAATGATTAGCGATTGGAATGGCTAATTATGATCATATTTGGTGTTATGTATGTCAAATTGCTAGTTAATCCATGGAAACCATGAAATAGGTAAAATTTACCATAAAATAGATTCAGACAGCAGTAGTGACGTGAATTTGAAAAATCATTAAAAATAGTAGAGATATAATTAGATAATGAATAAAATATGGAATTGAATAATTATGAGTCTATTTTCATATGGAAGAAACGAAACAGATATATGAGTTATATTTTATGAGATGTTTAAATTTTTGTGAAACAGGGCCAGAGCGATTTCTGGATCCCCTATTCTGATTTTGGAAATTCACCATAAATTGTATAAAAATAATTAGAAGTCATAATTTATATGTAAATATTTTTATTGAGTCTAGTTTTAAGAGGAACAAACTTCATAGTCATTGAAATTCTGTACAGAGAGATATCTAATTCGTAATACACAGAGGTCAGAGCAGTCGAACCCTGAAATAGGGGAGACTTTAACTAATAAACTGTACTAATTGGCCCAGCCAAAAATTCTAGAAAAAAATTAGTAAATATATATATTAGTCTAGTTTTAGGGAAAATTTACGGAATTGGATTTTGAGTTTCAAAACTCGAGATATGAATTTTTAAGCGACTGTGAGGCAGTTAGCCAGCTTGTTTGGAATTTCTAAAATTAAATTGTTTGAGCTGTTTAAGCAATGAATTAAGTCTGTTAACACCTCGTGTTCGACTCCGGCAACGGTCTCGGGTACGGGGCATCATAGACGGAATCTCGATTTTCAACTCAAATTATTCCGGTTTTAAAAAAAGGATCATATTCTTAAATTCTTTCAAACTTTTGACATTAAGACAGAAAACTATTCAATTTGGTACCAATTTTGGGCGTTACGAGGGTGCTAATCCTTCCTCGTACGTAACCGACTCCCGAACCTATTTTTTTAATTCTCGAAGACCAAAATTAATGTTTTGAAATAAAATGTTTTATAAAGTGATCCAATCACACTTAAAAAAATTGGTGGCGACTCCCATTTTCGTTTTCAAAAGTCGACCCCGTTTTTCCAAAAACTCATAAAAAAGTTGTTTCGACATCTTGGCAACTCCGCTGGGGACAAATAAGAGAGTCAAGCCAAGAAATTTTCTATCTTAATGTCGGAAGTTTGGAAAAATTTTAAAAATATGTTTATTTTAAATTTTTTAAAAATATGTAAATATCGATCTTTTTACGTGTGTTTGCTGTATATGTTTGTTATTTTGTTTTCGCACACATTGCATTTGCATGACCGCTGTGGTCGCACCCTTAAGTGGGAGTGAGAAGCTATGCTTTCGTGAGGTTTTCACCTCCGCATGAGCTAGTGGATTGCTTCCGGGATACACCCGTACCTATGTCTTCGTGAGATTTTCATCTCCGCATGGCCATAGGGAAATGTGTCCCCCTAAACCGAACTTGGTCCATATTAGCCTATAATCGGTGAGGATCGAGGAATCTACTGGTTCAGGTACCCTCGCTTTAGAACTAAAACACATATAGTGAACTTTAAGTGCTTACCCTAAGTAGTACAGTAATAACCTTTAGTAAGCTACCCTTATAAGTGCTTGTTTATTATACCTTTTATATATGACACTGACCTATTTTATTTTGTTATCATTGCATATCATTCAACATTTAAAGGTGTCGATTCACGGTTCAATTTCTAGATTAGAAAGTTTTGTAATGAGGAACTAATATCTTGATAAAGTGGAGGACAACACTTCTGTCTGTGCGTGGTCAGAGAAAACCCAGTTAGAGAAAGGAGATAGTGTCACTGAGGGGTATACATCAGAGTTGTGGGACTTCACTCGTATCAGTTCGTCACAGAATGAGTTTCAGGAGTTGAAGGACATTTGGGCCCAACGGAATGATGAGACTAAACAGCTGTTCTACCAGAATTATGGAGATCTTCCCTATTTCCTAGACATCAAGGTGGATAAGCATCTGTTTCGAGCTATGGTACAGTTTTGGAACCCTGCTTATAGTTGTTTTACATTTGGAGAGGTAGACTTAGTACCTACTTTGGAGGAGTATACGACCTTGCTTCGTTGTCCTAGAATTCAAGGTAACAAAGCTTATGTTAGGGCTGCTAAGCTCCCAACTTTCGTGATGAAATTAGTGATGATCACAGGGATGAGTGTACAGTGGGCCGCAGCTCAAATCCAACAAAAGGGTGATGGTAAATGCATTTCGTGGGCAAGTTTGAGGGATCTGATATTGGCGTACCCAGATGTGAAGAAGAGGGTTGATGTCTTGGCCTTAAGTATTTATGGTTTGGTGTTTTTCCCAAAAGCTATGGGGCACATAGATGAGGTAGTTGTGGATTTATTCGATTGACTTGGTAAACAGAACACACCCGTGCCTGCAATCCTAGCTAAGACGTTCAGATCCTTGAGTGCATGTCGGAGAGCTGATGAAGGTAGATTCATTGGATACGCATAGTTGTTGTTAGTATGGTTTCATAGGGACTTTTGGAAGGTTGATAAGGTTCCTTGCCGAGTGTTCTTTGAGGATTATTCTCCCTTAAAAGAAGCAGCAGCTACGCCAAGGAGGGACGACATTATAGAGGAAAGGTGAATGGAAATACTTCAGAATCTCCGAGAGGAAGATGTTTTGTGGAAAGCCCCTTGTATGGCTCCTAATGAAGTCCTTTATCGTTGTAGAAGCTTTGATTGGGTACCTCTTCCTGGAATTTAGGGAGTTTTTGGTTATGCACCATTACTCATCCTAAGGCAATACAAAGCAGGGCAGTTTATACCAGCAACACAAGGGTTAGGGAAAAAGAGTTTGGAGCTCGGGAAAAAGATAGAAAAGCTGGAGGAAGAGAAGATGTACCTAAGCTTAGACATCGACGTTCAAAAAATTGAGGTCGAGAAAGTAAGGAAAGAAAAGAGGAAGATTGAGGAAGACCGAGATGACTTGAAGACGCAATACAAGAGGATACAGCTATCAATGAAGAGAGCTGGATTGGGGAAGTCTTCTGAGCAGTGGCAACAAAAGGTTCAAGAAGAAAGAGCCAAAGCTGAGTATTGGGAGAAGAAGTTCCAAGAGATGCAAGCGTAAAATCAGGCTCTAGAGAAGGAGAATCAAGGATTAAAAGCTAAGGTGACTGAGCTTGGACAATCTCTTCATCATCACCGAAGTCGTAACTCTGTGGTCGAGTTAAAGGCAAGTCTGAACAAGATCGAGGAAATGAAGTACAATATTGGAGGGTTGGAAGCAGCATTGCAGAACTGTGAACTCCAGATTGAGCAGCTTGAGGCAAGAGAAGGACATCGAAAGGGAGAGCTTCAACATTTTCAGGATCAAGTCAGAGATAGGGACTACCTCATGGGTGAAGCCATAGTCCAGATTCGAGAGGTTGCCATTCATTTGCAAGACTTGGCAGTGCAAGCTAATGTATTGAGTGCAAGGTATGAGTCAGTGTCAGGTAGATGTCGAGAATTAGCTTTGTTATTGGATAGGGTTAAAACTCTGGGCCTGAGGGCGAAAGCGTATTTGTAATCCGTTTTGTGTGAAGATTTTTGTTTCTTAAATAACGTTTTCTAAAAGAAACTGAATTAGAATCGATATTTTTTATTTGCATTCATGCATTTGTATCTCATCGCATCATATGCATTCAAATTTATAGAAATACCCTAATTAGTTAAAATTACCAGAGAGAGAGAAAGAGAGAGTGAGAGAAAGAGAAAACCTGGAAGCAACACATCTTTACGGTACACGCGCTAAGACAAAGAATATGGATCAAAGACTTGAGCAGAGCTAGAGAGAAATGCAAGAGCAATTGCAGAAACAATTGGCAAAAATCCAATAGGAGATGAAAGATCAAATGTTGGAGGCCCAAAGGAATATGATGGCTGAAATGGCTCAGCTGCTGAAGGGGGCAACGGATAAAGGAAAGACCCCTATAACTATCACTAAAGAGGATAATGAGGATCATCCTCCGGGTTTTACCCCACCCCATGTGCAGACTCAACCTGAGGCATATCCTCGAAGGCTGTCCATCACAATAAGGCCTCAACATGGGCAAGTCGATGTTGGAGCACCCATAAACTTCCAAACTGGCTCGGGATCCAACCCGGGAGATAACCCTACCAATCCAGTCATTCTTGATTTAGATATAGCTGAGAGAGAAGAAATGAGACTCAAATCATCAAGGCAATTAGAGGAACGTTACAGATGGTTAGAGGATAAATTTAAGGCATTGGAAAACGCTGATAATCGTCAGAGAATTGATGCCAAGGACTTGAGTTTGGTCCCAGAGTTGGTACTTCCTCATAAGTTCAAGGTGCCGGAATTTGAGAAGTACAATGGGACTACTTGCCCTGAGGCCCATATCACTATGTTCTGTAGGCGGATGACCGATTATGTAAACAATGATCAATTATTGATCCATTATTTCCAGGATAGTTTGGTTGGGGCAGCGGCTAGGTGGTACAATCAATTGAGCCACGCTAGGATCGGTTCTTGGAGAGACTTAGCGTAAGCCTTTATGTAGCAATATAATCATGTGACTGACATGACTCCTGATAGAATCACTCTGTAGAACATGGAAAAGAAGCTTAATGAAAACTTTAGGCAATATGCACAGAGGTGGAGGGAGGTTGCCATGCAAGTTCAACCACCGCTCTTGGGGAAAGAAACTACCATGCTATTCATTAACACCTTGAGGGCCCCATTCATTACTCATATGACTGGAAGTACGACCAAGAGCTTTGTTGATATAGTTATGGCAGGAGAAATGATTGAGAACGCCATAAGAGGTGGTAAAATAGAGGGGAAACTACTAAAAGATCGGCCCCAAGAAGGAAAGATAATGAGGTGAACAATAAGAGTAGTTATAACTCAAAAGCGATTACGGTTAGTCAGCCCAGAGCAACTACAGTTGGGCAACAAGGTTCCCAAAAGCAGGGATCTGGTACGAGACAAAACTCTGAAAAGGTCTCATTCATGCCTATCCCAGTGACGTACCAGGAGCTTTATCAAAGTTTATTTGATGCGCATGCAATAGCTCCTTTTCATTTGAAACCACTGCAGGCTCCATATCCCAAATTGTACGATGCAAGCGCCAAATGTGAATACCATGCAGGGATATCGGGGCATTCGATCGAAAATTGCACTGGCTTTAAAAAAGCAGTGGAAAGACTTATCAAGATAGGGGCCATAAAATTTGACAACACCCCTAGTACAGAGAACCCGTTGCTGAACCATGGTGATCAAGGGATAAACACAATTAGGGAAACTAGTGTGAGAAGGATTAAAGAGGACATGGCTGAAGTAAGAATGCCGATGAAATTAATCTGGGAGGTAATGATAAAAAGAGAGATGATAATCTCTGAAGAAGGAAATAAAGGAGCTAAGGACTACTGCGAGTTCCATGCAGAAGAGGGACATGAGATTCAGGAATGGGATGAGTTTAAGGCTTTGGTACAAAGCCTTATAGATAATAAGGAGCTGGAATTTTATGAAGCTGGCTCAGATGAGGGACATGTATGCGCATTGGAAGCTGAACCAAAGAATCAAAGAATCAACCGACCAAGGATCATTATTTCTCTACCAAGGAATAATGAAGTTGAGACACAAACAGCACCGAAAGTCATTATTCACAAACCTGCTCCCTTTCCTTATAAGGATAACAAGAGGATACCCTGGAATTATGACTGTAATGTGACAATGCCGGAGAGAGAAGATATAGCTATTACTTCTAAGGAGGCTCAAGTTGAAGGTTCCTACACACGTAGTGGGAAGCGTTATGATGTAGGAGGCACCAAAGTTGAGCCCACGAAAGTGAAAGCCTTTGACATTGAGAAGGAGAATGGGGCTGAGGTACTTGTTAATAAGCCAGTGAAGGAAGAAGAAGCTAGAGAGTTTTTAAAATTCCTGAAACATAGTGAGTACAGCATGGTTGAACAATTACGCAAACAATCAGCTCGCATATCAGTGTTGGCTTTGCTTCTGAGTTCAGAGGTACATCGTGAGGCATTAATGAAGGTGCTCAACGAGACTTACGTTACTAATGATATATCCGTCAACAAGTTGGATCGATTGGTTAGTAATATAAGCGCTGACAACTTCATTTATTTCAATGATAATGAAATCCCACCTGGTGGCATGGGATCAGCAAAGGCTCTGCACATTACCGCTCGCTGCAAAGGATATACATTGTCGAGTGTGCTTATTGATAATGGGTCAGCCTTAAATGTCCTTCCATTGTCCACATTGAATAGATTGCCCATAGACAGTTCTCATATGAAAACATGCCATAATGTAGTGAGAGCATACGATGGCACGAAGAGAAAGGTCATGGGAAGAATTGATATCCCTTTGATGATCGGGCCAAACATGTATGAGGTAGACTTTCTAGTGATGGACATCAAACCCTCTTATAATTGCTTGTTGGGGAGGCCTTGGATACATTCGGCAGGAGCGGTGCCCTCATCTTTGCACCAGAAATTGAAGCTAGTAACAGACGGACGAGTGGTCACCATAAATGCTGAGGAAGACATTATAGCAGCAGTTACTAATGACGCACCCTATATAGAGGCGAACGAGGAGGCCGTTGAGTGTTCTTTTTGCTCCTTTGAATTTGTTGATGCAACATTTATTTTAGAGGGGAATGAGATGCCAGTGCCTAAGATATCCAGAACCACAAGAATGGGTTTCCAGATGACAGTGGGGAAAGGAGCTTGGCAGGAAAAGGATTGGGAAGATATCTCCAATGAGGGATTCAAGTTCCAGAACTAAAGGAGAAGAGAGACCATTTTGGCTTGGGTTTCAGGCCAGATCACAGACAGAAAAGGAAGAAAATAGAGAAGCGTCAAGAAAGAAGAAGGGCGCGTTTAAGTGGAAGAGAAGTAGAGTAGGAATCGATGACGTTCGCTCATATATCCCAAACTTTTATATCAGAAGGGATAATTCACCCTAAGAGAGGGTTGCTCGAAAAAGGAAGTCATCACATCAATGCTGTACATAATGAAGAGTCTAAACAAAGAAACCTTAAGGACATTCGCCCTTACGAACCGGGAAGCTCTTTAAACAATTGGACTGCAGAAGAACTTCTTGTAGATTCTAAAGATTTTACAGAGTAATTTTCAGAACAGTCTTGTTGCTCTAAAGCCTAGGAGTAATAAGATTTCATTTGTGAAATAGGCTCATGTTCAGATATTTTATTTCAATAAAACACGTCTTTACTATCAATTCGAGCAAACATTCTTTCATTCTTTGTTCTTTTGTCCTTTTAATTCTATTCAAATCTTTCATTTCATTCATAACATGTTAATACAAATTCTTAAATTCATTCGTTCTTTGTACATTCCTTCGCACCCCCACAGGTCCCTAGATATCAATGACATGGGCGATGATACTACAAATCCTAAATTCTCTTTTGAGCAAGACTTGTGTTTAGAGGAACCTCAGGATTTTGAAGATGACAGGGATTGTGATGTGTCTCCAGATCTGTTGAGATTGGTGAAACAAGAGGAGAAGCAAATTCTGCCCCATGAGAAAGAGGCAATAGAGAATATAACCTTGGAAGAAGGGAAAGAAGTGAAGTTTGGGACGCACATTGCTAAGGAAACGAGACAATATCTTGTTGAGCTGCTACGTGAATTCAAAGATATCTTTGCATGGTCATATCAGGATATACTAGGGTTGAACACTGATATCGTGGTACATCGTCTCCCCATAAGACAGGATTGCAAGCCAGTCCAACAAAAATTACGAAGGATGAGGCCTGATATTGTGCTGAAAATAAAAGATGAAGTCAAGAAGCAGTTTGATGCTGGATTCCTACAAGAGGTTAAGTACTCAGAATGGGTGGCTAACATTGTGCCTGTCCCTAAGAAAGATGGAAAGGTACAAATGTGTGTTGATTACAGAGATTTGAACAAAGCTATCCCAAAAGACAATTTTCCTTTACCGCACATCGACACTTTGGTGGACAATATAGCAGGATATTCATTGTTCTCCTTTATGGATGGCTTCTCAGGGTACAATCAGATAAAAATGCATTCTGAGGACATGGATAAAACCATCTTCATAACATTGTGGGGCACCTTTTGTTACAAGGTAATGCCCTTTGAGCTGAAGAATGTAGGGACAACATACCAAAGGGCTATGGTGACCTTATTCCACGATATGATGCACAAAGATATTGAGATGTTTGTTGATGACATGATTGCCAAATCTCGAACAGAGAAGGAACATATTGAAGTCTTAAGGAAGTTGTTCCTGAGATTGAGGAAGTTTCAGTTGAAGCTTAATCCGACAAACTGCACCTTCGGAGTTAGATCGGGGAAATTATTGGGCTTTGTGGTCAGCGAAAAGGGAATAAAAGTTGACTCAGACAAGGTTAGAGCCATACCACGTACTCAGAAGGAAGTTCGGGGTTTTCTTGGAAGGTTGAATTATATCACTCGGTTTATTTCACAATTAACTGAGAAATGTGATCCTATATTTCGCCTCCTTAGAACACACAACCAAGGTACTTGGGATGAGGAATGCCAGAATGCCTTTGATAAAGTCAAGCAATACTTTTTAAACGCTCCAGTGTTATCTCCGCCCAGTCCAGATACACCATTAATTCTGTACTTATCAGTGTTTAGTAATTCTATGGGATGTGTGTTTGGTCAACATGACGAGTCAGGAAGAAAAGAGAAGGCGATATATTACCTCAGTAAGAAATTCATTGAGCGTGAGATGAGATATTCGCCAATTGAGAAGTTGTATTGTGCTTTGATCTGGACGACTCGAAGGTTGAGGCAATATATGCTATATCATACGACTTGGCTAATTTGGAAACTGGATCCATTAAAGTGCATGATGGAGTCAACAACCCTAAATGGAAGAATGGCAAGGTGGCAAGTACTGCTTTCAGAGTTTGATATAGTCTATGTGTGTCAAAAGGCTATAAAAGGAAGCGCGATAGCAGAATTTCTGGCTAGCAGAGCTCTAGAAGATTATGAGCCATTAAGCTTTGATTTCCCTAATGAGGAGTTGATGTATGTGGCAACTACTGAAGAATATCCATGGAAGCTGAACTTTGACGGCGCATCTAATGCAATAGAAAATATAATTGGGGCAGTCTTGGTATCCCCAAATGGTGATCGTTATCCATTTACATGTAAATTGGATTTTGGCTGCACGAACAATATGACCGAGTATGAAGCATGCATCCTGGGGATTCAAGCGGCCAAAGAGCGAAAAATTAGAACCCTGAAAGTATATGGAGACTCTGCATTGGTAATTTACCAGCTTAGGGGTGAATGGGAGACAAGGGACCCCAAATTGATTAATTATCGAAAGGTAGTTTTGGAGTTACTTAAGGAGTTTTATAACATCACCTTCAATTATCTCCCACGGGACGAAAACCAGATGGCAGATGCTTTAGCAACACTGGCTTCCATGATTAAAGCAAATAAAAAAAAGGATGTGAAACCAATTCAGATGAGTATTTCTGAGGTTCCAGCTCATTGTTGTAACATCGAAGAAGAGGAAAAGGATGACCATCCTTGGTATCTAGATATAATACGGTATGTGAGAAATCGTGAATATCCTGAGCAAGCAACTGAGAATGACAAAATAACCTTGAGGAGGTTAGCCTACGAATATGTACTAGATGGGGACATCCTTTATAAAAGAAGGAAAGATCAGATGCTTTTGAGATGTGTTGATGTTGTGGAAGCCAGACAAATCTTGGAAGAAGTACATGAAGGTGTTTGTGGGACACATGCTAATGGCTTACAATGGCAAGGCAAATCATGAGGTTTGGATACTATTGGTCTACTATAGAAGGAGATTGTATCAGCTATGCCAAGAAGTGTCATAAATGCCAGATATATGGGCACAAGATTCATGTACCACCTTCACCTTTGCATGTTATAACTTCTCCATGGCCCTTTTCCATGTGGGGCATGGATGTCATTGGGCCAATATCACCAAAAGCTTCGAATGGGCATCGTTTCATTTTTGTGGTCATTGACTACTTCACGAAATGGGTAGAGGCAGCTTCATATGCTAGTGTTACCAAGTCGGCAGTAAGTCTATTCTAGAAAAAGTAGATCATTTGTCGATATAGAATGCTTGAGAGGATCATATCGGACAATACATTGAACTTGAACAATAGCACGATTGCGGAAGTCTGCAGCCAATTCAAGATCGAACATCATAATTCATCTCCATATCGCCTAAAAATGAATGGGGCAGCAGAAGCTGCCAACAAAAACATCAAGAAGATAGTGGGGAAAATGACTAAGACTTACAGAGATTGGCATGAGAAATTACCATTTGCACTCTTGGCCTATTGAACGTCCGTCAGAACCTCTACTGGGGAAACTCCTTTCTCGTTGGTTTATGGGATGGAGGCTATGTTACCCCTTGAAGTGGAAATACCTTCTCTTCGAATTTTGTCAAAAACAAAGCTGGATGAAGCAGAATGGATTCAATCGCGGTATGATCAATTGAACTTGATTGAAGAAAAGAGACTAAGAGCTATTCGCCATGGTCAGATGTATCAGAAGCGAATGATGCGAGCTTATGACAAGAAAGTTTGTCCAAGAGAATTTCACGAAGGGAACCTTGTACTGAAAAAGATTCTTCCCATACAGAAGGACTTTAGAGGAAAATGGATGCCGAATTGGGAAGGGTTGTATGTTGTGAAGAAGGCTTTCTCTGGTGGTGCACTGATTTTGAAAAAAATGGATGGGAAGAGTTTACCCAATCCAGTGAATTCAGACTCAGTCAAGAGGTACTTTTTGTAAAGAGAAAGGAAGCCAAGGTGAAAACCCACAAATGGCGCCTTGAAACCAAAGAGGTTTTGAGTTGAAAACCCGAAAGGGTAGCTCAAATTTTGAAAAGCATGCAGTGACCTTGCTATAACGGATTCGACAAGAAGTGGAGTGTGTTACATACCGGGGCATCAACAAAGTACTTTGGATCTTCTAAACACATGTTAAACTCAAAATAGTCTTCATGGAGTTTGTATACAGAAGCCCAAGCTGTGATATGTAGGGCATCTGATTTTTGTCCTGTTTACTATCTTTGGATTCTTTTTTCTTCTCAAAGATATGTTTTTAGATTAATTTTCTTTTGTATTTTTGATGATTTATCTAACTATTCTCAAGATCAAATTATTCATCTTCCATTATTCATAAAGTGTGTTGCATTAAAATAATGATTAATGAACTAAATATTTTTACAAACAAAGTTTGGCATATTACTCTAGAAATCTCTAGATAATACGAGAAACTAAAACATAACAATTGTTTGAAGAATTCCCATGAGTGAAGGTCCAAGGTATTCGAGAAAATTTCTTCTTCAGTCCAAATGATGATTGGACAGCTCAAATGATTCGATCCTAAGAAAGGATCATTTTACAAACACCTCTAGTAGGTCGTAACATTCGAGGAATGGTACAAAAAGACCAAATTGATTCAAAGCGTACGAACAGAGTATGATTGATACTTAGAGTGAAACTTCGATGAATGAATAAGTGATGACATCCGAAATAGGAATCATTTTCATTTTGCATCATAATATGTCTAATTAGGAGCATTTGACTCATTTCGATCATAGCATCCTAATCACTAGGCATAAGCACATACCCATTCTACAGGTTATATCCTCTAGAAAGCAGATTTCGCGTCTCTGTATTAGACGGGGAGCAGATCGAAGATAGCAGATTTGGCATCTCCGTATTGACAGAGAGCAGATCAAAGATAGCAGATTTGGCATCTCTGTATTGATAGAGAGTAGATCGAAGATAGCAGATTTGGCGTCTTTGTATTGACGGGGAGCAGATCAAAGAAAGCAGATTTGGTGTCTCTGTATTAGACGGGGAGCAGGTCGAAGATAGCATATTTGGCGTCTCTATATTAGACGGGGAGCAGATCAAAGACAGCAGATTTGGCATTTCTGTATTGACAGGGAGCAGATAAAAAAAAGCTGATTTGGCGTCTCTGTATTGACAGAGAGCAGATCGAAGATAGCAGATTTGGCGTCTCTGTATCGACGGGGAGCAGATCGAAGATAGCAGATTTGGCGTCTCTATATTAGACAGGGTGCAAATTAAAGATATCAGCATGGCGTCTTTGAGTTTGTGGAAATCAGATTGAGGACCATGAAGTCAGGATCCGATAAGACCGAAAAAGTTTGGTCCTTTTATAATCTTTGCTCTATTCCTGTTACTCAGTAATGAGCAAAGAGGGGCAGCTGTAATAGGCCCAATTTTCCCGGTCTATTAAAAGTCTAAAAAACAAAACAAACAAAAAAAAATAAAGTTTTTTTCTAAAAAGTCCATTTTACAAGGCCCACGGATACTTAAACCCAATGCCTCAATTACACCCAAGCCTATACCGTAGCTGTAACCCCTCAAACCCGGCCTAGACGTTATGACCGAATCTGACGTGCCATATTAGAACGTTGAAAACATTTCCTTTTTTTTTAGTCCAGAAAATCGTACTTAGTGTTAAAAGATGATTTCATTATTGGTTAAAGTGAATGGAAGCCGTGCACCAGGTAGGAAACCGAAAAAGAGGAGGTGAGTCCATCGGACTGCTTAAGTACCAAGCTCCCTTCGGATCCAATCCTAGACATGCACACCACCATTGCCACACCTTAACTTAGTGTATGTTCTTAGGAAACCAATTCATTTCAGTCCAGTTTAAGAAAAAGTGATTAGCTTTGGAAAACGTTTTCATTGCGGAAGTTTCTTTTCTTTGTTGTCGTGATAATTTAAAATCAATCATTGTTTTTGAGAACGCGCCCTAAGACTAATCAGTTTCAGTGATTAAGATAATATTATACCTATTCTAATAAAACATATTAAAAACAATTAAAAAAACATTAAAGCTGCCTTATTAAAACTTAAAACCCAAATCATAAAAGTAAATAAAAGATGTCCAATTCACTAGAAGAAAACCAAATTTGCAGAACGCGTGGCCACTCCGAATTCCTCACAGCTCCAAGCCCACTATGGTTGGGGATTACCTGTGTGGATGAAAATAAGGGGTGAGTTTGGGAAACTCAGTGTGTAAAATAACCCAACCATAGTCTAAACCAGTTCAAACCACAGTAACAGATCAAATTGGCCTTAGCCCAGAATAGATTTCAGAATAAAGCCCATAGGCTCATAACAGAAACAGAATAGATATCATGTATGCAGAAAAACCCATCCCATATCCATCCGTATACACCCCTGTGCCAACCTTACACCATGTGGGGAGACTACTTGACCCACCCATCCGTCTACACGTCACAAGTATGCAGCATGGCTGCCAGAACAGATATTGTGACAAAGTCACCAGATACAGATAACTGTGGCAGAGCCACCAGAAACAGATATTTGTGGCAGAGCCACCAGAATGCTTCCTCTAACATCATAACCCATATCCCATGCAATAGATATACATGTCATGGAATACAACAAATAGAATCAGAATATCATGCATATGGCATACATCATACAGAATCATAATATCATGCATTTCAGTCACAATTAACCCTAGGGGTAAAATGGTCATCTTGCACCTAGGGGTATAATGGTAATTTTTGCATACTTAGGGGTATTTTCGTAATCCTACTACTTTAGGGCTTACATTCATACTACAGCCGTTAACGCATCCACAGAAGTACTTACCAAGCGTTCTTACCAAATTGGGCCCGTTGGCCCATTCTCCCAATTTCTGGCCCATTTAAGCCCAAAATATCGAAAATGCACGAAATTGTGCACTCTGTAGTCCTATCACTTTAGTTAACCAAATATGATAATCGATCTATCTCACGAGCATTCGCACACTCGCAAGTTCACAAAATACCAGATTTTCGACATTTCGGATTTTCGACTTTTCGGCTTTTGCTGATCTAGTCTATGAAAGGGTGTCAGTTACACACCTGATTTAGAATGGTACGCTGGTGAGATCCACACACACGAGCTGCCTACAATTGGATTTCTACCATGTCAATCTAAATATCAAAAACAAACTACGTATTTAACCCCTTACCATATTCAGCTAACACAGCTTTAGATCCCAAAGTTCCTTACCTTTTGCCGAGATATGGGTTAGATCTGGAGAGCCAATCGAATAAGTCCTCAAGCCCTTTGCTGTATGTCCCCTTATCCACGCTACCGCTTTCACAACCAACAGAAAAAAACGCGAATCCCTTAGTCCATAAACGCTAGCCACCCCTAAGGGTTTCGGCTTTTCCTTCCTAAAAGCAATGAGACTAAAGACAGTTTGTTCAAAAGACATACCTAACGTCGATCAGTTCAGAAGAATGTTCCTATCTATGATTTTTTTTTATCTCCAATCCACCGCAGCCAAAAGAAGAAGCAGATTCAAGCAACCGAAGATTTGGCCTCCTTCTCCATGGGTGTGTAGGTTCGGTTTTTAAAGAAGTAAGAGAAGAAAAGTTCGGCTACCACAAGATTCGGCTATTGAGGAATATTGAAGATGGAAAAATAAAGAATAAGACAGAGGAATGAGGGTATAGATTCGATTATGGAAATAAAAAGATGGAAGAAGAAAGAAAAAGATGAGAGGTGGTATTCGGCTATGGAGAAAACGGTACAATAAGGCTTCTAGGTTCAGCTATTACCAAAAAGGTAATAAGAAACCCTAAGGCTAACCTATTTTGGCAAACCAAAGAAAATAAATGCGAATTAGAAGGAAAAGGAATTGTTAGGGATGGCACCACTTATCCCAAATGCCGAAATTTCCCTTTTCAAAGGCCTAGCCTAATCCCTATACTAGAGACCCTTGGCTGGCCAACTCTTGCTCCTCAAGAGTCCACTATTCGGCCACCACTGCTCTCCCTAATCCGCTCCTAAATCTTCTCCCTTATCCCCTCCTTACTCAATCTCCTGAGCAGCTCACACACACGACAGATGACTTTTACTTATGCGTCCAATACTTACCATTCCTACTCATAAAAATAATTCCCTTGATATGCTCTTATTGTGACTTGAACCTCAGTTCCCCCTAGCCATCCACATGCCACTTTAATAGCCTTCCCTGTGGCGTCACATGCCACCTTGCCACATGCTTCCTTGTGATTTATTTTACCCATTAAATTCTTAAAAGCCCAAATTACCAGAACCTCCTTTTCTTGTGGAATTAAGATTAATTAAAATTGTCAGTTTTTAACCTAGACTTGGGCCTTCTAAAGGCCCACTAACATGCTTAGACTTACATCAAGCAGTCAAAACACAGAAATTCAAAAATTCGCTAAAACTCTCCGAAATCCCAAAGATCCCGAAAATTGGGGCTTTACAACTCTTCCCTCCTTAAAGAAATTTTGTCCTCGAAATTTACCTGATCCAAACAGATGAGGGTATTGCTGTTGCATCGCCTCTTCTGTCTCCCAAGTAGCTTCCTCTCTGCCGTGATTACGCCATAGCACTTTTACTAAAGGTACAGATTTCCTTCTTAACACCTTGACGTCTCGGTCCAGTATCTGCACAGGCTCTTCCTCGAAAGTCAAGTCAGGTTGCACCTTGATCTCTGCAACCGGTACGACATGACTAGGGTCAGAATGATAACGCCTTAACATGGACACGTGAAAAACATCCTGAATCCTGTCTAACTCTGGAGGTAATTCCAATTGATATGCCACCAGTCCCACTCGTTTCAAAACCCGATAAGGCCCAATGAACCGCGGACTCAACTTGCCCTTCTTACTAAACCTTACAATCTTCTTCCAAGGAGAAACTTTCAAGAAGACCATATCACCTACTGAGTACTCAATCTCCTTTCGCTTCAAATCCGCATATGACTTTTGTCTATCGGATGATTCTTTTAACCGATCCCTGATTACTTTGGCCTTAACTTTAGTATCTGCTACCAACTCAAATCCAAGAACCTATCGTTCTCCCAATTCGGTCCAACAACTAGGTGTTCGACACCTTTGCCCATACAGCGCTTCATACGATGCCATTTGAATACTCGCCTGATAGCTGTTGTTGTATGCAAATTCTGCCAACGGCAAGTAATCCTCCCAACTACCTCGAAAGTCAATAACACATCCCCTCAACATGTCCTCTAGAATCTGAATAACCCTTTCTGACTGATCATCATTCTGGGGATGAAAGGCCGTACTAAAGTTCAATCGCGTTCCCAACGCCTCATGCAACTTTTTCTCAAAATCGAGATGTGAATCTGGGATCCCGGTCAGAAATAATTGAAATTGGGACACCATGAAGTCGCACGACCTTTGCCACATACAACTTGGCTAACTTTTGAAGCGAGAAGTCCGTGCGGACAGGTATGAAATGGGCTGATTTGGTCAACCTATCCACAATCACCCAAACCGAGTCCTTCTTTGCTGGTGTCAAGGGTAGCCCACTCACAAAATCCATGGTTACCCTCTCCTACTTCCAAAGTGGTATCTTTACTAGCTGTAAAAGTCCAGAAGGTAGTTGATGCCCTGCTTTCACCTGCTGGCATGTCAAACACTTCCCCACAAACTCTATTACCTCCCGTTTAAGCCCAGGCCACCAATACAACTCTCGTAAGTCATGATACAACTTGTTCCCTCCAGGGTGCATAGCACAAAGTCCCCCATGAGCTTCCTTCAAAATTGACTGCCTCAAGTCAGAGTCTTTTGGAACGTAAATTCTTCCTCGAAAAAATAGAACTCCTTCTATATTCAACCCAAACTCAGAAGTTTCCCCTTTCTTAACTTGTTGGAAATGAGCAACCAAAGACTCATCCCTCAACTGCTTTTCCTTAATCTGATCCACCCAGGTTGGCCTTACTTGCAATTCAGCCAACAGACCACCATCCTCATACAGACTCAGACGAGCAAACATTGCTCTCAGATCAGATACAGCTCTAAAGCTTAGAGCATCGGCTACCACATTAGCCTTGCCTGGGTGATACTCGATCGAACAGTCATAATCCTTAAGCAACTCTATCCATCTCCTTTGCCTGAGGTTCAGCTCCTTTTGAGTCAGCAAATACTTAAGGCTCTTATGGTCTGTGTATATAACACACCTTTCTCTGTACAAGTAGTGTCTCTAAATCTTAAGTGCAAAAATCACTGCCGCCAACTCCAAATCATGCGTAGGATAGTTTCCTTCGTGAGGCTTAAGCTGTCATGACGCATAAGTAACCACCTTACCCTCTTGCATCAACACACAGCCCAAACCCACATGTGATGCGTCAGAAACAAAGTGAAATCCTTCCTGCACTCCACCAATTAATACAGTGTGCTTGATCGAACTTTCTTTAACTTCTCAAAAGCTTCCTGCTGTTTCTCAGTCCACACAAACGATACTCCTTTCCTTACGAGTTTTGTCAAGGGCGCTGCCATCACAGAAAAACCTTCCACAAACCTTCTGTAGTATCCTGCCAACCCTAGGAAACTCCGAATTTCTGATATCGACCTAGGTGGCTTCCATTCCAAAATTGCTTCAATCTTTCGAGGGTCCACCTTAATCCCCTCAACAGAGACAACATGTCCTAAGAATGCTACCTCCCTCAACCAGAATTCACACTTGCTGAATTTCGCATAGAGTTCCTTCTCCCTTAACACTTGCAGTACAATGCGGAGATGCTCATCATGTTTCGCTTCAAGTCCCTAATATACCAGAATATCTTCAATAAAGACGACTACAAACCGATCCAAAAATGGCTGGAACACACGATTCATCAGATCCATAAACGCTACAGGAGCGTTCGTCAGTCCAAATGGCATAACCAGAAACTCGTAATGACCATATCGAGTTCTGAATGCCGTCTTATGGATATCTGCTTCTTTGACCCTTAACTGATGATATCCAGATCGAAGGTCGATCTTGGAAAATACAAAAGCTCCTCTAAGTTGGTCGAACAGATCGTCAGTTCTTCACAGAGGGTACTTATTCTTAATCGTCAGTTTGTTCAACTGGCGATAATTAATACACATCCGCATCTTCCCATCCTTCTTTTTCACGAACAACACCGGTGCTCCCCACGAAAACACACTTGACCTAATAAAGCCCCTATCCAACAACTCTTGAATTTGTGCTTTTAACTCCACCAACTCCTTCGGTGCCATCCTATACGGTGCAATGGACACTGGTGCCGTTCCAGGCAGCAAGTCGATTCCATATTTGACTTCTCGGTTCGGAGGCAGTCCCGGAAGCTTCTCCGAAAAACATCTTGGAACTTCTTAACGGTTCTAACCTTATCCACTGTTAGTCCCTCAGCTTCTGACTGACTTACAAATGCCAAATAGGCCTCACAACCTTTACGAATCCATTTTTCAGCTCTTAGTGCCGACACTACATTGGACAAATAATCCCTTCGCTCACCTATCACCATAACCTCCTCACCCTTCGTGGTCCTTAACACCATTCGCTTGGCAGCACAATCCAGAGTCGCCCTGTGCCTAACAAGCCAGTCCATTCCTAGAATGAGGTCGAATTCTCTGAACGGTAACTCCATCAAGTCTCCAGAGAAAATATTACCTTGGATTTCTAAAGGCACATCCCTATACAGTTTGTCTACTTTAATCGAGTGACCCAAAGGACTTAGTACCGTTACCCCACTCACTGTAATATCCCGAATTAGGGCCTAATCGAAATAGTGGTTTCGTGACCACAAATCTGAGATAGAAATAATTATTTTATAATTATTTTTAGGTTTATGATATGATTGCATGATTGTGTGAAAATTTCGTGACGAAATTCTATGCATAAAGTGCTTAATTTGAAATTAGGGACTAAATCGAATAAGTTACAAAACTTGCATTCTAGAAGTTTTTAGTATGAAATTACTTTGGAATATTAATGAGGAAGTCTTAAATAGCAATTTGACCAACTTCTAAAATTTTGGACAAAAATGGGATTGTACATGAAAATTTTCAAAGAAAGGTATTAAGGGTATTTTGGTCATTTGGTAATTAAAAGAGTAAAAAAAGGAAAAAGATGGCAAAATATGTTCATCTTCTTCATTAGGACGAAAATTAAAGGGTTCTCCATAGCTAGGGTTTCTTTCAAGCTTCCAAGCTCCATAGTAAGTGATTCCAAGCCCCGTTTTTAATGTTCTTTACGTTTTTGGAGTCCCGGTAACTTGATTTAGCTTATGCTAGCAATAATTCAACCTAGGGTTCATATTTGGAAAAATATCCATAGGTGAAATTTGTGTATTTTGGTGTTTTATGATAGAATATGAGGTTTAAAATTATGCTAGACAACTTGTGCTGCTCGGTTTTAAGTGAAAACGAGAAAAAGGGCTTAATCGGTAAAAATACCTAATAGTTATAAGTACATGTTAGAATGAGAATTTGATGTTTCCATAGAAGAAAAAAAATGATCAGCATGTCATAAAACATAAGAAAATGGGATGAATTTTAATTCCCGAGCCTAGGGGCAAAAGTGTAATTTTGCAAAAGTTTAGGGGCAAAATGGTAATTTTTCCAAAGTTCGTATTTAGGGCTGTTTTGATGAATGTATGTATTAAATAAGATTAATTTGGCATTATAGATCAAGAGAAACGAGATTCAAGTCGTGGTCGAGGGAAAAATAAAGTTTACGAGGAATAGGCTTGATTGCTAATATTTTGTATCGAGGTAAGTTCATGTGTAAATGTAGTAACATAATTGTCATTTTAAGTAATTTAATGTTATTTATGTGATATTATGATTAATATCATGAAATATTATGCTTTATGGTTATTATTGAATAATATGTAAATTATGAATTGCTACCGAGTATCGGTTTCGATGTTTCGTGGAAGAGGGTAAAGATGTGTAATCGAGGAAAAAGCCCGTTTGAACCTTGGGAATAGATTAGAATACAAGTGACATGTCACTAGTATGGTTGGGCATCCGAACTCGTTGAGTTGAGTCCGAGTTCACTTATGGATGCAAATGTCCGAACTCATTGAGTTGAGTCCGAGTTCGTGAGATGTAACTAGGCATCCGAGCTCGCTGAGTTGAGTCCGAGTTTGCTTATGGGCTGGTTACATGGTAGCTTGGCTACATATGTGGCACTTATGTACAAACTTTCCATGTATTCGAATTATATTCCGATGTGTTCAACGGGTGAATCTTAAGAGAATAATGAGAATGCCTAAAACGAAGGTGACATGTTGCTAAGTGTGGTAAATGAGAAAATTTGATAGGTATGTGCTTAAATCTTTGGGTTGAGAACTTGGTATGATAAAATCGTAGCATGATATTAAATGCAAATGTAACATGAATGTCTTGGTGTTTTTTATGCAAATGATGTTTTTATGTGGAATTGCATGATTATGTTACTTACTATTTGCATGTGAACTTACTAAGCATTTATGCTTACTCCTTTCTTTTCCTTCATTGTAGTTTTGACAAACCGGCTTGAGAATCGGGATAGGTCGAAGACTCGTTCACACTATCTGAAGGCCTAAATTGGTAAAATGGCTTGTATATCTTGAATGTGGCATGTATGGCAAAATACTCACTTTGTGTAAATGGTCTTATGATATGATTATGCTTTGGCAAGAAAAGAGTTTGTGAATGATTAGCCATTGGAATGGCCAATCTAAATCATATTTGATACCATGTATGTTTAAAATGCTATTTAGTCCATGAAAATTTATAGTAAAGTAAAATTTGCTATAAAATAGAATATTCCTACAATAATGACGTGAATTTGAAAAATCACTAAAAATAGTAGAAATAGAATTAGATGATGAATAAAATATATAATTGAATCCTAATGATTCTGTTTTCATGTGTAAGAAAGAAAATAGGTAAAAGAGTTGTATTTTATGAGATATTTACGATTTGGTGAAACAGGGTCAGAGTGATTTCTGAATACCCTGCTCTGAATTTTAAAATTCACCATAAATTGTATAAAAATAATTAGAAGTCATTCTTTACATGTACAGGTTCCTTATAAAGTCTAGTTTTAATAGAAACAAATGACATAGTCATTGAAACTCTGTACAGGGAGATATCTAACTCGTAATACACAAAGGTCAGAGCAGTCATACCCTGAAACATGGGAGAATTTAACTAATAAACTGTTCTAATTGGCCAGACAAAAAATTCTAGAAAACAATTAGTAAATAGATATATGATTCTAGTTTTAGGGAAAATTTACAGAATTGGATTTTGAGTTTTGGAACTCGAGATATGAATTTTTAAGTGACTGTGACGCAGTTAGCCAGCTTGTCTGAAAATTTTAAAAATAAATTGTTTAAGTTGTTTAATTGATGAAATTAAGTTTAGTAACACCTCGTGCTCGACTCCGGCGACGGTCTCGGGTACGGGGTGTTACACTCACTGTCTCCTCAGAGTGCACACCCAATGACTCAGATATGGCACATGCAACATAGGAATGAGTAGATCCAACATCTATCAAAGCAGTGTACGACATGCTAGAAGTCAGAAACGTACCAGTTATGACGTCAGGTGCATCGCCCTCCTCTCGACGACGAGCTGCATACACCAAAGCTGGCTATTGAGCCTCAGTATTTCTGGCACCCCCGCCAGGTGCTCCTCGCCCCCAACCATTTCCATTACCGTCCCTTCCTTGACCACATCCTCTCGGTGGTTGTGGCCCGCCTCTTGCTGGTTGGGCAACCCTCCATTCCGCAACTTGAACCTGATCTATTTTTTTAGGACAGTCCTTGACCTTATGCTCCATAGATCCGCATCGAAAACAAGCACCGGAGCATTTCCTACACTCGCCCAGATGTACCTTACCACAGTCCCTACAAACTTGTGGTCTGGCAATATTCATCGGAACTGCTCGCACTGGCTCCTCTATTCTTGCCCTTTTAGCACTCCTATATGCTCCACCCAAGGGGCCTGAATCCCTTCAAGAACGGTTTTGATCCTTCTCACGATTTTGTCTCTCTGCACGCTTCACCTCCTCAGCTATCTTAGCTTTTTCCACCAAAGTAGCAAAGTCTCGCTCCCTCTGTGGAGCAATTAGCACTCTAAGTTCATCTTTAAGACCATCCTCGAAATGCACACTACGTTCATAATCCGTAGCGACTATCCCAATGGCATACTAGCTCAGCCTCAGAAACTCAGCCTCATACTCAACAACTGTCTTACCCCCTTGGACCAGATTCAGAAATTCTTTTCTGCGGGCGTCCACATAACTCGCCCCAACATACTTCCCCTTGAAGGTCGTCTTAAACAGTTCCCAAGTCACCCTATCAGCTGGGGTCCCATCTCTCACGGTGAGCCACCACTGATAAGCCTCATCTCGTAGGAATGATATGGCTCCCTTTAGCTTCTGCTCCACAAAGCAGTCCAAGTCATCCATAATTCGTTCCGTGGCCTCTAACCAATATTCAGCCACATTTGGGGCTACTCCCGACACTCCCCTAAAGATCTCCGCTCCGTTAGCCCGGAGTCGCTCAAAAATAGACCCTCGAACTCCATTACCCATACTTGCCCCGGTAACCCTTTTCAAAACACGAAGCATTGCCTGGGACAGGGCATCATCCTTGGCACCACGATCATGAGATTCCACTTCTGTTGCCAGTGGTACCGGTGCTTCTACCGTCGGCATATGCCCTGAAGACGAAGTTCCTGCTCGAGCGCTACCTCGGACACGTCCACGGCCTTTTCCACGAGCCGCTCTCCTACTCATATCATATTATCTGATTACGAATTTTATGCATCAATCAAATATTCCAGTGTTTATTACAGATGTTTTATGAACAGACAGTAATTTAGAGTTTGTTTTCCGCAGAATCGAAGTCTAGCTACAGTCTCAGTCTATTACCAAAATTCCTATAGTCTAAGTACCATCCCACTAAATTATCATAATAGGGTTTCAAATACAGACAGATAATTCAAAAATATCTCAGAAAAGTTTAGAATAATACTTACAGACTTGGGCTGGAGATTCAGGTGTCACCATTTTAAAGATCTAATAATTGAAACACTGAGTTTCGTAATTTTTGTAAAAATTTCATTTTCGAAAATCTTTGTTTTTATAAACCTATTCCACAGCCGAGTTGCTATAACCTGGCTCTGATACCACTAAATGTAACACCCTAAACTCAACCTAGACATTATGACCGAATCCGACGCGCCACATTAGAACGTTGAAAACATTTCCTATTTCTTTTTTAGTCCAAAAAATTGTACTTAGTGTTAAAAGATGATTTCATTATTGGTTAAAGTGAATGGAAGCTGTGCACCAGGTAGGAAACCGGAAAAGAGGAGGTGAGTCCATCGGACTGCTTAAGTACCAAGCCCCCTTCGGATCCAATCCTAGACATGCACACCACCATTGCCACACCTTAACTTAGTGTATGTTCTTAGGAAGCCAATTCATTTAAGTCCAGTTTAAGAAAAAGTGATTAGCTTTGGAAAACGTTTTCGTTGTGGAAGTTTCTTTTCTTTGTTGTCGTGATAATTTAAAATCAATCATTGTTTTTGAGAACGCGCCCTAAGACTAATCAGTTTCAGTGATTAAGATAATATTATACCTATTCTAATAAAACATATTAAAAATAATTAAAAATCATTAAAGCGGCCTTATTACAACTTAAAACCCAAATCATAAAAGTAAATAAAAGATGTCCAATTCACCAGAAGAAAACCAAATTTGCAGAACGCGTGGACACTCCGAATCCCTCACAGCTCCAAGCCCACTATGGTTGGGGATTACCTGGGTGGATGAAAATAAGGGGTGAGTTTGGGAAACTCAGTGTGTAAAATAACCCAACCATAGTCTAAACCAGTTCAAACCATAGTAACAGATCAAATTGGCCTTAGCCCAGAATAGATTTCAGAATAAAGCCCATAGGCTCATAACAGAAACAGAACAGATATCATGTATGCAAAAAAACCCATCCCATATCCATCCGTTTACACCCCCGTGCCAACCTTACATCATGTGGGGAGACTACTGGACCCACCCATCCATCTACACGTCACAAGTATGCAGCATGGCTGCCAGAACAGATATTGTGACAGAGTCACCAGATACAGATAATTGTGGCAGAGCCACTAGAAACAGATATTTGTGGCAGAGCCACCAGAACGCTTCCTCCAACATCATAACCTATATCCCATGCAATGGATATACATGTCATGGCATACAACAAATAGAATCAGAATATCATGCATATGGCATAAATCATACAGAATCATAATATCATGCATTCCAGTCACAATTAACCCTAGGGGTAAAATGGTCATTTTACACCTAGGGGTATAATGGTAATTTTTGCATACTTAGGGGTATTTTCGTAATCCTACTACTTTAGGGTTTACATTCATCCTACAGCCGTTAACGCATCCACAGAAGTACTTACCAAGCGTTCTTACCGAATTGGGCCCGTTGGCCCATTCTCCCAATCTTTGGCCCATTTAAGCCCAAAATATCGAAAATGCATGAAATTGTGCACTCTGCAGTCTTATGACTTTAGTTAACCAAATACGATAATCAATCTATCTCACGAGCATTCGCACACTCGCAAGTTCACAAAATACCAAATTTTCGGCATTTCGGCATTTCGACTTTTCGCCTTTTGCCGATCTACTCTATGAAAGGGTGTCAGTTACACACCTGATTTAGAATGGTACGCTGATGAGATCCACACACACGAGCTGCCTACAATTGGATTTCTACCATGTCAATCTAAATATCAAAAACAAATTACGTATTTAACCCCTTACCATATTCGGCCAACACAGCTTTAGATCCTAGAGTTCCTTACCTTTTGCCGAGATATGGGTTAGATCTGGAGAGCCAATCGAATAAGTCCTCAAGCCCTTTGCTGTATGTCTCCTTGTCCACGCTACCGCTTTCACAACCAACAGAAAAAAATGCGAATCCCTTAGTCCATAAACGCTAGCCACCCCTAAGGGTTTCGGCTTTTCCTTCCTAAAAGCAATGAGACTAAAGACAGTTTGTTCAAAAGACTTACCTAACGTTGATCAGTTCAGAAGAATGTTCCTATCTATGATTTTTTTTATCTCCAATCCACCGCAGCCAAAAGAAGAAGTAGATTCAAACAACCGAAGATTTGGCCTCCTTCACCACATGTATGAAGGTCCAGTTTTTAAAGAAGTAAGAGAAGAAAAGTTTGGCTACCACAAGATTCCGCTATTGAGGAATATTTAAGATGGAAAAATAAAGAATGAGACAGAGGAAGGAGGGTATAGATTCGATTATGGAAATGAAAAGATGGAAGAAGAAAGAAAAAGATGAGAGGTAGTATTCGGCTATGGAGAAAACGGCACAATGAGGCTTCTAGGTTCGGCTATTAGCAAAAAGGGAATAAGAAACCCTAAGGCTAACCTATTTCGGCAAACCAAAGAAAATAAATGTGAATTAGAAGGAAAAGGAATTGTTAGGGACGGCACCACTCATCCCAAATGCCGAAATTTCCCTTTTCAAAGGCCTAGCCGAATCCTTATACTAGATACCCTTGGCCCGCCAACTCTTGCTTCTCAAGAGTCCACCATTCGGCCACCACTGCTCTCCCTAATCCGTTCCTAAATCTTCTCCCTTATCCCCTCCTTACTCAATCTCCTGAGCAGCTCACACACCTCCTGACAGACTTTTACTTGCGTTCCAATACTTACCATTCCTACTCATAAAAATAATTCCCTTGATATGATCTTATTGTGACTTGAACCTCAGTTCCCCCCTAGCCATCCACACGCCACTTTAATAGCCTTCCTTGTGGCGTCACATACCACCTTGCCACATGCTTCCTTGTGATTTATTTTACCCATTAAATTCTTAAAAGCCCAAATTACCAGAACCCCCTTTTCTTGTGGAATTAAGATTAATTGAAATTGCCGGTTTGTAACCTAGACTCAGGCCTTCTAAAGGCCCACTAACATGCTTAGACTTACATCAAGCAGTCAAAACACAAAAATTCAAAAATTCGCTAGAGCTCTCCAAAATCCCGAAGATCCCGAAAATTAGGGCGTTACAGTAGCCCAAATACCCAAATACCCAAATACCCAAATGCTGCCCAAAACTCATCAAACCCAAAATACACAGGGCCCAAATGGCCCAAATAGTTAACAGAACACAGAAGGCCTAGGGTTTTTGAAACCCTAAGCGCTGCAAGCACCAGACGAATGTCTCTAAACTCGCACCGCAATCGGCGCGCCAATCCCACCATCGGCAGATTTGTGCCAACAGCACCCCATCGTCGCCTCAATCAGCGTGCCAGTTGCCATCAACGCCCCATCGTCGTCGGATTTCTCGCTGGTACCTGTAAAAAGAAAGTAGAACGGTATAGAAATAACAAAACATAGCAAGAAATCGAAATGACATACTTTTCATTTTTGTAAAGGCTATAAAAACAGAACCTAAACATTGTAATGGGAACAAAAAAAGAAAAAACAGAAAAGAACGCAGAGAAAAGCTTTGCAGAATATAGATTTACAATAAAATACCAGCAGTTTATCGAAGAAACTGAGTCCTAGCTGCTATTATAAGGCCTATTTCGGGAACGACGTCATTTTGGGATTAGGGTCAAATTTCCCAGTGAGTTCCTCAGCTTTTAGCGCGTGTTTCAATTGGGTCCAAAATTCATTTTATTATTTTAAAATTAACCCTAGAGTTTTATTTAAATTCAATTTTAATCCTTTTTTATATATATTATATAATTTATTTATTTTAAATATTTTGTATATTATTTATTTTACTTTAAACCTTATTTATATGAAAAAAATATTTATTTTATTATTTTTTATGTATTTTTTATTATATTATTTATATTTTATTGTATATTATTTATTATATTATGTATAATTTTAAAATTTGTAAATTATTATTAAATATTACATTTTTATATATCATTATTAAATATTTAGTATGTAATATTCTAAAATTTACTATAAAATTTTGTTCCTATTTAACATATTATTATTTTTATAAATATATATTAAGTTATTATATCATATAGTATATTTTTATATATATTAACCATTTTAAAAAAATTCTCCTTTATTATTTATATATTGTTTTAAATATTTTATTTTTTTAATACCTCATTTATTTTTAATTGTATTTAGTTTTTATCTTTATTTTTTTGACTTATTTTTTATATGTTCATAATTTGTTTATTTATTTTTGTATCTTTTTTGTATTTATTTAGTATTGTTTTAGTATGTTAATTTTATCTCATAAATTATTTGTTATTTTTATGTTATTTATTGTTTTTATATATTTGCATGAAAATTGATTATTTATGTTGTTATTTTAAGTTATGTTTACATGAAATATTATTGTATATATATTATGTAATTTATGTTTCTATATTTATTATTTTCTATGATTATATTTGCATGAAATGTCAATATATGTATTATGTAATTTATGTCGTTATTTATTGTTTTCTATATTATATTTGCATGAAATGTTAAAGTATGTATCATTTAGTTTATATTATTTAGTATTGATATCTTGTAATATGTTAAATGCATCATTGTTTTAAAAAATATATATATTTCATTTAATCCAAAAGAATTTTAAAAATGAGGCAATGTTTTTTGTATTTAGGAATTCGAGAAGTAGTGCCCTAACATGCTGGGTTGTGATTTCCCGTTTGTCTAAATATCTAAAGTATCCTTCTAAATAGATTTTGTAAATCACGAGATGATTTCAGTTACGAAAGTTTAAGAATATCATGTCCAATCATGCTGGATGTTATGTTTGTATTCTTTTGGAGTGAAGGAATCTCGATTTTCAACTCAAATTATTTCGGTTTTAAAAAAGGGATCCTATTCTTAAATTCTTTCAAACTTTTGACATTAAGACAGAAAACTATTCAATTTGGTACCAATTTTGGGCGTTACGAGGGTGCTAATCATTCCTCGTACGTAACCGACTCCCGAACCTTTTTTTTAATTCTCGAAGACCAAAATTAATGTTTTGAAATAAAATGTTTTATAAAGTGATCCAATCACACTTAAAAAGATTGGTGGCGACTCCCATTTTCATTTTCAAAAGTCGACCCCGTTTTTCCAAAAACTCATAAAAAAGTGGTTTCGACAATGAGTAATCCCATTGACCTTGTTATATAAATGATTTAGCTTATATGGGTAATCCCGATATAATACCTCTCGAGCATACGTTATGATTAGGGTTTAGCCTGGATTAGTAATCCTAATCGAGTTCCTCTGAGCAGACGCTATATAAAGGATTTAGCCTAGACTGGTAATCCTGTTATATGATAAGTGGCTCGAGAGAGTGTTTCTTGGTTAAGTGCTCTAAGGGGTACCCTTGAATAAGGAATTGACGGATTATTGAATCATACAATTCGAGTGAACTACTAAAGCATTCATCGGAATTCAATGATTCAACAGACATAAAACTCTTGACATGGCATGAGAACCTTGAGATGAATTGATAATGTCTTGAAAGAGTTTTGCATCATGAGCTCATCTATGTTACTTGATTGGTATGAAGATTTTGGTGACTAACATGTTTAATTGAATGTATGTGATTAGGCATTTTTGCCAAATGGATGGAAACATAACATTGTATGTCTTGATTTAATAGGCAAGATTGGTAAGTTTAGTTTCTATTTTACAAAGTTACTAAGCATGTAATGCTTACTCCGTTTTATTTTCCCCTAATTTATAGTGCTCGAAAGCTCGCGAGGGTTGGAGATCACTGGAGCATCGTCACACTGTCAACTAGCTATTTTGGGTATATATAGTGAAATCATTTTGGTATAATGACATGTATAGGACAACTTGGCCAATAATGGCTTGAAATGTTATTTTGTAACCTAGCCATTAGAATGGCTAGTAATGGTTCATTTGGTATGAATAAGTAGATTATTATGATATATATATATATACACATGTGTTATTTGAAGTATATGTGATCAATGTTATAAATGACTAAGTTAAATTAAGGTCAGGTTGTAATCATGTATGATTGTAGTGATATGCCTTATGAATGATAGAAGTTTCCCAATTTGAATGCTTGAAATGGTTAGTATAGGATGTGTGTTTCAAGTGCAGGTCTTAGGTGAAATTTTGGGTGAGAAATGAAGCTAGAAATGGCTTCATTTTGTCCACACGGGCGTGTGTCTAGACCTTGTGTGACACACGGCCTGGGAACACGGGCATGTGGTTAGGCTGTGTGTCCTCTGTACCTTAATTTTGAGAAACAGAATGCTCAAAATTGAGCACACGGGCAGAGACACTTGCGTGTGTCTCACACACGGCCTAGAACACTGACGTGTGTCTTGGCTGTGTGAAACCTGCACCTATCTTTTATTTGAATTAATTAACCCCACGGCCTAGCACATGGACATGTGGCATGGCTATGTGTGCAAGTCAGAGAGTTACACGAGGTCGAACACAGCCTCTAACACAAGCATGTCCCAGGGTCACACGGGCGTGTCCCTTGGACCACAGAGGCATGTTAGCCCTACACCTTGGAAAAATTTTGAAAAGTCACAAAAAATTTTTAGAGGTCACGATTAAGTCCCGACTAGATTCTAATGCTCGTATTGGGCCCCGAGGGCCTGATCAAGGGATGTTATGAAGGATCTTGGTAAATGAATAGTAATTTACGTAAAATAATTGAAAAATGTATTGAATGTTCTAGTAATGCTTTGAAACCTTATTTTGGCGACAGATACAGGTTAAGGGTGTTACATTTAGTGGTATCAGAGCTATGATTCAGTCGATTCTTAGATTTAACGTAGCAAACATGAGTTTTCTATACATGCCATTGTATAAGTTGTGGTAGTGTGATGACTCTTGATCATTTTAAATGTGTTTTACATATAGTAATGTCATCCAATCGAGCTAGAGTTGAATCCGAGAAAGCTGAGAGCAATGCTTCAGCTTCAGTTCAAAGAGTTGTATCTGGATCTAGTAGTGAAAGGCCCGTGTATGAGGGCTGAAGTGGGGAGGAAAAACAAGCCTTCTTTCAAATGATGAATGAATGGTTTACACAGTACTTGAGAACAAACCCTGTTGTACAACGACCTCCCCACCTACTCTCGAACTGATTCCTAAGGCACCACAGGGTGCCAAACCTGTTAGAATTGGTAAGCCTCTGATAGATAAAATCCACAAGCATGGGGTAGAAGAATTTTGGCTAGAAAATACTATTCGGGTTTTTGATGAACTATCCTGCACACTTGTCAAATGTCTAAAATGAGTAGTATCCCTACTAAAAGGTATAGCTTATCATTGGTGGAATACCATAACTTTAGTGGTATCGAGAGAGAATGTTACATGGGAATTCTTCTAAGCTAAATTCAGGAAGAAATATGTGAGTCAGAGATTTATGGATCAGAAAAAAAATTCTAGAACTCAAACAAGGAAACATGACCGTATCCGAATATGAATAGGAATTTGTTCGACTGAGTAAGTATGCCAGAGAATGGATTTTAACCGAGGCTAAAATGTGTAAATGACTTGTAGAGGACCTAAATGAAGATATCAAGTTATTGATTGGGCTTCTTGAAATAAGGGAATTTGCGGTGCTAGCCGGCTTAGCACACAAAGCTAAGGAACTGAGTAAAAAAAAGAAACAAGTCGAAAGAGAGGATCGGGTTTCTAGAAAAAGAACTATGAGTAAGTCACAATCATTTGCTTCTAAGAAATTAAAGAAGTATTATGATCGTGTGACCACCTCTACGGGATATTTTGGAATAGAGCGGGGCTCTCAAAGTTTTAACCTGAAGTCTTCATCTCTATCTGTGACCAGTGTAGGTAGTGTCAGTAATCCTAAATCGAAATGTAAACATTGTAACAAATTTCATCATGGGGAATGTCGATCTAGAAGTGGAGCTTGTTTCGGATGTGGTTCACTTGACCATTTTCTCAAGGATTGTCCTGAAAGAGTTGAAAACGAAATAAAACCAGCTTCGAGGCTGAGTAATCTTGTCTCAAGGGGCAGACCACCCCGCCATCCCAGCAATGTTAGCGGTAGTCGAGGTATTACCAAGGATACAATAGTTAGATCAAAGACACAAGCACCTGCAAGGACATAAGCTGTTCGTGCTAGAGAAGATGCCTCTACACCAGACATCATTACTGGTACATTTTCTCTACTTGATACTGATATTACTGCTTTGATTGACCCTGGTTCCACACATTCATACATATGCACGAACTTAGTAACTGTTAAAAAATTACCTATTGAATTCACTGAATTTGTGGTTAAAGTTTCAAAGCCCCTAGGCCAGTGTGTTATGGTGGATAAAGTTTGTAAGAACTGTCCATTGATGGTAAAAGGTTATCACTTTTCGGCTGACTTAATGTTATTTCCATTTGATGAATTTGATGTGATTTTGGGAATGGATTGGTTAACCTGATATGATGCAGTGGTAAATTGTAAAAAAATATATTGTATTGAAATGTGAGAATGGTGAATTGCTTCGTGTTGAATCTGATAAACTAGATGGACTACCTAATGTGATATCAGCAATATCAACACAGAAATATGTTAGAAAGGGGCATGATGCTTATCTTGTGTATGTGTTGAATATTAAAGCATCTGAGTCAAAGAATCAATCAGTGCCAGTTGCATGTGACTTTCCTGATGTATTCCCAGAGGAATTACCTAGTTTACCACCAGATAGAGAAGTGGAATTCTCTACAGATCCTATTCCAGGAACAACATCTATATCCATAGCACCTTATAGAATGAATCCTACTGAATTGAAAGAGTTGAAAGTACAGTTGCAAGAATTGATTGTTAGAGGTTTTGTTCAACCTAGTTTCTCACCTTGGGGTGTGCCGGTTCTATTTGTAAAGAAGAAGAATGGATCGTTGAGGCTGTGCATTGATTACAGACAGCTCAACAAAGTTACAATAAAGACCAAGTATCTGTTGCCTCGTATTGATGATTTGTTTGACTAGTTAAAGTGTGCTACTGTATTTTCAAAGACTGATCTCCATTCTGGTTATTATCAATTACAGGTAAAAGAATTGGATGTGCCAAAGATAGATTTTAGAACCAAGTATGGACACTAAGAATTTCTTGTGATGCCATTCGGCTTGACAAATGCACCTGCAATGTTTATGGATTTGATGAATAGAATTTTTAGCCCGCATTTAGACAGGTTTGTGGTGGTATTTATAGATGATATTTTGGTTTACTCTTGAGATGAAAATGAACATGCTGAGCATTTGAGAATAGTGTTGCAAACTCTGCGAGAGAAACAATTTTATGCCAAATTCAGTAAATATGAATTTTGGCTACGTAAAGTTGGTTTTCTTGGGCATGTAATATCTGCTGAAGGTGTCAGAGTAGACTCGAATAAAATTTCAGCCATTTTTAATTGGAAGCCACCAAAGAATGTGTATAAAGTCCACAGTTTTCTAGGACTAGCTGATTATTATCAGAGATTTGCAAAAAAAATTTCAATGATAGCTTCTCCAATGACCCATTTGTTGCAGAAATATGTAAAGTTTGAGTGAACTGACAAATGCCTGTAGAGTTTTGATAGATTAAAAGCTTTATTGATAGAAGCACTAGTGTTAGTTCAGCCAGAATCGGGTAAGGAATTTACAGTTTACGATGATGCATCATTGAATGGTTTAGGCTGTATTTTGATGCAAGATGGTAAATTAGTAGCCTATGCTTCACGACAGCTAAAGTCACATTGAAAGAACTACCTGACACATAATCTTAAATTGGCGGCCATAGTGTTTGCATTGAAAATTTGGGGGCATTACCTATTTGGTGAAAAATGTCACATATTTACCGATCATAAAAGTCTGAAATATTTAATGTCATGGAAAGATTTGAATTTAAGATAGCGCAGATGGCTTGAGTTATTGAAAGATTATGATCTTGTTATTGAATACCACTCGGGAAAAGCCAATATAGTGGCAAATGCTTTGAGCAGAAAATCTCTGTATACTTTGGGAGCAATGAACACCTGATTGTCATTGTCTGTTGATGGTTTAATCATAGCTGAGTTAAAAGCTAGACCAATGTTTTTTCAACAGATCTCTAAAGCTAAGAAAAATGATAGTAAGTTACAAGCAAAATCGGTACAAAGTGAATCGACTTCTGACTCAGAATTTCAAATCCGCACTGATGGTTGTTTGTTATTCAGAGGTAGAGTATCTGTGCCGAAAAGTTCAGAACTAGTACAAAAGGTTTTAAATGAAGCTCACAATGATAACATATCTATTCATCCTAGTAGTAATAAAATGTATAATGATCTAAAAAAGATGTACTGGTGGTTGGGAATGAAACGAGATATTTCTGAGTTCGTATCTAAGTGTTTGATATGTCAGCAAGTAAAAGCTAAACATTAGTTACCTTCTGGACTATTACAGCAGGTTGCGATATCAGAATGGAAATGGGAAAAAATTACTATGGACTTTGTAACGCGATTACCCATGTCTCTAAGGAAGAAAGATGTCATTTGGGTAATTGTGGATCAGTTGGCAAAGTCTGCATACTTTTTTCCGACACGTATGGATTATTCCTTGGGTAGATTGGTTGAATTATATGTTTCTGAGATTGTAAAATTGCATGGAGTGCCCGTCTCCATTATTTTAGATAGAGATCTTGGGTTTACATCTCGATTCTAGAGAAAATTGCAAGAAGCTTTGGGTGCTCAGTTACATTTTAGTACTACATTTCATCCCCAGATAGATGGTCAATCTAAATAGGTAATATAGATCTTGGAAGATATGCTTTAGTGTTGTGTACTTGAGTTTGAAGGTAACTGGGAAAAGTATTTGTCTTTAGTTGAATTTTCTTATAATAACAGTTATCAGTCTAGTGTCAAAATGGCACCGTATGAAGTCTTGTATGGTTGCAAACGTAGAACTCTATTGTATTAGGCAAAACTCAATGAGAAAAAGTTACATGGAATTGACTTAGTCCAAGAGACCGAAGAAAAAGTGAAAGTAATTTGGGTCAGTTTGAAAGCAGCCTCTGGTCGTCAAAAGTCCTGCGCTAATTTGAAACGAAAAGAAATAGAATTTCAAGTCGGCGACAAAGTATTCTTGAAAATATCGCCTTGGAAGAAAGTTTTTCGGTTTGGGCGTAAAGGAAAATTGAGTCCACAGTTCATTGGACCATATGAGATTATAGAAAGAATTGGACCGGTAGCTTGATCAGATTCATGATTTTTTTCATGTTTCTATGCTACGGCAGTATCGATCCGATCCTTCACATGTTATCTCTTTGACAGAGGTAGAGATTCAGCCTGATATGGCATATAGTGAAGACCCAATCAAAATCTTAACTCAGGAAACAAAAGAGTTGATAAATTAAAAGGTAGCTTTAGTAAAAGTTCTTTGGCAATGACACGGTATTGAAGAGGCTACCTGGAAGCCATAGGAAACTATGAGGAAGAAATACTTGAATCTTTTTATTGGTAAAATTTTTAAGGATGAAAATCCTTAAGGGGGAGAGTGGTAATAGCCCATTTTTTAGTAAAATCAAAACAGTGGTTTCGTTACCACAAATTCAATCCGAAAATAAGGTTTATTTTTATTTCATTATATGGTCCGTATTATAATAAGCATGTTGTGTGAAAATTTTGACACGAAAATTTTATCGATTAAGTGCTTAATTACGAAAAGGACTAAATCGCATAAAATGCAAAAGTTAAATTCTAGTAGCTATGAGGATCAAATACCTATGGAATTCAAAACTAGAGGTCCTTATATGATAATTAGACCATTACAAAAAGTATTTAGATTTTTCTTGGTGACTCATCCATGGAATTATAGAAAAAAGGCAATGACTAAATTTGAAATAGCAAAATACTTAATTAATTAAAAGATGAAAAGAAAATATATCATTTTATTTTCATCATATTCAACCTAAAAACACATGGAAACCTAGGTGAGAGAAAAGAAACTTTCAAGGCCTAATTGGGTAAGTTTCCTTGTCTTGTTTTTAGTAATTTTTGTATTTTTGAAATCAGGATAGCTTAATCTCTCTATTTGAGGGATTAATTTGAAAATTTATCAATGTATGAAACATGGGTAATGGATGTATATGCTGGAAATTAGAAATTTATGGTAGAAAATGAAAGATTATTGATAGATAAATAACTTTTACAAAGTGATTTTTGATGAAAACATGATTTAGGGACTACAATGGAAAGTTGTAAAATTTGATGAAAAATTCTGAAATTTTATGAATACATGTGCTGTAAAATTTGTAATGGGGCTCCGGTTAGGCTTGGATTAGGGAGTAGTTTGCACATGTTTCATTTTCCTGGCCTAGGGAAAAAATCATAATTTTTGGAAAAGTAGGGGCAAAATGGTAATTTTTCCTACGACGTAAATTGAGTCCATTTAAATATGAAATGTGTGAAATTGAAGGTTAAATTCATTTATATAGATCTGGATAACACTAATTCGAGGTTAGATCAAGAAAAAGAAAAGGTTTTGGATTAGTAGACTTTTTACACGAAAAAGTGTCGAGGTAAGTTCGTGTAACTTAATTGGGCATGTAATTATGTTAATTGAATGCTGTGTTTGTATGTAATGTGATTTATGTTGATGTGCTTTACTTGTATGCTATGGTGGAAAATTGATACATGCTTGAAATGGTGATAAAGGGTTAAGTCCCGATCCAATGTGAATTTCGATGATTATATGTGCTTTCCTGAAACTAAAAAGGTCCTGCATTTGTTGCAGATGGGATTTAGCTCAGACCAGTAATCCCATTGACCTTGTTATAGAAAAGATTTAGCCCAGACGGGTAATCCTGATATAATACCTCTCGAGAATACATTATGATTAGGGTTTAGCCTGGATTGGCAATCCTAATCGAGTTCCTTTAAGCATACGTTATATAAAGAATTTAGCCTAGATTGGTAATCCTGTTATACAATAAGTGGCTCGAGAGAGTGTTTATTAGTTAAGTGCCCTAAGGGGTACCCTTGAATAAGGAATTGACGGGTTATTGAATTGTACACTTCGAGTGTACTACTTAAGCATCCATCAGAATTCAATGATTCAACAGACATAAAACTCTTGACATGGCATGAGAAGTTTGAGATGATTTGATAATGTCTTGAAAGAGTATTGCATCATGAGCTCATCTATGTTACTTGATTGACATGATGATTTTGTTGACTAACATGTTTGATTGAATGTATGTGATTAGGCAATTTAGCCAAATGGATGGAAACATAACATTGTATGTCTAGATTTAATAAGCAAGATTGGTAAGTTTAGTTTCCGTTATACGAAGTTACTAAGCATGTAATGCTTACTCTGTTTTAGTTACCCCTGTTTTATAGTGCTCGGAAGCTCACGAGGGTTGGAGATCACCGGAGTATCGTCACACTATCAACTAGCTATTTTGGGTATATATAGTGAAATCATTTTGGTATAATGGCATGTATAGGACAACTTGGCCAATAATGGCTTGAAATGTTATTTTGTAACCTAGCCCTTGGAATGGCTAGTAATGGTTCATTTTGGTATGACTAAGTGGATTATTATAATATATATAGATATGCACATGTGTTATGTTAAGAATATGTGATCAATGTTCTGAAAGCCCAAGTTAAATTAAGGTAACGTTGTGATCACGTATGCTTGTAGTGATATGCCTTGTGAATGATAAAAGTTGCCCAATTTGAATGCTTGAATTGGTTGGTATCGGATGTGTGTTTCAACTGCACGTCTTTGGTGAAATTTTGGTTGAGAAATGAAGCTAGAAATGGCTTCAGTTTGTCCACACGGGCGTGTGTCTAGACCGTGTGTGACACACGACCTGGTAACATGGGCATGTGGTTAGGTCGTGTGTCCCTTGTACCTTAATTTTGATAAACAAAATGCTCAGAATTGAGCACACGGGCAGAGACACGATCATATGTCTTAGTCGTGTGTGCCACACGGCCTAGAACATATACATATGTCTTGGCCTTGTGAAACCTGCACCTATTTTTTATTTGAATTAATTAACCACATGACCTAGCACACGGGCGCGTGGCATACCCGTGTGTGCAAGTCAGAGAGTTACACGGGGTCGGACACAGCCTCCAACACAAACATGTCCCAAGGTCACACGGGGATGTCCCTTGAACCACACAGGCGTGTGAGCCCTGCACCTTGGAAAAATTTTGAAAAGTCATCAAAAATTCTTAGAGGTCACGATTAAGTCCCGACTCGATTCTAATGCTCATATTGGGCCTCGAGTGTAATAGCCTAATTTAAGGTCAAATCAAAACAGTGGTTTCGGGACCACGAATCTAAAGTAGAAATATTTATTTCATTATTTCTTTAAGGTCTATAGTATGATTGAATGATTTTGTGAAAATTTTGTTAAGAAATTTCATCGATAGAGTGTCCGATTTGACTAATAGGACTAAATTGAAATAGGTGTAAAATATGCGTTCTAGAAGCTAGAGGTGCCTAATTGCTATGAAATTTTAAATTGGAGGTTCTTAAATGGTAATTAGACCATTATAATCTAAGTTGGACAAAAGTGGACATGGTTTGGTGAAATTTCAAAGTTTGCATTAAGGGCATTTTGGTCATTTGGCTAATGAAGATAAAATTAACCAAATAAAATATGTCATCTTCTCAATTTCATCCTCCTTGTACCGAAAATTGAAGAGTCTCCATAGCTAGGGTTTTTGTCAAGCTTCCAAGCTCAATTGTAAGTCCGTCTTTGTCCCGTTTTTAATGATTTTTGTGTTTTTGAAGTTGTCTCAACCTAATCTAGTTATTTCAATGACTAATTTGAAAGAAAGATGAAGTCTAAAATTTTACCCATGTTGAATATTTGTGTATTTCGATGTTTAACCCATGTTGAATATTTGTGTATTTCGATGTTTAATGGTACAAAATGTAAGTTTGGTGTTAGATAAACAACATTTACCAAGTAATCTTTTGATGAAAATGTCAAATAGGCACCTATTTGTAAAAGTTGTAAAATGTGTGTAAAAATATGAATAAGTGATAAATGTGGACTGTTATGAGCAAGGAATAGGTCCGGCTAGGCATGGGTGTGATAAAATTGAATGAAAACCATTTTGCGAGCCTAAGGACTAAAATATAAAAAGTTAAAAAGTTAGAGGCAAAAATATAATTTTTACCATAATGTGTTTTTGGGATTAAATTGAATAATGTGATAATTGAATTAGTTAAATTTGATATTATAGATCAAGAAAGAAGAGCTTCTGACCTAGACTGAGGAAAGAACAAATTTGTGGACTAAATCGAACTATTAGCCATTTTGTACCGAGGTAAGTTCGTATGTTGAAAAAATAATTACTATGATTGTATTTTATTGCTTTAATATTGCATGAATTGTATGTTTGATAATTGTGGATGAGTGTAATCCTATGAACGACTTCGAAGATGAATCGACAAGCAAGAAATCTCGTTTGAACCTTAGGAATAGGATAGGATACAAGTGACATGTCACTAGGGTCGTTATGTGTTATGTGATTATGTGATCCGGGTGCTGGTCTTGTGCGTTCTACCGGTGGCTAAGCATACTGGCATATGTTGTGGATACTTGACAGCTTGTGTGAGTAGCACCGCGTAGCTACGTCTTGACTGACAACTTATGTGAGCAAGCCCGTTGATAGCTCGATGAGCGAGCAACTACTTGATATGAGATTTGAGGTAGCATTGACTACATATGTGGCACTTAGTGTGCTAGGAAATCTAAGTAGAATTGTCCATAATAAAGGTATTCATGTTGACACTTGTGCATGTGAGTTTGGTATGAATTGTAACACCCCTTACCCGTGTTCAATGCCAGAACAGGGTACGAGGCATTACCTGACTTAAACACAAGCATACATACATTTCCGAGCCATAAATTTTCGTACAATTTAAAAATTTTTACAATTAATCATAAAGTCCTTACTATGAGCCTACGAGGCCTAAAACATGCATTGGAGGTGGTTCGGGACTAAACCGAAAAATTTAGAAAATTTTTTGCATCACTTAGAAATATTTTACTAAATAGGGGTCACACGCCTATGTAGCCTGGGACACGTCCGTGTGGGCAGGCCGTGTGGTCACACGCTCATGTCCGTAACTTGTGTAACTCTCTGTTTGTCATTCAAAAGCAAATTGAAGTCACACGGCCATGGCACACGCCCGTGTCTCGAGGCCGTGTCCTTCACACGACTGAGACACACGACCGTGTCTCATACCTGTGTGCTCGATGCTGAGTATTCTATTTTGCAACAATTTAGGTACAGAGGACACACGGACGGATCACACGCCCACGGGGCTAATAGTGTGTCACACACGGCCTAGACACATGCCCGTGTATCTACCCGTGTGGACAATAATAAGGCTATTTACCAAGCCATTTGCCACCCTTATTCACACATCTACACAACATCTCATGACACAAATTCAAGCATGTAAGAGCAACTAAACCATTCACAATTATGACCATCACATACCAGTACCATATCAACATCTATCATACACATAACATTTATTATGCCATAAATCATTCATGTCAATTTCACCTTCATTAGGCTTCATTTAACTACTTTTAGTTACCTTATTTTACATACAAATTTATCATTTCATCAATAGACCACATTAGCAAACATTTCACATTCATGCCATAAATCACATTTCCAAACAATTCACATTCATCAAGCATACCATGATCATATCACCATAGACATTGACACATATATGAATATACTTAGGCTTACAACCATGTTAGCCAATATAAGCCAACTTACATGGCCCAATAGCAAAACAAGCCTTTCACAGTTACAAGCCATTGCTGAACGCTTTAGAATTGGGCCTAGAAGTATTGGGCCTTGAGCATGGGAGCGGTTAGGAGACTGCTTATAAATATTTTACTTAAGCAAGAAGGTGACACAAATTACATGTTTGCTTTAATGGCTAAGTGATCTGAGTGTGTTTGGGAGTGTTTGAAAAGCCTGGGTTCAAGTCTTGGCCTTTGCAGGATTTTTAAATTTAGCTCTTAAATGAATCTAGACTCTAGTACATAGGCTTTATAAATATTTAAGCTTGTTTCAGGATGTAGAAGGAGTTTGTGGTGTGGCGGCAAGGTGGCGTGTAGAGTAACCTTGAGGTCTAAGGTTTGAGCGCTGGCATAGCACAAATTAGGTATTTATTTTGCAACTTGGTTCGGCCAGTGGTTGTGTTGTAGTAAAATTTTGATGGGTGAGTGGTGGAGTGATAGGTGGAGGATATCAAGGAGGAAATCGTGGAGAGGATTGGGGAGAGGAATTGGGAGATTGAGGTGTGGGGGTTGTTGTGCCAATTTTAAGTCTTGTGGGGAGGGATTTAGTGTCGTTTGTGGATCCTAGTTGCATAAGGGAATTCAGCTATAGGCTTTGGATGTCGATTTTTGGTGTTAGCTAACTATAGGGCAATTTTGATTTCTATACCTTGAGTTTTGGCAACTTTAATTCTTTCTTTTGGTTTTGATGGTATATTGGTGAAAACTCCTTCATTTCTCATTTTGCTTTGGCCGTGTATTCAAGTGGTATCCTAACCCTTCATCTTTGGGGCCGATTGAGCATTGAACACTTTCTTCTTCTCTTCTTTTTTCTCTGAAGCCAAATACCCATACTCTCTCCTCTCAAATCTTGTTCCTTTTACTGTAGCCAAATCTTCTTTACCTTCTTCTCCCTTTCTTTGAATCGACTTTACAGTAACCAATTGTATCATCTTGCCCCTCTACCTCTTTCGGTTTTAGCTGTAGTGAATGATTCATTCTTTTCTTTATCCCTTCTTTACAGTGTAATCTAATCCTTGTTGGCTGCATAGTACTCCAGCATTAATCTTCTGTGAACCGATCCCTCTGTTGTGTTTCTCTGTCGATTTTGGTGGTATGTGCTACTTTATCGGTTATGGTCTCTATTCATTATTTTCCCTTCTGTGGTATCTATGGTTCTCTTAACCTTTTCTTTCCGATCAACATTGCTAGGGGAGTGATAGCGCTAGTTCTGCCTTGGGAAGCAACTATCTAGTTGGGGATTGTGAACTGATTGTGTTTCATTCTTTAAAAGCGGGTTCTCAACCTTTGTGGTAAGTGTTGTTGTGGGTTCGATTGTGCATACGAGTTTTCTAGTAAAAGATAATGGAATCTCAGTTTGAGTGCAGGTAGTCAATCCTCGGCAATGACTAAGGGGTGAGGGACCTTAAGTGTTCAATCAAGGTAAGAGTCGAACCATGTTTGGCATGAGTATTTGTTAAAGGGTTAGTTACCTATTTGTTAAAGGACTGATTTTGGGGATGTAGTGTTTATTAAAACTAACAATTGAATGCCTGACTGTATGTGGGATTGAATGTAGGTTGGGCGCTTGAGGAACTTGGAATGGTTGCATAAAAAGGTGTGTAACCGTACACCCAATTTTGCTACTGTCAAAACGTTGGATAAATGTGTGTATTCACACCACCATGTTACTATGAATCGGCAAAATCCAAAAAGCCAAAAAGCTAAAACTTCGACATTTGAGGCCACACAAGCATGCGAGTGCTCGTGGGGTAAATCGAGCCCACAAACCATGGGCATCAAACAGTAGAGGCCGCCATGAGCATTCTCATGGGCTTGGGCCACTATGGGCCTCGTTGGGCCGAGATGGGCCATGTGCACCCAATGGGCTCGTAGGGCCCACACGGGTAAAATTTACGATAAGTGACAAATAGTGGAGTGGGCTATGGTGATCGCATAGTCGCGACTGAATTTGGGCTAAATGGGCCACATGAGCGTATGGGCCCACTTGAGCCTATTTGCATTGTTTTGGCCATAAGGGTTATCTGAGTTGTTAGAGACGATTGTAGACCTTTTAGAGGGTCGTTATCTGTACTGAGACCCTAAAATTAGTTAAATGACTAAAATACCCCTGAGGGGTAAAATTACTGTTTTACCCCTAATCGATGAAATGACCATTATACCCCTAGTGGTAGGTTAATTAATGTGTGTATGACATTTATATGACTGGTTTTGAGTATAGCATGCTACATACATGTAATATTTATAACACGACATACTGCATGGGGTTGGGTTCTTGATTTGGAGGAAGTACTATATTAATGGCATTGCCACGTAATTACTGCTCTGGTGGCTTTACCACATTTACTGTTATTAGCAGCTTTGCTACGTCACTGTTAGCAGCTTCGCTGCGATATTGGTGTGTTGGCTGGGTGGGTTGATTTAATCCCCACATGGTGTGTTGGTTGGTGCGGGTGGTGTGTTGGTTGGATTGGGGTGGGGTGGGGTGGGTTACATGACTGCACTATATTGATTCTGAACTGTGCTTAAGCCTACACCGTTACTATATAGGGCTAAAGCCCAGACTGTACTATTACTAAATAGGGCTCAGGCCCAGACTATTACTGCATGCATTATCTACTGTTGACTGATAGGGGATTACACACTGAGTTTTCCTATACTCACCCTTTCTTTTTAACTATACAAGTAATCCCCAGCCTTAGACGATTTGGTGCTGCAAGGGACTTGGAGATGGCATGTAACACCCCAAACCTGGCCTGGACGTTATGGCTGAATCTGGTGTGTCACATCTGAGTGCTTTGCGAAAGTTTGTACTTGTTAGTGAAAACTATTTATAAGTTAAACCCATTTAGTTTTTAATGCCTGAGTAAAATCTCATGTCACATCTGAAATTGACTTATCAAAACGTTTGTTATCTTTGATTACCTACCCTAAGTAAAACCACAGAAGCTTCTCTAGTTGAAAACCTTAAGGTTAAAATGCAGGTTTTTATTTGAAAACGTTGTTATTTTGAAAACTCAATGTTCCTACTCTAGCAGTTTAATTACGTAATTATAAGCTCAATAAAGTTATAAAGAAATTCCCCAAATGGCCTTATTACATAATTAAAACCCGAATATGAAAACTTGAATAAATTGAGTCATTAACAACAATCTGCGGATGTGTGGCCACCACTGAGTCCCTCGCGGCTCCAAATCTCCTAAGGCTGGGGATTACCTGTACAGTTTAAATGAAGGGTGAGTTTACGAAAACTCAGTGTGTAATCCCCTACCAGTCAAACAGTAAACAGTGCATACAGTAATGGTCTGGGCCTGAGCCCTATTCAATAATAGTATAGTTTGGGCCTAAGCCCTATATAGTGACAGTGTGGACCTCTGCCCAAAACAGTATAATTACAATTCAGGTATGATACCCAACCCAGTCTAACCAACTCACTGCCCGTACCAACCAACTCACCATGTGGGGATCAAATTGAACCACCCAGCCAGCACACCAATATCGCAGCAAAGCTGCTAACTACAACGCAGCAAAACTGCTAGTAATAATAAAGGTGGCATAGCCACTAATATCAGAATACGTGGCAAAGCCGCTAGCACAGTACTTCTTTCGAATCTGAATCCCAACCCCAATGCGAAATTTCATGTCATAATATTTCGCACTCAGATACAGTCATGCATATACCATACACTCATCAATCAACCTACCTCTAAGGTATAGTGGTCATTTCCACCCATTACTATTTTACCCCTCAGGGGTATTTTGGTCATTTAACTAATTTCAGGTCTCGGTATCGATAATAACCCTTTAAAAGGTCAATAGTCGTCTCTAATGACTCAGATAACCCATACGACCAAAACAGTGTAAATGGGCCCAAGGCCCATTACTCGGCCCAAGTGAGCCCACATGCTTGTGTGGCCCAAACAATCCCACTTTCGATCACAGCTATTGGACCACATATTCCATGCCATTACTTGCCCACTTATCGCATACTTTGTCCGTGTGGGCCCATGAGCCCATTATACGAGGCCCATAACAACCCAAGCTCACAAAAACAATCGTGGTGGCCTCTATAGTCTATCGCCCCTGATTTGTGGGCTCGGGTTTACCCCACGATTGATCACACGCTCGTGAGGCCTTACATGCCGAAGTTTCAACTTTTTGGCTTTTCGGCTTCTACCGATTCGCAGTTCAACAGGGGTGTGATTACACACCTTTTTGGAGAGGAAAACGGTAACCACCACGTTCCCAACCTAAAGCCAACATAACAATCCACAGTCAGCTTCCAGTTATTTGGATTAACCACACTCATAATATCTCCTAACTCTCAACATAATATCCCGTTTACCTTGATAGCACAAGTAGGGTTCAAAGCACCCTTAATCCACAATTACTCACTTATAGACCGCAATCTGCATTAAAGTCCACTTAGTTATAACCTTAAACATAAACCACGTAGTCAAGTGAACTACTTACCGAAACAGGGACTAAAAGAGGAGAGTAATAGTATTCGGCCTATCTCAACACAAACTACAATCGAGTACACGATGCCACGAACGTACCCCTTAACAATCATTGATAAAAAGAAAGGGATTAGAGGGGAAACTAATATAGTAGAGCAAAAAGAATGAGAAGTAGCATAACTTAATTACCTTGATCCAACAGGGAGAGATTCGGCTAGACAAAAGAGCATTCGGCTAGCACAGAGAAAGCCTAAATGAGCGGAAAGGGACAAGAGGCAAGAGAGATTCGATCAAGATTCTGAGAAGTAAAACGTGGTTATAAGTAAGAAGGAGAGTGGAGAAAAATCAAAGAGATATTCGACCAAGCAAGAATGGGTGAGGGGAGAGGTGAAGTTCGGCCAAACCAGAGTATAACGGAGAGAAAAGAGAAACGGAGATTAGAGGAAGCAAGAATTCGGTCAAACACTTAGAAGAAAAGAGAGGAGCAAGTCATGACATTCGGCACAAGGTGGAATCAAAAGAAAGAATGAAAATAAGGAAATTTGGCTTAAATCCCGAAAGGCACAAAAAGAGATCGCACAAGAGAGAATGGTACCAAAAATGTCAAAAAGAACAAACCCCTAAATGGAAAGAAGAAATTCAGCTCCTATACTCACACACCAATTATCGAAAAAAGCACTCTCAAACCCCTTTGGCCGAATTTGCACTCTCAAGCACCCCCATTCGGCTACAACTCCTTCCAATTTCGAAATCCTTGAAAATCTCCAAGATTTTCTCCCCTTATCCCTCCTTGATATCCTCCAAACAACCTCTATAACCCATTCAAACTCTCCATCACCAGAGTTCAAATCCCACACAACTTTAGCCGACCTCTGCTAACAAAAGAAATGTCCCTTGGTTGCCAAGGGATTCGAACCAAAGCTCTCCCAACTGCCCTAAAATGCCACTTGCCACCAAGCCCCCAGGCTTTTTTGTGACATAAATTCTTACACACTTAAACATAAGTCCTAACTGCTAACAGCCAGTCCACTTAAGAACAAAACTAAAAATTTTTCCAAGGCCTAGACTCGAACCCAGGCTTCTCTAACATACTCAAGCGCACTCAAATCACCTAGCCAATAAAGCAAACATACAATTTGCATCAATGCATGGAAGATCACAGACCCTACATTTTTGGGGCGTTACAACTCTATCCCCCTTTAAAAAATTTCAGCCTCGAAATTTACCTGGTCAGAATAAATGAGGGTATTGCTGTCCCATTGCCTCCTCTAGTTCCCACGTGGCCTCTTTTGAGCCGTGATTACGCCAAAGCACTTTGACCAGTGGAACGGACTTCTGTCTCAAAACTTTAACATCACGATCCAGTATCTGCACCGGCTCTTCCTCGATAGTTAAATCATGCCTAACCTCGATTTCCTCAACTGAAACAATGTGTGAGGGATCAGAATGGTACCGCCTCAGTATTGAAACATGAAACACATCATGAATCTTATCAAACACATCATGAATCTTATCCAACTCTGGAGGCAACTCAAGTTGATAAGCGACCGGTCCCATACGTCTAAGTATTCGGTAAGGTCCAATAAACCTAGGACTAAGCTTGCCTTTCCGCCCAAACCTCAAAATTTTCATCCATGGTGAGACTTTAAGAAAGACATAATCCCCTATAGAATACTCAATCTTTATACGCTTTAAGGCTTAGTTTGGATGGGCGGTGTGTTTACCTCCAATGAGGTTAAAAATAGCGATGGCAGTGAGATTAGTTACTGTAGCGGTGAGATTGAATACTGTAGCAGTGAGATTAGAAATAATGGTGGAGTGTGTGTTTGGATTCAAACACAGCTGTAGCAGTGAGGTGAAAATAAAAAATGACTATTAAGGACATCATATTAGAATTGATATATAATAGAAGTTTTTAAATTATTTTACTTATATAAAATTATTAAAATATGTGAATTTATAAATTCATTTAATAAAATATTAAGATTTATCTTCCAATATTTTATTATAAATATTTTAATGAATTATATAATTAATTTAAATTATTTATTAGATAAAATGATAATTATTTTTAACCTTTTATAGTTAAATATTCTTTTATAACAATAGTTTCCCTTAACAGTAGGAATAGCCCATTTTTGCCTAAACATTTTGCATTTTTCCAAGTAGAAAAATTCTCAGAGGAAATTAGAGCAATCACTAAGAAAGAAAAGTTAAGCAAAGTAACAACAAATCTAAAGAAGCACTTTGTTTATGGAAACTAAAATTTAAAGATGTTCCATTCCATCATTTAAAGCATTACTTATCTCCTCACTTTCGCTCGTTTAAGCCCCCGATCTGATAACAAGATATATGACAAATTTTAACTTCAACAATCATAAATTGCACCTTGGCGGATCCTTGAACTGGTCCGGAATCACTGGTGTCTTGCATGTGACTATCTACTTCTGCAGATTCGAGATGTCAACAATGGATTTTCGTAAGAGCTTAGAGATGACTCGGATCGGTGGCGAGCTTCTATTCAGTGGTGATAAAGCAATGACTGAAAAGCAATGACTTGTATTCTTCCCACCTGAAATTATCACAATTATATTTATTGAGCTTTCCCGGGTTAACAAGAACTTCTATAATGAAGCACTAACCTTGTTTGTATCTTCACTAAAACAAGAAAATATGAGCCCAATAAATCCAGAATCTAGAAGTTGATACATTGCCTGAGTCCGCACATCTGCAGAAGGTAAAAGTAGAAAATCTTTTCAATGCCCCACAATCAATCATAAATGTCGAAACCATTTTTTTAAAACAGGAATCGACTTTATTTAAAAATGAAAATTAAAACGGGAGTCGCCATCGATCTTTATTAGGTGTGATCGGATCACCTTTGTTAAAACAATTTTAGTTTACTATAACGGCATTTTTGGTCTACGAAATTTGAGAGAACAAGTTCGGGAGTCAGTTACGTGCGAGGAAGGATTAACACCCTCAACACACCCAAAAATTGGTACCGAATTGATTGCTTAGTGTCCAAATGTCGAAAGTTGAAAATCGGGAATAGATTTGAAATACGATCCCTTTTTATATTAACATCGATTAAAAAAGACGCTTGAATTAGCTCAAAACGATCGTTAAAGATTTCCTCGTCTCGAGATATTGGAGTATCACATTCCGTAAGTTAGGACACGATATCATGAATTCCCGAGCACAAGTTTGTCTTTCATTTAAATGGAAAATCTATGTATTTTAAAAACTCAAAAGGATATTTGGCAATTTAAAATCAACGAGAGAACCGAACCCCCGTGAGTTAGAGCACAATTTCTCAATGTTCCAAAACGCGAAACACTGCTTTATTTTTTTGAAAAATTTTGTTTTTGAATGATAATGAATACAATATTTAAGCGACGTACGTTATTTGTTTCGATTAAAATAAATCGATCTAAGTTGGATAAACATGTTGGGATTAGAATCATGAGGCGATGATATGAAGTAAAACATAGTAATGAGCCTAGAGTAAGGATATATGAACACAATATTATATGGATGAATAACAATAATGCAAAAATACGAAATAAACAAATTAAAATACACAAAGGTAATAATTATATAACATGCATCATTTAAATACTAATCACTAATAATTAAAGACAAATGAATTAAATAATATATAACAATTAGGAAAGTATAGAACAAATTAAAATGAATAAAACATAAGGCAAATTTTAAAATGATAAGACATGGATTTAAAATAAATAATGTAAAAATATGAAAAACCTTTTTTTAAAAAAAAAATATACAATATATATGTATATACAAAAAAATATGAGACAAATTTAAAAGGATGAACACGTAATACACTATGAATGAATTGTTGAATTCGAAACTATTTGTAAAAGCAAACAAAATATATATCTATGCATTCATTAAAGCATGTGTAATAGAATGAAAACTTTTAAATCAAATAATATACACATGTAAAATGTTTATCAAAATAAACTTAATAAAGAAAAATTTGATGATATGTAGAGTGTGAAAGTATAGCGAAGGTACATAATAAGATATAACTTTAAAGAATATACATAACAGATCCACAAAACGTATATATATATATAAATAAATTTGGGAATTATTAGTTATGAAATTTTGCATGAAATTAATAATGCATATGAGACTAGATTAATTTTCCCACAAGTCATATATATATAATAGATTTTTTTTAAAGAGAAAACATAATTATGTATGTAATGAAAACTATATGTACAAACGCACGAATTTAGTGATGTATAGATCAAATGTAAATACCAATATATATGTGTAAAAAAAATAAGACATGTGGGATTTTTCTTTAAATAATATCGATACTTGCTATGTAATAAATTTAAAAGAAATTACATATGTAAAACAAAATAAGATTAATAATATACATAGAATATAAAAGGAAGGTAAAGAAATATATAATAAGGTATGGGATTAGGAAGCACTTATATATATATATATATATATAATAGATTTAAAAACATGTATATACATAAATGAATTTAGAATACATGCTAGAATAACATGAGATTAAATATGTATAAGATTAGATTAATTTTACTATAAATTATGCATGTACAAACACAAAAACGGTTGAATGAAATGTTACAAAAATGTTAACATAATATAAAAAGAACTTAAAAATGACAATTTAAGTTAAAAAAAAAGGTAAAGATATCAAGATAGGTTAACACATGTATGAAAATATTAAGAACTTTAAAGTAATAAGTATTTTAAATGGAAAGTTCAATTAAAATAGCATATATGTACAAATATGTATGTACAAGAATATTTGAATGGAATATTGTACGAAATGTAAAAATAATCTAATAAAATATTTTAAAATAATTATATAAATACAAGCAAATAATATTATTAAAACGGACAAGCATGTATAAAATATTTAACGTATTAAAATGGTAAGTTATACGAAATGTTAGGATAATATAACATGAAAGTTCTAAAGCAATGATATGTTTTTTTTTTAAATAAGATAAATAAAATAATCCCGATACATAAGAGGTTTAAACGAATTTCCTTAAAAAAAACATTGTATAGATAATAGACTGGATTAAAATAAATTTAAAATAAAAGGGGTAATCTATAAATAAAGCAGATTATCGGAAGGACAATAAGGACCAACGTGCGACGCATGCGGATCCACAGGGATCAAATCTGGAAATTTTCCAAACTCCCAAAACGCTGTGTTAAGGCACAGACCCATTTGCAAACGTGTGCAAACTACAAAAATAATTTAAAAAAATGAAACAAAATGAGCGAGGCGCAATTGAGTGCTCATGCGAAAGGAAAGGACCCCAAACGAAAATATCCCCTCTCCGCTGAAGCACATGGGTCTTGAGGGACATCCGATTGAATCGGGTCGGGCATGGGTTTCGTCATAAAACGGCGTCGTCTTTAAACCACTGAAATTGGTTTAAACGGCGCCGTTTCTGCCATTTTATATAGGCTAAACAATGCCTTCATTCTGCTGAAATTACAAAACCCTTGTTTCCCCTTCTTTCCTCCTTAGCCGAAACCTAGGTTTTCCTTCAAAAACACCAGCCCGTCGCTAGGGATGGCGACCGACATTCGCAAGCCTCGACGTGTTGCTTTTTTTGGCCTCAGATTTCCTTTCAAACTTCGATTTCGGCAAAGCGAAAGAGAATCAACGGCCTAATCGCAAGGTATCACTTCTTTTTCTTTTTCTCTTATATTTTTATCATGCTAAAATACATACAAAATATAAAAAAAGGAACAGATCCAAAGAAAGAAAAATAAGAGCACTTGAAAATCACCTTTGATTTTTTAACTTTCTTTTTGTATTTCAATATTCATGTTTTCGTACCGAAAAAAAAATCTGGGATTTCAGGCTTTATAGCCGAAATACAATTGATTTGCTATTGTCTATTTCTTTGTTTTCTTGCTTCTTTTCTGCCCTATTCTTGCTTTTTGCTCTATTGTCCTATTTTGTTTTCCTTTTTTGCTTTCTTTCGCAGGTGCACGAGGGTCAATGGACTATAGACGATCGTTTTGGTGCAAGTGGACAATGGAGAGCTAAGCCTCGGGCGTTGGACATGCCGACGACGCACGTGGGATTATACGGTGCTAGGGGAAACTAGGGTTTCCTGCTAGCTGAGGGCTATTTTGGGCATTTAGGCCTATCGGGCCAATTGGGTTTTGGGTTAGGGGCTTATTTGTAACATGGGTAGGATTTGGGCCTTATTGGACCATTCTTGTAATTGGGTTTCTTTTTATATTTTTGTTTTTGGTTTGGGCTAATTAGCAGTTCTGGGCCCAGGTAAATTTGGGTACTTACAATAAATATGACACTATCTAACAAGAAATAACCAAAAGTGGGCTTCAGTTAAAAGTAATGACCAATAAACAATCCCATTGTGCTTACACAATGAAGAATCCTCTTCGTCAAGTTTCACCAATAAGCCAACACTCTCATATAAGCTACACAATGTCATGGGTTCAAATCTTAAGGATGTGGTTCCATACTTGCCAGGTTGAAAATTAACAGGACTAGAAAACTAATCATCTTAATTTGCAACCATTGGATTGAATATAAAATACATCCAATAGTTAATAGGAGAGTGTGACCAAAAATTGAATAACCTAGACATGCAAGAAGGACTAAGCACCTGTCCATTCAATAATTCATGATACAAGTAAACAAACAAAAACAACTTAGGATTTCAAAAAGGGAACTGTACATGTGAAATTTCTGCTCAAACTGAAACAAAAGAGTGCACACACAAAGATTATCACGTTATTCTCCCAACTTATTTCAATATAATGCTTCAAACAGACAGATATATTTTCATATCAAAAAGCTAGGTCAGCAAATTAAGATTTTTTGCAAAAACAAAACTAAATGTTCAAAACTTACCAACATAAGAAGGAAGAACAATAATATGGGGATGTGAATGGTACCACCCAATAACTCGTGTTGTTCTGCCTCAATGCAGTCATTCTGTACCTTGAAGTTAATTTCACAACAAAGCTAAGAATCTTGAACATGTCACTAAATCAGAACACACGAAAGATATTTCTAGTAAAAGTTATACTAGCTCTACATTTTTATGCCGATGACATTTGGTGGAAGTTGCAGAAATTAACAAATTCAAGTTAGCTCTAAAAATGGCTTTTGGTGAAAGCAGCTAAGCAGAAAAAATTATCATTTCAAATTAAACACAGTGCAAGCACATTTATAAAAACTAAAGCTTTAGATAATAAGGCAATTGCTAACGAACACAAAAAACTAGTCTCTTCTAGACACTTATCATGATTTACAAGATTTAAATCATCACTAGGAATCACTAGAAAGGCCAACACTAGTGACCAGAGAACTAATTTTATTTTATATTGTGTTAGAATTAAGTGACCCAAATTCTTATAGAATATGATGGAAAATAAAATAAAAGTAAAATCCATATAGAACTAGATTTCTTTTATTTTATTTTAGAATAAGGTTTTTTAAACCTTATTAAACTTCATCTATTTTATATTGATTAGGATAGGGTGTTTCAATCCTACTAGAATATGGCTTTACAAGCCTATAAATAGACATAGTCTATTCCTCTTGTATTGATACAAATTTTTTGACATAGTGAATTTTCTTCTCCTCTCGCCTCGTGGTTTTTTCCCGAAAGGGTTTCACGTAAAATTTGTGTGTTCTTTATTTTATTTATTTTATTCTATTTTTTTTTCACAAATTGGTATCAGAGCTTCCAGGTTATTCATCTCGATCACGGTAATGGCGTCTTTGAAATATGAAATTCCGCTGTTGGATAGCAACACTAGATTTGCGTTGTGGCAAATTAAGATACAAGCGCTTCTTGCAGATGGATCTCGGAGGATGCCCCGCTAGGGATAGATAAGATGCCTTCGACATTAACAGATGAAGAGAAAAAGCGTAAGGATCGAAAGGCATTAACACAATTACATCTGCATTTGTCCAACGAAATTTTGCAAGATGTGATGAAAGAGAAAACTGCCGCTGCATTATGGAAGAGGCTAGAACAAATATGTATGTCGAAAACTCTAACAAGCAAGTTGCATATGAAGCAGCGTCTTTATGCTCATCGTTTGGAGGAAGGTGCGTCTGTACATGAACACTTAACAGTGTTTAAAGAAATTCTCTCAAACTTGGAAGTCATGGAGGTTCAAATGATGATAAGGAAGATCTAGGGTTGATTCTACTTTGTTCGTTGCCCCGTCTTATTCAACCTTTAGAGACACGATTTTATATAGCCGTGAGTCTCTAACAGCTTGATGAGGTTTATGATTCTTTAACCTCGTATGATAAGATGAAGCATCTTGTGGTTAAACCCGACTCTCGGGGAGAGGGTCTCCTTGTTCGTGGGAGACAAGATCGGAATGTCGATGATGATCGTGGTAGGACACAGAACGGAATCCTCGTGGTAAATCTAAGGGTAGATCAAGTCTTCAAACAGAGGTAAAACTTGTAACTTCGCAAGAAGAAAGGGCACATTAAATCTGAGTGCTATAAGCTACAAAATAAGATTAAAAGGGAGGCTGCGAATCAAAGGAAAACAACCGAGAAAATTCGGTGAAGGCGATGTTGTAGAAGACTACAATGATGGTGAACTTCTAGTCGCTTCACAATGATTCTAAAGTAAGCGAGGAGTGGATACTTGATTCAGCTGCACATTCCATATGAGTCCCAATCGGGATTGGTTTACAACTTACGAAAACAATGTCTCAAGGTGTTGTTTTGATGGGAAATAATACTGTGTAAAATCGCAGGTGTTGGAACAATTAAAGTTAAGATGTTTGATGGAGTTGTCGAACACTTAGTGACGTCGGCATGTTCCGAATTGAAAAGAAATTTAATTTCGTTGAGTACTCTTGATTCAAAAGTGGCATGATATATACAAACTGAAAGTGGGGTTTTAAAGATTTCCAAAGGGTCCCTTGTTGTGATGAAAGGACAGAGAGAAAGATTGCCAAGTTATATGTTTTGCGGGGTTCTATCATTCTCGGTGATGCAACTATCGCTTCCTCGTCCTTGTCGATGATGATATTACTAAACTTTGGCATATGCGCCTAGGGCATATGAGTGAGAATGGCATGGCGAAATTGAGCAAAAGAGACTTCTTAATGGGCAAGGAATTTGCAAACTGAATTTACAGTGAGCACCGTGTTTTTGGAAAACAAAAGAGAGTTCGATTCACTAGAGGAATCCATAACACGAAGGGAACATTGGAGTATATTCATTCGACTGTGGGGGCCATCTAGAGTGCCTTCCAAAGGTGGAGCTAATTATATGCTAACCTTTATTGATGATTTTTCCGTAAAAGTTTGGGCGTTCTTCCCGAAGCGAGAAAAGTGATGTGTTTTCCGCATTTAAGTCTTGGAAAATTATGATTGAAAAAGACGGAAAAAAGATAAAATACCTCCACACAGACAATGGCTTACGCTTACGTTACGATGAGTTTAATAGATTGTGCAAGTCGGAAGGAATCATAAGACACCGACGATTCGTCATACTCCACAACAAAACGGCGTTGCGAACGAATGAACGAAACGATCATGGAGAAGGTTCGATGTATGTTGTCAAATGCCAACTTACCGTCATTTTGGGCGTAAGCGGCGTCATCGCATGCATGTTTTTGATCAACCGATCTCCATCCGCTGCCATTGAGAAAAAGACTCCACAAGAGGTATGGTCTGGTAATCCTGCTAATTATTCTGATTTAAAGATCTTTGGGTGTCCTGCATATGCTCATGTTGATAATGGAAAATTGGAACCGAGATCCATTAAATGTGTTTTTCTTGGTTATAAAGTTGGTGTAAAAGGGTATAAGTTATGGTGTCCTGAAAATAGAAAAGTTGTGATTAGTAGAGATGTTGTTTTTGATGAAACTGCTATGCTACCTAACTTATCTCTTAAAGACTCTTCCAATAAAGAAAATCAAAAACAAGTAGAGCATCAGATTAATACAGAGTCAACTCCTCAAGCCAGTACAAAAATTGAGAATAGAGTTGCTTCTTCACCACAATACTCTATCGCCAAAAACAGAACTAGAAGAGAAATTAAACCTCCAAAGAAATATGCTGAGGCTGATCTAGTTGCTTATGCTTTGAATGTGGCTGAAGATATAGATGCGAATCAAGAGCCATCTAATTATTCTGAGGCAGTTACCTGTGAAGGCTCAGAAAAGTGGATGTTTGCTATGCAAGAAGAGATGGAATCACTCCACAAAAACAGAACATGGGACCTTGTGAAACTTCCTAAAGGTAAAAAGGTTGTTCGTTGTAAATGGGTATTTAAAAAGAAAGAAGGGACTCCAGGAGTTGAAGAACCCAGATATAAAGCAAGGCTTGTTGCAAAGGGTTACAGTCAAATTCCAGGAGTGGACTTCACAGATGTGTTCTCCCAGCTGTTAAGCATAGTTCGATTCGAGCTTTGCTTGGTATTGTGGCCATGCATGATTTGGAGCTTGAGCGCTTAGATGTAAAACTGCATTTTTGCATGGAGAGCTTGATGAGGATATTTACATGCAACAACCTGTAAGGTTTTACGGTTTACGAAAAAGAGAACTATGTTTGCTTGCTGAAAAAGTCCCTTTACGGTTTTGAAACAATCACCAAGACAAAGGTACAAGAGGTTTGATTCCTTTATGACTTCTCATGATTTCAAAAGAAGTAGTTTTGACAATTGTGTTTACTTTAAGAAAAATAGTGATGGTTCTTTTGTGTATCTACTTCTTTATGTTGATGACATGTTGATAGCAAAAGAAAAGATAAAGAAGAGATAAGAAAGGTCAAAGCCCAACTAAGTAAAGAATTTGAGATGAAAGATTTAGGACCAAAGAAAAGAAGATACTTGGTATGGAGATTCTCGGAGATAGAAAATCAAGTAAATTGTACCTAAGTCGGAAGGGTACATTGAGAAAGTTCTTTGCGTTCAATATGCAGAGCTGCTAAGCTTTGTTAGTACTCCTTTAGCAAAATTCCATTTCAGACTTTCATCGATTTTGTCTCCACAATCGATGATGAGATTGAGTACATGTCACATGTTCCATACTCTAGTGCAATGGGATCTCTCATGTATGCTATGGTTTGTTCACGCCCGGATTTATCATATGCGATCGGTGTAGTTAGCGAGATACATGGCAAATCCCGGTAAAGAACATTGGAAAGCGATTCAATGGATTTTAAGATACTTACGAGGCACTCACTGATGTTTGCTTACGCTTTGGAAGAACTAAAGATGGAGTAATAGGGTATGTTGATGCTGATTTTGCTTTGGAGACCTTGATAGAAGAAGATCTCTCACAGTTTACATCTTTACAATCGGAGGTTGTGCAATTAGTTGGAAGGCCATTTTGCAAACTACATATCGCTTTGTCTACCACCGGCCGAGTACATGGCGACATCGAGGCTTGCAAAGAAGCTATTTGGTTGAAGGGACTATTTAGTGAACTCAATGAAGGCCTTCAAATCAGCACAATGATTTTGTGACAAATCAGTGCTATATTTCTTACAAAAGATCAAATGTTTCATGAGAGAACAAAACACATTGATGTTCGGTATCATTTTGTTCGTGATATTATTGCTCGTGGTGATATTGTTGTGAGCAAAATTAGTACTCATGAAAATCCTGCAGATATGATGACTAAGTCACTTCCTAAAACCAAGTTTGAGCATTGCTTAGACTTGGTTGGTGTTCATTGTTGAGTTAAACCCTTAAGGGGTTTTATGGAAGAGGTGGAGAACTTGTTTATTGAAAGTTCGCAATGAAGAACTTGTTCATTGAGAATTTGTGTCAAGGTGGACATTGTTAGAATTAAGTGACCCAAATTCTTATAGAATATGATGGAAAATAAAATAAAAGTAAAATCCATATAGAACTAGATTTCTTTTATTTTATTTTAGAATAAGGTTTTTTAAACCTTATTAAACTTCATCTATTTTATATTGATTAGGATAGGGTGTTTCAATCCTACTAGAATATGGCTTTACAAGCCTATAAATAGACATAGTCTATTCCTCTTGTATTGATACAAATTTTTCGACATAGTGAATTTTCTTCTCCTCTGCTTGTGGTTTTTTCCCGAAAGGGTTTCCACGTAAAATTTGTGTGTTCTTTATTTTATTTATTTTATTCTATTTTTTTTTCACATATTGTAATGAACACAAAATCAAATGCCAATTCATTAACAACAAAGAAAAAATGCACAAAGTTTTAAGGATATATCGACTTGAGTGATGCACGGTATAACTGCTCGAGATTTGTCTCAACTTGGTTCTTCTGCCGATCAGATCGTGATTGTGGTGATGCTCCCCATATCAATGCAGTGACATTTCCATCTTTTGAGTACTAGAATTTGCAAGAGGTGAACAAAGGAACATAAACTGAATCATAAAATCCAGAAAATAGAATGACAAAAGTGCAAGACAAACCAATTATATTACAGAGCAATACTCTTTGTCATATGAAACCAATGTTTAAAAAGATCAGATTTATCATCAGTTAAGTTACGTATAAAGAGATTTAAGTTCCTAGGACCGTGTTTCAGTAAAAATGGCTTATTGAATGCAACAATCTACAAAGTCAAAATGAACCAAAGGTAGATACACTTCCAACATTGTTTTTTAGAAATACATAACAAAGAACTACATCTACTAATGTATAAAATTAATGCAATAAAGGGATTTTCCACATCAAAATCAGGAAAGAGTAAGGTGTGAATTTCTTCAGTTTATTTGCATTATCCAAACTAAACAAGAAATTGGTAAAATTCAGTCCCTTAAACAAAAAAAAATTAAGATATATAATCTATTGCTTACTATAAGCACACACATTTAGAAGAAAAAATCAAAGACTAAAGTACTTCCCAAGGATCCAATTAACCTCAGCCTTAGAATAAGCAGAAAGTTACACCAATTGTTGGATCAACAAAGAAATGAAGAAAACCCAAAGTTTGAAACAAAAGAAATAGCAGAAAAAAAAACTATGAACAAAAATCATATTGCAAATGGAGAAATCAATTAAAAAAAGAAAGGAAAAGAAAACAAGAACTAACCGATGCCATGGTCAAAGAAAGATGATAAAGTTGGGTCAATGAATGAAGTCTATCTTAAGAATGGAAAAAATGAGGGATTTTTATTAAAGGCATAAGCCATAGGGGGGAAAGCAGATTGGGAGAAAAGGGAGGTTTGGGGATAGTGACAGGGCGTGGGAGAGAAAAATGCACAAATACACCCAGAAATGAAAAGAAATGGCACACAGAAAGCATCAAGAAGACTCTAAAGGGATAAATTTGAGCTTAACACTTACAATCACAGGCTTATCAGTCTTCGATTGAGGAGGAGTTGACACACTTGCAGCAGTGAGGTATTTCTTTCCCGTTATCGCAGTAAATTTGGCTGCCAAATCTGAAAAAATAAGATTGATAAAGAAACTTTCAAGGATAAAATGGTAAAATAATAAATGGAAGTTCAACCTCTGCTTTTGGTGAGCTTACTCACTGCTGAAAGCTCCAGTTGATTTTTGGGATATCAGTGTGGTGAGAATTGATTTTGGTTGCACTGAAACGCTCAACCAAACAGCTTCCCAGTGAGGTTGGTAGTCCAACTGTACCTCACTGGCTTTAAACGGTGAACCAAAGGCAGCCTAAGTCTGCATAAGACTTTTGTTTGTCAGATGCTTCCTTTAACCTGTCTCGAATCAACTTTACCTTGTCTTCTGTATCCAAAATTAATTTTGGCCCCAAAATCTGCCGTTCACCCAACTCAGTCCAACAGGTAGGAGTACGACACCTACGACCATATAAAGCCTCGTACGATGCCATTTGAATGCTGGACTGGTAGATATTGTTATACGCAAACTCCACCAGCGGCAAATAGTCCTCATAGCTGCCTCTGAAATCAATTACACAACTTCTTAACATATCTTCCAGTATCTGAATCACCCTCTTTTACTACCCATCTATCTGAGGGTGATAGAAATCCACTCATAAAAATCGGTACACCATGCAGTCTTGTACCCAAAGCCTCGTGGAACTTCTTCTAGAACTGAGATGTGAATCTAAGATCTCTGTCAGATATGATAGAAATCGGTACACCATGCAGTCTCATAATTTCAGCCACATACAACTTGGCCAACTACTGTAATGAATAATTAGTGCGAACCGGTATAAAATGGGCAGATTTAGTCAACCGGTCTACAATCACCCATATCGAATCTTTCTTAGTCGACGTCAAGGGTAACCCACTCATAAAATCCATGGTTACCCTCTCCCACTTCCAGAGTGGAATTTTAACTGGTTGCAGTAACCTAGAAGGTAGTTGATGTTCAGCCTTAACCTGCTGGCATGTCAGGCACTTACTCACATAATCAGTAACTTCGCGTTTCAACCCTGGCCATCAGTACAGCTCACGAAGATCTCAGTATAACTTGTTTCGGCCAGGATGAATAGCATATGGACTACTATGCGCCTCTTGCAGTATGGACTGCCTCAGACCGGAATCCCTCAGTATACATACTCTTCCACGGAAGCATAATACTCCTTTCTCATTCAGCCCAATATCCGTAGTCTCATCATTCTCAACTTATCAAAAACGAGAGGCGAGCAACTCATCTAGTATTTATTTCTCCTTAATTTGATCAATCCAAGTCGGTCTCACTTGTAGTTCAGCTAACAAGCTACCATCATCGAACAGGCTGAGATGAGAAAACATTACTCTCAAATCAGATACAACCTTACGACTCAGTGCCTCAACTACCACATTAGCTTTACCAGGGTGATACTCAACTGAACAATTGTAGTCCTTAAGCAACCATATCCACCTTCATTTCCTAAGATTCAACTCCTTCTGTGTAAGAAGATATTTAAGGCTTTTATGATCTGTGTAAATAATCGTCTTTTCACCGTATAAGTACTGTCTCCAAATCTTCAGTGCGAATACCACTGCAGCTAATTCCAAGTCATGAGTGGGATAATTTGCCTCGTGAAGCTTGAGCTGACGAGACGTGTAAGCAACCACCTTACCCTCTTGCATCAACACACAACCCAATCCAATGTATGACGCATCACTGTAAATAGTAAATTCCTTCCTAGACTCTGGCTGTATCAAAGCAGGGGCCTTAGTTAAAACATCCTTTAGTTTCTCAAAACTCTCTTACTGTTTATCCATCCAATTGAACGGTACCCCTTTATGCAGTAGCTTAGTCAGAGGCGCAGCAATCAGGGAAAATCCTTCAACAAAACGTCTATAATACCTAGCCAGACCCAGAAAGCTTCGAATCTCAGATACCGTCTTTGGTGGTTTCCAATCCACTACAGCTTCAATTTTCTGAGGATCCACCCTAATTCTCTCTGCCAACACTACATGTCCCAGAAATGTCATTTCTCGCAGCCAGAACTCACACTTGCTGAACTTTGTGTAAAGCTGCTTTTCCCTCAAAATCTACAAAACAATTCGAAGATGCGAATCATGATCCTCCTCAGTTCTTGAATACACCAAGATGTCGTCTATAAACACAACTACAAACTGATCCAAATAAGGCTGGAATATTCGGTTCATCAGATCCATGAAAGCCACTGCTGCATTCGTCAATCCAAACAGCATCACCAGAAACTCGTAATGACCATAACGAGTTTTAAACGCAGTCTTATACACGTCAGCCTCCATAACCTTTAGCTGATGATACCCAGACCGAAGATCTATCTTGGAGAAAATCGTAGCTCTTCGTAACTGGTCAAACAAATCATTTATCCTCGGTAAAGGGCACTTATTCTTGATAGTCACCTTGTTTAATTGACGATAATCAATGCACATGCGCATGGATCCATCCTTCTTCTTCACAAGCAACACTGGTGCCCCCCACGAAGACACACTCGGTTGAATGAATCCTCGATCCAGTAACTCTTGAATTTGAGCCTTTAGCTCCACCAGCTCTTTAGGCGCCATTCTATAAGGGGCAATGGACTCCGGAGCTATTCCAGGTAGGATCTCAATACCGAATTCAACCTCACGGTCTGGTGGCAACCCCGAAAGCTCTTCAGGAAATACATCCAAAAACTCTTTAACAATTCTGAAATCTCCCACAGAAGGACTTTTAGAACCAGAAATGCTAACATAAGCTAGGAACGTCTTGCAACCCTTGTGAACTAGCTTCTCTGCCCTTAACGCAGAAATCACATTAGACAGGTAATCTCTTCGCTCCCCTATCACAGTCAGCTCCTCATCCTCCGTAGACTCCAACACCATACGCTTAGCAGCACAATCCAATTTTGCACGGTGTCTCACTAGCCAATCCATGCCTAATATAATATCAAATTTCCTAAACGGTAGTTCCATCAAATCCGCTGAAAAGACCACCCCTTGAACCTCTAGGGGCACACCTCTAAACAACTTATTCACCCCAATCGATTGTCCCAGTGGACTCAATACAGTCATTTCACTAACTGTATTTTCAAACTGAATACCTAGCTTCTTAGACACAGTGCACGCAACATACGAGTGTGTAGACCCAATATCAATTAAGGTAGTGTATGGTAAATTATGAATCAAGAACGTACCAAATATGACGTCAGGGGCGTCACCCTCCTTTCGATGACGAGCAGTATAAACCAAGGCTGGCTGTTTCGCCTTAGTGTTTCTAGCACCTCTGCCTGGTGCTCCACAACCTCATCCAATCCCGTTTCCACCTCTAGCCTACCCACGGCCTCTCGGTAGTTGCTGACCACCTTTCACAGGCTGAACATGAACCTGTCCTGAAGCTTGCATCTGAGTATAGTTCTTAACCTGATGATCTAAAGACGCACATCTAAAACATGCCCCAGTTCGTCTCCAACACTCACCCTGGCGAGCTCTCCCACAATCGGTGCAAGGCTACGGTCTTACTGTAATACCAGGAACCGCTCGAACTGGCCCATCAAACCTGGCCCTCTTTATAGGCCTTCTAGAAGGACCCGAGGGTTGAAAATCCCTTTTATTTCTACCCCTATCTTTCTCGCGGTTCTAGTGCTCAGAGCGCTTCACATCCTCAGTAATTTTTGTTTTCTCAACATGGGCAGCAAAGTCTCACTCCCTCTATGGGGCTATCAACACACGTAAATTGTCCTAGAGGCTATCCTCAAACTGCACACATCGTTCATATTCTGTTGCGACTATCCCACGAGCATACCGACTCAGCCATAGAAACTCTGCCTCATACTCTGCGATAGTTTTATTCTCCTGAGTCAAATTTAGAAATTCCTTCTTTCGGGCGTCTACATAACTTGCGCCCACATACTTCCATGAAAAGGTTGCTTTGAAGAAATCCAATGTCAATCGGTCAGCTTGTGTACCTTCTCTCACAATGAGCCACCATTGGTAGCCTCATCACGTAGTAAAGACACTGCTCCCTTTAATTTTTGCTCTGAAGTACAGTCGAGGTCATCCATTACCCCCTCGGTAGCCTCCAACCAATACTCCGCCACATTTAGGGCTACACCAGAAGCACCCTAGAAAATTTTCACTCCATTAGACAGGAGTCATTCAAAAATAGACCCTCGGCCTACAGATCCAGTACTTACTCCAGCAACCCTTTCAAGAACCCATAGCATTGCTTGAGATAAAGCATCATCCCCAGCTGCTCGGTCATGAGACCTTGTCTCAGTTACTGGTAAGGCTGATGCCTCCCTAGCCGGCATGTGACCTTATGCTGAAGACCCAGCTCTAGTATTTCCTCGGCCCCTACTGCGGCCTCGTGTGCCTCTTTCGCGAGTACCTCTTGTGCTCATAACGATAGTGAATTGTCTGTTTTAAAGTCTTATGAATCAGTTTCTAACTTTAATAATTATTAACAATATGTTATGAATAATAGTAATTACAGTTTGTTTTCGCAGAACATAATCTTCTAAAGTTTTTAGTCTTCATAATCTCAATTTACTCTAACTACAGAGTTTCAGTGTAATTCTACTACCTATAGTAGTCTTTAGTAATATATTTCAGTTCGTAACAATAAACAGTGTCAGAAAACTTATAGATTTAGTGCTGGAGACTCAGTATGCCACATTTCCAGTCACAACATTTAAAATTCAAATCCACATAAACCCATTCCACAGCCGAGTTTTGTAAACCTAGCTCTGATACCACTAAATGTAACACCCCAAATCTAGCCAAGACGTTACGGCCAAATCTAGTGTGTCACATCTGAGTGCTTTGCGAAAGTTTGTACTTGTTGGTGAAAACCGTCTATAAGTTAAACCCATTTAGTTTTTAATGCCCGAGTAAAATCTCGTGTCACATCTGAAATTGACTTATCAAAACGTTTGTAATCTTTGATTGCCTACCCCAAGTAAAACCGCGAAAGCTTCTCTAGTTGAAATCCTTAAGGTTAAAATGCAGGTTTTTATTTGAAAATGTTGTTATTTTGAAAACTCGATGTTCCTACTCTAGCAGTTTAATTACAAAATTATAAGCTCAATAAAGTTAAAAAGAAATTCCCCAAATGGCCTTATTACATAATTAAAACCCGAATATGAAAACTTGAATAAATTGAGTCATTAACAATAATCTGTAGACGTGTGGCCACCATTGAGTCCCTCGCGGCTCCAAATTACCTAGGGCTGGGGATTACCTGTATAGTTTAAAAGAAGGGTGAGTTTACGAAAACTCAGTGTGTAATCCCCTACCACAAACAAGAAATGATGCATCTGATACAAGAACGGTGCGGGCACGAGCCCTATTCAATAACAGTATAGTTTGGGCCTAAGCCCTATACAGTGACAGTGTAGGCCTATGCCCAAAATAGTATAATTACAATTCAGATATGCAACCCAACCCAATCCAACCAACTCACCATGTGAGGATTAAATCGACCCACCCACCCAGCACACCAATATCGCAGCGAAGCTGCTAACAATGATACTGCAAAACTGCTAGTAACAATAAACGTGGCATAGCCATTAATATCAGAATACATGGTAAAGCCACTAGAATGGTAAAACGTGGCAAAGTCACTGGCACAGTACTTTCTCCGAATCCGAATCCCAACCCTAATGTGGAATGTCATGTTATAATATGTCGTGTATGCAAGGTTTCATACTTAGATACAGTCATGCATATACCATACACTCATCAATCAACCTACCTCTAAGGTATAATAGTCATTTCCACTCATTAGGGGTAAAATAGTAATTTTACCCCACAGGGGTATTTTGGTTAATGAACTAATTTTAGGTCTTGATACAAATAATGACCCTTTGAAAGGTCAACAGTCGTCTCGAACGACTCAGATAACTCGTATGGCCAAAACAGTGTAAATGGGCCTAAGGCTCATTACTCGGCCCAAGTGAGCCCACACGCTCGTGTGGCCCAAACAGCCCCACTTTCGGTCACAGCTATGTAGACCCCATAGTCCATACCATTACTTGCCCACTTATCGTATACATTGTTCGTGTGGGCCCATGAGCCCATTGGGCTCACGCAACCCATCTCGGCCCTACGGGGCCCATAACAGCCTAAGCTCAAGAAAACACTCGTGGCGGCCTCTACAGTCTATCATCCTTGATTTGTGGGCTCGAATTTACCCTACAGTGATCGCAGACTCGTAATGCCTCACATGCTGAAGTTTTGACCTTTCGGCTTTTCAGCTTCTGTTGATTCGCAGTTCAACAGGGGTGTGATTACACACCTTTTTGGAGAGAAAAACGATAATCACCACGCGCCCAACCTAAATCCAACATAACAATCCACAGTCAACTTCCAATTATTTGGATTAAGCATACTCATACTATCTCCTAACTCCCAACATAATATTCCGCTTACCTTGATAACACAAGTAGGGTTCAAACCACCCTTAATCCACGATTACTCACTCATAGGCCACAATCTGCATTAAAGTCCACTTAGTTACAACCTTAAACATAAACAACTTAGTCAAGTGAACTACTTACCGAAATAGGGACTAAGAAAGGAGAGTAATAGTATTTGGCCTATCTCAACACAAACTACAATCGAGCACACGATGCCACAAACGTACCCCTTAATAATCATCGATAAAAATAAAGGGATTAGAGGGGAAACTAATAAATTAGAGCAAATAGAAGGAGAAGTAGCATAACTTAATTACCTTGATCCAACAGGGAGAGATTCAGCTAGACAAAAGAGCATTCGGCTAGCACAGAGGAAAGCCCAAATGAGCTAAAAGGGAGAGGAGGCAAGAGAGGATTAATCAAGATTCCAAGAAGGAAAAAGCGGTTATGAGTAAGAGGGAGAGTGGAGAAAAATCAAAGAGATATTCGACCAAGAAAACGAATGGGTGAGGGAAGAGGTGAAGTTTAGCCAAACCAGAGTATAACGAAGAGAAAAGAGAAATGGAGATTAGAGAAAGAAAAAATTTGGTCAAAGACTTAGAAGAAAAGAGAGGAGCAAGTCATGACATTCGGCACAAGGTGGAATCAAAAGAAAGAATGAAAATAAGGAAATTCGGCTTAAATCCTGAAAGGCACAAAAAGAGATCGCACAAGAGAGAATGGTACCAAAAATGTTAAAAAGAACAAACCCCCAAACGGAAAGAAGGAATTCGGCACCTATACTCACACACCAATTGTCGAAAAAAGCACTCTCAAACCCCCTTAGCGGAATTTGTACTCTCAAGCACCCCCATTCGGCTACAACTCCTTCTAATTTCGAAATCCTTGAAAATCTCCAAGATTTTCTCCCCTTATCCCTCATTGATATCCTCCAAACAACCTCTATGACCCATTGAAACTCTCCATCACCAGAGTTCAAATCCCACACAACTCTAGTCGACCTCTGCTAAAAAAAGAAATGTCCCTTGGTTACCAAGGGATTCGAACCAAAGCTCTCCCAACAGTCCCAACACGACACTTGCTACCAAGCCACCAGGCTCGTTTCTGACATAGATTCTTACACACTTAAACATAAGTCCTAACTGCTAACAGCCAGTCTCACTTAAGAACAAAACTAAAAATTTTACCAAGGCCCAGACTCGAACCCAGGCTTATCTAACATACCCAAGCGCACTCAAATCACCTAGCCAATAAAGCAAACATGCAATTTGCATCAAAGCATGCAAAATCACAGACCCTACATTTTTGGGACGTTACATGACCATATGAGTGTTGTGTCTTGTATTTGACTTTATTTATTTTAAATTTCACTTTTTGGTTTTTAATTTTGTAATAAGGCCGTTTGTGGGTTTTAATTTTTAAGTGGGCTTTGGATTATATATTTTTAAAACTACTAGTTTAGGTAAAGACGAGTTTTTAAAACAACTATTGTTTTCTAAAACACGCGTTTTAAACTTCATCGACATAAAAAGCTTTCGCGTTTATCAATCAATTTAATATAACACTGATGGTTAATAAGGTAAACATTTTGACGAGAACTTTTGTTAAATAATAATAAAAATGTTTTAAACTCAGTAACAGATTTTTACTAAAGAGATCAATTTTTGAAAAATACTTTGATGTGACACGTCAGATTCTAACATAACGTCTACGCCAAATTGCTTTGACCAAAATCATATGACGCATATAAAAAATGACCAAGTCACTAAACATGCCATAACGTAAAATACTTGAATTTATCAATACCCAAAATGATAGCTTTGTAATAGCCCGGTTTAGACCCTAGTCAGAATAGTGGTTTCGAGACCAAAAATTTGAGTTAAAAAAATATTTTAATATTATTTTCCATGCTGATAATATGTGAATTGATATCTATGAAAGTTTCGTTTGAAAATTTGATCGTTTGAGTGCTTAATTTAAAAAAAGAACTAAATCACAGAAAATGCAAAAGTTGTGTGTCCTTTGATTAAGTGCTGAATTGATGTGTCTCTTTAAATGTGAGTTCCTTATGTTGTAAATGGACCATAGAATTCATGAAATGACATGGATGGACATTAGTTAGTGAATTGTTAATGATAATAATAAGGTTAATAAGGTAATTAGTTAATAAATGATGTTATAATTAAAACAAAAATAAAAATTTGTTCATTCATTATCATCCATAGCCAAAAATACAAAGAAAAAGAAATAAAAAAGAACTATCTAGGGTTCGACCATACTAAAGCTTAATTGAAGGTTCGTTTTTGTTCTGTTTTTGATAATTTCTACGTTTCTGTGATCGTTCCTTAGTAATATTTCAAACCCATGCTTCAATTTCAAAATTTGATGATGATTTTGAGTTGTTTCATTGTTTATAATGTGAGTTTTATGAAGTTAGATGATAGAAAATGAAAGATATGTGTTAGATTACTATGTTTTGTACTGGGATTTTTGATGAATTTGAGCATTTTGGACTAAATTGTGAAAATGAGAAATTGAGGGGCTAAAATGTGAAATAAATGAAATATATGGACTTATTTAAACTAGAGGAAAATCTGGCTAGGCATGTGTGAAAGGAAATTATGCATGTTTTGTGATTTTATGAAATAGGGACTAAAATGTGAAAATGTGAAAATATGAGGGCTAATTTGTAAAATTCCCTAAATATATGTTTATGGATTGATTTTAATGAATGTGAGATTGAATAAGTCAAATTTTAATTTATTTAGATTAAGAACCAAAGAAAAAGGAATTAGATCGGGGAAAGTCGAAAGTCATTAATAGCTGTTCGTTTTCATTCATTTCCACACGAGGTAAGTCTATATACAAAAAAAGTGTTTGAATTGATTTATTCATGTTTATATGATATTGAATTATGATGAATGGTTATAGAAATTGAATATATGAAATTGAGAAAGTTTCGATAATGTGACGACATTCGAAAGCCCCATACAAACCATAGGAATAATTAAGATACATATGTCATGACATAGGATTCCAATATGTGATTTCGTGTAAGACCACCTCTAGGACGTTGGCATCGATTTGAGATTTACGTGTAAGACCGTGTCTGGGACATTGGCATCATATTTGATTTTGTGTAAGACCCTGTCTTGGACAATGGCATTGATATTTGATTACATGTAAGACCACGTCTAGGATGTTGGCATTGTACGAGATTTTCGAGTTATCCGTGTATCCTATTTAATTCTGTATGGTTCAACAGGCATTTTAAGAAATACGTGATTGAATGAATGAATAACCGATTCAGGTACGTAAAGATGTGTTCAACATTTGTTAATGAGAAGTAAGTATATGTGTAAGAGATGATATGTGATATAAGTATGAGAAATTATGCTATATGTGTAATGAATTGGGAACATGTGAGATGGATATGAACTCTATGATTTATGATAGTATTTGGTTATGTTATATATGTATTTTATGATGCTTATATGCTTAAAATGATAAGTTTATTTGTATATGGCTTACTAAGGTTTTGAAAGCTTACTTTGTGTGTGTTTGCATTGTGTTTTAGATATCGAAGCTACTGAAGGCTCAGGGATTGTTGAGGATCATCACCATACTATCAAACTTATTTTTGGGTACCTTTTGAAAGTGTAAATGGCATGTATAGTCTAGATAAATTAAGATATGTTTTTGAGTTATGAATATTTAGCCATGTGATATGGCTTGGTTTTGGTTGTGTTTATGAATACCTTTTGAGTATAAACTATGTGATGCAATATTTCCAATATGATGTGTTCATGGATGGCCAAAGTGAATTGGTCAATTTGGTAAGATTTTGGTATGTGCCTATTTGACGAATTGGTTGTTAATGATATGGCATCAATGGTGTATGTTTTGGTTAAGTATTGGTTGGAATTTGGTATGAAATGATTTGGTTTTAAACTTGTAAGGAGGACCCAAAATTTGGGTGGCAAATTGGATTTCCAAATGACCTATTTTTGTCCACACGGGCAAAGACACGAGCCTGTGTCTCAACCGTGTACGACACACGGTCATGTTACACGGCCGTGTGTCCCCTGGGGTAGCCCTACAATTTAGAGTCAGTCTCGAGCACCACCTAGGCACACGGGCGTGTGGTTAGCCGTATGACCCAAGTCAGTTTCAACCACGGCCAAGGCACACAGGCATGTATCCGGCCGTGTGCATAATTTAGTATGTACGCTTTGTTTTGCCACAACCTAGACACACGGACCTGCCTAATGCCATGTGAAGCACACGGCCTATTCACACGGGTATGTGACCTCCGTAACTTAGAAAAATTGTTTAGTTTTGAAATTTTTTTTATGTGTTTGGTTTAGTCCCTACCTCTTCCTAATGCATGTTTAGGGTCTTATTGACCTAAGAAAGGGACTTTTTGTTGATATTTGACTTTGGTATGATAATGTATGACTTTTGATTGCGAAATGTTTTGATATGTTCGATCATGCCTCTTAACTCTAGCCCGGCGACGGATACGGGTTAGGGGTGTTACAAGCTTGATAGTGTGATAGGATCTCCGGCGATCTCCAACCCAAGCTAGCTTGACGACACTCTACAACATGGGAAAGGAAGGGGTAAGCTATATAGCTTAGTAAGTCCGTACAAAAATAATAAGAAAATCTTACCGATCATTTACCAAGTCCAATGTTATCAACACAAGATATTATAAATTTCTAATAAGCTCACAGTTATAACTTGTTAAGTCATATTATTTGCTCTAACAATTTATAAGCATAATTTAACATGTCTTGACATTAGCCTAACAACCATAATCTCTCCATTATAATATATTACCACAATCAACCAATCATTTCAAACCTCATAATAAACATACACATTAGTTATGAGTATTCACTTTTCAAGCATATATTTTAACAACTTTCAATTGTTAAAGCTCATATCTTCCCCTACTTCCATAGTCATTTTAATAGGGAATTATGCCAATCATTCTTTTTTTTTCATATCCGATAAATCACATTTTGTGTGAATAAAACATGCTATATCATAACTCAATTTGGCCAGGAAGCCAACCACGTGATCTTCAACCAAATTTACCATGAATTTCATACATAACAAGTATAGACCATTAATACAAGGTTCTCACAAAATCATTCTCGTGGAAATCATGAAGTCATAATTTCATGAAGTCAATGCATATAGACTTTACGTACATACATGTACCTATTCGTAATACATACAAACTTTTTATTTTCTTTAACATAGCATTTGAACTTCCCGTTTAACTACTTGGAATACTAAAGGATACTCGGGAATCTCGTACACACAGTACCATACCAATGCCATATCCTAGATATGGTCTTACATGTAATCTCGTACCGATGCTAATAGCCCAGCTATGGTCTTACATGAAATCTCATATTGATGCCATATACCAGATATGTTCTTACACGTAGTCTCATGTTGATGCCATATACTAGATATAGTCTTACATCTAGTCTCATTAACCTTAATGTCATGACATTTGTATCCTATCTATTCCTAAAGTTCAACCGAGATTTCCCACTTGTCGAAACTTTGTCGAATACGTTCAATGGTCATCAAAATTCATACAATAATAAAGCATTTAAAACATAATTAAAACAATGCATTATTCACATACGAACTTACCTTGGCATAAAAATAACGAAAAGGCCTAACCTTCAAATACTTGTTTTTCCCCTGTTCTAATTCCAAACCTCATTTTTCTTAATCTATAATATCATATTTAACTTATTTAGTCATTATACTATTCAAATCAGCCCAAAATCACATTATGGAAAAAATTACATTTTTGACCCTAAAGTTTCACATTTTTACATTTTAGTCCCTAAGCTCGTAAAATGAAATGTACTCAATTTCTTCAATACCCATGCCTAGACAAACCTTATACATGCTTATAGCAACCCACAGTTTTCTTTTATTCGCATTTTAACACCCATTTTACAAATAAGTTCTTTTTAGGTATTTTCATCGAAAATCACTTAGCAAAAGTCATTTATCAAACAACTAACATGCATTTTCTACCATTAAACATCAAAATACACAAATATCCATCATGGGTAAAATTTTAAACTTTGATTATGTCTTAAATTAGTGGTAGAAATAGATAGATCATGTTATAAGGATTTCAAAAACATAAAAATCATTAAAAACAGGACTAGAACAGACTTACAATCGAATTTGGAAGCTTGAAAAACCCTAGCCATGGTTTCTTCTGGTAAATTTCAGCCATGGGAGGAAGATGGAAAAAATTTGGCTTTTAATTTAGCTTTTTAATTCATTTAATTACCAAATTACTAAAATGCTCTTAATGAAAAACTTTAGAAACATACCTAACCATGTCCATTTTTGTCCAACAAATTAACCAATGGTCTAATTACCATTTAAGGACCTCCAATTTAAAATTTCATAACAATTAGACAACTCTTGTAATAGCCCGATTTTAGCTAAATCGGAACAGTGGTTTTGGAATCACAAATTTGATGTCAAAAAACTATTTTAATATTATCTTTAGTGTTTATAGCATAATAGCATGTATGTGTGAAATTTTCTTGAGCTAATTTTATCGTTTAATTGCTTAATTTAAGTAAAAAGGACTAAATCGCGTAAAATGTAAAAGTTGCATGCTTTTTGTTTAAAGTGCTTAACTGCTATGATTTAATAAATTAGAAGTTCTTATGTTGTAATTTGACCATTATAATGTTGAGTGGACACTTTTGGGCATATATTAAATGATTTATATGTTTAATTAGAAAGGTTAAATGTGTAATTTATAAAATAAACATGAATTAAGTTATAATAAGCCAAATTTTGACACCATTTTCATCTTCCATAAATTAAAATAAGAAATAAAAACATCCATGAGAGGTTTCTAGGGTTCAGCTACTACACTCCTTGATTGTAAGTCCGTTTTGCTCAATTTTTGTTGATTTTTACGTTTTTGAGATCGTTGCTTTGTATTTTAGGTAGCACATACCTTAGATTTCGAAACTATTAAAGATTTTGAGAGTTTCCATTGTTGAATCTATGAGTTCTTTGATGCTTAATGTTGAAATATGAAAGTTTAAAGTTTGATGATAGTTTTACAAGTTTTGTTAAGTGATTTTTGATGAAAATGCATAATAGGGATTAATTTGTGAAATGTGGAAATTCTGTGGTTAAAATGTGAAATAAATAAAAGTTTTGGGCTTCTAGGGACTTATATGTAATTCGGCCAAGTTTGGATTTAATGAAATTTTGTGAATTTTGTGTATTTGTGTATTTGTGAAATAGGGACTAAATTAATTAAATGTGAAAGTTTAGGGGCTAAAGTGCGAATAGGTCTAAATTTATATTTTGAACTAAATTGAATGAGTGGTTGATTAAAGAATTTAATTTTGAATATATTTAGATTAAGAAAAGAAGAATCTGTAATTCGATCGAGGGAAAGCCAAGATTATCGAGTAATTGACTCATTTCATTATTTTCATACCCGAGGTAAGTTTGTATGTGATGATTTCATAATAAATGTATGTTAAAATGCTTTGATATTACCTAAAATGTGATTATGAGATTTTCATTAATGTATGAATTGTAAATACGACTCTATGGAATTATTCGAAGATGGAATCGATGAGCTAAAAATCCCGGCTGAAGTTTAGAAATAGATTTGGATACTTGTGACATGTTAGAAGATGATATACCGATTTGGCTTTGGGCCATGCATATCGGATGAGTTGGCTTCGGGCCATGATATTAGCACTTCAGCTGCGAGTTATACCAATTTGGCTTTGGGCCATGTATATCGGATGAATTGGCTTCGGGCCATGATAATTGTTCTTCGGATGAGTTAACTTGATTTGGCTACGGGCCATGGTATAGGTATTTATTGTATGAGACTATTGAGTATCCAATTTCTATTTCGAATGGTTTAACGGGTAAACAAATGAGATGGTTGAGAAAGAGGTTAGTACGGGGCGATACAAGTATGTATAGAACCTATCGAGTATTAAATAGAGAAAGTTCAATAAGATGGTATTTGATCATGTTTTGAAACATGAGAAAGGTTTGTAGTTAATGTGTTAATTGGTTGATTTGTATTTATTTGATGAATTAAGTTATTTACATACAAGCTCACTAAGCTATGAAGCTTACTTCGTGTTATTTTTTTCTATGTTTTATACTGAATAAGGCTAGCTCGGATTTGGGAGTCGTCGGGAACATCATCACACTATCGAACATCTAATTGGTACTTTTGAGTTGTATAAATATGGTATATGGCATGTATAGGATACTTGTGGTATTTTGGTTGTGATTATAGCCATGAGAGTTGGCTTGTAAATGATGTTAATGTTGATGTGTGTTTCGCTATTAGAAATGGCTTGTAAATGTATATGTTTTGTTTTGTATATATAGCCTTGAGTGATGGCTTATTTTGGCATGTTTGATTTGAATATGGTTATGGTTTTATAGTTGCAAATGGTTAATTGATTTATGGTATATAATGCTTGAGAAATGCTTTGATGAAATATGATTTTTGGAAGTTGAGTTGATAAGTATTAGGTTAGGTAAATGGCATTGAATTGATTATTGAATTCAGTTGAAAGGGATATTATATGAATTGTGCAATTGGTTGATGTTTTGGCTGCTTAATTGTGTGATGAAATGGTACCATTTTGACTGTCTAAGTGTGCATGAATAAGGGTCGCAAATTGGCCTTGCAAATGGCCTATTTTTGTCCACACGGGCAGAGACACAGGCATGTGTCTCAGTTGTGCGTGACATACGATCATGTTACACGGCCGTGTGTCCCTTAGTGTTGTTATTAAAATGAAGTCAGCATGCCCCACACGGTCTCACACACGGGCATGTGACTGGCCGTGTAGTACAAGTCAATATACCCCCTAATTGGCACACGGCCTAGTACATGAGCGTGTGACTTGGCCGTTTTGTATAAGTCAGTATACCCTACAATTTTAGCACAGCCTAGTACATGGCCTGGCAGACGGGCTAGACACACGGGAGTGCCTAGAGCCATGTGAGGCACACAGCCTGTTCATACGAGCGTGTGACCCCTGTATGTTTGAAATTTTTCTAAGTTTCCAAAATTTTTGTGTGATATCGGTTTAGTCCCGAACTACTTCTAAAGCATGTTTAAGGTCTCGTAGGCCTTTATAAGGGACTATGTGGTTATATTACATGATGTATGAGAATGAATGCATAATGCTGTAAATGTATGTTATATGTTGCGCATTGATCGAAAATACCTCTTAACTGTATTCTGGCGATGGATACGAGTTAGGGGTGTTATATTTTATTAGTATCAGAGCTATGATTTAGTTGATTCTAGAAATAACGTAGCATGTGTGAAAGTTTAGCTATACATGCCATATATATATTCTGTGATGTGTGATGATTCCTGATAGCTTAAATTGTGTTTTCGTATAGTAATGGATCCCGAAAGAGCTATAGCCGATGATGTAGAGAGTAATGCGCCCCCTCCTGCTTAAGGGACAGTGCCATCAAATTTTAGACCTGTAATTAGTAGCCACAAGGGAGAGGCTAAACAAGCCTTTTTCCAAATGATGAACGAGTGGTTTACAGAGTTCGTTCAAATGAATCTGGTTGCTCAACAACCTCCACCCCACCTATCCCTCAAAAAATCCCTGTTGTTCCTCAAGTTGTAGATCCGGTATGGTGGAATAAGCCACTAGTAGATAAAACTCGTAAACACGGAGCTGAAGAGTTTCGGGCTACTGCTGATGATGATGCTGAGAGAGCTGAGTTCTGGCTCAAGAATATGATTCGAGTATTCGATGAATTGTCTTGTACTCCTGATGAATGTATTAAATGTGTTGTATCTTTTTTGAGAGACACCGCATATCAATGGTGGAACACGCTAATATCTGTGGTTCCGAAAGAACGAGTTACCTGGGAATTCTTTTAGACGAAGTTTCAAAAGAAATATATAAGTCAGCGATTCCTTGATTAAAAGCATAAAGAGTTTCTAGAATTAAAACAAGGCAGAATGATTGTTATTGAGTATGAAAGAGAATTCGTACGATTAAGTAAGTATGCTTGAGAGTATGTGTCTACTGAAGAAAGAATGTGCAAACGGTTTGTTGATGGGCTAAACGAAGATATAAAACTTCTAGTTGGAAATTTAGAATTGAAAGAATTTGTTGTTCTGGTTGAAAGGGCCTGTAAAGCTGAGGATCTTAGCAAAGAAAAGAGAAAAGCAGATTCAGAAGCCAGAAACTCGAGAAAAAGATCAATGAGTAAGTTGTATCAATCTTCATCAAAGAAATTCAAAGATTCGTATGCTCGCCCAAATGCTTCAAATGAATATTCAAACAGAGATCGTAGAAAACAATACTCATGTTCTAAAGCTCAAACCACATCAGTAGCGACTGTTGGAAGTGTGAGAGACAATAAACCTGAATGTTAGCAGTGTGGGAGGCGACATTATGGTGAATGCTGGAAGAAAAATAATAATGCTTGTTACAAATGTGGTTTGATAGATTATTTCGTACGAGATTGTCCTGAGCTAGATGAGAAAAGTAAAGTTCAGAATGTGAGACCAAGTAACACGTTGAATAGAGGTAGACGACCTAGATCTTCTAGAAATGTAAGTGGTAGTAGAGAGGTAACAAACAATTCAGCAGTAAGATCAGAGGTTAGAGCACTTGTAACACCCCATACCCGAGACCATCGTCAGAGTCGAGCACGAGGCGTTACCTGACTTAACTTACTAATTCGGGGCAAAAAATTTGCTTTTAAAATTAATTTTTTCACATTCATTCAATATGTCCCTAAAAAGGGCCCTCGAGACCCTAAAATGTGCAATTGAAACGGTTCGGGACTAAACCGGGAACATTAAAATTTTTTCGAATACTTAGACAAATCGAAACAATTTATTTCATAAGTTATCCATCTGCATCATAGTCACTAAATAAATCATAACTCGAGTTATGAAACTCGAAATCCAAATCCGTAAATTTTATCTGAAACTAGACTCATATATCTTATTACTAAATTTTTTCAGAAGTTTTGGTCTAGCCAATTAGTACAGTTTATTAGTTAAAGTTTTCCCTGTTTCAGTGTTAGGCTGCTCTGACCTCTGTTCACTACGAATTAATTTTCTCCCTGTACAGAATTAAAATAACCATGCTGTTTATTTCCATTAAAAGTATACTCAATAAAGAATCTATATATAAATTATAACTCCTAATTATTTTTTTACAATTTTGGGTGAATTTCTAAATTCAGAACAGGGGATATAGAAATCACTCTGACCCTGTCTCACCAAAATTTAAATATCTCTTAATATACACTTCTTTTGCTTACTCTGTTTCTTTCATATGAAAATAGACTCAAGATCACCTAATTTAATTTCTACTATTCTTGGTGATTTTTCAAGATCACGTCACTGCTGCTATTCAATACTATTTTAATGTTAATTTCACTTTTTCATGATTTCTTTGTATTAACTACCATTTAGGCATACATAACACCGAAACATGTTATTCATTATCCATTTCAATAGCTAATCATTATCAAATATTTACATACCATTCTTTAGTCATATCATAAGGACATAAACACAAAATGGATAAGTCCCTGTACATGCCATAAACTAGAACATTTGTAAACGAAGATACCTATTTGGTAACTTGATAGTCGATAGTGTGAAGTGATCTCTGATGACCTCCAACCCGAGCTTGCTTTTAAGTACTCTGAAACATGGGAAAGTGAAAGAAGTAAGCTTATAAAGCTTAGTAAGTTCACATGTAAAATAATAAGCATTAGCAATCAATTTAGCTTACTACTATGCTGTCATAATTTGCTTAAATAATGTTTAGTTCTTACTTTCCCATCTTACTCATCGGTAACCTTACCAAAGGCTCAGAATACAAAAGGCACCTTATTTAATAGCTTGCTTACATACCTGCAACATCTCACTTAACACATGAGTACTCTTTCATAATATAGGCATATTGCCAATCATGTCATAAAGTGTCACAAGCAAAACTGAAAACTCATCACTTACTTAATACTTGATAATCTCAATTACATACAATCTCAATATTAACATGAACACTTATCTCAATATAAACTTTCCTTTCATCTTATCTCATCTTTCATATTTCTTGAACAATTCTTATTCACAATTTATTCATTATCACATAAACATCATGAATCGTTATTCTTACATTTTATGAGCCTCAACTCATCTTAAACATACTGTCTGTACTATCAAACGTAGCTCGGTTGGAGTGCGCATCTATCTGACAAAACATTTTATATCTGGGTCGAGAGTCGTCACACTATCATAGTTCAATATGACATGTATAGCTAGACTCTTACTCATACTGAGCATTCTGAGAACATACTAAATCTTTGCTCTGATACCAATAAATATAACACCCCTTACTCGAGACCACCGTCGGAGTCGAGCACGAGGCGTTACCGGACTTAACTTACTAATTCTGGGCATAAAATTTGCTTTTAAAATTAATTTATTCACATTCATTCAATATGTCCCTAAAAAGGGCCCTGGAGACCCTAAAACGTGCAATTGAAACGGTCCGAGACTAAACCGAGAACATTAAAAATTTTCTGAATACTTAGACAAATGAAAACAATTTATTTCATCTTTCATAAATAAGCTGTCCATCTGCATCATAGTCTCTAAATAAATCATAACTCGAGTTACAAAACTCAAAATCCAAATCCGTAAATTTTATCTGAAACTAGACTCATATATCTTCTTACTAATTTTTTTGAAGAATTTTTGGTCTAGCCAATTAGTACAGTTTATTAGTTAAAGTATTCCCTATTTCAGTGTTAGGCTGCTCTGACCTCTGTTCACTACAAATTAATTTTCTCCCTGTACAGAATTCAAATAACCATACAGTTTATTTCCTTTAAAAGTATACTAAATAAGTAATCTATACATATAAAGTATAACTCCTAATTATTTTTTTACAATTTTTAGTGAATTTCTAAATTCAGAACAGGGGATTTAGAAATCACTCTAACCTTATCTCACCAAAATTTAAATATCTCTTAATATACACTTCTTTTGCTTACTCTGTTTCTTTCATATGAAAATAGACTCAATAAGCTTTAATTCTATATCTCATTCATCACTTAATTTCATTTCTACTATTCTTGGTGATTTTTCAAGATCACATCACTGCTGCTATTCAATACTGTTTTAATGCTAATTTCACTTTTTCATGATTTCTTTGTATTAACTATCATTTAGGCATACATAACACCGAAACATGTTATTCATTAGCCATTTCAATAGCTAATCATTATCAAATATTTACATATCATTCTTTAGTCAAATCATAAGGACATACACACAAAATGGCTAAGTCCCTGTACATGCCATAAACTAGAACGTTTGTAAACGAAGATACCCATTTGGTAACTTGATAGTCGATAGTGTGAAGTGATCTTCGACGACCTCCAACCCGAGCTTGCTTTTAAGCACTCTGAAACATGGGAAAGTGAAAGAAGTAAGCTTATAAAGCTTAGTAAGTTCACATGTAAAATTGTAACGCCCCGTACCCGAGACCGTTGCCGAAGTGGAACACGAGGTGTTAACAGACTTAATTCATTGCTTAAACAGCTCAAACAATTTAATTTTAGAAATTCTAGACAAGCTGGCTAACTACGTCACAGTCGCTTAAAAATTCATATCTCGAGTTCTAAAACTCAAAATCCAATTCCGTAAATTTTCCCTGAAACTAGACTCATATATCTATTTAATAATTTTTTCTAGAATTTTTGGATAGGCCAATTAGTACAGTTTATTAGTTAAAGTCTCCCCTATTTTAGGGTTCGACTGCTCTGACCTCTGTGTATTACGAATCAGATATCTCCCTGTACAGAATTTCAATAACTATGAAGTTTGTTTCTCTTAAAACTAGACTCAATAAGAAATGTGTACATATAAATTATGACTTCTAATTATTTCTATACAATTTATGGTGAATTTCCAAAGTCAGAACAGGGGATCCAGAAATCGCTCTGGCCCTGTTTCACAAAAATTTAAATATCTCATAAAATATAACTCATATACCTGTTTCGTTTCTTCCATATGAAACCATATGAAAATAGACTCATAATTCTTAAATTCCATATTTTATTCATCATATAGTTATATCTCTACTATTTTTAATGATTTTTCAAATTCACATCACTACTTTCTTGCAGAATCTATTTTATGGTAAATTTTACCTATTTCATGGTTTCCATGGATTAACTAGCAATTTGACATACATAACACCAAATATGATCATAATTAGCCATTCCAATGGCTAATCATTACCAAGCATTTTTATACTACTCAATAACCATATCATAAGACCATATATACAAAATGATTATAATGTTATACATGCCATACTCAAAATATACAAGCCATTATGCCAAGATGGTATACGGATAGTGTGAGCGTGCCTCTGACCGTTCCCGATTTTCGAGCTGGCTTGTCAACACTACACGGAATGAAAAGGAGGGAGTAAGCATAAATGCTTAGTAAGTTCACATGCAAATAGCAAGTAACATAACCATATAAGCAAACATAAAACATCATTTGCATAATCATCACCAAGACATTCATATCATATTTTCATTTATCATTTTACCATATTGTTGTTATATCGATTTTTCAACCCAAGGGTTAAGTACATACCTATTCAAAGTATCCATTTCACAACACTTACCAATATGTCCCTTTCATCTTGAGTATTCCTCCATTTGAGTAGAACTTTACCCGTTGAACACATCGGAATATAATTCGGATACATGGAAAGTTTGCACATAAGTTCCACATATGTAGCCAAGCTACTATGTAACCCGCCCATAAGCGAACTGGGACTCAACTCAACGAGCTCGGGCGTTTGCATCCATAAGTGAACTTGGACTCAACTCAACAAGTTCGGATGCCTAGTTACATCTCACGAACTCGGACTCAACTTAACGAGTTCGGACATTTGCATCCATAAGTGAACTCGGACTCAACTCAACGAGTTCGGATGCCCAAATATCCCAGTGACATGTCACTTGTATCTTAATCCATTCCTAAGGTTCAACGGGACCTTTTTCCCAATCATGTGTCTCAACCATCTTCTACGGAATGCCGATACCAATACTCGGTAGTATTTCACATTTTTCAAGTATATCACATAATTTGACATATTATCAAACAATTATCACGAGTATAATATTTCATAATAATTACCATATTATTTAAATAACATAAAAACATTTAAAATAATAACTATGTTACCAACATTTACATATAAACTTACCTCATATGCGAAAATGGCTACTTTTACCATTTCGTCCACAACTTGGTATTTTCCCCATTTTAGCCTGAATTTCAGTTTTCCTTGCTCTATCATTTAAAATATAGTCTAATTAGGATTCACATTATTCAAATTGACCCAAAATCATATTTTGGAAAAATTACAATTTTACCCCTAAACTTTTGCATATTTACACTTTTTCCCCAAAGCTCGTAAATTAAACTTCAGCATATTTTCTTATGTTTTATGACATGCTGATCATTTTTCCCTTCTATGGCAACATCAAATTCTCACTCTAACATGTACTTATGACTATTAGGTATTTTTACCGATGAAGCCCTTTTGCTCGTTTTCACTTAAAATCGAGTAGCACAAACTGTCTAACATAATTTAAAACCTCATATTCTATCATAAAACACCAAAATACACAAATTTCACCTATGGGTATTTTTCCAAATATAAACCCTAGGTTAAATTATTGCTAGCATAAGCTAAATCGAGCTATCGGGACTCCAAAAACGTAAAGAACTTGAAAAACGGGGCTAGAATGGACTTACAATAGAGCTTGGAAGCTTGAAAAACCCTAGCCATGGTTTCTCCTTACTATATTCGGCCATGGTGAAGAAGATGAGCAAAATTGGCTTTTAATTTTGTATTTTAATTCATTTTACCCCTAAATGACCAAAATGCCCTTACTACTAAACTTTCCAAAAATTCCATCCATGTCCAATTTTTGTCCATAAACTTAGAAATTGGTAAAATTTCTATTTAAGACCTCCTAATTAATTTTTCAAAACAATTTCATACTAGAAACTTCTAGATTGCAAGTTTTGCAAATTATTCGATTTAGTCCCTAATTTCAATTTAAGCACTTTAGGCATAGGATTTCATCACGAAATTTTCACACAATCATGCAATCATATCATAAACATCAAAATAATTATAAAATAATTATTTCTATCTCGGATTTTGTGGTCACAAAACCACTATTCTGACTAGGCCCAAAATCAGGATATTACAACTCTCCCCCCTTTAGGGATTTTCGTCCTCGGAAATCTTACCAGAAAAGTGGTCTTCACTTTTAATCTCATATTCGGTGCCGAAGAACTTTCACTTAGACTGTACCTCCAATACATCTCTTTAATTTCTCATATGATCTGAAAGCTTACATCTCAACTCTCAACTGTTCTTAAATTTTCAACCCTTCTCAGTTTCCCATGATATCATGACATAAAACCCGGATCTTAACTTGATTAATGGAGACCGAAATTCCAAGAAATCAAACAATCAAAGAGACCTGAATTTCCATGAATCTGATGAGTAGGAATTCATTCAATACAGATATGATTATAGATCTCGCCAAACATTTAACAATAGGATACATCACATTTTCCTCTTTCTACCATGAAAATAATTCTGATATGGCCTCAAGAATAATCCTTCTCATTTCCATCCCAATATCAACACTGACAAGGATAATTTTGATAGATCCCAATACTCGGTTTTAACCCCTTTAACAACTCCGATTTTATGTAACACCATACCGACTGAAACTCGCGCTTTTATCACTTACGCCTTTACTGATGTCAAATCCTTACACAGAAATTAGAAAAAAAACCCCAATACTAAAATCACCACATTACCAAGATCAAATTAGAAGTATAGTCATATTTGACATGATTATCACGAGTTGAAGAACGCACTTCGAACACGAGTCATAATTGACAAATTATGGAACAAAGATAACAAGAAAACCGAATAAAGAAATCCAAAATAGAGAAATCCAGAATAAAGAAACCCAAGATACGATACTATGCTGGAGAATCGAAAACCAAGCAGGAGAATCGAAAACCAAACTCATAGAGAAAATACGGAATACCCCGATAATTCTTCAAAGAAAGAAAGTCCAAAAAAAACATCATTTAATCCCACTAGAATCAAATATAACAAGAACAATATATCTTTCCATACATATATATCGGATGAAGCATCAAGTAGAAGAAGCGAAATCATAATATCATATGTATTCTCTCATCAATTCTTATCGGATGAAATGAAATAGAATACCCGATGAAATAGAGCAATATAAATTATAAACCAGTCAGGACTACCAATGCTTTCATCCAACACGGATTAAAAGACATTCCCATATAACAAGAATTTCTTCTGAAGATCAATAGCCATAGAAATATTTACGAGAACGGGTAAACACATAGAACATCTCAAAAGAGATCTGCCAAATCTGTCCAGTCCATAACTATCACACTCGAGATAGTTCACATTTCAAATATCATTTCCCCAACTAGTTCTGCGTGTCCACAAATTTCATATTAAACCATTCACTAAAGAAGGCCAGATTCTGAATAAATTTCGATTTACACTTTTCTCGACCTTGCACTCGAGTAATTCGGTTTACCAAGGAGAATTCCTTTTCTAACTGGAATAAAGGTATAATTTCAATAATCTTTACGTCAATCCGATACTTTCATCGCTCGACTTTACTTATCAGCTCATTTTCAATCTCTCGATCATACTTATAATTATTCTATCATCGAACTCTTTGGGTTCTCAACCGGAAACTTATTCAATACAAATCTCATGAAATTCCATTATAAGTACCATTTCGGTAAGGGGAGGGGTTGTAGGACCTCGACTCAACTTTCTTATACATACACATATGACACAACTTCCATCATCATAGCAACATCATCAAAATCATGTCATTCATTCATGTTGGCTTACACCAATTTTCCTATTGTCCCATTTAGACAATATACTTATGCATATATTCTATGTTTTCTAGATAGCTTTACTTATCCATTCATTTAATTAAATTAAGTCATGCTCATGACATCATATAAGGCCAAACAAACATAGATATTTGCACCACAATCATAACTTTCATTTCGTGCATCATCATGTACACATCATTACAATCATATAATTCAGTCCAACAATTTAACACGTATAAGTTCATTTCATTATAATCCTTTATCTCATAAAAATTATATATCATTAGCATTTCATCAACATTCGACGTCCAAATCAAAACAAGGACATTTTCATTCGTATCATAATATTATGACTTTTATTCATACCTCTACTACTTTCTATTTATTCTGTTCATCTTATCAAGTAAGCCATATACACTACATCATATGAGCATTAAGCAAATATGAATATTATCACATATGTATCATAAACCTTTATTCATACTTTTCTGAACCGATACTTATCATAATCATAATTTTACTCAAATACCTTCACATAACGTTGAACATGGTCGGCGCAGCTCGGTTGGAGAGTACCCTGTCTAAATAAGACGGTACTCATACGCGTCGGAAGACATCACACTATCACAGATCAGTGGCATGTATAGCTAAACTTTTACACATGCTAGGTTAGTCCGAGAACCGACTAAACCTGCTCTGATACCACCAAATGTAATGCCCCGTACCCGAGACCGTTGCCGGAGTCGAACACGAGGTGTTAACAGACTTAATTCATTGCTTAAACAGCTCAAACAATTTAATTTTAGAAATTCCAGACAAGCTGGCTAACTGCGTCACAGTCGCTTAAAAATTCATATCTCGAGTTATGAAACTCAAAATCCAATTTTGTAAATTTTCCCTGAAACTAGACTCATATATCTATTTAATAATTTTTTTCTAGAATTTTTGGATAGGCCAATTAGTACAGTTTATTAGTTAAATCTCCCCTATTTCAGGGTTCGACTGCTCTGACCTCTGTGTATTACGAATCAGATATCTCCCAGTACAGAATTTCAATAACTATGAAGTTTGTTTCTCTTAAAATTAGACTCAATAAGAAATCTGTAAATATAAATTATGACTTCTAATTATTTTTATACAATTTGTGGTGAATTTCCAAAGTCAGAACAGGGGATCCAGAAATCGCTCTGGCCCTGTTTCACAAAAATTTAAATATCTCATAAAATATAACTCATATACCTGTTTCGTTTCTTCCATATGAAACCATATGAAAATATACTCATAATTCTTCAATTCCATATTTTATTCATCATCTAATTATATCTATACTATTTTTAATGATTTTTCAAATTCACATCACTACTGCTATCTGAATCTATTTTATGGTAAATTTTACCTATTTCATGGTTTCCATGGATTAACTAGCAATTTGACATACATAACACCAAATATGATCATAATTAGCCATTCCAATGGCTAATCATTACCAAGCATTTTTATACTACTCAATAACCATATCATAAGACCATATATACAAAATGATTATAATGTTATACATGCCATACTCAAAATATACAAGCCATTATGCCAAGATGGTATACGGATAGTGTGAGCATGCCTCAGACCGTTCCCGATTTTCGAGCTGGCTTGTCAACACTACAAGGAATGAAAAGGAGGGAGTAAGCATAAATGCTTAGTAAGTTCACATGCAAATAGCAAGTAACATAACCATATAAGCAAACATAAAACATCATTTGCATAATCATCACCAAGACATTCATATCATATTTTCATTTATCATCTTACCATATTGTTGTTATATCGATTTTTCAACCCGAGGATTAAGTACATACCTGTTCAAAGTATCCATTTCACAACACTTACCAATACGTCCCTTTCATCTTGAGTATTCCTCCATTTGAGTAGAACTTTACCCGTTGAACACATCGGAATATAATTCGGATATATGGAAAGTTTGCACATAAGTGCCACATATGTAGCCAAGCTACTATGTAACCCGCCCATAAGCGAACTTGGACACAACTCAACGAGCTCGGGCGTTCACATCTGTAAGTGAACTCGGACTCAACTCAACAAGTTCGGATGCCTAGTTACATCTCACGAACTCGGACTCAACTCAACGAGTTCGGACATTTGCATCCATAAGTGAACTCGGACTCAACTCAACGAGTTCGGATGCCCAAATATCCTAGTTACATGTCACTTGTATCCTAATCCATTCCTAAGGTTCAACGGGACCTTTTCCCCAATCATGTGTCTCAACCATCTTCTACGGAATGCCGATACCGATACTCGGTAGTATTTCACATTTTCCAATTATATCACATAATTTGACATATTATCAAACAATTATCACGAGTATAATATTTCATAATAATTACCATATCATTTAAATAACATAAAATCATTTAAAATAATAACTATTTTACCAACATTTACATATGAACCTACCTCGTATGCGAAAATGGCTACTTTTACTATTTCGTCCACAACTTGGTATTTTCCCCATTTTAGCCCGAATTTTAGTTTTCCTTGCTCTATCATTTAAAATATAGTCTAATTAGGATTCAAATTATTCAAATTGACCCAAAATCATATTTTGGAAAAATTACAATTTTGCCCCTAAACTTTTGCATATTTACACTTTTGCCCCAAAGCTCGTAAATTAAAATTCAGCCTATTTTCTTATGTTTTATGACATGCTGATCATTTTTCCCTTCTATGGCAACATCAAATTCTCACTTTAACACGTACTTATGACTATTAGGTATTTTTACCGATTAAGCCCTTTTGCTCGTTTTCACTTAAAACCGACTAGCACAAGTTGTCTAACATAATTTAAAACCTCATATTATATCATAAAACACCAAAATACACAAATTTCACCTATGGGTATTTTTCCAAATATAAACCCTAGGTTAAATTATTGCTAGCATAAGCTAAATCAAGCTACCGGGACTCCAAAAACGTAAAGAACTTGAAAAACGGGGCTAGAATGGACTTACAATCGAGCTTGAAAGCTTGAAAAACCCTAGCCATGGTTTCTCCTTGCTATATTCGGCCATGGTGAAGAAGATGAGCAAAATTGGCTTTTAATTTTGTATTTTAATTCATTTTACCCCTAAATAACCAAAATGCCCTTTCTACTAAACTTTCCAAAAATTCCGTCCATGTCCAATTTTTGTCCATAAACTTAGAAATTGGTAAAATTTCTATTTAAGACCTCCTAATTAATTTTTCAAAACAATTTCATACTAGAAACTTCTAGAATGTAAGTTTTGCAAATTATTCGATTTAGTCCCTAATTTCAATTTAAGCACTTTAGGCATAGGATTTTATCACGAAATTTTCACACAATCATGCAATCATATCATAAACATCAAAATAATTATAAAATAATTATTTCTATCTCGGATTTTGTGGTCACAAAACCACTATTCCGACTAGGCCCAAAATCAGGATATTACAAAAATAATAAGCATTAGCAATCAATTTAGCTTACTACTATGCTGTCATAATTTGCTTAAATAATGTTTAGTTCTTACTTTTCCATCTTACTCATCGGTAACCTTACCAAAGGCTCAGAATACAAAAGACACCTTACTTAATAGCTTGCTTACATACCTGCAACATCTCACTTAACACATGAGTACTCTTTCATAATATAGGCATATTGCCAATCATGTCATAAAGTGTCACAAGCATAACTAAAAACTCATCACTTACTTAATACTTGATAATCTCAATTACATACAATCTCAATATTAAATAAGCCTTAAATGCATACCTGTACTATTTCTTCATGTTCTCACCTTGTCGTTTCTTTGACTTACTCTTTGGATTACTCGGAAACCTTTTCCTTTTTGAACTTACCATTGCCATGTCTTGACATGGTCTTACGTGGTATCCTTGCCTTATAAACTCACCAATGCCATGCCTTGAAATGGTCTTACATAGGACATTTGCTTTATAGTAACTCATCAATGCCATGTCTTGACATGGTCTTACATGATTTCCTTCCCTTATAGAACTTATCAATGACATGCCTTGGCATGGTCTTACATGATATCCTTATCTTACCAAATGACATGTTCCAAACATGGTCTTAAATGGTATCCTTATCTTAGTGCCAATGCCACATCTTGATGTGGTCTTATATGGAGTCCTTAATCAATGCCGATGCCATGTCTTGACATGGTCTTACATGGGACCCTTGCCTTACCAATGCCATGTCATGACATGGTCTTACATGGTATCCTTAACCGTCAATTCCTCCTTAAATGCCATGTTATGAACATGGACTTTTCCGTCAATTCTTCCTTTATTGCCATGGTACAACCATGGACTTTGAGATATCAATGCCTTGTCAAGTCATAGATGAAACATACTTGCTCAAATTCTCAAGGTTAGCCGCATAACTCAATAATATCAATACTAATAACAATAATTGCATAATAATAAAATGCTACTCAACTTACATACTTACATTCTCAATCTCATCATATCATTAACTTAACTTATTCTCATCAAATTATGCTAGTCAATACTTTCTTGTTATCATACAAAGCCATAATACAAAATATGGTCTTACATGTAAATTATACAAGTTCTCTTTCCAATATCGAATTATTATCGAACATTAATCATTATATTTGAAACTCAATACTAAAGTATTTATGGCCAAAATATCAATTTATCATTCAAATATGCATAATTAAATGCTTATGAAACATATGAACTTACCTCGATACCAAAACAACCATTTTACCAACTTTCTCGATTTTCAGTTTTTCTCCCGTTCTAGGTCCAAATCTCACTTTCCGAGATTATGGAGCTTGGAAAGCTTGGAAACCCTAACCATGGCTTCCCCCATGCTATATTCGGCCTCCATGAAGAAGATGGACCAATTTTGGCTTTATTTTCCATTTTTAATTCTTTTAATTACTAAATGACCAAAATGCCCTTAATGGCTTTTCTTTCAAATTTGTCCTATTCTTGCCCATTTTTGTCCAAAATTAAATATAATGGTCTAATTACTAAATAAGGACCTCCACTTTAAGAAACCATATCAATTAAATCCCCTTTATTATCTAGAACACACATTTTGCTAATTTTACAATTTAGTCCTAATTATCAAATTAGGCACTTATACATAAAATTTCTTCATGAAATTTTCACACAATTATTCAATCAATGAATAAACCTTAAAAATTAATTTGAATATTTTTTTTGACCTCAAATTCATGGTTTCGCAACCACTATTCCGTTTAAGCCCTATTTCGGGATGTTACAGCACCTGCCAAAGCCTACGCTTTTTGCACTTGCGAAGAAGCGTCATCTCTAGATGTTATCATCAGTAATTTTACTCTCTATGATACTAATGTGATTGCATTGATAGATCCAGGATCAACTCATTCTTATAAATGTATGAATTTAGTATCCAGTAAGACTTTTCCTGTAGAGTCTACTACATTTGTGAATAGAGTATCGAACCCATTAGACAAATGTGTTTTGGTTGAAAAAGTCTGGAAGTATTTTCCGTTAATGCATTGGGATTTCTGTTTTCCAACTAATCTGATGTTATTGTCATTCGATGAATTTGATGTGATTTTTGGTATGGATTGGATAACGATGCATGATGCTATAGTGAATTGTAAACGAAGGATGATTGAATTGAAATGTCTGAATAATAAGACTATTAGAATCAAATATGATGATCTGAGTAGTTTGCCAGTTGTGATCTCGTCTATGCTAGCTCAGAAATTTGTGAGAAAGGGGTGTGAAGCTTATCTTGCATATGTACTTGATACGAAAGTTACAGGAGCAAAGATTGAATTATTACCAGTTGTTTGTGAGTATCTAGATGTGTTTCTAGAAGAGTTACCGAGTTTACCACCTATCAGAGAGGTTGAGTTTGGTATTGAATTAGTACCGAGAACAACACCTATAATAGCCCGAATTAGACCCTAATTGGAATGGTGGTTTCGGGACCACGAATTTGAGTCAGAAAAATATTTTAAAAATTATTTTCTATGTTTATTTTGTGTGAATTTATATCTGTGAAATTTTTTTGATTTAATTTTGTCGTTTGAGTGTCTAATTAAATAAAAGGACTTAATCGCGTAAAATAAAAATTCAGTGGTTTTTTCTAAAAAGGGCTAAATTGTACTTGGCTTTTTAAATGGAAGCCTTAAAGTTGCAATAAGCCCAATATTAAGTGTAGTGGACGGTTAAAGACATATGTTATATGATTTTATTATTATATCATTAAGGTTATTTAAGTAAATTGGTTAATAAACTTGTATATGTTAAAAATAAAGTAATCAAAATCATTTTGTTCCCTTTTTTCTTCATCACTGAAACTAAATAAAAGAAAATAAAAAGAGGAAGCTAGGTTTTGGCATTTACTCAAGCTCAATCAAGGTTCGTTTTTGTTCAGTTTTTGATAATTTCTACGTTTTTGAGATCGTTGCTTAGTAATCTTCAAGACCCATGCTTTAGTTTTTTTATTTTGATGAATATTTTGAGTTGTGTCATTGTTGATAGCTTATGATTTTTGTTGTTTGATGATAAAAAATGAAAGATATGTTTTAGATTAACATATTTTGTAGGAGTTTTTGATGATTTTGAGCAATTAGGACTTAATTGCAAAAATAATAATTTGAGGGACTAAAATGTGAAATAAATTGAATATATGGACTTGTTTTAGAGTGGGAAAATTTTTTCCCAACATAAGTATTGGGAAATTTTGTGTATTTTGTGTTTTGTGCAATAGGGACTAAATTGTAAAAATTGTAAATGTCAGGGTAAAATGGTAATTTGCCTATTTATGTGTTTTTGGATTAAATTGAATGAAAATATGTTTGGATGAGCTTAATTTGAATATGTTTAGATCAAGAACCAAAGAAATTAGATTTGGATCGGGGAAAAACGAAAGTTCTCGACTAGTCGTCTTGTTCCGTTATACAACGTCCGAGATAAGTTTATAAGCAAATAGATGTACTTAATTTTAATTAAATGCAACTTATATACGTTGAAATGAAATATGTGAATTTATATCCATAATAGCCGAATGTATACAATCTTGGCTACTAAATTTCTGAATTTGCTTCGACCGAGTTACAACGTCTGAAAGCCCCGTATTAACCTTAGGAATAGCTAGGATACATATGTCATGACATAGGATTTCGATATGTGATGTGTGAGTAAGACCATGGCATCGACATGTGACTCCGATATATGTGTACGAGTAAGACCCTGTCTGTGACAATGGCATCGATATGTGATTACATGTAAGACCACGTCTGGGACATTGGCATTGTACGATATATGTGTGATTATTCGAGTGTCCAATCCAATTCTGAATGGTTGATCGGGCATCGATAAGTTGTGATCAAATGTGCAAAAGTGAGCTAAAATGATTAGGTATGAAATAGTTTATTACCTATTTGAAACAAAGTGAGTAAGTTACTTAATATTTGTTGCAAAACATGCTTGTAGTAAAGTAAGAATATATGTGAATGTGAAAAAGGTATTCAGCCTTGTAAATAAATAATATGAACATTATTGAAATTATTTGTGAATATATGCAAATGGTGGTATATTCGGCCACTGATAAATATATATGTGATTGTTATACTTCGACTTACGAGTATATGCATAAAAGTGTATGTGTATTATAAAAGTGTATGTGTATTTGGTATGTTAACGATGTTTTGGCTTAGTCATTGAATGAAAGTTTGTTAATGTATCTTTATATATGTAAGTGTTCATTCGGTCATTGCTATGCTTATGCATAAAAAGTTGTATTTTGATTCATGAGTATAGGTATATGTGTTCACATAATGATATTTAGCTTGAAATTGAAGGTTATTTTGCTTATATATATATATATGTGTGTGTGTGTGTGTGTACTCGGCCATATAATATAAATATGTATGTGATTATTATCCTTTGACCTATGGATTTATGCATATAAGAGTTTATGTACTAGTTATGACAAAGATATTTTGGCTTGGAAATTGAATGATAGTTTGTTAAAATATACATTAGTTCATTCGGCCATGGGTAATATACATGTGAAAGCACATATAAATTACATGAAATTGAAAGCTTAAGATTCAAAGTAACTATGATAGTATAATTTGGTTTAGTTTAAATGATTTGATTATGTAACTATGTTGTTTATTTGCTGATGACTTACTAAGCTATGAAAGCTTACTCTGTGTGTGTTCATGTTCACCTCTGTTTTATAGATTTCAGATTCAAGTTTCAAGCTCGGGAATCGTCAGAGAAGCTTATCACACTATCGACTGTCTTCGGTATTTTATAAGTTGAATTTTTGAATTTATGGCATGTATAGGCTGAAATGTGTTTAGAAATGTTGGATTTTGGTTTTGTATAAATTGAGCCATGCGAAAATGGGTTTAATCTTTTATGTTTGAACTCAGTTATATTTAGTTTGGTTTGTGTTTATTTTGATTATGAAATTAGGTGCTATGACTGAATGATGTTCGTGTTAGGTATTTTAGGTTTTGAAAATAGTAAATAATTTTGGGTGACTATAAGGTTGATTCGGCTATGGTAAGCATAAAGTAAACTATATGTGAATGTGTGGTTGTATTAGGATAATATGTTATATATGACTTAGCATAACAGGTTGTTGGCTAAATTCGAACATGATATGAGTTTGATTTGGTAAGGCTATTATATGACATACAAGGTGTATATTTTGATTATATGTTTATTTGCATATAATGCCTTACCCTAGTGAATACAATTTGTATTATAAGTTGGTTTGAAGATTATTACCATAATGTATATGAAACTTCGGTTATAAAATGAAATTATATGAAATAGTTATAATCAATTTGTAATTCGATAATTGCTTGTTAAATGTTTATTGAATATGATGAATTAACTTAATATATTTGATACATAGTATGAAATATTTACGTTCTGTATATGTCTATATGTGGGTAATTTTCGAAATTATAGAAATAATCCTTTTTAGTTAATAATTATTTTCGGTCGACTAGTTGAGTTATGCATGCATGTTTTTGGATGAGTTTAAGTTGTTTAAATTCGGTTGTAGTAGCTAATTAATGTTTGATCCAATAGACAAGTTGGTTATGTTATATGGAATTATTAATTTATTTTATAATGTAGTTCGGTAAATGTGATTAACATAGATGGTTATAGTATGTTATATCCAACTATAGCATGTTAAATGTTGGAATATTTTATTATATAATATGCATAATGAATTAAACATTTGAAGCATATAGAATTAAAAGTAAATTGATTTGAACTGTAAGTAAGTAATAGTTAAGAATGAACTTGTCTTGGCCAAATGCATAAAGGATGACTAGGTGAATAAAGGCATGTGCAACAATAAATTATAATAATTATATGTGTTCTATGTGGTTAATAAGTGTTTAACTTAATATAAAATGGATGCCGAATTTGATTTGATTTTTATCAAATGATAATAAGTATTGCATTTTGCATAATCCAATTGTGTATGGTTACAGTATAAGACTAAGGTGTTATGAAGTCTGTATATTTGCATGTATTATGAGTTTGAATTAAAAGTATGTTCAGCCCTGTGGTATTAGTAATTAAATTGTCTATTGAAATTATTTAAAAAAAAGTTAATGCAAATGTGTGCATGTGATCTTTTGAAATTGTGTTTTTGATTGATAATATCTCGTAACCCTAATCCAGCGACGGATACGGGTTAGGGGTGTTATATTTTATTGGTATCAGAGCTATGGTTTAGTCGGTTCTAATACTACCATAGTGTATGTAAGTCTAGCTATACATGCCATATTTAACCTGCGATAGTGTGATATCTTCTGACTCTGATGAAAATTGTTTTGATGAGACAGATAAGTTTTCAACTGAGCTAATTTTGATAGTACGGAATGTATACTCAAATGTTTGAATGGAAATGTGATGATGATGAGTTGAAACTCATAAAGGTATGGATCGAAGAGTATGATATATTGATGTTGACAAATGTTATAATTATATGAACATATAGATTATAATATGTGAGTTGTGATTGCAATCTGAAATGTTTTGGTTGTGAATTAATAATTTGAGTTGGTATATGAATTAAGTGCTAAGAATAAAGGTGATTAAAATCAAATGTTTATTAAATGTTTGGACAATGGGAAAATATTAATGAATTGACTATTTGTGAAAGTATGTGTTATGTGTATTTATATGTAAGTTAAATTTAAGGCTTTATTAGCCTCACCCCCCTTATTAGTGAAATGTTACTATGAAACCTATAAGATCTGGGTTGAATAAGCTCAAGAGTGTAGAGTTACAGAGGTCCGTGTTCGGAAAATTAATAATGTGGCTAGAAAAGAGATTGAATCAGCAAATGAAGCTAGTATTAAAAAAGAAATTGGATAGTTCTACAGATTATTCAGATTATGTGACGTCACTATTAAAGAAGAAGTTATCTCCGAACAAATGACCTATTCAGGTATGTTAACTGAGGAAAATATTAGTTAAAAGCTTTTCTGAATTGATTTTTGTTAGTGAAGGGATAATGTGAAAATTTATTATGGTAGAATTAGACAGTTGAAATGATGTTTGAATTGTATTGAGGGCTGAGTGTAATGGTTATAGTCGGCTAGTTATTATGATTCCTTTTGGGCATTTTATGTGTATATTTATTCTCAGAAGTATATGTGATTGTTCAATTTCAGAAGGAATTCTTATCATAAAAGAACATTGGCTAAACATATTAATAGACGAAAGTAACGTTGGTTTGTTTGGGGTTGTATTTGACATTGCTATGTCTTTCTTTGGTATTTATTCATTTGTGTGGATATGAAAGACGATGGTGAAATCTGTATAATGCTAATACTTTGTTTCTGCTGGCTATTGTTCTGTTGAAAATATGTGAAGATTATATTGCTTCCGTTACTATGGATTTCAGTATTAATGAGCAACATTATTATTTCTAGATCTTTTCTGGGATATCATTGGGATTGATATCATTCTATATGGGTTGTAATTCTTAAATATTCTATGAAGTATCAGACTATTCAAATCTCACTATTCCGATTTTCTTATGATCCCGTGTGATTATCTGTAAGAGATTTCTATCTAGCAGAAATGGTTATATCTATTATAATAATAATATCTATTTGAAATTTGAGAGTACAGCAGCATTGTTATCAGAGTTATAAAAGTTGTGTTTCTGCATGGTTGTTATTCAAATCATATCTGATTTTCTTATGGATTCATATGCTCCATTAACAGCCGGGACATTATCTATTGTTACGGGTAAGACAATAATCTTATTATAATATTATGATTTTTATTTGATGATTGTGGCATATGTATAATGATATGTCTAGATTATTCTTTCTAACGAGAAGAAAGAATTTCTTCGAAAGGACTGATCCAGTGGTTTAGCCTGATCTGAATTATTAGATTTAAAAGAAGATTGGGTCATATGTGTTTGAATCTATCTACCGGACGGGTAATCAACTTTAAATGTACATGTGTGATCTGAAGGATAGTATGGAAGTAGAATTTGTATTCTTGAGGATTTGATACAGAATTATGTCTATCGGAGCAATTCTATCTGAGAAATGTTGTGTTAAATTAAAGTTAGTTTAATTGTTGAAGCTTTCTTTTGCACGAAGACATTATCCATTAAAATATTAGTTTTGATTTAGCCTAAATTGAATGAAGAGTTTACGAACCTTAGTCATGTATCAATGAACGGGTTAAACTATGTTCTAATAATAGAATATACAGAGATATCGTGTGATTGACTACCATCTTAAAAGACTATGAGCTTGTGATTGACTACCATCCGGGAAAGGCTAATGTTGTTACTGATGTTCTAAACCGAAAATTATTGTTTGTTTTATGTACAATGAATGCGCTTATGGCTATGTTTGATGATGGTTCAATAATAGTTAAATTAAAAGTAAGACCGTTACTTGTTCAACAAATTTGTGATGCCAAAAAGTTGATAAAGATTTGTTAGTAAAATGAGCTCAATGTGATTCAAATGTTGATTCAGAATTTAGAGTGGATGCTGAGGACTTTCTGAGATTTAGAAACTGAATATGTGAACCGAGAAATTTAGAGCTAATTCAGACGATTTTGAATGGAGCTCACAGCAGTCAGTTATCTGTTCACCCAGGTAGTACAAAGATGTATAATGATCTGAAACAGCTTATTTGGTGGCATGGTATGAAATGAAACATTTCTAACTTTGTTGCAAGATGTTTAGTCTGTCAATAAGTAAAAGCCGAGCATCAAGTACCTTCAGGATTACTTCAGCTGATTATGATACCTGAGTGGAAGTGGGACAGAGTCATGATGGATTTTATAATTGGTTTACCGTTGACACCGAGCAAGAAAGATGGAATATGGGTTGTTGTAGATAGATTGACTAAATTGGCTCATTTTGTTCCGATACGTACAAACTACTCGCTGGATAAGCTGGTTGAATTGTATGTTTTTCAGATTGTAAGGTCACATGGTGTGCCTATATCTATTGTTTCGGATAGAGATCCGAGGTTTACGTCGTGGTTTTGGAAGAAATTATAAGATGCCCTAAGTACGAAATTACATTTTAGTACTGCTTTCCATCTGCAAACAGATGGTCAGTCTGAGCGAATCATTCAGATACTTGAAGATATGTTGAGATGTTGCGAATTTGAAGGTACGTGGGAACGATATCTACCTCTGATTGAATTTGCGTATAATAATAGCTTTCAATCGAGTATCAAAATGGCACCTTATGAAGCTTTGTATGGTCGTAAATGTTGTACGCCATTGTACTGGACTGAGCTCAATGAAAATAAGATACACTGGGTCGATTTGATCAGAGAAACTAAACAGAAAGTGAAAGTGATCCGTGAAAGTCTAAAAGCAACATCAGATCGTCAGAAATCATACACGAACTTGAAACGAAAAGAAACAGAGTTTCAGATCGGAGATAAAGTATTTTTGAAAGTATCACGGTGGAAGAAAATACTCAGATTCGAACATAAGGGCAAATTGAGTCTGAGGTTTATTGGGGCGTATGAGGTTATAGAGTGTATTGGGCTGGCAGATTGTTGTTACCACCTGAGCTATAAAAGATCCATAATATATTCCATGTTTCGATGCTACGCAGATATCGATCTGATCCTTCACATGTGATTAGTTCATCTGAGATTGAGATTAAGCCTGATATGACGTACGAAGAAGAATCGATTCACATTCTGGCTCATGAGATTAAAGACTTGAGAAATAAGAAGATTCCATTAGTTAAAGTACTATGGCATAAACATGGAGTTGAGGAAGCAACATGGGAGCCAGAAGATACAATAAGAGAACGCTATCCGAACCTATTCACTGGTAAGATTTTCGGAGACGAAAATCCCTAAGGGGGAGAGTTGTAACAGCCCGTTTTAGACCCTAATCGGAACGGTGGTTTCGAGACCATGAATCCGAGTCAAAAAAATATTTTAAAATTATTTTTTGTGTTTATTTTGTGTGAATTTATATCTGTGAAATTTTCGTGGATTAATTTTTTCGTTTAGGTGTCCGATTAAATAAAAAGAACTTAATCGCGTAAAATAAAAATTAGGTGGTTATTTCTAAAAGGGGTTGAATTGCACTTGGCTTTTTAAATGGAAGCCTTTATGAGATAATTAGGCCATTATTAAAATGGGTGGATGAAAATGGACATTTATAAGTGAAAGTATAATGTTTTTAACTAAGGTTAAGAAGGTAAAATAAATGTTAAGTTATTATATATCATATAACATAAAAATAAATTAAGTCATGTTCTTATATTATCATCCACCGAAAACATACATGAGAAAGAAAAATAAAAAGAACTAGGGTTCGGCTTCATTCAAGCTCAATCAAGGTAAGAACTCAGTTTGGTTTTTGATAAATTCTACGCTTTTGAGATCGTTGCTTCGAGTACTACAAAACCCATGCTTGAATTTTTTATTTTGGAGAATATTTTGAGTTATGCCATTGTTGAGAGCTCATGATTTTTGTTGTTTGATGATGAAATATGAAAGATATGTTTTAGATTAACATATCTTGTATTGGAGTTTTTGATGATTTTGAATTATTAGGACTAAATTGCAAAAATAATAATTTGAGGGACTAAAATGTGAAATAAATTGAATATATGGACTTGTTTAAGAGTAGGAAAAATTCAGCTCAACATGGGTAAGCAGAAATTTTGTATTTTTTGTGTTTTGTGCAAAAAGGACTAAATTGGAAAAAATATTAATGTTAGGGGTAAAATGGTAATTTGCCCATTTATGTGTTTTTGGACTAAATTGAATGAAAATATGTTTGAATGAGCTTAATTTGAATATGTTTAGATCAAGAACAAAAGAAATCGACTTTGGATCGGGGGAAAAGGAAAGTTGTCGACTAGCTGCCTGTTCCGTTTTGTATCGTCCGAGGTAAGTTTATAAGCAAATATATGTACTTAATTTTAATTAAATGCAAATTATATATGCTGAAATGAAATGTGAAAATATTTATTTTCAAATTCTGAATGTATATAAGCTTGGTAACCATGTTTACGTGTTCGTTTTGATAGAGTTACGATGTCCGAAAGCCCCGTATGAACCTTAGGAATAGTTAGGATACATATGTCATGACATAGGATTCCAACTTATGTGTGCGAGTAAGACCATGGCATCGATATGTGATTCTGATTTATGTGTGTGAGTAAGACCCTGTCTGGGACAATGGCATCAATATGTGAATAGATGTAAGACCACGTCTGGGACATTGGCATTGTACGATATGTGTGATTTTTCAAGTGTCCTATACAATTCCGAATGGTTCATCGGGCAATGATAAGTTGTGATCGATTGTATAAAATGAGCTAAAATGTTCAGGTATGATTTGGTTAACTACCTATTTTAAATAAGGTAAGTCGGCCACTTTACTGTCAAGCACATATGCAAAGTAAGCCTCGCAGCCTTTTCTCACATATTTCTGAGCTAACATTGAAGAAATCACTGTTGGTACCCCTTTCAAATCACTAGATTCAATCTGAACAATCTCATCATTCTGGCTTCGTAAATCAATAGTCTTTCTTTTGCAGTTTGCAAAAGCATCATGCAAACTCAACCAGTCCATACCCAAGATTATGTTGAACTCATCAAATGGCAACAACATCAAATCAGCCGGAAAGCACAAATCTCGAACTATCAAGGGAAAATTCTTACATACTTTATCAACCATAACACACTGACCCAAGGGGTTTGACACTCTAATTACAAACTTAGTAGACTCAACAGGCAGAGCCTTGCTGAATACTAAAGTCTCACACACATAAGAATGAGTAGAACCAGGATCAATCAATTCAATTACATTAGTATCATAAAGAGTGAATGTTCCAGTAATAACATCCGGGGATGAAGCCTATTCTCGTGCACGAATAGCGTAGGCCTTGGCAGATGCACAAGCCTCAAATCTGACTGTTGTATCTTTAGTCCCTCTCCGACTGCCACTCTCATTACCCGCATTTCTAGGTGGTCTGCCCCGAGCCGTAGTATTACCCGATCTCGTGTTCTGCATTGGATTTTCTTCAGCTAGCCCTAGGAAATCTCATATATAATGATCCATCGATCCACATTTAAAACAAGCTCGATCATGCAATTTGCAACTGTCAAGATGTCGTTTACCACAATGTTTACACTTGGTTTGATTTGATCTGACGTTCCCCACACTAGCCACTAAGGTAGCTCTCAAGCTCATAGGTGTCTATTCTAATCTCGTCTGGTGTAACCTGAAGTGGCTCTAGTATGACTGAAATCATCTCAGAACTTCTTTGATGTTGACTGAACTGACTTACTGAATGATCTCTTACACGAGTCTTTAGCTTCAAAATCAGCTTTTCTTTTCTCTTTCCCAAGCTCTTCAGCTTTGCAGGCTCGCTCAACAAGTACCACAAACTCTTTTATCTCAAGTACGCCAACTAACAGTTTAATGTCTTCGTTCAGTCCATCTTCAAATATTTTACACATTATAGCTTCGGTAGAAACACACTCTCGGGCATACCGACTAAGTCTCACAAATTTCCACTCATATTCTGTCACGGCCATCTGACCCTGTTTTAGCTCTAGAAATTCTTTACGCTTCTGATCAATAAATCTCTGGCTGATATATTTCTTACGGAACTCAGTCTGAAATAATTCCCAAGTGACCTGCTCTCTCGGAACCGCTGATACTAGGGTATTCCACTAGTGGTATGCTATGTCTCGAAGCAAGGATATGGCACATTTCAAACATTCATCAGGGGAACAGGACAGCTCATCAAACACACGGATAGTATTATCAAGCCACAACTCAGCCCGCTCAGCATCATCATCATCAGTAGCTTTAAACTCTTCAGCCCTGTGTTTTCTGCTTTTATCAACATGTGGCATATATAATCTCAGTGGATCACTTACTTGAGGTATAACAGGCATCGAAGATGGATTAGTCGGGGGTGGAGGTCGTTGTGCAGCCGGATTAGTCTGAATATACTAAGTAAACCAGTCATTCATCATTTGATAAAAGGCTTGTTTAGCCTTATTTTCTTGATTACTCGAAGTCAGTCGAGAATCAGCCAGCACTGTCCCTTGCGCTGGAGTAGGCGCTACATTCTCGACATCATCAACTACAGCTCTATCGAGATCCATTTACTATATAAAAATACATTTTCAAATGTCAGAAGTCATCACACTATCGCAGTGTATATTATGGCATGTATAGCTAGACTTACACACGCTATGTTAGTCCTAAAATCGACTAAATCATAACTCTGATACTAATAAAATGTAACACCCCTAACTCGTATCCGTCGCCGGACTAGGGTTATGAGGCATTACCAATTAAAAACACAAAACTGAACATTAATAAATTTTCATCCAAGTTAAACTTATTTTTTTTAAAATAACATACAGTTAACTAACAATTCAGAACATATTCTGTTTTGCTCATTTTAAACACAGATCATGCTAAAATTCAACCTAAAACTCACTGCCTTTAATGCATATATATATATACAACATTAATCATTGAGTACAAGATTTAACATTTTATTAACTCACAACTAAAATTATGCCTAAGTCATTAAATATCACATACATGTTTCTATTATTTAATAAGCCATAATACACATAAATAAAAATTATTTACATATACAACTAGGGATTGAGGTCAATTTTGAATTTGCATGCTTTACACTCAATATAAAAGCTAAACATCCATTCAGCAATAACCAAGTCTAAACATGCAACCACAATCTAATGTGTTTGAATGGAAATACTTATCAACTAAGAGAAATTATTTCTATCATTGTAAACGCAATTTATATACATGTATAAACATACCTGAAACTTAAAGCATACATATCATATACAAACAAACCAAATCACCTTATCATACACTTGAATATTTGTAATGCATTATCATATTATTTTCAAACCAATTTATGTACTACACAACACAAATGCACATATAGTATATTAATATCATGTATAATTTGCATCATAAATCCAATAGCCAACTTACCTTATTTAAAATAGGTAGTTAACCAAATCATACCTGAACATTTTAGCTCATTTTATACAATCGATCACAACTTATCATTGCCCGATGAACCATTCAGAATTGGATAGGACACTCAGAAAATCACACATATCGTACAATGCCAACGTCCTAGACGTGGTCTTACATGTATCCACATATCGATGCCACTGTCCCAAAAAAGGTCTTACTCGCACACATAAATCGGAATCACATATCGATGCCATGGTCTTACTCGCACACATAAGTCAGAATATTATGTCATAACATATGTATCCTAACTATTCCTAAGGTTCATACGGGGCTTTCGGACGTCGTAACTCGATCGAAACAAACACGTAAACATGGTTACCAAGCTTATATACATTCGGCATTTGCAAATAAATATTTTCACATTTCATTTCAGCATATATAATTTGCATTTAATTAAAATTAAGTACATATATTTGCTTATAAACTTACCTCGGACGATACAAAACAGAACAGGGCAGCTAGTCGACAACTTTCCTTTTCCCCCGATCCAAATCTGATTTCTTTGGTTCTTGATCTAAACATATTCAAATTAAGCTTCTTCAACCATATTTTCTTTCAATTTAGTCCAAAAACACATAAATGGGTAAATTACCATTTTACCCCTGACATTTACACTTTTTACAATTTAGTCCTTTTTGTACAAAACACAAAATACACAAAATTTCAGCTTACCCATGTTGAGCCGAATTTTTCCCACTCTCAAACAAGTCCATATATTCAATTTATTTCACATTTTAGTCCCTCAAATTATTATTTTTGCAATTTAGTCTCAATAACTCAAAATCATCAAAAACTTCAATACAAGATATGTTAATCTAAAACATATCTTTCATATTTCATCATCAAACAACAAAAATCACAAGCTCTCAACAATGGCATAACTCAAAATATTCATCAAAATCAAAAATTCAAGCATGGGTTTTGTAGTACTCGAAGCAACGATCTCAAAAACGTAGAATTTATCAAAAACCAAAATGAATTCTTACCTTGCTTGAGCTTGAATGAAGCCAAACCCTAGTTCTTTTTCTTTTTCTTTCTTATTTATGTTTTCAGTGGATGAGAATATAAGAACATGACTTAATTTATTTTTATTTTATATGATATATAATAACTTAACATTTATTTTACCTTTTTAACCTTAGTTAAAAACATTATACTTTCACTTATAAATGTCCATTATCGTCCACCATTTTAATAATGGCCCAATTCTCTCATAAAGGCTACCATTTAAAAAGCCAAGTGCAATTCAGCCCCTTTTAGAAATAACCACCTATTTTTCATTTTACGCGATTAAGTCCTTTTATTTAATCGGACACCTAAGCGAAAAAATTAATTCACGAAAATTTCACAGATATAAATTCATACAAAATAAACAGAAAAAATATTTTTAAAATATTTTTCTGACTCGAATTCGTGGTCTCGAAACTACCATTCCGATTAGGGTCTAAAACGGGCTGTTACACTTGAGCTCGTAACCAACTCCCAAAATCTATAAAACAACAAGCGAATATACACAGTAAGCTAAAATAGCTTAGTAAGTCATAAGCAAATAATTTATTTTTGATAACATCCTTAATTTAATATAAGTAGCTCAAACCAAACAAACCTTAACCAAATGTACATATATCATTCTTGTACGTTCAAACATATCTCATAAACATTAACATTCTAATGTCAATGCCCAAATAAACATATACTCATAAACATATATAATACTAACCTTTATAGGCATATTTCATATATATATATATATATATATATATATCATAAGTACACACTTACCTTATTTTCACCAACCTTTTAACTTAGCACATACCTGACCTCTTGGCTCAATTTTACATTCGATCAATATTCAATATTGCCCGTTGAACCATTCAGAATTAATAAGGATACTCAAATAATCGAAAAGCTCGTACAATGCTAACGTCCCAAACGTGGTCTTACATGTAATCACATATCGATGCCACTGTCCCGGACAGGGTCTTACACATAAATCACAAATCGATGCCAACGTCCCAGATGTGGTCTTACACGAAATCACATATTGGAACCCTATGTCATGACATATGTATCCTAACTACTCCTAAGATTCTTACGGGGCTTTTGGATGTCGTAACTCGACCAATTCAGGCTTATAAATACTTCTCCCATACTTATAAAAATTTGGATTGAACATATATATACAAGTAATAATTCAATTCTGCACAAATAATATATGTACAATTGAATTTAACGACATTTATTTACTTATGAACTTACCTCGAACAAAGACGAAAAAACTTGGACGACTATTTGACAAATTTAGATTTCCCTCGATCCAATTCTGATTTCCTCTTTTCTTGATCTAAATTAATAAAAATTTAAATTGTTTATTAGCATATTCATTCAATATAGTCCAAAAACACATAAATGGGCAAATTACACTTTTACCCCTAACATTTCACATTTTTCATAATTTAGTCTCTATTTCACAAAGCACAAAATATTCAAAATTTCACCACACCCATGTTAGGCCGAATTTACCTCTAGTCCATATAAGCCCATATGTTTCATTTATTTCACATTTTGACCCCTCAATTTACAATATTTACAATTTAGTCCTAAATAGACATTTTTTTTAATCAAAAATCACTTAATTAAACTTTACAATCTAACAACATATATTTATTTTTCATCATCAAAAAAAAAAATAATCAAGCTATCAACAATTGCAATTCATGAATACATCATCAAATTCAAAAATTCAAGCATGGGCTAGCTAGTACTCGAAGCAACGATCTCAAAAACGTAAAAATTATCAAAAACTAAACAAAAACTAACCTTGAATCAAGCTCCCAAAGTGCCGAATGTTTAAAGGTTTCAAAAGCTTTATTTTCTTTGAGTTTCAGCCAAAATAAGATGAACATGCATAGCTATTTTAATTATGTTTTATTATATTAACTTATATTACTAATTTACAAAACTAACCTTTATAATTTAATAAGTAAACAATATATTATAAACCCAAAATCGTCCATGCTACCCTTTAATGGTCTAATTTCCTTTTAAGTACCCCACAATATAAAAACAATAACAATTAGGCACTTACACAATTAGCTAGCCACTTTTACATTTTACGCGATTAAGTCCTTTTAATCAAATCAAACACTCAAACGATAAAATTAAGTCACAAAAATTTGACACATATAAATTAACATGTTTTAGACACCAAAAATAATATTAAAATATTTTTTTGACTCAGATTTGTGGTCCCGAAACCACTATTCTGAATAGGGTCTAAACCGGGCTATTACAGAATTTGCATACAATAATAGCTTCCAATCGAGTATAAAGATGGCACCGTACGAAGCTCTATACAGTCGTAAATGTAGAACACCATTGTACTAGACTAAGATTAGTGAGAATAAGATTCACGGGGTTGATCTAATTAGAGAGACTGAAGAAAAAGTGAAAGTAATTCGCAATAGTTTGAAAGTAGCATCAGATCGACAGAAATCATACACAGACTTGAAACAGAAATATATTGAGTTTTAGATCGGGGATAAAGTATTCTTGAAAGTGTCACCGTGGAAAAATATATTACGGTTTGGTCAGGAAGGAAAATTGAGTCGGCAATTCACCGGACCGTAAGAGGTTATTGAACAAGTTGGGCCAGTACCATATCAGTTGGCATTACCGTCTGAGTTAGAAAACATACATAATGTGTTTCACGAATCGATGCTATGAAGATATCGATCAGAACCTTCACACATTATTTCTCCAACTGAAGTTGAGATACAGTCAGATTTATCATTCAATGTAGAACCGATTCAAATTCTAGCTCGTGAGATCAAAAAGCTGAGAAATAAGAAAATTTCACTAGTGAAAGTGTTATGGCACCGACATGAGCTTGAAGAAGCTACATGGGAACCTGAGGATGCTATAAGGAAACAATACTCAAACCTATTCACTGGTAAGATTTTCGAGGACGAAAATCCCTAAGGGGGTGTTGTAACAGCCCAATTTTAGCTAAATCGGAATAGTGGTTTTGAAACCACAAATTTGATGTCAAAAAATTATTTCAATATTATTTTTTGTGTTTACAGCATGATAGCATGTATGTGTGAAAATTTCGTGAGCTAATTTTATCGTTTAATTGCTCAATTTGAGAAAAAGGACTAAATCGCGTAAAATGCAAAAGTTGCATACTATTTGTTTAAAGTGCTTAATTACTATGATTTAATAAATTAGATGTCCTTATGTTGTAATTTGACCATTATAATGTTGAGTGGACACTTTTGGGCATATATTAAATTATTTATATGTTTAATTATAAAAGTTAAATGTGTAATTTATAAAATAAACATGAATTAAGTTATAATAAGCCAAATTTTGACACCATTTTCATCTTCCATAACCAAAACTAAGAAAGAAAAACATCCATGGGAGGTTTTTAGGGTTTGCCTACTACACTCCTTAATTGTAAGTCTGTTTTTGCTCGGTTTTTGATGACTTTTATGTTTTTGAGATCGTTGCTTCATATTCTAGCTAGCCCATACCTTAGATTTCGAAACTGTTAAAGATTTTGAGAGTTGCCATTATTGAATCTATGAGTTCTTTGATGTTTAATGTTGAAATATGAAAGTTTTATGAATTTTTTACATGTTTTGTTAAGTGATTTTTGATGACAATGCATAATAGGGATTAATTTGTGAAATGCACAAATTGTGTGGTTAAAATGAAAAATAAATGAAAGTTTTGGGTTGCTAGGGACTTATATGTAATTCAGCCAAGTTTGTGTTTAATGAAATTTTCTGAATTTTGCATATTTGTGAGGGACTAAATTGATTAAATGTTAAACTTTAGGGGCTAAAGTGCAAATAGGTCTAAATGTATATTTTAGACTAAATTGAATGAGTGGCTATTTAAAGAAGTTAATTTTGAATATATTTAGATCAAGAAAAGAAGAATCCAGAATTAGATCCGGGGAAAGGCATGATTATCGAGTAATTGACTCACTTCGCCATTTTCATACCCGAGGTAAGTTCGTATGTGATGATTTCATTATAAATGTATGTTAAAATGCTTTGATATTGCCTAAACTATGATTATGAGATTTCCATTAATGTATGAATTGTAAATACGACTCTAACAAATTATTCGAAGATGGAATCAATGAGCTAGAAATCCCATTTGAACTTTAGGAATATATTTGGATACTTATGACATGTTATAAGATGATATATCGATTTGGCTTTGGGCCATGCATATCAAATGAGTTGGCTTCCGGCCATGATTTTAGCACTTCGGGTGCAAGTTATACCGATTTGGCTTCGGGCCATGCATATCGGATAAATTGGCTTTGAGTCATGATAATTGTTCTTTGGATGAGTTACCTTGATTTGGCTACGGGCCGTGGTATGGTACTTATTGTATGAGACTATTGAGTATCCAATTTCTATTCCGAATGGTTCAAAAGGTAAACAAATGTGATGGTTGAGAAAGAGGTTAGTACGAGGCGATACAGGTATATACAGAACCTATTCGAGTATTAAATAAAGAAAGTTCAATGAGATGGTATTTGATCATGTTCTGAGACATGAAAAGGTTTGTAGTTAATGTGTATAATTTGTTGATTTGTATTTATTTTATGAATTAAGTTATTTACATACGAGCTCACTAAGCTATGAAGCTTACTTCATGTTATTTTTTTCTATGTTTTATAGTGAATCAAGGCTAGCTCGGATCTGGGAGTCGTTGGGAACATCATCACACTATCAGACATCTAAGTGGTACTTCTGAGTTGTATAAATATGGTATATGACATGTATAGGCTACTTGTGGTATTTTGGTTATGATTATAGCCATGAGAGTTGGCTTGTAAATGATGTTAATGTTGATGTATGTTTGGCTATTAGAAATGGCTTGTAAATGTATATGTTTTGTGTTGTATATATAGCCTTGAGTGATAGCTTATTTTGGCATGTTTGATTTGAATATGGTTATGGTTTTATAGTTGCAAATGGTTAATTGATTTATGGTATATAATGCTTGAGAAATGCTTTGATGAAATATGATTTCTGGAAGTTGAGTTCATAAGTATTGGATTAGGTAAATGGCATTAAATTGATTATTGAATTTGGTTGAAAGGGATATTATATGAATTGTGTAATTGGTTGATGTTTTGGTTGCATAATTGTGTGATGAAATGGTACCATTTTGATTGTCTAGGTGTGCATGAATAAGGGTCGCAAATTGGCCTTGCAAATGGCCTATTTTTTTCCAACGGATAGAGACACGGGTGTGTGTCTCAGTCGTGTGTGACACACGATCATGTTACACAGCTATGTGTCCCCTGGTGTTGTTATTAAAATCATGTCTGTAACACCCCAAACCCAGCCTAGACGTTACGGCTGAATCTGGCACAAGCTCCATTGAGTGTCATTATAACTTAGTAATTGATGGTGATAAATCAGCCTTTAGGTTTATATACATTCAGTAAAATTTAATGTTTAGGAACTTAGTGAACTGTGTTATGAAACTTATCAAGTTTAGCTAAACTTTGTATAAACCCTCGGAAGCTACACTGTCTGAAAAGAAAACCATAAGGGCTATATCAGCGAGTTCTTTTTATTTTATGAAAACGTTGTTATTTTGCAAAGATCAACGTTTCTATAGTGACGTACTTTACGGAACCAAAACCCAATTAGAAAAACCCCAAATGGACTTATTACAACAATAAAAACCCAAATATAAAATCATAAATAATAACATAAAAAAATGAAAACAGTAGATTTCAATAATCAACGGACATGTGGCCACCGGGCCTGAGCCCTATACAGTACATACGGTCTGGGTCTGAGCCCTATGCAGTACAGTGTCATATGGGCCTAAGCCCTATACAGTAGCAAAGTGGGCCAGAGCCCATAACAACAGATGCATCACAGATACGCAACCCAACCCAATCCATCCATCACACCTCCCATACCATCCAACACACCCTGTGGGGAATGGATCGACCCATCCAGCCAGCACACCAGTGTCATAGCCAAGCTGCTAGAAATGGCGCAGCAGAGCTGCTAAATATAATAATCGTGGCGTACCCACTAGTGTCAGAATACGTGGCAAGGCCATTAGAACAGTAGAACATGGCAAGGCCACTAATACAATACTTCCCCCATCATAAAATGCAACCCCAATGCAGAATGTCATGACATAATACGGCGTGTATGCACAGTTTTCATATATATAGATACAACATACATACAACAACCATCAACCTATCAACCTATCTCCAGGTACAATAGTCATCTCCACCCCTTAGGGTATTTCAGTCCTTTATCAACTTTTGGGGGTCTTGGTACTAATAACGACCCTTAACAGGGCCTACGATCATCTCAAATGACCCAAATACTCTAGATAGCCTAACAGTGAAATGGGCCCTAAAGCCTTACTCTGCCCAAGTGGCCCACATAGGCCATCTCAACCCAACAGGGCCCATAATGGCCTCTTATCCCGAAATCACATGCCGTGGTCTTTGCAAACTGACGCCCATAACTAGCGGCCTCGATTTTTCCCCTTGAGCGATTGCATGCTTGTGAGGCCTCAACTGTCGGAGTTTTGGCTTTTCGGCTTTCGCCGTTTACACAGTCTCAGTGTGGGTTCACACCTGTGTTTATTGTTTGACAGTGTATAAGGTTAGGAGTACGATTACACACCTGATTGGAGAAGAAACCAATGCACTCCATACGTCCCACCTTGACCAACACAACATCCCACAAGCAGTTTTAGTCATTTGGGTTAATCAATCAAGAAAAGAAAAAGAAAAAACCTTCTACACAAAACATAACGTGTCACTTACCTTGATAGCCCAAGTAGGGTTCAAACCACCCTCAACCCTCTCACACACCCAATTCGGCAGCAATCTGCATTAACATCTGCAACCAGTTTATTACCCAACTTAAACATAAACTACTTAATCCCTAAGAACTACTTACCGAAATGGAGACTAGGAGAAGGAAGTAGCAATATTCAGCCTATCCCAGCAGACACCACTATCGAGCACCTGATGCCAAGAACACCCTCTTACTGCAAGCTGATAAAGAAGGAGATTAAGAGAAAGACTAACATAGAATAGGTGAGAAAGAGAACTGGCACAACCACAACGCACATACAGATGAAACAATAGCAAGGTTCGGCTATTGCTAGGGATTCGGCAAACCAATAGTAAACTTACCCTAGTCCAACAGGGAGAGTTCAGTTAGATATGAGAGTATTCGGCTAAGGCTTCAAGAAAGAAAATGCAAAACCAAGAGCAAGCAGGAGATGAGTAAAGATCAAGAAGATGTTCGGCTAAACCAAATGAATGGGTGAGGAAGAAGTGAAGTTTAAGCAGTCAAAGTGAAGTGTAACAAGATAAAATGGGAAGGAGAAGTATTCAGGAAATTAATAATCGGCTAAGGCTGAGAAGAGAGGGAAGATTCAGCACAAGGAAAGATAATACCCCAAAATGAACCAAAAGAGTAAAAACCCGAAAATAGAAGAAGCATAATTCGACTCCTACACCAAAACCAAAATGCCGAAATGCCAAATGAGTTCCCCTAGCCAATTTTTCTCCTACAAGTTGCCTAATTCAGCTGCAACCCTCCTCCCCACCAACTCCTTGAAAATCTCCAGAAATCACTCCCCTTATCCCTCCATAATCTTTTCCCAACAACCAAGACCAATTCAAACTCCCACAAAGTAGAGTTCGAATTCACCACAAACTCTTGCCGCCCCCAAGTAGCAAAGTAACATCCCTTGCCACACATGGGATTCGAACCCCATCCCTTACTGAAGCCAAAGCACACCACAAGCCACCAAGCCACAAGGCTTCCTTGCGTTAACAACCCACCATGTTTATTGAATGGCCTAGGTGCCAACGTTCAGGGTTTCTTAAAGAGAGAAGAAAAAAAATAAGAATTTAGCGAAAGCCAAAACCTGACCCCAGAACTTCCTTGACATCCCCAAACACACCCAAACCATTCATCCACTACACCAAACATGCAAAAATAGTTAAACCAAACAAACTTACAGACCCTAAATTTTGGGGCATTACAACTTTACCCCCTTAAAAAAATTTCGGCCTCGAAATTTACCTGATCAAAACAAGTGAGGGTACTGATGTCACATCGTCTCTTCTGGCTCCCATGTGGCCTCTTCTACGCCGTGATTATGCCACAGTACTTTGACTAGCAGAATCGATTTCTTCCTCAAAACTTTAACATCACTCGCCAATATCTGCACTGGTTCCTCCTCGATAGATAAATCAGGCCTAATTTTAATTTCCTCAATCGGTACGATATGCAAGGGATCAGAATGGTACCGCCTAAGCATCAAAACGTGAAACACGTCATGAATTCTATCCAGTTCTGTAGGCAACTCAAGTCGATATGTGACCGGTCCTACACGCTTAAGTATCCAATAAGGCCCAATAAATCAAGGGCTCAGCTTACCCTTCTGCCCAAACCTCAATATTTTCTTCCATGGCAACACTTTAAGAAAGACATAATCTCCCACAGCGTACTCGATCTCTTTCTGCTTTTGGTCCGCATAAGACTTTTGTCTATCAGACACCCCTTTCAACCGGTCTCGAATTAGTTTTACCTTGTCCTCTGTATCAGAAATTAATTCTGGCCCTAGAATCCGACGCTCACTCAACTCAGTCCAACAAGTAGGAGTATGACACCTACGACCGTATAACGCCTCATACGGTGCCATTCGAATACTAGACTGATAGCTGTTGTTATACGCAAATTTCGCCAACGGTAAATAATACTCCCAACTACCCCTAAAATCAATTACACAACCTCTCAGCATGCCTTCCAATATTTGAATCACCCTTTCAGACTGCCCATCTGTCTGAGGGTAAAACACCGTACTAAAATCTAGTCTTGTACCCAAAGCTTCATGAAGCTTCTTTCAGAACCAGGATGTGAACCTAGGATCTCTGTCTGATATGATAGATGTAACGCCCTGATTTTCGGGATTTTTTGGGTTTCTGCGATTTTAGGTAAATTTTGAAATTTTGGTGTTCTGAATATTGGAATTGCGTTTAAATGTGTTAGTCGGCCTTTAGAAGGCCCAAGCCTAAGTTAAACGGGGTAAAATATCAAGGTTGGATTTTAAGTGAATAGGAGACTTGGTTAAGTGGGTTTTTAAGAAGAACATCGTAAATTATGACACAAATAAGGCCTTGCTAAAGTGGCAAGGTGGCACCACTAAGTTCCTAAAAAAATGGCACCTGGGAAGGAATTAAAGGTCCAGGGTTCAAGTTGCAAGGTAGGCATACTGTTACTTTTTAATTTTAGGCATGTGCAGGGCATGTGATCACTTAAGTGAATTTCGGCAAGGGCCTTAGGGAGGTTGGGACGATTGTTTTAGTTGATATTAGGGTTAGGTTCTTTTATTTTTCTGTCTTGGAGAATTAGGGTTAGCCACCTGAAAGCTTTCACTGTCATTCATCCTTTCTGAGTTCTCACAAAAGCCGAAACGTAAATTCCTTCTCCTTGGTGCCGAGTTCTTTTTCCTCCATTTTCTTTCTTCCTTTTTGCTTTTTCTTCTAGCCGAAACCTTCTGATCACCTTACTCACCTCCTCTATCGATCCCATCCTCCACAAAACCTTCATAGCCGATCGCCATAAAAGACAAAATCCCAAAAACTCACTTCTTGTGCCGATTTCTCCAAGCCAAAATCCTTACGTTATTTTTGTTCCTTTTGATTAAATTTAATCTTCTCTAAACCTTTAGTATCTGTCAGCAACATTACTTCAAAGCTATAGCCTCAAATCGTCATCTTCTTCATCACTTAAATAGCCGAAGTACCATAGATTTAGGGACTTATAGCCGAAACTTCAGATCTCCTGGATTCCAGTTCTACTATCATTTAGAGGATAGATCTGCATCAGATCTGTGTAGAAATCAAAGAGGAATAGGTGTTAAGTGCTCATCACCTCAGATCTAGTCTTATTTTACAATTTAGAAAAAGCCGAAGTCCCTAAAATCTAGGGAGGCTGTCGATTTGGGCATAGGGATTTAAGGGTCTTTAACTAATGATTTCTTTTGGTGTTTAGTGTTTTCTAGAGGTTCGATCGAAGGCTTGGATCTTTGGAACAACTAGACTTAGATCTAGTCATCGGTTTTCGGCAAAAAGGTAAGATTCTAAAGGCTTTAGGGGTATGGTTCGAATATGGTAGGTGAATATTGGGATTGGTTATTGTGGTTTACAATCTAAGAATTGTGGTAATCAATTATAGGACATCGTAAGGGATCTCAGTGGTAGTCGTCACAAAATAGGTGTGTAACAACCCTCGTAGTAGCTTAGGCTAATATTCGTAGAAAAGCCGAAATGCCAAAATTCTGGCATTTCAGGAACTTGAGATTTTGCATGTGGTTTTAGATGCGATAAAAATGATATGATCGGTGTTTGTATCGATGGAACATGTAATAGCGCAATTCTGTGCACAACGGTAAGTTGGGCCTCAATGGGCTGAAATTGGGCCCAATGGGCTTTCGGGCCCATTTGGGTAAAATTGATACAAAATGGAACTTGGATAAATTGCATGTTAACACGGTTAGATCTGTTGTAAAATTTGGCTTAAGTGGGCTAAAAGGGCTAAATCGGCATTCGTGGGACCCATTAGGGGTTTTGGGCCCAAAAGCCCTAATTTGATAAAGTGCATTAAAATGACTGTTTAAAGACTTGAGAATATTGATAATTGTTAATGAACATGGAAAACCCATAATATTTGGTAAATTTACGAAATTACCCCTAAAATATGGTAAATTACTGTTTTACCCCTAGGTAAAAATGACCATTATACCCCCACAGGGTTTAATTATGAATATGATGCATGAGGTATTGATTTACATGATATGACATGATATGCACATGATATGTTATAACATGCACATGTTATGCTATGATATACTCATTATATGCATGGGTTGGGTTTTTTATATAAATGGAGGAAGTGCGAAAAGGGCTTTGCCCCAGTTTATCAAAAAGGGCTTTGCCCCAGTTATTAAAAGAGGCTAGGCCTCCAGTTATATGATAAAGCAGCTGTGCTACCAGTAGAGAGTTTGGTTAGGTGGGTTGAGTTATTCCCCACATGGAGAGCTTGGTTGGTACGGGTGGAGAGTAGCGGATGGTGGGTTGAGTAGTCTCCCCAAATGGGCTTGCAGACATCCATTAATATTACATGTGGCATTGAAATAGGCCTATGGGCCATACCGTTTGCAATGAAGGCTTTGGCCTAGTAACATAATTAATGAGAAGGCTTCGGCCTAGTAACCGTTAAACGAAAGGCTTCGGCCCAGTATGCTGGTCTTAGTTTGGGCTCTGAGAGGGGCTTGTTGCACACTGAGTTTTCCAAACTCACCCCCTTTCTCTTCCATCCTTGCAGGTGAGCCCTAGTTGGTGGACTTGGAGCTGGGCGAGATTCAGAGTGGCCACGAAGACTAAATTCCTGGTTTTTAAATAAGTTTCAATTAGCTTCCTTTTAAATTTCGCATTTATTTCTGATTATTTCTATTTTGGTTAAAGTTGTAATAAGGCCGCTCTATTATTTTTATTTTGGGTTTTTAAATTACTTAAATTGTTTTCAACTTGAGTTCACATCGCTTAAGTTGATTCCTTAAAAATGGTTAGCTCTAGGGCGCGTTTTATAAAAGTTACTTATTTTTAAAATATCACGATAACCGAGTAAAGCTTCCGCAACGTAAATGTTTTCAAGGAAAATAACTATTTTAAATAGACTTGAACTTAATTTGTTGTTCGTGGACAAGTAATAAGCTTAAAGTGTGGAAATGGATGTGTGCATGTCTAGGATTGGATCTTGGAAGAGCTAGGTACTTAAGCAGTCTAATTGACTCACCTCCTTTTTTCTTGAATCCTACCTGGTGCATAGTATCCATTCACTCGAAGCCATAACAAAGAAGGTTTGATTTTTTTGATACTTAACTGTTTTTAAAATAACATGTTTCTGCCACTACAAAGGTTTACACGGTAAAAGTTTCTAAACATCAAGAAGGGTTTTCAATGAAAACATGGTTTTCGAAAAACACTTCAATGTGACACACCAGACTTGGCCATAATGTCAGGGCCAGGTTTAGGATGTTAAATTTAGTGGTATCAGAGCCAAGTTACAACAACTCGACTGTGGGTTTCTAAACAGGTTTAAAATCAAGAATTTCAAAATAAGGGTATTTTAAATCAATTTTTTTAAGAATTTTATTCTCTGTGACCAAATACATGTTTTTGTTTTAAATGGTTTGAAGAAAGAAGTGGCACACTGAATCCCTGACACCAAGTTTGTAAGTGTACTTTCTTTTACACCGTGTGATATTTATATGATGCTATAGATAGAACTGAGACCCTACAATGATACTTTAGATAGGGTAGAGCTGTAAAATAGTAGGATTGAGACTGTAGGTAGGCTACGACATTGCGAAAACAATCCCTGAACTGCTATATTTCCATAAGACATCTCGTAATAAACAACTGAAATATTAAACTAATGTCATAAAATTCGTAAAAAGATAATTCGATATGAGTACAAGAGAAACTCGTGGACGAGGCCGTGGATGTGGTCGCGGAAGGGTGCTAGCTGAATCTTCATCCTCAGGGCATAGGCCAGTTGAGGAGGCATCCGTGCTGGGTTACATGATCGGGCTGCGGGGGACGATGCTTTGTCTCAAGCGATGTTAAGGGTTTTGGAAAGGGTTGCTGGAGCTAGCACTGGGACAGTGAATAGGGGATCTATCTCTGACTGACTCCGGGCTAATGGAGTAGAGGTTTTTAGGGGCGTATCTGGAGTAGCCCCAAATGTGGCTGAATATTGGCTAGAGGCAACAGAGCGGATTATGGATGACCTAGATTGCTCTGTAGAGCAAAAGCTGAAGGGGGTCGTGTCGTTGCTACGAGATGAGGCATACCAGTGGTGGATCACTGTAAGGGAAAGTACCCCGATCGAATGAGTAACCTGGGAACTGTTCAAGACTGCTTTTAAGGGAAGGTATGCTGGAGCTAGTTATGTGGATGCCCATCGAAAGGAATTTTTGAATCTGGCTCAGGGAAATAAGACTGTTGCGGAGTATGAGGCAGAATTCTTGAGGCTGAATCGATATACTAGCAGGATAGTTGCGACCGAATATGAGCGTGGTGTTCGATTCGAGGATGGCCTTTGCGATGAGCTTAGGGTGCTGATAGCTCCACAGAGGGAGCGTGATTTTGCTGCGTTGGTGGAGAAGGCTAAGATAGTCGAGGAAGTAAAACGAACTGAACGGCAGAATCGTGAGAGGGTAAAGTGGTAGCTTATGCTTCATGACAGCTTAAGCCTCATGAGGCAAACTATCCTACTCATGACTTAGAGTTGGCAGCGGTGATCTTTGCGCTTAAGATATGGAGGCACTACTTGTATGGGGAGAGATGCATTATCTATACGGATCATAAGAGTCTTAAGTACTTGCTGACTCAAAAGGAGCTGAATCTTAGACAGTGAAGGTGGATAGAGTTGTTAAAGAACTATAACTGTTCGATTGAGTACCATCCAGGTAAGGCAAATGTCGTGGCTGATGCGTTGAGTCGAAGGACTGTGGTGGAATTGAAGGCAATGTTTGCTCGCTTAAGCTTACATGAAGATGGAAGCTTATTGGCAGAGTTACAAGTGAGACCGACTTGGGTGAAGTAGATTAAAAAGCAGTAGTTGGTGGATGAGTCGTTGGTTTCGATTTCAAAAAAGTCGGAAAAGGGAAGAATTCAGACTTTGGATTAAATGGTGATGGGGTTCTTTGTTTTCAAGGAAGAATTTGTATGCCGAAGGACTCTGACTTGAGATTGATGATTTTGAGGGAGGCACATAGTGGACCTTGTGCTATGCATCCAAGAGGGAGTAAGTTGTATCGAGACTTGCGAGAGCTATATTGGTAGCCAGGGCTTAAGCGAGAAGTGACCGAATTTGTGGGAAAATGTTTGAAGTGTCAACAAGTAAAGGCCGAGCATCAACTGCCTTTAGGATTGTTACAGCCAGTGAAGATACCACTTTGGAAATGAGAAAGGGTAACTATGGATTTTGTGAGTGGCCTGCCCTTGACACCTTCCAAGAAGGACTCAGTTTGGGTAACTGTGGATAGGGTGACGAAATCTGCCCATTTCATACCTATCCGAATCGATTACTCACTTCAGAAGTTGGCCAAGTTGTATGTGGCAGAGATAGTGCGGTTGCATGGAGTGCCAGTATCAATAATTTCTTATCAAGACCCAAGGTTTACATCTCGGTTTTGGCAGAAGTTACATGAGGCGTTGGGTACACGATTGGATTTCAGTACTGCATTTCACCCTTAGACAGATGGACAGTCGGAAAGGGTTATTCAAGTTTTGGAGGATATGTTAAGAGGTTGTATCATCGATTTTCGTGGTAGTTGGGAGGAGTACTTGCCACTGGCAGAGTTTGTGTACAACAATAGCAACCAAGCAAGTATTCAGATGGCTCCATATGAGGCACTTTATGGGCGAAGATGTCGTGCGCCACGTCTTTGGGCGAGTTGGGTGAACGACAAGTGCTTGGACCGGAATTAGTGGCGAATCATCGAAAGTAAGGTTAAGTTGATAAGAAATCGATTAAAGGAGGCATTTGGTAGACAGAAGTCGTATGCAGATCTAAAGCGTAAGGAGATTGATTTTACTGTTGGGGATATGGTTTTCTTGAAGGTTTCACCTTGGAAGAATATCTTAAGGTTTGGCAGAAAAGGCAAACTAAGTTCGCGATTTATAGGGCCTTATCGGGTTCTTAAACGGGTAGGGCCAGTAGCATATCAGTTAGAGTTACCACCGGAGTTGGAAAGAATCCATGGCATCTTTCATGTGTCCATGTTGAGACGATATTGATCGAATCCTTCACATGTTGTGCCAGTGGAGGAGATTGAAGTAAAGACTGATTTGACTTTTGAAGAGGAACCCGTGTAAATTTTAGATCGAGAGGTTAAAGTTTTAAGAAGGAAGTCGGTTCCGTTGGTGAAAGGACTGTGGGGTAATCATGGAAGGGAAGAGGCACTTGGGAGTCAGAAGAGACTATGCGTTAACAATACCCTCAATTATTTGGGTCAGGTAAATTTCGAGGCCGAAATTTCTTTAAGGGGGTAGAGTTGTAACGCCTTGATTTTCCGGATTTTTCAGGTTTCTGTGATTTTATGTAAATTTTGAAATTTTGGTGTTCTAAATATTGGAATTGCGTTTAAATGTGTTAGTGGGCCTTTAGAAGGCCCAAGCCTAAGTTAAATGTGGCAAAATATCAAGGTTGGATTTTAAGTGAATAGGAGACTTGGTTAAGTGGGTTTTTAAGAAGAACTTCGTAAATTATGACACAAATTAGGCCTTGGTAAAGTGGCAAGGTGGCGCCACTAAGTTCCTAAAAAATGGCGCCTGGGAAGGAATTAAAGGTCCAGGGTTCAAGTTGCAAGTTAGGCATACTGTTACTTTTTACTTTTTAATTAAAGGTCCAGGGTTCAAGTTGCAAGTATGGCCTATGGGCCATACCGTTTGCAGTGAAGGCTTCGGCCCAGTAACATGATTAATGAGAAGGCTTCGGCCCAGTAACCGTTAAACGAAAGGCTTCGGCCTAGTATGCTGGTATTAGTTTGGGCTCTGAGAGGGGCTTGTTGCACACTGAGTTTTCCAAACTCACCCCCTTTCTCTTCCATCCTTGCAGGTGAGCCTTAGTTGGTGGACTTGGAGTCAAGGCGAGATTCGAGTGGCCACGAAGACTAAATTCCTGGTTTTTAAATAAGTTTCAATTAGCTTCCTTTTAAATTTTGCATTTATTTCTGATTATTTCTATTTTGGTTAAAGTTGTAATAAGGCCGCTCTATTATTTTTATTTTGGGTTTTTAAATTACTTAAATCGTTTTCAACTTGAGATTCACATCGCTTAAGTTGATTCCTTAAAATTGGTTAGCTCTAGGGCGCGTTTTATAAAAGTTACTTATTTTTAAAATATCACGATAACCGAGCAAAGCTTCCGCAACGTAAATGTTTTCAAGGGAAATAAATATTTTAAATAGACTTGAACTTAATTTGTTGTTCGAGGACAAGTAATAAGCTTAAAGTGTGGCAATGGATGTGTGCATGTCTAGGATTGGATCTTGGAAGAGCTAGGTACTTAAGTAGTCTAATTGACTCACCTCCTCTTTTCGTGAATCCTACCTGGTGCGTAGTATCCATTCACTCTAAGCCATAACAAAGAAGGTTTGATTTTTTTTATACTTAACTGTTTTTAAAATAACATGTTTTTGCCACTACAAAGGTTTACACGGTAAATGTTTCTAAACATCAAGAAGGGTTTTCAATGAAAACATGGTTTTCGAAAAATACTTCAATGTGACACACCAGACTTGGCCATAATGTCTGGGCCGGGTTTGGGGTGTTACAATAGAAACTGGCACTCCATGCAGTCTTGCAATCTCAGCGACATACAATTTAGCTAGTTTCTATAATGAATAGTCAGTGCAAACCGGTATAAAATGAGTAGACTTAGTTAACCAATCCACAATCACCCAAATCAAATCCTTTTTAGTAGGCGTCAAGGGTAGCCCACTCACAAAATCCATGGATATCCTCTCCCACTTCCAGAGCAAGATTTTAACTTCCTGCAACAATCCAGAAGGTAGTTGATGCTCAACCTTAACTTACTGGCAAGTCAGGCACTTACCCACATACTCCGAAACTTCACGTTTCAACCCTGGCCACCAATACGACTCACGAAGGTCTCGATATAATTTGTTTTCGCCCGGATGCATAGCATATGGACTACTATGTGCTTCGCGCAAGATAGACTACCTTAGATCTTGATCTCTCGGCATACAAACTCTCCCACGAAAACATAATACCCCTCCATTGTTCAACCCAAAATGCACAATCTCACCTTTCTCAACTTCTCTAAAACTAGGAACCAAAGACTCATCCAACAACTGTTTCCCCTTAATTTGATCCGTCCAAGTTGGTCTTACTTGCAGTTCTGCTAATAAACTACCATCATCACACAAGCTAAGACGAGCAAACATTGCTCTCAAATCAGACACCACCCTATGGCTCAATGTATCAGCTACCACATTAGCTTTACTAGGGTGGTATTCGATTGAATAGTCATAGTCTTTGAGCAACTCAATCCACCTTCGTTGCCTAAGATTTAACTTCTTCTGGGTAAGGAGGTACTTGAGGCTCTTATGGTCCGTGTAAATAGTTGTCTTTTCACCATACAAATAATGCCTCCAAATCTTTAGTGCGAAGACCACCGCGGCTAATTCCAAATCATGAGTGCGATAATTCACCTCGTGAGGTTTAAGTTGACGGGATGCATAAGCAACCATCTTTCTGTCTTGCATCAGAATACAACCCAATCCCACATGATACGTATCACTGTAAACTGTAAAATCCTTCCCAGACTCTGGCTGTATCAATACAGGAGCTTCAGTTAGCACCTTCTTCAGTTTTTCAAAACTCTCTTGCTACTTTCACGTCCAAATAAATGGCACCCCTTTTCGCAAGAACTTAGTCTGAGGTGAAGCAATCAATGAAAACCCTTCCACGAATCGTCTATAATAACCAGCCAAACCCAAAAAGCTTCGAATCTCCGATACAGTCTTTGGTGGTTTCCAATCCAATATGGCCTAGGATTTTCGAGGATCAACCCTAATCCCCTCGGCACACACCACGTGACCTAAAAACATCACCTCCCGCAGTTAGAACTCACACTTGCTGAATTTCACAAACAACTACTTCTCCCTTAAAATTTGTAGAACCCTATGAAGATATGCATTATGCTCCTCCTCGGTTCTCAAATACACCAAAATATCATCTATGAAAACTACTACGAACTGATCTAAATAGGGTTGAAACACCCAGTTCATCATGTCCATAAAAGTAGATGGCGCATTCGTTAACCCAAATGGTATCACTAGGAACTCATAGTGACCATAACGAGTCCTAAAAGTTGTTTTGTACACATCCGTTTCCTTAACCTTCAGCTGATGATATCCAGACCGTAGATCTATTTTGGAAAACACTGTAGCTCCTCGCAACTGAGCGAACAAATCATCTATTCTCGGTAAAGAGTACTTGTTCTTGATAGTCAGTTTATTCAGTTGCCGATAATCAATACACATGCACATGGATCCATCCTTCTTTTTCACAAACAAAAATGGTGCCCCCCACGGAGACACACTTGGTCGAATGAATCCTCTATCCAACAGCTCTTGAATTTGAGCCTTTAGCTCCGTCAGCTCCTTCGGTGCCATCCTATATGGAGCGATAGACACTGGGGCTATTCTGGCTAGGATTTCAATACCAAATTCAACTTCACGGTCGAGAGGCAACCCAGGAAACTCTTCAGGAAATACAACAAGAGAAGGTCTATTAGAACCAGATGTGCCGACAAACGCTAAAAACACCTTGCACCCTTTGTGAATCAGCTTCTCGGCCTTTAACACCAAAATTATGTTAGACAAATAATCCCTTCTCTCCCCTAACACAACCACCTCCCCATCATCCAAAGTTCTCCACAACATTCGCTTAGCAGCACAATCCAACTTCGCACGATGTTCCACTAACAAATCCATGCCCAAAATAATATCAAATTCCCTAAACGGCAGTTCCATCAAATTTGCCGAAAAGACCCCCCTTGGACCTTTAAGGGCACGTCTCTGAATAACTTGTTCACCCCAACCGAATGTCCCAGTGGACTCAATACAGTCATTTCACTAGCAGTACTTTTAGACTGAATACCTAATGTCCCAGACATAGAGCATGCAACATACGAGTGTGTAGACCCAATATCAATTAAGGCACTGTATGGTACATTATAAATTTAAAATGTACCGATTATAACATCGAGAGCGTCACCGTCCTCACGATGACGAGCAGCATAAACCAAAGTTGGCTATCTCACCTTAGTGTTACTTGTACCTCTGCCTGGTATACCACGACCTCGTCAACTCCTATTTCCACCCCTGGCCTGACCACGACCTCGGTGGCAGTTGACGACACCTCATAGGCTATACAAAACCCTGACTCGTAACTTGCATTCGAGTAACCTCCTGAGTATAGTCTCTAACCAGATGGTCTTTTGACCCACACCTAAAGCATGCCCCCGTTCGCTTCCAGCACTCACCCTGGTGAGCTATTCCCCAATCAGCACAGAGCTACGATCTTGTAGTAGCAACAGAAACTTCAGCTCGAATCGGCCCATCAAACCTGGCCCTCTTAGCAGGCCTACCTGAAGAACCCAAGGATCAAAATCCCTCCTAAGCCTGCCCCTATCCTGTTCATGGTTCTGACGCTCAGAACGCTTCATACCAGTAATCTTCGTTTTCCCAACTAGGGCAGTAAAATCCTGCTCCCTCTATAGAGCTATCAGCACACGCAACTCATCCCGAAGCCCATCCTCGAACTGCACACAGCGTTCATACTAGGTTGCGACTATCCCACGAGCATACCAACTCAACCGCAGAAGCTCTGCCTCGTATGCTGCCACAGTGCTATTCCCTTGAGTCAAACTTAAAAATTCATTCCTTCGGGAGTTCACATAACTTGCCCCCACATATTTTCCTGAAAAGGCTGCTTTGAAGAAATCCCATGTCAACCGATCACCTTGAGTACCCTCTCTCACTTTGAGCCACCACTAATAAGCCTCATCTCGCAGTAACGACACTGCCCCTTTCAATTTTTGCTCCCCAGTATAGTCAAGATCATCCATTATCCGCTCCGTAACCTCCAACTAATATTCTGTCACATTCGGAGCTACACCGAAAACACCCCTAAAGATTTTCGCCCCATTAGACCGGAGTCACTCATAAATTGACCTTCGGCCCACTTTTCCCGTACTCGCTCTGGCAACCCTTTAAAAACCCGCAACATCGCCTGGGACAAAGCATCATCCCTAACTGCTAGGTCATAGGACCCTATCTTAGTTACTGGTGAGGCTGGTGCCCCCCTAGCAGGTACGTGTCCCAAAGCTGAAGACCCAGCTCTCTCACTTCCTCGGCCTCTACCGCGGCCTCGTGTACCTTTTTCACGCGTACCCCTAGTGAGCATACCAATATTCACTTAATCCGATTTTAAGACTTTTATGTCGTCAATGAATAATTCCAATATTTATTATTGAATGCTTTATGTCAAATAGTACTTAAAGTTCCTGTTTTCACAAATCAAGGTCTCACTACCAACATCAGCCTTTTAAGGTTTTTGTTTACACTACCTATGAAGTTTCAGTACGTTATTACTACCTATAACAGTTTCTCAGTATAACATGGCATTTTATAGCAGTAATGAATAACAGAGAACTTACAGATTTAGTGCCAGAGATTTGGTGTGCCACACTCTCAGTAATGTTATTTCAAGAAAACAAGTTGAATTCTGTTGAAATCATCTTTTCCAAAACTAAATTTTTAGAAAAACCCAATCCACAGTCAAGTTTTGAACTTGGCTCTGATACCACTAAATGTAACACCCCAAACCCAGCCTAGACGTTACGGCCGAATCTGGCACGAGCTCCATTGAGTGTCATTATAACTTAGTAATTGATGGTGATAAATCAGCCTTTAGGTTTATATACATTGAGTAAAATCTAATGTTTGGGAACTTAATGAACTGTGTTATGAAAATTATCAAGTTTAGCTAAACTTTGTATAAACCCTTGGAAGCTACACTGTCTGAAAAAAAAACCAAAAGGGCTATATCAGCAGGTTCCTTTTTTTTATGAAAACGTTGTTATTTTACAAAGATCGACGTTTCTATAGTGACTTACTTTACGCAACCAAAACCCAAATTAAAAAAAAAACCCAAATGGCCTTATTACAACAATAAAAACCCAAATATAAAATCATCAATAATAACGTAAAAAAACAAAAATGGTAGATTTCAATAATCAACGGACATGTGGCCACCGGGCCTGAGCCCTATACAGTATATACGATCTGGGCCTGAACCCTATGTAGTACAGTGTCATATGGGCCTAAGCCCTATACAGTAGCAAAGTGGGCCAAAGCCCATAATAACAGATGCATCATAGATATGCAACCCAACCCAATCCATCCATCACACCTCCCGTACCATCCAACACACCCTATGGGGAATGGATTGACCCACCCAGCCAGCACACCAGTGCCACAGCCAAACTGCTAGAAATGACGTAGCAGAGCTGCTAAATATAATAATCGTGGCGTAGCCACTAGTGTCAGAATATGTGGCAAGGCCACTAGAACGGTAGAACGTGGCAAGGCCACTAATACAGTACTTCCCCATAATAAAACCCAACCCCAATACAGAATGTCATGACATAATACGTCGTGTATGCACAGTTTTCATATATATAGATACAACATACATACAACAACCATCAACCTATCAACCTATCTCTAGGTACAATAGTCATCTCCACCCCTTAGGGTATTTTAGTCCTTTATCAACTTTTGGGGGTCTTGGTACCAATAACGACCCTTAACAGGCCTACGGTCGTCTCAAATGACCCAAATACTCTATATAGCCTAACAGTGAAATGGGCCCCAAAGCCTTACGCGGCCCAAGTGGCCCACATGGGCCATCTCGGCCCAACAAGGCCCATAACGGCCTCTTATCCTGAAATTGCATGCCTTGGTCTTTGTAAACCAATGTCTATGACCAGCGGCCTTGATTTTTCCCCATGAGCGATCGCATGCTCGTGAGGCTTAAACTGCCGGAGTTCTGGCTTTTCGACTTTTGCCGATTTACACAGTCTCGGTGTGGGTTCACACCCGTGCTTATTGTTTGACAGTGTATAAGGTTAGGCGTATGATTACACACCTGATTGGAGAAGAAACCGATGCACTGCACACGTCCTACCTTGACCAAAACATCATCCCACAAGAAGTTTTAGTCATTTTGGTTAATCAATCAAGAAAAGAAAAAAAAAACCATTTACACAGAACATAATGTGTCGCTCACCTTGATAGCCCAAGTAGGGTTCAAACCACATTCAACCCTCTCTCACACCCTATACGGCAGTAATCTGCATTAACATTTGCAATCGCTTTATTACCCAACTTAAATATAAACCACTTAATCCCTGAGAACTACTTACCGAAACGGAGACTAGGAGAAGGAAGTAGCAATATTCAGCCTATCCCAGCAGACACCACTGTTGAGCACCTGATGCCAAGAACACCCTTTTAGCGCAAGTCGATAAAGAAGGAGATTAAGAAAAAGACTAACATAAAAAAGGCGAGAAAGAGAAGTGGCACAACCACAACGCACATACAAATGAAACACTAGCAAGGTTTGGCTATTGCTAGGGATTCGGCAAACCAATAGTAAACTTACCCTAGTCCAACAGGGAGAGTTCGGTTAGATATGAGAGTATTCGGCTAAGGCTTCAAGAAAGAAAATGCAAAACCAAGAGCAAGGAGGAGATGAGTAAAGATCGAGAAGATGTTCAGCTAATCCAAATGAATGAGTGAGGAAGAAGTGGAGTTTAAGCGGTCAAAGTGAAGTGTTACAAGACAAAATGGGAAAGAGAAGTATTCGAGAAATCAGTAATCGGCTAACACTGAGAAGAGAGGAAAGATTCGGCACAAGGAAAGATAATACCCCAAAACGAACCAAAAGAGTAAAAACTCAAAAATAGAAGAAGCAGAATTCGACTCCTACACTAAAACCAAAATGCCGAAATGCCAAATGAGTTCCCCTAGCTTATTTTGCTCCTACAAGTAGCCTAATTCGACTACAATCCTCTTCCCCACCAAATCCTTGAAAATCTCCACAAATCACTCCTCTTATCCCTTCATAATCTTCCCCCAAACTCCAAGACCAATTCAAACTCCCACAAAGCAGAGTTCGAATCCAACACAAACTCTTGCCGCCTCCAAGTAGGAAAATAACATCCCTTGCCGCACATGGGATTCGAACCCCATCCCTCACTAAAGCCAAAGCACGCCACAAACCACCAAGCCACAAGGCTTCCTTGCGTTAACAACCCACCACGTTTATTAAATGGCATAGGTGCCAACGTCCAGGGTTTCTTAAAGAGAGAAGAAAAAAATAAGAATTTAGCGAAAGCCAAAACCTGACCCCAGAACTTGCCTGACACCCCCAAACCGTTCATCCATTACACCAAACATGCAAAAATAGTTAAACCAAACAAACTTACAGACCCTAACTTTTTGGGCGTTACAATGTTAGTATGCCCCCCATGGTCTCACACACGGGCGTATGACTGGCCGTGTGGTAGAAGTCAGTGTACCCCCTAATTGGCACACGGCCTAGTCCATGGACATGTGACTTGGCCATGTTGCATAAGTCAGTATACCCTACAATTTTGGCACGGCCTAGTACACGGCCTAGCACACGGACGTGTATGGCCACTTTGAAGGCCACAAGGGCTAGACACACGGGCGTGTGGTTGGCTATGTGACCCAAGTCAATATGTATACCCTGTTTTCACACGGCCTGAAACACGGGTGTGTCTGGAGCCGTGTGAGGCACACGGCCTGTTCACACTGGCGTGTGACCTCTGTAAGTTTGAAATATTTCTAAGTTTTCAAAATTTTTGTATGATATCGGTTTAGTCTTGAACCACTTCTAAGGCATGTTTAAGGTCTCGTAAGCCTTTATAAGGGACTATGTGGTTGTATTACATGATGTATGAGAATGAATGCATAATGTTGTAAATGTATGTTATATGTTACGTATTGATCGGTAATACCTCTTAACTTTATTCCGGCAATGGACATGGGCTAGAGGTGTTACACCTCTAGCATGTAAAACTCAAATTTTTCATTTTTTACAATTTAGTCCTTTCGATCAAATTGAGTGCCCAACGTCAAAATTTTCAAATGAAATTTTCCTGAAATCATTCCGTAAAATTATAGACCATAAAAATATAATAAAATTAAATTTTTCTACATCGAATTTGTGGTCCCGAAACCACTGTTCTAACTAGGCCCAAAATTGGGTTGTTTCATGAATTGATTTGGTAAGATATGCTATAGTAAATATGTTAAGTGTTGGTAATGAATGATATGATTCAACCTTGATTATGGATGTGTTGGTTGCTTAAACATGCCATGATTTGTGTCATTGAAATTGCGTATATGTTTATGCAAATGAAGGTGACAAATGGCTTGGTAAATAACCTTTATTTTGTCCACACAGGTAGACACACGGGCGTGTATCTAAGCCGTGTGTGACACATAGACTGCCCCATGCGCATGTGTTTTGGCCATGTGTCCCCTGCATCTTAATTTTGAGAAATAAAATGCTCAGAATTCAGCACACGGGCAGAGACACGGGCGTGTGTCTCAGCCGTGTGAGCGGCACAGCCTCAAACAAGAGCATGTGCCTTGGTCGTGTGAAGTCTGCACCTATTTTATGAAAATTAATTTTCCACACGGCCTAGCACACGGGCATGTAACATGGCCGTGTGACATCAATTTGTTCATGGGTTACAAGTCAGAGAGTTACACGGGGTTGGGACAGGGGCGTGTGTGACCACACGGCCTGCCCATACGGGCGTGTCCCATATCCACACAAGCATGTGACTCCTATTTAGTGGAAAAAATTTTAGGTTTTGCAAAATTTTTCCAAGTTGTCAGTTTAGTCCCGAACCACTTCCAAAGCATGTTTAAGGCCTTGTAGGCTCATATTAGGGACTTTATGGTTAAATGTGAATGGTTTTAATTTGGATGCAAATTTATGACTCAAAAGTGTATGATTGTTTGTGTGGTAAGTTCAATATTGCCTCGGACCCTATTCCGATGTTGAATATGGGTAAGAGGTGTTACATTTACTGGTATCAGAGCTATGGTTTAATAGATTCTCCTCTAACGTAGCGTGTGAAGCGTCTAGCTATACATACCATATATAAATTTTGATAATGTGACGACTTTTGACAATTTAAATTGTGTTTTTATATAGTAAATGGATTCCGACCGAGAACTAGCTGATGATGTTGAGAGTAATGCACTGGCTCCAGCTCGAGGGACCGCGCCATCTGAAAGTAGACCAGTGACGATTAGTCAAGGAGGAGAGGCTAGGGAAGCCTTCTTCTAAAGAATGAATGACTGGTTTTTCGATTTTGTTCGAACAAATCTCACTGCCCAATATCCTCCATCCCCACCTAACCCTCAATCGGTTCTCGTAGCTCCCCAAGGTGTCGATTTGGTAAGACTAAACAAGCCTCCATTCGATAAGATTCGAAATCAAGGGGCTGAAGAGTTTAGAGTAAATATCGATAATGATTTCGAGAGAGCAGAATTCTTGCTCGAGAAATCTATTCAGGTATTTGACGAAATTTCTTGCACACCGAATGAGTGCTTGAAATGTGTTATGTCACCTTTGAGGGATACGGCATATCAGTGGTGAAACACTCTAATATCAATGGTACCAAGAGAAAGAATCACTTGGGATTTCTTCCAAGAGGAATTTAGAAAGAAGTACATCACTCAGCAGTTTATTGATCAGAATAAAGAGTTCTTAGAACTGAAACAAGGCCGTAGGGCTGTGACTGAGTATGAACGAGAGTTTGTTAGGATCAGTAAGTATGCTAGGGAATGTGTCTCGATACAGGCTATTATGTGTAAAAGATTCAAAAATGGGCCGAATGAAGACATCAGACTTTAGTTGGGATTTTAGAGCTGAAAGAATTTGTTGTGCTAGTCGAACGAGCTTGCAAAGCCGAAAAGTTGCACAAAGAAAAGAGAAAAGTAAAGTTTGAGACTAGAGATTCGAGGAAGAGACTGATGAATAAATCATTTCAATCTTTGTTAAATAAATCGAGAGATTTGTATGCCCACTCTAATGCTTCAACTGGGTATCCCAATCGAGATCGTGGGAAGTAATATTCGGGTTCTAAGGCCCAAAATACATCCATAGTGAGCGTTGGAAATGCTAGGTCTAATAAGCCTGAATGCCAACACTGTGGTAGACCACATCCCAGTGAGTATAGGATGAATAATTGGGCTTGTTTTAAATGTGGCTCCTAAGATCATTTTATTTGGGATTGCCTTAAAATGGCTATAAAGGATAATTTTTAGAATGCAAGATCGAGTAATACTCCTACTGAGGGAGGCCAGTGAAAAATACGGGAAATGGGACCAGTAGCAGAGTTGTATCCAAAGATTCAGCTGTGAGATCAGAAGCTAGAGCACCTACGAGAGCTTATGCCATTCGTGCTCGAGAGGTTGCGTCCTCCCCTAATGTGATCACTGGTACATTTTCTCTTTATGATACTAATGTAGTTGCATTAATTGATCCTGGATCGACTCATTCTTATATTTGCATGAATTTGGTATCTAGTAAGAATTTACCTGTTGAGTCTACTAAGTTTGTGATTAAGGTGTTGAATCCCTTAGGCAAATATGTTTTAATTGATAAAGTTTGCAAGAGTTGCCCTTTAATGATTTGGGGTCATTATTTTCCAGCTGACTTAATGCTTTTGCCATTTGATGAGTTTGATGTGATTCATGGAATGGATTGGTTGACTCTATATGATGTAATAGTGAATTGTAGATGAAAATTTATTGAATTGAAATGTCAAAACAATGGAATTCTTCGGGTTGAGTCGGGTGAATTGCCTATTGTTATTTCGTCGATGTCAGCTCAAAGGTATGTAAGAAAAGGTTGTGAAGCATTTCTCACGTATGTACTGAATACTAAGGTGTCTGAATTGAAGATCAAATATGTGTCGGTAGTTTGTGAATATCGGGATGTGTTCCCAAAAGAGTTGCCAGAGTTACCATCGATCAGAGAGGTGCAATTTGCTACTGATTTGGTACCGGGGACTACACCGATATCGATAGCTCCGTATAGAATGGCTCCAACCAAATTGAAAGAATTAAAGTCTCAGTTACAAGAGTTGACAGATAAGGGTTTTGCGAGATCGAGTTTTTCACCATGGGGTGCATCGATATTATTCGTCAAGAAGAAAGACGGATCCGTGAGACTTTGTATTGACTATCGTCAACTCAACAAGGTTACGATAAAGAAGAAGTATCCTTTACCAAGGATTGATGATTTGTTTGACCAGTTGAGAGGGGCAACAATATTTTCGAAAATAGATTTGAGATCCGGTTATTATTAGCTAAGAGTTAAAGACTCGGATGTGCCAAAAACCACATTCAGAACAAGGTACAAGCATTATGAATATCTTGTTATGCCTTTTGGATCTCCTGCCATTTTTATGGACTTGATGAATCGGATCTTCCGACTGTATTTGGATAAGTTTGTGCTTGTATTAATTGATGACATGTTGATTTGTTCTCGGAATGAGACTGAACATGCTGAACATTTAAGAATTGTACTACAGACTTGAAGAAATAAGAAATTATTTGCTAAATTCAGCAAAAGTGAGTTTTGTTCCCGAGAAGTCAGATTTTTGGGGCATATTGTCTCAGTGGAAGGTATAAAATTTTATCCGAGTAAGATTTTGGCAATTGTTGATTAGAAACCGCTGAGAAATGTATCTGAGGTTAGAAGCTTTTTGGGCTTAGCTGGGTATTATCGAATTTTTGCTAAGGGATTCTCAATGATTGCTAAACCTATGACAAGATTGTTAAAAAAACATGTTCAGTTCGAGTGGTCAGAGAAATGCCAAAAGAGTTTTGAAAAGTTGAAAGCGTTGTTGACTGAGGCACTGGTACTAGTACAACCTGAGTCTAAAAAAGAGTATGTGATTTACAGCGATACATCATTGAACAGTCTGGGAGTGTATAGATGCAAGAGGGAAAAGTGATAGTGTATGCCTCGAGATAGTTGAAACTGCACGAAAAGAATTATCTGACGCACGACTTGGAATTGGCTGCCATTGTGTTTGCTTTAAAGATTTGACGACATCATTTATTCGGTGAGAAATGTCACATCTTTATCGATCAAAATAGTTTGAAATATTTAATGACTCAAAAGGATTTGAATTTGTGACAACGGAGATGGCTCAAGTTGTTGAAAGACTATGAGTTAGTAATCGATTATCATCCGGGAAAAGCAAATGTGGTTGTCGATGCTTTGAGTGGGAAATCTTTGTTTGCTTTGAGAGCAATTAATACACGACTGACTTTATCTAATGATGGTCCGGTTCTAGTTGAATTAAAAGCTAGACAGGTGTTTCTTCAACAAACTTGCGAAGCTCAGAAATGTGACAAAAAAACTTCAAGCTAAAAGAGTTTAGTGCGAATCGACTAGTGATTCAGATTTTCAAATTGAGACCGATGATTGTTTGATGTTCCGAGGTAGGATTTGTGTATCGAGAGATACTGAGCTTATTCAGAAAATTCTTCAAGAGGCACACGATGGTTGTTTGTCTGTTCACCCAGAAACTACGAAGATGTGCAATGATTTGAAGAAATTGTATTGGTGGTCAGGTATGAAAAGAGATATTTCTGAATTCCTATCAAGATGTTTGATTTGTCAATAAGTAAAGGCCGAACATCAAGTACCTTCTGGTTTACTTCAGCCTATGATGATTCTCGATTGGAAATGGGAAAGAATTACGATAGATTTCGTACTGGATTACCTCTGACTTCGAAGAAGAAATATGTCGTTTGGGTAGTTGTTGACAGATTGACAAAATCGGCTCATTTTGTTCTGGTACATACCGATTATTCACTTGAAAAGCTAGTTGAATTGTACATTGCTAAAATTTTTAGATTGCACGGGGTGGCTATTTCTATTATTTCGGATAGAGATCCGAGGTTTACGTCTCAATTTTGGAAAAAGTTGCAAGAAGCTTTGGTTACAAAGTTGAACCTTAGTACCGCATTTCATCCGCAGAGCGACGGTCAATCTGAAAGGACGATTCAAGTACTCGAAGATATGCTTCGTTGTTGTGTTTTAGAGTTTGAAGGTAGTTGGGAAAATCATCTACCTTTAGTCAAATTTGCTTACAACAACAGTTTCCAGTCGAGCATAAAGATGGCACCGAATGAGGCATTATATGGTCGCAAGTGTCGAACACTGTTACACTGGACCGAGCTTAATGAGAGACAGATTCACAAGGTTGATTTGTTTAGAGAGATTGAAGAAAAAGTGAAAGTAAGTTATGATTGCTTGAAAGCAGCTTCGGATAGACAGAAATCGTACGTGGATTTGAAACGAAAGGAGATTGAACTTCAAGTCAGTGATAAGGTATTTCTAAAAGTGTCTCCATGGAAGAAAATTCTTAGATTTGGTCGCAAAGGCAAGTTGAGTTCACGATTCATTAGTCCGTATGAGGTTATTGAAAGAATAGGGTAGGTCGCATATGGGTTAGCTTTACCGACAGAGTTAGAAAGAATCCACAATGTGTTTCATGTGTCTATGTTGTGACGATATCGATCAAATCTATCTCATGTGATTTCACAAACATAGGTTGAAATTCGACCCAACATGACTTATGGTGAAGAACCGATCAAGATCCTAGCCTGGGAAGTTAAACAATTAAGAAATAAAAATATAGCCCTAGTGAAAGTTTTGTCGCAAAGACATGGGGTCGAAGAAGCTATGTGTAAAACCGAGGAAGCTATGAGAAAATAGTACCCAAACTTTTTTTTTGGTGAGATTTTCGGGGACAAAAATCCCTAAAGGGGGAGAGTTGTAACAACTCGTTTTAGGGTCAAATCAGAATAGTGGTTCCGTGTAACACCCCTTACCCATGTCCAACACCGGGACAGGCTACGAGGCATTACTAGACTCAAACATACACATACATGTAAAACTGAGCCATAAATTTTCAACCAATTCAAAAACATTCAAACACATACATATCGTCCCTTATACGGACCTACGAGACCCAAAACATATATCAGGGGTGGTTTGGGACTAAACCGAGTACTTTAAAAAAACTTTAGGCAACTTAACAATTTTTTTCTTATTTTGGAGAGTCACACGCCTGTGTGGCTTGGGACACGCCCGTGTCCTCAGCCCGTGTAACTCTCTGTTTATGATGTCATGAACAAATAAGGGTCACATGGCCAAGTCACTCACCCGTGTGCTAAACTGTGTCCTCTACATGGCTGAGACACACGGTCGTGTCTCTACCCGTATGGCTGAGAAAATGGCTATTTACCAAGCCATTTGTCACCCTTATTTGCACATACTTAAATACAACTACAATCGTACATTTCATGGCTTAAATAAACTATCATCAGGCAATAATATATCATTTTCACACCATCATCTATCATGCATTATAGCATCATGCCTTACCAAATCACTTCATGCTAAATTCACACTCAAAAGGCATTAACATATGAATAAATTCATATCCATTATATATATATCAAACAAATATAAATCACATCACAAAACATTGCCATATGCACATGCATAATTATATGGGCTTACAACCAATTAGCGAATATAGCCAATTTGCATGGCTACAAATTACATCCAACCTTTAGCCTTCACAAGCCAATACATTTAACCAATTCATAATGACTCATACAGAAAATAACCAAGTCCCTATACATTCCATAAACTTAAAGGGGTTTGCATTCACTTATACCCAACATAATAGCTTGATAGTGTGATAGCATCTCCGGTGATCTCCAACCCGAGCTAGCTAAATTAATCTATAAGAGATGGGAAAATAAGGGGAGTAAGCTAAAGCTTAGTAAGTCTGTGTGAAAATAATAAGCATTTTATTAACATGCTTCTACCAATTCTCACAACACGATCTCAAGGTAATACAATCATATTTGCACTTTTTACTTATATTCATGACAAGTTGTCCACTCAAGTCATGGTCACTCAATTATTTATAACTTGAGCTACAGAATTCTAAATTAAGATATGTTAAAATAATTTGAAACTAGAATCATATATATTTCTACCATGAAATTTTCATAATTTATGGATTAGCCAATAAGTATATTTTATTCTTCAAAATTACCCCTATTTTTTGTCCAATAGTTTCGATCCCTCTTCACTAAAATTTAATTATCTCCTCATAAGGGATTCAGATTATGTTTCTGTTTGTTTCTTTTTAAAATATACTCATTAAGGATTTTAATCATATAAATTATAACCTATAATTATTTTTGTAAAATTTTTAATGATTTTCTGAACTCAAAATAGGGGATTCTAAAATCATTCTGACCTTGTCTTACAAAAAATCAAATATCTCATAATATGAAATTATTTTACTTACAAAGCTTCTTCTATGTAATACTAGACTCAATAAGATTTAATTTCATATTTTATTCATTATCTAATTCGATTTCCATATTTTTTGGTGGATTTTCAAAGTCGGACTACTGCTGCTGTCCAAAACTGTTTTAGTGCAATTTAATGATAATTATCATAAGTTCATTTTCAACTAATAATGAACTCACCATTTCATGGATTCCATGTTCAATTACATAATGTAAGTTAGCAAGATATTGCAACAAAATTCATAATCATAATTCATACATCTTGGATCACTATGGTCTCGACATTTCAAAATCTCAATAACCATAAGCTTAACGTACATACTTGTACCCTTTCAACATTTTTCACATATTCATTCTTGTCTTTGACATACCCTTTTGGGACTATCATCAAATCATTCTTTGAAATACCCGTTGAACACTTGTAATACTATTGGATACGTGGAAAAGTTGCACATAAGTTCCATACATACATACGTAGCCAAAGCTACCTCATAACATGTAACGCTCGCAATGGAGCTACTCACGGGCCTGCTAGCATAAGCTATCGGTCAGGGTGTAGCTACACGGGCTGCTCACACAAGCTGTTAGGTATTCGAACCACTTAAGACTACCTAGCCACTGGTAGGACATACAAGACCAATACCCGGAGCCAAATTACATGTATCTCATACATCATGACTCAGACCACTCAACGAGCTCAGATGTCACATATATATCACGAACCCAGACCGCTCAATGAGTTCGAATTTCTTAATTCCTAGTGACATATCACTTGTATCCTAGACTATTCCTCAGGTTCAAACAAGGTTCTCTTGCTTATCGCATCACTGTCGAACTTGCTTGTAATGTCATTTATGATATCCGTAATACCAACCATGTACTCATGGAATATCAAGGCATATAATTCATTATAGCAATTAAGCATTTAAATTCATATAACATTAAAGCATTAAAATATATAACACATCACATTATTTACACATGAACTTACAATTCATGAAATATCAAGCATTAACATTCAAGTACAACATTGTATTATTATTATCGTACGAACTTACCTCGATACCAAAAATGGTGAAAAAAGGACTTAACCGTCAAATTCTTATTTTTCCCTAATCTAAGTCCGCATCTCATTTTCCTTTATCTATAATTTCACATTTAGCTTACTAATTAGTCACATTATTCATTGTGACCCAAAAATCATATTATGGCAAAATTACCTTTTTACCCCTAAATTTTATCATATTTATATTTTTGCCCCTAGGCTTGTAAAATGAAATTTATTCAATTTCTTTGTACTTTAAACCTAGCCGAATCATTTTCATAACTATAGCATCTCACAATTTCCACTAAATCACACTTTTATGACAAATTTTTTAACTTTTACAAATTAGTCATTTTTAGCGTTTTCACTGAAAACTACTTAGTAAAAGTCATTTAACGCACAACAAACATTCATATTCCTCCCTTAAACATAAAAATACACACATGTAGCAAATGGGTAAATTTTTAAACATCAACTCTAGCTCAAATAAATGGTAGAAATAGCTAGATCTTGTTACGAGGATTTCAAAAACGTAAAAATCATTAAAAACGGGGCAAGAACGGACTTACAATCGAGCTTGGAAGCTTGCAAAACCCTAACCATGGTTTCTCCATGAAAGTTTCGGCCATAGCTTGAAGATGAACAAAAATTGGCTTTTAATTTTGTTTTTAATTCATTTTAATTACTAAATGACCAAAATGCCCCTAACTTAAAAATATTCTATTTCACCTATTTCATGTCCATTTTTGTCCAAAAAAAACCAATGGTTTAATTACAATATAAGGACCTCCAATTTAAAATTTCATAACAATTGAACACCTTTAGCATATAAAACTCAAGTTTTGCACTTTTTACAATTTTATCCTTTTGACCAAATTGAGTGCCCAAACGTCAAAATTTTCAAACGAAATTTTCACGAAATCATCCCGTGAAATTGTGGACCATAAAAATATAATAAAAATAAATTTTCTTACTTTAAATTTGTGGTCTTGAAACTACTATTCTGACTAGACCCTAAATCGGGATGTTACAACTCTCCCTCTTTAGGGATTTTCGTCCCCGAAAATCTTACCAGAAGAAGTTGCTTTCAACTTTCATGAAACACTTTCACTAACTTCTCAGAATCACAAATTGATTTAACTTTGTATATCTCTTTTCAATAACCTTTGAACTTTAGCACACAATACCAGAGCATATCGTCAAAAATCTGAGTTACTCTCTTAGACTTACCATCAATCTACAGATGTATTACAATGCCAAGATACAACTGCGTACTCGTCGTTTCCTATAGCTTTTTCCATAATTGGGATACAGCCCTCGGATCTTAAGCTGAAAAAAATAAAGACTGATACTTCGCATAATCGAATAATCCTAGAAACATCTTATTCGACTGGTTTATTAAACAAGAAATCTGTACACGCACGATCAATCAAAATCTGATAACATCTTCCATTTGGAGATAAAGATAATTCAGATACGAAATCTATAGTGTTTCCATCTCATTTTCATTCTAGAATCATCATTGACTGTAATAGTCCTGAATACTCTTGAAGTTCAGCTTTTACCTATTGACAAATCGACATTTGAATACAAATACAAAATATCATGTAACATCGTAACATCCAGAATCACTAGCACATCTACTCTATATAACTGCACATTTTATTACTCTTGGATAAACAGACTAGCTACTATTGAGCCTCATACAAAACTTCTGCATAAATTTTGGATTCATCAATACGCAAATTCTATCTCAAAATAACAATAATAGCAGGAACCATGTCCGACCTGACATTCAACATCAGAAGTAAACTCACTCTGAATCCATTTAAATTATAATTCATTATCATATTTTTGAGCTTCTCAATTTCACAAAGAAAACCTCACTTTAACATTTAATATGGCTATAATTAGACCATATAAATAAGATCAATCAAGTAACTAGAACTTACAAAAATAAACAAAGATTTTCCATCCAGGTATTTGTAACTATATCTGCTTTTTCCATAATTGATCAATAATTTCCTGAAATCTTTCAATATCTCAAGTAATCAACACTGTCTTAAACTCAGATTGTTTTCTGTGCCAACAGATACATTAAACTCTTAAGATCATGAAACATGTAACAATCTTCGTCGACCAAAAAATGTCATCAAATTCTCAATACAGACATAGTAGTGACCGTCTCTAAACCACTAGTCGAATAGTTCCTTTTTAATGTGACATTGACCGTCTAAAAACAAGAACCATCACTTTACATTCTAGTAATAAAACACATACCAATCCATTCGATAGTGCATCACCGAAATTCATAAATTCAATTGACTAGTTCACTTTGATAAAACAACTGAGTTAATTTCAACTGCCAAATAATAACATACCAAAGTTTTCTTTTCTTCATGTTGATAAAGCAACTCAAACACACAGTCTTTCAAATTTCTCTTAACATGCTAATCAAAGGTCTAGTAACCATATTAACTCAAGGAAATAGAATATTCGATTTAATTCATTGACTTTAATCAGACTTACCTGAGGGAAGAGATCCATCATATAATTTTGAGCTTTTGCTTTCATTATTTATACCTTTGCCAAAGACAATCCCTTCCACGAAAATCAGAGAAATCCAGACACTAGAATCACCCCATTCCTATTGTCGAATCCAGGAATATAATCATAATAAACATAGTCATCACAGATTAAAGAACATACTTTAAAGATGAGCCATGTCCGATAATTTACACAATAAAGACGATAAGAAAACCCAAATATGATATCATAACAGAAATCTGAGAACATAATGCATAAGGAAATAATTATAAAGATCAGGATGATCCCCCAGAGAAAACTAGAAGAAAAACACTGCTTACTAGTTCTGGACTTCCTTTGTAACAAAGATAATATATTTTTCGTATATACACATGAGACAAAGCAACATCTAATAGAAATAGAAGAATAACCTCACATAAAATTTCACCATCGTCTTTACCCCGGCATATTAGAATAGAACCCCAGAGAGATAAGAAAATGTTGATTGTAATTCAAATAGACTCACACTGCTTTCATCTAACATTAGAGTTAGCCAAAATTTTCACAACATAAGAACTTCATCAAAAAATGAGCAATCACACATCTCTGAGGATAAAAGAATATATAGAATACCCAGAAAAGATCGTCATATTCATTTCAACTGTAACTGTGGAACACGGACATCTTTACTACTCAATTATCATTTCTCTGACTAATTTTGTCATCAATAGCCTTGTATTATTCCAATCACTAACGAAAACCAATTCAGGAAAAATTTCAATATACTCATACTTTAGACATCATATCTGAATAAGTTGATTGGCCAAGATTAACTTTTTATTTAACTGTGATATCGCATAATTCAGATGATCTTTAAAACAAACTGACATCTCTTACAAAATTGTATTCACTTGCCAAACTATTCTCGACTCCGTATGTTTTACTAATTATTTCACCACCAAACTCTTTAGTTTCCCACTTATGAATTTATTCAACGTAATTCTCGTAAATCTTCATCACAAAGCAACACTGGTAAGGGAGTGAGGTCATAAAGCCTCTAACTTGACTCTCATAAATACACACATATGACTTTGCATTCATCATTAACATAACATCTTCCTAATCATATAATTCACCTCAGGTAAATTAACATACGTATTTATGTTACACGAACTTACCTGTTGCATTTATTCAGACAATTGCACATAAACACACATTTCTTCAATTTTGAGTAACTCTATTCATCATTTTCAGTTAATCAAGCTTTCTGAGCATACAACATCATATGAATGCTAAACAAACATGGATGGACATTTCATCATATGAGCTTTCATTTCATTTTACATTTCCATATTTCTCAACTTAGGGTTATCCCATTTCATACTTTATCACATACATATCATGAACTTCTATTCATACCTTCCCAGATTTTAACACATCGTAAACACATTTCAATCATCTCAATATCATTTTTAGCATTATCGAAAATAGCTCAGTTGGAAGTCATCTCAGTCTTAACAAAATAATTTCGTTAGAGTCGAGAGATATCACACTATCATGAGAATTAATATGGCATGTATAGCTAGACTCACATACGCTAGGTTAGTCCGAGAATAGACTAAACCATAGATCTGATACCACTAAATGTAACACCCTTTACCCATGTCCAACACTGGGACAGGATACGAGGCATTACCAAACTTAAATATACACATACATGTAAAATCGAGCCATAAAATTTTAACCAATTCAAAAACATTCAAACACATACATATCATCCATTATAGGACCTACGACGCCCAAAACATACATCGGGGGTAGTTCAGGACTAAACCGAGAACTTTTAAAAAAATTTGTGCAACTTAACAATTTTTTTCTTGTTTTGGAGAGTCACATGCCCGTGGGGGTAGGCCGTGTGGTCACAGAAGCCCGTGTGGCTTGGGACACGCCTGTGTCTTCAGCCCGTGTAACTCTATGTTTATGACGCCATCAACAAATAAGGGTCACATGACCAAGTCACTCGCCCGTGTGCTAGGCCATGTCCTCCACACGGTTGAGACACATGGCCGAGTCTCTACCCGTGTGGCTGAGAAAATGGCTATTTACCAAGCCATTTGTTAAAAGCATTTGAAACTATACTCATACATATTTCTACCATGAAATTTTAAGAATTTATGGATTAGCCAATAAGTACAGTTTATTCTTAAAAATTACCCTTGTTTCGCTATCTAACAGTTCTGACCCCTCTTCACTAAAATTTAATTATGTCCTCATACGGGATTTAGATGATGTTCTCATTTGTTTCTTTTAAGATTTTAAGCATAAAAATAATAACCCATAATTATTTTTGTAAAACTTTTAATGATTTTCCTAAATCAGATCAAGGGATTCCGAAATTATTCTGACCTTGTCTTACAAAAATTCAAATATCTCATAATATGAAATTCTTTTGCTTAGAAAGTTTCTTCTATGTAAGACTAGACTCAATAAGATTTAATTTCATATTTTATTCAGTCTCTAATTTGATTTCCACAATTTTTGGTGGATTTTCAAAGTCAGACTACTGTTGCTATCCAAAACTGTTTTAGTGCAATATAATGATAACTATCATAAGTTCGTTTTCAATTATTCATGAACTCACCATTTCATGGATTCCATGTTCAATTACACAATGTAAGTTATCATGATATTGCAACAAAATTCATAATCATAATTCATACATCTTAGCTCTCCGAGGTCTCAACATTTCAAAATCTCAATAACAAAAGCTTAGCGTACATATCTGTACCCTTTCAACATTTTTCACATATTCATTCTTGTCTTTGACATACCCTCTTGGGAATATGATCAAATCACTCTTTGAACTACCCGTTGAACACTTAGAATACTATTGGATCTGTGAAAAACTTGTATTTAAGTGCCATACATACATACGTAGCCAAAACTACCTCATAACATGTAACGTTCACAATGAAGCTACTCACGGGCCAGCTAGCATAAACTATCAATCAGGGTGTAACTACGCGGACTGCTCACACAAGTTGTCAGGTATCCGAACCACTCAAGACTACCTAGCCACCAGAAGGACACACAAGACCAGTACCTGGAACCAAATTACATGTATCTCTTACATCATGAACTCAGACCACTCAATGAGCTCAGATGTCATATATATATCACGAACCCAGACCGCTCAATGAGTTTGAATTTCTTAATTCCTAGTGACATATCACTTGTATCCTAGACTATTCCTAAGGTTGAAATGGGGTTTCCTTGCTTATCGTATCACTGTCGAACTTGCTTATAATGTCATTTACGATATCCATAATACCAACCATGTACTCATGGAATATCAAGGCATATAATTCATTATAGCAATTAAGCATTTAAATTCATATAACATTAAAGCATTAAAATATGTAACACATCACATTATTTACAAATGAACTTACAATTCATGTAATATCAAGCATTAACATTCAAGTATAACATTGTATTATTATTATCGTACGAACTTACCTCGATACCAAAAATGGTGAAAAAAAAACTTAACCGTCAAATTCTTGTTTTTCCCCGATCTAAGTCCGAATCTCGTTTTCCTTTATCTATAATTTCACATTTAGCTTACTAATTAGTCACATTATTCATTGTGATCCAAAAATCATATTATGGCAAAATTATGTTTTTGCCCCTGAACTTTGTCATATTTATATTTTTGCCCCTAGGCTTGTAAAATGAAACTTATTCAATTTCTTTGTACTTTAAGCCTAGACGAATCATTTTCATAACTATAGCATCCCACAATTTCCACTAAATCACACTTTTATGACAAATTTTATAACTTTTACAAATTAGTCACTTTTAGCGTTTTCGCCAAAAACTACTTAGTAAAAGTCATTTAACACACAATAAACATTCATATTCCTCCCTTAAACATCAAAATACACATATGTAGCACATGGGTAAATTTTTAAACATCAACCCTAGCTCAAATAAATGGTAGAAATAGCTAGATTTTGTTACGAGGATTTCAAAAACGTAAAAATCATTACAAACGGGGCAAGAACGGACTTACAATCGAGCTTGGAAACTTGGAAAACCCTAGCCATGGTTTCTCCATGCAATTTTTGGCCATATCTTGAAGATGGACAAAAATTGGCTTTTAATTTTATTTTTAATTCATTTTAATTACTAAATGACCAAAATGCCCCTAACTTAAAAATATTCTATTTCACCTATTTCATGTACATTTTTGTCCAAAAAATCAACCAATGGTCTAATTACCATATAAGGACCTCCAATTTAAAATTTCATAAAAATTGGACACCTCTAGCATATAGAACTCAAGTTTTACACTTTTTATAATTTAGTCATTTTGACCAAATTGAGTGCCAAAACGTCAAAAAATTTGAACAAAATTTTCATGAAATCATACCGTGAAATTTTAGACCATAAAAATATAATAAAAATAAATTTTCTTACGACGAATTTGTGGTCTTGAAACCACTGTTTCAACTAGACCCTAAATTGGAATGTTACATTTTGGGACCACTAATCCAAAGTAGAAATATTTATTTTATTATTTCTTTAAGGTCTGTAGTATGATTGAATGATTGTGTGAGAATTTCGTTAAGAAATCTTTTCGATAGAGTGCCCAATTTGACTAATAGGACTAAATTGCAATAGGTGTAAAATATGTGGTCTAGAAGCTAGAGGTGTCTAATTGCTATGAAATTTTAAATTTGAGGTCCTTAAATGGTAATTAGACCATTATACTCTAAGTTGGACAAAAATGGACATGGTTAGGTGAAATTTCAAAGTTTGGCATTAAGGGCATTTTGGTCATTTGGCTAATAAAGACCAAGTTAACCAAATAAAAGATGTCATCTTCTCAATTTCATCCTCCTTGTGCCAAAAATTTAAGAGTCGCCATAGATAGGGTTTTGGCCAAGCTTCAATGCTTGATTGCAAGTCCATCTTTGTCTCGTTTTTAATTATTTTTGTGTTTTAGAAGTTGTCTCAACCTAATCTAGCTATTTCAAGGACTAATTTGAAAGAAGGATGAAGTCTAAAATTTTTCCCATGATGAGTATTTGTGTATTTTGATGTTTAATGATAGAAAATGTAAGTTTGGTGTTAGATAAACAACATTTGCCAAGTGATTTTTTGATGAAAATGTCAAATAGGGACCTATTTGTAAAAGTTATAAAATGTGTCTAAAAATGTGAATAAATGAAAAATATGGGCTTTTATGAGCAAGGAATAGGTTCGGCTAGGTATGGGTGTGATAAAATTGAATGAAAAACATTTTACGAGCCTAGGGACTAAAATGTAAAAAGTTAAAAAGTTAGGGAAAAATGTAATTTTTTTCATAAAGTGTTTTTGGGATTAAATTGAATAATGTGATATTTAAATGATTTAAATTTGATATTATAGATCAAGAAAGAAGAGGTTCTAACCTAGACCAGGGAAAGAACAAAGTTGTGGACTAAATCGAACTATTAGCCATTTTGTACTGAGGTAAGTTCGTATGTTAAAAAAATAAGCTTTAATATGATTGTATTTTATTACTTAATATTGCATGAATTGTATGTTTGATAAATGTGGATGAGCTTAATCCTATGAACGAGTCCGAAGATAAATTGACAAGTAAGAAATCTCGTTTGAACCTTAGGAACAGGGTAGGATACAAGTGACATGTCACTAAGGTCGTTCTATGTGATGTGGTTATGTGATCAAGGTGCTAGGAAATCTAAGTAGAATTGTGCATGATAAAGGTATTCATGTTGACACTTGTGGATGTGAGTTTGGTATGAATTGATTTGGTAAGATATGCTATAGTAAATATGTTAAGTGTTGGTAATGAATGATATGATTTAACCGTGATTATGGATGTGTTGGTTGCTTAAACATGCCATGATTTGTGTCATTGAAATTGTGTATGTATTTATGCAAATGAGGGTGACAAATGGCTTGGTAAATAGCCTTTATTTTGTTCACACGGGTGTGTGTCTAGGCCGTGTGTGACACACAGTCTGCCCCATGGGCATGTGTTTTGGCCATGTGTCCCCTGCACCTTAATTTTGAGAAACAGAATGCTCAGAATTGAGCACACGGGGAGACACACAGGTGTGTGTCTGAGCTGTGTGGACGGTACGGCCTCAAACACTAGCGTGTGCCTTGGCCGTGTGAAGTCTGCACCTATTTTATGAAAATTAATTTTCCACATGGCCTAGCACACAGGGATGTGACTTGGCCATGTGACATCAATTTGTTCATGGATTACAAGTCAGAGAGTTACAGGGCGTGTGTGACCACAAGGCCTGCCCACACGACGTGTCCCATATCCACACGGGCGTGTGACTCCTATTTAGTAGAAAAATTTTCTAAGCTTTGTAAAATTTTCTCGAGTTGTCGGTTTAGTCTCGAACCACTTCCAAAGCATGTTTAGGGCCTTGTAGGCTCGTATCAGGGATTTTATGGTTAAATGTGAATGGTTTTAATTTGGACACAAATTTATGATTTGGAAGTGTATGATTGTTTGTATGGTAAGTCTGGTAACACCTCGAACCTTATTCCGGTGTTGAATATGGGTAAGGGGTGTTACATCGAGGGCCCGATCAAGGGACGTGTAACACCCCTTACCCGTATTTGATGCCAGAATAGGGTACGATGCGTTACCAGACTTAAACTCAAGGAAACATACAAAACCTGGCCATAAAATTTCATTCAAATCAAATTCATTCATACATATGCAAATTGTCCTTTATATGGGCCTACGAGGCCCAAAACATACATTGGGAGTAGTTCGGGACTAAACCGAGAACTTTAGAAAACTTTGGGAAAACTTAGAAAAATTTTCATGAAACAGGGGCACACGCCCATGTAGAGACAGGAGACAAGCTCGTGTGCCCTCGACATGCCTGTGTCCTCGGGCCGTGTAACTATCTATTTATGACGTCAGCACCAAAATATAGTCACACGGCCGTGTCACACACACGTGTGGCTAGACTGTGTGGTTGATTAAAATTTCATAATTTTTTTTCATAAAATGGTGCTGACTTCACACGGCCTGGGCACATGCCCATGTCGCCAAGCCATGTCCCTCACATGTCCAAGACACATGCCCATGTCTTAGCCCGTATGTTTACTACTGGGCATTCTATTTTGCCTAATTAGGGTGCATGGGACACACGGTTGGATCACATGTCCGTGGGGCAGACCGTGTGTCACACACGGCCTAAACACATGTCCATGTGTCTAACCATGTGGACAACTTTGAGGTTATTTTCAAAGCCATTTGCCACCCTTAAATACTCACTCACTTATACATTTTTTATGGCAAAATGAATATATCCATCATCAAACACATAACACAAGCCATAAGCACATATATACATATTATCAAATATGCCAAAATAAGCCAACTCTCATGGCTATATAAAAAACCAAACACTTAACATTTACAAGTCAATTCAAATGGCTAATTTCATTACCAAACCATAACCAAAATGACCATACTTCCTATACATGCCATATACCAAATACATAGATTCAAAATTACCAAAGTGATAGCTTGATAGTGTGATGAGGTCTTCGACGATTCCCGAATCTGAGCTAGCTTTGATTTCACTATAAAACACTGAAAAATAAACAATGTAAGCTATAAAACTTAGTAAGCTAGTATGAAAATAATAAGCAAAGCTCACCATTCAATTACCATTCAAAATATGAACATAATATACTACAAAACATTTAAACACAATGTTAACATATATTCCATTACATAATTTAACCATGAACTCACAACTTCCATATATTCGATGCTTATATAGTTTCCATACATACTTGTACTGATACGTATCTATTTCTCACCATTTCATATCTTCAATATACCTATTGAACCATTCAGAATACTATCAAATACTCGAGAATCTCGCACCCTAAGTGCCACATACATAGCCGAAGTTATCTCAATCTCATATCACATATAATGCTCACTCTCGAGCTATCGACGGGTTTGCTCACACAAGCTAACGAGAATTCGCAACATATGCTAGATAACTCAGCCACCGGTAGGACGTATGAACCAGTTCCCAAATCACATAAGCCCTAATGACATGTCATTTGTATCCTAATCTATTCCTAAGGTTCAACCAGGATTTTATATTTGCCAATTCATCGTCGAATATATCCGCAAAGTTGTAGTCATAATTTATGCAATATTAAAGCATCTAAAACACACTTATAATAATGCTTATTACATACGAACTTACCTCGATTGCAAAAATGGCAAAATAAGTTCATTAGTCCGAAACCTTGTTTTCCCTCGATCTAAATCTGAATTTTGCTTTTCTTGATCTATATGTAATCAAAATTAACTTATTTAATTATCACTCAATTCAATTTAGTCCAAAATGCACATTAAGGCAACTTTACATTTTTTTCCCCTTAATATTTTAACATTTTTACAATTTAGTCCTTATCTCATAAAAATACGAATTCATGAAATTAAACTTATACCCATGCTAGCCGAATTTCAATTAAGTCCCTCGTAACCCATATTTTTCATTTATTTCACAATTTAACCATGAATTTTACACATTTCAGAATTTAATCCCTATTTGGACATTTTAATAAAAATCACTTAACAAATGTTGTTTATCTAACAACAACCATACATTTTCTATCATCAAAAATCAAAATACACATAGATTTATCAATGGAAAAACCCTAAACTTTTAATAGTTTTGCAAAATAGTCCCTGGGCAAGCTAGGTTAGTTTACAACGATCTTAGAAACATAGGAATCATTAAAAACGGGACAAAATTGAACTTACATGCACAAGGAGAGGAGGTCGAATGCTTCAAGCTATTTTCATGGTTTTTCTATGCCCTAAATTTGGTTAGAAAAATGATGAATGCATAAAATGGCTAGAAAGATGATGAATGCATAAAATGGATTTTTTTATTAATTTATCATTTAATTACCTAATTACTTAATTAACCTTTATAATTAATTCAATTTACAAAATTTCCAAGAAATTATCATCCACTAACACTTTAATGGGTTATTTACCACATAAGGACCTCCAATTTAAAGTTCTATAGCTATTAGACACCTTTAGCTTATAGAATACAAGTTTTACACTTTACGCGATTTAGACCTTTTTATCAAATTAAGCACACAAACGATAAAATTTCTTAACGAAAATTTCACAAAATCATACTATCATGCTGTAGAAATTAAAATAATAATAAAATAATTATTTCAACCTCGAGTTTATGGTCCCGAAACCACTATTTCAATTTAACTAAAAACGGGCTGTTACAACTCTCCCCTTTAGGAATTTTCGTCGTCGAAAATCTTACCAGAAAAAAGGTTAGGGCACTGTTTTCTCATAGCATCTTCGGGTTCCCACGTAGCCTTCTCGACACCATGTCTCTGCCACAAAACCATCATTAAAGTTATGCTATTGTTTCTCAACTCTTTAACCTCTCGAGCTAAGATTCTGATCGGTTCTTCATTATATGTCATATCAGGTTGAATTTCAATCTCTGCTGGTGAAATGATATGTGATGGATTCGATCGATACTGTCGTAACATCGACACATGCAATACATTGTGAATCTTTTCTAACTCTGAAGGTAAAGCTAGTCGATATGCGACTGGCCTAATTCTTTCAATAATCTCATACGGCCCAATAAATCTTGGACTCAATTTGCCTTTGCAACCAAATCGAAGAATCTTTTTCCACGGAGATGCTTTTCAAAATACTCTATCGCTGATATGAAATTCAATGTCTTTATGTTTCAAATCCGCATACAATTCTTATTGATCTGAAGCTACTTTCAAACTATCACGAATTACTTTCACTTTATCTTCTATCTCTCGGATCAAATCAACCCCGTGAATCTTTTTCTCACTAAGCTCGGTCCAATACAATAGAGTTCTGCATTTACGACCATATAGTGCTTCATACAGTGCCATCTTTTTGCTCTATTGAAAACTGTTATTATATGTGAATTCAACTAAAGGTAAATATTTTTCCCAGTTGCCCTTAAACTCTAAAACACAACAGTGAAGCATATCTTCAAGAATCTGTATTACTCTCTCAAACTGATTGTCGATTTGCGGATGAAATGCAGTATTGAAGTACAAACGCGTACCTAAATTTTCTTGCAATTTCTTCCAAAATCGTGACGTAAACCTTGGATCTCTATCCGAAATAACAGTCTGTACGTACCGAAATGAAATGTGCAGACTTCATCAGTTGATCAATGACAACCCAAATAGTATCTTTCTTTTTCAAAGACAGCGGCAAACCCGATACAAAATCCATTGTAACTCTATCCCATATCCACTCTAGTATCATCACAGGTTGTAGTAATCCCGAAGGCACTTGATGTTCGGCTTTAACTTGTTGACAAACCAAACATCTCGACACAAATTCTGAAATGTCTCATTTCATGCCCAACCACCAATACAATTGTTTCAAATTATTATACATTTTTGTACTCCCCAGATGTATAGATAAACAACAACTGTGTGCTTCGTGCAAAATTTTCTGAATAATCTTAGAATTCTTTGGTACACAAATTCTACCTCGAAACATTAAACAATCATTGGATCCGATCTGATAATCTGAATCAGTAGTCGACTCACATTGCACTCTTTTATCTTGGAATTCATTATCACACTTTTGAGCTTCACAAATTTGCTAAAGAAATAATAGTTTAGCTTTTAATTCTGCTAGAATCAAACCATCATCAGACAAGGTTAGCTGAGTACTCATCACTCGCAAAGGAAATAAAGATTTTCTACTCAGAGCATCAGCAACTACATTCGCTTTCCCCGGATGATAATCAATCACCAATTCGTAGTCTTTCAACAGCTCGAGCCATATTCGTTGTCACAAATTCAAATCTTTCTAAGTCATAATATACTTCAAGCTCTTCTGACCGGTAAAGATGTGGCACTTTTCACTGTATAAATGGTGTCGCCATATTTTCAATGCAAATACAATAGCTGCCAACTCTAAATCGTGCATCGAACAATTCTTTTCATATGGCTTCAGCTGTCTAGAGGCATAAGCTATTACTTTACCCTATTGCATCAAAACACAACCCAAACCGTTCAATGACGCATCGCTAAAAATCACAAACTCTTTACCCGACTCAGGTTGAACCAGAACTAGTGCTTCAGTTAACAATGCTTTCAACTGTCCAAAACTCTCTAACCATTCGAATTTCATATCTTTTTGTAGTAATCTATTCATCGGTGTAGCAATCATCGAGAATACTTTTACAATATGCCAATAATAGCCAGCCAATCCTAGAAAGCTTCTGACTTTGGACACATTTCTTGGTGGTTTCCAATCAAGAATTGCGGAGATCTTACTTGGATCAACTCGAATACCTTCCGCTGAAACAATATGCCCCAAAAATCCAACCTCTTAGAGCCAAAACTCACATTTACTGAATTTAGCGAACAATTGCTTATCTCTCAATGTTTGTAGCACAATTCTCAAATGTTCAGCATGCTTAGACTCATCTTGTGAATAGATCAGAATGTCATCAATGAATACAAAAACAAATCTATCTAAATACAATCTAAAGATTCGATTCATCAAATCCATAAAAATTCCAGGGGCATTAGTTAATTCGAAAGGCATAAAAGAAATTCATAATGCCCATACCTTGTTCTGAATGCAACTTTCGGCACATCCGAATCTTTAACTCACAACTGATAATAGCCAGATCTTAAATCAATCTTCAAAAACTTTATTGCTCCTTTCAACTGATCAAACAAATCATCAATTCTTGGGAAAGGATACTTATTATTAATCATAACCTTGTTGAGCTGACAATAATCAATACAAAGACTCATTAATCTCTCTTTCTTTTTACGAACAACACTGGTGCACCCTAAGGCGAAAAACTAGGTCACACAAAACCTCTATCTGTTAACTATTGCAACTAAGCTTTTAATTGTTTCAGTTCTGTTGGAGCCATTTTGTACAGAGCTATCGATATCGATGATGTTCCCAGAATTAATTCAATAGCAAACTCAAACTCTCTGATCGGTGGCAACCCAAGTAACTCTTCTAGAAACACATTCGGATATTCACAAACTACTAGCACTGATTCAATCTTTGATTTAGACACTTTTGTATCCAACAAATACGCAAGGTAAGCATCACAACCCTTTCTCACATATTTCTTGAAAACTACATTTGCATTGCGTAGGACAGATCCTATACGTTCTCAGATTTCAGTCGAATGGTCTTTTTTGCTATTTTCACCCCACAAATCACTTCGAGTGTGGGTGTAACACCCCTAACCCGTACTTGTCCCCAGAACAGGGTTTCAGAGCATTACCAGAATATTCAAAACATTTTTCAATTAATTCATACAAGTTACTATTCAATAATAGAGATTATTCATAACGTCTCTTAATTGGACCCTCGAGGTCCGATACGAGCATTAATATCAAAGCGGGACTTAATCGGGACCTCTAAGAATTTTTCACTGAATTACAAAAATTTTCCAAGGTGTAGGGCTCACACGCCTGTGTGGTCCAAGGACACGCCCGTGTAACCCTGGGACACGCTCGTGCTAGAGTCCATGTTTGACCCCTTGTAACTATCTGACTTGCACACACGGCCATGACAAACGTCCGTGTGGTTAATTAATTTAATTTGAATTAGGTGCAGGTTTCACACGGCCAAGACACATGCCCGTGTTCTAGGCTGTGTGGTAGACATGTCTTTGTTCGTGTGCTCAATTTTGATCATTCTATTTCTCAAAATTAGTGTACAAGGGACACACGACCTAACCACATGCCTGTATTACCAGGCCGTGTGTCACACACGGTCTAGACACACGCCCGTGTGTCTGCCTATGTGGAAAAAATGAAGCCATTTCCTAGCTTCATTTCTCACCCAAAAATCACCCAAAAACCTGCACTTGAAACTCACAAACAATTCCAACCAATTCAAGCATTCCAATTGAGCAAATCCATCATTCATCAAGGCATACCATTTCATGCATACATGGTTTCAAACTCACATTAACTTAACTTAGGCATTCACAACATTAGGTCACATGAACTTAGCATAACACATGTGGATATATATATACCATAGTAGTTTACTAAATCATATCCAAAATGAACCACCACTAGCCATTCCAATGGCTAGGTTACAAAATGACATTTCAAGCCACTATTGGCCAAGTTTCCCTATACATGCCATTACACCAAAATGATTTCACCAAATATACCCAAAATGCTAGTTGATTGTGTGATGATGCTCCACAATCTTCCAACCTTCACAAGCTTTTGAGCACTATAAAACAAGGGAAAAATAAAAGGAGTAAGCATTACATGCTTAGTAAGTTCCTATAATAGAAACTAAACATACCAATCTTGTTTATTAAAATCTAGGCATACAATGTTATGTTTCCATCCATTTGGTTAAATGGCCTAAACACATACATTTCATCAAACATGTTAGTCACCAACTATTCATATAAATCAAGTAACATAGATGAGCTCATCAAGTAATGTTCTTTAAAGTCATTAACATTTTATCTCAAGATTTTCATGCCAAGTCAAGAGTTATATGTCCATTGAATTATCAAAATTTAGGTGAACGCTCAAGTGGTACACTCGAGGTGTACGATTCATTAATTCATAAATTCTTATCGAGGTTACCCCTTAGGGTACTTAACCAAGGAACACACTCACGAGCCACATGTCGTATAACAGGATTACCAATCCAGGCTAAATCTTTTATATAGCGTATGCTCACAAGAGCTTAATTAGGGTTACTAGTCCAGGCTAAACCCAAATCATAACGTGTACTTGAGAGGTATTATGTCGGGATTACCCGTCCAGGCTAAATCCTTTTTATAACAAGGTCACTGGGATTACTCGTTTGAGCTAATTCCTGTCTGTAATAAATGCAGGACCTTATTAGTTTTGAGAAAGCATATACATCATCAGAATTTAATATTCAATCGGGACTTAACCCCTTTTTTCATCATTTCAAGCATGTATCAATTTTTCATCATAGCATACAAATAAGCACATCTACATAAATCACATTACTTGCAAACACAACATTCAATTAACAAAATTACATTCCCGATTAAGTTACACAAACTTACCTCGACACTTGTTTGCGTAATAATCTACTAATCTAAAATCTTTTCCTTTCCTCGATCTAACATTGAGTTTGTGTTTTTCGGATCTATATAAATGAATTTAATCATCAATTTCATGAATATCATACTTAGATGGACTCAATTTATGTCCTAGGAAAAATTATCATTTTGCCCTTAACTTTTCCAAAAATTTCAATTTTGTCCCTATGTAACATCCCGAATTAGGGCCTAGTCAGAACAGTGGTTTTGAAACCACAAATTTGAGATATAAATAATCATTTTATGAATTTTATGAGGTCCATGATATATATGCATGCCTGTGTGAAAATATCGATGAGAAATTTTACCGTTAAGGTGTCCAATTGAGTTATTAGGACTAAATTGCAATAAGTGAAAAAAAATGTGTTCTAGTTGATTTAAGGGCTTAATTGTGATGAGATTTGGAATTTGAAGTCCTTATTTGGCAATTAGACCATTATATGTCATTATGGACAAAAATAGACATAGGAGGGATAAAATATCAAAGTTTTAATGGAAGGGCATTTTGGTCAATTGGTTATTAAAAGAATAAAAAGGGAAAAATAGTCAAAAATTATGTCCATCTTCATCCTCTTTGACCGAATTTCACAAGAAGCCATAGCTAGGGTTTCTTTCATCTTTCAAGCTTAAAATAAGTGCATCCTAGCCCCGTTTTTAATGTTCTTTATATTTTTGAAGTCCTCGTAGCTTGATTTAGTTATTTCTACCCTTAATTTGAGCTAGGGTTCATGTTCAAAAATATAACCATGAATGATATGCTTGTGATTTGATGTCTAATGGAAGAATATGAAAGCTTAAGGTGTGATGAACAACTTTTACTAGGTGGTTTTTGGTGAAATTGATAAAAATGACCTAATTGTAAAAGTTGTAGAAACTATGTGTAAATGTATGAATAAATGAAAAATGTGAGTTGGTATAGGAGAATAAATGATTTGGCTAGTCTTGAATAAATAGAGAAATGGGTACTTTTCATTTTACGAGCCTAGGGGCAATTTCATAATTTTGTGAAATTTTAGGGGCAAAATTGTAATTTTTCCATGTTGTGATTTTTGGACTGACTTGAATTGTGCGTGTATTAAATGAGCTAAATGTGCTATTATAGATCAAGAGGGACGAGGGATAGACCTTGACCGAGGAAAAGGCAAGGCTGTAGACTAAATCGTAAATTGTCATATTTTGCACCGAGGTAAGTTGGGTGTAAGTAATTTAACAATTCCATTATCATGCGTTTAATAATTGATGTTCTATGATACATGTATGAATGATCTAATGAAATTGGCTTGTGACAATTTACTAAAAGTTTGGTGATAGCCTTACATCTCAGAAGTCCTGAGTGACCCTGAGGAGTGCTTAGGATTCGGATATCATGACACCACGATTAATGAGAGCCAGTGTAAGACCATGTCTGAGACATGGCATCGGCTTTGATATGACAGCCAATGTAAGACCATATCTGGGATATGGCGTCAGCCTTGGTATGTGATTTCATGCAAGACCATATCTGGGATATGGCATTGATATGAGATTTAGTGTAAGACCATGTCTGGGACATGGCATCAATGTGAGGTCCCATGAAAGACCATATGCTTACCCCTCCATCTTTTCCTCTTTCTTATAGCATCGTCAAGCTAGCTCAGGGATCGTGGATGTCGGAGCTCGAGTCACACTATCAACAAATCTTTTAGGGTATAATTATTTTACTACATTTAAGTATGACATGTATAGGAGACTTAGTATTTTTTTATATATGTCATATTTGTTAGCCAAAGTGATGGCTCCTTTTGGTATATTATTACATTTTGTATATAGCAATGAAATATGACTCATATTGATTATTGGGTTGAAATCCCTAAATATTGTTACATGCATGAGAAGTGTTATTACTTTTGTGGTGTGTGCCACATGGTTGATAAAATGTGGATTTTATGCTTGATGGATAAATGATGTCAATTGGCATGCACTATATTAATAAAGGTAGAGAAATGTATTGAATGAACTTAACAAGTCAAGGAGTCCCAATTAGGTATACTTGATATGAGTTTGTCATGCATGAGTTAAAGCTATGGATGTCTAAGTAACCCTTTTATGCCATGACAACCACCATTGGCATGTGAGTGTGTGTTGGGGTTGTTAAGTGTGACAAGAGGGCTTGGAAAATAGCCTCAAAGTTTTCCACATGGGTAGACACACAGGCATGTGTCTAGGCCATGTGTGACATGCGGTCAGCCCCATAGGCGTGTAGTCTGGCCGTGTGTCCCCTGCACCCTAATTTTACAAGTCGTGTGTAGGATACGACCTTAGGACATGGGCGTGTGCCCAGGCCGTGTGAAGTTTGCACCTTAAATGCAACAATTAAATTCTCCATACGGCCTAGCACACGGGCGTGTGACTTGGCCGTGTGATCATAAATTTATGCTGACGTCATAAACAAAGAGTTACACGGCCTGGGGACACGGGCGTGTCCTTGTGTCCACACGGGCGTGTGACCCTGTTTTATGAAAATTTTCCTAAATTTCACGGTTTAATCTCGAATCACCCCCGATGTATGCTTTGGGCCTTGTAGGCCCGTATTAGGGACGATATACATGTGTATGCATAGTTTTGTGTTCAAAAGAAATTTTATGGCTTGGTTTTGTATGTATGTTTACGTTTTAGCCTGGTAATACCCTCTACCCATCCCGGCGAGGGATACGGGTAAGGGGTGTTACACCCTAGGCCTAAAAAATGAAACTTGTACAAATCACTCCCTATTCCAAGCCTAAACAAAGCCCCATTACAAATTTTCCAGCACATGTTTCCTTCAATTTCACAAGTTTACATTTTAGTCCCTAAATCAAGTTTTTATCAAAAATTACTTTGAAAAAGTTGTTTATCTATCAATAATATTTCATTTTCTACCATGAATTTCTAATTTCCAGCACAATACATCCAATACCCATTTTCATACCTTGATAACTTTTCAAATAAATCCCTCAAATAGAGATATCCCGGTTTTAAAAATACCAAAATTACTAAAAATGGAATAAGAAAACTTACCCAATTAGGCCTTGAAAGCTTCTTTTCTCTCCCCTAAGGTTTCCACGTGTTTTTAGGTTGAAGAAGATGAAAATAAGATGATATAATTTCTTTTCATCTTTTAATTAATTAAGTATTTTGGTATTTCCAATTTAGTCCATTGTCTTTTTTCTATAATTCCATGGATGAGTCACCATAAAAATGTACATACTTTTATTAATGGTCTAATTACCATATAAGGACTTTAAGTTTTGAATTCCATAGCTATTTAATCCTCATAGCTATTAGAATTCAACTTTCGCATTTTATGCGATTTAGTCCTCGTAATTAGGCACTAAATCGATAAAATTTTCATATCAAAATTTTCACACGTCATTTCTATCATATTACCGGCCATATGGTAAAATTAAAATAAAAAATATTTTGGATCGGATTTGTGGTCCCAAAACCATTGTTCCGATTTCACAAAAATATGGGTTGTTACAACTCTTCCCCACTTTAGGGATTTTCGTCCTCGAAAATCTTACCAGAAAAAAGATTCTGGTATTGCTTCCTCATTGTATCCTCCAATTCCCAAGTAGCCTCCCCAGTACCATGCCTTTTCCAAAGAACTTTTACCAAAGCTACATTTTTATTTCTTAACTCTTTTGTTTCCCGAGCTAAGATTTTGATTGGTTCCATGACATATCTGGCTAGATCTCTACCTCTGTTGGAGAGATAACATGTGAAGGATCAGATTGATACCACCGTAACATAGACACATGAAAAACATTATGAATTTGTTCAAGCTCTAGTGGTAAAGCTAACCGATATGCAACTGGTCCAATTCTTTCCGTAATCCCCTATGGTCCAATGAATCGTGGACTCAATTTTTCTTTACGACCAAACTGGAGTACTTTCTTCCAAGGCGACACTTTCAAGAATACCTTATCACCAACCTAAAATTATATTTCTTTTTTTTTTTGCTTTTCAAATTAGCATAAGACTTTTGTCGATCAGAGGCTGCTTTCAGGCTATCTCAAATTACCTTCACTTTTTCTTCGGTCTCTCAGACCAAGTCAACTCTATGTAACTTTTTCTCACCGAGTTCTTGTAACACCCCTTACCTGTATTCGACGCTAGAACAGAGTACGAGGTATTATCGGACTTAAACACAAGCAAACATACATTCCGTAAATTTGGCACCAAATTAGAACTTTTTAACAATCAATCACATCGTCCCTAAAACGAGCCTACGAGGCCCAAAACATGCTTTGTAAGCGATTTTGGACTAAACTGAGAACTTTAGAAAATTTTACAACACTTAGAAATTTTTTTTGCTAAAACAAGGGTCACATGCCAGTGTGGCTTGGGACACGCCCGTATGGGAAGGCCGTGTGGTCACACACGCCCATGTCCCAACCACATGTAAGTCTCTGTTTGTCACCCAAGAACAAATTGAAATCACACAGCCAAGACACACGCCTGTGTCTCGAGGCCGTGTCCTTCACACAGCTGAGACATACGACCGTGTCTCATGCCCGTGTGCTCGATACTGAGCATTCTATTTTGCAACAATTTAGGTGCAGGGGACACACGGCCGGATTACATGCCCATGGGCTGACTGTGTGTCACACACGGCCTAGACACATGCCCGTGTGTCTATCCGTGTGGACAATAATAAGGCTATTTACCAAGCCATCTGTCACCATTATTCATACATACACTTACCCCAATTCAAAGGCACAACACAATACATACTTAGGCAACCAAAACATCCACATTCATGGTTAAAACATATCAACTTCATATCTTTATCTAACATATTCACTACATTTATTAAGCCTAAATCAAACATACAAATCTCTCATTCATTAGGCTTCATTCAATTACTATCTAGTTACCCAATTATACTCAAATTCCTCATCTCATCAATAGGTCACAATTCCAAACATTACACAATCATGCCATAAATCACATTTCCAAATATTTCACATTCACCAAGAATACCATGATCATTTCACCATAGACATCGACACATATATGAATATACTTAGGCTTACAACCATGTTACCAATATAAGCCAACTTACATGGCCAAACAGCAAGACAAGCCTTTGATGATTACAAGCCATTACATTGGCTAAAATCATATGACACATATAAAAAAATGGCCATGACCCTATACATGCCATAACTCAAAATACTTAAATTTATCAATACCCAAAATGATAGCTGGATAGTGTGATAGGATCTCCGGCGATCTCCAACTCGAGCTATCTTCACGACACTATAAAATATAGGAAAGGAATAGGGGTAAGCTATATGGCTTAGTAAGTCTGTATGAACATAATAAGCAAATCTTACCAATCATTTACCAAATCCAATTATATAAACACAAGATAATATAAATTGCATTAAAACTCACAGTTATAACTTATTCAGTCACAATGTTTGTTCTATCAATTTACAAGCATAATTTAACATGTCTTGACAATAGCCTAATAACTGAAATCTCTCCATTATAACCATTTACCACAATCAACCAATCATTTCAAACCTCATAATAAACATGCATATTAATTATGAGTGTTTGCTTTTCAAGCATATATTCTAACATCTTTCAATTGTTTAAAGCCCATATCTTCTCATAATCATTTTAATAGGCAATTATGCCAATCTTTCCTTTTTCTCATATCCGATAAATCACAATTTGTGTAAATAAAACATGCTAGATCATAACTCAATTTGGCCCGAAAGTCAATTACATGATTGCCAACCGAATTTACCATATATTTCATACATCACAAGTATAGATCAATAATCACAAGGCTTTCGCAAAAACATTCTCATGGAAACCATGAACTCACAATATCATGAAGTCAATGCTTATAAACTTTATGTACATACCTGTACAAATTCTAATACTTACATGCTCTTTCTCTTCTTTGACATACCCATTAAATTACCCGTTGAACCACTTAGAATGCTAAAGGATACTCAGAAATCTCATACACACAGTACCGTACCAATGCTATATCTCAGATATGGTCTTACGTGTAATCTCGTATCGATGTCAATAGCCCAGCTATGGTCTTACACGAAGTCTCATATTGATGCCATATCCCATATATGGTCTTACAAGTAATCTCAGTAACCCTAATGTCATGACATTTGTACCTGATCTATTCCTAAGGTTCAACCGAGACTTTCACTGTATCAAATCTCTGAAGGTCATTTCTGTAGTATCGTACTCAATAGCATTCACATTTCATTTCAATAATATAGTATTTACCACAATTATATCAATTAACCATTTATACATATATAATTTAATGCTTATTAAACATACGAACATACCCCGACATAAAAATGACGAAAAGGGCCTAACCATCAAATACTTATTTTTGCCCGTTCTAATTCCGAACTTCATTTTTCTTAATATATAATATTACATTTTTCCCTTAACGTTTCATATTTTTACAATTTAGTCCCTAGGCTCATAAAATGAAATGTACTTAATTTCTTCAATACCCATGCCTAGTCCAACCTTATACATGCTTATAGCAGCCCACATTTTTATTTTATTCACATTTTAACACCCATTTTACAACTTTTTTACAAATAGGTCCTTTTAGGCATTTTCATCAAAAATCACTTAGCAAAAGTCGTTTACCAAATAACTAACATGCATTTTCTACCATTAAACACCAAAATACACAAATATCCATCATGGGTAAAATTTTACACTTTGATTATGTCTTAAATTAGTGGTAGAAATAGATAGATCATGTTACAAGAATTTCGAAAACATAAAAATCATTAAAAATGGGGCTAGAATGGACTTACAATCGAGCTTGGAAGCTTTAAAAACCCTAACCATGGTTTCTTCTTAGTACATTCGGCCATGGGGTAGAAGATAAGCAAAAGTTGGCTTTTAATTTGGCTTTTCAATTCATTTAATTACCAAATTACTAAAATACCCTTAATGAAAAACTTTAGAAACATACCTTTGTCCAACAACTTAACCAATGGTCTAATTACCATTTAAGGATCTCCAATTTAAAATTTCATAGCAATTAGACACCTCTAGCATGTAGAACTCAACTTTTGCACTTTTTACAATTTAGACTTTTTGACTAAATTGAGTGCCCAAACGTTAAAATTTTCGAACGAAATTTTCACAAAATCATTCCATAAAATTGTAGACCATGAAAATATAATAAAAATAATTTTTTCTACATCGGATTTGTCGTACCCAAAACCACTGGTCTGATTAGACCCAAAATCGAGCTATTATAGTTTTGTCCAATATAATGGAGTTCTACATTTGCGACCGTACAGGGCTTCATACGGTGCCATTTTAATACTAGACTAATAATTGTTATTATAAGAAAATTCAACTAGAGGTAAATATCTTTCCCAGTTACCTTCAAACTCAAGTACACAACACCGAAACATATCTTCCAAGATCTGTATTACCCGTTCAGATTCACCATCTGTTTGGGGGTGAAATGCAGTGCTAAAGTGTAGCTGAGTGCCTAAAGCTGCTTGCAATTTGTTCCAAAATTGAGAAGTAAAACGAGGATCTCCATCTAAAATAATGGAGATAAGCACTCAATGCAATCTGACTATCTCAAAAACATATAACTCAGCCAATCTATCCAAGGAAAAATTCATACGTACCGGAATAAAGTGTGAAAACTTAGTCAACCTATCAACAATTACCCAAATGACATCTTTCTTCTTTGGAGACAGGGGTAGCCTCGATACAAAGTCCATAGTAATTCTTTCCCATTTCCATTTCGGTATTGTAACTGGATGTAATAGTCCAGAAGGCAACTGATGTTCAGCTTTTACTTGCTGACATATCAAGCATTTAGATACAAACTCAGAAATATCTCATTTCATTCCCAGCCACCAATACATCTTTTTCAGATCGTTATAAATATTATTACTACCAGGATAAATAGACATGTTACCATTATTAGCTTCATTCAAGATCTTCTATACTAGTTCAAAATCTTTCGGTACACATACTCTGCCTCTGAATAACAAACAACCATCAGTCCCAATCTGAAATTCTAAATCAGGAGTTGCTTCATTCTGCATCTGTCTTGCTTGCAACTTGCTATCACTTTTCTGAGCTTCAAAATTTGTTGTAAAAACGTTAGTCTAGCTTTTAACTCATCTATGATTGAATCATCATCAGACATCGACAATCGAGTGTTCATTGCTCATAGAGCATACAGGGATTTTTTGCTCAAAGCATATGCCACTACATTGGCTTTCCTCAGATGGTAGTCAATAATAAGATCATAATCTTTCAGCAATTCAAGCCATCTGCACTATCTCAAATTCAATTCTTTCTGTGACATCAAATATTTCAGACTTTTACGATCAGTGTATATGTGACATTTTTCACCAAACAAGTAATGCCGCCAGATTTTCAATGCAAACACTGTGGCTGCCAATTCAAGACCATGTGTCGAGTAATTATTTTCGTGTGGCTTTAGCTGTCGTGAAGCATAGGCTACTATCTTACCATCTTCCATCAAAACATAGCCTAAACCATTTAATGGCGTATCACTGTAAACTGTAAATTCCTTACCCGATTCAGGCTGGACTAACACAGTTACTTCTGTCAATAAAGCTTTTAATCCGTTAAAGCTCTGCTGACATTTATTAGTCCACTCAAATTTTACATCTTTCTATAGCAAATGAGTCATCGGATAAGCTATCATTGAAAAGCTTTTCACAAATCTCTTATAATAACTGGCTAGTCCCAGAAAAATTTAGACTTCAGACACATTCTTCGGTGGTTTCCAATTTACAATGGCTAAAATTTTATTCGGGTCTACTCGGACACCTTCAGCGGATACTATATGCCCAAGAAAGCTAACTTCCCTCAGCCAAAATTCACATTTACTGAATTTAGCGTACAGTTGTTTCTCTCGTAGAGTTTGAAACACTATTCTCAAATGCTCAACATGCTCATTTTCATTCCTAGAATAAACCAAAATATCTTCTATGAATACCACCACAAACCTATCTAAATACGAGCTAAAAATTATGTTCATCAAGTCCATAAACACTGCAGGTGCATTTGTCAAGCCGAATGGCATTACAAGAAACTCATAGTGTCCATACCTGGTTCTAAAAGTTGTCTTTGGCGCATCTGATTCTTTTACCCGTAGTTGATAATAACCAGAACGGAGATCAGTCTTCGAAAATATAGTAGCACACTTTAACTGGTCAAACAAGTCATCGATCCAAGGCAATGGATACTTATTCTTTATTGTAACTTTATTGAGCTATCTGTAATCAATACACAGCCTCAACGATCCATTCTTCTTCTTTACAAATAAAACCGGTGCACCCCAAGTTGAATAACTAGGTCGAGTAAAACCTCTGTCAATCAATTCTTGCAACTATACTTTTAGCTTTTTCAACTCAGTAGGAGTCATTCTGTAAGGTGCTATGGATAACAATGTTGTTCCAGGAACTAGGTCTATAGAGAATTATAATTCTCTTTCCAGTGGCAAACTAGGTAATTCTTCTAGGAATACATTAGGAAATTCACTTACTACCGGCACTGACTAAATCTTTGACCCAGATACTTTAGTATACATCAAATATGCAAGATAAGCATCATACCCCTTTTTAACATATTTCTGTACTAATATTGTTGAAATCACATTAGGTAATCCATCTAGTTTATCAGATTCAACACGAAGCAATTCACCATTCTGACATTTCAATACAATATATTTTTGCTTACAGTTTACCACTACATCATATCGGGTTAACCAATCCATTCCCAAGATCACATCAAATTCATCAAATGGCAATAACATCAAGTTAGCTAGAAAGTAATAACCTTTTACCACCAACGGACAATTCTTACAAACCTTATCCACCATAACACACTGGCCTAGGAGGTTTGAAACCTAAACCACAAATTTAGTGAATTCAATAGATAAATTTTTAACAGACACTAAGTTTGTGCATATATATGAATGTATAGAACTAGGGTCAATTAATGCAGTAATATCAGTATCAAGTAGAGAAAATGTACCAGTAATAACGTCTGGCATAGAGATATCTTCTCTAGCACAAATAGCATATGTCTTCGTAGGTGCTCGTGCCTCAGATCTAACTACCGTATCCTTAGTAGTACCTCAACTACCACTAACATTACCGTGGTGACAGGATGGTCTGCCTCTCGCCACAAGGTTGCTCAGCTTTAAAGCTAGTTCTATCTCTTTTTCAACTCTTTCGGGACAATCCTAAGAAAATTATCAAGTGAACTGTTCTGAAACAAGCTCCACTTGTAGACCGACATTCCCCATTATGAAACTTATTGCAATGTTTACATTTCGGTTAGGGATTATTGACACTATCCACACTGGTCACAGATGAAGTTGAAGATCTCGGGTTAGATCGTTGAGAGCCTCGCTCTCTTCTAAAGTATCTCATAGAAGTGGTCACACGATCATAATACTTCTTTAATTTCTTAGAAGTAAATGATTGTGACTTACTCATAGCTCTTTTTCTAGAAATCTGAGCCTCTCTTTTGACTTGTTTCTTTTCTTTACTTAGTTCCTTAGCCTTGTATGCTCGGTCGGCTAACGCAGCAAATTCTCTTATCTCAGGAATCTCAATCAACAACTTGATATCTTCATTTAGCCCCTCTTCAAAATGTTTACACATTTCAGCCTCTGTTAAAACCCATTCCCTGGCATACTTACTCAGTTGAACAAATTTTCATTCATATTCAGATACAGTCACGCTTCCCTATTTGAGTTCCAGAAATTCTTTCTTTTTCTGATCCACAAACCTTTAACTAACATATTTCTTCCTAAATTCAGACTGGAAGAATTCCCAAGTAATATACTCTCTCGGTACGACGGAAGTTATGGTATTCCACCAATGATAAGCTGAATCTTTTAGTAAGGATACTACACATTTCAGGCAATTGGCAAGTGTGCAGGACAGTTCATCAAAAACCCAGATAGTGTTTTTGAGCCAGAACTTGGCCCTTTCCAAATCATCATCTGTAGTAGCCCTAAATTCTTCCACCCCATGTTTGTGTATTTTACCTATCAGAGGCTTACAAATTCTAACAGGTTCAGCACCCTGTGGTACCTCAGGAACTAGTTGAGGAGCAAGTGGGGAAGGTCGTTGTACAGCAGGGTTTGTTCACAAGTATTGTGTAAACCATTCATTCATCATTTGAAAGAAGGTTTGTTTTGCCTCCTCACTTTAGCCATCAGACATGGGACTTTTACTACCAGTCGCAGAGGCGACTCTTTGAACTGAAGCTGAAGTATTGCTCTCAACTTCCTCGGATTTAGCTCTAGCTCGGTCAAATGACATTACTATATGAAAAAAAATTTAAAAATGATCAGGAGACATCACACAATCACAATTTATATAATGGCATGTATAATAAACTCGTGTCTGCTACATTAAATCTGAGAATCGACTAAATCGTAGCTCTGATACCACTAAAAGTAACACCCTTAACCTGTACCCATCACTGGAATAGGGTTTCGAAGCATTACCAGAACATTCAGAACATTTTTCAATTAATTCATGCAAGTCACTATTTAATAACCGAGATTATTCATAATGTCCTTTAATTAGACCCTCGAGGTCCAATACGAGCATTAGAATCAAATCAAGACTTAATTAGGACCTCTAAGAATTTTTCGTGGAATTACAAAAATTTTCAAGGTGTAGGGCTCACACGCCTGTGTAACCCTAAGACACGCCCATGCTAGAGGTCGTATTCGACCCCATGTAACTCTCTAACTTACAACACTGCCATGACACACGCCAATGTTCTAGGCCGTGTGGTACACAAAGCTGAGACATATGCCTGCGTCTCTATCTATGTGCTCAATTCTTAGCATTCTATTTTTCAAAATTAGGCTACAGGGGACACACGGCCTAACCACATGCCCATGTTACCAGGCTATGTGTCACACACAGTCTAGACACACGCCCGTTTGTCTGCCCGTGTAGACAAAATGAAGCCATTTCCTAACTTCACTTCTCACCCAAAAATCACCCAAAAACCTGCACTTGAAACTCACAAGCAATACCAACCAATTCAAGCATTCCAATTGATCAAATCCATCATTCATCAAGGCATACCATTTTATGCATACATGGTTTCAAACTCACCTTAACTTAACTTAGGCATTCACAACATTGGGTCACATGAACTTAGCATAACACATGTGGATATATATATATATACCATAATAGTTTACTAAATCATATCCAAAATGAACCACCACTAGCCATTCCAATGGCTAGGTTACAAAATGACATTTCAAGCCACTATTGGCCAAGTTTCCCTGTACAAGCTATTACACCAAAATGATTTCACTAAATACACCCAAAATGCTAGTTGATAGGTGACGATGCTCCACAATCTTCCAACCTTCACGAGCTTCCGAGCACTATAAAACAGGGGAAAAATAAAAGGAGTAAGCATTACATGCTTAGTAAGTTCCTATAATAGAAGTAAACTCACCAATCTTGTTTATTAAAATCTAGGCATACAATGTTATGTTTCCATCCATTTGGTTAAATGGCCTAAACACATGCATTTCATCAAACATGTTAGTCACCAACTATTCATATAAATCAAGTAACATAGATGAGCTTATCAAGTAATGTTCTTTCAAGTCATTATCATTTTATCTCAAGATTTTCATGCCAAGTCAAGAGTTATATGTCCATTTAATTATCAAAATTCCGGTGAAGGCTCAAGCAGTACACTCGAGGTGTACGATTCATTAATCCATCAATTCTTATCGAGGGTGCCCCTTAGGGTACTTAACCAAGGAACACACTCACGAGCCACATGTCGTATAACAGGATTACCAGTCTAGGCTAAATCTTTTATATAGCGTATGCTCACAAGAGCTTAATTAGGGTTACCAATCTAGGCTAAACCCTAATCATAACGTGTGCTCGAGAGGTATTATGTCTGGATTACCCGTCCGGGATAAATCCTTCTTATAACAAGGTCATTGGGATTACTCATTTGAGCTAAATCTCATCAGCAACAAATGCAGGACCTTATTAGTTTTAGGAAAGCATATACATTCATCGAAATTCAATATTCAATCAGGACTTAACCCCTTTTTCATCATTTCAAGCATGTATCAATTTTTCATCATAGCATACATATAAGCACATCAACATAAATCACATTACATGCAAACACAACATTCAATTAACATAATTACATGCCCGATTAAGTTACACGAACTTACCTCGACACTTGTTTGCGCAATAATTTACTAATCCAAAATATTTTCCTTTCCTCGATCTAACATCGAGTTTGTACTTTTCGGATCTATATAAATGAATTTAATCATCAATTTCATACATTTCATACTTAGACGGACTCAATTTACGTGCTATGCAAAATTACCATTTTGCCCCTAACTTTTCCAAAAATTATGATTTTGTCCCTAGGCCCGAAAAATGAAACTTGTACAAATTACTCTCTATTCCAAGCCTAACCAAAGCCCCATTACAAATTTTCCAGCACATGTTTCCTTCAATTTCAGAAGTTTACATTTTAGTCCCTAAATCAAGTGTTCATCAAAAATTATTTTGTAAAAGTTATTTATCTATCAATAATCTTTCATTTTTCTACCATATATTTCTAATTTCCAGCATAATACATCCATGACCCATTTTCATACCTTGATAAATTTTCAAATAAATCCCCCAAATCGAGAGATTATACTATCCCGGTTTCAAAAATACCAAAATTACTAAAAAGGGACAAAAAAAACTTACCCAATTAAGCCTTGAAAGCTTCTTTTCTCTCTCCTAGGGTTTCTATGTGTTTTTAGGTTGAAGATGATGAAAATAAGATGATATAATTTCTTTTCATATTTTAATTAATTAAGTATTTTGGTATTTCCAATTTAGTCCCTTGTCTTTTTCTATAATTCCATGGATGAGTCACCATAAAAATCTACGTACTTTTATTAATGGTCTAATTACCATATAAGGACCTTAAATTTTGAATTTCATAGCTATTTAATCCTCATAGCTATTAGAATTCAACTTTTGTATTTTATGCAATTTAGTCCTTCTCGTAATTAGGCACTAAATCGATAAAATTTTCATATTTCACACATCATTTCTATCATATTACAGGCCATATGGTAAAATAAAAATAAAATATATTTTGGATCGGATTTGTGTTCCCGAAACCACTGTTTCGATTCACTGAAAAATGGGCTATTACAGTGGACTCCAACAATCTCGAATAAAAAATAGAACCGGTGACAATTTTTTTACTTCTAGTAGGAAAGTAACTTCTCTCTCAATAGAAACCGATAGAATTGTTATTCTTAGAAAATAAATTTCTCACTCTTTTCAAGTAGAATAACAATATCTCAAAATTGTGTATAACTTGTATTTTTAGCCTTACCAATGTCATCTATTTATAGGGAGAGGTAGAAGAATAATGGTTGAATTAGTAAAATACAAATAATTCTTGTTTGATAAATAAGCTAATCCCTTAGTTCTACTATGAGAGAGGGGCGACACACCCTAGTTAAATATATTAGAGTTGTTGTCCCTCATATGTATTTTAAGGGGTTTTGTGCCTCTCCTGTATTTGGTCCAATTATATGTGCTTCCTATACTTTTAACCCAACACTGTATAATCTAATCTAACCAATACATGTTTTTCTATTTCCCAAAATAAATATTATTTATTAAATTAATTTCAATAAATTAATTTTTTTAATTAAATAATTTTCTCAACCCAATTCTAATTTCGTTAAAATCATGACAACTTTAGCATAAAAGAATTTATGAGAAAATATATTTAACTTACATATTCAAGGAATTCATGATAACCAATTAATTTAATTCCATTTTTCGAACTTCAATTATTTGATTAAATAATAATTTGAAAAACTTAAATTAATTCTAAGGTCATTTCCTCCCTCAACTAGCTTGTTGAAACTAGAAATGAATTGCATGTTGAATCAAATGAACATAAATGAATAGGAATGATAAAGTTAGAGAAATGGGTAACATTTAGAAATGAAAGTGGTTTCTCACTAAGTATGAAAATGACCCGAGAATTAATTTATGGTTTTCTGAATAATTATTTAATTAATTAAATAATTGAAGTTTGAAAACGAAATTAAATTAATTAGTCATTGTGAATCCATTGAATGTAGAAAAATTAAATAACTTTTCTCATAAATTAATTTACGAGAATGTTGTCATGATTTTAATGAAATCAGAATCGGTTTGAGAAAATTATTTAATTTAAAATTTAATTTAAAATTTTTATTTTAGGAAATAAAGAACATGTATTGGATTGGGTTGAATTATAAAGTATTGTGTTAAAAGGCCAGCAAGCACTTATAACTGGACCTATTACAAAAAGGGCTCAAATCCCCATCATAATACATATGTGGGGAAGCATAACTTATTAGCCTTTCTCTCTCCTGGTTCAAATAGGAGATTGTTTTTCTATTAAAAAGGCATTAAATGTTTCTACTAATTCAACTAGGGTTTCAGTTCCTCCCCTATAAATAGATAGCACCGGTAGGGCTAAAAATACAAGTTATGTACAACTTTGAGATATTGTTATTTTGCCCAAAAATAGTGATAATTTATTTCTAAGTGTAAATTTTATTTTCTAGAAATATTAATTCTATCGGTTTCTATAAGAGAGAGATGTACTTTCCTACAAAGTAAGAAAATTATTTATGGTTCTATGTTTGATCCGAAATTGTTCAAACCCACACTCGAAGCAAATTTTGGTATGAGAATAATGGAGAAAGTCGTTTGGTTGAAAGTCGAGAATAACAAGGATCTGTCTGGCCCAAAACATAGGTGATTTCGAGAAAAATTTATTGCTATAAATATCATAAATCGACTCAATTTTTAAAAATTTTATTTTTCCGCTATGCAAGAAAATCATTTTCAAATTAGATTTTTTTCAACATTAAATACGTCTCACACAAAGAAGAGGTATTATTCATTTAGGGTTTATTACTATAAATATCACAAAAGGGCTCAGTTTCGAAAAAATTAAACCTCCACTATAACTGTAAAATTGTTTTCTTAACCAATTTTTTCAATAGTAAGGTGAGTAAAGTTCTTGTAAATTGGAGGGAAGTTAGAGAACATTTTCATGTGTTCAACTGATCAAAGTGCTTGGAACCATATTTGTGCATTATTGTTTCTTTGTTATCAAACCGACTCAGGGCTCTACAAATTCGTGACATTGTCTTTCACAACATCACGACATTCATTTACAAAGTCACAACATTGTCTCTTGCAATGTTGTGACATTGTACAAATAGAGAGTAACATACGACGTCAAAAGTACAACCTCGTGACATTGCGCAACATCACAAAATTGTCCCTCCCTATATTGTTTTGTCCTTTTTGAGTCTCGAATGCCTCCGTTCTTCCCCGAGTCACTCATAAATGGTTTTAAATTGATTATAAAGCGGTTAAAATTCCTTAAACTTGATTTATTCATTTTATAAAAATATTTTAAGTTTAAACGAAAAAATATATTTCAAGATTTCTTGTTTTTACATGTTCCAATAGCATCTTTCATAAGTGTTGGACGTTAGGAGAGGTGAAGGGTGTTATAAACTCTCTTTTTTCCTTCTCAAGATAAGGCCAGCTAATATACTTTTTCTAGTACTCCATCAAGAAAAAGTTATAGTTTACCCAATCCATTGGAATACACTTGTCATTGTGATCCACCATAGATAAGTCTCCACTTTCAAGAAAGAGTTGCACACGTTGGTTTCTCTTCAGGGCTGCATGGAAGTATTTAAACACCTTTTGAATATTTAGTAACCAATACTCCGACACTGATGGATCATCATAGCCACATTCCAAGCTATGAATTGCATCTGCTTTAAGCCCTTTTGTTGCTTCCATTGCTTAGGTGAACAAAATATGGGGTTCACTAGTGCTCTTACTAGGCATTGCAAGCTTGCCCTTAAGTTTACCATTGAGCTTCCTACTAGTTTTACCCCATCTAGTAGTGTGTAATGGTTGGTTTCTAAATAATGATGCGGGTTGAGTAACCTGATTAATTCCCTCATTTTTAACACTAGAATCCTTCTTAGGATCAACTAGAGCCTTAAATCTGAATCCTAAATTTAAATTCCCTTGATAATCAAGTTCATTCGGAAGCCATTTCTTTAGACCATTTTGTATTATATGTTGGACAACCATCCATGGACCATAATTGTTGCATACTATCAGTTGATCCGTTGTCTTCTCCAACACCGATGTTTGATCCATCTTTGATCATTAATCTTTAGTCTCATCCCTTTGCCTCATAGGGTGAGATTCCTTCGTATGACCATAGTGACCCCCAAGTGAATAAAATATTGGATGAAAATCCATACTAAACCCTTTATAGAACTCTTTCGACCTAAATTTTAGAAACTAATGACCTGCTCAAATTAATTGATATTGCCATTCTCGCAAACCGCCCCTTCACACCACTACTAGTATTACTATCAATTTTCACTACTTTACCTACCAGCAATGGCATGTAGCAAGCTTCGCTTATACCAAGCACCAGAGAGACCTGGTAATCTAATCCAAACCACCACTTGATTTGGATGATGTTTCAAGGTCAAGAAATCCTTTATCCAAGGTTGAACGACTAGGCAATGGCTAAAGATTATTCAGGGGCCCTTCTGACAGTACCTGAGAATAATCATCCTTGGATTTGATTTTCTTAATATAATAGTCATTAGCAAGATCCATAAGTTGCACGGTTTGCGTCGGCTTCCAAAAAGCCTAGATTTTATTTAAGAGCATATTAAAGCCAATCTTTCTACCAGGCAATTTTATGATGATCAACTGATTCATGCTCTATTTGACTAGATAATGAACCCTTTCAAAAGAGGAGGTCGAAGGTACTCTATCAACCTTCTCAATTATTACGTAACCTTCCAATTTCACTATCATCATCCTCTTCTATAGTTGAAGCATTCGTTTTCCCTGTGAGCAACGCATGTAATTTATCTTTGAAAGAGACCATCCCCCCATCTGTATGTTCTACCATCATTCCACCGCTATCTGGTCAATCCTCTTCGCCCAAGCGAACCTTCTTCGTGACCCTACCACCTACTCCTTTGGGGACAACTTCGATCCAGAACTATCGCCAATTATGTTGTTATAATACTTTTCTATATTATCTTTTGATATCTAATTTATTTACGTTTGTTGTATGATAAAAATGACCATTAAAAATCCTTTATTTCTTCGAACCAACCACTCTTCTGATTTTGAGAAAAAAGAATTTATTTATCAATATAACTCATTTATATATTCATGTGAAAATATTTAATAAATAGGACTCATAAAAAATTAATTATTTACTTCTAGGGAAAAACTTTTACCGCATTAGGCTAACTCCAAAACTAAATTTTATTAAATTTGAATATAAACTCCGATTCAACTTAATCATAAAAATTTAACTTAATCATAAAAATTCAACAACTCGAATCTTTGTTGTAATAGGCCCTTTTCGCCCGGGCCCGTTAGAATTAAAAAAATCAAAAATTAAAAAAATAACAAAAAATAAATCAAAATAAAAACAATAAAACTCCATTAGTCCAAGACAGTTCATGACTCAATAGACTTAATCCCTTAGCCCAATACATTAAACCCAAACACTAAATCTAACCCATAATCCCCATCCCAGAACTAGCCCAAATGGCCCAAAATTTCTGTTCCAAAAACTGAAACCCTAGCCAAACAGCGCCGCAACTCTCACAAACGTCTCCTCGTACCGCAAGCAACCACCAGTGGCCTTCACAACAGCCTCTAGCCAGTCAATTTCAAAGCAGGCTCATAGGGCCCAAAACGTGAAGCTTCTGGAAACCTTCGCGCTATCGCCCACGAGCAGTTTCTCCATGCACAGCTGTACCTGCAACAAACCCACAAGCCACAGCAATAGAGAAATAATAGAAAATAAAAATCATTCTGTAATTATTATTGTTATTATTTTTTTTATTTTTCGGCTATAAAATCGAATGTAAACAATGTAAAGGGGATCTTCTTTTTCCCAGAAAGATACACGCATATGGAAAAGCAAAAAAAAAAATAGAAAAGGTTTTTTAGTTTTGCTTTCGATCTGGTTTTCATTCTTTTTCCTCATGATTTTTATTTGCTGCATAATAAAAGAGAGAAGGAGACTTATCTGTGTTTCGTCACCGTAGAATCCTCGCTTGTTTCGTTGCAATCGAAACAAGGTGGTGATTCAAGGCATATGAGCAAAACGCACATGTTTTTGGTTGAATGAGGCCCTTAATCAGCCACCATCTGATGCTATCCGTCGAGAAGAGAAATACGAGGATTGCTGAATAAGGAACTGTCCGTCGGCCAAATGTTTGAGAGTAGGAAACTTAGGTTTTAGGTTTTAGTTCTTAGGTGGCTAAATGCTTGATTTTAGGTTTTTAGGTTTGATTTTGTGCAGAGATTGAAACGGTGCCGTGTAGAGTTGGGTGAGATCCACGCGTCAACTCGTTTTGCAACCCAGATCCGCGCCTTTTCGCTTTAATTGGTTAATTTGCGCGGCTGGTCCTTCATTTTTGCGCTGGCCTTTTAATTGACCCTTGTTCACATGTTATCTTATTTCGAATTTTTCCTAAAATCCGCGTGTATTTGCAATTTGATCTGCACCTCAACGCAGCATTTTGGGGACTTAGGTTATTTCCAGTTCTAGTCCCTGTGTATTCGCATGCGTGGTGCGCTGGTCCAAATTTCAAACTCACTGATTTACTTTATTTATAAATTATCCTTCCAATTTTGTTTTTTATTTCAATTAGGTTTATTTTATGTGTTATATTCGTTTGGATTTATTTGTTTAGTTATTTATGTAATTATTTTTTTAATTCCATTTTATTTTAGTTTTTTTATTTTCATTTATACATTGTTAAATTGTTTATATATTTTGTTTTTTATTTATATGTTGTTTTAACATATTATTATTATATTGTTATATATTGTTTAAATTTATATTTCAAAAAATGTATATAATATTCACTCTCATACATTGATATTTATATACACATATATACATTTTATGTCAAATTACTTACTCGGATTCTTTTTTTTTGAACACGTTCATACAATTTTTCTTTAAAATTTTACCTATATATATATATACTATTTGTTTTTTTAAAACCCATTTTTGGGTATTATATATTTTTCGTATGTTTCAAATATTTTCCTATGTTATTATCCTCTTATATATGCATTGTTTGTACTAGGATTTTTTATTCCATGTATATTATTAATTTTATATTGTTTTATACATACGATTTCTTTAAATCTATTCCTATATTTTGTTATATATTTTTTAGTTTATTATTCACATACTTGGTGTATATATTCAATCATGTTATTTTAAATATATAGTTTTTTTTAAAAAGAGATCTATTTATACAATTATGTTGTTAAAATATATTACGTATATAGCTTATGATAAAGTTAATTTAATCTTATAATTTATATTTTAATTCCATGATATTTTATATAATTTCTACTTGTATTTCCTTTCAAATTTATCACATACATAATTTATTCTTTAAAAAAATATATATTATTATTTCTTTGTTAGTTAAGATTCTTTCATGTACATATAGTTTTATTGTATATTGGTTTGTTCATCTTTCAAGTATATTGTTTATCCTTTGTTATGGTATTATATCTTCATTATATATTGTTTTATTGATTTTTATTATTGTATGTATATTAACACCTTAAAGTATATAGGTTTTGTTTTTAAAATATTCTTGTATGTTATTAGCTCTAAATTACTTCTTTCACAATATTTATTTTCATATTCATTCACATATTCTTAGTTTTATTTTACAGTGCAACCTTTCAAACCCAATCATGTGTTGATTCATGTTGTAAGTTTTCATATATTTAATAGTTTTCAAATTATTTCCAAATTGTTTTGTGTACTATGTGTCGCTTTAGTTTTCATGTTATTTCATGTATTATTGTTTTATATTGATTATTAGCCTTTTGCACTATTATTTAAAGTATGTTAATTTGTTCTTTTGTTCACTTGTATAATATTTCATATAGTAATCCATGTTGGTAATTTTGATTTTTTTTTCTATATTGTTGCATCGTGATTCAAATTTTAATATTTTGGTTGATATTAATTGTTTCGTTGTTATTTTAAGAAAAATAAAAGCGTTTTGAGCAAATTCTCAATTTTCCTTTGTATTCAAAAACTCTGAAATAAGGCAATATCCAATATTTGGGAATTCGAGAAATCGTGCTCAATTGTACTGGGTATGATTTTTTCGGTGAACTAAATATTTGGATAACCTTTTATAATGTTAGTGTACGAGTTTCTTGAAAGTCAAAAAATCGATCGTATTCTTGAAGGTATAAAGGATCATATCCAATCGTGCTAGGTATGATGCTGCATATATTTGAAACGAGAGAATTTTGATAGTTAACTTGAATTATTCACACATTTTAAAGAATCATGCTTTGAAAGATCTTTTTTTCTTAAAATATTTGATATAAGGATAGCATCGAATCAATTTGGTACCAATTTTTGGGCGTAATGAGGGTGCTTACCCTTCCTCATACGTAACCGGCTCCCGAACCCATTTTTAATTTTTTGTGGACTAGGATTGTTTTAAAATGTTTTATTAGGTGATCCAATCACACCTAAACAAAAGGTTGGTGGCGACTCCACACTCGGTTTTAAAAGTCGATCCCCATTATTTTTCAAAATAAAAAATGGTTTCGACAGCTTGGTGACTCCACTGGGGATTGAACAACGAGAGTCAGGCCATAAAATTGATTTTTTGTTGTCCTTTTGTCAAAGAATTGAAAATTTGTTTTGAAAATCATGATTCTTTTAATTGCATTTGTTTGCATGATTGTTATGGTTTGAGTCTTGTAGAATAATATGGCATTGCATTGCATGACCGCTGTGGTTACACCTGTTAAGTAGGAGTAAGAAACTATGCTTTCATGAGGTTTTCACCTCTATATGGGCTAGTGGATTGCTTCTAGGATACATCCGTACCTATGATTTCGTGAGATTTTCATCTCCGCATGGTCATAGTGAAATGTATTCCCCTGAATCGAACTCGATTCATATGAGCCTATAATGGATGAGAATTGAGGAATTTACTGGTCCAGGTACCCTTTCTCTAGAACCGAGCTACATATAGTGAACCTTGAGAATCCACCTTAAGTAGAACCTTGCCCAAATTTAGTGGTCACCTGAATAGGTACTTTATTTGATATTTATTTCACTTGTACTAATGTGTTTTGTTTTTGTTTTGTTTATAATTGCATTGCATTACATCATCATAGAAAGGAGGTGTTGATTCATATTTGATTGCTAAATAGAACAGTTTGTCATAAGAAAACGAATTTCCTGATAAAGTGGATTATAATACGGTTGCCTGAATTGACGAAAGAAGGCTGACAATTTGTGGAGAAAAACAAGTCTTTACCTGAAGATTCAAGCCGGTAGAGATTGCTCAAGAGCCGTCGTATCCTAACTTTCTTAAAGGAGCTAATCAACATTGTGAGAATAATAAGTCGCGGCCTGGATCAAGCAAAAAGTAGCTAGAGGAAGCATTTATTGGGAGCTTGCGAGATCTGATTGTCACAAAGAAAATGGATCAGTGTCTTCGCCTAGAATATGAAAGCAAGGTCGTATATGCAATCCGTTTTATATAAAGGAATTTGTTTTCTAGAAAAGTTGTTCTAATGGAATTAAATTCAAAATCAACACCTCTCTTTCTTTTGCATTCATCCCATGCATTTGCATTGCATTGCATCATTTCATCATTTGCATTAAATTTTCATAAAAGGGGTCCCTAATTAGTTGAAATCATTTCAGTTAATCTAGGAACCAATAGAAACTTACCAACCAAGCATCGTTACGGTACCCGTGCTAAGACAAAAGATATGGACGAAAGATTGGAAAGACTTGAAAAACTTCAAAGAGAGATGCAAGACCAGTTACAAATACAAATGCAAGAGCAACTAGCAAAGATTAGGCAGGATATGAGAGATCTGGTGCTAGAGTCTCATAGGAATATGTTGAACTAGTTGTCTCAATTACTGACAAAGGGGCTTGAAGAAAAGAAAAGTTCCATGACCAATACTGGGAAGGACAATGAGGAGCATCTCTACCCTCCAGGTTTCATCCCGACAAATGCTCAGACATGTCCACAAGGTGTACCTATTATTAGAGCCCAGCAATATCAGAACGGTACCATTGCACCAGGGGATTACCCGATAGGCTCAGTCTCCAATTCGGGGGGCAACCTAACCAATCTTAAAGTTCCTAATCTGGGTGAAATGGAAAAAGCAAAGAAGGGATTGCCAAGACAACTTGAGGATCGGCATAGGTGGTTGGAGGAAAAATTGAAAGCAATGGAGAATGTTGACTTCTGCTGTGGGATTGACGCTAAGGATCTGAGTTTGGTTCCCGATTTAGTACTCCCGTCGAAATTTAAAACTCCAGAGTTTGAAAAGTACAATGGGACTAGTCCTGAAACTCATATCACAATGTTCTATCGAAGGATGGCAGGGTATGTTAACAATGACCAACTATTAATCCATTGCTTCCAAGACAGTTTGATCAGGTCAGTCGCTAAATGGTACAATCAGTTGAGTCGTGCTAAAATCAAATCATGGAAAGACTTAGCACAAGCCTTCATGAAGCAGTATAGTCATGTAACAGACATGGCACCTGATAGAATTACCCTGCAAAACATGAAAAAGAAACAAAATGAGAGCTTCATGCAATATGCCCAAATATGGAGAGAGGTAGCAACACAAGTCCAACCGCCTCTTCTGGAAAAAGAAATTACGATGCTTTTCATCAATACTCTGGAAGCCCCGTTCATTAATCATATGTTGGGAAGTGCTACTCTGGGCTTTTCAGATATAGTAATGTCCGGTGGGATGATTGAAGATGCGATAAGAAATGGGAAAATAGATATGGGAGAAAGTGCCGAAAGGTCAACCTCGGGAAACAAGGCAAATGAAGTGAACATCGTGAGCATGCTTTCCAAATTGGTCAACATAGGCCATCCAAGGGTTATAACCACTAATTATCAAAGAGAATTTGAATGACATATCCAAAAAGAGGTCTAGGGAATAAAAGTTTCCAAACCCTTATGTGCTTGAGGATGTTTTAAGCAATGAGACTGTGGAAGAGATCCCTGTATTTTCAGAGCTGATCTAGAGTAATGTTCAAAACGCGCTTGTTGCCTTAAGCCTAGGGGCAATAAGAATCCTTTTGTGAAGTAGGCTTGTTTCCAAAAAAATTTATTTCAATAAAATACATTCTTTTTGAATAAATATTCTTTCATTTTTTATATATTATTTTGTTCTTTGGACTATTTTTTTAAAAATATGCTTTCATTCTTCATTCACGATCATACCATACAAATAACTATCATTGGAATTTGCCTTTGTACCTATAATAGGTCCCCATATATCAATGACATGAGCAACACTGTAACTGACTCCCTTTTAGGGTGAGATATGTGTTTAACGGATCTCAGAACTTTGAAGATGACAGAGATTGTGACTTATTTTCTGATTTGTTAAGAATGGTAGAACAAGATGAAAAAACAGATTCTACTTTACGAAGGGTCAATGGACATTGTGAGCAATAGGCAAAGATCGAAATCTGAGTCACCACAAAGATAAAATGAATCGTCATTGAGTTACTCCAAGAATTCAAAGTTGTTTTCACATGATCATGTCAAGATATACATGAGATACTAAGATCTGTGGACAATACAAAATGTCTATACGGTGTTAGAAGGACACATGTTAATGGTTTTAGGGTAGCCACGCTAATCATGAGGTTTGGGTACTGTTGATTTACCATGGAAGGGGTATTAGTTAGGTTGTATTTAGAGAGACAAGATTCATATGTCTCATTCATTTCTTCACAGACTTTCTCTATGTGGGGCAAGGATATTATCAGGCCATTCTCATCTAATATACATCGATTCATCATGGCAGTCATTGATTACTTCATGAAGAGGGTGAAGGTCGCTTCATATGCCAATATTACAAGATCAATAGTCATTAAATTCAAAAAAAAAAAGAAAAAAGGGTTGTTGACAAGTAATGTTAAAAAGGATCACTTTTAAATCCAACTGCACAATGTCAAAAGTTTGCAGTCTGTTCAAAGATCAGACACTATATCACAGTGCAGCAAAGGCATCCAAAAAGAAAAACAAAAGTACAAAAATAGAAAAAAGAAAAGGAAAAGCAAACAATAGAAGAAAGGTCATAGTGAAAAATGACTGAGTCTTGTAAGGATTAGTATAAAGAAGTTATCATTTACCTTCTATGTTTACCGAACGTGGGCCGGAACCTTCACCGGAGCAACACATTGATTTATAGAACTAAAACAGTTTTTGAAAACGAGATTCTTTTTCTTCGAGTCTTGGAAAAATTAAAGTTAGATGAATCAGAATAGGTTCAATCCTGATATGATCAGTCAAATTTAAAGGATATCTGTCACAGTCAGATGATGCAGGTTTATGACAGAAAGGTTTATCCTCGAGAATTCCATGAGGGGAGTTTGATATTGAAGAAGATCCTTCCTATACAAAAGGACTTCAACGGAAGAAATATGCCAAACTAAGAGGGACCTTATGTAAAGAAGGCCTGTTTTTGACCGAAAGGATTTGTTCAGTTCGGGAAATTCAAAATGCAGTCAAAAAGTGTTCTATGGGAGAGGCCAAGGTGAAAACCCGCAAAGGGCGCCTTAAGACCTTAAAAAAATCCAAAAAAAATATCAAAATCAAAACAAAAAAAGAGAAATTGAAAAAAATAAAATAAAAAATAAAAAAAAGAAGAAAGAAAAGGAGAGGCCAAGGCGAAAATCCGCAAAAGGCGCTTTGAGACCAAAGGGGATTTGAGTTGAAAACCCGAAAAGGGCGGCTCAAATTTGGATTAAGATGGGGCATACAATAGTCTTGCTATGCCTTAATTAACAATGAAAGAAGAATGTTACATCTTGGGGCATTGACAAAGTACTTCGGATCCCCTAAACACAAATTGAGCTCAGAATGGTCTTCAAGAAGTTGGTACAGAGAAGCTCAAGCTGTGATATCTGGGGCACCTAGCTTTCCATTTTTACCCATTTTTTGTTTGTTATCTTTAATTACCTTGTCACGTCCTAATACATTTCTTTCTTGGTTGCATTTGCTTGTTTGTTTCAAGCTATGTTCTCAATTAATTCCTTTCTTGTTCATGGTTATGATTTTTTTCAAGCATTTCGCATTGAAATAACGATTTTTGGACTAATAATACTTTCATAAAGGGAGTTTCGCATATTACTTTAGGGAGTTTCTAAATTATACAGGAGCCTGAAACAGGACTATTGTTTAAAACTCACCAAGCTTAAGGTTTGGAAATATTTAAGCCCAAATTGAGATTATCTACTTGGATTTTCTGTCAAGGATATTAACTGGTGTTATAATCTTGGCAAAGAACGAGTAATGGGGTTATTCTTGAGAAAAAAATGGTATTCTGTATTCATGCAGATATCAGGCATATACGTTTGGTCATTACACCCAGGGAATGGTGTAACAGATTCAAATTGTTTAAAGATGATGCCAATTATATACCTCCGAGTTGCAGTAGGAGAGATAGAAGAAATCAAATGATTATTCCTCTGAGGTTGCAGTGGGAAGTACAAACTTCATGTCCCAAAAGACTACATTGCAAGGGACTTTGAAATTACAGCGAGGCAAGTTTGCTGAGTAGAATGTGATTGTTTCTTTGGGTTTTCTGTCAAGAATACCAGCCAAACAAGATGGCAGCATAATAGATCAATGATAGTGCCCTGGTGAACAATGAGCGATGATACCTTAAGTATTTTTTACCAAAAAAAAAGAAAAAGAAAAAAGAAAGATCATTTAAAAAAGATCATTTTCATTTTTTACATTCATATATCATTCATAACATATTTAGTTAGGTGCATTTGATTCATTTCGATCATAGCATCCTAATTATTTGACATAAGCATCACATCTAGTTAGGAGCATTTGATTCATTTTGATCATAACATCCTAATTATTTGGCATAAGCATGATACAAGAAATCGAGTCTACAGGACAGGTCTAAAAGGACGGTGTAGTAACATCGGTGAAGTCCGATATTATATCCCTGAAGTTGCAGCGAAATAGATCGAAGGTTACAAACCTTATCTCCTTGAAGTTGCAGTGGAGCAGGTTGAAGTGTCAGTTGCAGTAAAGCAGATTTACGTCACCAGCCTTATCTCCCTGAAGTTGCAGTGGAGTAGGCTCAATATACAAGTCATATCTTCTTGAGGTAGTAAGGAAGCAGACTGAAGATTGGAGATCTAATCTCCCTAAATAGTAGCGAAGCTGATCGACGATGGTGAATCTTATCTCCATGTATCGGCAATGGAGCAGGTTTTAGCCACTGACCTTATCTCTTTGAAGTAGCAAGAGAGTAGGTTGAAGATGATAGTCTTATCTTCCTGAGGTAGCAAGAAAGCAGATTGAAGATTGAAGATTGGAAGAGGCAAATCTTATCTCCATGTACCGGCAATAGAGTAGATTTAAGCCTCAAAGCCTTATCTCTCTGAGGTAGCAAGAGAGCAGGTTGAAGATTGAAGTCTTATCTTCCTGAGGTAGCAAGGAAGCAGACTGAAGATTAAAGATTGAAGATCTTATCTCCCTAAGCAGTAGCGGAGCAGATCGAAGAGGCAAATCTTATCTCCATGTACTGGCAATGGAGCAGATTTAAGCCTCAAAGCTTTATCTCTCTGAGGTAGCAAGAGAGCAGGTTGAAGATTGAAGTCTTATCTTCCTGAGGTAGCAAGGAAGCAGACTGAAGATTGAAGATTGAAGATCTTATCTCCCTAAGCAGTAGCGGAGTAGATCGAAGATGGCGAATCTTATCTCCATGTATCAGCAATGGAGCAAATTTTAGCCACTGACCTTATCTCTCTGTGGTAGCAAGAGAGCAGGTTGGCGATTGTAGTCTTATCTTCCTAAGGTAGCAAGGAAACAGACTGAAGATTGAAGATCTTATTTCCCTAAACAGAAGCAGAGTAGATCGAAAGAGGTGAATCTTATCTCCATGTATCGGCAATGGAGCAGATTTAAGCCCCAAGATTTATTTCTCTGGAGTTGCAGCAGAACAAATTGCAGATGGTGAATCTTATCTCCATGTATTGGCAATGGAGTAGATTTAAACCATCAGCCTTATCTCTCGGAGGTAGCAAGAGAGCAGATTGAAGAATGAGTCATATCTTTCTGGGGTAGCAAGAAAGCAGACTGAAAATTGAAGATCTTATCTCCCTGAAGTTGCAGCGGAGAAGATCAAAGATGGTGAATCTTATCTCCATGTATTGGCAATGGAGCAGATTTTACCAGCCTTATCTTCTTAAGGTAGCAAGAGAGCAGGTCAGCGATTTTAGTCTTATCTTCCTGAGGTAGCAAGGAAGCAGACTGAAGATTGAAGATCTATTTCCCTAAAGCAGTTGCGGAGCAGATTGAAGATGCCGAATCTTATCTCCATGTATTGGCAATGGAGCATATTTAAGCCACCAATCCTATTTCCCTAAAGTTACAGTCAAGATTCAGCTAAACCGGGTAAAATTGGCCCTATTTAAAGTCTTTGCTCTATTTTCATTATACGACAATGAGCAAAGAGGGGCAGCTGTAATAGGCCTTTTTCGCCTGGGCCCGTTAGAATTAAAAAAATCAAAAATAACAAAAAATAACAAAAAATAAACCGAAATAAAAACAATAAAACTCCATTAGTCCAAGACAGTCCATGACTCAATAGACTTAATCTATTAGCCCAATACATTAAACCCAAACACTAAATCTAACCCATAATCCCCATCCCAGAACTAGCCCAAATGGCCCAAAATTTCTGTTCCAGAAACTGAAACCCTAGCCAAACAGCGCCGCAACTCTCACAAACGTCTCCTCGTGCCGCAAGCAACCACCAGTGGCCTTCACAGCAGCCTCCAGCCAGCCGATCTCAAAGCAGGCTCATAGGGCCCAAACAGTAAAGCTTCTGGAAACCTTCGCGCTATCACCCACGAGCAGTTTCTCCATGCACAGCTGTACTTGCAACAAACCCACAAGCCACAGCAATAGAGAAATAATAGAAAATAAAATTCGTTCTATAATTATTATTGTTATTATTTTTTTATTTTTTGGCTATAAAACAGAATGTAAACAATGTAAAGGGGATCTTCTTTTTCCCAGAAAGATACACGCATATGGAAAGGCAATAAAAATAGAAAAGGTTTTTTAGTTTTGCTTTCGATCTGGTTTTCATTCTTTTTCTTCATGATTTTTATTTGCTGCATAATAAAAGAGAGAAGGAGACTTATCTGTGTTTCGTCGCCGTAGAATCCTCGCTTGTTTCATTGCAATCGAAACAAGGTGGTGATTCAAGGCATATGAGAAAAACGCACATGTTTTTGGTTGAATGAGGCCCTTAATCAGCCACCATCTGATGCTATCCGTCGAGAAGAGAAATACGAGGATGGCTGAATAAGGAACTGTCGGTCGGCCAAATGTTTGAGAGTAGGAAACTTAGGTTTTCGATTTTAGTTCTTAGGTGGCTAAATGCTTGATTTTAGGTTTTTAGGTTTGATTTTGTGCAGAGATTGAAACGGTGCCGTGTAGAGTTGGGTGAGATCCGTGCGTCAACTCGTTTTGCAACCCAGATCCGCGCCTTTTCACTTTAATTGGTTAATTTGCGTGGCTAGTCCTTCATTTTTGCGCTGGCCTTTTGATCCTTGTTCACATGTTATCTTATTTCGAATTTTTCCTAAAATCTGCATGTATTTGCAATTTGATCTGCACCTCAACGCAACGTTTTGGGGACTTGGGTTATTTCCAGTTCTAGTCCCTGTGTATTCGCATGCGTGGTGCGCTGGTCCAAATTTCAAACTCACTGATTTATTTTATTTATAAATTATCCTTCCAATTTTGTTTTTTATTTCAATTAGGTTTATTTTATGTGTTATATTCGTTTGGATTTATTTGTTTAGTTATTTATGTAATTATTTTTTTAATTCAATTTATTTTAGTTTTTTTATTTTCATTTATACATTGTTAAATTGTTTATATATTTTGTTTTTTATTTATATGTTGTTTTAACATATTATTATTATATTGTTATATATTGTTTAAATTTATATTTCAAAAAATGTATATAATATTCATTCTCATACATTGATATTTATATACACATATATACATTTGATGTCAAATTACTTACTTGAATTCTTTTTTTTGGACACGTTCATACAATTTTTCTTCAAAATTTTACCTATATATATATATATATATATATATATATATATATACTATTTGTTTTTTTAAAACTCATTTTTGGGTATTATATATTTTTCGTATGTTTCAAATATTTTATATTGTTATTATCCTCTTATATATGCATTGTTTGTACTAGGATTTTTTATTCCATGTATATTATTAATTTTATATTGTTTTATACATATGATTTCTTTAAATCTATTCCTATATTTTGTTATATATTTTTTAGTTTATTATTCACATACTTGGTGTATATATTCGATCATGTTATTTTAAATATATAGTTTTTTTTTAAAAAGAGATCTATTTATATAATTATGTTGTTAAAATATATTACGTATATAGCTTATGATAAAGTTAATTTAATCTTATAATTTATATTTTAATTCCATGATATTTTATATAATTTCTACTTGTATTTCCTTTCAAATTTATTACATACATAATTTATTCTTTAAAAAAACATATATTATTATTTCTTTGTTAGTTAAGATTCTTTCATGTACATATAGTTTTATTGTATATTGGTTTGTTCATCTTTCATGTATATTGTTTATCCTTTGTTGTGGTATTATATCTTCATTATATATTGTTTTATTGATTTTTATTATTGTATGTATATTAACACCTTAAAGTATATAGGTTTTGTTTTTAAAATATTCTTGTATGTTATTAGCTCCAAATTACTTCTTTCACAATATTTATTTTCATATTAATTCACATATTCTTAGTTTTATTTTACAGTGCAACCTTTCAAACCCAATCATGTGTTGATTCATGTTGTAAGTTTTCATATATTTAATAGTTTTCAAATTATTTCCAAATTGTTTTGTGTACTATGTGTCGCTTTAGTTTTCATGTTATTTCATGTATTATTGTTTTATATTGATTATTAGCCTTTTGCACTATTATTTAAAGTATGTTAATTTGTTATTTTGTTCGCTTGTATAATATTTCGTATAGTAATCCATGTTGGTAATTTTGATTTTTTTTCTATATTGTTGCATCGTGATTCAAATTTTAATATTTTGGTTGATATTAGTTGTTTCGTTGTTATTTTAAGAAAAATAAAAGCGTTTTGAGCAAATTCTCAATTTTCTTTTGTATTCAAAAACTCTGAAATAAGGCAATATCCAATATTTGGGAATTCGAGAAATCGTGCTCAATTGTACTTGGTATGATTTTTTCGGTGAACTAAATATTTGGATAACCTTTTATAATGTTAGTGTACGAGTTTCTTGAAAGTCAAAAAATCGATCGTATTCTTGAAGGTATAAAGGATCATATCCAATCGTGCTAGGTATGATGCTGCATATATTTGAAACGAGAGAATTTTGACAGTTAACTTGAATTATTCACACATTTTAAAGAATCATGCTTTGAAAGATCTTTTTTTCTTAAAATCTTTGATATAAGGATAGCATCGAATCAATTTGGTACCAATTTTTGGGCGTAATGAGGGTGCTTACCCTTCCTCATACGTAACCAGCTCCCGAACCCATTTTTAAATTTTTGTGGACCAGGATTGTTTTAAAATGTTTTATTAGGTGATCCAACCACACCTAAACAAAAGGTTGGTGGCGACTCCACACTCGGTTTTAAAAGTCGATCCCCATTGTTTTTCAAAATAAAAAATGGTTTCGACATTTGTAACTTGAAACCAGAAATTATCCAAGCACGAAATTATTCAAACTCGAAATAACTAAAACAAGCAAATCAAAATAATATGAACTAACATAAATTTAACTCGAAAATTTGACTATTAAATCTAAATGCCTCAAATCTAAAATGATCTAGACCTAAAATGATCGAAATATTTTAAAAACTCAACCCAATTCAATCCAAACCCAAACCGATGCATCCTATCAAAATCTAAATGAGATGCAAGTTTTTTATTAGATATTTATTAGTTAAATTTATTTATATCGAACAAATATTTTACCTTAAAGAAAAACAAATATAAATGGAATATCAAATAGAATGATCTCGAGTATATATATGTAAAACCCGTTAATCCTTGGCCTACTTATTTGATACAAATGCAAACAAAATCTGAAAGATTTGCATTCTGGTTTATAATCTGATCCAAAGTCACTGTTTCCTTAACCTATGCACCGTACTTCAGAGAAATTGTACATAAACTTTTGCACACGTGGGGGCAAATGCCCTCTATAATGCAGAGATATTTCATCAGACATTTACTGAACAACAAATTCTCAGTAAATATATATTGAAAGAAGAAGAAAGAAAGAAAGTGATAATGAAGAAGTATCATAAATCAAGTTTCCATGCACTAAATCAACTATATATATATTGAAATGCAGCGGTTTTTCCTTTCCCGCTCTCCCCTGCAAGATATATTAAATCAAACCCATTAATCCATATTTGAATTAGCTAAGAACAACGTGAAACACAGTTTGCTGTACATAAATTTTCAAGAGTCAAAGATCAGTCAAACTGCTTGCTTACACATTCTAAACAGCCTCTCAAAAGAGAACTTACCCACGTGGGATGGATTACAATAATTGTGAAACCTGTCATCTTTTGTTTGAACTTACTGGTTTTTTTTCATCAGTTGCTGAGTTTCAGACCATAATTTTCCCACAAGTTATTATCTCCATCAGCCATGAAGAAGCGAAAGCAACTATCGCTTACAGCATGAGAAGAGCCGTCATTTGGTTGGAGTCTCAATGTCTCAGGTCCTTGAGTGAAAATGGTCTCATGGGGTTGATAATAATCAAAGCCTCTTGAGTTCTCCTTTCGCTTTTTGTTACTCTCCTTGGTTTTCATTAGGGTATATGCACCACCAATGGTATCCCATTTGTCTTTGCACATTAAACCACTCCTTTCAAATCCTAAACACCCCATCTTAGCAGCGATTTCCTCCCACAAAACCACCTCTTCTGAATACCCTACTTGTTGGAACCTTGTTTCCATGGCGGTTCTCAGCTGTATGAGCCTAGAAACCTCAGCTTCTTGCCACCCATCAGCCTTAACAGTGTGGTTAATTGTTCCATTCCCATTTTCATTATGGTTTTCACCGTCAGATGATGCCGCCTTCAACTGTTTGCCAGCCAGGTTCTGTAATGCCTCCATTAAAGCAGCATCACGAGCTTCAATCCATGCTCTCTCTTTAGCCCAAAACTTATGCTCTCTATCTATTCTTATTGCTGCTTCTTTCCTCCATTGTTCTTCCCTTAAAACCCTCTCTTGCTCCTTTTCCTCGAGCGTCTTGGTCAGTTTCACAAGCCATGCCTCTTGCCTCTCCATTAGCTTCCCGATTTGCGAGTCGATGAACTCTTTTATCTTGGCTTTCCAGCTTCTGCAACCCCTTTTCTTTTTCAGCTTTGCAGTGCTTAAATCATTGTTATCTGAGGAACAAGTGTCGAATTTTGAGGAACTTGAGAGACTAAGACTATCACTGCAAAGCTTTTGCGAGTGATAGATCTCTTGATTTGCTTGAGTATTGATGCTATTTTGAGCGCCATGAAACTGAAAACTGTTGCCGATTAGGGGAGTTTCTTGGCCTAAAACTCCATTGTTGTTGCTGGAATCCCCATATAAAGCTTCAAGTTGACGAAAGAATCGATAGTGTTTACCATCCTGTCTCCCAGCCTTGCCTTCCTTAGTCTTTTTATAATATTTATACAAGTTTTCGAATTTCTCCCTGCATTTTTTCCCACTCCTTTGGTATCCATGTTCCTCAAACATGACTCTACAGCACCAAGAAAAAAGGGAAGGAAATGGCAATAAATTAAACTTTAAACCTATTAGAAAACAGATGAACCCTAATTCAAATTTGTATGACCATGGAAATATCATGTGATGAATGTTGATAAAGCTCTTATTTGACCATTCAAAATTGAAAAATAAAGATGGGTCTTTCGGCAAGGGACTGATGAAAACGTCTTTTCATGGATAAAACTTGCAGATGGGTACTTAAAACATCCAAAAGGTTAGTCATTTTTATAGTAAAATCCAGTAAAAACTTGCACAATAATGAAGGCAACACATTTTCAAAGGAAAAAAAGAGAGCAAGTCAGTTGAAGACTATAGAAATGATCAGCTATCGTTTATTTTCTTTAAAAATAAATAAAAGAAGAAAACTCGTGTAATACTGTTCCTGGTTTGAACCCCATTTCATATCTTTAAAAGGAGAAACAATCCGTGGAGTGAAGTTGCTAGCTTTGGGAATGGAAGAAAATAGAGAATTAGGGTATGGAGAGCAAGGAAGAATAAATATATTATTTGTATATACCTGGAAACTTCATCCCACAAAGGACCCTTTTGATTAGCTTCTTTGAACTTGGGGTCGAGATGAGATCTGATCTCAAGAAGTGTTAAAGTCTCTTGTCTCGGCCACCTTCCATTTCCTCCGTCACCTCCAAAAGCAGTGGCTTCAGCGTCGAACCCACAGCTGGGACTAAGTGTGGAAGCACTAGTGACAGTGGCAACAGCAGCCATGGGAGTGGCATTAGTATTACCAGTAGAATCAGAAGGGAACTCATGTCTACCCACCATTTGCATCACATCGAAGGGGTGGTGGGGTTGCTGCGGTGGCGGCAGATTCCGGTGGTGGCCGGGGGAGAATAACTCAGTATCCTGTGGAATTCCTTGGAAATTGATGGGTTTTCCGTTGAGTAGTTGCCTAAGATCGGGTATGGCATATTGATGGTGACGATGATCCTCCATTTCCATATCGATTTATGAACCCAAAAAGAAAAAAACTAGGGAAAAGGAAAAGGAAAGAGTAGAGTAAAGCTAGAAAAATAAAAATAAAGAGTAAAAGAGAAAGGTTTTAATAGAGAGAAAGAGTGTATGAGAGAGAGAGGAAGCGGCAGACTCGGATCGTGTCGTCCACGAAAAATCTCCAAATTAAGCTTAGGACAACGGTCCCACACTCTACAAATATACGTATTTTGCGACAATCTTTTCCAAAATTACCTACATTTGTACATAGTTGGAGTGTGTATTAATCCTAGCCCAGGTTAATTTGGGTGTACCTTAATTTGGATTTTGGTATTTATTTTGTATCCGCTTATTTTAAGTAAAAGAATTTTTAATTTTTTTATAAAAACATTTATTCATTCTTTTTCAATTTATAAGAGTAATTTAATTTATGTTAATTTTAAAAGTGAAAGTGAATAATTAAGGACAATTAATTATGGTATTAATGTCTTCAATCAATTGCAAATGATTTTAGTTCTCGATGTTTATATATTTTGTCAATTTAGTCTAAATTCTAAAAAGTTTAACAAATTTAACCTCAATATTTAACATTTACATAAATGTTGCAGGATGGTTTACTTATCGCCCAGAAACAAGGATATAATGAGGTCATCATCTGTTCAGATAATTTTGAAAATGTGATCTTGATCAGTGAAAGCAAGGCTGGTGGTTCTAATAATGCACTTATTAAGAGGATACAACAAATTTTGGCTTCAAAAGTTAATTGGTTCTTGACTTATGTTCCCAGATAAACCAATCAGGTTGCTGATGCTTTGGCTAAAATTTTCCTGTTAAGTGGTTCCTCCTTGCGTATCTTCGAGTCTCCTCCTTCCAGGATAAAAGATATTTTGCAAGATGATAATTTTGTTGATAACTCTCTCATGAATCATTTTATGTAATTGTTTGTTTTGTTTACCAAAAAAAATTAACAAAATGTGTAAACTTTAATGGCTAAATTTGTTATTATAATCAAAATTATGTACAAATGATAGAAAACATTAACGTCATGGTTAATTATTCTTAGTTTCTCACATTCAAAATTGATAGGAATTAAATTGCGCAGATTTTTTAAAAAGACTAATTTGTTCAATTTCAAAATTAAAAGGAACTAAAAATATATTTTTACCGATTTTTTAAATTTAGAAAAGAGGTTCATATCATTTTAAATTATTTATTCAAATTATTGTTAATCCAAGCAACTCGAGATTCCGATCAATTTAAGTTTGAGTTATTTTGTGTCCAAATCATTTAATTCAATTAAAAAACTTGGATTATTAATTTTTTATAATAAAATTAAATTAAATCGATATCGAACTGGTTTTTGAATTGGAGCGAAAATCAAGGGTAGTGTCAAAACATTCCAATCACAACCCATTCCTCGACCGCGAGAAAAACCTTTGGGCCCTTTGGGGCTTGGAAGCCTTAAGCACTTCATCATTTTGCTAGTTTCTTAAGCTGAATTTGTCAATTGTCATTCATTTCTGCACCTTCCTCTATTAATCCTTATTACCAACACATCTAGTTCAGGTTTTTTATATTTGATATTATTTAGTGACTTTCGCTATGTTTTCGATAACCTTTGTTAGCATGTTCATTACCACTAATATAATTTTAGTAACCTATAATATTCGATATAATTGTATTAACCTTTGGCATACTTTCAATTTGGTAGCTTTTGGTATAATTTTTAATAACTTTTAATATGATTTTTATAACCCTTTGATATAAAGTGTATCACTTTCATGTATATATATACTTATATAATTCTTTTTCGATATAAATTTTATAACTTAATTTATACTTAAATTTAAAATCTACCACACACTTTAGTTTGTGTGATATAACATCGTTAGAATGCAATAGCATAACACTGATATCTAATAATATGATACGTGGTGATCTAATATTATGACACATGATAAGCATTAGTAAAAAATCTAAAAGAAAATTTAAAATTATATAAATTTTATGAAAAAGTAACTAGACAAATGGATATCTAAATTTAAATGATCTTGGATGGCATTGTATCCAAATTCATTTGGTTTTGATTTTTTAGTATTTTTTATATTTTTTTAAATTTCAAAATCATAATATAAAAAGTTTGATAATGTTAGAAAAATTTCTAGGTTTTTTTCTTCTTTTTTTTTTTAAATTTTTTTAATTTTTTGGATAATTTTTTTATCTTCTAAAATATTCTTTCATCTTCAATAAGGCCATCCGCTTGGCTTTATTTTTGCTCGGATCTCTTCTCCTTACCTATCACTTTTTTATACACTAAATAGATCATTCAGTTTTTCATCATCATCGTTATCATATTATTAATATTATTGTTGTTGTTAATGATTTTGGTTGAAACAAAAAATTCTTAACGTTAATAAATTATCATGAGTTTTAAGGGAAATATTAAAAAAATAATTTTTTAATAAATTTTCATGATTTTTTTAATTCTTTGAAGTTTTATGAAGTATTGACTTTGTAGCATTTGATTTTATATACTTCGATATTCATACAATCAATTTTTTTATTAAATATTAAACATATATAAAATTATTTTAAAAAAACATGTCATGAATGAATTTGAATAACATAATGTTCCAGTTCATTTGATTCTAGATTTTTATTTGTCTAAATTTATTTTAGATGTGAAATAACTTTTTATAAATTTATAAATTTATAATTTTTTTATTTTTATTTAAGCTTGCACTTGTGCCATAATATGAAGTTGCCACATGTCATATTATTGGTTGTTGATGCCAAGTCATCATATTCTAACAATGTTATAGTATAGGTACCAATATGTGTGGCAGATTCTAAACGTAGATACTAGTTAGGTCCAAAAAGAAAATTAAATACCAAGTACAAGAAACAAAGTTAAGGGAACAATATATATATTAACCTGTTTGTAAACAACCTGCGATTAGGGGCGAAGCCAAAACAAATTTTTAGGGGGGCCAGATGAAATTTTAATTTTTTTTATAGTCTATATCTTTATAATTTGTAAAGGATTAAATCAATTTTTTTATAATTTTAGGGGGCCTAAGTGAATTTACCTTTACTAATTTAAAATTTTTAAAAAATTATAAGGGCCTAAATAGAAATTTTACAGTTTAGGGGGGCAGAGGCCCCTGCCAACCCCCCTGGCTTCGCCCCTGCTTGCGATCCTATCAAGAACTTATGATGACCATTAGTTCAATATATAACTATACTAGTTTTTTTTCATGCGATGCACAAGTTAATTATGTGTATTAATTAAAATAAGCATGACATCAAATTTAGCCCTCAACGATTACATGTCACATTCCAAAAATAGAGCTAAAAGAAATATGTATAAAAATTTAGGAATTTCTTTTTTTTTAAATAGGACAAGAGAATTAAAAGGCCTTAAAAGTTATTTATGCTAAGAATTAATAAAAATGAGTTTATTAGTTTAGTGGTACGGCATTAACTTACTCTTAAACCTCAAGTTTGAAACCCATTGTGTGCATTTAGCTAAAATATTTTATTTCCTTATTTTTACCTCATAAAAGTGCCGAATTTTCAAACTAGCCCAACCCAAAAATTATTTTTTTAAATTCAATCCTTAATTTAAAATCAACCCCAATTTTAAAATAATTCATAATCCTATTGCAATTAGGGAAAAAGAGTTTATAAATAACCAAGTTTTTCAAACATTAGAATTCTTAACCTAGAGAATTTTTCAAAGAAAAACTCCTAAAAGATATTTATTTTTCTCCACCATTTCCAAATAAAATTTCAAGCAAAAGGGTTTAAAGTTTTCAAAATCAATCCTTTCCTCTCAAGTGGATCGTCAATCTCCTCTCCTAAATTAAGGTTTGTGTCTTCAAATCAGGTATGGGATCTAATTTAGACCATTAAATATGATTAATTAAAATCGGGTAGTATGAATGAGAACACCCCCTATTATGCAAACTCTCTTGCATGAGCGACCCTCCCCTGTATTGCGAACTCCCTTGCATGTGCGAACTCTCCTGTATTGCAAACAGCCCCTCGGTTGCGAACCCCAGTGTTGTGAACCCCTATAGACAAGCCCCCTCATGCAAACCCATATGTAAAACCATATAGGACTAAATACGCGAGCTCCAAGAATATACATGCGACCCATACGATAATGCATGCGAACCTTACATGTTATTTATGCGAACCCTATGTGTTTATGACATGCAAACCCCCTATGATTTACATGTGAACACTAGATTATGATATATGAACCCTAAGTTGTTATTACATGTGTGGCCATATTACTACATGCGAACTACCTGTATAATTATTACATGCGAACCCTTTACATGTTACATGCGAACCACTTCTATGCAAGCCTGTCTAAAAATGCATGCGAACCCTACATGTTATCTATGCAACATCTGTATGTGCGAACCCTAGGTGCCAACTTTGTATGTACGAACCCCTAGATGCAAACCCTACTTGTGAGAACACTAAGTGAGAACTTTGCATGTGCCAACCCCTAGGTGCGAACTCTGTATGTGCGAACCCTATGCGCGAACTCTGTATGTGCAACCCCTTAGGTGTGAACCCTACTTACGGGAACCCCTAGGTGTGTGAGCCTATATGTGCGACCCTATATGTGTGACCCCTATGCAAACCATACTTATGTATGTGTTAGCCAAATTAAGCATGTTAAAATGCTTGAAGTTGTTGTATATGTAATACTATTTTTAATTCGCATAAATTAATTACTTATGTGAAATTGGTACGAATGGATGCATGAACACATGTCGTTATATGATAAAGTTTAATATTTCAAATGTAGCACAGATTGATGACAAACAACATATCATGCTAAGTATATGTGCATAATTACATGAAATTGGGAGTGGAGAATGGAGGACTTCCGTAGGAGATAGTGAAAATTTAAGTCCATATCGAAAGGCAGTACTGCATGAAGTAGGTGGTAGTGTCATCAAAACTGGATTAAACCGAGATGATAGTTAAAAAGCCATCAAAATCAGGCAACCAGGATGGTAAGTTATTGCAGTAAAAATCAACGTCACAAATGACAAGTGAACAACCATCTTCACCGGGAAATCTAGGATGGTTAGTTATTGATATGTGTGTTGGAGTGTCGAGTAATGCTCGAGGGCAAATAGGATGGATGAGTGGGAAATTAAAATTATAATTGCATCTCATCATAAGTATATATTGTACATGCATGGATTTATATTTCTTATGTCATGCTCAAATTGCTCTTATGCCATGAATTGAATGCTTTACTGTTGTAGAAATATATAAAATAATTTAGAAATTAGACTCACACTGAGTTGTCATAAGCTCACTCTCCTTTTTTTTCTTACCTCTCAGGTAGTTTAGAGAACTATTGTAAAAATATATAAAATAGTTTAGAAATTAGACTCACACTAAGTTGTCATAAGCTCACTCTTTTTTTTTTCTTACCTCTCAGGTAGCGTAGAGAACTAAGTCTTAGAATGGCATCAGAGGGATCTCGGATTAACAACTTATTTTTACTTTTAATTAAAAATTTCCATTAAAAGTTTTTATGATTATTTAATTCTTTTTGGGTTGTAATTGTTAAATATTTCCTGGTTTTACATATTAGGTATGAGATTATTTAATTTATTAGGATACTTAATTAAAACTCTAATGAATGCATGCTATATGATTTAGAAAATTAATATTCATAAATGTTTTCCACTGCTTTACAATATACTTAAATTTTTGATAGATCTTTTCTTAAAAACTTAAAAGTCGTTTTCTCAAAACTTCACATTAATCAACGCAATAAATAAATTAATAAGTCAAGTCGGTTTAATGAATGAATATTTTTCTAAAATACAATAGATTAATTTCCTTACAAATCAATGCAAGTAAAAGAATGGCTTTACAGGATCACTTCGGTGATCGATTGTAACGCCTTCGACTTAGCTGAAACTCCTAAGTCGGGTCAGGGGTGTAAAATTACATATTTTGTCAATTTGACACTTAATTCTTTTTTTGAACTAAATTTAATCATTAGTATTTCAAAAAGAGACATTAAAAAGGAATAAGGGCCATTAAAATATATTAAATCATTTTTTTAAAATTTTTGTACAATTCTTTTTGTAACATATGGAAAAGAAATTTATATATAACAATTAGAAAATAAAATATTTTAAAATTAATTGGAATAATTATAATTATTATATATTTTTATTAAAAAATATAATACTATTATATATAACTTATCAACATTAAAAATATTCTAGTATTATTAAATATTTTAACATAATTTAAAAGATTCCTTAAATTTTCAATTAAAGATTTAGTTACAACTATAAAAAAAAATTGGTTAGAAAGCATATTAAATGAAAATAATTTAAGGGTATTTACATTTGTAATCAAATTTTAAGTAACTAAATTTTAAAAATGAAAATAGTTTATAAAGGTAAAGTGAGTAAAGCAATATAGCCAAACCCAAAATTACATTTCGAGACACAAAAAAGTTAAAAGTCCTTTTATTAAAATTTTATGTATCAAAAACACTTATCTAATACAGATTTAAATCTTGTAATTCTATTTTCACTTTTATTATTGTATCAAAAATAAAATTTGTAATGTTGATATCAACGAATATATTTTAATTACTAAACATGTTTTAATTAAATAAAATTATTAACTTATTTAATTTAGAGAAACCAGGTACGTAATACAATATATTAAAATGCTATTATTTCTCAATACCAAGCAAAATGTTAAAAGAGTCAAAATTGAAAATATATCAAAATAATTGAAAAATGTAATTACATGTGTGCATAATGACTATCACACCAGAACAATTAGTTCTAAAATTAAACTTACGATAAATCAATTTATTAACTACTGAGATCCATAATATTATTCCAATAATTAAAATGTTAAATTATAACTCATGTCGACCACTTAATTTTTTTTTTCAAAATGTTTCAATACACTACTAAATATATAAATGATAGGCCAACACCAATGAAACTTCCTAAGAACATATTCATTTTCTTAATAAAAGGTACAGTAGAGATCGAATTGAAAAATAATGTCAACTAAAAATTTAAATATAAAATTTTTATTATTTCACATCGAGAAAATATTTATCAAACATAATATTTACAATAATAATGAAAACCTTAAAAAAAAATCCCAAGAACATAATGAATAGTTTTTTAAGATCAATAATTGAAGAATTGATGCAGATAGGCATAGGCCGCTCTTATTTCGATGTGTTTTTTGCTAGGATTTCAATGTACAATATGAAGGCAGCCCATGTGATTCCAAAGACCTGATGGTGATTTGTTTAAAGCCGTACCAGAAAATGTTTTGTTATTTATTATTTATTTATGACTAGATTTTAATTTTAATTTTAACATATTTATATTACTATCTACCTTATAAAAAATATCACGTTTAAAATGGGATTAGTTGAGCAATAAATGGATTCTGAATCCCAAATATGTAACTCAGTTTTGGTTTAAAATAAAAAAAAATGAGTATGAAATGATAGATTGTCTTGCCCAAACATATAAAATTTTAAAGAAACTAATAATGATTCTTTTACCCAACTTGACAAAATTACAGTATTCCAGTTAATTTCTTGGTAGACTACTATTACATTCCAGTTAAAATCTCAGGTAACAAATATTTATATTATATTTTGTACATCTTAAAATTAGATTTGAGTATGAAATGAAGTTCCACATAAATAATGATATTTGTCTCGATTCTTTGAGGAAATAATTTTGTAACTGAATCTTAATTCAATTAGTTTTAATATTATTATCAATATAAAAATACATAAATTTAAGTACATTAAAACGTATTTATTTTTTTATTTAAACATAAAAAATATATAAGAAAAGATTATATATAATTTTAAATATTCTATAAAAAAAATATACATTTTTTAGCGCATGAGACATTATTTGTTAGACTTTTCGTTCAAACACCACTAATGGATCCTCTAGATCCCACTAAAAAGGCTAGAAAGTTGTAAAACAAAGATTCCAAGCACTAGAAAAAATGTTGTCTAAACTTGGTAGATTTTTTAACATTTGCTTTCGCTAAATTATTTGCTTCAATGTTTATTTCTATAAGGATTTTATTCAGGTCCCAACGCTTTTCAACACTAAAGCAGTCATCGATATATATATTTTTTCAATTGAATTTAAGATGTTAAGTGATAAATTTTTTTCATTAAAAAATTGTAAAAAGAAAAAAAAAAAAAAGAGATGGAATTATTAGAGTGGGTGGTTGGAAGAAAAATGAGGCAATACACAGAAAGTTATTCAAAAATAAGGGAAGGTGGTGGGTTGGAATAGAAAGTGTGAGTATGCTGGAAAATTTTTAATGACATGTAAAAAATAGTATATTTTAGGTTGCGGTCGACCTGTCCAATAATTTCTCATTTAGTTAGTTTGTAATAGGTGAAATCCAATTTATTTGGACTCAAAAGTCAATACCATAAAAGATTTTTATTTTTTGAAGAAAAATAGAATAATAAATACATAGACATGATACATGGTGCATATAATGCATAAAACAATATAAACTGAATGTGCACAAATGTCACTGCTCACAGAAAAAGCTTAAATAAAAGAGATAAATAAATTTACAGTAATTGTAACACTGAATAATTCAAAAGCAATCTAAAGATGTATCACCTTGATCAAATCATCGATGTATGCCTTCTCACTCACCATGATTAGACCAACATGATGACAAACACAAGTCAATCAAGAAATCACTGTCAAAAGCCCCAAGAGGCCCACTACGTTAGATGTACAAAAAGCCAA